>OY728156.1:1017827314-1019151898 GCA_963277665.1 Viscum album
TATTTCCATTATCCCCCACTAATTTATTGCATGTTGTGTATTTTGTACTACCATTTGATATATATTATCATTATTCTATTTATATTCATGTTATTCTATGAACCATTTGGTGGTTATTAACATTTGGTCATATGACTCGATTGATTACAACGCGGTAATAGATTTTCATCTCACTTTTTATTACTGTGAGATTCACGCTCTATTGGCCATTATTTCCTTTTATGTGGTGTATATACTTACAATTATTTTATTAATTTTTTAATATAATTCAATTTATGTTTATTTAATTCTACATTTTATGATCTTTCTTTCATGAGTAGTATGTTTCGTAAGTTACCAGATCGGTAAGGAAACCTTTTAACCTAATTTTATTTCCTTAGGATAATCTTCTAATTCTTAACAATGTCATGCTATGATTATGTTTAGAATAACTATTTATTTATTTATGTTGTAATTCCACTACAATTTGTGTGGATACACTTTTGATACACATAATCACTCTATTGAAAAATTCTCAACTCATCGATATGAACTTGATAAGATAAATCTTAACTCAATTTTTATTCATTGAGTTAAACATATAAGTCATTGATTTTGTCTTAAAATAACATGTTTAAATGTCCTCGGATTGATTTATAAATAATATCCAATCATATTGACTGTATTTATATTTTTCACACATTATTATGTAATTTATTTATCCTTAATCTAAGGATATAGTTTTTATAAGGGATTTCGTCTCAATTTACATTTCATTGAGACTTCATTGTTATTGTGCCCCAATTCACTCTTATATAGTGTATATACTATCCTTTGGCATGTTATTTCATGAATCCATTTACTCTCATGATATTATAAAGTTCTAATTAAATTTTATTCCTCAATTATTTGTATTCAAGAATGTCTCATTTTGTTAAAAACTCTTTAACTAAAATATTGTTTAAAATATTTTGAAGATTTATTCTTATAAATATTTCTCATTAATTCCCATGTCTTCAAAATGGTTTTTATGATTTATTTATATGAACATTAATGTTTTCAAATGATAATAAATTTTAAAGCTTCAATTTGGTATGGGACACTTTGATTAATTTTTTTTATTATTAAATATTTTAAATTGTTTTGAAAATATTTTGATAAAGAATTTATTATGTTAATAAATTGAAATCATATATATTGTGATTATAATGTGGAAATTTTGTCTTTTATTTATTCTTGTTTTATGTGTTATGAATATGTCATGGTTATTGGGAATTTTTTACGTATACGAGTGGATCCATAATAAACTTAGGGTGGGTGATCCCGATATAGGTCTCCAATGCATTGGGTAATGTGACGGAGGTTAACATTAATGGTTCTCTGAAGAGATTTAGGGAATATACTATGATGTGTATTCCAACATAACTACCTATAATGCTGTGATATCTACAATTTATGTATGATATAGATTCCACAAGTTATCATTATGATTTATGTTTCCTAGGTGTTATTCATAAATCTTATTATTTCATTAGGTATGTTACGATTGAAAAGTATAGTTTCATTGATTTGTATTTATTGATGTGTTAATGTTTCCATTCCTTATTGTATAACCCTTACTAAGATTTTTATGCTCATCCCATGTTTTTGAAATGTTTTCTATAAGACTTAAAGATGAATAGGTTCAAGTATGGTATCAAGGAAAAGTTGTGTTATCTAAAACATGGAACTAGACATGTTTCTTTTTAAGATTTTTTTATTTTTTTTAAAATGGATACTGAGTAGTAGTGTGTGAATGTAATTTTCAAGTTGATATGTAATAGTTATTGCCTAATTCTTTAAAACTATAAACAAGAAAAGATCCTCAATGTGAATTATTCATTTAATTCAAGATTATGCAATGTTTTAAGGTCAGGTCCTTATAGTTTAGATCACCTCAAACTGTACTATGATAATACTACAGCAGTGGATCTCAAAAAGCAGCCAATGTCACATTAGCGGATGAAGAAGATACTTCGGAAGTATAATCTCTAGAAGTATTTCTATAATAGAGATGAAGTCGTAGTGAGAAGTATTTTCACAGAAGAAAACATGGTGGACCACTTGACTAATACCTTGACTCAGAAGTAACATGATAATCATGTGAGGTCTAGCAGACTAAACGTCGTGGGTAGTTAGATCTAGTTCAAGTGAGAGTTTGTAAGAGTTGGGTCCTTGAACCAGCTGGTTTTACTTTGATTACATGTATATTTAATTTATTATTACATATTTTTTGTTTTTCTGTACGAATATGATGTAATAATGTCCTAGTGTATTTGTTGCATTGATAAGGTCATGGTAGTTCCCCACAATGATGAGAACCTTAAATGCTATAACAATATTCTTAAATATAGTTCTCTGGTTGGATGAAATTCTACGATGGGGATAATAGCATGGAAACTGTCAGGTGTGAGTACTCATAACAATATGATACTTCCTCTCATGATGTTCACGCTTGGTAATTCCCAAGAAAAGAGATTATGAGAACAGACCCAGTAGTAGAAATTCTGCATGTTTTGGTGTCATCAGATATTTCTATATGCCAGTGTGTGTAATGATCCTTACACTTTAAGATTATCATTAATATGTGTCACTAATTACACACTTTGATTTACTGACGAAAATCGTCACGTATACAGTTGGCGGGAAGTAGGGTATAATGGGTATGTCACTAGTGCCTGTTATTAATGGATATGTCAGAGAAGGATTTGTCCCTTTCATTGATGATGTTGAAATCTCAGCCATTTGATGGAAACAGAACCGTCGTGTGAAATTCCATGGCCATGGTGTAACGTCGAGTTTATTTCAGCCAGTCAAAGAATGACGTATCAAGAATAAAAGTTGATTACAAAATCATGAAACCTTCTTGATGAGATATTGTTGCGACTTTACTTTCTTTCCCTTGGGTACCTTGACCCGTTTCTAGATAGTACTCTTGGATTTTAGGCAAGCCTGCCTAATTCCAAGGAGAAAGAATCCTAGAGGGTCACACATTAACTGTTTTTTGTGGTCTTGGTTAAATTCTATTTGAATTTAATTAATGAATTAAATATTATTCTCAAGACCATGGAATAATTTTATTCATGTTACAATGATCGCATAAATTAAATAAAATTTATTTATTTATTTTATTGAACACTTAATAAATATTTATTTACTAGTTTGTAAATAAAATATTTATTTAAGAGAATAATGTATTTATTTATTTATTTGTGTTTTCAATAAATGGAAGTGGAGTTCGAGTGGAATGAGGTCGGTCCGGTAGTAAAATAATTATTTGCGAGACGGTAAATAATTATTTAACTAGTTGGCACAAATTAAAATAATGATTCTATTATTTTATGACACAAAATTTGATTTATAATTCTATTTTGCACAAGTTGTGTCACCATAAATAATAACATGATATTATTATTAAATTCATGGGTTTTATCTAATTTTATGAATGTATTTAATTGGTTCTATGTAATTAAATTTTGTAACTAAAATTCCATGTATATAAATAGGAAAGTATGCCTATTATGCCAGACAACACACCACACACCTGGTGAATTGGGAATTATTGATCCAAACAATTTATCTCTCTAATCCTCTTATCTCCCCTCTCAAGAACAAGAGACGTTCATTAAGGATGAAAAAAAAGTGATCAAGAATGACTGACAGAAGACACTCGATTCACTGTGCTAGCTCCCAGATAAAGTGCAGTGTCGATTTGAGGTCATCAGAGTATATGTGGATCACTAATAGAGGGATTATAGTTTGGATCCTTACAAGAACAATGAGATAATCTAAAAGGGTCATTCCAAATGATCAATATCAACAAAGATGAAAAATACCAAAGCTACAAGTATTATTTTTCTTTATGAAATTAATTAAATTAATTATAAACATGATGTGAAAATCCCCTCTATGGTTTTGGGCCTCTTTCTTCATTATCTAAATCATGGATAATATTCTATGGAGACTGGAGTTCATCGTCTTATTGATCCTGGAATAATCATTGATCATGGTAAAAATTAATGTTGGGTCCCAACCCAACCACACTTCTACTACGCCCAGAACCTTCATTTTCACCAGAAGTTATATCTTTTATTAATTTCTTGATATTCATAGTTCACATGAATTTTTTTTGAAATGAAGTAGTGATAAAATACATACTCCAACATTGTATTTTAAAAATTCAAATAAATAAGAAACATATATGTCACCTCTTCATTTCAACAGCCCAAAATCATCCATATTAATAGAAAAACATTTTTCTACATCCTTATATTTTTTATCATAATGATTTCCACCCAATGTAACGAATTTTGGACATACATTAGAATATTTTCCCAAAGAATTTCAATTAAAACACCACACCACTAGCTGGATTTATGATACCCCATTCATGGATTGTTTAGAACTCATTTATTTGCATTCTGGGGCCATATGACTAAACATTATTCACTGATAAAACTTTCCAAAACCTATCAAACATTACATGAAATTTATTTTTCTACACATTAAATATTTTGGGTGATTTGTTCTAGATAAAATATCTTGTTTATTTTCTATTTCCTTCCAACTTAATCAATTATTACACATACCATATCATGGAACATAAGTTTCATAAAAATTTATCTCAACTTTCTCAGCACAATAGAAAACATTCTCATTACATTTATATTCTCATATGGAAGAATATATTATGAAACCTGGTTTCCAACCATAGAAAAATAAATTAATTTGATTATCAATGTAACAAATAAAATCTATAACTTAAATGGCCTATATTATGAATTTTTCTTCAAATATAGCCACAAAATCCCTGTCATTTTTCTTCAATTCTAATAGTTTTTTCTACATATTAAGTCAAAAAACCATTGGGAACTATTTCTCATGGTTGAGATTAATAAATATTTCACATTTCATAGAATCAATCTCATATCCCTCTATGGTATTCTTAACCAAATATCCCCATCGATTAGATTTACCTTCAAAATGAAAAATGGGAAGGGTATCGTTTTAATGTTTTGAACACCCCATGACATCAAATATATTCTCAATGGAATTGATTCATCCTTCGTTTATCACTAGATCATAATATCCATTGAATATTAGAGGATATTTCTTATAAAATGATCTAAAATTATATTTCTCATCGATTTTATATCGACTTATCCCTAGCATGAATTACACCACTATTTAAAGCTTCTATCTATTGATAAAAAATATTAAAAAACTAATCATTTCCAATCTGACTATTCTAGGTTGCTAATTTGGAAGGATATCTTCCTCTTTGTGTATTCTTACTATAACTTCCATGTTTACTCTATAGAAAACCATTCTGAACATATATATTTTAGATGAGGAAACACAATAATATTCATATTCTATATCATTTAAACTGTACCATTTTGTGTAATCCTTTAAGGGTGTTATATTTACATTATTTTAAACCTAATGATATCTAAACGTTTTTATAATACCAAATATAAGGACCCATCCATTAACATTACCTATTATAATAACATTAAAATTGATTTAAAATCCATAAGTAACCAAATATCTTCTAGGATTATATTTTTATAGAGTTACTATATAACCCTTATATAACAAACCCATGCTTATACAAAGTGTAAAGTCCTATTCGGTATCCATTCTTATACAATATAAATCATTTAAAATTAAAAATTAGTCCCTTTCTTGAAAAACATTTAGAACATTAAACTTGAATTCTTAATTTCTATTACATGTTCTTAATTTATGTGAATTTTTTTTTAAAATGTGGGATGAGAACAAAAACCTAAGAAAGGGACTTAAAAAGAATAAATTTCTTTGTACTGTGGAACCAATAAAATTCAATGAAATAAATACCATTATATCAATGTTCATTGAGTGAATGAAAAAAAATCATTTCCAAATGAGGAAAAAACATATTTTTTATCAAATAAAATCATTAAAACCCATATGAAACAAATAAAACCAACTTTTCGAAACATAAATAATAATATTCATAACTCTTTTTAAAACTATGTTAGAAATATTAGGATCCCAATTAAATCCATATGAGAAACCCTTCTATACCTCTATCCTTATTTTTTAAAAACAAATGGTACATTAACCCTTTAATTATAGTTATATCTTGTCACATCCATCATATAAGATATAATAGGCTCACCTAGAGATATCTGGGAACACCTAATATATAAGTTGTATCAAGCTCAAATATCAGGAATAATGGGGTTTAACCCTTTATATAAGCCATATCAGGCTCACCCATTTCATATATAATTCTCAATTACATATAAACATTTCATTAATTCACCTTTTCATCATAAAATAATTGTAAATATATTATAAATTTAATAAAAACATTATTTGGATATCAAAATATCCATTTCTCTTAAAAATCACTTTTAAAAGTCTAAAAAATGTGCTCATAATAAGGAAGCCATTTTCGTTTAAAATAGAAATATAAACTTATAAATGAAACATAAACAAATTGAGGCTTCCTAGTAGAAGTAAATTATTTTCAAGTTGTATCGATTAAAAAATTATATTCCATTTGACTTTGCAAAAAATACTAAAAAGTGGTACATAAAAATAGAATTTGTAAAATAATGTCACATACAATGAGTATGATTCATCCCGTATATTTTTTATCTTATTGAATAATTAAATTTTCATAATTTTATACTTTCTTATGAAAATTTTCATGTTATATATTCCATAATTTAATTTAATACCATGTTATATGTAATTACTTAATCATGTAAATTTATGTTAAGATTTTTTTCGATATTTGGGTCATATGTCCGAAATGACATCTGTAGGTTTACTATGGTCAAATAGGTTATTAATTCATCAACTTCAGAATAATAATAATGAAATAATTATCATTTTAACACATCAATTATACTATTAAATACAAAAATTAAATTTTTTTACGAAAAATTAACTTCGTTACAATCATGGAGATGGTAGGTCTTAAGTATGCATGTGTATTGTTCCATTTTTAAAAGATCATTATGGAAAAAGGTAAGTATTAATTTACCGTAAAAAAATATAATGATATCATAAATATAATATTACTTATTTAAATATACTTTTATATATTATCCATGGTATATAGTGATAAAAATGACTCACATCACTTCATATAGGTGGTAGTCTACACGTACACATGAACAATGTTTTCATTTTTTAAATAATAGAATGTTAATAAGGTAAATAATATATTATATTTTAGGAATGATAAATATTTTATTAATTTCCAATATATAAATTAATTCAATAATTATAATCCATACATCATAGATGGTGATGGAAATATAATAACATCGGTTCCTGAGGCGATAGTATGTCATACACATGAACGATTGTTGTTTTCCCATGTGATAGAAAATGAGATGGAAATAAGTAGTTCCATTAATATAAAAAACCTATGTATATAGAAGGTAAATTTCATGTTATATAGTCATGGTTAAGTAATATTTAATGGAGGTATAATAATAACTAATACATAAACAATACAATATAACATCAAATGAAACTTCCATAAACATAGCTGTTTTTATGGAGGTGGAATAAGAAATAATACTAAAACATGTGGTAAAAATGATACTACTTCATTGAAAAGTATTATTTTATTAAAATCAAAAGTTCTCTAAGGTTGGTATAATATCAATGAAAATACATCTAGAATGATTTTAGGGTTTCTAGTAAGGAATATAGAGAGTTATTGGATAAAAAAATGGGGTTTTAAGTGTGAATGAATGTGAATAAGAGGTTTATTTTTATACGAGAAGGGATGGACAGTAATAGAATTTATCAAAACATAAAATTAATATAAATTAAATTTTAATACCAAATATTTGAAAATGATTTATTTAGGATATAATATGATTTTTTATCTAAATCCTCTTAACAATTAATTATTTGACATATTTTGGTCGCGTTTTTATCCAAATCATTTCTTTTTAAACTCTCATTTACCCTATTTATGTTAATGTGACAACAAGGATTTATACTCATTAATAGAAAATATAGTTAAAATTAATGGAAACAACAATCCATAAATGGACTACATTTACCTTAAAACCCATATATTAATCATTTGTAACTATATAATATTTTTTGGAATTTTATATCATTTTATAAAATATGATTTATTATAAAATATCATTAATTAAATTTTTTATAACTATTAACTACTTAGATTTTAATAACATAAATACAATAATAAAATTTCAAAAAAAAAATAACACCACCCTAACAAGTCAAGTTTTATCTATATAAATCTTTTCTCTCATTATTTATGTCATGTTTTTCTAATTTTAATATTTATAATATTATTTATTTGATTTTTCAATTAATTAAATAACTACTATGACAATATGGAGTAAAAATTTAAGATAATTATTACTTCCATAAAAAATAAATTATAAATTTTAATGAGGAATATAAATATTAATATTTCAAAAAAATATTTATAACTGAAAATTTCCTCTAGTAATATCTATGCTAAAAAAATATTGTAGTTAATAATAACTAGACTGTGACATTTTCTACTTTTCTTTAAATAAAATATTCTAAAGGATATTAGCTAATCCATAAAGGAAAAAGTTATATATAAAAAAATCTTGGTATAGTGTGGATGAAATGGACTCTTCTAATAATTATTTTTGAAGAATTATATTCATTTTTAAATACTTTTCATTTAATTTTTATCTTTAGTTAACAAATTCTCCCTTTTACCATGGTAACAAAAATTTCTAAGATTATTATTCATATTAAATAAAATATAAAGCGACAGTTTAACCAAATTCTAACCCAAAATTTCCAAATATAAAATCAATTTTTCGAAATTCATGATAGAGGACTCATAGAATTTAATTTAAAATTAAACCAAGCAACTATAATGAACAATTGTTTTTCTAAATGCCCAATCTAAACAGAAAATATTTTTATACAAAATTCAAGTTAAAATATTCAATTCAAAACTATATTTAGATAATTTTAAACAAGAATTAAAAAATTTATTTCTAAAAATAATCTAAATTATAATTTTTCAAGATAAATACTTTAAAATAATGCATTGAATTAAAAATATTTTTTTTACTATTTATAAAAAATTAAATCGTTTCGATATAATCTTAATATAAATCATATAAAGATAATTATGACATGATGATTTAAATAATGAAGTTAATTTATTAAAATAAATATTCAATAATTTCGAAATCACGAATCTATATAAAACCCTATTACACATAAAAATCCGATTTGGATAAAAATAATTCTTTTATCCAATTTGACTTAAAAATTGTCTAATATTTTTATAATGAATATAACATTATAAAATATAAAAAATTAATATATGTGAAATTTTTCTAAAAGCAATTACCTAGGTTGCTACAAATAAAAACTTCAAATAATATTTATGGAATCGGGAAAATTCATTGTCTCCATATAAGATAAAACAGTATATTTTGTTTTGTCTTTTCATAAATAAAGTAAAAATATTTCATCAAAACATTTATTCTAAAAAACATTGAATAAATGTAAAAAAGAGACATTTAATTTACATTAAATTTATTTTCTTTAAAAATGTGTACATCCATAAAATAATTTTGAATATATGGTCATGGAAGAAAAATAGTTGAAAGGGAAACATTAAAACATGTTTTTTAAAAGAAAACGCCTTTTCTTGATTCTGAATCATCACTTATGTTCGATACCTTCCTCAATAATAATTTTATATTAATTTAATAATTACATAAAAAATATTGGTAATTATTTCTTTTTTATTTTATCTCTGACTGTGTTATATTTAATTATTCAAGTAATTAATTTCATGTCTCACGTTTTGACAACATTCAGTTCGTATGTCCAAAATCACATCGGTAGGTTGAAAATAGTCAAAGAGGTAATTATTTCATGACATAGAGAATATTAATCATGAAATAATAATCATTATATATACAAAAATTTTACTTTTAAAACCAATAATGACATATGGTTATAAAAAAATGAACAATTATATTGTCATAGAGACGATAGGTCATACGTACGTAAAACTAACGCTTAAATTTTTCAACTATCATTATAGAAAGAATGTATATATTATTTTTACCATTATATAGTTATAATAATATCATAAATAACATATAATTTTTTTAATTATACATATATATCATCCATGTGATGTGGCCATGAGAAACAAATCATATCACTTCATGGAGGCGGTAGTCCATAAGAATGCACAAACGACATTATCATTTTTTACTGAATATAAAGGATTTAAGTAAATAATATATTTTATTTTAAATAATTATAAATATTTCATTAATATCCTATATTGAAATTTAATCCATCACTGTAACAACTTGGGAAAGGTGGTGATAGAAAAATAATTACATCGGTCTGTGTGGAGGAAGTATATCGTATACAAAAATAATGGATTAATTTCCCATTTTATGGATGTTGTATATGAATATAAGTTATTTAATTAACATAATAACATCTAGTTATATGATATATACTAGTTTAATTATTTCATAAATTATGATGAATATTTTAAAGAGTTAGAAAAAGTAGAAAAACAAAAACTCTTAGTTAAAGAATGATATATCTTCCTCAAAAAACACCTTAAGGATTACATAAAATGATTTCCTTGGTTAGTCTATTTATCAAACCCTTTAATCTAGGAAAATTTTATGGTTTTAATAAGTGTATTTTTTTATGTCTTGGCTAATAAAAAAAAAATTAATTGTGAATAACTAAGAAGAAGAGCCACCCTTTTTTAAGATATGAGAGGGGCACTCCAGAATTTTCATAAAATATAAATTATTCTTCTTATAAAAAAGGATCCAATTGTATAACAATATAAGAGAAGAAGAGCATGAGTTGAAATAAAATCATCCAATAAATATTTTATAAGATTTTACTATTTTTTTACTCTTACCTTTTTTGTTTTAACCACCCATGAACCCTTTTCATACATACCATGATAACAAGATATGTTTCACTCTTTCAGGTTCAATATATTTATTATAAATATAAAAAATGCCCATAAATGAAAAATGGTTGATATTTTAAAGAAAATTCCATTAAATATTCCTATAATAGGTTTTTTATGAATTTTAAATAATTTAACATAATATTATTTATTATAAAATTTCATTAAGGTCAATTTTCAAACTATTTATTTAATTAGACTTTAATAACATCATGAAAATAAATGATATAAAATATAATGAATTAAAAATTACCTAAAAATTATATTTTTCCAAAAATTTCTTGGATAATAATATTTCATTCAAATTATAGTTATTTTAATTTTTTTAATATCTTATATTTTATAATTATATTAATTAAATAAATAATTTTTAAATGTTGTGTAATATTTTAAGATAATTATATCATCACTAAAATTTAAAATATATAAAAATGGTAAAAATAATTTTTATTTACAATGAATATTTGCAACCAAATATATCTATTTTTACCCCTATTTCAAAAATATTGTTGTTATTAAAAGTAAGAGTGTGATATTTTTGACTTTATCTTTACAAAAATATAATAATGGAAAAAAATCATGGAAAATGACAACAAATTTCATATATTAGACATTTTAATATTTATGGATGAGATATAATCATCAGATAAAATTGTGGAAACTAATAGGTTTATTGTTGAGTCTATATAATATTATTTTTAACCAAAATAACCCATTTTACCATTTTCAAGGAGACATTAATTTAACGAGAATGCTATTAAAAATGGAAAAAATAAAAGTGTAAAATTTAACTAATTTAGACCTCATGGTTCTAAAAATGGAATAAAATTTTCATGATTCAAACAATATAAGTGGTATAATAAAATTTAAAATCAAACTAACAAAACAAGATGAAAAATAGTTTTAAAAAAATACATTTGAAAGTATAAATTTGTTTTTATCCCAAATTTATTACAAGAACCATAAATTAATTATTTTTAATCAAAATAAAATGAATAAAATTTTATAAATAATCCTAAAAAAATATTCTACTCTGTAAATACTTCAAAATAAAAAACATTTTAGGATAAAAATTAGTATTTTTCATTATTCATTGAAATATAAAAATTTGATGATAAATCTCAAAATTTTACAATAAGATCATTTAAATACTACGATATAAATAATGAAATGAATTTTATTAAATAAATATTATAATGTTAGAAGAAATTTATAATAACATTTTTTCATTAAAAGAAATAAAATATAGCTATTAGGAAAATGTGTTTTTATGAATAAAATGAATTTACTAAAATATAATTAATTGTTTAAAAATAATTATTCAGTAAATTCTTATTTGTTATGAAAATTATGTGTGTGTTTGTGTGTTTTAAATTTTGGTTAATCATATTTATACCCATCAATTCAATGACTATATTATAATAGTCAATTTTAAATAATTATATTTTATGGTTCGTTTAAGCTCAATGTTGTCTATTGTATATGCCATAAAACCTAGTATTTAAAAAAAATCAAGGTGTCACATTCTCTCCCTATTGATATATCCCTTCCATAAAATTTAAAATTATTCTTGGTAATCACCTATTTCCAATAGAAAAATTCCATTGTTGAAACCCCACATTGTTAAAATGGTCAATAAAACATCCCCTTGAAATGAAGGAAATAAAATATAAAGGTCATCTAGACTAACACATAAATAAGTTTCCAAGAACTTGAAAATTTTTTGGAAGTGAAAATATGCACATCGAATAAAATGGTAGTTTAAATATAATTACGTATAATTAGAGATATCATTTTTAAAAATAAATTGAATGATCACAAGAATGTTATGGAATAAAACCACAAACCAAAGAGGTGTAAAAAGACTATCACTTTATCTAACATTAATGTAATCGGCCAAAATTTTTGTTTCAATATCCATCTCATAGGGTTGATTAATTCCATTTCCATCAAGACTAAGAATATAATGATATATAATTGTTTGGAAATAATAATTTCATCGTTTAATTAATTTCTACCACACTCCCATCCTTATCTCCAAACATTAATTATTCAAGATGAATTTTTTATTCCCAGAGAATTAAAATAAACATCAATTGTATCTTATACTTCTAGAAAAGTTTGTTGAGTCAATAAGGTTTCCTTATGACTTTTAAATTATTTCTTGTTTTGAAAATCACAAACACTATCTTACGGAAAATTTATTTTCCCTGTGTTTTGCATTCATAAGGAAATTTTTTCTTCCCCAAGGAAATTTACCCTCTCCATGTTTTCATTTTTCATATTATAATCTCACTCATTTTTCTACTGTGCATGAAATTCGGTTTCATAACTAAAACCTTGGAGTATTATAAATACTTATATATAGAGCATTCTGTTTTCAGGATCCAAATTCAGGCTCTGAATTCCCTGAATTCATACTCAAGAACTCTCTAAATTAAGACTCTGAATTCTCTGAATTCAGACTCCGAACATTATGAGTTCAGACTCCGAATTCTTTGAATTCAGAATGCGAACTTTCTGAATTCAGACTCCGAATTCTCTAAATTGAGACTCTGAACATTCTACGTTTGTACTCCGAATTCTTAAGAATTCATACCTCGAACTTTCTAAGTTCAGTCTCCGAATTTTCTAATTCAGACTTCGAATATTCTGAATTAATAATCCAAATTCCTCTGAATTTAGACTCCGAATTCTTTGAATTCCGACTTCGAACATTCTGAGTTCAGACTCTGAATTCTTATGAATTTAGACTCTGAATTCTTATGAATTCAGACTTTGAATTTCCTTGAAATTCAGACTCCATAACTCTATAGAACTCAGGTTCCAAATTAAATTTAAGACAGAATCCAAATATTTATGTATTATAGAAACCGAATGGTTTTGTGGTTAGACACCACACTTTTATTTTTTCCTTACACTCAGAAAAATGGTTTTGGTTAAGCAACGATATTTTTTCTTACTCTTGTTTGAGTTATAAAACTATGTCGTGATTTCTATTTCTAACCAACCATTGCTTGAGTGACACGTGTATAGGTCCCTCCGAAATTCAAGGAAAAATATGAAAATTGTAGTAAGGATCCGACCATTGAAGATATTCCTACAAATAAGAGCTCATTTGAACAAGCTCAATGAGGTTGATCAATCTTGAGATTACATGCTGCTGAAGTGATTTCTAGTGAGAGATACTTTAATGCTTTGTGCATACTGAACTTTTTGTTCATAAATGCTTCGTGTGACTCTAAATGTTGCTGAGAACATTCAAGGGTTTCCAGGGACAGGAAGACAGAGGTGCTGACTACCTTGAAGTTCAAGGGATTGTGGGGATTTCAAGACAGATTCCAATATTTGTATCAAGGGCATACCCTGGTGTGGGTAAGATAGATTTTCTTAAAAGTATAAATCTAGGGACCCTTATCCGTGGGTTTTTGATACCATTCTCTCTGGGTTAAAATATTTAATACTTGTTACTTTTATTGTTTCAAGTATTCTGCTCTATTTTGGTTGTTGAGTAAAGTATAACAGTCTTTTATTTTCTTATACTTTTACTCTGATTTATAAGATTCTAAATGCTTTAAGTAAGAATCTTTATCATTGTAAACTTTTCTTAAGTTTCATTTCTGGAACCACATTTCTGGAATCAAGAATATTAGTATAACTAAGAGTTCATGTGAATTTTCCTTGTTTATCTTTGTTTAACATTACCATCTTTAAAAGTTCAAAGTGTATTTTTTTAAAGTTTACAATTCAACCCTCTAGTATATTGATGAACTACATCATTATTTCGATATTATAATCAGTATCATTTTGATCCTACAGTTGGCATCAGAGGAGGTCTCTGAAATAATTATATTCACATATAAGTTATCTTTCTCATGTTTTTCATTATTATATATTTTCCGTTCTTAGGATATATTTATCCTTGTTTAAAAACTTTTATTACCGACACGTTACTATGGAAATATTTTATTTAATATGGAAGGAATAAATGTTGGTTCAATTGACAATCTTAATCCCACTAGACCACCAATTTTTTATGGAAATGATTACGAATATTGGAAAGATCGTATTAATACTTTTGTTATGAACAGAAAGAGTTGACACCTTGGTTATTCTTATTGATGATTACAAGATTCCTGATAAGGAAGTCAGAACTTTTACTAATCAATATAAGTCAAAATATCAACTTAAATATAAGGTATGAAATACTTTTTTGTGTTCTATTACTAGGAATATATATAGCTAGATTTCTTTTTGTGAAGCTACAAATTATATTAGGAAGAATCTTAAAGTTACAAATTTTGGTACTTCCAATGTTATTGAAACTAGAAGAGATATGCCTAGAGCTCAGTACCATGGTTTTTTCTTTCCCTATGGAGAAACTATATGTAATTTATAATAGAGATTTATGACTATTTTCAATAGATTACAATCCATGGGTGAAAAAGGTTTGGATGATGAGGAACTTGTAGAAAAGATAGCTGACATCATGCCTAATGAGTGGGAGTCCAAGAGAACAACTATATATGAGAATATGAAAGTGTAGAGACCTCAAACCTGACGTACATAGACATTACATTAATTTTGTGTAATACTTAATATATAACAAAAACCAACACTTAAGGACCGTAATAGTTTAGTGTATTTGGAAACTCGGAATACAATCTTCTAATCATGGTGAAAGATCTTCAACATCTCCCATAACGATATTCCCCTTTTTTTTCTTACCTAAAACCTTTCTTTATATCCTGGGGAAAAGAAAACATAGAAAGGGTGAGCTCAAATGCTCAGTAAGGGTAAACATAGAGAACATAAAACAATCCATAAACATTAGAATGCAAAAACTTGAACATAATGTCTAAACATCAAAATCTTGAGCAAAGACATAAATCTTGGAAGTACGTAAGGCATACATCATAAAAGAACATCAATCATGATAAAATATAATGGGAATAAAACATGTAATTTTGGAAAACCATTAAGCACTTGATATGATTTTCATAGTATCCAAGGCATTGCTTCCAAGACCATCTTAGTGGACAAAGTCCCTTTCTGAACCGAGTTCACTCCTTGTTCCAGTCCTTTATCAATGAACTGGATTAACTTACCTTACATCCATGTTTATCTCATGTGATATAAATCATTACCCAATGCATTAGATGGAGATATAGGTCCCACCCATCTCATAATGAAATCATTCTTACGTGTTCCACTACATAAACATAAATCATTCATCATAACCCAAATAATAAAATGGGTTTCACAAACATCATCCCATCATAACATAATCCATATAAAACAAATGGATATCATTTCATCATAAGAAAAGTTAAATCATGTAAATCATATAGATATTATACTTTAAACATACACATATGAAATAATTTCATCTTAGATGGAAAATTGGTTTGATAAAACACTTGAAATGAATTGTTGAGGAAAATATCCTTTCTTTTTCAAAATCATTTTCTTTTTACAAAATTCCTTGAAATTTTAAAAGAAAAGGATTTTGTTGAAAATAATCATAAAATCTTGTAGATTAAGCTTCATGAAAATAAGGCATTATAAAACTGTAAAAATCCATTCATGCTGTATAAGTTAAAAAAATATTCTCCTCGTACATTTTTCGGAAAAGTAAGAAAGTTCCTCAAATGGTAAACAGAAGAAACATTCCTTTCTTAACATGTGGTAAAATTCAAAAATGGTTAAAAAGGAAATTAATCATACATAAAAACACTTTTATAAAACATGTACATTGATGATCACAATAACCCCAGTAAATACTTACAAATAAACAATCTCAGATAAGAACGAGATTGTAATAATTATCCCTTACCTTATTTCCGATATGCTTTGTATGTATCCGAACCTCCTGTATAATGATTTAAATAATGTAATTTACTTATTAAAAAATCATATTCATTGTTATGATATTATATATGGTTCACTTATGACTTTATATTACCTGTTCTTTGGTAAATTCCATGTTAAAGCAGCGTTTTGGGTAAAATCGTTTCATTTATCGTACGTGTTTCAACATGTTTTTCTTGATATTATTACTTATGTCCTGATATAATTAATTCCAGAATGTAAAACATGATTTATATATAATATATACTCAGAATATCAATATATATGATAGATCGATACATGGAAGGAAATACACCGTTCATGGAGACAGTAGGCCGTATGTACGCATGAACACTGTTTTCGTTTCCTTATTAAATTAAATGGAATTAAGTAAATGAAACATATATGTACATAAATCCAGTATCATTATTATGTAATAGTTTTCATGATTATTTATTATATATACTTTAAAATCATACTTGAATGGTTAATCATGGAAAATGAATCTCGTCGCGTTCGTGGAGACGGTAGTCCGTACGTACGCACGAGCAATGATATCATTCCCATGATCATGGAATTGTATTGAAGTGTATGTATAATATTTCAGAATCAATATAACTTTACAATTATAATATATTGTTTTTTATTTACACCATTATACTCATCCAAGTAAGGTGGTGGTGGAAAACAGATTACACCACGGTGTGGAGACGATATTCTGTACGTACGCACGCGCGGTGATTTCGTTTTCCGTAGGATGGATAGAAGATGAAATAGAGTTTTTTAATATTTATAATAACATATAAGTATATGAGTGATAATTATGTTATTAATTTATGATGAAACAAATAAATAAGAGTAAGTAGAATAAAAAATAAATTGGAAAGAATCGGTAAAGGATATTACCTCTTCTTTGACGCACCTCTTCATAACCTCCTCTTAAGGCACTAGATTTGGCCTTTTGAGGTGACCAGAAAATCTATATTGTTTCTAGGTAAGTTTATAAGGGAAATGGGAAGGTGTTGGCCGAGCTTGAAGGGTCAAAATAGTGTAAAGAGAAGAGGGAGGAGGTTCCCTTTTATAAGGTAGGAGAGGGGAACCTTTGGAAACCTCAAAAATATTAATTTATAATAAATTCAAACCCCACATAAAAACTTCCAAAATGAATCAAATAAAATCTTAGACGATATAGGGTTGTAATATCATCAACCAATAAAATTTATACATGTTGGTAATTTATTTTAAACATTATCAACTTGATTTATCCTTATTTAATCTATTTAATTTTATTTGTGGTTATAAGATTCTAAATTTTAAAATGTTATAAATAATTACATATGTGTTTTCAGTTGTCCATAATTGGATTATTTATGAAATTATTGACCGTATAAATTTTAATTTATAATTGTTAAATATTTTTTGTGATTTTTAAACAATTTTATATTATGTTATTTTTATAAAATAACAATAGTTTCAATTTTGACACTATTCATATATTAGAATTTAAATAAAATCCACACAAAAGATATGTTCGAAATAAAAGATTTAATACATTAATAACATGTAATATTTATCTATAAAATTAGTGGATCACATTAAATAGTACGTATATTATTTATTTTAATATTTTTAAAACCATTTATTTGATATTTTAATCAATAAAATAATTTCAACCTCATTATTGTGTCACCTTTAATGTTAATTTTTTAATCCCTAAAATTTCAAAATAAATTCAAATGATGTAGATAATTTTATTATATCTTTTGAGACTATTCATGTTCAATGTTTCATGAAGTTTATCACTAAATTAAAATTAATATACTTATAAGATTTAAGAGACTGACATGTTGTTAGTTTCTTTGGTTTTAATAACAATTAAATTATTTTCATGGTCAACAGTCCATAAAATGAATCTATTCTGAACCTTATATTATATGGGTCTACTTTTATTCATTCAATAGAATTTTCTAAGCTCTTAGGGTAATTTTATAATCTTATTTTCACCCTTATTTTCCCGATTTACCATTAACTACAGTAAATAAAATACCGTAGTTACTATTCCTAAAATAAAAAAAAAATAAAAGTAACCTATTAACATAATTTGAACCCACTAAATTAAAATAAGGAATCTATTTTTCAAAATTCAAAACACAGAAGTTGCAGTAATTAATTTAAAATTAATCCCTTTGTTAAGAAAACGGGTTTTAAAAGTTAAAACATTGCCAAAGATTGAAATGTTTTTACCTATGAATTCAATGTAACATTAATGGTAATTAAATACATTATATTAAATGGTAAAAATATATTCTATTTATACTTTAAAACCATTAAATATTATAATTTAACTATACAATTTTTTGCGATGAAAAAAGTTTTTTTTAATTATAATATAGCGTGTTTTTACTATTCATTAAAATGTGAAAGTAATGAGAATAATATGAAAATTTTATCCAAAGTAAATTTTTATATCTTTATTCTAAAGAATAATTTTATTTTGTCATATTGAACTTATAAACATTTAAAAAAATAAATTTAATGTGGGTGTTCCATCAAAAGGCAGCAAAACTACATTTTTTTTAAAAATACTTATTTTACCTGAAAATATTATTTTATTCTCATACCATGTAAAATAAAATGTGTAGGATGAATTATAATGTCATAAAATTAAAAATGTAGATACTACTATTCATAATGGCTAGTTCATAATAATTTTATAACAATATAACGTTGTTTATTGAAACCCGGTATTGTATACTACACATGCTATCGAGGAAGGTCGCGATTGTGTGTAATGAAAGACAACTCAATATTGTGTGTAGTGTTAGCTCCCTTTGTTGGTGCATATAACATAATCAAAACTTACTACATTTCTACATTAAACAAAATCTCTATATAATGTTGCGTAGAATAATTTCTACAAAACGAACTTGAAATTGTGTGTAACACGAGCCAAGAATAGTGTTGCGTATACTGCAAGATAAAACAATTTTGCATATAGAACAAGCTAATTTTGGTGTAGCCTACAACACAAGACATCAATGAAATTCAAAAGATTAATTCTCATAAAATCTCGGGTTGTTACATTATACCCCCATTAAAATGAATTTCGCCCTTGAAATTCGTTAGGGTTATAAATGGTTTACTACTTGAAAGTTTCGTTCATAGAAACCCACATCATAAAAAAGAATACTAAAACTTAATTTTAAAAAATGAACTTTAGAAACAAAACGGATACCCAAATTAATGCATCACTTGGGTTCATACGTAGGAGAACAAAGGTGAAACTATGGATATGGAAGAGAAATCTAACTGTCATGTTCTGATGGGGAGTGGTAGAGAACAAGGATATGAAAAAATTCACCAGTCACAATGCCATAAATTTTTGATGATCTAAGGTACCATTTGATTTTTTAGATAATATAGCACTAGGAAATCATTTTTTGTTTTCAAGATCATTTCCCAAATGTTGAAGAGTTTTTGAATTAAAAGAAATACTGACTTGATTTTGGTACAATCTCAACGTTACTCGTGCCTCGAACAATTTCCACTTCATCTCTTAAAGAAATGAAGTTGAATTTGTCTTTCATGAAGTTTTAGCAGATCATGCCATAGAATGATAGGACATTCCATCTATCCCAAACATACTTTAGTTAAACTTATATACATAAGTCCATCTATGGTGAGATTAATCGGATATGGTTCCAAAATGGACTTATACTTCATCTATCATCCTGCATAATAAAATAAAATTAGTTTCTACTCCCCAGGGACTTCCTGTATGCCAATGGTAGGCGATAAAGGCCTGTCGCACTTCAGTTGTGGGTTCGATTCTCGCAACCTTTTCCGACGTGATGGGTTGTCGCCCATCCTATGGGTTGTCCTTTTTTTAAACTATACTTTTATAACATAACGAAAAGTTCCATCCTTAAACAATATTATCTGATGTCAAACTTAATCTATTACAGTATTTTGGTTTATCCAAAATACTTCTGTCCAATCTCATAGTATAAATAAAATGATTACTAGAAAGGTCATCTACCAAGCATTGAATACAATAATTTATCTCCTATATATCATAAGATATATATATCTTGTTGGTCACATTCAAAACATGTGAATTCATTAATCATGTATTCTCTTGAAAAATGAATACCCATTGAACCTTAGTGAAATCATGAATGTTGTCAAAAGTTAACTCTTTCCACATACCAAAATCTGAAAAATCTCTATACTCAAACCATGATATCACATTGTCCTTATACCAGTCATGAGCTCATTAATACTATCAAACATCTCATTATATCCTTATCCTTTCATTATCCACATATCATATACCTTCCAAAAATATTTGAATAACCTTTCATGGTTACTGGTACCATTGATAATATACTTTCAAAAACTAAAGGAAAGATAACAGTGTAACAATACTTAGATTTTTCTTTATTCCACAGTACCATACATTATTCTTGATAAACATACAATCATTACACTACCTTCTTAAACCACTGATTGAGCTTTATCATTTATTTCATCTCATATATCATTTGTAGTCTCTTCATCATAATCAACATAAATACTACCCATACAACCATGATGATTCTATTCATGAAATTTTCCCTTAGAGAATTGGTTTGCATAATGCCCATACATTCAACATTTAAAACATTTAACCATTTTTGATGACTTAGTAATACCATTATCCTTGTCCATGGTGTTAACTGAACCTTTTCCTTTACAATTACTAGATTTGTGTCCTTTTCCACACCCAATGTATCTTCTAGTTCCTTTGAAACATTCTCCCTGATGCCACTTACCACATGATTTACATGATGGAAATTTAACATTGTTTCCTCTATGATATTCATGAAACTACATCTTTCTTTTTTTATTTGAGTGAGGAAACTTACCAAAGTTGAGATTATTGATCATATTATGAAATTGCTGATTAGTAAAATTAATTATGTTTGGAATTCCAAATCATGTTTCATTTGGTTGCTCATGAAGAATATCATTCCATTGTCCATCATATCCTCCATTATTGTGAATCTTCCTATTTCCATCCATTTTCTAAAACCCAAAAATAATAGTGTGAGAGGAAAAATTCATAATAGGAAAACAACAAAATCAAGTGGAGTACTTTCAATCTCTAACATCTTAGGTTTAATCATAGTTTATTCATGATCGTTATTATAATTCTAGGACTGTAACCTATACTTATACATAGCCTTAGGAACATCCCAATACATACAATAGAAATATCTCTAGAGATCTCAATAATGTTTTCACATCCTAGTTTCCAAAGGTCAACTAAACCTTTCCTTTGTTACCAACTGTAGAGACCCCAAACCTGACGTACAAGGAAATTACATTACTTTTTCGGAATACTTAATACATAACAAAAACCAACACTCTAGGATCGTAATAGTTTAGTGTCTTTGAAAACTCAGAACACAATCTTCTAATCATGGTGAAAGATCTTCAACATCTCACATAAATATCTTCCCCATTTTTTCTTACCTAAAACCTTTCTTTATATCCAGGGGAAAAAAATATAAAAAGGGTGAGCTCAAATTCTCAGTAAGTTTAATCATAGAGAACATAAAACAATCCATAAACATTTGAATTCAAAATCTTGAACATAAAATCTAAACATCAAAATCTTAAGCAAAGACATAAATCTTGGAAGTACGTAAGGAATATATCATTAGGGAACATCTATCGTGATAAAATAGAATGGGAATAAAACATGTAATTGTGGAAAACCATTAGGCACTTGATATGATTTCTATAGTAGCCAAGGCATTGCTTCCAAGACCAACTTAGTGGACAAAGTCCCTTTCTGAATCGAGTTCACTCCTCATTCCAGTCCTGTATCACTAAACCAGATTAACTTACCGTTCCATCCATGTTTATATCATGAGATATAAATCTTTACCCAATGCAGTGTAGGGAGATATAGGTCCCACCCATCTCATAATGAAATCATTCTTACGTGTGCCACAACATAAACATAAATCATTCATCATAACCCAAATAATAAAATGGGTTTCATAGACATCATGCCATCATAACACAATCCATATAAAAAAATGGATATCATTTCATCATAAGAAATGTGAAACCATTTAAATCATAGAGATATTATACTTGAAACATACACATATGAAATAATGTCATCTTAGATGGAAAATTGTTTTGGTTAAACACTTGAAATGAATTCTTGAGGAAAATATCATTTCTTCTTCAAAATCATTTTCTTTTCACAAAATTCCATGCAATTTTAAAATAAAATTATTTTTTTGAAAATAATCATGAAATCTTGTAGATTAAGCTTCATGAAAATAAGGCGTTATAAAACGGTAAAAATCCGTTCAGGCCGTATAAGTTAAAAAAAATTCTCCTCGTACTTTTATCAATAAAGTCAAAATGTTCCTCGTATGGTAAAAAAAAGAAATATTACTTTCATAACATGTGGTAAAAGTAAAAAATGGGTAAAGGGGACTTTAAGCATACAAAAAAACACTTTTAGAAAACATGTATATTGATGATAACAATAACCCTAGTAAATACTTACAAATAAACAATCTCAGATAAGAATGAGATTGGAATAATATTACCTTATTTCCGCTATGCTTCGTTTGTATCTGAACCTCCGGTATAATGATTTAAATATTGTCATTAACTTATTAAAGAATCATATTCATTTTTATGATATCATATATGGTTCACTTATGACTTTATATTACCCGTTCTTTTGTAAATTCCATGTTACAGCAGTGTTTTGGGTAAAATTGTTTCATTTATCGTACGTGCTTCAACATGTTGTTCTTGATATTATTAATTTATCCGGATTTACATAATTCTAGAATGTAAAACATGATTTATTTATAATATATATTCTGAATATAAATATATATGATATATCGATAAATGGAATGAAATACACGGTTCATGGAGACGGTAGGTCGCACGTACACATGAACATTGTTTTGGTTTCCTTATTGAATTAAATGGAATTATGTAAATGAAACATATATGTACATAAATCCAGTATCATTATTATGTAATATCTTTCATGATTATTTATTATATATACTTTATAATCATACTTTAATGGTTAATCATGGAAAATGAATCTCATCGCGTTCGTGGAGACGGTAGTCCGTACGTACGCACGAGCGATGATATCATTCCCATGACTGTGGAATTGTATTGAAGTGTATGTATAATATTTCAGAATAAATATAAATTTAAAATAATCATATATAGTTATTTATTTACACCATTATACCCATCCAAGTAAGGTGGTGGTGGAAAACAGATTACACCACGGCGTGGAGATGATATTCTGTACGTACACACACACGGTGATTTTATTTTTTATAGGATGGATAGAAGATGAAATAGTGTTGTTTCATATTTATAATAACATATTAGTATATTATTGATCCTGATGTTATTAATTTATGATGAAAAAAATAAAAAAGAAGAAGTATAAGAAGAAATAAATTGGAATGAATCGGTAAAGGATATTACCTCTTCTTTGACGTGCCTCTTCTTAACCTCCTATTAAGGCACTAGAGTTGGTCTTTTGAGGCAACCAAAACCTCTAAAATGTTTCTAGGGAAGTTTATAAGGGAAATAGTTAGGGTTTTTCCAATCTTGAAGGCTCAAAATAGTTTAAGGAGAAGATAGAGGAGGTGCCCTTTTATAAGGGAGGAGAGGGGAACCTTTGGAAACCTCAAAAATATTTATTTATAATAAATTACGACCCCACTAAAAAACTTCCAAAATGACTCAAATATGAACTTAGACGAGATAGGGTTGTAATCTCATCAACCAATAAAATTTAGACATGTTTTTAATTTATTTTAAACATTATCAACTTGATTTATCCTTATTTAATCTATTTAATTTTATTTGTGGTTATAAGATTATTAATTTTAAATTATTATAAATAATTACTTATGTGTTGTGAATTGTCCATAATTGGATTATGTATTACCTTTTAGACCATATAAAGTTTAATTTATAATTATTAAATATTTTTTTGATTTTTAAATAATTTTATATTATGTTATTTTTATAAAATAACAATAGTTTCAATTTTGACACTATTTATTTTTTTGAATTTAAATAAAATACAGATAGAATATATGTTCAAACTAAAAGCTTGAATAGATTAATAACATGTCATATGTATCTATAAAATTAATGGATCAAATTAAATAGTTCATATAATATTTATTTAGGATTTTTAAAACCATTTATTTGATATTTCAATCAATAAAATAATTTCAACCTCACTATTGTGTCACCTTTAATAACAGTTTTTTAATCCTTAAAAATTTTAAATAAATTCACATGATGTATATATGTTTATTATATTTCTGTATACTATTCGTGTTCTAAGTTTCATGATGTTTATAACTAAATTAAAATTATTATACTTATAATATATATGAGTGTGACATGTTGTCACTTTTTTTTGGTTTTAATAATAATTAATTTATATTTGTGATAAAAAGTCCATAAAATGAATCTATTCCGACCCTTAGGTGATATGGGTCGACTTTTAGCCATACAATATAATTTTGGATGGTGTTAGGATAATTTTATAATCTTATTGTTACCCTTAATTATCCGATTTACCTTTAACTACAGTAAATAAAAATCACTGTAGTTACTATTCATAATATCAAAAAAAAGTACCATATTAACATAATTTAGAACCAATGAATTCAAATATGGAATAAAATTTCAAAATTAAAAACACAGAAGTTGCAATAATTAATTTAAAATTAATCCCGTTGTTAAGAAAATGGGTTTTAAAAGTTAAAACATTGCCAAATATTGAAATGTTTTTAACTATTAATTCAATGTAAAATTAATGGTAATGACATACATTATATTAAATGGTAAAAATATATTCTATTTATAATCTAAAACCATTCAATATTATAATTTAACCATATAAATTATTGCGATGAAAAATGTTGTTTTTAATTAAAATACAACATTTTTTACTATTCATTAAAATATGAAAATTATCTGAATAATATGAAAAATTTATCCAAAGAAAATTTTTATATCTTGATTCCAAAGAAGAAATTTATTTTCCCAAATTGAACTTACAAACATGTCAAAAACTAAATTTAATGTGGGTGCCCCATCAAAAAGCGGCAAAACTACATTTTTTGAAAAATACTTATTTTACCCGAAATTATTATTTTGTTCTCATAACATGTTATATAAAATGTGTAAGATGAATTATAATATCCTAGAATTCAAAATGAATATACTACTATTCATAATGGCTACTTCATAATAATATTATAACAATATATCATTGTTTAGTGAAACCTGGTATTGCGTACTACACACGATATCGAGGAAGGTCGTGATTGCGTGCAATGCAAGCCATGTCATGGTTGTGTGTAGTGCAAGCTCCCTTTTTTGTTGCGTAAAACATAATCAAAACTTATTTAATTTATAAATTAAACAAAATCTATACATAATGTTGCGTAGAATAATTTCTACAAAATGAACTTGAAATTGTGTGTAACACGAGCCAAGAATAGTGTTGCGTATACTGCAAGCTAATACGGTGTTGCGTATAGCACAAGATAATTTTGGTGTAGCATACAACACAAGAAAACAAAGAAATTAAAAAGAATAATTCTCATAAAATCTCGGGTTGTTACAGAAAGTCTCACATATTACTCTTGATGAGCTTTTTGGAACTCCTCTTCAATATGATGCAAGAATGGAGAGAGATGCTGAAAATGTTAAGAAGAATATTGTGAATAAATTTTTTTCTTTTAAAATAACTTCAAATAATATGAAATACATGACTCCTGAGAGAGTAACAAGATATAAGTCTAAGAAGGTCATTGATTTATCTAAATCAAGTGAAAGTGAACATTCTGAGAATGAACTAGCTAATCTTACTCGAAGGATGAATAAGATAGTTAGGAAAAAGAATTTCAGTATAGATCCAAGATGAAAGGATGAAAGGATAAGAATGAATCTAAAGTCCCACGTTATGAATGAAAAAGAGCTATACATATAATGCACGATTGTCCTATGCTTAAGTGAAAATACAGAAAGGGAAAACATTCTGAGACGAATGAAAGAAGTACTAAAAAGCTAAATATATGAATGTTTTGAAAGTTAATGACACTTGGAGTGCCAGTGGTGGAGACTCTTCTGATGAATCCTCATATTAAAAATCTTCTGGACAGAAGAATAATTGTCTAATAGCCAGACTACCTATTGAAAATAATTGTTTAATGGAAAAGGTACATGATGCTAAACCCATCGCCAATTTATCCTTGAATGCTAATTATAGTGACAGTAAATATTATAAATCCTATGATGAATAATCTTCTTCTGATGAAGATAATAATTTACCTACCTATAAAGAAGATTCTAGGTTTGATAAGCTCCTTGAGAATGAAAATTCTAAAGTCAAGAAAAATATTGATAAGTAAAATTCTAGGATTTCTTTTCTTACTAAGGAAATACCAGATATTTCTAAAGATCTTGATAAGAAAACCCTTGATTTTGAAAGTATTTCAAAAAAATTGAGGATGTTAATTTTGAGATGGATAAAATTTCTAAATATATAGAAAAATTAATTTCTAAGAAAAATGTTTTCGAGCCTTACTCTAGTACTAAAACTGATATTTTTAAGGATAAGAACATAGTTATTAGTCTAAAGTCATAAATATATTCGTTGATGAAGTGTTTTTCAAACTTTAAATTAGGTAAAGAAAACTTTAATAAAATGTATTCCAAAATTTGATCTCTAAGGAATAATTTTGGTTTTGGTTATACAAGTACAAAACCTATTTTTAGTGACAATTATTTTGTTCCTCAAAGTGATCCTTTCTGAAATAAATTTCAGTGTGGTGGGCATTGGGAAAAAAATTTCTTTAAACAAAACTCAGTCATTATGTTTTAAAAAAGCTTATTTTTAGAAGAAAATGTGGATTCCTAAAATTTTGCATTCTGATGTTTCCGGATCCAAGAACGTTTAGATTCAGAAAGTTTAACACTATTATTTTCAGTAAAGTAAAGATAGTACCAACAAAAATACATTGTACATGGATTGTGGATGTTCCCGGAATATAATCGGTGACAAAAACATCTTTGAAAATATTATCAAGAAAAAATGAGGAAAAGTAACTTTCAAAGATAATGCTAAGGGAGAAATTATTGGTATAGGTAACATTGTTCTTCTTGGAAAAGCTATGATTTCAAATGTTTAATTTGTTAAGGGTCTTAAGCACAATGTCATTAGCATTAGTCAATTATGTGATGAATGTTACCTTGTAAATTTTAGGAATGAAAAGTTCTTATTACACAATTCCAAGGAAGAATTTATTCTTTCTGCCCATAGGAAAGAGCAAATATACACACTAAACATAAAAGACCTTAAGAGCCAAGATCTACCTTTCCTTACCGCACTGGAAGATCATTCTTGGTTATGTCATAGAATATTAGGAAAATGTAACCTTAGGAACCTATGCAGACTCTCTAAGAAAATACTAGTTAAGGATCTACTGGAGAATAGATTTGATTATTCAAATTTTTTTGATCCTTGTTAATATGGAAAGAAACATAAATCAAGTTTTAAATTATCTAGTCAAGTATCAACCACTGATGCATTACAGTTAGTGCATATGGATTTTTTTGGTCCAGCACAAACTAGAAGCATTGGAGGAAAATATTATGTATTTGTCTTAGTTGATGATTACACTGTATTTACGTGGGTCTATTTTCTTAAAAGAAATCTGATTTTTTTTTCTTATTTCAAAAGTTTTATAACCCATGTTAAAAATGAGAAAAACGTTCCTTTAATAACTATTCATACTAATCATGGATAAGAATTTAAAAATTCTGATTTTGAAATTTTTTTTAGTTGGAAAGGCATTACTCATAACTTCTTATCACTCAGAACACCTCATCAAAATAGTGTTGTTGAAAGAATAAATATAATTATTCAATAGATAACAAGAACCATGTTGAGGTAATATTTGGTAGAAAAACATTTTGGGGCCAAAGCTGTAAGTACTGCTTATGATACACTAAATTGTGTTTTGATTAGACCTTTTCTTAATAAAACTCTTTATGAGTTATGGAATGGTAGAAAACCTAGACTTTCATACTTCATGGTTTTTGGTTGCAAGCTATTCATTCTGAAAATTAAAAAAAAATCTACACAAATTCTCACCAAAAACTGATGAAGGAATTTTCTTAGGCTACTCCACAACTTCTAAGGCTTATAGAGTTTTCAATAAAAATAATTGTACTATTTGAAGAAAAAATACGTGTCAAATTTGATGAAACTGATCCTTTTGTTTTTAAACAACCTTATCCTAAATATTTAGATGTGTTTTCAAAAATTGATTATCATCCTTTGTTAGAAGATCCTTCTGATAAAGAAAATGTTCATGAAAATATTTCTGAAGCATTTACCCTAGAAGACTTCCAACCCTATGTTGATGAACATATTTTACAAAACCCAAATCAGTTGTTTCTAAAGAATCATCTGAGTGATAATATCATTGGTGATGTAAATAAAACTGGAAGGACTAGAAGTTTCTTAAGAAATGAAGTTGAACATCTCGTATTCCATTCCTAATTAGAACAAAAAAATCACTGATGAAACTTTAGGTGATGATTATTGGATAAAATCTATGTAAGATGTGCTAAATTAATTCGAAATGAATAAAGTCTATACCTTGGTTGAATGACCTAAGGAAACATCTATTATTGGAGTAAAATGGGTCTTCAAAAAAAAATGTGATGAAAATGGAATCATAGTAAGAAATAAAGCTAGATTGGTTGCTAAAGTCTATAATCAATAATGAGGAATAGACTATGAAGAAACATATTCTCTAGTATCTAGACTTGAACCTATTCATATTATACTTTCCTCTAAAAAATTCTTCAATTTCAAACTATTTAGAATGGATGTTAAATGTTCTTTCCTTAATGGTTTTGTTCCAGCGTATGTTTTTTTGGAACAACCTCTTGGTTTTGAACATTCAAAATATCCTGAACATGTTTAAAAACATACCAAATCCTTGTATGGACTTATGCAAGCCCCTCGAGCTTGGTATGATAGAATTACATGATTTTTTATTCAAAATAATTATGTTGTGGGAAATGCTAATCCAAACATTTTTATAAAGAAATACCAGAAAAAAGTTTTGATTGTTCAAATTTATACTGATAACATTATATTTGGTTCAACTCAGGAATATTTAATTGATTCCTTTGCAGATCTAATGAAATCTAAGTTTTAAATGAGTATGATGGGTAAGTTAACATTTTATCTTGGAAATCAAATTTCTCAAAAACCAGAAGGAATCTATATATCCCAATATAATTATATTAAATATCTTCTTAAAAAGTATGGATATGACATCACTAAGAGTATAAGTACTCCCATTGGTACCTCAAATTCACTAGATCTCAATGAAGCTGGGAAACCAGTGGATCAAACATCTTTTAGAGTTATGATAGGATGTCTACTTTACATGACAGTGATTCATACAGAATGAATGTTTTCAGTATTCTTATGTGCAAGATATTAATCTAATCCTAAAGAATCTCATATAAAGGCAGTGAAATAGATTTTTTCGCTACCTAAAAGGATCCATGGATCTTGGACTCTTTTACACTTCTAGAAATGTTTTTGTTTTAAAAGGTTTTTCCGATACTGACTTTCGTTCATATAGAATGGATATGAAAATTACATCCAGAACATTTCATTTCTTAGAAGATTCATTAGTTTCTTGGTCATCTAAAATGAAAAACTCAATATCACTTTCAACTGCTGAAGCTGAATATGTAGCAGCTGGAAGTTGTTGTGTTCAAGTGTTGTGGATGAAACACACACTCACAAACTATGGTATGAGTTTTACGAAATCAAAAATTCTGTGTGATAATACGATTTCCATTACCTTAAGTAAAAACCATTCACATCACACTCGTGAAGAACACATAGATATTAGGCATCAATTTATTAGGGATCACATAGAAAAAGGGGATATCATTCTTCAAGTTATTGGATCAAAAGATCAACTTGATGATATTTTCACAAAATCTTTACCATCCGATAGATTTGAATACATTAAACAGTAGTTAGGAATGATAAATATAAGGTAATAATCATTATTAACTTCTTGTTAAAACCTATCTCTTTACAGTAATATACTCTTTTTCATAGGAGGAGTGAATTTTTTTGTTAGATTTGCAAAAAAAATCATTATCTAATTTTTTTTCCATAGACATCAAATTTTTTATAGTCTAATTTTTATTTCATAGTCTAGAAATTTTTTCATTTTCAATACTTTCGTGCTTAAAATTTTCATAATGAATATTTTCATAATTAAAATTTTTATAAGAAAGTTTTTCATGCTTATAATTTTTATAATGAAGAAATTCATACATAAAATTTTCGCAATGAAGATTTTTGAACTTCAAATTTTTGTAATGAAGATTTTTTCACTTCATAAAGTTTTTGTAAAGAAGATTTTTGTAGTTCAAAATGTTTAGTAATGAAGATTCTTGTAGTTTAAAATTTTATTAATGGAAATTCTTCTTAATTTTTTTGAAATGAATATTTTTGTAGTTAGATATTTCGTAAAAAAAAATTTGTAGTTAGAGTTTTTGTAATCAGAATTTTGGGAATCTAAAGTTATTCAAGAATAATTTTTTTCAAAATGAATAATCTTCCTATAAATCCGAAAGGTGTGTTTCCCTTCTTAAATTTTCATAATCATATTTCAATTTTTGGTATTTTTATCTATTTTTAAATTTTGGTATTCACATTTTCTTAAATCTGAATTTTTTTCTTAAAAAACCCCAAAAGATCAGATTCTATCAAAATTTCCATCCGTCTATCATCTCAACCGTAAGATATGATCAAAAGGTTTTTCAACCATTGGATTGAGTATTGAAGCTGAACCATCACCTCAATTGCCAACATAAAGTACCCCCGATGGTTTTCCTACATCGAAACTCATGCTCCTATGGGTTGAAGCTATTCCCTCCGACATAAGCTCGTTACAAACTTCTAAGATCATTCATACTTACGAATGTTTGCCAAAGTCTCCTATGAGAATGATATGTCAACTGTCAAAACAATATTTAAATGGAAGATATATCAGGAAAGGTTATTTGATCCGATTTTTTTTGCAAAGTATGGTTATATTATCATTGAGAATATAAAGCTGAATGGGTGGGAAATTTTTTTCCTTTCAAAACCAAAATCCCATGATTTGGTATATCCAGATTTGTTAATAGAATTCTATGAGTCAACAATTTTCATCAAGGAATATGTGTGGAGTAATTTTTCTTTCAATTGTTATCAAAATACATATTCACTTTCTTATACCAAGGCAGTAAGATTGGTTGGTATTCCTTATGAAGAGAAAGTTGAGTTTTGTTCTCATAAGTTGCCTGATGTTCAAGGATGTTTTATTAAAGATAAAGCCATGGATTGTCTTGGTCTCAAAGAAGTAAAGACTCCAAATATTCTCCACCTGACTACAAATTATCGTATTCTTGAATTGTGTGTTCGAGGATTCATCAAAACGAGAAAATGAGACAAGGATACTTTGAAGAAAAGTGATATGTACATTCCAGATTATTTGTTAATCCTAAGGAAGATAAACTTTTTTAATCATATCTTGGTTACAATTGAGATCATAAAGAATGAAAATATGAAGGCTCGAATTATTATGTATCCTATCATTCTGTCAAATATTATTGTTCGGTGTCTAGAATCATTCAAAATTCCTCAAAAATCTATGTCAAGAAATTGAAAAATCATGTTGCCAAGTGATAACACCCTGAGAAGGATGAAAATTGGTTTTTCCATAGAATCCAAAGAATTCTATGATTTTCCTAAAGAGGAATCTGAATCTATTTAAATGAAATATGAGGTGGATGAGACCTCTAAAAAGGGTGGAAGAAAGACGAAGTTAAAGGATGTGGAAGAGAAGGCAAAAACCCCAATGGATAAGGAAACCTAATCTGCACCTCAGAAGCCAAAGAAACAAAAACACTATCCTAATGAAGTAGTAGAAAAGTGGACATCAGATAAGAGAAATCAGAAATAAGGGGAGCCTAAGTTTGTCTTGGACCTTTCTGAAGAAAAATCATTAAGGGAGATGGTAAATTAAAATCTTGAAAATCAAGAGAAAGAAAAGAAGCTAATGAAGAAGTTGTGTGAGGGATAAATGGTGTAATCCCTTATGAAGGCTGCTGAGAAAGATTCTAAGAATATTTTGGTACCAGAATCCATCCTGATAGAACCATTACCAGAGACTCTGGGAAATAAGTTTGTAATTCATAAAAAAAACATCAAGAAGAAGTAGAAGATGAAAAAGAAGTAGAAGTAGAAGAATAAGAATGCAGTGGTGATACCGAAGATCTGATAAAGTAAGTTGAGGATTTTCATGAGAAGGAAATCCCTTCAGAGAAATTATCATTCTGAACCTCTCAAACTGAATCATCAAAACTTTCTATTCCTGGGAAGGATGAAGAGAAGGATGAAGACGAAGTAGACAAAACATATGAAGAAGAAAACATCAATAAAGATTTCATTCACCCAAAGGAATCTGATGTAGGAGCCAAAAAGGAAAAATTTGATGAAGACAAAATCGTTCATCTATCTAACAGTGATCTTGAATCTTCTGATCAAAAGGAACTCCTTCCGAAGGTTGAAAAGGGAAAATAGGTAGTATTTTATACACCTACCGAGGCTATTGTAAAGTAGAAAGATTTTGGTGGTTCTTTAAAGAAGAAATCTACTGAGTTAGAAAAAGAATCCTCACCAAGAAAAATATCTGATTTAGAATCATCCTCCATTGGACATGATTTTGTAGTCCTATCTTTGAAGAAGCTTGTTGAGACTATACCAATATTTTCAAGCATAGACTCCAGATTCCAGATGCTTCAACATTCCTAAAATTAGAAATCGGATTTAGTATCAATGGTGATGGATACGTGCATCAAACTTGAGGCTGATTTCAAAACCTTTTTCACAAACTACAAAGCCCAAAAATGTTCTTGTAATAAAATCACCAGCTGGTCAAAGAATACTATAGAAGACATGAGAATTATTGATGAGTTCCAAGAAAGTTTAAAGGATTCATTTGACACTGAAGATGTGAAGATCAAGGATCTCACAAATAGTTTTGAGGAGAAGATAACATTGGAACAGAATCCTTGGATACTAGAGGTGAAAGATATGAATGGGAAGTTATATTCAGTTGCTCTGAGTTGGAAGAGGGAAAGTGATGTTAGAATCGAACTTGAGGAAAACATTTCTAAGAAATAAGAAGTTCTAAAAGTACATGAAGAATATCTTAAGGATCGGGAAGAAAAAATCAATGCCTAAGAAAAGAAAACATATGATAAGGATCATCTTCTCAAACGTGCAGAGGAAGATCACAAGGAGCTCAAGAAGCTAAAAACCATAGTGGAGAAGTTAATGCTGAAGGAGACGGAAGGATAATCTTGTTCAATTCTAATATTTTTCTGTATTCCTTACCTATATAAATTTTTCCAATCCTAATGAAATTTTTGGTTGCTCGTTTTTTGGTTGTCTAGTACTAATATTTCAGGTACCATATTTCCTTTTCCATTGCCTATAATCATTTTTGAAAATCACAAAGGGGGAGAAAGGGGTGTTAAAAAAGAGTAACAAGTAAATGAATAAATTTCCCTAAGTAAGGGGGAGTTCAACTAAGGTGGAGTTCTTATCCAAGAAGATTTTCATATGCAATAAAATACTAAGTCTCTATCCGGTAATCAAGAATACGGTCCTTAGATTTTTCAAATACTAAGAGGGAGTTAGTTGTATTCATCCTTGAACATGTGTTATGGGAGATAAGTTTTATTTTAAATTTCCAGGAAAATATTTTCTAAGTCCTTGTATTCTATTTTGTAAGGATTTTTGTGCTTTCCAAAAAGGGGGAGATTGTTGAGTCAATAAGGATTCCTTGTGACTTTTCCAGTCCTTCTTGTTTTTAAAATCACAAACACTATCTTAAGGAAAATTTCATTTCCCTATATTTTACATTCATATATAAATTTTCATTCCCCAAAAAAATTTATCCTTACCATGTTTTCATTGTTAATATTATAATATAACTCATTTTACTTTTAAGTATGAAATTATATTTTGTAACTAAAACCTCAAAAACTTATAAATATATAGACATAGAGAATTATGTTTTCATGATCTGATTTCAGGCTCTGAATTCCTTGAATTCACACTCCGTAACTTTCTGAATCCAGACTCTGAATTCTCTAAATTCAGTCTCCGAAATTTCTGAGTTCAAGATCATAATTCATTGAATTCAGACTCCGAGCATTCTGAATTCAGACACCTAATTCTCTAAATTCAGACTCTGAGCATTCTAATTCTAGACTCAGAATTCTTAGGAATTTATACCCTGAACTTTCTAAGTTCAGACTTCAAATTCATTGAATTCAGACTCCAAAATTTTTGAGTTTAGAATCTAAATTTTTATGAATTCAGTCTTTGAATTCTCTGAATTCGGACTCTAAACTTTCTATGTTCAGACTCTGAATTCTTATGAATTCTAACTCCGAATTTCCTTGAAATTCATACTCTAGAATTCTATAGAATTCAGGTTCCGAATTATTTTGAAGACAGAATACGAATATTTATGTATTATAGACAATGAATTGTTTTTTGGACAGACTCTGAACTTTTATTTTTTCCTTACACTCTGAAAAATGGTTTTGGTTAAGCAACCATACTTTTTCTTACTCAGGTTTGATTTATAAAACGATGTTGTGCTTTCTGTTTCTAACTAACCATTATTTGAGTGACACATGTACAGGTCCCTTCGAAATTCAAGGAAAAATATTACCATTGGGGGAGGTAGCCAACCATTGAAGATGTTCCAATAAATAGGAGCTCATTTGAATGAGATCGATGAAGTTGATCAATCTAGAGATTACATGATGCTGAAGTTATTTCTAGAGACAGAGACATTAATTCTTTGTGCGTACTGAACATCTTGATCAGAATTTCTTCGTGTGACTCTGAATGTTGCTGAGTATATTCGTGGGATTCCAGAGATAGGAAGATAGAGGTGCCGACTACCTTGAAGTTTGAGTGATTTCAGGGATAGAAAGACAGATTCTGATATTTGTATCAAGGACTTAACATGGTGTGGGTAAGACATACATTCTTAAAGTATAAACCAAGTGACCTTTATCCAAGCTTGTGGGATACCCTTCTCATTGGGTTAAAAAATTTACTATTTTTTACTTGTATTGTTTCACATTTCCCACTGCATTTTCGTTGTTGAGGAAAGTGTAACTATCTTATACTTTCTTATACTTGTACTTAGATATTAAAGATTCTATACACTTTAAGGTAGAATCATTATATTTATAAACTTTTATAAATCTTCATATCTGGAACCACATTTCATGAATCAATAAAGTTAGTATAACTAATAGGTCTTGTGAATTAACCATGTTTAACTTTGTTAAACAATACCATATTTAAATGTTCCGAAGGAATTTTTTTAATTTATAAAATTCACTCCTCCACTTGTATATTGAGAATCTACATCATTATTTCAATACTACAATCAATATCATTTCGATCCTAAAAAGGATATAAAGCTATGTATCCTATAATAATACATTAATAATAACAAAAAATAGTTATAATAACATAAGATAATTCCCTAATATGAATTAATAATCATACTAAAAAATACAACATTAATCTCTAAATCCATAAAAATTATACACGTGGTTCAACTTAGATCATTCAGTAAATAATTAATATTTTGGTTATTCAAAATAAACCAAACAATGATTGAAGCCCAAAGAATGAAATTATTTGATTACATATTCTTCGAAAATAAATTTAATATTTATCCCAGAATTACATCAATCACCTTGAAAGTATTATAACAAAAAATAATATTCCATAATCATATAATCTCTAATATATGGTAAACAATTTCATAAATTTCCAAAATCACCATGAAGATACATTAAATTAATATTTGATTTCTAAAAGATACTTTAACAATTATTCTTGAAATACAAAAATATTTTGTTTTACATCAATCATATAATTTTTCCAAAAAATATATTGATAAAATTAATTACATAATCAAAAAATCACCTTTCAATACCATGGTTATCTATATGATAAATCTTATGTTCCCAAAACCAAATTAATCAATAACTATCATATATTTGTATAATGAAAATTATTTCATTCTCACCAAGAAATCATGTAACCCAGTGGTTGGTGTTGTATCCTTTCCACCCTTCAGTTGTGGTTTGAATACATAGAGATTTGTTGAATGTGACAGGTTTTTCCCAACCTATGTGTTGTCCTTTTTATAAAACTACATTAATATTATTCATATAAATTTCTCAAAAATATAATGAACATCCTAAAAAAATTATACATCAAAGATCAAATAAAATATAAATATTATTAATACAATTAACATCATTTCAAAAAATGATAATAGAATTACTCCTCAAATAAACTTTTTAACATATTAGACATAAAGATTACATGTACATCCAACATCTATAAAAAAATAAATAAATGTGTCCCAAAAGTACTTCCATCAAAAAATATCAAAAGATTATTGATTATTTTAAACTTATGATTATATTTAAATATAACACCACAGAAATACACATTAATCCCCATAAGTAGAATCCTTGATTATTCAAAATATATCATAATTAATTAAACATTATTTTCAATCTTATTACATAATAAATTCTTTTTATATAATTTTTTTTTGATTCATTTCCTAATATTAAAAAAATTAAAAAATATAATCCAATATATAATTTGTACCTTTCATATGTCATTTTTAGTATCCTCATTCTAGATGGTATTGATAATAGGCATTGTGAAATTTTTATTTATACAGTCATGTCGACATTGTTATTTAGCCCCCCCCCCTAGGGCATCAATTTTCCTAAAGCTCAAACTCCCCACATTAAAACCATTAAATTTATTTCTTGCGAAGAAATGTATTAATCATGAGGGAATTTACTGAACACTTCCTCTTTCAATGGAAGAGAACTAATTTGTGCCATCATTTACGACAATCAAAATATCTTCCCATTATTTTAAGACATTTCCCTATTTTCTACTTCCAACATTCATAAAAAATAGGTTGTCAAATATTTTTTACATTATGATCTTTATCTCCTAATCCTATATCAATCCTAACTTCTCTCTTATATGATGTGATGATAAAATCACTTAGGTTTATGTTGTTAACCATAACTTGTGATATCTTGTTATGAATTAATACAAGATTTTTTACTAAATCTCTAATTCCATTTGGATTCTTATTCATAAAACCACTAAAATTTCCTTCACATTAATTTTTACATTGGTTCCTTCTAGATCCTTCCATTTACAAAAATCAAAATGGATAATTTTAATATATCAACAAACTCATATTAAAATAGCTTATAAGAAGGATAAGTACTTAAATTTATTTAACCATGTTATCTTGAACTATTTTTATTTCATGAAAATACATATAACTATCCTGAACAAGATAACCATTGTGATTATAAAGGAATTTTAACATATTCTGAGATTAAATATTACCCTAAAAATATATCAAAACCATTACTCTTAAGGAAGATATATGGAGCCATCCTTAAGAAATAAATAATCTTGGTTTCTATGTCAATAATTAATTATCATACATTTGTGAACCCTTTCAAGTTGAGAGTTTTAGGGAATTAAGTGATAACTCACACAAAACATATCTATATTTTATAAATTCGACACTCCTGGTCACTATATATTTATCCCATAATATAAAATAATAAAAAATGTTTCCATTCAAATAAAAATCATCATAAAAATCATCAAGGATTCTTCCTTGTACTTACCTATCCTTACACCGTGTTAAAAACATTTTAAAAATGTGATATGAATAAAAATATTTCATTTAGGTACAAAAAAAATGAAATCTGTTGGACTATGGAAAAACATGAAAACCAATAAAAAGATAAAATTTACCTCAATGTTTTTTTAGAGAATGAAATAAACCATTTCCAAACAATAAATTCACACAGTTTTTTCCATATGAAAACCCATAAAACCGATTGAAAAAAAAACCAAAACCCATTCAATAAAATAAGATAAATTATATTCGTAACTCATGTAAAAAATATATGAATCCTGGTTATATCTGTTGGAGAAACTCTCTAGTTACTCTATCTTTTATTCCTATTAAGATAAGGGAATTTTAACAATTCATTTTAGATCTATAATCGTACTCACCCATTGAATAATATATATCAATCTCACCCATAATTATAAGTTATAAGTGAGTACAACTCATTTTATAATCTATATCGAGCTACCCATACCATCATGAGATACAATGGGGCTCAACCCATCATATAAGATATATCATGAAAACTTTTTTCATAAATAAAATTATCATGTACCATATCCAGAACAAATCATTTTATTCATTCACATTTTCATCAATAAACCATTCATGAACCCCATTAATCTTGTAAGAAAAACACTTTCACATATTAAAACACACTTTACATAAAAATCCAATTTTGAATCACAAAATACCCAAAAAAAAATAAAATAGGATTTTTTTAATAAAACATCAAATAATTTATTGGAATAAATAATTAAACTAATAGTTAGGATGGATTTAAAAGCAATTGTATTCATATAAATTTAAATTAGACATTCCATTTTTTATTTAATAAAATAATCAAAACATTTTGTAAAAAGTTTCTTTATGAAATAAATTGAATAAAATTAAAAATATTAGAAAAATATACTGTATAATTATTTATTTTCTATAAAAATATATCGATGAAATAGAATAGAAAATATATATATGGAATAATAATAGTTGAAAGGGAAATATTGAAATATGATTTTTAAAATAAATTCTTTACCTTTTGTCTGACTTCTCATGTATGTTAATATATTCTTGAATAATAAATATATATTAGTTCTTAAATTATTTAAGAACATTTTACAATATTCTCAATCATTTTTTATTTTATCTATAATCATGCTATATTTAATTATTAATTTAATTAAATCCATGTTGGCCGTTTTGAGTATATTTTATTCATGTGTCCAAAATGACTTCGGTAGGTTGATCGTGGTCAATGAGGTCATTATTTCACCATATAAAAATGATAATAATGAAATAATTGTGTTTTATATACATACATTACATATTCAGAACCAATAATGAAAAATATTTTTCAAAAACGAACTATGATACAATCAGGGAGATTGTGGGTTGTATGTAAGCATGAGTAACGTTTTGGTTTTCCAATGATAATTATAAAAATAAGGTATGAATTTTTTAATCATTACATAATGATAATAATATCATAAATATGATATTATTGTATTAATTATATATATATATATATCATTGTTGATATGCGGTGATGAAGAACCTATCACAACACTTGTTGGAAGCAGTAGTCCACATGTTTGTGTGATCGACATTATCAATTTTCTATGAATTGAATGGTAAGAAGTAAATGATATATTATCTATTTAGAATGATAAATTTCTCATTAACATTAAATATATATATATATATATTAGCCATTATTATAACTAGTCTTGAGATATGGTGATGGAAAATGGATTACATCATTCAGTGAGGTGATAGACTGTCGTAAACATGGACGATGGATTGTTTTCCCATTTGATGGAGAATGGAGATGAATATAGGTTATTTAATTAAACTAATAACATTTAATTATATGGGAGATAATTTTGATATTATTTAATCAGGGTCAAATAATATTTTATGGATTAAAAATGAAGCAAAAAAGAACAATCATTCTTAAAAACTATACCTCTTCCATGGAAAACCTCTTAAAGTTTACACCAAAATTGTCCCAATGTTAGTTTTATGGTCAAATAATGTCATATTATGAAATTTTAGGGATTTATGGAGGGTTTTTTTGTAGTTCTTTTTCAATCCAATATGATATTTGTGTTTTAATAACTAAGATAAAATATGTCCCCTTTTATAAGATAGGGTAGGGGAACTCTTGGAATTTCTTACCTTATAAATTAATATCATGTCCATAAGGATAAAAATTGATAATATATGAATGAAAAATGGTTATGATTACAAATCAATTCATAAAACAAAAATTTTATAAGTTGACACAATGTTTTACCCCTACCAATTGGTTTTAACCTTCGTTGACCCTTTTCACGCATACTATGATAATAAGTATTTTTAAACATGGATGGTCAAGATAGTTACTAAAACCAAAAAAATACACATAAATTGAAAAGGGTTCACATTTGAAAACATATCCAAAAAACATGGATGATGATAGAATTTTTAGGAATTTTAAATCCTGTAATAAAATATTATTTATTATAAAATATCATTAATGTTAATTTTAGAAGTATTAATTTATAATGACATTAAATACTTCTAAAAAACATTGGAGATTTATTATAATAATTACCACTTCCATAAAAAGTTATATTTATCCAAAAAATTGTTTATAAATTTTTTTAAGAAAATTATGTTAAATTTAATATTTTCTATATCCCTTATTTAATTTTTTAATCATTTGAATAATTACAGTGTCATCCTTTTGTATTAATTTAGAGTTATATTTTTTTGTTTATATTCAATAAAATATAATAATGGTCAAAATAATGTCCAAATAGAAAAAAATTCAAATATTCAACATTTTTATGTCTTTTCATGATATATTATCATCTTATAAAATTATGAAAAGTATTGGGGTCATTTTTAGTCCTTTTAATATCAATTTTAAACTAAATAATCAGATTTACCCTTACTGAGGTGATATAAAATTACCAAGGTTGATATTCAAATTTGAAAAAAAATAAAAGAGGCTAATTTATTAAATTTGGATCCCTTAGTTGAAAATTTAAATTCCATATTTAAATATTCAAAAAAATACGTGTCATAATTTAATTTAAAATTAATCAAGAAAAATGTGAAGAAAAATAATTTTTTAGAAAAATGCCTTTAAAAGTATAAAAATGTTTTATACCAAATTCAACTATAAAAATAAATTTGAATACAAAAATTGAATTTTTTTAATCATAAGAAATTAATGAAATTTAATAACATATTAAAAAGAGAATTTTTCTTTGAAATTCCATTAAAATAAAACAATATTTTCAATTAAAATTAGTATTTTTAATTATTCAATGAAAAATTAAAATTTACTGTATAATATCCAATTTAAAAAAAATGATAAGTTTGATATTGTGAATTAAAAAATGATATCCTATTTATCATATAAAATTTCTAAATGTCCTAGAAATTAGATATAATATTTTCCCACAAATATAAAAAAAAATTGAATACAAATAATTTTTGATGATTTACATGAAATTAATAAGTATTGATTCATTATTTAATAAACATTAATAAATAATTTTTTATTTATTAAAAAAATTATATATATATTTCTAAATTCAGTTAATAATATTCATACCACTGATTCAATGACAATGTTATAATGAAACATTTAAATAATAATATTTTTGGTTCATTTAGGCTTGGTGGTGTGTGTCAAAAATGCCATCAAACTTATTATTTGACTCATGATGCGAAATTATCCCACCAAAATAAATTTTGAACCTAAAAATTTAAACATGCTCTTGGTAATTAATGGTCTGACATATGAAAATAACTTTGTTGAAAAACCACTACGTAAAGAGGATAAATTAAACTTTCACTTGAAAAGTGGTAAAGGGAAATACAATGGTCATATGGAGTAACACAAAACTAGGTTTTCAACTAGGATAACATTTGTAGGAACTGAAATATGGATTGTATACGGATAGAGATAATTTACCATAATAATTTTAATGATCATTCTAATGTTAATGAGAAAAAATATATATATAACAAAGAGGTTTTGAAAAAGACTATTAATTCCTTATAAATAAAGGTAATATGATAATATTTTTATTTCCATAAACATTTAATAGTGCTAAGGAACTCTATTACTATATATAATAATAGCATAATGAAATATACTTACCTGAAAATTAAAATTTCATACTCTAATAAATTTCTAGCATAATCACATTTTTTTTCTAAATGATGAGTATTCAAGATGATTTTTAATTCCAAATGCACTAAATTCACCTTACATCAGATCACATACTTCCAAAAAAGCATAATAAGTTATTTTTCATATCCTTACACAATATCATAAAAATAGAACAAGATTAGTTAATTCCTAAAATGTATAAACTATGATATGATTAAACACAACATTAATCTTCAAAGATGTAATAATAATACACAATGCTTACCTTAGATCATTTGATAAAAAAATATTAATATTTCTTAAAATATTCTCAAATAAGATTGAAACTAAAATACTATAATGATTTGACTACTTATTCTTCTAAAATAAAATTAATATTTACTCTCAAATAACATCAATCACCCTGAAAGTATCATACCAAATATGTATACGCCCATATCATTAAATCTGCAAGATATAGTCATGAATTCAAAAAATAACCTGAAACGATATAAAGAAGCATTAAAATCATACATTCCTTCCCAAATATTATTGGAACATTTTTCCATAAATCCCATAATATTCCCTTTTACATTAATAATAAAATGTTTGTAAAATTTATTATAATAACATAAATCATTTAGTCACCATATCACTTTGTTGTCAGATGGTTAACTGTACAATAAATCATATATTCAAAAGATCAAAATAGATTGTATCTATCATAAAGTTTAAAAAATAAAACAATTTCATACTAACTAAGTCATTACATATCCAAATGGTAGGCTTCATACCCTTTTCTCTATCCGGTTTTGGTTATAGGCCTCATGGCCTTGACAGATGTGACGAGTTATAACCAGGCATGCTGGTTATCCTTTTTCTAAAACTACATTAATATAATTCTTACAATGTCCTCAAAAATATTATTAACATACCCAACAATAACTAAAATCTCATAACATAATATAAGCCCTAAATTTTATCAATAAATTTATCCACAAATTCATAATATTAAAACAGAATGTTTTTCAAAAATAATCATTTAAACATATTAAAATTAAGTGTTTCATATACCTCAAACAAATATACAGACCGAAAAAATATCTCCCAAAAGTACTTCCATCACATAAAACATAAAAATAAAACTAAATTTTTAAATTTTATTATCATACATAAATCTAACACTTCATAAATACCCTTTAAGCCTTATATGTAGAAACTTAAATCATTCAACACACTTTATAATCAATTCACCATGATTTTTTTTCACGAACCTTCCCAGATACCTTGGTACTCTGATACCTAGTCCAATATTGATAGAGCATGAAGGGTGTTCCATATCCCCATGGGTTTTTGACAATCACATGGCATCAAAAATATTAAAAAGTTAATTAATTTTCCACAAATAGTAGAGTATAATGATAAATATCAGTTTTCTAAAAACTCTAAAGGGATATACTACAAGAAGGCAAACAGGTACATCAAAAAACCCAAAATATTACGTCATCAATGTACTAAAAAATTAAAAACATAAACTTCCCAAAGGACACATTACAACAAGTTCAACGAGTCAACAACATCCCCCTCTAAAATTCACTTTATCTTTTCTCAGACCTAGTTGAAGGAAATCTACAAACACCTAAATTAAAAGATAGGTTATGATCTTTAAATCTAAGTGTGTTTTCACCAAGTGTTATATAATAATTTTTCATAGCTATAAATAAAGTAATTCATTCAATTTAAAAAATTGGGCATGGTGATATAATTTAGTATATAAATAAATATATGGTTTCATTTCAAATGAAAGAAAAAATTTCGAATTGTAACTTAATAAATATTTTATATAAACTAGTTTATATAATTCAACATCCAGGATTAAAAAAGTTCAAAAAAATGTAATATAAATCAAAATAATAATAAAAACACCATGTTCATCTTCCATGTTGTATGAAAATTCCTGGTTATTGGATCCTTACAGTCTCATATCAGTGATCATGAAATATGTCTACACACATCCCTCGGGCTCTTGCCAAATAGGACTCATCAACATCCCATCCGAGTTAAGATCTTCCTAACTCGGTATTTATTAGAGTTATAATAATCAATCCATTTCTATGTAATTACAATCCTAGTTTTATTATCCTAAAAAGACCACCGGCTACCCAAGATCATAGGTGATCAATCAATAATCAGAGAAAATGTAAAATAATTTCATTTCAAATCAATCATCATTTACAATTCTATTTCCAAATTTTCTTTTTCAAAATGCCATTTAATATTTAAAAACAAAACAAGTATTTTTCATGAATTCATTCATTTTCCATAAAAAACCAGTCGTAGGTTTTCCAAAATTCAACTAAATCCATTTTCATAGAAAAAATCTCAGTTCAATTTATTAATTCTTTCAGTATACAAAATATTACCCAAATTCAAATTCCATTTCAATAGGGGGGGGGGGGTCCAAAAAATTTATACCAATTTGAATATAAATTCTAATTCATCTAAAATAATTTTTACATAAATAAATTTAAATTTATATATATATAATCAAATAAATTAATGTGTAATTATATGGTGAAACTAAAAAAACCACCTACCATTATTCATCGAATCACAAATCAACACCTAGACTGGGTTCTACCAGTAAATAACAGCATCAACATGTATCATGGAATCAAACATAGAATCAATATCCAAATCAATAGAGTATAGATCCATCAACAACATGATAATATAACACTCTATATTGATGAGTGAAAGAGATAGTGAGTAAAGACACCCAAGGGGAAAACTCTTTCAAGAGAAGGATCGAATGTGATTCTATATGCTTCAATCATTCAAATAAATGATTTAGAGAAACCCAAAAAGTATTACTGAGAGCCTCCAAAACCCATAAATTCGATGAATGTCAAGTTAGGTTTGACCATGGACATAAACAAAGTTTCAAATAATTTTAAGATAATTTTCAGTTATAAATAATCTCACCTCAATGATTAGGTCGGTTGGGTAGTATAGTTATAAAAACTATACACCAAAACCTAGCACCACACTACTAGGGTTCATGGTTTCTACTATGTTGGTGCATAGTTTTTCAAACCAAGTTACAATAATGAAAACCCATACTATCCATGTTTTCACTATTTTTATTAGTGGGAACATGGTTTGGGAAAACCAAGCGTCAACTAGGAATTGACCAAAAAATTTCAAAATTTTAAAGAGTCACCTAACAATCTTATAAATAAACACTAATAAAATAATGATTAAAAAAAGGTTCAATGAGTACCTGAAAACAAGTAACATGATGTTAAATTTTCCATATTATTCCCCAATACTTAATTACTAAAACAAAGATATAAATTGTGTCTTATGATTATAAAATATCAAAACATAATCCATGATATAATATACACATTTTATATGTAATTTTTAGTTTCCTCATCCAAAATGATAATTGAACAATAAATTTATAAATATTTATTTGTATGGGCTTGTTGATCTCATTCTTGATGTTTCCCGCTAGGACATATATTTTAATAATACCTATACTCCTTACATTTAAAACATTAAATAGACTCCATAGCATTAAATTTATTCCCCTTAAGGTAATTAACTGAATTCTCCCTTTTTCCTTGGAATATAATTTCTCTATTCCCTCTTTATCCATATAAAAAACATCCTATAGTTATTATAATAAATTTTCCAGGGTTCTTATTTTCATATTCTTGAAACATATGACACTGAATTTTATTACATTTATTACTTTAATAACATTAACTTCCACATATCTTTATTTATCTATTAATTGATGAATTTCTAAACTCACAAATGTTCGATGTGTTGTTCATAATTTGGATTATCTTATTTTTAATAACAAAAATAGTTTTCACTATAGCCTTAATTTCAATTGGTTTTCAATTTATAAAGACCACAGGTTTTCCTTCACATCCATTTTCACTTTGGTTAATTTAGGAATTAACCATTTACTAAAACAAAAAATATTATTGTCGGTATCTAAATAAAATCAAAATAAAAAAATTTATGAGTAAGATAAACACTAATACATATGTAACCATTTTATATTTAACTACTTTGATTTTTCCAATATGACTATAATTCTCCCTAACATGAGAACCATTGTGGTTATATAGGACTATTAACTTGTATCCCAACAACATAATATACTGTAAAGTTATCCACACGACTCATATGATTCCAACTATAAGTAAATGGACTTAAACAATAAAAAATATTGAGTTTTAAGGTGAGAATTTATTATCTTAAATTTTAGGATTTTTTTAGGTTTAAAGTTTAGATAAATGGGGCATAAATATTATATAAGAACCCAATATTTTATAATGTGGACACTCTGGATGATTATCTATTTTCTCATAACATAAAACTTGTACAAAGAATCTTTTTTTCATTTCATGAGAAATATTCATGAATTTAAAACTTGAATTATTTTTTTCGTTTCCCATTTATAATCCTTGTAAAATTGCTTTATAAACATGGGATGAGTACAAAAGTATTAGTAAGGGAAATCAAAACAATAAATTTACCAGTCTAGTGAAAAAACAATGAAATTTTTTCTTCATCACAATGTTCTTTAATCTAGTGAAATAAATCCATTCCACATGAAAATATACATATACATTTTTTGTGAATAAACATTTAGAACCTGTAGAAATCTAATAATAACCATATCAATAAACTTAGTGGAATTACATTCATACCCCATGTTCAAAATAATAGGAGCTATATTAAATCCGTAGGATAAACCCTCTATTAACTTACTTATTCTTTAATATTAAGACATGGTACATTACCTAATGAATTATACTCCTATAATAGGTCTCACCCATAATATAAGCTATGTTAGGCACACCCAATCAACATTTTCTAGAATCGGGTTCAACCTATTGTATAAGATGTATCAAGATCACCAATTCCATCATAAGATAAAATGGGTATCAACCCATTATTTAAGATATATCAAGAACACATGTTAAAAAAATATAAGTCTAAAGTACCATATCATTATTAAAATATTTTATTTTTCACCATTTCATCATAAAACTATTCAAAACACTTTTAAACCTCTATGTAAAACTCTTTCAGATGTCAACATACACTTTATTTTAAAATATCAATTTCAATAACTTAATATCAAAAAAATGGAAATAAAGTTTCTAATTTAATAAATCATAAAATATTTAAATGGACTAAAAATAATAAAATAATAGTTATGATAATGGGAAAATTCATTGTCATTGTGTACATTAAAATAGAACAATATTTTTTGTATTTTGTTTTTAAAAAATTTGTAACATTCAATAAAAATATTCCATTATAAATCCTTAGAAAAAATTCAACAGAGAAATAAAATATTCTTTATAATTATTTCATTTCAATAAAAATAAATCCATAATATAATTTTGAAAATATGAACATGGAAGAAAAAGAGTTGAATGGGATTCATAAAAAGAGGATTTTTAAAATAATGTCACTTACCATGAGACTGAATCATCACATTCATTATTTAACTTCTTTAATAATAAACTTATGTTAGTTATTTACATTTATATAAAAAAATTTCAAATTTAGTATTAAATTTTTATTTTATCTCTTATTTTTCTATATTTAATTATTTAATCTATTAAATTCACTTCAAACGTTTTGAAGATATTCAGTTCAAAAATTCAGAATGGCTTCGGTAGGTTGATCATTGTAAAAACTGAAAATGTTTCAACCTCTAAAAAATTAAAATAAAAAAATAATAATCATTCATAAATAAATATTATAGTTTTAAAACCAATAATGAACGATTTATATGAAAAATGAACTATGTTATAATCATGGAGACATTAGGTTGTACATACGCTTGAAAAACGTTCCCATTATTCAAATATCATTATGGAAAGTATATAAGTATTTTTTAGACTTTTCAAAATTTTAAAAATATCCAAAATAAAATATTATTTATATAATTTCTGTTATATATTTCATCCATTTAATGTGGTAATGAATAGAGAATCATATTTATTTGTGGAAGAGTAGTCCATACGTACGCACGAACGACATTATCATTTTTGTGTGAATTATGGAATGACATAAATCATATTTTATATTTTAAAAAAGATAAATATTTCATGAGAATCATATATATACATTAAATACCTCGTCATAAACATCCATGAAAAATGTCTATGTAAAATGAATTACATCGGTCTATAAGGAGGTAGTTCTCTATACAACGAAATGATGGATTCTACATCCATTTTATTAAGGTGTTAGATTGGTATATGTTGTTATATTAACTTAATAACCTATATATATATATGGGCTGTGTTGTTGTAATTATTTCATAATGGTTGAATAATATTTTATGGGGGTGGGAAAAGAAACAAAATGAAAAGGCTTGGTTAATAACTATACATATTCCTCGAACAAACTCTTAAGGTTTAAACTAAAATCATTCCTATGAACATTTTACGATTAGAAAGAGGAATATAAAATAAGGGGAGGGGTGTATGTAATACTGTTTTCTAGTGTTTTATTATCCAAAGGGATTTTTATTTGTGACAAAATGACATGAAGTTGTTCCCTTTAATAATAGTGTGGAGGGCCACTCTAAGAACTTTTTAAAATATAAATTACTTTTCTTGTTCAAAAGTATCAAAAATTGATAATATTCAAAGATAATATAATTATGAGTCGAAATAATCTCCTACAATAAAATTTGGACATTATTATATTATTTTTATTAATAATTTATGGGTTTAAACCCCTGTTAACCCTTTTCATGCTTTCCATCATATCATTCTTTTTTTACTCATTTGAGTGTCAAGAGAGTTAAAATAAGTGATAAAAAACAATAAATGTTACATAATTGATATTTTAAACCATATAACAATTAATTCACTTATTATATTATTTATAGTAACTTAAATATATTTTTAAAATATTATTTATTTTAAAATATCATTAATGACAATTTTAGAACTATTCATTTACTTTCAGATTTAATAAGATCATGTAAATAAATGAAATCCAATATAATAAATTAAAACATTCCTCAAAATTTACCCTTTTAAAAAAATCATGTATTGTAAGAATTATTTCAAATTAAATAACTTTTAAAATTTTAATATCATTTATTTTATTTTTCTATTAAAATAATAACTATTGCGTTAGAGTTGTGAAATCTTTTCAGATAATTATTTAATCACTAAAATTAAAATTAAATTAACATTATTAAAAAAATAAAAATATTAAAAATTAATTTTTATAACTGAATAAATCTTCTATTTTTTCATTTTTATGAAATACTATGGTTATTAAAAGAGAGAGTGTGCCATTTTTTCTTCATATTCACTTAAATATTGTAAAGTTCAAAATCTTGTCCAAATGGAATAAAATTCAATATATTCAACATTTTGATCTTTATGGATGAGTTATAATCATTAAATAAAATTAAAGAAAGTTTTAGGGTTGTTTTGGTGTCCGTATTTAACCTAAAATTCTTGAATTACCATTACTGAGGTGACTTAAATTTATAAATGTTTTTCAAAAAATGATGAAAAATAAAATAAGAATGTTAAAAAAAATTGGACGTCATCATTAAAAATTTGGAATTAATATTTAAACATTTGAAATATAAATTTTCATAATTTAATTAAAAAATAAAATGGGAAAACATGGTTAAAAACAATTTTTACAAAAATACCCATTAAGTATAAAATTGGTTTTATAAAAAATTCTTGTTAAAAATTCACTTCAATAAAAATAATTGTATTATATTTATTCAAACTTAATTATTAAAATTATAAAACTAACTGAAAATATAATTTTAATTTGTATGTACATTAAAATAAAATACATTTTTCACTAAAAAATCAGTATTTTACACTATTCTAAGAAGAATAAATCTTTTAAAAAAATCTCAATATTTTATAATAAGGTAATTTAGATATTATTATTTTTAAATTGATATTATTTTTTTCAAATAATATTTATACAGTTACTTGAAATTAATTATTATTAATTTCCCATCAAAAGAAATATAATTTGGTTTGAAGAAAAAGTATTTTTGATGAATAAAATGAATTTAATTAAAATTGATTGATTATAAAATTAAAAAATAATAAATAAATTTATATTAATTAGGATATTTATAAATATATAATTCAAAAAAAATTAATTATATTGATACTACCCAATTCAAAAACAAGGTTATAATTGTAACATTTTGATAATAATATTTTGTGGTTCGTTTTATCTTGGTTTTATGTGGCTCATACTCTATCAATCATAGTTTTTTTGTAAAAATTGTGGGGTTATAATTTATCTATAACAATCTTATATTAAATTTCATTGACATTTAAAATTTTTTTGTGGAACATTTCTTACATTAAAAAAACACATGTTCAAAGACAGTATTAGTTTAGTGCTTTTGGAAACTAGGAATCATAAACAACTGGTCCAAAACACATCTACTTATTCTCCCACCTATTTCATTATAACTACAAACGATTTATACCTGTGAAACATAATACTTTTCTTCACATAGTCGGGAAATGAAACATAATAAAGGTTGAGCTTAGATGCTCAGTAAGTGTAAATTTGGAAGATACATAATCATAACATGAACATATGGGTATTAAAGCATGATCATAACATTTTAATATCATACCCTACATATCAAAGTTCATATTAATGTGTCATAGAATAAATTATATCATTCCATAAGACAATAATCATAATATAATCCAACCATATGGTACATGAGTGTATAATAATAGAATTATATGTGGAAGTTGTGGAATACAGGTAAGATTATAATATCTAATGTCGATGATTCCTACCAAGACATTTATAGTATGTTAGGATTTGGTTAATCACCTATATACATACTTCAGACATGAGATGGCCTCATGTGTTCCTTTTAATTTTATTCTTAAAATGACCTCTTGTGTACCCTCATGTTGTGGGATTTGGATGTCCTACCGTGTACCCTCTTGTTATAGGCTATGTTTGACCTCTCATTTACACTCTTTTTTGCTATCCTATGATGACCTCTCATGTACCCATTGAGATCATAGAACATTTATCATTGCCCAATGCATTGTAGGGATATATAGTCATCAAATATCACATAAGTAAAACCTTAAATATTTTTTCCACAAGAGTATAAACCATTCATCATATCAGAAACCATGGAATGAAATGGTTTTATAATCATCATTAAATCATAATATAACCATTCAAAATAAATGGGTTTCATAAATATCATTTCTTAATAAACATAAACCATTTAGAGAATTTATAATAATGGTATCATTGGTAAATAACCCCAATAAAACATAAGTAACATAAAATAACGTTGTCTTATATGGAAAAAATATTTTGAATGATCACTTGAAATAATTATTGAGAAAAATATCCTATCGGTTTTTAAAATCTCTTTTTAAATAATAAAACATTTTGAAAAACATGATCATAAAAAAATATACTAGAACTTTTATAATATAATATTTGAAAAATATTGTAAACATTTTTGAAAATCACTTTCCTTAAAAAGTTCTTAAATGGTCATTTAAAACACATTAAAAACATTTTTAGAAAACATTGTTTTAATGGAACACATATTTATGACCTAATAATGAAAAGAATAAAATGAAACATATGTATAAATATAATATAATACATTCATTTTCTGTATATACACCACACAAAGTAAATATGTGTTGAACATGGGTGGTTTCTCAGGAAAAATAAAAGTGAGACGAATTTCCCTGGCCTTAAGTCTTTACATCCTCGGTATCCATCAAAAAATCTTGTATAATAAATATAGTTTAATTATTAATATACCAAAGAACCATATTCATAAATATAATACCATATATTATTTACTTATAAATTAATATTAATTTCTTGTTAATGATTCGATGTTATAGTTATATTTCGGGTAATAAGCGCTTTGTTTTATGTTCTTTTTTATGACTTTTTATCCTTGGTCCTCTTACATAGATCCTAATTTCATAATCTCTATAATTATTACCATGATATAAATAATATATCAATATTAATTACATATGTATTCAGGGTGAATCATAAAATATAGAGATAAAAAATAAAATATACTTTTCAGGGAGACGGTAGGTCGTACGTACACATGAAGTTTATTTTCTTTTTCTATTCATATTGAAAGAAAGAAATTTATGTAATATATTATTATTAAAAAAATAATATTGTTTCATGTATAACATGTATATTCATAAAATTCATCCTTATAGCAATCCATGTGAAGTATAGATGAAAAGGAATCACATTGTATCATGGGGATGGTAATCCATACATATGCACAAGTGACGTTATCATTTCCCAAAAAATTCAGTGGTAAAAATGAAGATATGATATAATAATTCTAGAAACATAATTTTGTAATTAATATAATATATTAATAAACAACCCAACATAATTCCCACTCATAAAATATGGTTATGGAAAATGAATTGTATCACTACTGGGAGATGGTAAGTGGTACGCACGCATGAGCGATGCTTTCACTTCTTATTCAAGGGGAAAGGGGATATATAATGGTTTGATAATAATAATAATATAATTTTAAAATATATATTATTGAAAAGGTATTATTTTATGATAGATATCATATATTTAGGGTATTTATAGAAAATTATAAAAATAGGGTGATCGGTTAGAGCGATTACCTCTTCTTTGAAACGGATCCCTTTGATTACCTCAAAAAACTCTAGAGGTGGTCTTTTGGGAAAACCTAAACCTATAAAATGTGGATAGAGAATTGGATAAAATAATTTTTCATATATTCGTGGATCTAGATGTATCAAATTGGTGAAATAGAATGAGGTAAGAGGTGTCCTTTTATAATGAAGGTGGGAGAACTTTTGGAATTTTGAAATATATTAATTTAGAATAAATTAATTATCAATAAAAATGAATCAAAATGAAATTTATTCGATATTAAGATGATATAATGTTGTAATATAATCAAAAAATATAATTTATATCGGCTTTTATGTAATTTTAAACTTTATAGTTTTATTAACTCTCAGTTAACCAATTTTAATTTTAACCATGGTATCCATTTTTTTAATGTTAAGCAAATTTAATTCTTTCATATATAGTCTAAATTTGACCATAAATGGTAATGATATGATATATTAAACCATATATCACCCCCTTTACCTTATTTAAAATTTTATGATTTTAAAAAAAATTAATAAAAAATTACTTTCATAAAATAACATTACTTTCAATTTTGACACTATTAATTATTTTCCATTTTAGAAATATCATAAAATCATGATATCTTAGAACATATTATACAAACACATTCCTAACATGTCAAAGTATTCCAAAAAAATATATGTATTACACTAATTATATAAAATTATATTTATTTTGATATTTTGAACATCATTTATTTTTTATTCCAATTAATTAAACAATTATTACTTCCTCATCGTAGAAGCCTTGGAGGTATTTATTTATTTCATAATTTTTCAAAAATAAATTAGCACAACAAAGAAAAACTTTTTAGATTTAAAATTAAAATTTATTGTATATTTTTTCTTCTATGTAATCATATTTAAAAATGATATAGTTATTGAAAATATGAGTATGACATCTTTTACTTTTCTTTAAATAAAATATAATAACTCTCTTATTAACATCCTAGTGTCTTAACATGGTTATAATGTCGGCCCAATGATAATTTTGTTCGAAACTCACTCGTAAAATTAAATTAGGACGTGTGTTAATGTAATTTTATATTATTTATAATATTATATTTTACCGTTAATTACCTCATTACCCTTTTAACGTGTTAATAAAATTTTCCTAAAGTTACTATTCATAATGCCCAAAAATAAAAGAAACTTATTTACATAATTTGAACCCTATTAATAAATATATGGAATACATTTCTAATATTTAAAAACACAAATTTTATAGTAATTAATATAAAATTAATCTGGTTAACGGGGTGAGAAAACAGGTTATTAAATATAAAACATGAAAAATATTGAAATGTTTTTATATTTAAATTCACTGTAAAATTAATTCGAATAACCTTTATTCGATTAAATGATAAATCCATTACATAATTATACTTTAAAACCAATCAAAAATATTGTTTAGGTCTATAAATTATTTTGATTAAAAAAGTTTTCATCAATTAAAATTTAATATTTTTATTGTTCATCAAAACATTAAACTTATCAGAAAAATACCAAAAATACAGGAAAAGTAAATTTTATATTCTTATATAAAATATGAAATATATTTTTTTCAAATATAAACTATAAGTGTCATAAAATGAATTAAAAATGTGTTCTCCATTAAAAGGGGATAAAACTATCCTTCACTATAGAAAAAAAACATTTTGTGAGAGACTACTTGTGACGGGAATAAATCTCATCGCAAATAGTCTGTCGAAGAGGTTATTTACGATGGAAAATAGACTCGTCGCAAAAATTTAGGCATTGTTTGCACGGTTTTTTCCTCCAAACCACGGGAAGGTATTTGTGATGGAGAGCCACCCCCCCCCCCCCCGCATCGCAAATACCAAGAGGCATAAAATACTATTTGCGACTTGTGAATTCCCCCGTCAAAAATACCCGGTGGCGGTAAATACTATTTGCCAATGGATGTTGGCCTATCGCAAATACCGGGAGAAGGTAAATACTATTTGCGATGGGGGAATTCCCCCGTCCCAAATAATGTTTCAGCCAGAGGGTATTTGGGACGGGTCCCATTGCAAATACCCAGCATCAGTAAATACTATTTGTGACGGGATGTTCTCTCGTCGCAATAAGTTTGTCTGGAGGAAACTATTTGTGAAGGGTCCCGTCGCAAATGCATTTTTAACCGCTTACTGTAATTAATGCGGTCGAAAGTTTTTGCAATGGGTCCCGTCACAAATAATCTAACATACATATACACTTATCCTTTTTACATACTTCCTTTCAATTATTACTTCTCTCACTCTCTAAACTCTAATTTTAGAGTGAAAATTTTTATAAGTTGGTTTCTTTACGAGTAAGTTGTGAAGCCGTTTACACCTATAAGAGATCAAGATTAAAAATATTTGTGTTTTATTTAATTTAGTATTTATTTATTTTTTATTTTAATTTTAATTATTGCTTATTAGTTTTAATTAAATTAGATTTAAATTGTTTTATCATGAGTATTTATTTGTAATAATAAATTGATGTTATTTGTACTAATTCATAGTTATTAGTATCAATTAATAATTGTTAACGCTAATTAGAAATCTATATAAATAATTACCAGTAATTAGTAATTAGTAGGTGTAATTTTTAGTATTTAATAGTAATTAAAATTTATTAGTAATAATTAGGGGTAATTAGTAATAATTGGTGGTAAATAGTAATAATTAGAAGTAAATAGTAATAATTAGCAATAAATAATAATGATTAGTAGTAAATAGTAATAATTAGGAAAAAATAGAAATAATTAGTAATAAATAGTAATAAATAGTAATAATCTATAAATAGCAATAAATAGTAATAAATAGTAATAAATAGTAATAAATAGTAATAAATAGTAATAAATAGTAATAAATAGTAATAAATGGAAATAAATACTAATATATAGTAATAATTAGTAATAAATAGTAATAATTAGTAATAATTAATTATAAATAGTAATTATTAGTAATTATTAGTAATTATTATTAATAAATTTTAATAATTTGTAATTATTAATAATAATAAGAAATAAATAGTAACAATTATTAATAATTAGAAATAAAAAGTAATAAATAGTTATAATTATTAACAATTAGTAATAATTAGTAACAAATTAGTAATAATTTGTAATAATTTGTAATAAATAGTAATAAATTAGTAATAAATTAGTAATAATTAGTAATAATTAGTAATAATTAGTAATAATTAGTAATAAATAGTAATAATTAGTGAAAATGGTCTTAATAGAAATAAATAGCAATAATTATTAATAAATAGATAAAATTAGAAATGATTAGTAACAATTATTAATAATTAGTAATAATTATTAATAATTTGTTATAATTTGTTATAATTTGTAATAATTAGTAGCAATTATTAAAAATTAACAATAATTAGTAATAATTAGTAATAATTATTAATAATTAACAATAATTAGTAATAATTAGTAATAAATAGTAATAAAGAGTAATAAATAGTAATAAATATTAATAAATCGTAATAAATCATAATAATAAGTTATAATTAGTCAAAATTAGTAATAAATAGTAATAAATAGTCATAAATAATAATAAATATAATAAAAAGTAATAAATGGTAATAAATACTAATAAATAGTACTAAATATTAATAAATAGTAATAATTAGTAATAATTAGTAATAAATAAGAAAAAAATAAATTGTAATAAATTTTTATAACTTGGAATAATTTCTAGTGGATTGGCGGCACTCTATTTGCTTGATGTCACTTCTCCTTTCTCCTCTCACATACTCAAAACATTATAAAAAAATATGATTTTATATATGTATATCCAATCTCATATGCACAAGTTTGGATATGAATTCGTAAGACCACATTTTTCATATTGTTTTCAGGTGGTGGAAGTTGCAAGAAGACGATTCACCGATGAAAGGGGGGCTCTTTTGTCCGACGGCCCATTTACCTGCATCATTCTCACAGATAAATAAAATTGAAGAATCTTTTCAAAGGTATTATTATACATTTTAGTATGCATGAGAATCGATATTGTTACCTCTGATCAGATTCTTCATTGCGATTTCAATATGAGAAATTTAGAAGTAAATGAACCTTTAGACAAAAGAGAAGTCGTCAATCCACTAGAAATTGTGTCGCCAATAATTAATGGTAATTATTAATAAGTTTTTGTAATTATTTATGTTCTTTTTTGGACAGTGGTTATATAATTTAAAATTATTCAAAAATAGTAATGAATTTCTATTTTGTAGAAAAATATGGAATAAGGAAGTCAACAATAGTCATTATTAAATGATCACACTTGGATAAGTTAGTACAGAAATCCAAACAGTTCTAGTTTAAATATTATATATATTGAGAATGTTTAAGCATTATTATCATTTGAATCATCAAAAACAGAATTTGTTTTAGAAGGAACAATTACGTGTCCAATTAAAAATGTGCCCTGAGAAAGTTTGAAACATTTGACAACATTTGGGAACCTCTCTTGCATTTTGGTTTTAAACCAGAATATGTTTTTTGGTATCAAAACAATGAACAGATTTATAGAGAAGATACTAATAATTTGATTCTAGATCCATCACGTTTTCAAAATTTAGTACATGATGTTTCCAGTCCATCAGTTCAACAAACTGAAACTCAAGATGACATTGATTAATCTCCTGATTTGTCACTATACAAATTTTATGAGTTGTTGAGATCTACTGAGGATGCATTATATCCTAGTTGAAAGATATGAAAATTATAATCGGTTGAAAATTTATGGCTATAAAATCAAATAATGTAATGTCAATCAACTTTTTTGATCAGATATTTTTTCTGTTAAAACACTATTACCTGAATGAAATATGTTGTCTTTAAATTACTCTGAGACAAAGAGGGTGGATGGTAATATGATCCTTATTTATCAAAAGATTCATGCATGTGTAAATGATTTCATCTTATATTCTGGTGAAAATGAGTCATTGGATATGTGTCCCATGTGTGGAAAATCGAAGTATAAATAAGCCCAATCAGGGAAGTCTGGATCAATTCCTATAAAACAGTGGAAATATTTCCCCATTACACCCTAGTTGCAGCGTTTATTTATGCCTTAAAACACATTTTCGATGATGTCATGGAACAAAACCAAAATTTCAAATAGTAAAATCATGAATCATCCATCTGATGGTAATTCATGGAAACATTTTGACCGACTACATCTATATTTTGCTTCAAAATCTTGGAACGTGCGATTGGGTCTTTCTAGTGGCAGTTTCTATCTGTTTAGTTCTTGTGGTAGTCAGTATTCATGTTGGCATGTCTTTATAAGTCCGTAAAATTTACCTCCATGGTTGTTGATGAAGGAGTATTATATATTTTTGACCTTATTAATCCTAGGACATCCAGAAAAGAATATTGATATTTATTTAAAACCATTGATTTATGGGTTAAATTCATTGTGGAGTAATGGTGTTAGTACATATGATTTTAGTGCGAAAGAAAATCATATTAAAATCTACAATGATGTAGATGATTAGTGACTTCCCGGTGCATGGAATGTTATCTGGCTAGAGTACACAAGGTCTGAAATCATTTCATTACTGTATGAAAGACAACAAACCATTTATGATCATCAATGGAAAAAAACCTTTCTATATTTTCTGTCATCGCATATTTCATCCAACCCATAATCCTTTTTTGAGAAACAAATCTTATTCTAGAAAAGGCACAATTCGAAGGGATGAACCTCTAAAAATGATATCAAGTATAGAGTTAAAATCCATTGTATTTTCATTTCCTCCCATAAAATTTGGACCAACAATAAACCTACAGAAGATTAATTGCTTTGGGATAGAACACAATGGGATAAAATGGATTTTTTTGGGATATTCCATATTGGGCTGATTTTTTGATCCCTACACATTGGATTTCATGAATATTGAGAAAAACTGTTTTGATAATTTATGTCATATAGTTTTGGATACACCAGGTAAGACCAAAGAAAATATAAAAGAACAATTAGATCTTTCCCAAATTTGTAGGCGACTAGAACATGATGTGTTTAAAAATGTCAGATCATAGTGGTTAATGAATCCAAAAGCAGCTTATACAATGTCCAAAGAAAGTCGCTTATTATTTTTTCAGTGTATTACATATTTGAGACTTCCTGATGGCTATGCTTCCAATTTGGGTAGATGCATTATGAATTGTCATATTACCGAATTAAAAAGTCATGATTGTCATATTATAATGGAAAGACTTATGCTGATTGGATTCATAGGTTTGTTGAATTCTATGACTCTGAATTTGATAAAATACATATCATATTTATTTCGTGACATTTGTGCAGTGACAACCGACTACGATTCACTAAGAAAACTGGAAGAAGATGTTGTTGTAATTATATATGATCTTAAAACAATCTTCCCACTGGATTTCTTTAACTCAATAGAACATCTGATATTATATTTTAAACATGAAGCTAAATGTGGAGGTATGGTACATTTTTTATGGAGGTACCCATTTGAAAGATGCATGCGGAAATTATAGAAAACAGTACGTAACACAGAATCAGTTGAAGGATCAATTTCTTAATCTTATTTGCAAAATAAAATTACTTTTTTCTACTCTAATAATTTTGAATATGAATATCCCTCAAAACAAAACTATGTGGGATGGAATGAGGAGATTTTTTATTATTAAATGGACAATCAATTATCATTTTTTAATTAGAAAGATCTTGGATTTAGTGGATTTAATGAACGGTCTATTTCAGATGATGACCATCAAAGAGCTCATACATATGTTTTGCTCAACTATAAATAAAAGACACTATTTTTACGGTAAGTACCTCTATCACTTATTCTATAATTTATGTTACATTAAGTAAACTTATTTTATTTGTAGGTAATATGATAATCATATCAAGAAACAACTTCAACAGATTAAAACATATTCTCTTGAAGAATGCCGACAAATAAAAATTCTAAATGGTTTCAAAACATGGTAACATAAATTATTGAGGGTTTGGCATATCAATTCAGCTTATAATTTCTTATATTGATAATTATTTTACAAATTTTCGGGTGTCTCAATATACTGATAAAATTGATAAGCGACTATATATATTGAGTAACCCACTATCCAAAATGGTTAAATCTTATAATGCATATGTGGTGAATGGTTTTATATTTAATTCACATGCTTATGGGGCATAAAAAACAATTAAAAGTGGAGTTTTATTGGGAGGATCGCATCATAGAGAAACTGAAGTTATCTTTTAAAGCATGATGGATGAAATTATTGAACTATGTTATCTAGGATAGAATTACATAATAATACCTATATTTTGGTGTTTGGATACTGAGAGAGGCTTGTGTGTTCATCTCACTAATTGAATTGTCAATATTAAATATAAAAGTCTTCTTGTAGTAAATTATCCATTTTTAATCACTCAACATGCACATCAAATTTATTAAGTAATGTATTGTGCTAATTCAAGATACCTGGGTGATTGGTGGATCCTAATAAATATGAAATCTTGGGAAAATAAGTTTACTAAAACTGAATGTGGTTCCACTGAAGTGAAAGGAATTGAAATTTTTCAAGAGACTACTCAAAATCCATCTTTTTTCATAGAGATACATGAATATCAATGATGACACCTCACAACTAAGGGTCTGTGGTGACGATGATGTTAATGATGATACAAATGAAATTGAAATGGAAATAGATGATGAAACTGAAACCCGTATAGATATTAATGATGTCGAGGAGGATTATTAAGACATTAACATCGTCAGATATGAAGATGATGATGAAGGTGAAAATTGACACAGTGAAATGCTGGTTATAATCATAACTAATATATATCTATATATAATTTTCATTTCCAACTATTTTCTAATAATAATTATTTTTTTTCATAAGGACGATGATCTATTTTGTCAGTTGTAGGAGGGTGACCTACCTTTAGATGAGAAGGATTTGGAATCATCTGACCCTCAGCCTACTAGAGGTTTAGGGGGTACCCGGAGGGGGCACAGTATTGTGTGACTGATGATTCCTGACACTATCCTCGAGTGACATTCATGTCTTGGAATCTATCCATGCATGCGGAGGTATGGTAACCTGTTTATTTTAGTTAGCATTCATTAATTTATTTATATACTATTTGTTTGATTATTTATTCTTTTTTCACAAATTTGTGTATATAGCTGTTGGATAGGGGAGCGCTATTTTGCGAAATTATTTTTCACTCCCATGGATCACATGGAAATAGATTCCAGTTGATGTGGAGCTTAAAATGTTAAATAATTGTTTGATACGTATATAAATAATATTTATTTTAAAATTTATTTCATTAATAACGTGATATTATAAATTATTTTTTAGGTTTATGGTATCCCATCGATGATAGAATGTGTGACGTTATCCACGCGGCATGGGAGGTGTCTTTTCATGAATGTTTCTGTTATTTTTTGAAAAATTTGAGACAGATGTGCATTAAGAAAATAAGTGTGATAATATTGGATGAGTTGTATAAATCCCGCCAACAAAAGTACATTTCATCTCACGTTTGAGATGGATTATGTTCACAATGGTTGGGTGGTGTATTTCATAAGATATATTCATATAGGCAGTCAAACAACCCGATATTACAATGTACGATGTTTATCGGTGTACATTCAGTGATCCAACCACTAGAGAGATTAGAGGTGATCTCCAGCGTTGGATTGTGGTCAGTATTATTTTTTTCAATTAAAAAATTAATTGCATATATTATTTTCACTATTTTAATTTCTAATTGGAATTGAAGGAGTCATATAAGGTTTTCGCCTCTCTGACATAGGCTGAGAGTTAGGTTGAGACGGCTGATCAGACTAGTGCCCACAGTTTCGATGAGGCATAATGAATGCGGGCGCCCCAGTATGCCTTCAAGAAGGGTCGAGTAGTTTGTATTGGATCTCATTTGACTCTTGAGACTTACAATGGTACTGATGTGAGGTCAGTGTCTAGATAGAGTGGATCTCGTGGGGATGAATTATATTCTAGTTCATATTATCAAAAGCAGTGGCGAGATCAGAGTGAGCTCATAGAGAGTTTGTAGAAGCACCAGGAAGAGACGCATCAGTAGCAGTAGGAGCTGCAGTACAAGGATGATATGCATTGATGGTATAAGAAAAAGTAGAAGTATGATGAGGATATGAATCGATTATAGTATCAGCACTAGCAGAAACACAAGGAGAAGATATGTCAATGCCAGCAGCAGCAGTACGAGTAGATGGAGTACATGTGCCATCTGACTCGTAGTTTAGGGATGAATTTTCCTCCACCATCTCCTCTAGCTTCTCCAACTTCTCCGGAAGATTATCCACTCCTTGATTTTTTTGGTTATGTTAAAAACATTTGAATTCATGATTTTCTATAATTTGAATTATTTACAGTTTCTATCTTTTATATTGGTGTGAATAATGGATTATTTAATTTTTTTATTTTGTATTATTTTTAATATTTCACTATTTTAGTATTTATTATTATTATTATATTTTTAATGTTTTTTTATTTTAAAAATAAAAAAATAATATTTTATAATATTTTTTATATTTTTTGTGAATATTGTGAATTTCATTATTTTATATTTTTTTATTATTTTAATAATAATATTTTTTTTACATTGATCATAATTTAATTTAATTTTTATTTTATTTCATTTAGTATTTTCAATGGGGCCCCATCGCAAATAGTATAACGACCCATACTTTACATACATTGTTAATACTTCAAAATTGAAGCACACTTATTACAACATATGACAAAACCACAAAGGACCGTATAGGTATAGTGTCTTTAGAAACTGGGAAACATAAACAACTGGTTCATAAATCTTCTACAGTGTCTCCCATTTATTTCATCATATCTAGGGTCCCTTTTAGAATATTCTACTTAATATCCATCTTCCTGGCCTGGGGAAAAGAAAACATAAAAAGGTGAGCTCAAATGCTCAGTAAGGGAAAATAAAGGAAATAAAAATCATATCATATCTTTTTGAAAAAAATCAAAACCTGCAAAAGAGATCATAATATATTAACATGGAATAAATCATAGAAGTGAAAATGAGATCCCCATAATCATAACATAAAACTTGAAACTTTGTGGCATGCACACATAATCATGGAAAATCATTTCTTGTTAGTCATGACTCATTGCCAAGCCTATCTTAGTGGACAAAGTCCATTTCTGAATCGAGTTCACTCCTCGTTTCAGTCCTGTATCACTGAACCAAAATAACCTTCCGTTCCAGCCATGTCTATCTCATGAGATATAAAATCTTTACCCAATGCATTGGAGGGAGATATAGGTCCCACCCATCTCATAATGAATCCTTTCTTATGTGTGTCACATAATCATAAAACATACATCATCGCATAACACATGTAACAAAAATGGGATTCTTGAAACATCATGACATCATAAATCAATTCATATAAGATAAAGGAATTCATAAAAATAATTCCATCACAACATGAACAAATCAATTTAATAATAGGGATAAAAATAGAACCCTTTAATATCTTAGATGGAAAATGATTTTGATAAAACACTTGAACTCCATTCTTGAGGAAAATATCCTTTCTTCTTCAAAAACATTTTTCCTTTCATAACATGTCATACAACTTTAAAATAAAAGAAGTTGATTAAAAATAAACTTGAAAACTTTTAAAGGAAGCTTCTTGGAAACAATGTTTTAAAAATCCCTTCATGCCGTATAAGTTAAAAAAAACAGTCTTCGTACTTTTGTCAGAAAAGTCAAAAAGTACCTCGTACGACAAAAGATTCCTTTCATACATATTACTAAAAACTCACCGAAGGGTAAAAATGGATTTAAACAATTGTAGGTGGATGGAAATAATATTACATATTGATGAAACATGGATGTGGATGATAAAATACACCCCAGTGAATACTTACGAATAAACAATCTCGGATAAAAATGAGATTGTGATATTTCCCTTACCTTAGGTCCGATTTGCTTTGTTCGTGTCCGAAGCTCTTGTATAATGGTTTAAATAATGTTATTGACTTATTCCAGAATCATACATATTTATATGATATCATATATGGTCATATTATTAGCTTCTTGTTAGTAATATTTCATTGTTACTTGTTACTCGGGTCTTTATAACTTTTTTGTTCTTATGCGTGTTTTGTCGAATAAATTCTTATTCTTATATTTAGGTTATAGATAATTCATTTACAGAATGGTATTAGTGTAGTATATACCATATTCATTCATTCAATCCATTTATATAATCATTATGAAATGAAGATCATGTAGAACGAGTCGCATCACATCGTGGAGACGGTATTCCGTACGTACGCACGAGTGATGATATCGTTCCTATTATCGTGGAATTGTATTGAAGTATATATATATTATTTCAGTATCAATATTACTTCATAATAATCATATATAGTTACTCATTACACCATTATACCCATCCTTTTAAGGTGATGGTGGAAAATAGATTACACCACGGCGTGGAGACGGTATTCCGTACGTACGCACGCGCGGTGATTTCATTTTTTTCCGTAGGATGGATAGAAGGTGAATAAGGGTTGTTTCATATTTATAATAACATATCAGTATGTAAGTAATACTTATGTTATTACTTTATCATGAAACGACTAAAGAAGAAGAAGTTGAAGAAGAAATAAATTGAAAAGATCGGTAATGGATATTACCTCTTCTTTGGAACGCTTCTTTGAATCCTCCACTTAAGGAACTAAGATTGGTATTTGGAGAAGACCAGGACCTCTAGGATTATTCTAGGGAAGTGGAGAGGAGAAAATGGCAGGGGTTGGCCGAGCTTGAGTGCTCAAATTGGTGTGAGGAGGAGGGGGATGAGGTTCCCTTTTATAAGGGAGGAGAGGGGTACCTTAGGAATATCTCAAAATATTATTTTATATTAAAGTCAAAATCGGTTTATAATGGTTCCAAAGGGTCTTATTTCGAAGCTAAAGTGGGGATGGGTCTAAATCCTATCAACCAATAGGATTTAGACAAGTTTAGGGTTTTATTTTAACCTTATCAATTAGATTTAACTCTAAGTTAATTAATTTAACTTTTACCGTGTCTTTTTGTTTTCTTTCACTATATGGTTAATACACTTACTATAACATGACAAACGAACCCCAAATTGTTTATTATTAATATATATATCCTTATCTAAGTCATTTGGCCGAACCTTAGATTTTTAGGAATAAAATAACAATTAATAATATAATATTTGATTTAAAAACTATTTTGTGTCAATTTTGACACTATTTGATATATGATTTTTTTGAAAGTCATATCAGAATTATATGTTCGCACCAAGTTGATTAAATCAACACTAATATATCATAGTAACCTATAAAATTAGTGTAATTCATAAAAAGTCTCAAATTACATTTATTTTGGTGTTTATAACATCAATTATGTCAATATTTCATTAATAAGATAATTACTGCATCATCATTGTGTCATAAATAAATTAAATTATTTAATGTCTAAAAATTACAAATAAAATACCATTATGTAGGAAATATTTTTAGATTTCTAATGAATATTTATAGTCGAATTTATCTTATGTATAACCCCATATTAAAAATGATTTACTTATTAAACATTGATTTTAACTATTTTAACCCTTCTTTAAATAAATTAATAATAAATGTCCTAATCTAATCCAAGTGGGCCTAAATGGTCATATTTTATTCCTAAGTTTGTTTTTGGTCGAATTACACTTGTCCAATAGAATTAGGACATGTGTTAGGGTAATATTAATATCATATTTACCATTAGTTACCCTATTTACTATTAACCGCGGTAAAAAAGGTAAAAAGTTACTATTCACCAAAAAATTATTTTTATCTCATTGAACCACATTTTACTTACTGATATCAACCGTGTATGTCGGATTTTTGAAATTCCATTCACAGAAGCGGTAAAATTAAGTTTTATGCAAAATTCAGTTTTTAACCTACCACTTAGTGGTTTCACTATTCATCAAAAATTGAAAGTTTTCAGAAAAATACCAAAATTTCACCCTAGGCTAATTTCGATATTCTGAGTCCAAAAATGAAGTCCATTTTGAAAAATAAAATTTATAAAATTTCAAAAAGTGGTTATTACTATTCATAACGGCTAGTTTTAATAGCATATTGTTGTTTAGTGAAACTCGGTATTGCGTACGACGCAAGCTATCGAGGAAGGTCGCGATTGCATGTAAAGAAAGCCAAGCAAGTGTTGTGTAGAAAAGGATTCCTTTGATGATTTATATAACATAAAAGTCTCGGGTGTTACAAATAGTTTATATATATTTTTTTAAAATGTATTTGGGACTGACTAAAGGGGTCGTTGCAAATATGTTTTTGCGATGAGCTCATTGTAAACGGTTTGGGTATATATAACATTTATAAACGTATAATTATTTGCAACGAGACACTGGGCCCATCACAATTACTTTTACGGTGTGACCATATCCAAAAAGTATATATATATATATATATCTAAGTAATGTAGATAATCGAAGATCTATTTGCGACGGGCCAGGAGTCTCGTCGCAAAAAAAAAATACAATTTGTGATGGTGTTTTCTACAACGGGCTATTTGCATGAGGACCATGTCACAAAAGCTTATTTACGATGGGATCCCACCATAAATAGCTCATTGAAAATACCTTAAATTATAGTATTTAAATTGAAAAATATATGTTTTATCAATAAAATTGGCTTGGTTTATATATTATGCTTATAAAATCTATTGGATGAATGTCCAAAATATTTTACTGAATATATAACATATTGATTACATTAATATCATTCAATAATTGTAATTAATTTATTTTAGTAAGACAAAATGACTTTGAGAGAATGAAAATAAATATATTTCCTTTATATTCAATTGGTATATTTTTTCGTTTCTAAGTAATTGGTAACTAATAAATTTGTCTTATAAAACCAATTTTTTCATAAGTTAGTTAATAATACTCATAATAGATTACTTAACACCAATTATAATATCTTATTTAAAAAATAATAAAATGTTGTTTCAAAGAAACTCATTGTTTTATGTAACATAAGATAATCTAGTGATTCATGTAACGCATGACATCAAAGAAATATAATGGTTTTAAGAAATATGTTTCATAATAATGTCAACACGTTACATTATACCCCCTTCAAATTAATTTCACCCTTGAAATTTATCTGGGATGTCAAAAGATTATTACTTGAATGTTTCTCCATAAAGAACCCACATCATAAAAATTAACTCCAAAACATACTTCTAAAAAATAAAAGTTGGAAAATAATGGTTATGCAAAGAAAATCATAACTAATTTTTTTTGTAAGAAAACATAGGTGAATATTTTGGAATGGAGGAAAAGAGTAAATAACCATAGAGATTTGTAAATATCACTGATCATAAGGAAGTGTGTGATCCAGATAAAGTTAACAATAAAAAATAAATAAACTAAAGAAGCATGAAAGTGTTCAATAATAACATCAATATCGATGATTATAAGACAAAATTTTACTTCAAGATCATTTTCATAAAGTTGAACAAAATTTAAAAGAGTATATACATAAATAATTTTCATAAAATTTCTCTTGTTGTTGTATAATTATCAATTTATACTTCAGCATATATTCCAAGAAATGAAGTTGAATTTATCATTGCTAAACCATTATCAGATCATGAGGTCCCTAAATAGAGTGATAGATCTTTCCATCAGTATTTATCACACAAAAAATATTTTAATAAGTTATCAAATATTCATAAATACACATATGGAAATACAATACTTTAATCTCAAAAACATTATCTATAATTTAACATAAATTTCATATAAATAGATAACCATACAATCCATCTGATGTATGAAAATATAAAACATTAAAAATAATTTAACTATATTAGTTTAATGTTTATCTATCATATATCAGAGGGTAGTTCTTAGTTGTCACATTCCAAATATGTGAATACCATCATCATTTATTCTCTAAAAACATGATAATAACCAAAATTACCATATATCCTTATTGAAAACATAAAATTTTCCTTATTACAAAGTTTATGGGATATAGTCATAAATTCTAAAAAGATTTAAACTTCATATATGTTACACTAAAAGAGTGGTAAAAAAATACTTATCTAGTTCCAAGGTAACCAATATTGTCCAATTAACCATATCAGACATATATTTATCGAAACATTATTATCATAACATAAGGAACCTATTAAGGGTTACCTTTACCAAAATATTTTATTCTCAAAAAATACCACCTTATCACCTCAATAACTTTTCATGGTTACAAGTACCATGTTCTAAAATATTTATGCAAAAACTATAGTGAACCAATCCATTATTGATTCAATATTTCTTAATACCATAAAAATAAGTAGAAAATAATAATCTTGAATTCCAATACAAAAACACTCAATCATTACACCACTTCAGTGTCATACCTCACATTGCCAATAGTGTTCACATTATATTTACCTTTTTCTGTGGCTTTAAGTGGTTTCTTATGTCAAAAAACATCGTTAAACCATGGATTTGGGCACTAATTATAATAATGAACTTATTCCTTACAATTGAAGTATTGAAATGTTTGGGGTGTATTCTATGTAGCCTTATCTAAATTCATATCATTATATTGTTCTTTCCCATCACATCAGTTGTCAAATACCCAATGAACATATTCCCTACAATTAAAACATTTACTATTCCTCTTAAGATAACATCCTATGTGTTTCATTCTGCAATTTGGGTCTAAATTATATATCATCTACTTTTCTCCATGAATTTTGGAGTTTCTATTGAATTATTCTATTCATTTTTTATCATAACCGTGAGATTGATGGGAGTAATCAATCTGTTTCTTTGATAGAAAAATAAAAGGAATTTAATTATTGAAAAATAAGTTCTTGAACTTGTTCTAATACATGGAGTTAATTTTATTTGGTTTCATTTTATTATTGATAAATTTACAACACTTATTCACTTCTACTTCTAAGAGATAAGTTCCCAACATAATTTTTTCTAATTCAAAAAAGTGGATAATTAAAAAACTATTTTCAATAGAATACATACAATTATCAACAATTAGGGTTAATTTTTTCCACTAAAATAAGGTGTTAGTTTCCATAAGAAGGATTCAAAAGAAATTGTTCCATCATTTGGTTATTTGAATGTCTGGTATGACTAATGGACTGATAATTTTTTGTGGTCACAACAATAAGATTATTCATCCAAAATCACATAATATTCGGTTTCTCAGGAGTACAATCATTGCATTTCCCAACATATTCAGCATTAATGTTGTTTCATTACATTTCATACATTAACTAAAACCAATTGTATAACATTAGAAAAAATAATAATAATGGGAAAACAACATAATTAGGGGAGTTTTTTTAAATTTATAACAACTTAGTTTTAATCCTATGATTTCCGTGATAGTTACAAAAATTCTAGTATTATAACTTATACATAGACTTATCTCTAGGGGAAACCCTATACATATCCTTAAAATTTTCTCTAGGAATATCACAAATATTTTATCATCCTAAATTCTAAAATTTGACTATATCGTTGGTCTGATACAAAATATGACAACCCAAACATTAAGTATATTTACATTACATCATTTTTTAGGGAAAGTTTCATACATTACACAAACACACACCCAAATTACCCATTACTTTAGTGCCTTTGGAAACAAAGAATCATAAAAAACTGGTTTACAACATATCTGCTTCTTCTTCCATATATTTCTTCATAAGTAGAACCCTTTTACATATCAAACTTAATAAATTTGTTTGCATCATGTGGAATGGAAACATAATAATGGGTTAGCTCATATGCTCAGTAATTTTAAACATAGAAGATACAAAATCATAACATAAACATAAGGGTATCAAAACATAAGCATAACATTTAAAGATCAAACCCTACATATCAAAGGTTATATATGTGAGTCATGGAATAAATATTGGAATTTTATAAGGCATGAATCATAAGATAATAAAATTAAATGATCCATGGAATTATAATAATGGAATAATATTTTGAAATTATGGTATATATATATATAATTATAATATCTTATGTCAATGATTCCTACTATGAAATTTAGATTATGTCAGGCTTAGGTTAATTACATAGGTACCTACTTCAGGCTAGAGATGGTCTCCAATGTACCTTCTAGTTTTGGCATTATGATGACCGTATGTGTACCATGTTATTGTGGACATTGTATTTCCTCTCATTTACCATCTTGTTGTGGGATTCAGATGACCTTGTGTGTACCCTCTTGATTAAGGGTTTAGGATGACCTCACGTGTACCCTTTGAGCTCATAGAACATTTATCACTCCCAAATGAATTTGAGGCAGATATAGGTCTCACCCATAACATAATTAAAACCATAGATATGTGAGTCACAAGAAAAATAATCATTCATTAATCAGAACTCATTGAATGAAATGGGTTTCATAAACACCATTCAGTGATAACATAACCATGGAAAAGAAATGGGTTTCATAAATATCATTCCATCATAAACATGAACCATTAAATGATATAATAAGAATGGTTTCATTGGTTTATAACCACAGTAAAAGAAAAGTAACATCAAATAAATTTTTATTATATAGAAAAATTATTTTGAAATACCACTTAAAATAGTTCTTGATGAACAAATCCATTCTTTTTTGAAAAAATACTTTTTAAATCATAAAACGTTTATCAAACCTATTTATTTCAAAATAACCATTAAAATATAAAAAATAAAATTTTAAAACTATTTTAATAAATTTTGAAATCTATTTTCCTTAAAAATTATTATATGATTATTTTAAACACATTTAGAAACATTTTTAGAAAATATTATTTTGAAGGAACAATGATTGATGACTGAATTTAGAGTAACATTACATGAAATATATAATGTCATGAAAATAAGTATATTCATGATAAAACATTTCAAAAGTATTTATATACACCTTGTAAAATAATATAGGTTCATAACATAATATTTTTCTCAAAGAAGGCTAATTGAGACAAAATTACCTTACTAGTTTGGAATCTTTTGAACTATGAAACCCATCCAAGATATATTATAAAATAAATATGTCAATAAAAATAAATTTAATGATTAATATCAAGCAATAAATTCATTTTTTGTATATACACCACAATAACTAAATAGGTTGTGAACGTGGCTTGTATCTCACGGAAAATAAAAGTGAGACGAAAAGCCCTTACATTAATTCATGACTCTCTTCATTTATGTTCAAAAATACAATATCATAAATATTATTTTAATTTAAATCTAAATCAAAAGAAAATTAATATATATAGTACAAATATTATTTACTTGTAACTGTACATAACTCACTTATTATCAATTCTTGGTTGAAGTTATGTTTCGAGTAATAACTGATATGTTTTTAGTTCTTTATTTGAATTTTTATCATAAGACCTCTTACATAGATCATGATTTCGTCATGTTCAAAATGATAAACCTGATATAAATATCATATATAAATATTAATTATATATTAACTCATGTTGATTCAAAAATGACATAGATAAAAAATAAAATACACCATTAATGGAGAAGATATGTCATATTTGTGTATTAAGGATGTTATTATATTCTTGTCATATTCGAATAAAGAAAATTATATGATATATTATCATTATAGAATTATTTTTATGTTTTATATATCAAATATAGTCAAAATTCGTCCTTATTACCTTCCATGAGAAGTATAGATGAAAAACTAATCACATCACATCATGATGATGGTAGGTCATACGTACGCATGAGCGATGATATCATTTCCTCAACGATTTAGATATTAAAAAGTTAGATTATATTTTTTCATTTATGAATTATAATTATTTCATAAAAATAAAATATAAATAATAATCCCCTCATAATTCCCACTCATAAAATATGGTTATGAAAAATTAATTGTATCGCTAAGTGGATTTTGTAGGTCATACATACACAAGAGCGATACTTTTATTTCATGTTCAATGGGAAATGGGATATATAATGGTGTGTTAATTATAAAAATAAAATTTAAGAATATTTAGGATTATGTATTTTTTATTTTATGATATATATCATTGATTTAGAGTATTTATAGAAGAGTGGAAAAAGAGAGTGATCTGTTAGAGAGATTACTATTCAGCAAAAACAGCTCTTTTAGATCTCCTCTAAAGGACTCTATAGTTGGAATTTTCGGAATACCCAAACATATAGAATGTTTTTAGGGATTTTATGAATATAATTTTTCATAAAATTTCTAATCTAGAAGGCTCAATGTTGTGAGATAAGATGAAGGATGAGGTTTCCTTTTATAATGAAGGTGGGGGCACTATTGGATTTTCAAAATATATTAATTTAAAATAAATTTAATATTAATCAAAATACCATAAAAATACAATTTATCTAAATATAAGATTATATAATGTTTTAATATCATCAAATAATAAATTTTATATGGTTTTTGATGTAATTTTCATCCTTATCATTTTTTATTAACTCATAGTTAACCTATTTTAAATTTAAATATATTAAAAGTATTTCTAATGTTAATAGAATTTTATTTTTAGATATAAATAGCCCATTGGATAATAAATTAAAAATTTTGGATTTTTCGATCATATCTCATCCCATTATCCTTATTTAGTATTTTTTGGTTTTTTAAATATTTTTATCAAATATTACTTTCAAAAAATACTATTAGTGTCAATTTTGACACTATTCATTAATTTTATTATTAAAAATATAAACAAAACATGATATCGTAGAAAAATATATATTAAATCAAACCTAAAATTAAAAATTCATCCTTAATTTTTTTATTACATTAATTATATGTATTTAAATGTTTTTAATATCATTTATTTGGAAGTTATATTAATTAAAAAATTATTGTATCATCATTGTAGGAGCCTTTAAGGTATTTATTTATTTTCAAAAAATTAAAATTAAATTAAAATGATAATTCCAAAAAACAATATCTTTCTAATGAATTTTTATTGTTGAATTTATATTTTGTATAACCCCATATTAAAAATGATATAGTTATATAAAATTTGTGTATGACGTCTTTAAATTTTGTTTAAATAAAATATAATGAATGTAATACTCTTAAATAAGTGGCTTAAAACGGTTAAAATATCATAACAAGAACTTTTTTGGTCTAAAACCACAAATACAATGAAATTAGAACTATATTTATGGTAATTTTCAATTATGTTTTACCCTCAATTACCTGATTTACCTTTTAGCGTGGTAATAAAAAATTATTAAAAATAATATTCATAGTGCCAAAAATAACATAAACGTATTTACATAATTTGATCCCTATGATTCTAAATTTGAAATCCATATTTCAATATTCAGAACATAGAAGATGCAGAAATTGATTTGAAATTCATCACACTAATGGGGTGAGGGAAAGGGTTATTAAAGAAAAAACATGAAAAATATTGAAATGTTTTTATATCTTAATTCAATTTAAATTTAATTCTAATATCCTATATTAGTTTAACTAATAAAAAAAATTTCTAATTATTCCTTAAAACTAATCAATAATCAAATTTAATAATATAAATTATTTTGATGAAAAAATTTATTATCAATTAAAATTCAGTGGTTCACTACTATTCATCAAAACATTAATTTTATCAAAAAAATTACCAAAAACTATGTGAAAGTGAATTTTTTATATTCTAATTGAATGTGAGATGTAATTTTTTTCAAATATATTATATAGACGTGTCAAAATTGGATTTAAACTAGGTTCTCCATTAAAAGGTGATAAAATTACCCTTTTTAGAAATATAGACTTTATTCAAAAGATTAGGTCGGTTATTATCTTATGACTATAAAACCTATTAGATGAATTTGAAGTATTATTTATTGAATATATAACATATATATTTATTATTATCATTCACTAATTATAATTACTTTAATTTCTTAAGACAAAACTACTTTGGGAACATAAAAAATAAAACTATTTCACTTATGTTCAATTGGTATATATTTTTCATTTATATGTAATTAGTAACCAATATATTCATCTTATAAACAAAATATTTTCATATGTTAGTTAATACTATTAAAAATTTATGACTTTAAGTAAAGGTAATTATATTTTTTAAATAATAATAACTTGATATTTTAGAGAAACACAGTGTTTCGTGTAATGGAAGATAGTCCAGTGTTATGTGTAATGTAAGAAATAAAATAAATCAAATTGTTTCAAAAATATTTCACAAAAAAAATTAGGTGTTACATTATCATTATCCTTTCATTAATATAATATTATTTTTTAATATGAAATTTATTTTCCATACTCTAAATGATTTTTCCTCTAAGTGGCTAGAACCAATCAATCATCAAAATCATGTTAAATTTAACTAAAGTATGGATAATAATATTCAATCAGGGTAGAATCCAATAAACTGTAACTTAGAATATAATAATCAAACCTCTAGAATATTTCAACAACAACATGAATTTTTAGATAGGTATGAATCCATCACATGTCACTTTTTTCCACTTATTTTGTTCTTCTAATATCACATATGAGAACAATGAAGGGTTTGGGGATGTTCTGGTATTGTTTTAGGAAAATTTTATTCAATTTTTTGAGAAGTATATTGAGGTATATATAAGGGTAATAGTTGCTGGTAACCATGTTATGTATCATTACAACCCATATGAGAAGGATTGTGGTTCGGTAAACCATGCAAGGGAGACCATAAATCCATGAGAAACCATAAAAAACAATTATAGGTGTATTGTGTATGTTTTACACAAGGTTTTTGTAACAATGTTCCAAACTATTAAATGGGGTAGAGTCCAAGGATAGTGAGTTGGAATATGCTATAAATGTTTTTTAACCACATTCTTATCCATTCAAGGTGGTTTCCCACATAGAAAGTGGTGGCACATAGCTGTTGCATGTTTTGAAAAAATGTTAGGCCAAAATTTGTGCCCATTAGAAATGTAGGAAATTGACATTTTACCTTTTTGTTATTTAACCCTTCTTCCTCTATTTTTCATCCCAAATCACAAGGCACATCGCCCCAACATGAATCTCGTCCTTCCAATATTTCTAGTTTTTTTTAATAACGTCTTCATCCGACTTCCCAATCAAACATTGTTGTTCTTATTGAACCTATCTCAGTAAGTTCTTTAGTCTCCTTGTTCCGTTTATTCATTTATATCACCATTTAGAAGGATTTTTCTATGAGATATAAAATTCCCTATTTTTAGGAATTTATCTATATATTATATTTCTACCACTCTTTCATAAATTAAAGGCCAATATTGGATGACGAGTCTACTAAAAGTATAATATAGGTGGTCTAGTTATTTTCCCTAAAAGCATTCATATTTAAATTATGTGTCATTGTTTCATGCACCAGGCCTTTCATTTATTTCACCTTAAATGTGAATTATTTAACTAAAATGATAATTCATCATATTAGTTTATCGTTAATACATAAATCTATCATCTGAGGTTGTCTTCCTCCTCATGAAAAATCTATTAACATGTTTTTTTATTATATGCATAACAAAATGGAATTAAATGAAATGTTATAATATAATAACATGAATCATTAAGTTGAAGATGAATCACTTAGACACTCATTTTCAGATGTTGATCACCACAATATAAGACACCATTTTTGATGGATCTTTTAAAATTTATATATTTGATATGTTGTAAAAGTTTTTTTTAAAACCACCACTTGATGTTTTTAAAATTTTCTATCGTAAATAAGGCATTTATATAGGATTATAATAAATGGATTGACACTTTATTTTTCTATATGATTGGTTAAGTAATTGAACATCCATATAAGGTGTGTTACGCTTATACCATATAAATTAAATGGGTAATTGAGTAATGGAAGGTTTATGGTATAACCATGTCACCCAACCCTTGTTTAATTATAAAGTGTGACCATGACTATCACCCATAGTGTTGATAGTTTATTATTATTACATGACATGGAGTACTTCATTGTTGATTGGGAATGTGTTGAACACATCGCTCCTATCACACACTTCTCCTTAGTTCAGAACATTGGACATGGTGATCCTTATACTCAAAGATGATGTTACTCATGGAATTTCCTATCTTTGTTATGTATTATTGGTCATGAATCTCTTTATTTGATACGGTGTTAGACATTGATATCTAAATCCATTTGATTATATTAATACTTCAAAATCCATGTACGATAATACTTGACATGATATGGCTCATATTATGCATATCACTGAGGCCACTGAGAACATGTCTCATGGGCTGGGGTAGAACACCTTAGGGTGATTTGCAAAGGGTATGAACCTTGGAACATACACTTGAGAGCTGAAATAATACATGCCATGGAACCCCATAGTTCACTAATTTTATTATTGTACATTGAATACTAGACTATATTCTATGGGTACTGTGATTTATTATACATACTCACATACACATAATTTTAGGGATGTCACTTTTTCATAAACAGTTCGCCATTTTTCGAAGAAGGTAACATCAACCAAGTGTCATATGCAGAACCTAGAATGATTTGTTTTATTTATTAGTTATACTTATAAATTATTCAAGAACACTTATTATTATATATTCAACAGAGGGATATAATTATACATAGTTGGTGGTGGCCTAATCATTTTTACTCACACCCAATCTGGGTCGATGATTGGTACCCAGATATGAATCATGGACTCATGTAGGTAAAACAAGAAGCATCCAGATATTGGTTCCTAGTTTTATTTAATATGATGGATTATGGTAAAATATGACCAATATTATTCTATTGATGTTATTTGATATAGATTATGGACATTTCAATCTTCGCATATAGCATGTTGTATATGCTTTCAGCACTTTCTCTCTTATATGAACCATTTTCTTCTAGCATCGTGAAATGATTCCACTTTGTATATAATATTGGATATAGTTATACCTATGGATTAAAACTATTTGATTATTATATCTATATGATTTATCCTATAATAATTATTTATCTATTTTAGTTATTACTACTTACACTTGTTTATTCATTTATTTTCACTGTTGTGTTCCTCTTTTATCATGAGTGTATAGACTCCGCACTTTGAAACCATATAACCTCACTACTAGTCTATATCCTCTAGAAAATAAGTAGGAATTCTTGAGTCCCTGTGGTTGGTCGGGTTGAGTTTCATATTAGTGAACTAGATCTGGGAAATTTCTAGTGGTATAATAGGGGTTTCGTTTCCTTCTTTTCTTACTATTTTTCATTGGTAAACATGAGACTAGGAATATGTCATAATTTTATAATGAGTATTTGTAAAGGAATATATTGACCACATACAGGGAAAATACAATTTTTTTTGGGAAATGATGTACTATTATGTATTTTTTATATTATAGTTTTCCTTATTTCACTAATGGGTGATGCTCAGGGTTTTTTGTGATTGCTATTATTTTTCTAAAACCACTTTTTACCCTTATCTTGGTATGGCAAGGAGGTTTTTATCATGATATGTTATAGGTTCTTGAGGATTTATATTTCATGCATACGTAATTCCATATTTACTTTTTTGTGATTATTTACTAATTCATACTGTTGGCTCCTTGAATGTTATATCTTTTATTAACATACATTTATACAAAATAAATGAGATAAATAACTGGTTAATTAAAGTTTCTACATGAACCTAAATTGTTTTTTCATATGAGGCCAGATAATGGCACTCCAACTAACCAATTATGGAATTTTTGATCCATTTACAACTGGTTACTTGGGTTGAAAAGATATTCTCTAAAATTAAATGGATAAAAATTGAAATTTATAAAGTTTAGGGACCTGTATTAATAGGGAATGGTGATCTATATAATTAAACTATTGTAAAAGGTTTATTAAAATTACATGAAGTACCAATAACCACTTATAATGTACCAGAAATTATAACTTGGGAATGAAAAATCATTTTAATAAACCCTAATATATATATATATAAACTATTCAAAAAAATAGATATTAAATGATATGTTTTCTGTTAAATTGGGATTCCAATTTCAACTTAATCTCTCTTTTTCTCTATAAAATGAAATTGAAACCCTATATACTGAAAGCATTTGCATGAAATAGAAAACTTGAATTTGGCATGACCTCAGTAGTGGGGAGTGTCTCTTGTGTCATTTTATAATCATCTTTATACCTAACCAAAGATTATAGAGCAGGAATATGGGTATTTGTTTTTTATAGGAAGGATTTATACACTTCCTTTTATTTTATTTGTTATATTTTTTCCATTAAATATTATTATGAGGCATTAACATGGAATTTTAGAAGTATTCCACCATGATATCCTCAAGTCGTTTTCTAAAGAGGAGGAACAGACCATGCTCTGGATGGGGTGGGACTTACACAACCAGTGTTTCCTCCTATGGTTCCCCCTTTTACACATCCTATTATTCCTAATCTAGGAATTGATGCTCAGTTTAGATAGAATAGGTTGTATGAAAATATCATTTAGTGTACACTGAGATAGAATAGGTTATATTTCAATATCAAAAAATTTCTCTTCATGATTAATAAGTTTCACTTCCCATTCATATAACCAAGGAGAAAAGAGTTTCTGGGGATTGAGAGAAGTAGAGTGTTATGCTTTCTTTGGAGCATCCATTAAAATTATTTGATGATCATAGTTTCTTGGATCTCTCTATATATTATAATCATTTTCAGGACCTTTCAATCATTATATAACCTTTTATGTGCTTTAAAAATGAGGTATTACTTATATATAGTCTGAATCATGCGAGAAATCCTTTTAGGATATAAATGGAAGATTATCTTTGGCGCTGATTCTAATTTTCCTAGACCCATAAATAAGTTATATAGTATACTGTTACACATCAATAATTGTTTATGGAGAATTTATGATATATTATAAGATATTTTATGTGTACGAGTCTCATTAGTTGAAATTCCATAAGAAGAATTACCTAAAACATAATCTCAAGTGAGCAGTGTTTGTTTATTCCTTGTATTGCTGGAGGCACTACTTGTTGGAGAGTACATTGTGGTGTACATAGAACTCAATAGATTTAAATTTATAAAAAAAAATTCATGGATTCAATCTCATGAAATGAAGATGGTCTGAATACCTATAGTATATTTATTATGATCGCACCTATATGCAAAGAAAATGAAGTGTGGTTTCTAACTCTATGAGTAAGAAGAATCAAACACAAGAAGTTTAGGAGGATAATAGTGAAAGTAAGAAGATTTCATTTTTTCTTAGATTCATTTAAAGGATTGGGAACATCTTAGGTATCCTTTAATCACATTGTTAGCTGTGATATATTCACATATTGATATAGTTAAGATGAGAAATATTTTGGATCCCATGGGCCTAGTCCTACACATGAGCCTCAACCCGGTTGGTGAGAACTTGGTAGGTGCATCCAAGATACTCGAGATAAAATCCAGGTGGAGGTGTATTTCCAGGTACTATAACAGATGATATAGCAGGAACTATTCATTATTATAGCAGGTACGATTCAATACTATAGCAGTCAGACTACTCATCCATCTGGGCCTTTGGGCCACCGGTTTGGCAGTCAGGTCCTTCAAGGCTTTTGGGCCATCTAAGGCCTTCAGACTATTTGATTCTCAAGGCCGTTGGGCCACCATAAGGCCTTTGGTCCACCCCAAGGCCTTCAATCCACATGAAATGAGGATGTACCTATCACACTACAAGGGACGAGGATTCGGAGGAGGATCCAGGGAAGGTGCAATCACTGGAGCATAGCTAACCAAAATTGGAAGAACGAGAGGGTATGGCTTTTCCATCAGTACCAGGAATGTGCAGCTTTTCATAGGACTAATAGCTGACCAGCCCTGTGAAGGTGGAGTGCTGATATCATGATATATGTTAGGGAGGAGTAGTTCCATGTTGTCTATATGGGTGATTTCTCTAAGACTTATGGGTCATGTAATTGTCTCAAATCATTCGGGCCTTGTAATGGTTCCACCTCACCCATTCAAATATTGATTATCAAAATAATAAAAAAATGAAGGCCTTCGGGCCATTCCGACCGACATGAGATTGGTCCTATAGGATAGTGTTTCAAGAGAGGTCCCACCGCCTGTTTGGGTCATTGATAGGGATGAGATCTTGTGCATTCATGGCTGTGTTTGGGTTCTAGAAAACTTATGAGAGGAGTCTCATTCTTATACTTTGTTAGTGTATCACATTATTACTAATATGTATCGTTACTTAGGTCACCAATATTTGTTGCAAGGGATAAAAAATGAGATAATGGGTTTCATTGCACAATGTTCCAGCTGGCAGTAGGTGATGCTGGAAAATAAATGACCAATGAGTATTTTGTATCCATTACCCATTTCAGAGTGTAAATTGCATCACATCACTATGGATTTTGTGACTGTTTTATTTAAATCCAATTATGGTCAATATAAAATTTGGTTTATCATGGTGAGGATAATGATTATTTCCCACTTCTTAGCTATCAGGTATAAATTATCAATAGATGTTCTTGGGAGACTCTTTGTTCAAGTGATTATACACCTACACATTGTTCCATATTTCATCATCTTGGATAGGTACATTCATTTTACATTACGATTCTTCTAGGGGTTGTAAAATGATATTGGTAGAAATGTGATTTAGAGCATAACCTATCACCCATAGACCAAGGTTCAGTTTGAGCATACAATTTAGGTATTGAAAGATATGGTATAATCATGCATCCATGAATTTAGGGGCTCTTATGAGAAACACCTTTCTATCACCAAATTTCATTATATTAAAAGGATTTTAGGAAACTATATAGATGGCTCTATACAAGGCCATATATGGTAGGTCGTGTCGTTTACACCACTTATAGTTAAAGTAAGGATAGTCTAGGATAATAGGACTATATATCATTTAAGAGACATTGAATCTATTAAAACCTATCAAGAATCAGAAGAATATGGATAATTATAGGTATAAGTATTATTTTGATCATTGTCAATGACTTATGACATTAGAGTTTTGGGATTGACTCTTATTATGTGTTACACCTTGACTAGGGAATCAATGATATTTGTAGTAAGGTAACATCATACCATGATATGTTGGAACTTTTGAGGTTCTGGAGAAGAAAAAATTACTTTCATAATATGCATCACTCCCAAAAAATTGAAAGACTATGGATGACATATTAAAAGTTTCATAGCTTCATCATTACTATTCAGACCCTTCTTATGTTTTTGAGTCTAATGAGGTGTAGTTGAATATTAATTATTCTTTTGAGGAATTTATGTTGCATATCAAGGGTCGAAGAATGATATATCTCTAATGTAGTTCAGTTCCTATTGATTTGGTGTTATGGAAGAATGACCATGTATAGTAAGATACCTAGGAGAGAGAGAGGCTGATGTATGTGCTCAATGGTCTGAACTATTCTCATACGATATTCAACCAGCCTCAACACTGAGGGATGAATTGAATTATGGAGGCGAGGTTGTAACTTCATTAATTTTTAGAGACACATATTTACTTTAAATTTTAGTATTTACCTAATATATTATTCTTACAATATCTCTTAATAAATCAAAGAAGGGTTTATGGGTATCTTAGGCTTATTCGATGCCTAGGTCTTCGGTTTTAGGTATGATGATTAAGGCACACAAATGGTGGGTGGTTTTTCGTAACTGTGTGGATAAAATATATATCCCATATTAGGAGGATCACAATTTGGTAGAATATTCAAGGGGGACCTCACAGTTATTTGAAACCTAAAATAAATTGTAGTTTTTGTGTACTCAGTTTTCGTGTGGTTTGTTTAATCGTGTTCTTAACTGTTTGATATGGTGAATTCAGGGGATAGAGATCAATCATGAGAGGTGAATGGTTTACCAAAAAGTGTGACTAGTCATATGAGTGGGTGTTCCACTTAGATAGTGGTTGTGCATATTTAGTGCACATTTTGGCCTTCTGTGCGACCAAACTATGCACCCACTAAAAATGTGGGAAATAAATTGACCCCCTTGGGTCTTTAACTCTTCTTCCACCATTTAATTTTCTAAATCACATAGAACCTCCACCCATGTGAATGTTCTTATTCCAATATTCATAGGATTAAGAAAATATTCTCTGTTTTATTTTATAATAAAACTTCATCGGTATGATTGATTCTTTCTTGGTATGTTTTCAAATCGTCTTTTTTCCTTTTTCATTTTTATCTCTATTTGGAATGATATTTCCAAGTGAGCTAATATGCCATATTTCTAGATCATTTTTATATTTCATCTATTCATACTATTCTATCTAGGATTATAGGCCAATACTGGATAAGGATTGAACTATTAGTATAAGGTAGTTGTTCATGTTATTTTCCATAAAAGTTTTTAATTTTATATTATACTTCACCGTACCATGCACCAGACCATCCTCGTGTTTCCCATTAAATGTGAAATCAATTCAATAAATTTTTAATGCCTAATGTTAGTTATTCCCTTAGAATAATCTATAACACTGATGTTTTAACACCTTGATGTGAACCACCTCATAAGGTGTCTTTCAATTATTCCCATAACTAAATGGAAGTAAAATAAATGTTATAAAGTAATTATATAAATTGTGAATTCGTAGATTCTTCACATAGATGATAGTTGTTGTTGGAGGTTGATGAACTCATCACAAGTAACCCCTTATGATGGTTTTTTTATTATGTATATATACACTATTCTATAAGAGTATTTTTAAAATTTTCACTTGAGTCCTGTTCAATTTTCCATCATAAATGAAAATATAAATTTAATAATATCAGTTGGTGTGATGCCATGATTTTCCATATGCTATGCTTTGTAATTTAACCACCATATAAGATATTTTGTTATTATACCTTTTATATGAAATTATTAACTGTGATATTTAAGGTGAGAGGTATAACCATGTCACCTATCCCTTTATTAATTATAAAATGTGACCATGAATATCACTAATATTGCGGATAGTTAATTATTAAAATAGGAAATAAAATTCTTCATTATTGGATTGGAAATTGATGGACATGTATATCTACTGGCATAATTTTCCTTGGTTTGAAACATTATACATAGTGATCCATATAATCAAAAATGAGGATGGACCTAGAGATTCAACTCCTTCTTATGTATTAAAGGGAATGAATTATCATCTCCATAGATAAGAAATTGGGCATTGTGATCAAAATACTTGTGATCTAGTGCATATTTAATGATTCAGAAACTACATATCTTGACATGATATGATTCCTAATATTCTTAGCATTAAGGCCACATAGAATGCATCTCTAGTGTTTTTATTGAACATCATAGGGTGATATGCCAATGTTACACCCCTTAATACATACACATGATTGCTAAAGTCATACAAATAGTTCAACATCAATGTTATATTATCTTATTCTTTACAATGGAAACCTTATATATATGAAATATTTCCAGGAATTTTTTATAGATACTCACATAATCATATAGTATTTTTATGTCACAAGTTCATTGATTATTTAGCTTAGGTTAAATCAGGTACCATCAGATGGGTGTCCCATGAGAAACATGGATTGACATGGTTTATTTATTTATTATTCATATTAATTATTTCTTCACTCTACAAATTTTATATTCAATGGTTGGATAATATTAGTCATTGTTGGTGGTGGCCTAGTATGTTTTAACCACACCCTGTTTGGGCCGCTGATAATTGCATGGTTGAACTTCACCGATACAGGTAGGGAAAATGGTAGTGTCCAACTATAGAGGCATTATTTTCTATTTTATGATGTATTAAAGTCTAAGGTGATCTATCTTATTCTCATTATTCTATTAAAAATTTATTATATATGTTTTCATTTTTTTATATCATGTTGCATATGTCTGAAACTTTGTTTCCCTTATTTCCCCCATTTTTTACAAGCATCGTGACATTATTTCATTTTTTATAGGTTATTGGATATGATTATTCTTATGGATTATGGCTATTTTATTATTCAATATAGATGATTTATATTAAAATTCTCCTTTATCTATTTCTATTATTACTAATTCAACAAGTTTATTTGTATGTTTTCTCCATTGTGTTCCACTATGATCATGACTGTATAGTCTCCCCACGAAGCACCTTAGACTCTTTCTACTTGTCAGTAGGCTCTGGCATATAGGGGTTCACCTGAGGCCATGTTACCAACAAGGTTAGTTACTTATAAGTTAACTATTCTTAGCATATTATAATTTTTTCAAAAATAAAATCATTGGAGTAGTTATTAATTATCATCCCAAAAGTCTTAGATATACTAGTGTTCCTGTAATCAAATTCCAAAAAGAAAACCACAACTTCTTATTAGAGGGTATGAGTACCTTAAATATCAGTATCCAAATTGAGAGTACTTCTTGAATTTTATTTGATTATCCTCTTGGTCTTGGACATTGGTGATTCTCATCGTCTTGATTTTTCCATTGATTTTGGCACTGAATTCGAAAATTTCCATGATCCCTACAGACAATATATTGATTTATTAATGGTACCTTGGGATGACTCTATTTAATTGAATCATGTTGATAAAAATCATAATTTTTATATGATATTTTGATACTTTATTTCCTAATTTAACATAGGTAATGAATATTTATGTCCCTTTAAGGTGATTCCCATGGTGATCCTGCCCACAAATTTGGCATTTATAATGTTGTATAATCCTTTATACATTATACACACTATCTAAATTTTTATAAAAATCTATTCTTTTCTTATATGGTGCATTTTTTATTGACCCAAAATTTTAGCAATAGAATTTCACTTTTTATAATTATGTTATAAATTATAAAACACATATATCACATCGAAAACCCAATAAAAATTTCATTCTCATAAATAAATAATGAAATAATTAATATTTATATAAAATAAGAAACTTATATTGATGGAATTGTAAAATGGCCAATTAAATATTAATATAAAGATTAGAAATAGTAAAAAAACCATTATAATAGTAACCTAAACTATGTAAGTATAAAAAAATAAGGTAACTTATAAAAGAAAATATGATATAATTATATCTTGGTATAAGTCAATAAATTTTTAAAAAATAGCAAATTAACTATTGGTATTTCTAAATCAAATATTTTTATTTACAATATTATAATTATTAAAACGATTTAAAAGAAATTTATTTAAACTATAGTCATTCCTTAATTTTATGTTGTATTATAATTGTAAAATTATTTTATAACGACATAATTAACCATTCAATTGGTTAAAAACCGATTATAATATTAAAATCTTGTTTCTTTAATAAATTATGATTTTATTCAAAATTTAAATTTCTGATATTTAGAAACTTCTTCTCATAAAAGGGATATCAATTTTAAAATTGACACATCGAAAAATATTTTTTTTTAATTTTTTAGATTTTTCTAAATTAGTTGATTTTTTTTATAAATTGTGAAATATTGAAATTTACAATATAAGATAAATAAATATAGGTATTTATGATGTAAGAACCCATTGGTTCTAAATCCCTTCAAAAAAAATTGTATTCAGTCATAGGAATTATCACTACTTGTAGTCTTGATCCAAAATAATAATCAAATGAACAAAATAATCAAAAAACACCCTTCTCCTCCCCTATAAATACCACTACTCACCGGTTCTTCTCCTCACACCTTACAAGCCTTGTAGATTTTTTAAATTCTACCAAATTAAATTCCCAATAATCTTTTAAACATCATGTTCTTTATGAGCTCACCAAAATACAAATGCCAAGATCCATTAGTAGGTTCTCAAGGAGACAGTATTCAGAAGCCAAAATCCTCAGTCCTTCTCTTTTAATTTTTTTCTTTTATTATTTTCTCCTCACCTCCCATAAAAAAAATAGGACTAATACCTACATTATAATATATATTTTATAATTTTATTTGTTTAATTTAATATCAATAATGATGTCCCTTTATCTCCACATTTTATTCAAAAAATTAAAACATCATCTGTGATGTGCCGATTCACAGCCTTCGTGAAATACGAGTATTCATTTTCCATTACTACATTCCATGCAGGTCATAAAAACATTATTATTGTTAAAAATTATTTTAATATCCTTATTATAAACTTTTTAATTTTATAAAACTTATTTATAAACATAACAAATAATAAAATGATATTATTTTGTAATGAATGAAATAATCACCAAAATAAACTAAGCATTTCTCATTAATGTTTTATTCAATGAACCATCCTTGTATAATAAAAAATAATATATGATAACATTTAAACATACATAATTTTATTAATAACATATAATTTCACTTCTATGTAATTATTCTTATTTTACATGAACTTTTGTAATTCTATATAATAAAACTGACCATGAAACCATGAAAACAAATGTTCCCAAGACTATGAAAGTGTACACTCTAACTTATCAAAATGTCCATTAATGAAAATAATAAAACTATAATAAAAAATAAATATATAATAGGTTTTTAATTAATTAATTAAAGAATATAATTTTTTTATAATGTAAGTTAAGTGCATGTGCATAATGCATTTGTACATAATGTAAGGGGATTCTTGAACCGAACTACCTTTCCTTAGATTATTACTATTTCATGAAAACAATAGTGTGGGTATTATTTTAACATTCAAAAAATAAAATTTCATTGATATTAAATTTTAGTTTTTGGGGTATACATTTTTCCAATATGATATTATGGAAAATGTAAGGATTTTCCAAAACATCTCTTTTTTCCAAAACACATCTTGACTTCTCGTGAGTTATTTCTTCTTTGATAAAAAATGATGATTCTTTTACCAATATTTTCTTTCCAATTTTTCTTTTTGGAACACCATGTTTTTTCATGGAAGATTTATTTATTAAATCATTATGAAACCAATTCCTTCACAAGGTTTATTATATGAAACTGGTTGTTATACATTCAAAGTGGAATGCATGATTATGTAAATGATATGATGTGGTGGGTGGACCAAGAATTATATACTCCTCCAATGAATTTTGTAATGTAATGTATCACATGAGATAAATTGAAATATGTGTTAACATGTTTCTAGCATTGTTCACAATGATGATTTTTTGATTATGCACATATTTTATGTGACAAAAAGATAATGTCTTTGTTTATAATTTTGTCTGGTATTTGATCAATAAGTTGTGACATTTCATTTTTATTAATCTCCAAATTCCATGACTTTTTCCAATGTTTACCTTATGATGTTGATAATGATCTCATTCTTAAGTTATGATTATATTAATTATGCACATTCATGTAATATTGTTTCATGTCTCTTATTCATCCTCTTACTAGTATTTTATCTAACTTCTTTCTTTGATGTATATCTTCAGGTGGATACATGTACTAAGGTGAAATTGAGATTCAGAATGATAAATAATAATATTTTAAATAACTTTTTATATTTTATTAGGAATAATTTATGTGTGTTCCTAATTTTCCCACGACACCTAAACTTTGGATTCTGGTTTCATTATGTTAATTTGTTTTTTATTTAAAATAATGAAATAATCATGAATGAAAAGGAAGGGATAGTAGAATTATGTATTCCAACTAAGTTCACATTATTATGCCTAATTTGTGATAGTTTGAATGACATAATCCTATGATTTTGTATTCCAACACGTATCAAGTTAGATTACTCAAGGAAGAAGTCACTACATTTTCTCTGCAATTTGTTGAAAACCAGGTCCTCCGTGAATAAACCATTGATAAAAAAGTATTTAATGGGAGTGATTAAAACCATAAGATAATTATTTTAAGGTAATTACATTAAAAATTTAACTTTAAAATGAACTAATATTACAGTAGCTTTTAGTTCAGAAAATCGCACTCTGAGTTTAATCAATGTTTCTTAATATAGGGTTATGTCATACTTCTTAATCTAATTCCTTATCATAATAAATACTCTTTAATCACATGTAATGATACTGTTATAAAGAAAATCATATCCCTATAAGTGTCCAAAAAATTTTCCAGTTAGGACTCTTCTTCATTTACTAGGTGATGATTGATTTAATAACCAATACTCCCTTTTCAAGGTTGTTACAACTATGTACATGTATGCTAGAGCCTGTATCAACTTCCAGTAACCAGATAGGGATGTTATTTCTAGGAAAACCACACAATATATACTTCACAGAAAAATAAATTTTATCCAATACATAGAAAAAACAACTAAAATGATCCTTAGAGTTTTCTCTAAATTTCTCTCATCCTAATCCCCGTGAAAAAAAACTAATCCCAAAAAATAACTAAACCCTTCTCTAATAATAACTACAGTGACCCATTATTTACAGGCATTTATTTTATAAAATATCCATAAGGTAAAAATTATATCTCAAAAATAATCACAAAATCCCTGGAATAAAATGTTTATTGACTTTGGGGAATAGTAACTTAATAAACTTAATTTAAAACCCATGAGAATATTTATTTATAATAAATCCACACTAGACTACCTCTTATTCTTACAAAATATTATACACATCTTCATAACCTAGGGAAATTGAAACACAAGAAAGGGGTGAGATCAAATACTGCATAAGGGTAATCATAAGTGATGATAATCAATTATTATACATGAACAAAAGATGAGAAAATGAGTATAAACAAGATACCTAATAAAATTAATACCCAAAAAGAAATTATAAAAAATCATGGAATATGACTTGGAATAAGGTAATACATGAATCAGAGAGTGTGGAAACATGAGTCAACAAACATGATTTATGAGAGATTAACATAGTCAAACGAAATATAATAGAACAATGAAATATCATTCATATTTGGAATAAACATTTATACATGGAAAATTACATTCATGACCCACACCACTAGTTACCATGATTTTTATAAACTAACATTTTCTCATGAATACTTATCTCATGATGTATAAACATTAATCCAATTCATTTGTGGGAGATATTGGACCCCACCTATTATTATCTACACTTATGAGTGACACTTGAAATCAATCACTTATAACATCATAAAGATCCCATTGAGTCATAATAGGTTTCATTAAATACATTATAATTAAATCATGGATAGAAACTACTTTTCATTTGGATTCACATGAGTAAAACATTAATAATTCCATCAATAATCATAAATTTATAATAAAATGGAAAATAAATGGGTGTCTAATGACTTCATTTAACTATCTAGGTAAATACAGTTCAATCAAAAAAATAAAGAATATCATATTTACACCATAGAGATAAGTTATATATTATTATGTCAATAATTTCCCAAAATATATGGATTTATGGAATCTAGGTGAACACCCTTCAATCAAAGGAATCAAAAATAGTTTATTAAAACAAAACACGAATTACCATAAAATTCATGATTATACACTAAAGTTAATTAAGAAAGACAAAGGATATAATTTTTCATTGCTAGAAAAGATAATGATATTACATAATTCATCTATATAAATAATTTGGATGGCCACATTTTATATATATCCTCGATCAATAATATTCTATGAAAAGGGATAATGGCTTAGATAAAAAATACTTCTTAAGAGTTTTAAAAAAAGTACTTTGGAATAAGAAATATAATTGATCATTTGAAATAATTATGAAAAAGATATTTTAAAAATCTTGAAGAAAATTAATTTCATTGGATTACATTAACATTTATATAGATAGCTTCATATAAAGAAACAATTTTTGTTGAAGGATAAGTTCTCATATAAATGATAAAAAAAGTGTCTTTTCACATTTTGAAAAAAACAAACCAAATGAAAAATGATAAAGAATTATTTAAAACATTAAATATATTAAAAGGTATTATAAAATTACCTTAATTAATTATTTGATAATTAAAATAAAAAATTTCAAAGTAATCTAATCAATTCAGATGTTGAAAATGGTGGTTTCAGGTCTATAAGATGAGATAAGGTAAATTTCACTTACAAGAAACACTTTGGGTAAAATATAAGTTAATTGGAAATGAGATATTTATGAAACATATAAAACCCATGAATATAAAATGGAAATTATTGGATGATTTATAAATAATATAAATTCTCCATGGGGATTTTCTTTCAAAAACACACTTTATTTAAAAATAATATTGGCAATGAAATCCATATGGTTTGAATAACATTTTGATCTAAACCACTCTCAAGTTAAGTATATTTTGAATCAATGAAAATTTAAATATGGTACCAAATATGGATATTAACACCCCATGACCATGTTAAATGAAAATAATTTGGCATTAACCAGAACATATTAAATGTATTTTGGTGCAAATGAAGAAATAAGTTTCAATAAATTAAATTTGAGACAAAGAACCCCTTACCTTATTTCCATAATTTTTTAATGCACTATTTTATCCTATATAACAAACATTAATATCATAATATCCTATTTCATAACCATGTTATTACACACAACATTTTATAAAATTAATTTATAATTTTTCTGTACATTTAAATTAGTTAGTTGTTACCTGTTTTTGATTTCAAGTGTGTGTACTCATGATTAATACAACTTTTTCCGTAATAGCAGTGTTTGTTATTAGTTATTCTCACAATTTTAATTAGTAATAGTTCATTATATTTAATATAATTAATTATTTACAATTATTTATGAATTTTAAATTTTTATTTTAGCATTAATATAGTCTTCGTCCTAGAATTTGAAATCAATATTAAACATTTTTCATTGTTTTGAAAACTAAGAAAGGAGGTTTTTTAATTAATGAGGTAAATACTAATATATATTTTTAGGAATTAAAAAAATAAATACTTATATATTTATATAATATTATACTGGTAATTAAATTATCATAATCATCCATGGTATAATTTCATAGAATCTTTTATATTGGTCTTCAAACGGACCCAAACATGAACACACCTTGATTATTGATGATTATAAGGTTATTTAGTTTCAATATCATTACATATGTAGCATAATTATATCAATTAGTATTTATTAGTGTGATATATTATAATGAAAAATTATTTAAAAGAACATGTAATGGATATGAATATGTAACATAATTTTATTTAAATATTTTCCTCTTTGTATGCTTATTTTAGAAAATTGAATTAACTATAATTTATTATTGATCATATCATTAATTAGTACAAAAATTTGACATAGAATAACATAAATTATTTAATAAAAAATATTTATCAATTAAAACTTTTCTCATCCCTATCCACGTATGGCGGTGGTGAAAGGAAAAATATAAATCTATAATTGTATGGAGGTTGTAGTCTACAATTATGTATGTATGACGATTTACATTTCCATAGAATGAGAGAGATAAATAATATGAATTATCATTTTAGATTATAAATTATTTAATAAATATCATACTTATTTATTAGAATCATCATTATTACAATCTCGGTAAGGTGGCTAAGGAGAATGAAACATGACATTTTTCGGAGGTGGTAGTGCACATGCCCAAAAATATTGGCTTCTATTTTTTTATTAAAAATGATAATAATGGTAAAATAGTGTACCATGATTATAATTGAATATCATAAAAATAAATAAAATTATTAAATCATTTTTTTGTGAAAATAAATTTTATATAGAAATAAAACATAAGGGAAAAAATAAAAGGAAGATTCATTTAGAAATCAATACATCTCTATGTGGGTTATCTCCATTGTAAAGGGGGTAAAACCTTTTTTGGATCATCATTGGATAATACCCTAACTTCATTAAGGATCCTATGAGTGTTTTTATGAGTGTGGATCAGAGTTTGGGCTGAGTATTTTGGGTTTTATTCTAAGGTTATGCAATGAGAGGAGAACCCCTTTTATAAGTGAAAAGGAGTGTAGAGTTTGTAAAAAAATAAAAATTTTCAATAATGGAATGTCACTCTCATTTAATGTGGATACGAAATTGATAAATAATAAATAATATAAGAAATATGGTCGATACACAACTCAAAAATTAAATTAAACCATGTTTTTAAAAATTTTGTCCCTTTACCTCTTAGGTTTCTCATTTTTATCATTTTAGTTTTCACGGTACTAACATTGTTTTACCTAGGTATTTTATCCTCTATAACCAAAAAAATGGTAAATATTATATACTTTTAAATTAATTGTTCAAAATTTGAAATAAAATTTGTTTTATTTTATTTTTAAATGTGAAAATAATTTATTTTAATATATTATATGTATACTGGATTTAACACAATTTTTGAAAAATATAACATAAATTTTAAAATGATGAATTTGGGTTTATAAATTAAAACCCAAACTTTTTAAATTATAAATATACTTATAAAAATATAATTTATTCTTTTAAAATGGTTTCTTGAGTTTCCAACTCATACATATATTCTAATAATGTCATAAAAGTCATAGTTTCAATATATGTTACTATTCACATAAAATTATTTTTTTACGATATCTCAAAGAATGTTTCTAAGATAATATGACATTAAAATTACACAAATAAGATTTTATTTATCTAATTTTTATTATAAAAAATATAAATTTATATTTTAAATAAAAAATCCAAAATCCAAATCAAAAATTCTTTTATTGAAAAATGATGTTTTTAAACCGTAAAGGTTCTTAATATTAATCATAAAAAATTTTAATTTAAAGGATTATTATATGATAGTTACTATATAATATTTTATGGATTTTAAATTTAATTTATTATAATAAAATATTAAATATTAACAAAATGTTTCTTTGAAAAAAGTTACTTTTATTCAAAATATACTTTAAAAATGCCAAAAATATAATATATTTATATTCTAAAATTTAATATTACTACTCTCTTAATACTGAAATCCTTATCTAAATTATATATATACACCATATTGTATTTTAATAAGAAAAATATTTTTACATAACACATAAATATATACATTTATAGTATTTTGGTATCATATTTTTATTTCATTGTGAGTTGTATTATTCTAAATTTACTTCTTCACAATACATGACTTGAGTATGACTTTTAGATCTATTAACAACGACCATAGTTGCATGTCCAAATTTATAATGACCATATTTTAAATGAGCATGTTTTCAATGACCATATTTATAATGGCTCGATTTCATTATGACATATGGACTTACTAAATCAGTTATTCAATCCACTCTCACATCCCAAAACACAGAGCATATTTTATATTATAGATTTTTTATAATGATTTCTCCTTTCACAGTTATCTTCCTGACTATAGGATTTTTATCTATTGGTGATTCTAAATATTTATTATTATCTTGGTGATTTCTTTATTGTGAATTTTTTTTCTTTTTTATTTATTGTTCACTATTTATTTATTCAGTTATTGGATGTATTTTATCTATAGAAAGTAATAGTCCATGGAGTGAAATAATTATTTTTTTGCACTTATGTTGTAAGGTTTCATTGATGAATGAATAATGTTTTTAGAGATTTAATTCATATCTTGTATGACTTATATCCTGATCAATTTCAATTCCTTTAAAAAATAAATAAATATATTTTAGAATTATAAATATATAGTTCATAGATAGAATATTATTCATAAAAACCGAGAACATTTATGAGGCATTACAGACCCACGTTTTTCAACCATATATCATAATTTTTTTCTTTATGATGCTAAAAAAATCCTCACAAAATGATAATTCATCACCCAAAAGGTGGTAATAATTACCCCTTTGTTCGTGTGGCAACCCCAAGAATATCCATCCATTATTTCTACGGTCGATATCATCACTCTAGTTCACTCATCTGTAAAGGATACCTCTACTCAAAAGGTTATTAACACAAAATAATTGGCCTAAATTTATATGTATATCACCCCAAGATCCATATCCCCATGGTGATAATCGTCATTAACATTTTATGGCCACAAAAAGGTTAACCTTCATCAACCCATAATTAGTGAATGAGATAGACCATCACACCATACTATAGAAACACATATTTACATAGTCACACAGGTCTCACTTGTCACATTCCCTAGGAACCCCATTAATATATACATAAACAAATTTTCAAATAACCATAAATAGTAACTAACCGTGGAATACACAAATCCTAAATGAATAATGATCCATTTTTGGATGGAATTTCATTATCCATATAAAACTATTCTTGGTAATCTTGGAAGAAAAATATAAACCATATATGACTCCATTTTGAATCACACCCATAACGCTACCCATTCTAGCAAATCACATGATTCATATACACATGTATAAAATTATAAATATATTTGAACTACTTTTTGGGAATATGTTAGAGCCTACTCAGTAAATTTCATATCCTAATTTGAAATAGGCAAGAATAAATAATGGATCCATAAAATTGATATTTTAGACAAAAACACACCATATTAATGATAAAAATGGAAAAAAACACATATGATGTGTCTTACCCGCAACGAGTCCCTGTGATTGAAAAAATGAATAAAATATCTTAGATTGATGGGGTCCATCCTTGATAATATAAGAACATAAAACATGGGAGTGATATTAGTTATTTCTATAGTGGAACCAATTTTAAACTTTATATCACAAATTAATTAATTAATATAAATATGAATATGAATATAATTTAGCAAGAGGCCACTAGAACTCAGGTGGCTCCCACCATAACTTAGTTGGGACCAACCATACTCCTTGTGCCCCTCCATTAGGGTTTTATTCGCATGGCCAGTGGAACCTACCTCATTCAATGAAACTCTGTTGAAATATTAGCTAGAATTTGGTGAGGATATTCACAATTATATATTCCATGATCATTATTGTAACACCATAGATTTTTATGAGAAATATTTTGTTTTTATGTTATATACATCATCAAAGAAATATTTCACTACACATAATACTATCTTGGCTTGCTTTGCATGCAATCGCGGCCTTCCTCGATAGCTTGCATTGTACGCAATACCGAGTTTTACTAAACAATGATATGCTATTAAAATATTATTAAAACTAACCGTTATGAATAGTAATACCCACTTTTTGAAATTTTATAAATTTTATCTTTCAAAATGGACTTCATTTTTGGATTTGGAATATCGAAATTATCCTAGGGTGAAATTTTTGTATTTTTCTGAAAACTTTCAATTTTTGATGAATAGTAAAAACACTGGGTTACTATTTAAAAACCGAGTTTTTATTTAAATAATTATTTATTTTATTTAAATTTATTTTAGGTAAAAATTGATACATAATAAATATATAAGTTCAAATTAATTCCTTGGAGTCATTTTATAAGAATTTTATATATATAAAAAATTTGTTGAACTTTCACCGTCTTTTACCCACCTCCTAGGAGAATTTGAAAATTTACATAAAACTTAATTTTACCACTTCTGTGAGTGGAATTTTGAAAATCTGAGAGACACGGTTAATATCAAGGACTAAAATTTGGTTCAATGAGATGAAAATATTTTTTTCTAAATAGTAACTTTTTACTTTTATTTAGCACAGTTAAAAGTAAATAGGGTAATTAAGGGTAAAATTGATATTATTATTAGCCTAACACATGTCCTAATTCTATTGAATAAGGTTAATTAGATCCGAAACAACATTAGGACTAAAATAGGACCATTTAGGTCCACTTGGATTAGATTAGGACATTTATTATTAATTTATATAAGGAAGGGTCAAAATAGTTAAAATCAAAGTTTAATAAATAATTCATTTTTAATATAGGGTTATACATATGATAAATTCGACTATAAATATTAATTAAAAAGATAAAAATATTTCCTACCTAATTATATTTTATTTTATAATTTTTAGAAATTAAATAAATTAAGTTATATATGACACAATGATGATGAAGTAATTACCTAAATAATGAAATATTAAAATAATTGGTATTATAAATACCCAAATAAATGTAGTTTGAGACTTTTTATGCATTAGAATAATTTTTTAACTTAATATAACATGTTAGTATTGATTTAATTAACTTTATGTGAACTAATAATGCTTTTATGATTTTCACAAAAATCAATTACCAAATAGTGTCAAAATTTAAATGAAATATTTTTTAAAATAAATATTATATTATTAATTGTTATTTTATTCCTAAAAATCTAAGGTTCAGACAAATGACTTAAATAAGAATATATATATTAATAATGAACCACTTGGGGATATTTTGGCTTTTTATAGTAAGTTTATTAACCTTATAGTCTAAGAAAACAAGAAGACACGGTAAATGTTAAATTATTTAACATAAAGTTAAATCTAAATGATAAAGTTAAAATAGAAACCTAAACTTGTCTAAATTCTATTGGATGAAATTATTTCGACCCATACCCACCTTAGATTCGAAATAAATCAATTTGGATCTATTAATAACAGAATATGACTTTATAATAAAATAATAATTTTAGTTTTTCCAAAGGTGCCCCTCTCCTCCCTTATAAAAGGGCACCTCCTCCCTCTCCTCCTCACACCACTTTGAGCCTTCAAGCTCGGAAAACCCCTGAAAATTTATCTTCTCCACTTCCCTAGAAACATCCTAGAGGTACTGGTCTTGTTGAAAGACTATATTTAGTTCCCTAAGAGGAGGTTAAGAAGAGGCGCTTCGAAGAAGAGGTAATGTCCGTTACTGATTCTTTCAACTTTATTTTTCTTCTACTTATTCTTATTTAGTTCTTTAATCATGAAGTAATAACATCAGTATCACTCATATAATAATATGTTATTATAAATATTAAAAAACCCTATTTCACCTACTATCCATCCTACGGAAAACGAAAATCACAGTGCGTGCGTACGTACAGAATACTATCTCCACGCAATGGTGTAATCTATTTTCCACCACCACCTTACTTGGATAGGTATAATGGTGTAAATAATAACTATATATGATTACTGTAAATTGATATTGATTCTAAAATAGTATACATACACTTCAATACAATTCCACGATCATGGAAACGATATCATCGCTCATGCGTACGTACGGCCTACCATCTCCACGATTTGATGTGACTCGTTCTACATGATATTCATTACATAATGATTATATAGATTAATTGAATGAATAAATATGACATATATAACACTATTAACATTATGGAAATTTGGTATCTATACCCTAAAAAGATGAATAAGAATTTCTTCGACAAAACACGCATAAGAACAAAAAGCAATAAACACCCGAATAACAAGTAGCAATGAAATATTACTAATAAGAAGCTAAGAATATAATAATATGACCATATATGATATCATAAAAATGGGTATGATTCTGTAATAAGTGAATAACATTATTTAAATCATTATACAGGAGGTTCGGACATGTACGAAGAAAATCAGACCTAATGTAAGGGAAAATCTCACAATCTCATTTTTATCCGATATTTTTTTACATCCGGATTTACTGGGGAATATTTATCATCCACATCCATGTTTCCTCAATATTTAATATTATTTCCATCCACCTACAATTGTTTAAATACAATTTTACCCATTGGTGAGTTTTTAGTAAAAGATATGAAAGGAATCTTTTGTCATTTTTAGTACGAGGTACTTTTTGACTTTTCTGGCCAAAGTATGAGAAGAATGTTTTTTAACTTATATGGCCTGAATGGACTTTTAGAACATTATTTCCATGAAGCATCTGTTACAAGTTTTTACGTTTATTTTTTAATCAACTTCTTTTAGTTTAAAATTTAATGACATGTTAAGGATGGAAAAAATGTTTTTTTAAGTAGAAAGGATATTTTCCTCAAGAATGGAGTTTAAGTGTTTTATCAAAATTATTTTCCATCTTAGATAATATAGGGTTCTATTTATATCCCTATTATTACATTAATTTGATTATGCTGTGATGGAATTCTTTTTATGAAGTCATTTATCTTATATGAATTGTTTTATGATGTCACGATGTTTAAGAATCCCATTTTTATTACATGGGTTATGCTATGATGTATGATTTATGATTTTGTGGAACACATAATAATGGTTTCATTATGAGATGGGTGGGACCTATATCTCCATCCAATGCATTGGGTAATGATTTATATCTCATGAGATAGACATGGCTGGAACGACAGGTTAATCCGGTTCAGTGAAGGAGGACTGAAACGAGGAGTGAACTTGGTTCAGAAAGGGACATTGTTCACTAAGATAGTCTTGGAAATGAGTCTTGACTAATAAGAAATGATTCACTATGATTATGTGTGTATTCCACAAAGTTTCATGTTTTAAATTATGATTATTTGGATTAAATTTCACTATTATGATTGATCCCATGTCATGATATTATGATCTTTTTTCAGGACAAGATTTTCAAAATGTTATGTTCTTAAGAATATGATATGATTATTATTTATTTATTTTACCCTTACTAATAATTTGAGCTCACCATTTTGAATGTTTTCTTTTCCCCATGTCTGAAATAAGGGTATTAGGTAGAATATGCCAAAAGGGACTCTAGATATGATGAAATAAATGGGATACAACGTAGATGATTTATGAACCAGTTGTTTATGTTTCCCAGTTTCTAAAGACACTATACCTATACGGTCCTTTCATGGTTTTGTTATATGTTGTAATAATTATGCTTCAATTTTTAATTATTAACAATGTATGTAAAGTATGGGTCGTTATATTTGGTATCAGAGGAATGGTATAGTCATCCTTTGGAAACTAGGATGTGAAAGCCTTAGTAAGAACCCTAAGGATAAGTCTAAGCATAGAACACAATCTTAGTGTTTTAGAAATGGCAATGAATAACCTATGATAAGACCTAAAGTATGAAATTTTATTCTTGATTATGTTGTTTTCCTATTATAATTAGTATTTCTCACACTATTCTTCTTGGTTTTAGTCAATGGCTGGAACCCGAAGGAACCGTGTTAATTCTAAATGCGACGAGAAATGCAATGATTGTCTCCCTGAGCAACCAAACGTTATGGGAGATGGAATGAAAAATCTTGTAGCCATGCTCACAAAACTTTCTCAATCAATGAATCATGCAGGACTTCCAAACGAGAAAAGGAAGGAGAAAAATTCTGTTGAATCCTTCATGAGGCAGCGTCCACCCTCATTCAGCAGGTCTACTGATCCATTAGTTGCTGAACAATGGATCAGTACTACTGAAAATATATTTTCAGTTCTTCAATGTTCTGAACATGAAAAAGTCATTTTAGCAGTGTATCGTTTGGAAGGTGATGCTGATCAATTGTGGAATCTTATCAAGAATACTAGGCAAAGAGATGAAATTGAGTCCATGGAATGGGACGAGTTCAAGAACTTATTTTTCAATAAGTACTTCCCTCGTATTCTTCGAACAAAGATGGAAAAGGAGTTTCTTGAATTGTAGAAAAAGGATGATGAATATGTTGGTAACTATGAAGAAAATTTTACAAGACTTGCAAGGTATGCTTCTGGGATTATTATCCAACCTGAGAGTAAGATCGATCGATTCTTTAGTGGCTTTAAACCAAGTCTTCGAAGGGTGTTATCCATATGAGCTTCAATAGCTACGAGGAAATTGTTTGATGTGCTCTCAAGGTTGATATGGAGATTGGAGTAACCCATCAGTCATATGTGTTTAATAAGAAGAGGAAAATAGAATTCAAAGGAAAATATAAAGACCACACTGAAAAGAAGATGAGTTTTCCCTTATTCTCAAAGTGTGGAAAGAAGCATGGATGGAGTTGTCTTAAAGGGACAAGTAAATGTTTCAAATGTGGAAAAGAAGGTCATCGGGCATTTGAATGCTGCAATGATGGGAAGAAGATGTCTAGTGATGTGAAAAAATAAAAGGCAACACAGGGTGCACCTCCCACACTTCAATGTTACAAGTGTAAGGAAATGGGGCATTATGCTAATCAATGACATAATCCAAGGGTTGTTGATGATGATTGACGTCAACAAACTCCTAAGGCTAAAGATAAAGGAAAGTCACATGCAATTTCTATCAACGATGTGGAGTATGATAACGAAGTGGTTAAAGGTACACTTATAATCCACTCTAAAGTAGAAAATGATTTATTTGATTCTGGATCCACCCACTCTTTTATTTCAAAAGAATTTTCTAATGGTATCACCATATTACCTCAACAATTATATGTTGAGTTAGCTGTGACAACCCATAATGGAACAATAGTCGCATCAAAAGTTTATAATTCTTCTCCGATTGTAGTTTGTGGGAAAGTGCTTCCTGAAAATCTTGTGATCCTTCCTATAGTGGAATTTTATGTGATTCATGGCATGGATTGGCTTTCTTTATATGGAGCTCATACCAATTGCCAAATAAGGGAAGCCACATTTCATATTCTAGATCAATCTATGACCGTCTATCGATGCAAGGATGAACATAACCTTCCAATGGAAATTTCTTCCATCTTATGGGTCTTGATTCCACTAAATGAAGGTTATTTATCTCAAATGGTTGGTGAGGAACTCACGATTAAGAATATGCCCATTGTATGGGAGTTTGATGATTTCTTTCCGAAGGAATGACTGGGTCTTCCACCAAATCGTGATGTTGAGTTTTCAATAGAACTCATACCGGGTGCTTTGCCTATTTCAAAGACACCTTATAGAATTGCCCCAATTGAGTTGCAGGAATTGAAGAAGCAACTCCAAGAGAATATTGATAAGGGATTCATATGCCCTAGTGCGTCACCTTGGGGAGCACTTGTTATGTTTGTTAAGAAGAAAGATGGACCAATGAGACTATACATTGATTATCGAGAACTTAAAAAAATCACTATCAAGAACAAATATCCTCTCCCATGCATTAATGAATTATTTGACCAACTAGGCAGAGCTCAATACTTTTACAAAATTGATTTGTGTTTAGGGTATCATCAATTAAGGTTCAAAAGGGAGGATATACCAAAGACGGATTTCCGTACAAGGTATGGACACTATGAATTTATAGTGATGCCATTTGGTCTTACTAATGCCCCTGCTATCTTCATGGATATAATGAATAGAGTCTTAGAGACTATCTTGATCACTTTGTGGTAGTATTTATAGATGATATTCTTGTCTATTCAAAAAGAATGTAAGAACATGAAGATCACTTGAGAATTGTATTGAAGACCCTGATAAAGGAGAAGCTTTCTGCCAAATTTACCAAGTGTGAATTTTGGCTTCAAGAAGTTGCATTTTAGGCTCACATAATCTAAAAAGAGGGGATATTTGTTGATCCAGTAAAAATATGGGTTATTGAAAGATGGTCGAGACCAACAATAGTAACTGAGATCCAAAGTTTTGTTGGTTCGGCTGGATATTATCGACCTTTTGTGAAAGATTTTTCACGATTATCTAATTCACTCACCAGGTTGACTCAAAAAGGAGTTATGCTCATTTGGACAGAGGAGTGTGAAGAGAATTTCAACTAGTTAAAAAGAAGGTTATCTTGTGCACTTGTGCTCACACTGCCTTCTAGTGGAGAAAGGTTTGTGATCTATAGTGATGCAACCAAGAAGTGAATGGGGTGTGTTCTCTTGAAAAATCATATGGTCATTGCTTATGCCTCACGATAGTTGAAAATCCATGAGAAAAATTACCCAACTCATGATTTAGAGTTAGCTACAGTAATCTTTTCATTAAAGATTTAGAGGCCTTATCTTTATGGAGAAAGGTGTGATATTTATACTGATCATAAAAAGTTTAAAGTATATTTTCACACAAAAGGAGCTGAATATCCCTCAAAGAAGATTATTGGAGCTGATTAAGGATTACAAATACTTATTTCATTACCACCCTGGGAAAGAAAACAAGGTGGCTGATGCATTTAGCCGACAAGACCTTTCTAGCTTATCCATTATGAGGATCACAAAAAATCCAATGTTTATGGATTTACAAAGGATGGATCATGGAATTATAATGGAAGGGGAAAATCTTATCTTTCTCAAATGAATGTTCAACCATTTATACATGTGAAGATTAAATAGGTACATAAAAAATATGTAGAGTTACAAAAGAACGTGAGAAATGTTGATGAATTCAACCTTGATTGTGATGGGATAATAAAGTTCAGAAATCGTGTTTGTGTTCCTCCCATCCCTGAATTAAAGAAGGATCTACTAGATGAGGTTTAGAGTTCTTTATTCTCTATTCATCCTGGAAGAACGAAGATGTATAGGGACCTGAAAGAGTACTTCTGATGGGATGGCATGAAAAGAGATGTTGCTGAATATGTCTCTCGATGCTTGGTTTGTCAGCAAGTTAAAGCTGAGAGACAGAAGTCTAAGGGGATGTTACAACCATTACCCATACCCGAATGGAAATGGGAAAACATCACTATGGACTTTGTCACCGTACTTCCTAAAATATCCAAAGGCAATAATGCTATCTGGGTCATAGTTGATCATCTTACAAAGTCAGCACACATCATTGCTATTATAGAAGATTTCTCCCGGGATTAGCTTGCCAGGATATATGTAAAGGAAGTGGTAAGATTGCATGGAGTACCACTTTCCATTATATCTGATCGGGATCCGAGGTTTACCTCAATGTTTTGGTGATGTATTCAGCATACTCTAGATACAGAGATGAGTTTCAGCACTGCTTATCGTCCTCATACAGACAGTCAGTCAGAGAGGACAATTCAAACTCTAGAAGATATGTTAAGAGCTTGCTCTATGGATTTCAAAGGAGGTTGGGATCAACACCTACCTTTGGTGGAATTTTCTTATAATAATAGCTTTCACTCCAGTATTCATATGGCTCCTAATGAAGCTCTCTATAGAAACAAATGAAGGAATCCAACTTTCTGGGATGAAGTTGGGGAAAGAAAGCTATTAGGACCTGATCTTGTTGATGAGATGGCAGAAAAGTTCTGATCTATTCAAAAACACATAAGAGTAGCTCAGAGTCAACAAAAAAGTTATGCCGGTAATCAAAGAAAAGACCTAGAGATTTAAGTGGGTGATAAAATGTTCTTACGAATATCTCTTTGGAAGAGAGTAATGGGATTTGGAAATAAGGGAAAGTCGAGCCCTAGGTATATCAGTCCTTTCAAAATACTGAATCGTGTTGGGAAGGTAGCTTACAGATTGGATATTCCACCGAATCTCTTTCAAGTTCATGATATGTTCCATGTATCTCTCCTGAGAAAGTACATACCCGATCCTTCACATGTACTCAGCTCATAAGTTGTACCGTTGGAGCAAGATCTTTCTAATGAAGAACAACCGATAGAGATTCTAGATCGTAGAGAAAAAGTTCTACAGAAAAAGACCACTCGCTTGGTGAAAGTTTTATGGAGGAACCACCAATTAGAAGAAGCTACATGGGAGCTTTAAGATATGATGAGGGAGAGGTATCCTCATATTTTTGTAACAAAGTGACGAATTTTAAGGGTGAAATTCATTTTAAGGGGGGTAGAGTGTAACACCTGATATTTTTAAGAGAAATATTTTGTTTTTATGATATATACATCATCAAAAGAATATTTTACTACACATAACACTATATTGGCTTTCTTTACACGCAATCGTGACCTTCCTTGATAGCTTGTGTTGTACGAAATACCGAGTTTCACTAAACAATGATATGATATTAAAATATTATTAAAACTAGCCGTTATGAATAGTAATACCCACTTTTTGAAATTTTATAAATTTTATCTTTCAAAATGGACTTCATTTTTGTATTCAGAATATCAAAATTAGCCTAGGGTGAAATTTTTGTATTTTTCTGAAAACATTCAATTTTTGATGAATAGTGAAAACACTAGGTTACTATTTAAAAACCGAATTTTTATTTAAAAAATTATTTATTTTATTTAAGTTTATTTTAGGTCAAAATTGATACATAATACCTATATAAGTACAAAGTAATTCATTAGAGTGAATTTATAATAATTTTATATATATATAAAAAATTTATTGAACTTTTCACCGTCTTTTACCCACCTCCTAGGAGAATTTGCAAATTTATATAAAACTTAATTTTACCGCTTCTATGAGTGAATTTTTAAATTCCGAGAGACACGGTTAATATCAAGGACTAAAATGTGGTTCAATGAGATGAAAATAATATTTTGTGAATAGTAACTTTTTTACTTTTATTTACCATGGTTAAAAGTAAATAGGGTTATTAAGGGTAAAAATGATATTATTATTACACTAAAACATGTACTAATTCTATTGGATAAGGTTAATTCGACCAAAAACAACCTTAGGAATAAAATATGACCATTTGGATCCACTTGGATTAGATTATGACATTTATTGTTAATTTATTTAAAAAAGGGTTAAAATAGTTAAAATCAAAGTTTAATAACTAATTAATTTTTAATATAGGGTTATACATAAGATAAATTAGATTATAAATATTAAATATAAATATAAAAATATTTCCTACCTAATTATATTTTATTTATAATTTTTACACATTATATAATTTAGGTTATATATGACACAATGATGATGCAGTAATTACCTAAATAATGAAATATTAAAATAATTGATATTATAAATACCAAAATAAATATAATTTGAGAGTTTTTTGAATTAAACTAATTTTTTAGGTTAATATGACATGTTATTATTGATTTAATTATCTTTTTTCGAACTAATAATGCTGTTATGATTTTCACAAAAATCAATTACCAAATAGTGTCAAAATTGACATAAAATAGTTTTTAAAACAAATATTATATTATTAATTGTTATTTTATTCCTAAAATTATAAGGTTAGTCCAAATGACTTAAATAAAGATATATATATTAATAATGAATCACTTGGGTTATTTTTTCTTGTTATATTATGTTTATTAACCTTATAGTGTAAGAAAACAAGAAGACACAGTAAAAGTAAAATTATTTAACTTAAACTTAAATCTAAATGATAAGGTTAAAATAGAAACCTAAACTTGTCTAAATTATATTGGATGAGAGACTTTGGACCCATCCCCACATTAGATTATAAATAAATCAATTTGGAGCTATTAAAACAGAATATTACTTTATAGTAAAATAATATTTTTAGTTTTTCCAAAGGTGCCCCTCTCCTCCCTTATAAAAGGGCACCTCCTCCCTCTCCTCCTCACACCACTTTGAGCCTACAATCTCGTCCAAACCCTGAAAATTTATCTTCTTAACTTCCTTAGAAACATCCTAGAGGTCTTGTAATTATTCAAATAGCATCTTTATTTCCCTAAGAGGAGGTTAAGCAGAGGCGCTTCAAAGAAGAGGTAATGTCTATTACCGATTCTTTCAACTTTATTTCTTCTTATAATTATTCTTATTTAGTTGTTTCACTATGATGTAATAATATAAGTATCAATAATATACTGATATGTTATTATAAATATGAAACAACCCTATTTCACCTTCTATCCATCCTATGGAAAACAAAAATCACCGCGCGTGCGTACGTACGGAATACTGTCTCCATGCTGTGGTGTAATCTGTTTTCCACCACCACCTTACTTGGATGGGTATAATGGTGTAAATAATAACTATATATGATTATTTTAAAGTGATATTGATTATGAAATATTATACATACACTTAAATATAATTCCATGATCATGGGAATGATATTATCATTCGTGCGTACGTACGGCCTACCGTCTCCACGATGTGATGTGACTTGTTCTACATGATCTTCATTGCATAATGATTATATAAATTAATTTATTGAATAAATATGATATATATAACAATAATACCATTCTGTAAATCAGGTATCTATAACCTAAAAATAATAATAAGAATTTATTCGACAAAACACGCATAAGAACAAAAAGCAATAAACACCCGAATAACAAGTAGCAATGAAATATTACTAATAAGAAGCTAAGAATCTAAGAATATGACCATATATGATATCATAATAATGGGTATGATTCTGAAATAAGTGAATAACATTATTTAGATAAATATATAGGAGGTTCGGACACATACGAAGACAATCAGGCCTAAGGTAAGGGAAAATCTCACAATCTCATTTTTATCCGAGATTATTTAAACATTCGGATTTATTGAGGCATATTTATCATCCACATCCATGTTTCCTCAATATATAATATTATTTACATCCACCTAAATTTTTTTAAATCCAACATTACCCATTGTTTAATTTTTAGTAGAAGATATGAAAGGAAACTTTTGTCGTTTTTAATACGAGGTGCTTTTTGACTTTTCCGGCCAAAGTACGAGAAGAATGTTTTTTTTAACTTATACGACCTGAATGGAATTCTAGAAAATTATTTCCATGAAGCTTCCTTTACAAGTTTTCATGTTTATTTTTTTATCAAATTATTTTATTTTAAAATTGTATGACATGCTAAGAATGGAAAAAATGTTTTTTTAAGTAGAAAGGATATTTTCCTCAAGAAGGGAGTTCAAGTGTTTTATCAAAATTATTTTCCATATAAGATAATATAGGGTTATGTTTATATCCATATTATTACATTTATTTGATTATGTTGTGATAGAATTATTTTTATGAAGTCCTTTATCTTATACAAATTTTTTTATGATGTCACGATGTTTAAGAATCCCATTTTTATTAGATGGGTCATGTTGTGATGTATGATTTATGATTTTGTGGCACACATAATAATGGTTTAATTATGAGATGGGTGGAACCTATATCTCCCTATAATGCCTTGGGTAATGATTTATATCTCATGAGATAGACATGGATGGAATAGCAGGTTAATCTGGTTTAGTGAAACAGGACTAAAACAAGGAGTGAACTCAGTTCAGAAAGGGACTTTGTCTTCTAAGATAGTCTTAGCAATGAGTCTTGACTAATAAGAAATGATTTTCTATGATTATGTGTGTATTCCACAATGTTTCATGTTTTAATTTATGATTATTTGAATGAAATTTCACAATTATGATTGATACCATGTCATGATATTATGATCTTTTTGTAGGACAAGATTTTCAAAATGTTATGTTCTTAAGAATATGATATGATTAGTATTTCTTTTGTTTACCCTTACTGAGCATTTTAGTTCACCCTTTTGTATGTTTTCTTTTCTCCAGGTCTAGAAGAAGGGTATTATGTAGAATATGCCAAAAGGGACTCTGGATCTGATGAAATAAATGGGAGATAACGTAGATGATTTATGAACCAGTTGTTTATGTTTCCCAGTTTCTAAAGACACTATACCTATACTGTTCTTTCATGGTTTTGTTATATGTTGTAATAAGTATGCTTTAATTTTTAAGTATTAACAATTTATGTAATGTATGGGTCTTTATAACTACCCCCTTTCTTGAAACATGACTCATTGCTTCTTTCAACCACTAAAACAACCAAAATAGGATAAAATACACACTTTTTTCCAATGTTAGACCTCAAACACCCCATTCCAACACCTTATACATTACAACCTATCATCCATATAACTCATCCCTAGAATCTCTACAAAACTAACACTAAATAGAAAAACAAAAACCCAAAAATCCTTTCTATCCTACCATTAAGTCAATTATATGAGATTTAATTCACCTTTTTAGCCAACCTCATAACAACTAACAGACCTAAAAAGGGATGATTCCTCCCATGGGTACGCCCAACCATTAGAATCACTTACCCAAACACATATAAATCAAGATACCTGAGACAAAAAAACATCATACCCTACCATATTCCAAAATTTCACACATGAAATAAATGAAAACATAGTGACCACATATTACACTTGATTCTAATAAGACCCGACCTATTATTAATCAATGTAATCATGAAATTCTTCAAAAAATCAATATCTATCTAGTTGACTTAGAAAATGATTCCTCAAGAAAATATAACTACTCAAAGACCCAACCTATGGATAATTAACTTCTTTATTCAATCAAAGTCTACAATGGCAAGTTCCCCTAATATTGATCTTTTCATCCTCTTCTACACTATGAGAATGAAAATGAACACCAGATAATACATCTTGAAACTACTATCATTCCTAACTGAAATTCCAATGTATGATAATATCTGGAATTTTTTTTATTATAATGTCATTCAATAGACACTCTCTTGGTACCCCATTAGATAAAAATTCAAGCACTTCATTGGGGCCTGGTCATGTTGGGTTTCAATGATTCTTTCTATCATTATGGTAACATTTCAATGATTAACCACAATAATGTGGAAAGGTATATCCATTAAATTTACCACCTTAGTGGTTCTCCCAATATTCCAACTTCTTAAAATATGAAACCTCAGGACCAAACCCTTGGTTGGGAGAACCACCATCAGTCAAATTTCACTATACAATCGTATATTAGGTCACCCCTAATAAAATGAAGTCAAATAGAACATTTTCATCAATACCCTAATGAAATTTTGATGACCATCTTCAAAATAATTTCTCATGTGTGATATCATACCCTAATAACATCGATACAAAGCATAAAATATTTGAAAACTGATAATTATGATCCTTTCTCAATATCTCCCCTGTTTCAAATATAAAAACATAGATAACGTATTGGACCAAAAAATATCAAGGATGTTCATGAGTAAGAAAACATTAATGTAATTCCAAGATATTCTATCATGAACACTAGTAGGTACCTCCGAGTCCCCTAATATTTACCTATTCCACTGAGAAAATATGCATCTAGAAATACAATCCCATTTGAGGTACCTTGATCTAATAAAAAATATCATGAATTAACTTAATCAAGAAATCATTTACATGGGGTATAAACTATCCACTGAACAAGGTAGGGTGATGGTACTAGAATAAATAACTCTAACGCTCCATGAATTAATAAAATCCCAAATTCCCCTAATCAATGATACAAGTGATCTGTATCATATTTTCCGTTACATAATCATCAAATAGCTTCCACGGTTCAATTGGATACTATGGTTTACTCACCACCTTCACATATAGATCATCATTATCTTCTCCAATAGGAGTCTCAAATAGATAATGCCTTATTGGAACTATATCTCCACCCTACTAAAGCTTTAATGGGGCCCATAGAGATGAAATATTACTAGAAACCAAATTCCATTCTCAATAAATATATAATATCCTAAATATTACTAATAGATAAATCTATTAATATGCGTGGATCCTACTATCCCATACACATCGATTCCCATACATATATCTTATACCATTTGGACTTCAATCCCCACATATCATCTTGCAGGTTAGGAACCACCCACGCACCACACACACACACCTGATCAAAATTTCCAAAAAAAATTGAAATCACACACGTGGTTTCTTAGAGTCGAATTCCCAAAAGATACTATACAAGAAAATACCAAATTTATTATTATTAAAACATCAAACCAATAAAACCCTTTATTTAATTAAATTACCAATCACATATAGGCTCATACAATCATGCAAGACATATATTCTTAGAATGATTCATTGATACCACCTTTAACTCCTCAGGGACAAGAGATGAAAACCAAAACAAATAATACCAAACACCATGTTTTTATAGATTAAATAAATCAATTTTTTTCCTGAAATCCAGAACAATAATCTCAGATCCCCTCAATACATGGACTCCATTGCATACATTTTCTACCTAGGAACACAACCTGATATACCCTAAAAGTACAGATGCATTCCTAAATCATTATTAACAAGACCCAGCATAACAAAATTAAATCGTCTTTAAGACACTTTCAAGATTCCAGGAATGGTATCACTTGAATAAAACCCAATATAGAGTTCCAAAAATCTCAAACGAACCTCTCCAATTAAAAGAAGTCACCCACTTATAGTATGCTCCAAGGAGGGTATAGTAGGGAGACTAATCCCTCTGAATAATTAAAAACCCAATGGCACAATTATAATATATAGTTATTCAATATGATATAAAATCATGAGTATAGATAAAAATGATCATATGGATTGAAAATTTATTATCTACAATGTCACATGATCGAAAAATAAGTAAATTGGATCACCCATATGTCAAAATATTATTGAATTTTTCAAAAACAACAAGAGACAAGTATAAATTGACATCAAGGATTCATCTTTCCATACCCCAAAATCTAATGATGTCCTATTGATGAATCCAATACAAATATATCTATATACAAACCTATTACAAGGCCTTTTATATTTCATATTTCTTGAACCATAAATTTGTTGGGTGCTTCAATGGTCTAATGTGTAGTCTGAGTATAAACTCTGTTATAAATCACCAACAGTGTACTTTGATAATATACCCACATATATGAGTGTATGTAAAGTGAAATTTATGGAAACTGAAAAAGATTACTCAACTTGATCCACCACACGAATAACAAACCATGTGTGAGAACACTGTCTACTTTTTTCAATTCTAGAGTTAGATGATTTGATAGTGGTTTGTACACACCTAAAGGGAGATGGATGAATATCTCCTCATATTTTAACTAATTAAATTTCCATCACCATACCACTGGTCCCATGTTCAATTAGGAATCAGAAAACCATAATAGAAACCATTTCATTTTACACATCCAAAACATCAAACAATTCCCCCAAAAGTGATCATTCCACTACAAATAGGATAATATAATCACCCTATAGTTCCTAGGAAAACTTGTGGATTATTCTTTCCCTAATTCCATTATCAAAACCATAACCCTATGTCTATAATATATGGAAGACACACCCAATACTCCAATAGAGAACACCACATCATAAGAACCTTTTTATGTCTACATGGCCATAATGTATTTGAACCCAAGGGTAATGTTGTCCAAAATGCCACAAAACCATAACTCATTAGTCCATTTACTCACCACAATTAGATAATTATATATCATTATTATTAAATTTTAAATGATCCAAATCACTAAATAGTTACATAAGTCACACCTTTTAAAATCTCAAGGAACTCATCAAGTTACATGTCATACAAATCATAACTAATCAATGTGTGAAAACATCCCAAAAACCACACACCCTAAAAGATATTGATACATATATGGACTAGAACATAAATAATCACATGAAACTACCCATGGTCAAATATTTTTAATAGTGGAATTCGTAATTGGGTTTCTTCCCAATCACACAATCAACCCTACCCTCCCCTAAAAATCACATGACAAATAAAAACATGAATAATAAAAATATCTATGTTTCACCTAAAATGTATACACAAGTGACCATGCATTTTATTTGATGAATAGGTTCAATGTGAGTAAGAAGTAATATAGAATATATAAAAAAGACCCTTAAAGATATATTTCAGTTCAAACACACCACAATAATGAAAAGACTACAAATAGACTAAGGCATATCACCATACAATCACACATAAACCTCATTTGATAGATGGAATGAAGAACAATGGTCGGAAGAGATAGATATCTCCTTTGGAGGATAAAAACATGATATAAGTGAGGTGTTTTTCATTATTTCCAATGGGGATCCCCTCTTCACTTTATATAGTTAATTAATTAATTTATTAAAATATATATTAAATAGCTAATCGGATCCCACTAAAATAGTGGTTGGTACCATAAGAACTTCTGTGGAACCCATTGGGAACCAATTTCACCTCCAACATGGTTTTGATGGTAGGTTACATAGAACATTCCTTTCCCAATAAAACTATATTGGCCTCCTAGTGAAATTTGGTTGGAATATTATCAATTTCATATTCCTCAATTACTAACTCCAATTCCCAAAACCTAACAACAAGCCTCCTTTAACAACTGAAACATACCAAATAAGATAAATTACAATTGATTAGATCAGTTTGGACTTGTGTTGGACTCTATGAACCCCAATTAAACACCTAGATCATTATGGATACATAGAAAAAAATTCTTCATCTATTAGAAAAATATCATTAAATCTATAATAAATCAATTTTTTACATCATTCCTTGAAGATAAATAATTAATTATAACTATAAAAAATCAATACAGCATGGATAAAACTAAAATTTATAGATTTAATTAAAATAATACCCAATAATATAATTCTAATATAGAATTATTTTAATTTAAAATTCCACCACTTGAGAACTATTTGTAACAACCCTACCCCTGGTTTACTAGAGCCAGTTCCTTCTTTATTACATTGGAATAAGATACAAGTATTCGCATCCCTACGGATCGAATAGTTTAGAATTATCATTAAAATAAATACATACATATTTCCAATATTATATTGGGAAAATAAAAAAAACATACCATATAAAAACATAAAATAAAATTCTTCCGTGAAAACTCATTCAATGATCTCTTCTTCATATCATATGGAAAGGAAACAGAATAATGGTGCTCCCAAATACTCAATAAGTGTAACAGTATATTGGAATCTATGAAAAAATAATTATTACTCAATATTTATAGGTAAATTACAAAACATTAATTCCATTTAATCAATATCTTAAGTATTATATTGAAGTAATAAATAATCATCTAACAACTCCATATAAAAATCACATATTATTGAAACATAGCCATAGAAATTGAAAGTAATTGATTAATCACATGGAATATTAATAAATTAATACATAATGTAATAATTAATAATGTTGGCTATCTAAAATTTCAATATCTAACCACAATTAAATTTTATCAAGATCAATCTTTAAAAAGGTTTAAATCTATGGGGTAACAACATGTTTGATTTGGCCAACTGATTTTTCTCATGAGACATGTCGATGCATCAAGGAGATATATAATGTCCAAAACCCACTCAGAACATACATAGTCTTTACATTCTTCATATAATGGGGAGAACCATAAAAAACCTAAAAATTCATATTGAAAAAGTAGTATACAACATTTTAATACTTTACCCAATCAATAACCATAAACCATAAACCAGCGAGAGTAATATTGAAAATGGTATCAAAATAGCATATCCAGAGTCTAACTAATCATAAACCTACCAAATAAAGAATAAATATGATATCAATATAACATTTACCAAGTGTAATATAAGTAAAATAAATGGTTAATATAATTTAATAATAGTAATACAATAAAATTTCATTAATAACATTCTTAAGAAAATTTGACTTTTCAATTTGAAATTTTGTTTGAAAATACTTTTCTTTGAAAATAAATTCTAAAAACATTTAGTTTAAAAATATCCCCATAAACATTCAAAGGATGATTCAATGAATTTTTTTTCATAATGGTGTGTAATTTCATACCTGTAATTCAAGTTAAAAAATATTACTTTTTCAATAAAATAGGTTAAGAAAGTGCTTTGTTCAGAAAATGACAAGAAGATTCCTTTCATATTATCAATAATATCCAAATGGGAATTATTTTTAAAGAGGGATAATATTAAACTGAAAAAAAATCTAAGACTAAAAGTGGGAGAAAATAACTTTAATAAACCATTTATAAATAATTACAAACATTTTGACAATCATTTTTAGAAAATGTAGTTTTGGAAGAAAACATTTTCCTGGCCAAAGCGAGAAATAAGGATAGATTTTCATAAAAACATTGGTCTCAATTAATTTAAGTAAGAAGGTGTAAAAATTGAACGATTATATGAAAATATCATTAATAACTAGAGGATAATAAAATTCAATGTGTTTATTATGAAATGGTAAAATTATTTCCTTCAATTCGAAGTAAATAGTAAACAATCTCGATTAGAATTATATTGTGACATATACATTTACATTGATAGTAACATTGATGTGAGAATTAATATATGAATATATTATGTGTTTAAAATGTCAATAAACATAAAATAGTTGTAAGTAAAAATATAGTAATCAAAATTCATTATTAAAAAATGAACATAAACTGAGTTAATAAATCCCTTACATCACACTTCCTTTTGATTGAACATTATTTAACCTCATGTATAGTTTTTTTTAAAAACTAATTACTTTATAACCGAACCATATTAATATTTATAATATACTCTATGATCCTTATATAATATCTTATTACCCATTCATTAAAAATATTTAATTATTTGTGTTGTTTTGGGTGTTAATTTTCTTGTTTTCTCATATGTGTTTTGTCAAGAAAGATTGGTTCATGCACATATTATATAGTTATATCATGTACAAAATAATTTTCATGACGTCATTATTAAATTTTTATATCTATTATAATTATAAATATAATCATAAAAATATGGTTATCATAAATGAAGTGTGTTACCATCATGGAGATGACTTGTTGTACATACACAGGAGTAACGTTTCCATTTTTCAATGATCGTAATGGAATAAAAGAAAATAATATATTAACATTGTATAATGATCATGATATCATATATAACGTATTATATATATTAATATATATCATCTATGAGGTTTGGTGATGAAAACAGTGTCACGTCTCTTGGTGAAGGTGTCAGTCCACATGTATATCAATAATGTTATAATCATTAAGTGAGTAAAATGGTAAGAAAGAATATAAGATTTACTAACTTTATATAATGATAAATATTTCATTAATATAATAATTAATTAATTAATATCAAATATAATCATTAATTTTATCATTATGAGATTCCATGTACAATATTAGTGGATGACGAATCACATCACTTCGCGACGCGGTAGTCCATCGTACACACGAACGATGTTATCGTATTCGCTATGGATGAAAAATTTAAAAGTTATATATGATATAATGACTACAAGGGTAAAAAAATATTATAAATATCATATGTGTATACTGAATATCTATCATCATAACAAATAGTAAAAAGGTGTTAATGGAGGAATGAATGACATCAGTTCACCTAGTGGTAGTCCGATATACGCACAAATGATTCTTTCATAACCAATTAAATAGAAGTGGAGATAGTTGTAGGTAATTAAATTATTATAAAAACATACTAGTACATGGAAGGTACTAATTACATTATATCATCATTTATTAATAAAAATAAATATCATTGAGAAATAAATAAAATAAATATGCATGTTGATGAACATGACCTCTTCATTGGGTATCCCCCTTAGGTTTCAACTAAATCCTTCCTAGGTATTATTTATACCCAAGACATGGATTCTAGAATTGTGTTAGGGATATTAGGAAGTTATAATGGTGGTTTTTCGTTGAAAAAAATAACTGTGAATGTTTTATGAAGAGAGGAACGTGGGGAGGCCTTTTATAAGTGTGGGAGAGGACAAACATGGTATTTTTTTTAAAGAATTAAGTGATCTAACATTTTTAATTTGTTAAAGGGGACTAAAATAACAAATTATTGAAACATATAGGTTTAGTTGTATAAATATCTATGTAATAATGTTTTTAGACAAGTTTATAGGTAAATTTTACCATTATCTATTTAGTTTAACCCCTGTAAACACATTTCTACCATAACTGTGGTAATTAATTTTTAATCCATTCAACATTAATTTAGGTAAATTTTTAATTTTTCATAATTAAAAATTATAAGTTACTCTAATTCAAAATTATGAATTTATTTTTTTAAATTAATTTCACACAAGTTAGTATTTTTAATTAATAATTAATCTCATATACTTGACAAAAAGGGGTTTTAAAGTGAAAAAGTTACAACGTTGAAAATGTTTTTATATAAAAATTCATGATGAAAATTATTAAAATTATACAAATTGTTTTAATTTATATATATTTGAACTAATTTTAAATTAAAACAATTATAAAATATAAATTATCTTTATAAATAATTTAAATGTAACGACAGTTTTCAATTAAAATTCCTTATTTTTTATTATTCATCGAAAAATTAAATATTTCAGAAAAATAAAAAAACCAAAATTAGGATAATTTTGGTTTTATGGTTTCAAAAATAAATATATATTTTTCAAATTAATTCTCAATAGGTTTTTATCATAAAATTTAAATTTTGTGCCCAAATCATGATTAAATCGACTTCTAGAAAAAATATTGTTTTAAAAAATTCTTTATTTTTATTATAAATGATTATTATAATTTTAATGATTGATATATAGATAATAAGTTTTTTCAAACTAGTTATTTAATCCTATTCCTACCCACCATTCCAACTATTGGGTGATAATTTTCATATTAAATTATAATATTAATAGTAAATTATTTTTCGATAAAACTTATCCTTGCATATTATGCAAGCTCTCAATGAAACTCATTGTTTCATGTAATAAAAGATAAAATTATTTTTGTGTGTAAGAAAATATAAATTTAGCGTATCATGTAATTAAATCTAAACATATTGTTTCATGTTATCCAAGATGAACTCAATATTTTTTGTCTTGTACGCTATCAAATATAATGATGATATTCTAGAATTCCAGGGTGTAACTTTCTCCCAAAAGTTAATATATTTTATCCTTGAAATTTAAACTTAATCTCAATATTAAATGGCTTGGTATCTAGAAATACCAATGTTTAAATACACTCATTATAAAAAGGGATAGTAAAATATCATCTTTATAAGATAGATAGGTAAGTATAAAGGTCTTATGGAATAACATATAAATTTGTTTATGCATTTAAGAACATTGGTGGTGAGTAAAGATGTGTACATAGAATAAAAGGGAAACTAATTATATAGATTTATTGAGGTAATTGATCATAATCATGTGAATAATTAGGGTAATGTTATGGGCCTCAAAACTAGAAATCAGTGATGATTTAAAAGACCATCTGATTCATCCACTCTGAATGTAATTGGATATCATTTTTGTTAGTATCCCTTTCATAATGTTGAGGAATTATTTTACTATATAATAATACAAGTAAACATACTTACTATATACATTACTATTTCATAAGATCAAATTTGGGATTTAGTTATTCTTTGACCAATTTCCAATTCATCCCATGATCAACAAAATAAATATCTAAAAAAATGATTTTTTTATGCCTGAAGTACTAAATTAACTTTTAACATATCATAAGATCCATAAAAGAGTGATGGGTTTTTCTGTATATCTCTTATAAATTTCATAACCCAATATGTTTATAAAAAGTTATCCAACATGCATAAATCTTCACTATGTGAAATAATACATTAATATATAAAACAACATCTGATGTTCGACTTAAACCATTTCAAAAATCATTATCTTTATGGCCCTTCTAAATGATTAAGATCTATGACTTTATAAATAAGATCATTTAATTTAAAATATTAAATTATCATTAATCCCCAAAGAAATATGATGTTTTTCTTAATTATCACATACCAAACATGTGAATACATTCATCATGTATTCTATTAAAACATGGTAATGACCTAGATTTCCAAAAAACCCTTATTGAATACATTCATTATTCCTTATTATTTTAGTAAAACACATATAATTGGATATATTCCTTAAATAAAAAAATATATAAAATCGATAATTGTTAGCTTAAAATACTTTTTTAATAAATCATTAATCAATTACAATGTAGTTTGTACTTTCCAATTTAATTTTTCCATATAAATGATGTCATTATCCCAGCATCATTATATAAACATCGTGAAATTGGTATGGGTTATCATTCCATTAATAATTTTTTTTAAATAAGTTAAAATTTTAATTGGATCAATTTTCTTGGTACCAATCACCACATGATTTCAAATCCTCTAAGAAAAAGTAATGCATTGCAATACTTATATGTTTCATAATTTATATAACTAACACATCATTAATAAAATACATAGATGAAATAATTCCTATATCAAAATAGAAGCACATTAATCATTCCACTTTTTCTATGGAAATAACATAAACTTAACCTAATTCTCTTAGCTTCTTCTAATTTATATTTCTATGATTATTGAGGCATTCGTTTTCATAGTTCCTTGTATTCAAACTATTGAAGTATTGAATTTTTAAAATTCTTTCTCTACCTTGAGATCTTATGCATAGTGCACATTTTCTCTACACTTAAAGAAAAATAACTTTCCACTTATGTATATAGAAAATGATTCCTTGCACAATTTTCAATTTTTGGAAAATTATTTTTTCCTTCTACCCTTTACCTATATTTTTCAATTCCATCCTCTTCTTCTATAGAATCTCTAAAAATCCAAAATACATAGATAATTTGTTCTATATCTTTTTTATCCCACGATACTATGTTCTCATATGATGAGAATGTTTTAGAGACTAGTTCCTCTCATAATATTATCTTAATCCTATCAAAAAAATGATCATTCTTACTATTTTGATTATGTGAATTGTGTGGATCACATTCCTTCTACTATGAATAATTTATAAATGATTCAATACCTAGATTATATCATCTCATAATGAAACATTTTGTATAATACAAAACATTGTGAAAGACAAAACATCAATTGAATAGTTTATACATAGCTTATTTCAAAATCATAAACATGGTTTCTTTGGGGATATCTTTAGTTTTTAATTGTTCCCAATGGGTTTTAAGAAAAATTTTAATTATGATAAACATATTTGTCAAGAGTGTCAAACAAGGTGTGTAGTAAGGCCCATTTTCATACACTATATGATGAGTGAATCTACCCCAATATTCCCTTTTAGACATTATTACTGTTAGGTACCTCTGTGTCAGAACCACTTCCACTTTTAGTATCCTTGAAGGGATGTGTTAAAAATAAAATCCACATAATCTCTAACTTATAAATTCCTTAAGAAGTTATTATATACTTATTAAAAAATTCAATCATATTTTTATGATCCCTAGTCTATGTTATTATAAATATAGTTTCCAATGTTTCTACTATAATTCCTTTAATAAAAAATATAATGGCCTTAACCCTAGTATCCTATACTAGTGTTTGCTTTATTATATTTTCATAAGATACCAGGAATTTCATCCTCATGTACTAAATAATTTAGTATTCTTGGTAAACTGAAGATACACATGATTCCCATTTTACATTAGGAGAATAAAATGAAACATGATACAAAAAAATAGAAAATAAACTACATCCATGAAAACTCATTCAAATATCTCTTCTTTATATCCTTGTTAAATGAAACAAAATAAGGGTGAGATCAAATACTAAGAAATGGTAATCATGATGGGGGAGATATAAATAAATAAGGATTAATAAATATGGAATGTAAAATAAATAAATTAATTTTCCATTTAAATAAAAACTAGAGAAAATTATGGCATTAATAAATGATGAAAAAATAATTCCACATAAATAATCACAGAAACTTGAAACATAACCATGTATATTCTAACTAACAAAATAATCATATAGAATATAAAAAACTGAATTAAGAATTGGGTAATTAAAAATTAAATACATTTGAACTATTAATATATATCCTCAAGATATTTACTATCAAGATAGATATTCATGATAGTTTAAATTTGTGGGTAGATACCTTTCTGATTTAGCTAACATATTTTTCTTGTGGGACTTGTTGATTCATCAAGGGGCTATAAATAGTATGTGCACCAACCATCACAAACTAATTATATTTTTTTATTTAAATTAATGGGATAAATACAAACCACATAATCATTCATAATAAAAAACTAGCATACAAAATTTCAATACAGTCTCCAATCAATAAACATAACCATAAACCATTCAGAGTAATATAGAAAAATGTATCAAAATAACACATCCACAGTCAAACTAATCATAAAAATCCAAATGAATCATAAAGATTATATCAATACATCATGTACATAAAGGATCATAAGTACCTTAATGGGTTTATTTCATTTATGAATAGAAATACCATATCAATTCATTAAAAACACCCTTGAAAAAAATATTCTCTTCAGTTTAAAAAAATTTAAAATCCATTTCATTAAATGTTAATTTTAAAAACATTTACATTAAAAATAACATTTTAAATTTTAAAAGGAAACATCCAATAAATGAAATAAATTATTGATGATAATTTTATATTTTATTCACATTCTAAAAATAACATTCTTTTTTAATTTTAAAATGGTTTGGAAAGTTCATTGTTTTAAAAGTACAAGAATATTCCTTTTATATTATTGGTAAAAGGAAAATGAAAATTCTTCTAAAAAATACATAAATTTAATTTATATAATATTTAAAATAATAATAATGAATTGAAATTCCATTTATGAAAATTTTTTAAAATTTGAAAACATTTTTAGAAAATATTGTTTTGGAGGAGAAAAGATTTTCAACTGAAGAGAGAAATCTTGTTAGATTGAAATTAAAACATTTTTCCATTAATTTAAGTAGAAAATATTGTTAAATTAATCTGTTACTTGTAAATATAATGAATACCCAAATATTAATAAAATAAATTTGTTAAAGATTGAAATTTTCAAAGAATTTACTTCAGTAAAAATTAAAGAGTAAACAATCTTGATTAGAATGAGATTGGGAAATAAACCCGTACAATGATCATAACGTTGAATTGATAATTAATAAATTAATAGATTATTTGTTTCAACTATAAATAAACATAAAAAATAAAATAAAATATAAGGTAATACAATTTCATTATACACGTAATCATAGGATCAAAAAATTAGTGAAGTAAAAGATTAACAAAAATAATTGAAATTGAGTTATGAAATACCTGATATTGTGCATCCTTCTCATTGAACATTATATAACCTCATTTATGTTGAATTATAAATACATATTAACTTATTCCATAACTATATTAAGATACATAATATTCTTTATGATCATTTTATAACATCTTATTAAGAATTCATTAATAATATTTCATTATTTTGATTGTTTCATGTTTTAATTACCTTGTTTTCCAAGAATGTTTCGTCATGAACGATCCAATTATTTCCCATATTATCTATCTTTATAATAACCAGAAAAATATTAATGAAATAATTATCAAAATTATATATCATTTATAATTTTGAAATAAATCATGAAATATGGTTAACAAAAATGAAGTACGTTACAGTCATGGAGATGGTAGGTTGTATGTTTTCCTGAATAGCATTTCTATTTTTCAAAGATCATTATGAAAAAGATGATAAATAATATATTAAATTTATATAATTATAATAATATCATAAATTTCATATTACATACTTATATATATCATCCATTTGGTGTGGTGTGGAAAAAAAATCACATTGCTTCATGAAGGCGGTTTTCCACACGTACCCAACTGATGTTATCATATTTAAGGTAGTAAAAAGGTAAAAAATAAAATGACATATATTATATTTCTAGATCTAAGAATATTTATTAAATATAATAATTATTTCATTAATATAACATTTAATCAATAAATTTGAGCTTATTATATTCCATGTAAAGTGTTAGTGAATGAAGAATCACATCACTTTGTGAGGCGATAGTCTTCCGTACATACAAGCGATGTTAACATATCCCATAAGAGATGGAAAGTAAAAAAGAGTTATATGATTTATTGACTCTGTAGTTAAAAATATTATATATATATATCACATATATATTTTTTATATCCATCATCATACCTAACCATGAAAGGTTGTAACATAAGAACGAATGACATCGGTTCAAGACATGATAGTCTATCATACACATGAATATTGATTTCGTAAACAATTTTAATGAAGTGAATATGGATGAAAGTAATGAATTTTTTATAAAAATATAAAAATATATGTAATATACTGATTTTACTAATTCATCACGTTTCAATACAAATTGAAGGTGGTTGATAAAGAAGTAAAACAAAGATACACTTTTAAGAACATTACCTCCTCTTCAGGTATCCTCCATAGGTGTGCATTAAACCCTTTATACGTTGGAATTATTCCAAAACCAAGGAATATAAGAGTAGGGGGTGGCCATTTATAAGTGTTGGAGAGGACACACTTGTTATTTTTTAAAAGAATTGCATTCTCCCATTTATTTAATGTGTTAAAAGGATAAAAAAGGGATAATATAGAAAAATAGAGGTTTAATGGTAGAAATATCTCCATAAAAACGTTTCTATACAGGTTTATAGGTCATTTTTACCCTTATACTTTTATTTTAACACCCTTTTAAACCCATTTTTACGATAATTGAGGTGATTAATTTTTACAGCATTCACTCTTAATTTTAGTCAAAAATTTTGTTTAAATTATTAGAAATTACCAATTGTTATGATTATATATATTTAATCCATTTTTATAAATTCAATTTATATAAACGTAAAAATTTAATATACAATTAATCCCACATATGCGATGAGAAAACTCATTTTTATACAAAAAAAGTATGAAATATTACAATATAATTATATTAAAATTCAAAATAAAATTTATTAAAATTACTTAAATTTTATTAATTGATGTATAGTTAAAATAATTTTACATTAAAACCAATTTAAAAAATAATTTTTAATTATATATAATTTAAATAAAAAGGCAGTTCTCAATAAAAATTCAGCATTATCACTATTAATCGAAAAATAAAATATTTTAGAAAAATACAAAAACTTCACCCTCAAATAATTGTGGTATTCCAATTTTAAAAATAATACTTATTTTCTAAAATATTTTTTCTAAAAATTTTAAAAATAATTTTAAATTATCTGCACAGAGCATGAATAAACTGCCTTTTAGAAAGAAAATTATTTTCCTAAAAATTTTCTTTTGTTTTAAATGATTATTATTTTATTTATAAAAAAAGATATCCAATAAATGAGTGTAACATATATATTTTAATATGTTATATAATCATATTATTTACCATTATTCCAAAAAATAGGTGATAATTTTCATTTTAAATAATAATATTAATAGTATATTTTTGTTTGGTAAAACTCATCTGCACAGGTAACATAACATTTCGAAGAAAATCATTGTTACGTGTAATGTAAGTTAAAATTAGTGATGCATGTAATTTAATATAAGATTAGTTTTTTAATGAGATATAATCTTATTGTTCCATTTAATGCAAGAAAAATATAATGGTGTGTGTCATATATTCTATCGAATAAAATGTTCTTATTTTAGAATTTTGGAATGTTACACTGTATTCCTAGAATTAATGAATTTTAAAATCATTTCCCTTGATAGGTTTCTTAATTATCATCCACATTTTTATATTATTACAATATCTTATCATATTATAAAATTCTTAAAATGAACTAAATCAATTGATTCTTTAACATGCTAGGAATCGTTTTAAGAATCCTTGGTTTTACCAAACCCTCTAACCAAAAACAAATTATATAATAAATTTCTAAAATAAAACATCCATCTTTGTACCCCATCATTGTAGATGGTGTATAGGTAATAAATATTATACTTAATCTAATATTCCATGGTTCAATATTGGATATATCTCTCTATGTATGATTTATGTTTTTATGATATGGTTTTCATATAAGATATCATGTGGTTACTAAATATATTTCCATGTGAGATATAATCCATTCGACCAATATATCAATTAATGAGATGTTATAAATGTTCAAGAAAAGTTAAATTTAATTTTTTAAATTTTTTAAATTTAGTATAAACATGAAATATTGATTGTTTAGTAGTATGATGAAGATGAAATTATGTATTTAATTTATACAAATTTGATTATGAGAAGTTCTTTGTAGTTTAAAAAATATTCATTTATTTTTATATTGATTTAAAATGATTTCAGTAAAAAAAATTATTATGATGTTCTAGGAATAGAGGATTGCAGATCACCCTAGTAGGGTACACTAATAACGGTAAATCCTATTTAATTGGACATACATTTTATTCTTCATTTTAATAATGATATTTATTTAACAAATAAAATTAATCCATAATGTTTTATTTTATTTGAATTTTTAATTTATTAATGTGGATTAAGAAATAAAACATATATAATTCAGGAATTGATTTACTTCCCCATCCTCAAATGTTAAATATAATACTAAGATCTAGTAAAACTCATTGATTCTAAGTTTAAATAACTATATTACCCTCAATTATTTTTGTAGGGTGGTCACACCTCCCCTATAATTATTATAATTATATATTGTTTATACAAATTATATCCTCAATATTATTTTCTATTGAATAATGATATATGGAGTGTTAACTATACCTTGGTAAAAGTCCACAAGATCATTAAATCACATTTAATAGTGAAAAATTCATTGTTCTCCTTTGGGAAAACATTGAATTAGTCTATTGATTATCTTATAATAATGTAAAAAAACAAATTGAATTTATTTTATACGCATGTGATATATTAAATTGAAAAAAAATATTGGTAGTTTTTATGAACTATGTAAGTATATAAATGACTCTTGGTGTAAGAAAATAGGACATGGAGTTTTATATACAAAATAGATGAGTATGGAATTTTTTAAAGTATTATAAATAGTCATAAAGTTTATTATAATTTAATTATTCCACAATTGTATTTAGTAACATCAAATAACACATAAGTTTTTTCCTTAAGCTAAATAAGGAATAACATGTATGATAAAGAATTTAAGTAAGGTTACAAGTTTATACTTGGAGCAGCAAAAAATTCATTATCTATGATTAAATTGAGATAGAATGTCTTTGTAACTATAGTCCCATAGATTTCGACTTTCAAATAACTAATACAATATTTAGAATTCCATTATTTATTAATCACCCATACCCTTATAATAGTTATTTGGGCATTGATTAGTCAAATAATTTATAATTTAATAATGAAAAAAAATACAATTCATTTAATTGAAATAGTAAATCCCACTAGATCACGTTCATCTCAACTAGTATATTTATCCTCTCCTTCTAAAATAAAGTAATAACAAAAGAAATATAATCATCTCTTTTTGTGTAGCTAAAAGATTATTAACCCTTACCATCATATTCCTTTACTAATAGGTAATTCACTTTCTAGAAATTCAAATTTTAATGCCCAATTAATGTCACATTCCTTTCATTTCGTACTCCACTAAAAAGAATTTAGTCTCTCCTTTTTATTTTGATGTTTCCATGGACACCAAGTATTCTCAAATTATCCAATAATATATATATATATATATATCTTCAGTATCATTATAGAAACTCACTAACATCCCCATAAATTATATTTTTGATATTCTCTAACTAAATCCCCCTCCCCATATTAGGTTCCACTAACAAAATTTTGTTGGGGGTTACCAAATATGGTTTGATATTACACACAAGAGTCCCCTATCATGTCTTTCATAATTCTCTTTCAGTCCATCCATTAATCAATGAGTTTTTCTTTTCTCCCTTCCTTATATAGTTTTATTTCTCATCCATAGTGTGTAATCCTGGATCATTGGGGCATTTATTTATGGATATAATAATTTTTTAAAATGATTTATAATTAAATGAACAACATTATGATATATGGGTATCATAGTGATGGATTTCTGTTTTGACCATGTCAAGGATAAACATACATTATTTTAATAATAAATAATTCAACCTTCATTATAATATCAATTAATTACATCCACCATTCATTGTAGAAATATCCTATAAACAATATGGTATCACTGAGTCAAAAAATATGGCATGTCATTATTCCTCAAACAAATTTAATGAAAGTATTTTTCACATCCAATAGGAAAGAATAGGAGGATATATTCCTTTCCAATAAATTATTACAAAACATATATCATTTAATTTTCTTCTCAAATGCTTTTAGCCAGAATTATTATACCAATACACCAATATCGAATAAGATTGATAATTAACTATTCCTTAACCTCTCTAATATATATCATTATAGTCATATTATAAAATGTAATTTATATAATGTGTTATGAAAACATATCTATGATATTATATTATTGAATATAAATACTCCCCTCAATTATTCTGACTTACATTAACACTAAAATTGCCATTAGTTTATCAAAAGTATAGACTCAGTCATATATGGTGAAATCAACATACCCTAGAGATAAATTCTAATTTAATAAAATGTCAATAGTATATCATTATCATTATATAGAGACCTCAATGCATCAAATCTTGTTTTAATGATGATATTTCAATTTAAAACCATATAAATTATGTAGAATTTTAAAATTTCTCTTTATGATTATGATGATATTCCCTTTTCTTAATAAGAGGATTCCCCCATTACAATTCATAGTCAATGACATCCTATCATCAATTCTAGTGATATCATATTACTTCATACAATTTTTATCATCTTTATTCCTCATATAAAAAATTTTCATTTGAAATATACATGAGAATTAGAAATATTTGCATAGTTTTTTGTGCATGATAATCATTCATGTATGAATTTGGGGAATTTTATCCATTGAAAAAACAAGGATCAATATCAACCAACCCTCAAGTATAATGCATGAATATTATATAATGATACATTTTTTAATTTATTCCATCATACGTGAACTTCATTGAATCCTTCAACACCTCTTAAACTTCATTGAGTTTTATTTGTTCTAAAATCAAAAAATCATCATTTTTGAATGACTGGAAATTGATTTCATTAGAAAATGATATATCTAATCAATTTTAATTATGTATTATTTATATAATAATTTAATAATCACTTAAATTCAAATAAATAAATAATTTATGAACTAGAACTAATTGTTTACCCATAGATTTATAAATAATTTAAAATAAAAATATAATTTATTTTATAAAATATACTAATCATTTTAACTTCACTTAACTCTTTTCACACCTTAAAAGAACTAAAAAGTGCCACATTTCAAGATTAAATATCAACCAATGGAGACCATTTTCAGATCTATTTTAACCAGTAATTTCTATACCTCAACTATGTAATCAATTTCCCCATCCAATTATATCACATTTATTTCATTCTCACAAAGTATATCCTTCAGTTCACACTTATTATTACTATATTTAATATTTTCCCACATCACCTATATGTAAATTTGAAAAAACAAATCATACACTACCAATATAAGGATCACCCTATGCCTGTTGTAAATTTTTGTCCCTAAAGTTATGTGAAAATAAATTTTTAAAATATAAAGGGATTAAAAGTAATTATAGGGTTCATGGGTTGGTTGATTATTGATAAAAAATTCTAGAATGTAGATTTTAATATCCTTTTTATAAAATATTTTATTATTAGTAAAACACTCATGAGAAATTCTACACATATTTTTGTTACAATAAATCACCCAACACCGTTATTTCTAAGATATATTTTGAGATTTACAGTTGGAAAATTTTAAGAAATAATGAATTATTAGTATTTTATCTTTGTATAATTACACTTCTTAATATATATGTATATCATTTTTTTGAAAATCATTGTGGAAAAGAGAAGTATTTATAATTATAAATATCTATGCGAAATATTCCACCAAAGTAATAAACAAATCACTATAATCTATCTCAACATATAATTTTTTACCCTATTGGATGTCAAATATCATTCCCACACACTACTGTCAAATTCATGAAAATTATTTAATATTAGGTTAATTAATGATTTAGGCTTGTAATTTACATACTTAAAATTATTTAAATTGATTATGGGTGATAAAATTATACGGTATGTTATCCAAGATTATTTAGAAGATGTTTAGTGTAATTGAATTTTAAAAATTATGCCTTCATCATATTAACATGAATTATAATTTTAACTACCAAAACCTAGTTACCAAGAGTCGGCACATTATTACATAACATTGGCATGATCACAAGAGATCAAGTCTTGAAAGACCAATTAGTTTAGTAGCCTTAGAAATACTAGATACATTAATAAGTTTTACATTACATTATAAAATGAAAAACTACAACAAAAAAGTCTTCATAGGCCAAACTCATGTCCCTTAGACTATCCTTGCAGGTCAATCATAATATTATTTTTTATCCTGGGAAAAATAAAACATAGAAAGGGGTGAGCTCATATTTTCAGTAAGGTTAAAAATATAGTGGAAAGATTCATAAATAAGCATAGACATTTAAGGAAATGTATAATACTAAAACAAAAGCCTTTTAGACCTGAAATTCATTATAATAAGATAGATATAAAATCATATAATTCCATTTACTTATTTACATTGATATTCTACTAGTCTAATAATCACAACAATATCAATAGACACTTTCATAATTATGGAATGCATAATGCCAGACTTCATAACCACATATTCAAGGCCTTGTGCGAAGACTAAAAATAAGATTTTGTCAAAGCCTTGTGCTAAGACACTAGTTTTATCATGAGACCGACCGATGCATCGAGGAGCTATAGAGGGCTCCACCCATCACTTACTAAGTCCAATGCATTCCTCATATGAAAAGGTTTAAACATAACATAAGCATTCATATTAAAACTAGCATACGAAATGTATATACTTTATACATAAACCATGAATGGTGTAGAAATAACAAATTCATATTCAGACATATCAAAAAACCTTCAATAGAATATGGAAGTTTTGTATCATAACAAATCAACTACAAATAAGCTTAAAATCAATCAATGGATGTTGATATAGATGAAATAAAAAAAAAAATTTAGAGAAATATATACTTTTATTTTTAAATCATTTAAAAATCATATAATTAGAAAATAACAGATTTATTTTGAAAGTATTATTATAAGCATGTAAGGGAAGCTTTAATGATGTTATCACGGCAAAAAATACTGCACATTCCGTATAAGTTAAAAAAACATTCTTACCTTAATTTTTCCGAAAAGGTCATAAGGTACCTTGTTTTGAAAACGACGAAAAGATTCCTCTCAAACCATTTTATAAAAAGTAAAACAAGGGTATAAATGAATTTAACCCATAGTCTAGTTAATAGTAAAAATGTTTTGGAATACATTTTTATAAAACATGGATGTGGAAGATAAATAGGTCCAAATAGATACTTACGTAAAAACAACCTCGGATAACAAAGTGATTGTGAAATTAACTCTTACCTTGAACTTTTCCTTGGTCGAGGGTATGTTAACATCCTGTATAATTGTTAAATCATTGTTATTAAATTATAAAATAACTATATACATAAATATGATATCATATATGATCTTTTAATATTTCTTTGTTAATGATATTTCAGTAGTATCATCATTTTGGGTGTTAACTGATTTGTTTTTCTTTATATTATTTGTTATGTAAGTAATGTTTGTTATATATAGGGTGTACCGTATTCATATTTAGAATGAAATTAAGTCTTTAAAAATTATTTTTAATCATCTAATGAAAATTATTCTTGAATGGATACGATGGGGGACGAATCTCATCACGTTCGGGGAGACGGTAATACGTACGTACGCAAGAGAGACAATATCATTATTTTGTTATTAAAATCATATTTAATTGGATTTAATATCATATATAAATAATAAATATCATTTTATACTTATTATTTACATAATTTATACTCATTATATTACCTATCCAAATTATGAATTGTTTGAATAACAAACTACACCACGACGTGGAGACGGTAATCCATACGTACGCACGTATTGTGACATTTTCATATATAGGATGGATTGGATAATGAATATGGATGTACCATTTTTATAATAACATCACAGTATATAGAATATACTAGATTTATTATTTTATAATGTAAAAATAAATAAAGTTGAAGTGGAAGAAAAAAATAACTTGAAAGAGGTGATTAAAATATTTTCCTCTTCTTTGGGTTCTTCCTTTTGATTTGATCAAAAGGGCTCCATAAGATGAATTTATAACTAATGTAAGGAATCTATGATGAAGGGAACAAAATTGAGAAGTTATTTTGGTAGTTTTGGGTCGGGGAAAATGTCTTTAAAGGTGTGAATTTTTGAGAAGGCGAAGGTCCCTTTTCTAAGAGGGGTGAGGGGAACCTTTGGAAAAGAGTAAAATATTATTTTACAATAAAATAATTTTAGGTTTCTAACTGCTAAAAAATGATTTATTTCAAGGTTAAGGTAGTTACTGGTCTAAAACCACTCAACCAATAGGTTTTATATAGGTTTGGGTCACTATATTAACCTTATATTTTAGATTTTACTCTTAGTTAAATAGTTTGACATTTACCATGTCTCTTTGTATTTTTATATTATATGGTTAATAAACTTACTATAATGTTTTAAGAGAACCTCAAGTGGTTAATTAATGACATATATAATATTATTTATGACCTTTGGATGATCCTTATATTTTTTGGAATAGAATATAAATTAATAATATAATAATATTTTTAAAAACTCTTTTATGTCAATCATGAAACTATTTGGTATTTTGTTTTTTAATTCATAACAGTGTTGTTACTTCAAAAAAAAATTAATCAACCCTAAAATGTCATATTAACCTAGAAAATTCATTTAATTCATTAAAAGTCTCATATTAGACTTATTTGGATATTTATAATATCAATTACTTTAATCATTCATTAATAACGTAATTACTGCATCATCATTCTGTCATAAATAAATTTAATTATTTACTGTCTAAAAATTATAAATAAAATACAATTATGTAGTAAATATTTTTATATTTTTAATTAATATTTGTAGTCAAATTTATATTTTGTTTAACCCTATATTAAAAATGGTTTAGTTATTAAACTTTGAATTTTACTCTTTTAACTCTTCTTTAAATAAAATAATAAATAATTTCCTAATCTAATCCAAGTGGACCAAATAGGTTCATATTTTATTCATAAGGATTTTTTGGTCGAATTATACTTATAAAATAGAATTAGGACATGTTTTAGGGTAATTACGATATCATTTTTACCCTTAATTACCCTATTTACTTTTAACAGTGGTAAAAAAAGTAAAAATTACTATTCACCAAAAATTATTTTCATCTTATTGAACCCCATCTTATATTATGATATTAACTATGTGTCCTAGATTTTTGAAATTCAACTCACAAAAGTGGTAAAATTATTTTTTATGCAAATTTGCATATTCTCCTATGATGTGTGTAAAAACGGTAAAAAGTTCAATAAAATGTTTATATATCTAAACTCATTATAAAATTACTCCAATGAATTAAATTGAACTTATATAGGTATTATGTATCTATTTTGACCTAAAATAAATTTAAATAAAAAAATAATTATTTAAATGAAAAGTCGGTTTTAAACAATAACTCAGTGTTTTTCACTATTCATCAAAAATTGAATGTTTTCAAAAAAATACCAAAAATTCACCCTAAGATAATTTCGATATTCTAAATCCAAAAATGAAGTCCATTTTCAATGATAGAATTTATAAAATTTCAAAAGGTTGGAATTACTATTCATAATGGCTAGTTTGATTGGTTGTGGTGTGTTAAATCATGAAGTTGTATACAATACAAGCTATTGCATTATTCAAAGGGAAATATACCATGGAAGATTAGGGTGTTACATTATTCCCTATTTCAAATAATTTCATCCTAGAAATTTATAAAATATTATTACACAAAAAGATTCAGGTGGTTCTTCATCATAAGTTCTGTGGGTTCCCACATTGCCTCCTCCATCTAATGGTTTCTCCATAGAACATTTACCAAACAAGTCATCCGGTTTCTCAGCACTTACTCTTTAGTATCAAAAATTTCAACAAGCACTTCACAATAAGACATATAATGTTCCAGTTCAATTTCCTCATAGATTAGTACATTCATTGGGCCAGGCATGTATTTTCTCAAAAGTGATACGTGGAACACATCGTGAACTTTGGAGAAACTTGGTGGCACTGCCAACCGGTAAGCTATAGCACCAATTTGTTCTAGAATTTTTAAAGATCTGATGTTCTTGGGACTTTGTTTACCCAAATTAATAAATCCTATAACTCCCTTCCATGGAGATACCTTTAATAAAACATGATATCCTACCTAAAATTCCAAATCCTTCCTTCAGTTATTGACATATATCTTCTGCCTACTTTTTTCCGCTTTGATGTGGGTTTGGATAACCTTTACCTTTTCCATCGTTTCCTCAACAAGTTCTGGGCCTATGAGTTTTCTTTCACCAACATCATCCCAACAAGTTGGTGTGCAACATCTCTTTCCATTTAACGCTTTATATGGTTCCATCTGAATACTTGAATAAAAACTATTGTTATAGGAAAATTCTACCATAGGTAAATATTGATCCCACAATTCTTGAAAGTCAAGTGAGCAAGATATCAACTTGTATTCTAAGGTTTTAATAGTTCATTCAGATTGTCCATCAGTTTGAGGGTGGTAGGAAATGCTCAATCGAAGTTCAGTATCCTGGGATTTCTAAATACTTTTCCATAATCTGGATGTAAAATAGATATCACGGTCATAAAAAATCGACAAGGTTACTCCATGAAGTCTTACAACTTCATTAATAAATAGTTATTCTAGACGTTCAAGTGGTAAATCTTCTCTTATAGCGAGAAAATGTGTTGACTTGTTACAACGATCCATAGTGACCCATATGGCATCATTCCTTCTAGGAGTCTTTGGTAGCCCCATGACAAAGTCCATCGTAATATTATTTCATTTCCACTTAGGTATGGGAAGTTTTTACATGACTCCTCCAGACTCTTGCCTTCTAGATTTCACTTGTTGATAAACCATACAACTTGTCACCAAATTATCAATCTCCCTCTTCAACTTGTCCCATGAAAAATGTTCCTTCAAATATCTATACATCTTAGTGCTACCAGGTTTTATAGAGAAATTGGAGCTATGAGCATCATCCAAAAATTCCTTTTTTTGATCAGGTAAATCGAGAACACAAAGTCTCTTCCCAAATTTCAAAATCCCATCTTCATATATGAATTCACTCAATATCCCATCATTCACAGCTTTAATTTCCTTTTGAAACTCCTCATCATTAGTATGAAAACTTTTTATCATTTCTAGTAAAGATGGTTTGGAAACCATTTGAAAAATAATTGGTGTTTGACCTTCCATGGTTATTCCCATATCCATATTTACTAGATCTATGAAAATATGATCTCTTTCAATTCTCATCTTGTTAAAAACACCATGATCCTTTCTGCTCAAAGCAACTTCCACCTTATTTCCTTTCCTTGGTGGTAGTGTATAGTGTAATCATAATCCTTGAGTAGTTAAATCCGTCTCCTTTGCATCCTGTTGAGTTCTTTCTATGATAAAATATACTTCAAACCCTTGTGATCAGTATATATCTCACATTTTTCATCATAGAGATAATGTCTCTATATCTTCAAAGAAAATATTACAATTGATAACTCAAGATCATGAGTAAGATAGTTTTTCTCATTAATTTTTAGCTACTGTGATGCATAGGCAATAACTATATCATATTGCATAAGGACACAACCGAGTCCTTTCATTGAAGCATCACTGTAAATAACAAACCCACCATTCCCTGATGGTAGAATCAGGATTAGAGCACTGACTAATCATATCTTATGTTCTTCAAATTATTCTTCGCACTTTTTGTCCAAACAAATTTAACCCCTTTATGTGTGAGCTATGTTAATGTGTTAGCCAATTAGGATAAATTTTGGACGAAACATCAATAATAACCCACTAAACCAATAAAACCGCACAACTCAGTTACCCTCATCGGTGCTGGACATTCAGGGATTGCCATGGTATTTTAAGGATCAACAGAGATTCCATCTTATGAGATAATATGGCTAAGAAAAGAAATTTCTTGAAGCCGGAATTAACACTTGCCAAATTTTCCATATAATTCATTTCATCTAAGATACTTTATAATAATGTGCAAGTGATTATCATGATCTTCGTAGCTTTTAGAGTATACCAAGATATCATAAATAAATACCACTTCAAAGTCATCAAAATATTCCTTGAAAACTCTATTCATTAGATCCATGAAGACAGAGGGGGTATTAATCAACCCAAAATGCATTACTATAAACTCATAATGCCCGTACATGGTTTGAAATGTTGTTTTTGGAATTTCTTCCTCCTTCACACACAATTGATGATATCCAGATCAAAGGTCAATCATTGAAAAATGTTGATCTCCATGAAGATGGTCGAATAAATCATCAATGCGAGGTAGTAGATACGTTTTCTTTATTGTTATAGAATTTATCCTTCTGTAGTCAATGCACAACCGCATAGATCCATCTTTCTTCTTAACAAAAAGAACATGGGCACCCATTAGGGAAACACTAGGGTGAATAAATCCCTTGTTACTCAATTCTTCTAGTTGTTTCTTTAGTTCCACTAATTCCATAGTTGACATTCTATAAGGGGTCTTCGATATGGGCCTTGAACTAGGAATTAAATCAATGGAAAACTCAATTTCTCATTCTGGAGGATGTCCAGGTAAATCCTCTGAAAACACATTAACATATTCTTGAATAATAGGTATGTCCTATATTAGAACATTCCTTTCCTCACCCAAAGTTATTTCATACTCTTCCTCCCCAATATTTGAATTTAGTTGAGCTACTGGGGGTGGATCAAGATAAGAATTTGGTGGTGACATTTCTGCTCTAAAGATAAGGTACTCCCTATCATCATCGAGAATTTTAACCTCTTTCTTCCTACAATAAATTTTGGCATCAGGGTCCGAAAGCCAATCCATTACAAGGATTATATCAAATTCAATCATGGGTATGATGATGAGATGAGTATATAAAGAACATTTATATTCCCTAATTGGAACTGATTCACAAAACATTGTTGCAATGACAATTCACTTAGGTTTTTTGACCAATAACTCCCTTGTTATGTCAAATTGAAAATATCTAATTTTCTTATCAAATTGGGAAGATATAAAACAATGCGATGATCTAGAATCAAATAAAGCATTTACTAAACTTGAGGAAACCGTTAAATTACCTTCCACCGTGTCTTTTGGAGCTTCAACCTCAACAGTAGTGATAGCATAAGCTTTTCCATGACCCTATGGACTTTTCTGAGGTATGTTTCCTTGGCGATTTGGAAATTCATTTCCATAATGCCCCATTTCTCTACAATTGTATCATTAAACACTGACAGCCTCTCTCTTACCCTAGCAATCACGAGCTTGGTATCCTTTTTCACCACACTTGTAACAGACTCCCATTCCCTTCAAGAAAGTACCGGAGAGTTTCTTCCAACATTTACCACAGGATGGATATTCAACTTTTCCCTTCTTCCCCCTTATTTCCCTTTCCAGAATGTTCAGTATATATCTTATTCTCATTATTTTATTTAAAGTAGTAAGACTTAGAGAATTCATTTTCTATCTTGATATCACATGATACAATATCTTTGTAAGATGAGAAGGATTATGGGGTTAATGCTCGACGGAGAAATGGTTTTAACCCATCAAATAAATGATCAATCTTACTTCTTGGGTTATTTATATAATTTGCAGCATGCCTTGCTAACCTTGTAAAGTTATCCTCATACATTGCGACATTCTCATCCTCGTTTTTCCTCATACATAGAATGTTTCATTCCATATCCACTCGATGGTTACGTGGAAAGTATTTTTCTATGAAAATATCTTTAAACTCCCTCCATTATGAATTTAATACTTCTTCATCTTAATTTGTGTTTTGAATTAATGACCACCATAGATCTGCATCTCCCATGAGGTGATAAACTACCATGAAAAATTTTTCCCGTTCACTACTCCCCAAAGCATGGAATATATTCTCTAAGGAACTTATCCATTGCTCGGGTACAAATGGATTTGTAGTCCCATTAAATATTGGTGGTTGTTTCCTCATGAATCAGACTAACATTGATCCTCCATGTTGTGGATCTGGGTGCTCCATATGAGTAAGGTTATTATTCATAACATTAGTGAGTTTTCCCAATATAGTAATAAGATGATCAGAACTAGTTGCTTCACCAGCTCCACTATAATTATCTTGAGTACCGGGGAAATCCTTATATGGAGTATGTGTGTTGATATGGTTTCCATTATTTTCACTAGGTTCCATTTCTAAAAAATGGAAAACACTTGATTAGTTTATGAATCGCAATACATAATTCCAAACTTGTAAAACACTTAACATAAATTGAATAGTTTATAGATATAATCCATAATCATAAAAATGTTCTCATTGAGGAAGTATATAATCATAAACCCTTTATTATGGTTTGTGAAGAAAATGATAATTATCCAAATCATATCCCTCGGTAGTGACGTAACCAAGAGTGCAGTAAGGCCCATTATCGTGCACTAGTTCCCATTTGAGTCTAGCTCAAAGCAGTGTTTTTGGGTTTTACCCCTAGTTACATCTATGTCATAACGGCCTCTACCTGCTCATATCCATACAAGGATGTATTTCTTGGAAAACTCACAAAATCTATACATAACAAAAATTCAATGAAGTTATTCAATACTAATCCTCAAAGTCTACCATAGGGTAACATGCCCTAATTAGAGTTTTTCTAAATCTAGCTTCCATAGTTTGTACTAAACTTACTCTGATACCAACTGTAATGCCCTAACCCATGTTACCCAAATTTGTTGCATTATTACATAACATTGGCATGATCACGAAAGATCAAGTCTCGAAAGTCCGACTAGTTTAGTAGCCTTGGAAATACTAGAATCCTTCATAAGTTTTACATTACATTATAAAATGAAAAACTACCACAAAATATTCTCCATAGTCCAAACTCATATCCCTCAGAATATCCCTGCAGGTCTGTCATAATAAACATCCTCACATCCTGGGAAAAATAAAATATAGATTGGGGTGAGCTCAGATGCTCAGTAAGGATAGAAATACAACAGAACCTTTCATAAATAAGCATAACCATTTAAGGCATTGTATAAGACTAAAACAGAAGCCTTTTAAACTTGAAATTCAACATAATATGGAAAAGATAAAATCAAATAATGTCATTTAATTGTTCATGTGGATATTTAACTAGTCGAATAATCACATGCAATATCAATATCCACTTTCATAATGATGAAATTCATAATTCAGACTTCATAACCACATAGTCTAGGCCTTGTGCCATAAATAAAAAAAGATTTTTTCAAGGCCTTGTTCTAAGACACTATTTTGTCTCATGATACCTACCAATACATCCAGGAACTGTAGTGAACTCCACCCATCACTTACTAAGTCCAAATCATTCCGCATATGAAAAGGTTTAAAAATAACATAAACATTTGTATTAAAACTAACATATGAAATTTAAATACTATATCCATAAACCATGAATGCTGTAGAAATAAAAAATCCATAGTCAAACATATCACAATACCTTCAATACAATATGGATGTTTTTTATCAGAATAAATTAATATTAAATAAACTTAAAATACATCAAAGCATGTTGACAAAGATGAAATCAAAACATTATTTAGAGAAATATCTCTTTATATTTTGAAATCATTTAAAAGTCATATAATTATAAAAGAAACCATTTATTTTGAAAATATTCTTATAATATTGTAAGTGAATATTTGAAAATGTTATAATGGAGGAAAATAGTGGCACTCTTCGTATAAGTTAAATAAACATTATTACCTTATTTTTTCGAAAATGTAATAAGGTAGATTGTTTGGAAAATGATGGAAAGATTATTTTCAACATATTTTGTAAAAAGTCAAAGAAGGTTATAAATGAATTTAACCCATTGTCTAGTAAATTGTAAAAATGTTTTGGAATACATTTTTAAGAAACATGGATGTGGATGACAAAGATTCCCTAGTAGATACTTATGTAAACGCAACCTCGGACAATAAAGTGATTGGAAAATTAACCCTTACCATGTACTTTTCCTTGGTATAGGGTATGTTAAACTCCTTTATAATAGTTAAATAATTGTTATTAAATAATAAAAGAACTATATAGATAAATATTATATCTAATATGATCTTCTAATATTGTTTAGTTAATGATATTTCAGTAGTATCATCGTTTCAGGTGTCAACTAATTCATTTTCCTTTATATGATTTGTTACGTAAGTAATGTTTGTTGTTGATAGGATGTATATTATTCATATTCAGAATTATATTAAGTCATTAAACATTATTTTTAATAATCAAATGAAAATTATTCTTGAATGGATACTGTGGGGAATTAATCTCATCGTGTTTGTGGAGACGGTAATCCGTACGTACGCATGAGCGACAATATCATTATTTTGATATTAAAAACATATATAATGGGATTGAATATAATATATACATAATAATTATAATGTTATATTTATTATTTAAATAATTTATACTCATTATTATACCTATCTAAATGATGAAGTGTCTGAAGAACAGACTACACCAGGACGTGGAGACGGTAATCCGTACGTACGAACGTATGGTGACTTTGTCATTTATAGGATGGATAGGATAATGAATATGGTTGTACCATTTTCATAAAAACATCATAGTATGTAGAATATAATGGATTTATTATTTTAGAATGGAAACAATAAAGAAAGAGGAAGTGTAAGAAGAAAAGAACTTGGAAGAGGTGATGAAATATTTACCTCTTCTTCAGGTTCTTCCTTTTGATTTGACCAAATGGGCTCCTTAAGTTGGATTTATGACTAAAGGAAGGACTCTATGATTAATTTAGTTATGTTGAGAGGATATTTGGGTAGGTATTGGAATAGCTAAATAGATTTGAAGGTGTTAATTTTGAATAATGGGAAGTTCCCTTTTATAAGAGGGGTGAAGGGAACCTTAGGAAAAGATTGAAATATTATTTTATAATAAAATCATTTTTAATTTGTAATGAATAACAAATGATTTATTTCAAGGATAATTTGGGTATGGGTATAAATCCACTCAACCAATAGGTTTTAGATAGGTTTGGGAACCTATATTAACCTTATCTTTTAGATTTAACTCTTTGTTAAATAGTTTTACATTTACCATGTCTCTTTGAATTTTTATATTATATGGTTATTAAACATATGATAAACTTAAAATCGAACCACAAGAAGTTACTTAATGACATAAATAATATTATTTGTGCCCTTTGGCTAAAACATATATTTTTAGAAATAGAATATCAATTAATAATATAATATTTGGATTAAAACTCTTTTATGTCAACTTTTACACTATTTGGTATTTTCTTTTTGTTAAATTCATAACATCATTATTACATCGATCAAAATTCATTTAATATTCCCAAAAAAATTATATTAACTTAGAAAATTTGTGTAATTCATTAAAAGTCTCAAATTTTATTTATTTGGATATTTATAATATCAATTATTTTATTCATTAATTGATAATGTAATTAGTGCATCATCATTGTGTCATAAATAAATTTAATTATTTAATGCATAAAAATTATAAATAAAATACCATTATGTAGAAATTTTATTTATATTTATAATGAATATTTATAGTCGAATATATATTGTTTTTAACCCTATATTAAAAATTGCTTAGTAATTAAACTTTGAATTTAACTCGTTTTACTCTTCTTTAAATAAAATAATAATAAATGTCCTAATCTAATCCAAGTGGACCAAAGAGGTTCGTATTTTATTCCTAAGGTTGTTTTTCGTCAAATAATACTTATCCAATAGAATTAAGACATGTGTTATGGTAATTATGATAACATTTTTACCCTTAGTTACCCTATTTACTTTTAACCTTGGTAAATAAAAGTAAAAAGTTACTATTCACCAAAAATTATTTTCATCTTATTGAACAAAATTTTACAGACTGATATTAACTATGTCTCTTGAATTTTTGAAATTCAACTCATATAATTGGTAAAATTAAGTTTTATGCACATTTTCAAATTCTCCTAGGAGGTTGGTTAAATACGGTAAAAAGTTTAATAAAATTTTTATATATCTAAACTCATTATAAGATGTCTCCAGTGAATTACATTAAACTAATCTATTTATTATGTATCTATTTTGACCAAAAATAAATTTAAAAAATATAAATAATTATTTAAATAAAAAATTGTTTTTAAACAATAACTTAGTGTTTTTCACTATTCATCAAAAATTGAAATTTTTCAGAAAAATACAAAAAATTCACCCTAAGATAATTTTGATATTCTGAATCCAAAAATGAAGTCTATTTTGAAAGATAAAATTTATAAAATTTCAAAAAGTGGGTATTACTATACATAATGGCTAGTTTGATTGGCCGCGGTGTGTGAGAATCTCGAAGTTGCGTACAATGCAAGCAATTGCATTATTCAAAGGGAAACGTACTGTGGAAGCTTTGGGTGTTACAATAATCTAATTTTTTATATATTCATAACACATTACGTTTTCATCAAACATTTATCTAATATCCATATAAAAATGTAATGTAAGAACACTTTAATTGTTTTAAATACTATCCAAGTTATTAATTCATTATCATGTATTATATAATGGAACAAGATTCCATAATCATTGGAATTTAAAAGAATTTTTTAAAAACAATAATATAGATTAAATACATATAATTATTCCATTAATTTTATTTATTTAACTTACATTATTCGTTTAATAATAATATTATGAGAAAAAAACTTTCTTTAAATTATCCTTTCCCTTGAAAATCAGTAATCATTTCTTTGTACCTGGATGTCCTAACCTCAAATAATTCTCATAAAAATGGATTTCACAAATTAATTGATTCATGGGATAATAATAAACACAAATTTGGAATCAATATAACATTATAATAACATCCAATTATTTATTCATTAAATCATGCCACATATTTATACTTATAATACCAACTACATAATCAAAAATTAAGCCAATATGAATTGGGAATTCATGATAGACATATGAAACTAATATGAAATATATGAATTAAAAACTCATTAAATTTAGTTTCCTCCCAATGTTTAAGGATTAATAACATTCCACTAAACACCATTCTATGATTTTTCTCCATAAGTTGATGTAATATGAAACTTCATAGAGGAAAATTCAATGCATATATTCAACCATAATATTTGAAAGTTAATGGTTCTCCCTCTAATATAACCAACTCTACAGCTCTATAATGTCATTTGAAAATTAAAATATTCCAATAATTAAGGATATTTTCTTCTAAAAAGTATAACTATATTCATGATTAAAAAATTAACCTATTCTCTAGAATTCCGTGTTGTGTGTTTGAGTATCATGTAATTATTTATTTTTTGATTTGAATATCCTATTAACATTTTAATATTTATTTCTCATATCTTGATTCTCACTCATCCAAAAAGGTGTATATTCCCAAACACTTTTTGAATCCCATTCAAATGATTTAATATCCAAATATGATTTATATTTAACTTCCACAATCAAATCAAACAATTGTCCAAATAATAGTCGATATGGTTTCATGTTAATATCAATCTTGAATGTTACCCTATATGATTTTTAATAGTCATATATCATTAATATAATAAATATTTCCATGAACTCTATTTATGTTTATTTAAATTGGGTTTTTTGAAATTTTTTGATACCTCATTATGTCTAATCGTCTGGTGATGATACATATCCACCATGTTTTAATTTCATCAATACTTATTTATTAATCTACTAAAAAAAGATTTTAAAATTACCCACCATTGTCAATAATTATGTATTTTAACAGACAAATATTATTAAAAATATTCTCCCTAACATACATCACAACACATTCTCATTTAGTATTTGGATAAAAAAAATTAACCAACAAGAATATGTTTCCAAATACCATTATTATATACTCTCTACCTTAGGTCTTATGAAATTACCTACTAAAATTTGTATCTGAAACATCTAAACATAATCTTATAAAATTAATGTCAATTGAATTTCCTATTTTTCCATTTTCAATGTTATTTGATAATTGTAAAATAATTCAATATTTTCACTTCAATACTTGTAAATATTAGGTAAATAGAATATGAATTGCATCACCATATTCATTGGGTTAAAAATAGATATTTTTCCATATTAGGTAGTGTTGAAAATGATTTGTTGTTAAAGTAACATCATGTATTGTTTTTTATCTCAGAAAAACCAATCATGTACTATTTTTAATAGTGAATGATACTCCAATTAATAATGTTTAACAAATTCCGAGCAATTTTTCCTTTAATTCAAAGAGATATTTTTTGTTATTATCTATGTAACTAAGTAATTATATCTCTATAAATATAAAGGTATCTATTGTTTCTTTAGAACATAAAATTTTTTATCTAGATAAAATATAACAATTTGATCAAAATATTCATATTTTATGAACAACATTCATGAATACAATTATACTACTATAGTCGTAAACATTTTATTATCCTTAATTTCCAAACCAAATTCTTAATGAAGAAGTACCCATTAAAGGAGTCTTGGTTTTACATTATTTTTTCATTCAATGACTTGTGTAGAGTGATTGGTGAACACTATAAATATTTAACCAATATCTATGATTTTATTATATCCATTTTAAACAAAAATTAAAGAATATAATTTTTAGTATAATAATAGTTAAATTAAGAACCATTTAGAAGCATATTGAGTAATAAATAACTACTTTATCCCACTTTGTTCTAATCCATGAAAATTAATAAGGAAAATGTTATTTTTATCACATGTAAATTAGAAAAAATATAATCATATAAGGTAAAGTGATTTTGATTATTGAAACATACTACACTTTTAGGAAATTGAATCCTCTAATTCATGGTTAATAAAAATTTAATATAAAATCCATTTTCTTTAAATATAACTTTTTTTAAGTAATAATAGAACAATATTGAATAAATCTTCTCTAGAATCTATAATAAAATATAAAACATTTCACTTCCTTTAAATATATAGGAGTTTGTAAATTTTTTATGAATCCAACATAAATTATATCAACATGTATACCTATAATGGAGATATATTATCCGATAAAAATTCTTTCATACATTATGAAATAAAATATTGATCACTAAATACCAAGTACGAATTATCAAAACTCTTTAATACCTAAAAAATATTTTGAATAAAGCCATAAAAATTTACCCCAAATATAGAAAATTCATCGGTGGATATTTTTATAATTTTCTTCAACATATATAAGAATATGTTCCTCAATATCCTCTAGAAAAGATACTAAGTCACCAAAAAATATAATTACTATCATTCTATGAGAAAATATTATATGTGGACATGTAAATTTAGTCTTTTATTGATATTATGGATAATGTTAATTTTGGATATTTCTAGAATATAATAAAAATTATAATAATAAAACAGAGGTCATAAAATTATCTCTATCATTTTATAAGTAAAATAAAATGTTAAATAGTTCTTAATATTAAATGAAATCAATAATCCATAATCCATTAATAACCTATTCTTATCATGGTTTATGTTGTAATAAGCAGAATATTGTGATTGGTTATTTTTTTTATAATAGTATTTTTTGGAACTACTAAATTTCACTCACCCAAGAACTATCATATATGGGATATACTACTCTAACATCCTTAAATTTAAACACCCCAACCATGATTAATTATTTTATTATAGAATTTAAAATTGTTTTTTATTTTAAAATTATATTTGAAATATTTTGAAAATTTATTGTATGCTTGAAAATATAAACATTGATTCCCTTCATGTGTGTAATATTCCGTTATAAATTTGTTTTGAGTATCCTTAAAAAAGCCAATAGAATTTCCTTCTCATAGACTATATTTGGCAAATCCCTGAACTGGGAATCTGTGGGGACATTTGATAAGCCACTGGTGAAAGAAATGTTTTTTAGTCGGTTATTTTTTATTTTTTACATCAGTTTGTAGCTCATTTTATTAAATTAGACGCTATAAATATTGTTCTTTTTACATTAGTTTATTTTAAAATCGATGTAAAAAATCATAAATACAAAGGGTTTTTCATGTTGGTTCAAAAATAACCAATGTCAAAAAACCCTTCGGAGGCTCGATTTATCATGTCGGTTATTTAACAACCACTATGGTATATAGTTTATTATGTCAGTTATTAAATAAATAACCTGATCAATCGAGCCTCAGAAGGGTTTTTCACGTCGGTTATTTAAGAACCAACCCGAAAAACCCCTCTAAGGCTTGATTTATTACAACGGATATTTAATAATTGATGTTGTATATAGTTTATTATGTCGGTTAATACAAAAATTATGTAATAAACTAAGCCTCTGTCGGGTTTGTGACGTCAATTATTTATAAACCAATGTAAAAACCCTTAATAGGCTGGCTTAATTACATCAGTTATTACATAAACAACGTGTTATATGGTTTATTACATCTGTTATTACATAACTGATGTAATATATTGCGCCTATGAATCGGTTATACAATAACCGATGTGAAAAAATTAATATGACATCTGTTATTTAATAACTGATGTAATAAATGATACCCAGACATTTTTACATCTATTATAAAATAACCGATGTGAAAAAAATTTCCCTATGCATTTATTACATCGGTTATATAATAACTGACATAACAAATAATTATTTTTTAATAAAACTGTGAAACCATCACTATGAACTACCAAAGTAGACCAGAAACAAGCTGAAACCAGACCAAAAGAAGACCAAAAGAAGAACAAAAACCATACCAGAAAAAATTAGGACTAGAAAATAATAAGAAGAACTATAGAAAAATTAAACATTTATTTATATAACTTTCAAAACATAAAACTTAAACTAAAAAAACCTAAATCCAACCACAAAAACTACCAAATACACAATAAAAATTACAATAATAAAATTAAAAATTACATTTTACACTACAAACCAACTAAAATCCAATCAAACCTATAAAATAGTTTTACCATTACACTTGTAAGTGTTTGACCTATTGAGAACAATAGGGTTGAGATTCATTAAATAGTTAAAATTTAGAAGGAAAGAAGTAAAATGTATAATGAACTAATCAAACGAAATATTATTGAAAAGTTTGTAAGAAAATATAGCCTAGTAAAAGTTAATTATTCTTCCAATTGTAATTATTTCATACATAAATCGTAACATATAATATTTGAATTTTATGACACCTTGTTGTTCGTGACAATTCTGTTTAAACGAGTGTCAATTCAAAATATCATTTTTATGTAATACATTGAAAAGTAAAAATTATAAATGGATATTTACCTTTAATTTTACATATTTGATCTTGGAACTCTTTTTCTTTGTTTTTTTTTTGAATGTATTCTCATCTCCTGTTTGAAAATTATATGAATGGGATAAATTTGAAATTCAGTATAATTTAAACAACTATTAAGAAATTGAAACTTACTTTTCCTTAATATTTTTAAAACTTCCCCGCATATCACCATGGAAAGATCATATCCAATAAATTGTTTTCATCCATGGAAAAAACACCTAACATCTAATGATCACTGATATAAAATAAAATTTATGGTTAGTGGTTTTTATGTTAAAAGATAAAGAACACCTATCTAGATATATGTTTCATACCTCTCACAAAAAGTGATCAACAAACACTGTGTGATTATATTCTGTTCAAATATTTTAGCAATATAAAGTGGTATTTGTTTCTCATCCAATGCATGTTCTTTAAGGGAAATCATATGCGGGTCTATGAATCCATAAACATCTCTCCACTCATTCTTCACACACATGTTATTAATATACCTAAAACAAAACATACATAATTAAACATTTTTAATAAATATAACCCAAGGAAAGGTGTTAATACTTAAATAGAAAAAATTTGGACCATGTTGATGCCCAAATTATCTCAAGTAACAAGCTCCATGATATCAGTATTAAAAATCCCCACATTTATTGCACGTCTATAAACATGAGCTTCCGTTGGAAACGAATAATTATCTGCCAACTAATTTGAATATATTAACAATATTTCAAGACTACTAGAATAAGTATTTTATGCAATACCCATTTTTCTTTGTTTTTCTCTATACATTATTTCGTTACCTTTGAAGTATTCCTATAAATAAATAGAAAAATATATTAGTTTTCAAATGTTAAAACAAATTTAATAAATAATAAAATAAAATATATGACATATATACCTCTATGATAATGAGTCGTAGATGTCTAGATAGCCAAACTAAAAAGTGGTTGATATTATTTCCAACTATTGTCACCTTATCTGTAGGTAATGGTACTCTAGCTGGTCTATCTATAATATCTTTTATAGTGATCATATGATTCTCTACCTCAAACTGTTGATGATGAAATATATCTCTTATACAATATGCCATCCCACATGCAACTATATAATAGTGGGGATCATCAACATACAACTCACAAAAATTAGGAAGTTGTGGAAGAGGAGTAGGATAAAAAATGGGGTCCACAGGCTGAAGTGGAGGACAAATAATGGGATCTACAGGTGGGGGAGTTGGAGCTACTAGTGTAGGTGGAGGATAAATAATGGGGTCTGTAAGGGGTGGAGAAGTGGGAGCTTTAGTATAAAATTTTCTTCGCATGTCTACCAATATAGACTGTACCGACACTCTAATATTTTCCTCCATCTTCACATTAATATTATGATCTTAAGCCTCCAAGGATTCTATTTTTTATAAAAACTCTCTCTAGAAGAAGTTGAAAAATGTGGAAATACTTTTCTTACCAATACACTCGTCAGGTATCCTCATACACGACCAGGGTGTTCGAGCTTTCCCAATGCTGCAAATAAAATATCTTTCTTCCTAGTAGCTGTAAATACCCCATGTGTGCTTTTCAGTTCAAGAGAATCATGTATTAATTAATTGACCATTTCTATAATGATTCAAATTATATAAAAAATATAATTAACTTAAATAAACAAAATAAATATCTTACAATCCTCTCATCTAGGATTCTAAATTATTCCAAAATATATTGCCCTCTTTTTCCTATATGATCTCTCTTCCATTTTTCATGTCTAAATGGAGGGGCTGGGGGGCAACCTCTCTAGAGGTTGAAGACTTGGCTATATGTTTTTGTAATTTTTATTCCATCATTTTTTCTTCTAACAAACTATACCCTCCCCGAAATAAACTATGAGGGTATGAATTTTTAGATTGGATCTCCTAAAAATATGTCCTTATTTTCTTTAAATAAGAAATCATTAACAGAACACTAATAAGATCATTTATAAAAGAAATCTTATAAAAGTTTACATTTCCCTTACCAAAAAATGAACATTTTCTTCTAATTTCAACAATTTTTATCCATGTGTCTTCAACTATAAAATGATATATATGACATGGACTGTCCTATTGACTATGGCCAAAAATGAAAGCAGATGTTAAGGTTGATTTGAAATCCCTCCATCTCTTAGTAGCCATCAATAAACATTTCCTTCTGACTCTTCCAATGTCAGTAATATCAAATTTAATCTGATAAAGAAGATCTAAAACATATTATACTATAAATATTTAAATATTAGTCAAACAATAAAAAATATCTTACCAAAATTTTATCCCATAACTGAGATATTATTGATTTTTCCACACTAATCCAATCATTATACAAAATGATTATGTTTCTTTCACCCTAATTTGATATAAAACTCTTAAAATATTTTTCATTTTGACCTCTTGGAATATCATTCTCATCAAACACAACATGTATCCTTTGTTCATGGCTACAGGAAAGTGAAAATTTTGGTAAACATGTTCATCCATGTTCACCAACTCTTGAACACTTCTTTGTCAATATGGGAACATATGAAGACGATTGGGGAACATTAAGAAGAGCATGTGAATGTTCCTCCCCACAGGTATGATCATGATGAAAATCTCTATAATCATGTGGTTGATCAACTAATTTATCTGTCATTATCCTTCAAATAAAAAAATCAAACATTAGTTCAAAAATATAAAAATTCTAATATCACAATAATAATGTAAAAAAAATGAAAAACTTAACTAAGTTACATAATAGTAAACATGGTAAATATGGTAATAATGTTAAACAATGGTAAATATGGTAAACATGGTAGTGTAATTGTATTTCAACAAAAGAAATAATATATAAGTTATATAAAGAAAAACTATGGTAAAATATGGTAAACATGGTAAAGTAATTTTCATTCAACAAAATCATCATATGTATAAGTTATGTAATGGTAAACACGAATCCCCATTCCCTCATTAACTCATTCATGGAAAGTTGTAAGAAAATCTATGTGCTCCGTTATAGCCATGTAGCTCATACAAAAATCAACAACCTCCATAGAAATATACTTTTCAATAATGGAGGCTTTAGGGCGATATGTATCCTTTGCATACCCCTTAAATATTATCATATACTATTCAAAAGGATACATCCAATGAAGATATACAGGTCCACAAAGATATATTTCTCAAACAAGATAAACCATTAAATGTACCATTATATCCAAAACAGATTGAGGAAAGTACATTTCTAATTGACAAAGAATAAAAATTTCATCCTTTTCCAAAATTTTCAAAGCATTTACATCAATCACCTTATTACAAATTGAATTGAAAAAATAAAACATCATCATTATAGTCTTTCTGACATGGATAGTAAATATTCCACACAATTAAATTGGTAGAATTTGTTGCATCATGACATGACAATCATGATAATTCACACCTATCAACTTCAAATCATTTAAAAAAGAAAAAAAATTACATTTGAAGTATAACCTTTTGGAACATTTTTATCATGAAGCCACTGAAAAAAGAAAATATTCTCCCTCTTGGATAATATATGACAAGACGGGGGAAGAAATGTTCATCTTCTATTAAGAGTAGAAGCTAAATCCAAACGTATTCCATTTGATAGTAAGTATAATATTACATTCAACCCATCTTTAGACTTTATTTTAATATTTAACAGTGTTCCAATCAAACTATCAAAGATATTCTTCTCTACGTGCGTGACATCAATATTATTTTTCACTTCATTATATCTCCAATATGGTAGCTCAAAAAATATTTGTGTTTTCTTCCAAATATGTCCATCATTGCTAGACTTATGTGTCTTTCCCAATATCAAATCAAGGTTTTTCAACCTCTCAAAACACCTCTCAGGGAATAAAGTTTTGGGTGCAATATCAAATTCATGTGAGGCATTGAATTACTTTTTTAGTCTTCTATAAGAGTGATCCATAGGTAAAAACTTTCAATGACCCATGTATACTATTTTCCTCCCATGATGAAATTGACAACATGAAGTCTATCAGTCACAAATTGGACAAGCTCTATGCCCCTTAACACTGTATCTCGACATATTTCCATACACTAGAAAGTCATTTGTAATGAACATAAGAACTTCATGCAATTGAAAATATTCCATTCTATAAGAATCATACACTCTAATTTCATCATCCTAGAAAAGATTCAAATCCTCAATCAATGGTGACAAGAAAACATCAATATCATTTCTAGGTTGATTCATAATAGAGATAATTATACTCAACATGACATATTTTCACTTTATAAAAACATCATAAGAGAGGTTGTAAATTACCTATAAAACATGCCATGAACTATGTGTGATACTGAGGGTTCGATATGGATTCATTCCATCTATGCACTACCTAAGTCTAAGATTTATAATTTCATTTCCAAATATAGGATACTGCTCATCAATTTTCTTCCATTATGTAAAATTAGCTGGATGATGTTTTTTCCAATCACATATCCGCTCATCAGCACGCCGTCTTAACCTTTTTGCACCGTGTGAATTAGAAAATAAAATTTGCAAATGATGAATTATAGGAAGATACCATAATACCATGGCAGGGATCTCTGTAATCTCTGTATCGGCCTGTGATTTTTATTTCAACTTATACCGTGATATCCCACATTTAGGATACTCTGAAATAAATTCATATTCCTTCCAATATGTTATACAGTCATTCAAATAGGCATGTATTTTCTTATATCCCAATCCCATCGGGAATAATATTTTCTTGGCCATTTTAATGTGAATCTTAAATATCATTGTATTTTGGAAAAATGTCTTTCAATAATTATAGTGGCTCTATAAAATGTATATAACTCCATCCATGTTTTTCCTACAGGTTAATCAATCTTAACATTAGCGACAAAACCATAAAATCCATTCAACTAGGATAATGTTTCTGATGATTTTGTTGGTGTGGGCGCATCTGTCTGTCGAGGAAATGATGTTTTGTGGCCCCGTATTTCTTCTTTCCAAAGGCGGGAATCATCCGTCTCTTGTTCCAGGACATTTTCTCCATAATCGAAATGGGAAGACGGGATATCTGCTCATACTTCCACAGATTCCTACTTGTAACTTGTTACCAAGCCTGGGTCCCTCTTAAAGATGAAGATGTTGTTCATGAAAATATTCCTAGTTCCATGTCTTCATGGAAGCCAATTAATTACACTACTTCCGTCAGGACATTCCATAGTGTATTGACATGGTAGTACCTTTGGTCTAGGGAGTAGTTACGTTGGACATGACTGGCGTGTCTGGACGCAGGAACACTAGAGTTTCTGGGTTTCTTCCCCTTATGATAGGGAATATCGAGGGCGTGGAAGCCTGAGGCATCCCATGTTGAATGTGGGGAATTATATTCCATAGGCATGCCTTTGGTGATTTCCTCCTCTCCTCATGTTTAACACAGGGTATGCCATAGGTTTAACGTCAAGAAGAGATGGATCACACTGATTACATTGTTGAATGGAGTGGATCGTATAGGTGAAACTCCTGGAGGGAACACTGATGTTAGGGATAATGGGTGGTTAGTTACCTGATTACTATTAGGGGAAGTGAAGAGGTGAATGGAATGATCTCACCGTGATGTGGTGGCCTGAGTAAGAATCAAGATGGATATGTAGAGTTAAATGAATTAGTGAGGGAATGAGATGAAACTATCATGAATGCGACGATGAAGTTGGGATTTTTCCTCGAAGAGGCTTCCTACATATCCCCGTGGCAGGAAATCAAAGTTCTCATAGTTTGGTGAGGCGATGGGATACCAAAGGAGGCGACCTGTATGGATAGGACTTGGAGGTAGTGGAACCTCTGAGTTGAGACATGGCCTTACCAAAACACATAGGCTCAAGGGAGAGACCGGGTTGAGAAATAAGTGATGGTATTGAACCTCAATGAGGCTTCACACATATCTTTCATTTCCAAGGATCAAAGTCCACATAGTTCATAATGGGGAATAGAATCGGGGTGTGCACAGAGGAGAGAAACTTGATGATATACTAGGGCTTACGTGTGGTCAGTGGCCCAGTTCGGTCTAACGCTTAGGGGGAAGACCAAATATGTGGATCCCAACAAAGGGGACAATAAGGGCTTACCTTAGAGTGGGAAACACAACATATTAAAACTGGTTGGGGATCACAATGGATTAATGTTGATTTTGGATCACAACGGTTGACCATTGGTTGGGGTACAATGGATTACCTTTTATTGGGGTGAAAAATATTAATGATGATTGGGGAGAACAACAGCTTACCATCAGTTGGGAAAAACTAAGGATTACCATCAGTTGGGAGACACAACAGATTACTGTTGGTTGGGAAACATAACAGATTACCGTTGGTTAGGAAACACACCAGCTTACCGTCAGATGGGATTGGACCTCAGGGAGGATTCTTATGTACCTTGTCTAGGAGGCAAGGATCAAAGCCCACGTAGTTCGAACGTGTCATGGAATCATGTTGTGAATATAGGACAATGACCTGATGACATACTGGGTATTAGGCATGGTTAGCAGTCTGGGTTGGTCTGACACTCGATAAGAACCAGAGATGTGGGTCCAAACAAAGGGGGCCACAATGGCTTACCGTCGAATGGGGGACACAATGGATAACCTTTGATTGGGGGACACAACGGATTACCATAGATTTGGGGACATAATGGATTACCGTTGATTGGGTTTGGACCTCAATCAGGCTTCCTATGTACCTTGTCTAGGAGGCGAGGATCAAAACACACGTAGTTCAAATGGGAATTGTTTAACATCTCATGGGATGAAAAGGGAATACCGTTTAATGTCATGAAGGATGAGGGTGGACTGGTGTAGAGTTTTTGGGACTGGTGGGTGTTGGGATTGATCCTCTGGGAGGCATCCTACATACCTTTCCTTGCAAAGGATAAAAGTACTTGTAGTTCGGAAGAGGTGTTGGTGAACATACTTGAAGTGGTCAGGACCAATGGTTGTTGGGCTTGAACCTCAATAAGGCTTCCTACGTACCTTTCCTTGGAAAGGATCAAAGTCCAAGTAGTTCAAAAGAGGTGTTGGTGATCTGATGTGAAGTGTTCAGTACCAATAGGTGTTGGGATTGACCCTTAGGGAGGCATCCTACATTCCATGCCTTGGAAGGGATCAAATTCCACATAGTTCAGAAGAGGTGTTGGTGAACCGAGGTGAAGTGGTCGGGACCAATGTTTGTCAGGATTGAACCTCCTGGAGGTGTCCTACATACCTTTCCTTATCAAGTATCAAAGTACCCATAGTTTGGAATGGATTTGGGGATTACACTCTAGGGTGTCCTAGAGAAAATTTCAGGGTCAATGCTTACTCTAAACCCATGTGATTTATGCTCGATGTGAGAAACAAGACTCCGCAAAGACCTGATGATCACGTCGTGAAAGGTGCGTCTGTGGGAGGTGGAATGGGGTTACACATGGTTAGTAGTCCAAGGAGGAAACAAGGGCTTATAAATGGTTAGCTGTCACGACCCGTCCTCGAGGCCCGTGCCGTGACTACCCCAAGCCCGCCTTCCATAGGCCAGGGGCTGGCGACTAGCACCAAGGCGTAAATTCCCGGTAAACAGGGAAGGCATTTCCTTTATGAGTAACAACCACCACAGAGTCAGCAAGAGGAAAGTAACTACAAAGTGCAGAAAAGTAAAGGGGGCCGGAATACAAGCCCAACTGAAAGTACAACTGAAAAGTAAAGTACAGCAACTGAAGAAAAGTCGGCGGCCTCGTGTCGTCCACTGGCAATCCCACCTGAAGGGTGGGTACAGATAGCCTCTAGGCTCCTCGGGTCCCACGTCCGCTCCGAGCATGTCCCGCCCAGTGGTCCACCTCCAGGTACCGTCCTGCTCCACGCCCCAACCGTGATCAGCGCTGTCCGTTGTCTGCAACCAACACAACAAGGTGCGGGCATAGCCCGTGCAGGGGTGAGTACAAGCTACTCAGTAAGGACCCCGAGACCCCCGAAGGTCTCCCGAAATCCACAAAGGATATAGCACAAAAGAAAGATTCAATCACGAAGTAATATCTGACTCGACTTAGGTATATGCCCATACATATACCTAAGTCCCCAATTCAAGCTCTGCTCACGAGCTCAAGAACAACTCAATCCACAAAGGAAAGCAAGACTCAAATCCACAAGGAGAGTAAACAGTAAATCCACATAGGATAATTCAACACAATCCACAAAGGAGAGTAACATAAGATTCAGCTCAACCAGGTATACTTTTTCAGATGACGTCAAAGATGATCACTGATCCATCTAAGTCGTCGGACCCACAAAGGATCGATAGGTACTAACCCCCGCAAAAGACCCACGTAGGATCGGGCTCACATAGAACCTGTAGGCAATGGCTCACACAGAACCGGTAGTAAGGACCCACATAGGATCGGGCTCACACAGAACCTGTAGCACTGATCCACGTAGGATCGCTGAGTGCAGTAGTCGACGCAGTCCACTAAGGATCTCTGCACAGTCGTCGCTGCAGTCCACGAAGGATCTCTGCTCTGCCGTCGTCGCAGTCCACTGAGGATCTCTGCTCTGCCGTCGTCGCAGTCCACGGAGGATCTCTGCTCTGCCGTCGAAGTCACAGCCAGCGCTAGGGTTCCCGCACATAGCGAGCTCGTTTAGGAGGGTCCGCTCCACGAGCCGAGAGGCTGATACATCAACTGACACTTAGTCCGAAATTGATGTATCCAAAAGTTCCGTATCGACAACAGGATCTCAACGCAACAGACGGCGCGTCAATCGGACGCTCGGTCTGAGAGTTATTGGCATTTTCGTCCCAGGGGCCCGGTTTGTTTTTAGGGCAAAACCAACCCGACCGTACTCCACCTGTGTCCGATCCTCGGGCGGAGTATTCCAAAAGTTCCGTCTCACTTAGAGGAAACTACCACAGCTGACGGTACGTCGTTCGGACGTCCGTAGCTCAAGTTATGAGCGTTTCCGCTCCGAGGGCCCGGTTGGTTTCGTGTACGAACCAACCCGGCCGAACCCAAAGTCTTCCGAAACCTTGAGTATAATATACCGAAACGACCGTCTCGATCCAAGGATCGCGTAGCCGCTGACGGTTCGTCAATCGGAGGTCCCAGGCCCAAGATATGGGCGAAAGACCGAAGAAGGCCCGAAAACGGGGGTTCTGGGCCCGGGGCGACCCGTCCCGAACCCCCCCTGGGTCGGCCGAACCGGGTCGGCCCGACCCGGCCCGACCCGGCTAGGCCGGGTCCGGTCCGGCCTGGGCGTGGCCCGGCCGACCGGACCGGCCGGCTCGGCTTCGGCCGCGCGGCCGAATGAGCCGCCGCGGGTTGGACCCGCGACTTTGGAGAAACGCGGCCCGCGCGGGCCGCGTGCTGGGTGGCCGGACCGCGGAAGCGGTCCGGCGGTTCGGCCGCGGCGGACTCCTCCGGCGGCGCGCCGGGCGCCGCCGACTCCGGTCGCCGGTGCCGCCGCGCCGGCGACCCGCGCCGCCGCCACCTTCCGCGGGCCGCCGGAGTTGCTCCGGTGGCCCGTTTTGCCTCCCGTCTGCGCCGTTGCTCCTCCCGGGGGCCGATCTTCACTGCGGGATCAACGGATCTCCCTTGCCGCATGGTTCGTCATCGTCCTCCAAATCCGCACAAATAAGGGAAGATCGGCGGAGGGTTACCGGGTCTTGTTTGTTAGATCCGCACCCTCCGCGTTAGTCATAAACATCATCGGGAGGAAAAGAAAATAATCAACAACAATTTTAAATAAATTAAAATTGTTCGAAGATCAGGTTCTTTACTTTAAAAGAAATAAAATCACGGGAAAGGAAAATATTCCAATCAACCCTTACCTTGTCGTCGTCATCGGACGAGAGGTCGTCGCGGAATCGCTCGTCGCGGAAGAAGGAGATCGTCGCGTTGTCGCGAAAGATGGAGATCGTCGCGTCGTCGCTGTATCCGGCGTCACGTCGCCAATCTCCGGATCAAGATCAAACGGATTTAATTAATTTAAATCCGTTGATATCGAAATTTAAAAAGGGAGAATATAAACGATCTGATTCTCACCTTAGTTGCCGAACGAGGATCGGCCGCGGAAGAAGAGGCGTTGCCGAAGAACGTCGCGGGTAAAGCTCGTCGACGTCGCAGATCTCGGTGTGCATCGTCGAATTTCGGTCGCCGGCGTTCTTCGCGTTCTTCGCGTTCTTCGCGTTCTTCGCGGGGAAGGTGGAGGCCCAGAGAATCTCGCACAACGAGTAATCCTCCAAAAGAAAGAGTTGGTCTTATTTTATTATTTTGCCAACGAACGCAAAAGCGTAAGTAACGACCCATCAGTTCGTTGAATTAATTCAACGAGCGAAACAGCCCATTTAATTCACGAAAGAAACAGCCCAATTAAATGGTCTGTTAAGAATTAAAGAAAACGCGTCGGTTGACTTTTCAGTTACTTTGACGGTTTTCGCGGGTGCGTTACTTAGCGAAAGAAACGGCAGGGCTCGTGCGGGCCCCACCTCACAAATATCCTACCAAGGGGGTAGGATATTTCTGGATAGAATCCTATCCAGGTCAACTCAGATCAAGCCGCCTTTAAGTGGCTTCAAGTGGCTTCCAAGAAGCTGAAGTGAAATAAAATAAAGTTGTCGCATAAACTTTATTTTATTTCTGACTTAAAGCCGCAAAATTTAAAAACCACGTCTGAGCAAACGCAACTCTGGAAGAGGCGTTTCTAAGAAAATACCGGCGCTGCGATTTCATCGGTGCCCTCAGAATTCGATTCCGGGCATCGGTTCAAAAGATAGAAAAACTCGCTCATCCGTTCACTGAACGTACCCGAGCCAAACTTCGGAAAATGATTCCGGGCACACCGGGCCTCGGAATCAGGTGCCGTCTGAAGCTGCGCTCTTGTAAAATTCCAAAGAAAATTAAGAAAGAAAAAAAAATTCCTTGAAATTTGCGGGTCTTTACATTACTCCCACCTCAGGGCTTTACGTCCCCGTAAAGATACATCAAAAACTAGGGGAACAAATGGGGGTACTGAGCACGCATCTGAGCCTCCCGCTCCCAAGTGCTCTCCTGGAGGTTCCCGTGCTGCCATCTGACGCGCACAAGAGGAATCGACCGCCCACATAGGACCCGCTCCTGTCGATCCTCGATCTCCACTGGGACCTCCGCAAAAGTCGCCCCATCGTCCATGTCCAGCTCCCCAAAGTCGATGATGTACGTCGGGTCGTGCACGTATCTCCTCAGCTGAGACACGTGGAAGACGTCGTGCACCCGGTGCAACTGAGGTGGTAGAGCCAGGCGATAAGCCACCTCTCCTATCCTGCTGAGGACCTGAAAAGGCCCGATGAAGCGTGGAGACAACTTGCCGCCTCGGCCAAATCTCCGTAAACCACATCGAGGTGAGACATGCAAAAAGACGTGGTCGCCATCCTCGAACTCCAGTGGCCTCCGCCTCCTGTCAGCATATGACTTCTGCCGGCTCTGAGCTGTCCTCATCCTCTCCTGGATGATCTGGACCTTCTCTGTCGTGGCTTGGACCATCTCTGGTCCCACGAGTGCTGACTCCCCAGGGTCTGTCCAGCACAACGGTGATCTGCAGGGTCTGCCGTACAACGCCTCGTATGGTGCCATCCCGATGGTGGAGTGGTAGCTGTTGTTGTACGCGAACTCCACCAAGGGTAGGTGGTCCTCCCAGCTGCGACCAAAGTCGAGAACACATGCACGGAGCATGTCCTCGAGTGTCTGTATGGTCCTCTCCGTCTGACCATCCGTCTGAGGGTGGAAGGCTTTGCTCAGATGGAGCCGCGTCCCGAACGCCTCCTGCAACCCCTTCCAAAGCCGGGAAGTGAAACGAGCATCTCGATCGGAGACGATAGACGATGGCACACCGTGAAGCCGTACGATCTCCTGGACGTAAAGACGTCCCAAGCTCTCCACTGAGCCCTGCTCTCTGATGGGTAAGAAGTGTGCCGACTTGGTGAGTCGGTCGACAATCACCCAAATGGAGTCGTGACCTCTGGAAGTGCGTGGGAGTCCAGTCACGAAGTCCATAGATATGGCATCCCACTTCCACTCCGGGACCTCCAAGGGATGTACCAAGCCTGCTGGTACCTGATGCTCTGCCTTCACCTGCTGGCAGGTGAGGCATCGTGAAATGAACTCTGCCACAGCTTTCTTTATGCCCGGCCACCAGTGTTGTCGCCTGAGATCCTGGTACATCTTCGCCACTCCGGGATGTACCGCCAAGGGAGAAGTGTGAAACTCTCTCAGCACCTCCTCTCGTAAAGCGACTGGTACGAAGGTACTTCCTCTGAAAAGGATGTCGAGCTCTGCTCCAAGGGAGAAACCATCAGGCGCCTAACCTAAGGATATCAGTGCACGCCGGGTCTCACAGTCAGCGTCCCCACGCTGAGCCTCTCTGACCCGCTGTAGAAGTGGAGGAGAGACCGTGAGAGACTGAAGAAAGGCTACTCCGTCTCTATCCACAAAGGATATCTGTAAGGAGGCTAGCTGCTCCGTCGCCTCCTCAAGTAGCTGAATGCCCGTCCTCCTGCTGAGGGCATCGGCTACCACGTTCCCCTTCCCAGGAGTATAGACTATCTCAAAGTCATAGTCCTGGAGGAACTCAAGCCATCTCCGCTGTCTCAGGTTCAGGTCCTTCTGAGAGAAGATATACCTGAGACTCTGGTGGTCAGAAAAGACTATGAAGCGCTCGCCCATCAGATAGTGCCGCCAAGTCTTCAGAGCGAAGACCACTGCTGCTAACTCCAGGTCATGAGTGGCGTAGTTCTGCTCATGCGGCCTCAACTGACGTGATCCGTAGGCGATCACGTCCCGCTCCTGCATCAGGACGCACCCGAGTCCAGTCCCTGATGCATCGCAGTAAACTACGTATCCAACTCCCTCCTCAGGCAACCTCAAGATAGGTGCGCTGGTCAATCTCTGTCTCAGCTCCTGGAAGCTCTGCTGACATCTGTCTGACCACACAAAGGGTTTCCCCTTCTTTGTCAACGCTGAGAGTGGTGCCGCAACTCTGGAGAAGTCTGGCACGAATCTCCGATAGTATCCGGCTAGGCCCAAGAAGCTCCGCACCTCTGTCACGCTCTTGGGTGGCTCCCAAGCTAGCACTGCCTCGATCTTCGCGGGATCCACTGCAACTCCCGCCTCAGAGATGACGTGCCCCAAGAAATGGACCTCACGTAACCAGAACTGGCATTTTGAGAGCTTGCCATAAAGCTGGTGCTCTCGGAGTGTGCCTAGCACAACTCCTAGGTGGTAGGCATGCTCCTCCTCAGTCGTCGAGTATACCAAAATGTCATCAATGAAGACCACGACAAATCGGTCGAGGTATGGCTGGAAGATCCTGTTCATGAGGCTCATGAACACTGCTGGAGCATTGGTTACGCCGAACGGCATAACCAAGAACTCATAATGGCCATACCGACACCTGAAGGCCGTCTTCTGCACGTCCTCGTCTCGAACTCTGAGCTGATGATAGCCTGACCGGAGGTCTATCTTCGAGAACCACCGCGCTCCCTTGAGCTGATCAAAGAGGTCATCAATCCGTGGCAGCGGATACTTGTTCCTCACTGTCACCTGGTTCAGGCGACGATAGTCGACACACAGTCGCAAGCTCCTGTCTGCCTTCTTGGCGAACAAAATCGGGGAAGCCCAGGGTGAAACACTAGGTCGGATAAACCCCTTGCTCTGCAAGTCCTCCAACTGTACCCGCAGCTCCCGAAGCTCGGCGGGGGCCATCCGATATGCTGGAGTAGATATCGGGGCTGTCCCGGGGTACAAGTCGATGTAAAAGTCTACCTCTCTACGAGGAGGTAGCCCTGGAACGTCGTCGGGAAAGACGTCCACGTACTGGTCCACCACTGCAGGAAAAGTCGGACTCCGCACGTCCACTGCTCCTAGGATGAGGCTAGCCAACTGATGAGAGATGGGCTGCACTCTCCTCCGCGGAAGTCCATCCTGTGCTGCAAAGGTTCCCTTCTCGCCGGTGAAGGTAAACCTGCTCCCGTTGGTGAGAACACCTCGCACCTTGCGCCTAAAACAGTCGATCTGGGCATGAACCGTGGATAGCCAATCCATGCCCAAGATGAAGTCGTAAGGCCTCGACGCCGCTACAAGGAGATCCCAGCCGAAGCTCTCGCCTCCTAGAGTAAGCTCACACTGCCGGCACCAGTGCGTAATCGTCGAGTCTGCTCCCGTAGGAGTCTCTAGCCGTAAGGATCGAGCCAACGGCTCAGTCGGAATCTCCGAGCTCCGAACAAGGGCAGAGGCTATGAAAGAGTGACTCGCTCCTGTGTCTATAAGTACTGCAGCAAGGGTGGAATAGACACAGATCGTACCTCGAATCATCTCTGGCATGTCAGGGTCGTAGGCCTCCACTGCCTGGAGCTGGGCCTGTCCCTGCCCGCCAGCTCCCTGTGGTCGAGGTGGCCCTCCTGGTGGTGGTGGGGGTAGAGCCTGGAAGCGTCACCCACCACCCGCTTCTCGGCCAGCTCCTCTGCCTCGTCCTCCTCCTCCCTGCGGACCGCCACGGTCGACCCTCTGCCTCTGCCTGGGTGGCCCCTCCACCGTCTGCTGCTCCTCTGATCGGCGAGTCGGGCAGTCACGAGCCATGTGACCCTGCCCGCCGCAGGAGTAGCACAACCTGCCTCTCGGAAGGCTGGCACTCCGCTGTGTGCCCCATACTGCTGAGCCGGTGTCCTGAGGCCGTCTGCGTGAGGTTCTGGTCTGCCTGGACCCGAGAGTCATCCGTCGGCTACCTGCTGCCGAAGACTCAGCTACCTGCCGCCCTGCGCTAGGTCTCGCCGCTGAAGAAGGCTCTGCCAGGAAGCTCTCGATCAGGAGGGCTCGCTCCAGCACTCCCGCCTGGGTCGGAATGCTGAGGGAGATCAGCGACGCCCGAATCTCCTGTCGCAAGCCCTGCTCGAAGGTCCGGGCCCGGAAGAAGGGGTCCCGTACCATGTCGGTCGAGTAGCGAGATAGGTCAGTGAACCTCGCCGCGTACTGAGCGACCGTCATGCTGCCCTGGCGCAGCTGGAGAAGCTCCTGGATACGCACCGCTCGGAGGGTGGCCGGGACGAACTCAGAGCAGAAGAGGCTCTCGAAGTCCGTCCAGAGCAAGGATGCCTCATCGTGAACCTGGAGCATCAAGCTCCACCATCGTCCTTCCGCCGCCTGCAGGAGGCTCGCTGCGAGAATCACCGTGAGATCTGCTGGTGTCCTCACTAGCCTAAAGATCCGTACCACCGCCTCTAGCCAGTCCTCGGCGGCCTGGGGGTCCGCCTCACCGCGAAACCTGGGCGGTCGCTGGCTCTGAAACTCATGCAGTGCCCTGAGGCGACGTGCATCGTCAGCGTCTAGTACTGGTAGCATCGGTGGCTCGGCGGGTAAAGCTACCGCCGGTGCCACTGCTGGCAAAGGGCCCTGTACCGAGGCCTCGTCGCTCGGTGGGCTACCGTCGCGCCCTACACTCGGAACCCTAGCTGGCTGTCGTCGCGGGGCCATCCTGAAAAGGAGAACAAGAGCACCACAGTCAGAACAGTATACCTGGTGAGCTGGCACAAGTAATCACAAGGAAAACTTGAGACTTTCATGAAGCAGATCAGTATACCCGGTGAGCTGACACAAGTAATCACAAAGAAGACTTTAAAACACACACGCAATCAATGTTTTCATGCATTAAGTCGGAAATCAGGAGTCAGGGTCCTGGTGTACGGATACGTCGGCCGCCGCACCAACACTGGGCTCCCTGAACTGATAACCACACTCAATACACTAAACACTATTGCTTCACATAGAAAGAAAAGAAGATCAGAGTCTGCGGTAGAACCGACCACCTCTGATACCAATTTGTCACGAACCGTCCTCGGGGCCCGTGCCGTGACTACCCCAAGCCCGCCTTCCATAGGCCAGGGGCTGGCGACTAGCACCAAGGCGTAAATTCCCGGTAAACAGGGAAGGCATTGCCTTTATGAGTAACAACCACCACAGAGTCAGCAAGCGGAAAGTAACTACAAAGTGCAGAAAAGTAAAGGGGGCCGGAATACAAGCCCAACTGAAAGTACAACTGAAAAGTAAAGTACAACAACTGAAGAAAAGACAGCGGCCTCGTGTCGTCCACTGGCAATCCCACCTGAAGGGTGGGTACAGATAGCCTCCAGGCTCCTCGGGTCCCACGTCCGCTCCGAGCACGTCCCGCCCAGTGGTCCACCTCCAGGTACCGTCCTGCTCCACGCCCCAACCGTGATCAGCGCTGTCCGTCGTCTGCAACCAACACAACAAGGTGCGGGCATAGCCCGTGCAGGGGTGAGTACAAGCTACTCAGTAAGGACCCCGAGACCCCCGAAGGTCTCCCAAAATCCACAAAGGATATAGCATAAAAGAAAGATGCAATCACGAAGTAACATCTGACTCGACTTAGGTATATGCCCATACATATACCTAAGTCCCCAATTCTAGCTCTGCTCACGAGCTCAAGAACAACTCAATCCACAAAGGAAAGCAAGACTCAAATCCACAAGGAGAGTAAACAGTAAATCCACATAGGATAGTTCAACACAATCCACAAAGGAGAGTAACATAAGATTCAGCTCAACCAGGTATACTTTTTCAGATGACGTCAAAGATGATCACTGATCCATCTAAGTCGTCGGACCCACGAAGGATCGATAGGTACTAACCCCTGCAAAAGACCCACGTAGGATCGGGCTGACACAGAACCTGTAGGCAGTGGCTCACACAGAACCGGTAGTAAGGACCCACATAGGATCGGGCTCACACAGAACCTGTAGCACTGATCCACGTAGGATCGCTGAGTGCAGTAGTCGACGCAGTCCACTGAGGATCTCTGCACAGTCGTCGCCGCAGTCCACGAAGGATCTCTGCTCTGCCGTCGTCGCAGTCCACTGAGGATCTCTGCTCTGCCGTCGTCGCAGTCCACGGAGGATCTCTGCTCTGCCGTCGAAGTCACAGCCAGCGCTAGGGTTCCCGCACATAGCGAGCTCGTTTAGGAGGGTCCGCTCCACGAGCCGAGAGGCTGATACATCAACTGACACTTAGTCCGAAGTTGATGTATCCAAAAGTTCCGTATCGACAACAGGATCTCAACGCAACAGACGGCGCGTCAATCGGACGCTCGGTCTGAGAGTTATTGGCATTTTCGTCCCAGGGGCCCGGTTGGTTTTTAGGGCAAAACCAACCCGACCGTACTCCGCCTGTGTCCAATCCTTGGGCGGAGTATGCCAAAAGTTCTATCTCACTTAGAGGAAACTACCACAGCTGACGGTACGTCATTCGGACGTCCATAGCTCAAGTTATGAGCGTTTCCGCTCCGAAGGCCCGGTAGGTTTCGTGTACGAACCAACCCGGCCGAACCCAAAGTCTTCCGAAACCTTGAGTATAATATACCAAAACGACCGTCTCGATCCATGGATCGCGTAGCCGCTGACGGTTCGTCAATCGGAGGTCCCAGGCCCAAGATATGGGCGAAAGACCGAAGAAGGCCCGAAAACGGGGGTTCTGGGCCCGGGGCGACCCGGCCCGAACCCCCCCTGGGTCGGCCGAACCGGGTCGGCCCGAACCGGGTCGGCCCGAACCGGGTCGGCCCGACCCGGCCTGACCCGGCGAGGCCGGGTCCGGTCCGGCCTGGGCGCGGCCCGGCCGACCGGACAGGCTGGCTCGGCTTCGGCCGAGCGGCCGAATGAGCCGCCGCGGGTTGGACCCGCGGCTTTGGAGAAACGCGGCCCGCGCGGGCCGCGTGCTGGGTGGCCGGACCGCGGACGCGGTCCGGCGGTTCGCCGCCGCCGCGGCTCGGCTGCGGCGGACTCCTCCGGCGGGGCGCCGGGCGCCGCCGCCTCCGGTCGCCGGTGCCGCCGCGCCGGCGACCCGCGCCGCCGCCACCTTCCGCGGGCCGCCAGAGTTGCTCCGGTGGCCCGTTTTGCCTCCCGTCTGCGCCGTTGCTCCTCCCGGGGGCCGATCTTCACTGCGGGATCAACGGATCGCCCTTGCCGCACGGTTCGTCGTCGTCCGCCAAATCCTCACAAATAAGGGAAGATCGGCGGAGGGTTACCGGGTCTTGTTTGTTAGATCCGAACCCTCCGCGTTAGTCATAAACATCATCGGGAGGAAAAGAAAATAGTCAACAACAATTTTAAATAAATTAAAATTGTTCGAAGATCAGGTTCTTTACTTTAAAAGAAATAAAATCACGGGAAATGAAAATATTCCAATCAACCCTTACCTTGTCGTCGTCGTCGGACGAGAGGTCGTCGCGGAATCGCTCGTCGCGGAAGAAGGAGATCGTCGCGTCGTTGCGGAAGAAGGAGATCGTCGCGTCGTCGCGGTATCCGGCGTCGCGTCGCCAATCTCCGGATCAAGATCAAACGGATTTAATTAATTTAAATCCGTTGATATCGAAATTTAAAAAGGGAGAATTTAAACGATCCGATTCTCACCTTAGTTGCCGAACGAGGATCGGCCGCGGAAGAAGAGGCGTTGCCGAAGAACGTCACGGGTAAAGCTCGTCGACGTCGCAGATCTCGGTGTGCGTCGTCGAATTTCGGTCGCCGGCGTTCTTCGCGTTCTTCGCGTTCTTCACGTTCTTCGCGTTCTTCACGGGGAAGGTGGAGGCCCAGAGAATCTCGCACAACGAGTAATCCTCCAAAAGAAAGAGTTGGTCTTATTTTATTATTTTGCCAACGAACGCAAAAGCGTAAGTAACGACCCATCAGTTCGTTGAATTAATTCAACGAGCGAAACAGCCCATTTAATTCATGAAAGAAACAGCCCAATTAAATGGTCTGTTAAGAATTAAAGAAAACGCGTCGGTTGACTTTTCAGTTACTTTGACGGTTTTCGCGGGTGCGTTACTTAGCGAAAGAAACGGCGGGGCTCGTGCGGGCCCCACATCACAAATATCCTACCAAGGGGGTAGGATATTTCTGGATAGCATCCTATCCAGTTCAACTCAGATCAAGCCGCCTTTAAGTGGCTTCAAGTGGCTTCCAAGCAGTTTAAGTGAAATAAAATAAAGTTGTCGCACAAACTTTATTTTATTTCTGACTTAAAGCCGCAAAATTTAAAAACCACGTATGAGCAAACGCAACTCCGGAAGAGGCGTTTCTAAGCAAATACCAGCGCTACGATTTCATCGGTGCCCTCAGAATTCGATTCCGGGCATCGGTTCAAAAGATAGAAAAACCCGCTCGTCCGTTCACTGAACGTACCCGTGCCAAACTTCGGAAAATGATTCCGGGCACACCGGGCCTCGGAATCAGGTGCCGTCTGAAGCTGCGCTCTTGTAAAATTCCAAAGAAAATTAAGAAAGGAAAAAAAAAATTCCTTGAAATTTGCGGGTCTTTACATTAGCGGCCCAAAGAGGAAATAGGGGCTTACATGTGGTTAGCAGCCTAGGGAGATGGATATTGGGACTTACTCTAGGATGGAGACCCGGTAGCTACAAATCCCAGAGAGATCTGGCACAAAAGATAATATGGTTTCGGTGCCCATCCATCCCACTAGTCCTAGGTACTATAGAGGATAGGAGGGGAAGCAGGTACACTACCTCATAAAAGAGAGGATAGGGGCTTACACTTCTTCCCTATGGACATGCATCGCTCTGGTAGAGATGATATCATTCCATGTTAGGAAGAGCACACTCTTGTGGAGATGAGCAGGTGTAGAGATTGTCTGAGATAGGGCACCCCGCGTATGATGCACAAGGAAGGGTCCCGATTTAACATCATGTGTTGAGGATGATGGAGCATGGTAGTTTAACATCCTACATCTCGGATTAGGCGGGTTCACTCCACTCCCCTAAGACATACATAACTGATACACGTCTACCTTTGGGGATGGAAAGGCATCAGAAATGTTGTGTTGATCAGGTGTCATGGAGTGATCCATTGAGGAGCCCACATTATCATGGCTATGTGAAGAAGAAATATCCATTAGCATGTCTATGCGAAGAAGCATGAGGTGAATCCATGAAACATGCATCACTGCCCAATGGACGTTCAAATCACTTCGTGCTCACCTGGAGGGCCCACAAGAAAAGGGGTTGCAGACCAAAGGGGTTCATAGGAAGAGGCCTCATCAAGCTCTGGGGCTCCATGTATTGGAGGGTCTTCGCGAAGTGGTATTCTTCCTGTAGTGAAATGTCCTAGACTAGGCATAGGGAATTGCTTCGTATGGAAGGTGATTCGTGAAGTAGAAAGGCTTTTGTAGAGTAGTGAATTTTAAAGTAAGGGTGACATTCAAAGCGTAGCATTGCGGAGTAGTGTGCTTCACGAAGCACAATGACACTGACGTAGCATGTGGGTAACATTTACATAGAGGGTACTTTGAGAAGTATGAGTTCTATGAGAAGACCCTAGTCCCCGTAAAGATCCCCTTCCTTAGAGAAGGCTTGTGGGCTCTGCAAAGGGAATCCCCCTTTAGAGATTGGTTGATTTCAAGTCAAAGGAAAGGCACTTCGTGAATCTCAAGTACCTTGAAGAGCTCATTTTTTCACAAAGAATAAATTGTGATGCGATTTGAGAGATGATAAGGTGAAAGGTTGAAGGGTCCATCTTTTGGGCTTGAGGGGAGCCCGATATTTATAGGTAAGAGGCACTGTGAATTAGTTCTCACTGGGCACAGAGCCACATGTCACTTTTTCGTAACCATAGAACCTCCTGCCTCCGTTCTCTATCGCGGATTCACAAACGTCCATCAATTCATGGTGCCTCCAGCCTCTTTTATTCATGGTGTCTTCACAAATGCCAGTCAGTTCGTGAATCCTACCACCTCGTTGCTTTGTGGTGGCTTCGCCAATATCAATCGGTCCATGGATCCTCCCACCTCCTTGCTCTGTGGTGGTTTCACAAACTTCAATTGAATCATGGACCCTCCCTCCACCCTACTCTGCGGTGGCTTTGAAAACGTCCATCGGATCACGGAGCCTCCCACCTCCTAGCTCTGAAGCTGCTTCAGAAACGTCAATTCGTTCGCGATGCCTCCCACATCCTTGTTCCATGAATGATTCGCAAACGTCAATAGAATTGCGGAGGCTCCCACCTCCCTGCTTCGTGGCGGCTTTGTAAATGTCAATTAAATCACAGAGCCTCTCACCTCCTTGCTTCCTGGAGGCTTCGAAAACATCAATCGGATTACAGAGCCCCCCGCCTCCTTTCTCCACAATGGCTTTGCAGAGGGGGTAGCTTCCTGTCAATCTTAGTGTTGTGGGGCTCTGCGAACTAGTTTTTTGAGTCATCCTTAAAGGCTTTGCATTTTGTCATCCTCTTCCCCAATTTTGGCACCAAAAAATGACCCCCCTCAAACATATAGCTTAGGTGAGAACGTGGGTCAAATTATGAGGTTCAATCTCCAAAATGCCTTGGTCAATCATGAAGATAGCTCATAAAGGAGTCTCTAAAGGTGGATAGGCGACGTGCGTGCTGAGAGAGTCGCGAAGCTTACTATAGTAGGATGTGCCTCAAAGAACAAGGGGTCATCGCCTATAAATAGGGGAGTTTGGCCTCTCTTTTATCCTTTCTCACCTTCACATTTTTGAACTTGTGATCTTGATTAAAAAAGCTCTGCATACTCTGTGATTTCTCCCCGTGAATCGGGATTTCTACTTCATGACGCACAGCGAGTCTTCGACTCCATAGTGATGCGATATTTGGATTTTTCCTAAAGGTTGGGGCAGGGCTCCGCGATTTATTTGTTGGGACCAATCTCCGTGAACGGCCTTCATGAATTGGCTTTGTGAAAGTGCTTCGCAAACCAGAACCAAAAGGTCTACATTTCTAAAAACTGAATGGCTGACCAGGATGCTGCCAGGGGGTCCTTGCAGATGCTTCTTGGAGGGAGGATATGGCGGATAGATCAGGTATAAAGGAGTTTTTAAAAATCCATTCTGACCATAATTTTCTAATTGAGATGGTATCATAGAGTTAGAGGGACTATCCACTGTGCTGGAGGCTGCCTCTATATGGATTTGTCCTGAGGGATGACGTCTTCATCCCTGAAGAGAGTATGGATGAGCTAGCTTATTTGTTCAAGAGCACATTGATCCAACGCCAATGGTTTAGGGAGGATGGTGACCATGCCTTGGAGGACTTTACATTTGTAAACACTGACTGTCTTTAAAATCATGTGCATAACATTGATGGAAAGGAATCGCAGCCAGATAAATATCCTTTTTTGTACCATACTATTTTGATGGTAGCCCTGGGGAACCTGGAGAAGGGGTGGACCAACAAGTGGGATCTGCACCAGGGTGGAAACTTCATTGACTAATGGGAATGGGCCTACTCGGTATGTGCCTCGTACGAAGAATTCAGAGCAGAGATGAGGTGAGTGGGCTTGTATGAGGTGGCTTGGGCCTCCCAATTCCATATCTATCGGCTGAAGAAGCTGATTCTAGAGTTGCTGAGCAGATGGTCATCGAGGACCAATTTCTTCCATTTTCAACATGGAGAGGTCAACATCAGCCGATAGGATCTGAACCAGATTTTGGGGGTCCTAATACTGGGGGAAATGTACAATGAGTTCCTTTCTATTATGCGTGTGTGGGAAGATCCAGAGTAGATGCCACCATTGGTGATGGCATTAATGGATCTGGTGCAGGGAGAGGACAAGCAGTTTGTGATGGACATCCATTTCAAATGGTGGTTCAAGCAGTTATTGAACTTCCAGGAAAATAGACAGTTCCCTGTGAGGCCTCGAAATTTCCTGAAGGGGGCTCAATGAGGCAAGGAGCACTCATACTTGCGGATTTTGGAGGATAGATAGTGGAAAATAGTGGGATTCAACATCAATACCGAGCAAAAAATAATAGTCAGGTTGGATTAATTCATTATAGAACTCATATGTTGTTGGATCCTACTAGTGCGAGACATGAACATGGGCGTGTGACCAATCATGCTTATCATGGATTCCATGTTGGCGATAGGGGGATGTGTCAACATCTGGATCCTGATGATCACCATGTTGTAAATGATGATGTGGAATTTCAGCGAGGGAAATAAGCCGTAGAGGATATGTGGGTTGTTCCACCTTCTTTATGGGTGGATAGTGGCATATATTAGGGGTATTTATGAATATTCAAACCCCATATCCCCTCTAGGATCGAATGATTGCCCAGCCATTCTGAATGTGGTGGGGAGATTTCCAACTAAGATGACCTTTCAGGCATTTCTGAATTGAGTATGGAAGGAAAATTAGTTAAATTTCCACTGCTAACCATTTCCATCATGTGTGTTCATAGATGAAGACTATGGAACAAAAGAGAATTAGTCCTACGTCTTCATCTTTCGGGGTGGAGTCCTGGTGGCACGGGTGGACCATGAGTCCCTCTGTGAGCCATACACTCCGCACTGTTTTGCGAGGATGTTTCAGTGCATGCAGTGACTGGCCCCATAGGTCTATTTTTGGGTGTTCCATGAGGATCAACCATGTGTGATGAGGCAGTTGTGGCTCATATTCACACATGAGGAAGAAAAGATGTAAAACGAGCTGCCTCTGCTGACAACCATCATGGGGCTGGTGAAGAATTGTTCCAAGAGCTGCGAGGCGGCCTACCCTATGGAGATACATAAGTAGACAACCATTCAGGCTAGTGATGGGGTGCCTCCCCAACCTCGAGGCCGGGGAAGGAAGGGGGCAGGGACATCTCATGGTGGCGGGGTTGCAGTGGTGGTGAGGCCCACATCGGTCAAAAGGTAGGTGGTAGCGGATCCAGCAGCGAAAGAGGACCCAGTGGTCCCAAAGAAGATGAATCATCCAGAGGGGAGGCCACCAAGATGATTTAACAGGATATCCTCCTAGGCTTCGAGGAATTGGTTGTGCCACATAGACATGCCAGAGAACGTTGTCTTCTCAGATGCTTGGGACATCTGGGATTTCAACCAAAAATTCATCAACCATTCTGAGTTGGGGAAACACCTGAACCATATAGGGATGGATTTGATGGGGATCGACACTATCAGAGCTGGAATTGTAGTATCCCAAGCAGAGGAAGAGCAATACCTGGCCGAGTTGGAGGACTTCGTGCACTCCTGGGGTGTCGTACGTCCAATGAAGGACCAGGTAAAAGTGTTTTTAGATTTAGCAACCCCTCTGCAGTTTTCAGCTACTGAATTGATGTAACACTTCCCTCTGATAGAATAATTTGAAGATTCCTCCTTGGGGTAGGAGGTCGGTAGAGGGAGCCCTCTCAAGAAAGGAAAGGTCAGCGATTCAGACCCAGAGTAGGAAGAGTTAACAGATTCCCATGAAGCAAAATCCTAAACCGTTTCCCGGAGTTTTTACCTGGATTGTCTAGGAATTCTTGATTGATATTTGAACTATGAAAGAGGGCCTCATACGCAGAACCCATTCCCGCCCAACATCATATGTAGATGCGGGGCCTTCAGGATCCGCACCCGCAGCTATGGTGGTTACAACTCTTAGCGGAGCTGGGACACCCAAGGTGGATATTATGTAGTTTTCAAACTTTCCAAAAATATATAGGGGGCCACACCTCAGGGACCCAATGGAAACAACCAAAAAACGAGCCCTACTATTTGATCTCTATAGCTCCCCATTACAGAATTCATTACTGCCACCCCTTGATTAGGTTAACTAACATATGTGCACTATTTGTATGCAGAGATCTTCAAATGGCATGGGATACCTTGAAAAGGTTGGATGGTACTCTCGGCTGCACCTTTCTCAGGGGAATGTTGGTGGTCTTGGAGGTTGATATCTAAAATGACCAAGATAAGACGCTCCTGATTAGTGGTGGGACCATTAGTAGGACAGATCCTTAGATCATTAAGGTGGGATCCGACGATGAAGATCGACCGAACATCACGGGTCTTTCCATACCCGATAAGACACCAGATGCAGACCCTACTTATGAATTCTTGGGGTCATTTCTCGCATATGAACCTACTAACCTCACGGATCATGATGAAATGGCCTCCATTGAGGAGGATAGGAAAATTTCCCACCGCCAGTCATGGAATCTGATTAAATGATTCATCGATGACACCCCTCAAGCACAATGGATAAACCAGATGGGGAGGCTTCGGTCTCGAATATGTGAACTGTATGTTGGGGGAGTGCATTTCCAACATCCTCACAAGATCGTCTGATATCTAATTATAGATAATATTCAATAATATGACCATAACCTTGGTGTGGGTTGGTAGAATAGAAAAGAGGTGAACAGTAAGAGGCTCTAAGAGGCTGAAAATGTGATTCAATGGCTACAGGTCCAAGAAGATGAGAATTATTCTTTTCTTACCACGCAGTCAGAGATCATATCACGTCTGAATTCCCAGCTGGTAGAGGTCAAAGAGCACATGAATCATGCCTCTGAGGAGATGACTGCCATCCGAACCAACATGGAACGAGCACAGATCGTGGTTGACGAACTACAACCCACTGCTGCTGAGGAGGAGTGGGAACTGAATAGGTGATAGCGAATCCTGGACGCCATAAACCAGAGGGTGGCGGAGCTAAAACTCTATTATTATGGGTTAAACCCATCCATGGGAGGGGTCGATCCTCAGGTGTTGTGATTCATGTAACTTTTGAACATACCTTCATGCTTTGATTATTTATTCTAGATGCATTCAAGAGTTCTATTATTCATTTACTGTCTATTACATTCCCATTACATTCATGGAGCATCCAGTGATCAATCCCAAAGCTCACGTGTGTCAGGACTAATGTGAGAAACTAGGTATGACCACCTTGTTATTCCACCCGAATATGAGTGTGTTGACCACGCTTCGTGCATCCACGTTTTGAAAAATCATTCTATATTTTTAGGAAGAACTAGGAAGGCATGACTGGAGAACGAGGGTATCATAACAGTCAAATTTCCATTTTCCCAACGTTCTCTACTACACGAGTGGGGTAACACCAGGGGTGTTAGAATCAATCCAAATAGTGGGGAAAGGAAAATGTAAATCAAGATACCCAAAATTCGGGACACTATAGGGGTTTCTTGACAATTAAAAATAACTGTGGATTGTGTTCCAATCATAGTACCCCTGTTGTGTTAGCCTAGAATTGGGATGACAAATGAAGGTCGACCGTTGACCATGTTCTAAAAACAAGGCCTTAATCAAAATGTTATTCATCGGTCTTTCAAAACATTATCCCATGACAGTAGTTAATCCATAGGTCTAGCACCCATACTGGTATGGGGTTCCTTTATACATGAAGGGGATGAGGGTCCAAATAAAGGGCACACAAAGTGTGGTGGTTGGATTGATGGGTTGTTTGAATGGAGTCCATCACTCTTGAAATTACACCACCATGGTGGAAACACATTGGGTGGGTGCATTGGTCTAATTAGAGATCAACCAAACATCTGAATAGGACCTCTCTGGTAAGGACCTAGAATGATCTTTAGTTTTACATCATACCAACAACAATGATAGACTCGTAGTTTAAAATGTCATACAGTGAGGATGGTGCACTTAGTTTAAAGGTCATACTGCCTGGACCAAGATCGGGGCTGAGGGGCCAGAAGGGTTAAGGACCTCGGGGCTAGGCCCCAGGCAAAATGGCTGGGCATCGCTATGTATCCCCTGAAAATTGGAATCAAGACAAACATTGTTATTGAGCACGAAATGTCTAGAGAATAATACAGATAGGATAAATCCTCTCTGGCGAGGGATCTGATGGATCCCATAATTATTTAATGGAATCCTAAACATGTTCAGGGTAGATCTGTATTTACATGGTTTCCCAGAACGACGATGTGCGGTGTGGTGCATATCCTGGCGTGAATGAGACCCCCAAGAGGCACTCGTCACATCACATGTTCCCGAAAGAAATAGTTCAGGCCAAGGGGCCAAAGAACAGGGGGTGGAAGGATTTAAGATTCTTGGTGTTGCACACATTGACAGAATGTCTGAGCATCCCTATATATCCCATGAGGATGAGAATCAATCCATATGTAGTTCTGAAATGTTGTCTTTACGACTTGTAGATAAGATGTATAGACCTCTTAGTTTAAGGTCTTAGAGCTCAAACTAGAGATTGTAAGGAATTAGGGAGACACATGGTGAGGTTATTATAAAACCTGAAGTGAATGAGGACCTGGAGTCCATATCACCATGTGTTCATTGATGTGGTCTTAGGTTGAGGGACTGAAAATGAAAATAAGGCTACACCCAAGGAAAATCACGTGGGCATTCTTATGTACCCCATGAGAATGGGAATCAAGACTTACATAAATCTGGACATGACATGGTAAGTTACCAATGCCAAGGATGATAAGCTCATGCAGGTCTGGACCTCACACAAAAATAAGTGGAATTTGATAGATCTTGTTTTTCATTCAGGGTAAATGGGTATTTTTTGTGAAGAGATAAACCTAGGATAGATAATCCTAGTATTGCTACATGAATCAAGACGCATGTAGGCATTGACAAATGGTATGGTGGATAACCAATAACTAACATTATGTCCCCTTGAGTGAGAACATCACGATGCAGTGCTTTTTTCATTGTGAGACCAAGACGATAATGTCATAGTTTAGGGTCGTGTGATAGGACCAACCATGCATTTTAACATCATGAAATAATGACACAATAGTATAGAGTCATGTGGGAGCAAAGGGGGAATGTTCATGACGTGATAAAGCATACCCGATGTGAATGAGGATGAGGTCCACATCACACCACACGTGATTATAGGGAAGAAACCTTGGGCTGAGGGGCTAAAAAAGGATAGAAAATATGGGGATGGACCTATTGAAAAAACGTCAATGTATTCCTACGTATTCCATGAGGTTGGGAATCAAGCCATACATATTTTTGAGAGTTCATTTTGACGTCATGCAGGATGTAACAGTTTAAGGTCATGTAGGACTATATACAATTTAACATCATGGGGGTTGACATACAGTTTAATGTAAGGTGGTACATGAGGTAGGAGGGACTAGCTCCAAGAAAGAGAGTATGTGGTGCTGTGATTGCAAACCCAATGTGAACAATGAAATAAGCCCACAAATGCCACACCACACAATCTTATAATATTTAGGGCCGAAAACGATGAACAGAAGAGATAATTAGTGGAACATGAGCTGGACCCGAAGAACGGATGTTCGGTCATTCTTACATATCCCATGAAAATAGGAATCAAGCTATACATAGTCCTAAGGGTTGTACATATAAATAGATATAAGTTTAAGGTCTTAGATCTTACACCATGGAGAAGAGAAACTCTTCCAAGAGAGCACATAACACAATCTGATCCCTAATCCCACATGAGTCAAACTAAATGTGGGAAACAATGGCGGAATAGGTCTTTGAAAACATGGAATAAACATAAAGGGAAAATCCGTGTGGTGCCCTGAACGACACCTTACAGTGGCTTTGTCCTCCTAACGTGAAAATGTGCATTGAGGGATAGTACCAAGAGTTTCAAAATTCCCCTTGGACATGATGTGGTGGAAAATGATATGAATCTTGAAGCCAAAATTTATGGCTTGATGGGATCAGTGTGATGATGGAGGATAATTATTGACCGTGTTCAAAACACAATATCCATATTGTGTTACCTAGAATGGGAAAAACAAAAGAGTTTCAACTACTTACCATATTCACAATGCGGGATTTGTATCAGTTTACTGTTTAAAACCCTCAAGGACGTTATCCCGTAATGGTAGGAGAGCCCATGGTCCGAGCATCCATGCCATATGGGGGTCCCCTTGGATGTTAAATACAATGAAATCCCAAATGAAGGGGATCCTGAAGCCTGAAAAATGGATAAGAGCATGTCCACGTAGAATATGACAATATAGGTTCTAAACTAGAGTACTTTGGGGAACATTGGTGAATCTCCAAAGAGGTTCGAGGGACCCATGTTAAGAGAAACCGACTCGAAAAGATGATTTTAGAATAGGGGAGTAAAGGGATATCAAGAGAAAGAGGTACAAGTCATGGTTGTTACAAACCCAAAGTGAATGGGGATATAATCCCATACCATGCTGTATACACCTACCCTAGGAGGACTCAGGCCAAGAGGCCATAAGGATAAAGAGGTATCTAAGAGATGGGGATGGACATGAAATCTAGATTTTTGGGAGTTCCTACATATCCCATAAATATGGGAATCAATCCACATGTACTTCTGAGGAAGGATGTTGTGCAGTTTAACATCATGCAACAAGGAAGCAAATAGGGGAAAGGTACCCAAGTGATGGATGTGTATGGAATGGTGAGTATCCAAATGGTGAATGAGGGCATACGCTCACACCACATCATACAATCCGAAAATAACACATTTACAAAGGGGATGAGAAGGTTTAGGGACCTGAAATGGGAAGTCCAAACCATTTTGTAGTTTAATGTCTTGTAGTGAGGATGATGATTATCTTAGTTTATGGTCGTAGGGCTTGGACAGTAGATGTTGGGTTTAATGTCATATGAAAGGGACAACTGAGTGGAGATGGTGAATCATTGTGCCTGTGGAAAACCACGAAATGGAAATGATGATAGAGGAAACTTTTGACCATGTTTGCAACACAATCTATATATTTATGTGACCAGAGTTCGAGGGAAAACAATTGAGAATTGACTGTTGACTACATTCAAAACATGGGAATTTTATCATTTTTTTTTGAAATCCTTGAGGATGTTGGCCGAAAATGGTAGGAGAACCCTTGGTGTAAGAATCTATGATGTTCAGGGGTCCTTTTGGATATAAAATATGATGGGAACCCAAATTATGGGGCGTGAGAAGCATGGCGGTGCCTGTGCTCATGGAAAGGATGATATATGTGGGAGGGATGTCTCAAGGGAACATGTGTGGTGTGGAAAAATAGCCCGACATAAGTCCTTACCACACCAAAAAATCATAGATGAGAACTTTAGCCAGGGGGCTGAAAAGGTCGTGGGATCTGGGGCTAGGAGTCCCTGCCAACTATAGCCATTTGACCCCTCATGCAGGTATTGACTTACCACAGCTCCAAAGAACATGTGAGAAATTCTTGGTGTGGGAAATAAGGAGTTGTACTGGGCTCTCACCAGCATGTAGGGGTATGAAAGCTGGACTCACATTCCTGCCAGAGGTAGACTAAATCTTGAATAGAAAGAGGGGAATAATGAACCTATACACTCAATATTTGTGACATATGGGGGTGGTGAAAATGAAAAATGATAGTTGTTGACCAGGTTCAAAACATAAAATCCATATCGTGTGACCTAAAATGGGAACAAAAAATGATCATCGACTGTTGACCATATTCACAACGCAATACATATATCAACCTTTCATTTGAGGTCCATGAGGGCACTGGTCTGAAATTATAAAAGATAACTTAGGATAAGTATCCTTACTGTTCATGGGACTATTTGGATGTGAAAGATGATAGAGTCCCAATTACTGGGAGTGTGTAGAGCATAAATGTGCTCGTGCAATTTAACATCAACCAGGACAGGACAAGAGGTGGAGATATCTAGGGAAGGGGATATGTGGTGCAGTCATGATGAATCTCACATAAAGGACGGGAAAATCCGACACCACACTATGTTTTTTGATCTGAGGGGAGATTTTTATGTTGGGGATGGGCCAACAAAAAATATTTTCAGGTGTTCCTATGTATGCCATAAGGATGGGAATCAATCCATTCGTAGTTATTAAAGTCCGTGAAGTTTAGCGTTGTGCGGTAAGGATGTGGGAGAATAGAAGGATGAGAAAGGGAACATTGTGTGATCACCGTAACACTAAAATGAGTGGGGCCAAAGGGTCATACAGGACACCACATGGGACATTCCAAGAGAACTATACCCAGGGGGTAGTCAAAGAGGAATATGGGGCTAGACTCAAGATGATGTGTCTGAGAATTTCTATGAATCCCACAAGGATGGGAATCAAGCCATACATAGTTATTGAAATGCAGTTTTATGTCTTGCGAAAAAACATATAATTAATGTAATGTGGGACATAACAGTTTAAGGTTGTGTAGGACTGGATACAGTTTAACGTAATGCATGATGACATGCAGTTTAATTTCATCCATGACATAACACTTTAAGGCCGTGTAGTACTAGATATAGTTTAATGTTTTGTGGGATGACATACTGATTAATATCTTGCAGGATAGGAAGTAATTCTGCCACTCTTAGTTTAACGTGATGCATGAAAAATTCAAAATAGTTTTACATCCTTCCATTCAAATGTACCAAAAATTTTAATGTCTTTTGGTATGGATGGAATTGTTTAAGGTCATGTGGGACAATGTACCATTTAACATCCTTCCAGAAGACATAATGTTTAATGTCATGCGGGAAATAATAGTTTAAGGTCATGTAGGACCCGACAGTTTAAGGTCATATAGGACCAGACAGCTTAAGGTCATGTAGGACCAGACAGTTTATGGTCATATAAGACCAGACAGTTTCTCAGGAAAAGTATTTATTGAGGAACTTTCCATTGGTGTGAGGCATTATACGCTCACCATCCATGTTATACAGGGAGTATGCGCCTTTGGGATAAACCTCGTGAATAAAGTAAGATCTTTTCTACTTGGGCTTCAACTTGGGTGGTTTCCACCCAGGTATCATTGGTGTTCTCCAGGCCAATAACAAGTCACCTTGAAAGATAGAGAAGAGGAAAACATTCTTTTTGAAAGCTCTAGCTATCTTGTTTTTATGCCTTTCCATATTGTTCAGGGCACGCAACATATTCTCACCAAGTTCTTCATGTTCATCCAGACAGATTTTAGCTACTTTATATGGTTCTTGTTGATCACAGACAGTCATGCGTAATGAACACAACTAAATCTCTATGGTAATAATGGCCTTTGTTCTGTACAATAGAGAGTATGGGGTCACCTGTGTGGAATTATGATTCATTGTCTGGTAATCCTATAGGGAGATGGGGAGATTTTCCGGCCAACACTTCTTCTTCTGACAATCCATTTTCTACAGAATGTTATATAAGGTTTTGTTGAATGCATAGATATCCTCATTTTCTTGCGCATGATAGTGGTAGGTATGGTTAGAATAGATGTTGTACTTGGAGTAAAATTTCTTCAACTTAGATTCTCAGAAGTTGGTGTCCATATCAGCAAGGATAGTGTGAGGGACTCCAAATAGGTAAATGATATTGGAGCTCACAAATTCAACAATAGAATGGGAATTGACCTCCTTGAGCAGAACTACTTCTTCCCACCTGGAAAAGAAATATGTGGCGGTCGAGATATACCTACATTGGAGAGCGGTAGCTGGTGGATATGGTCCGACAACATCGAGTCCATAGACCGCAAAGGGCCATGAGTACTTGTTAGTGTGGAGAGGCTCTTGTAGCTGATACACAAAGTTGTAATTAATATGGCATGCATGGAACCTCTTGGAAAACTCGATGTAGTCACGGATCACGGATGTCCATAAATACCTCAGTCTCTGAATATGGTGAGATAGTTTGAGCCCCGCAGGAACCAGCATGAACCTCCTGCATGAATTGATAAATTTCACCTCCTTGAACGCAATAGAGGAGAACTACTTCAAAATTTCTCTTGTAGAAGATCTTCTCAAGACCAGGACCACTCTGGAGGGTAAACTACAGTGTGTGGAATTATATTATCTCATGTTTGGATTGATCTACTAGGGTATTACCTCTTTGGAGGTACTCGACAAACGATGGTCTCCAGTTGGGAATTACATCAATCACTACATCTGAGGGACCTGGAGGTCTTGACGTGGAGGCACCAGTAGTATGGTGGCTTACCTATGGGCTGTCATTATCATCTAGTGTGAAGATAGTAATGAATCTCCAATGTTTCATATGGATAATCAAATCATCTAGTTCTGGATCTGCAAGTGATGCAGCTAGGCTGGTCAAGGCATCAGCTCGATTGTTTTGGGATCAAGGGACATCAGTAACATCTGGCCAAGATTGGAACTAGGCCATCAGTTGGTGGGTGCACTCCAACAATGGTACGAGCTCTGGCTTTCTGATGACACAGTCATCGTCAATCTTATTGATGAATAGTTCAAATTCCCCTTCAATTTCAAGTGGGGAACATCGATCTCGAGGGCTAGCGTGAGGCCAATGATGATAGTTTGATACTCTGAATCATTGTTTGTGTAGCCTTCTGACAATAGGAATAAATATGGTAGAATGTATTATGTTGGGTTATTGAAGATGATACTTATTCCTACTCTATTGAGCCTGGGGTAATTGATCCTTCTATAGGTAGGCCTCCAGAAATCAGCATCAAAGTGCATTTTCCATCACGGGGTGGCTTGATCGATTGAGATAATGGCCTCATCGGGAAAATCAAGTTCTAGGGATTGGTTAGCAGGAGTTAGATGGGCGACAAGTAAATTTTCCAATTCATTCCCCTTAATCTCCTTCTTAGGGAAAAACCTGATGTCAAACTGCTAAAGGATTACTGTCCACCAAGCTAGATGGTCTGCCATCATGGGGCGGTTCCGGATTTACTTTAGTGGATCCACTCGGGACTCCATTTGTAACTCATGGTGCTACAAGTAATGTTGAAATTTATGTAATGTGAATTCCAGTGTGAGGCATCTCTTCTCGATAGGGGAGTATCTAGTCCTTGTATCGAGGAGCATGCGATTGAGATAGTAGAGACTATTCTTTGTTCCCTCATTGTTCTTCTAGGCGATAAGGGTGACAAGAGATCATTCCAGGGAAGTCAAATAAAGGACCAGATGATTTTTGTAGATAGGTGGAATTCAGACCAGAGGTTGGAGAAAATAATTCTTGATTTCCTCAAAAGTATTCTAACATTATTTGTCCCACACGTAGAAAGTTCCTTTCTTCATGAGATTAGAAAAGGGCTTACACTTTCTGGAAAAATTCATGATGAATCAGTGTATGTTGGATAAGTGGACCTGGAAGCCTCAAATATCTCGAATATTGCTCAGGGGATACATCTGGGTAATGTTCATAATCTTCTTTGAGTCAATCTTGATGCCTCTGTATCTGATAACCAAGCCAATAAACATTCTAGAGGTGACCCTAAAGGAACACATAAATGGATTCATCTTCAGGTGGTGAGAATGGAGGAATCCAAACACTCTCTCAAGTTCTTTGAGATTTTCTTGATGCTTGGGAGAATTAACCACTAGATCATCCACATTGAATTCCACCAGTGTCCCAAGGATCAGCTTAAATATACAATGCATTTCCCATTGATAGGTGGAACATGCATTCTTTAGACCAAAGGGAATGACATGGTAATAGAAAGTACCTTGTGGTGCCCTGAAGGCCATAGAATCCTCATCCTCGAGATCCATTTGGATCTGGTTATAACCGGAGTACCCATAAGAAGCAGTCTTGTAACCCAGATGTAGTGTCAGTCAACAATTCCGTCCTTGGGAGGGGAAAATCATCCTTTAGACAGAGACAATTAAGATCTTGGAAGTCGATACAGACTCTAATCTGTCAGTTCTTCTTCTTGACTGGCATAATGTTGGCTAGAAATTTGGGTTACTTGACCTCTTTAAGGAAATTGGATCTGATGAGCTTAACAAATTTGACCTCGTCCAGGACATTTTGGTAAGGGTTCATCTTTTTGGGAAGTTTTTTAAACCCACAATGATTTTCTGGGAGGCTGAGGTGGTGGATGACTACTTGAGGATCTAGCCCCGGAATCTCGTTATATATCTATGAAAATAAATTACAGTGTTGTTTGAGGAAGTACATGTAGTGTTGTTGCTCTTTGACAAGCATAGTAGCACTGGTCAATGTGAGCTTTAGATCTGTCTCACTACCGAGGTTCACATATACCAATTCATCGATCATGGTGGAGATGCCCTCTTCAAAGGTGGGAGGATCATCCTCTAAATCCTCTTCTTTACTTATGGATGAGGGATACTTAGTGGGTGGAGTTTCCTCTAAGTCAACATATCCTGATAGGTGACTGTTACCAACCTGAGCAGTAGTGGACACTGAACTGGGGGACTCATGTGCTGCTGAAACCATAGCGATGAAGGCTATCGATCCGATCCCATTTGGTCTTCTACCCGAGGGGAAACACTTGATGATTTCAAAGAAATAGTGGCCCTTTGTCTTGAGACTATTTATCTTATCCTGGAGAAACAATCAAGTATGCCATATTTTCATTTCCATGGGGCTGACATCCCAATACCTTATGGGTGTAGAGGGATGTAGGATCACCCATGCCTGATTTTTGTAGGAGTATGAGGTGATCTTCCAGCTCACAAAAACTTGTAAATGTGCTCCCTCATCGTTCCATAAATAATGAAGCATTGTCCCATGTCTGGAGTTGTAGCCTCAAATCAGTGGATTGGAAACATGTAGGCATCATCTAGATCTGTCAACGGGTTGGTCACAACCGGAGCATGCTCAATATCATTAGCCTGAATCTTCTTGTCCTTGCTCTTGTAATAGTCAGCATCCAGGTAGAAGGCTTTAAAAGAGGCAAAGGGAGACGTGTCACCTTGAATTATTCCCACTTTACCATTAAGGGAGTACTTTAGGAACTGGTGATGTGATGAAGGAACTGCCGCATGCAGGTGGAGCCATGGCCTACCCACTAACGCATTGTAGGAAGTGTCTTAAGATACAACCATGAACTCGGTGTTGGCTACCAGACCACCGAACTGGGTCTTTACTTGAATTTTTTCAACCGGTGTCTATTCCATCCTATCATAACCATGGATTTTTAGGTTAAAGGGGCTCAAATCGTCCTTGAACAACCCCATTTTTCATAGTGTCCGAGTAATTATTTAGTTGATCCCGATTCTTTGTCTACAAGGAAATGGAAAACCTCCATTCCATTAAAATGGTTGATGATGTATAGTGGGAAGGTGTTCCCCTATATGGGAGATCCTTCATCTTCACTGTAGAACAAGATGATGGCATGACATTCAGTATGCTCGACTACCTCAGCATGGAAGGCTTCAGCAACTCCTAACTCTGTCTCAAACTGGAGGGGGCTTCTTAATGCCTCAAAAATGGCTTTGTCCATATCTGCTAACAGGATAAGGGCTTAAAGGATGGAGAGATTTTTTTAATGCTATAAAGATGTTCTAGCACATCATACTTCCTTTCCAGGCATGAGTTTATGCTTATAAAAGTTTTCTCTGTGACCAGAGTTATGGTGGGCCATGCCGGCTGGACTGACGGTGGACTGGTGCTGAGAATATCCCAATGATCACTAGTCGAAGCATATGGAGTGACCACTGGATGATGTCTAGTTTACTAAGACTAGTCGATAGCAGAGCTCCACTAATCACGGTGCAGTTGAGGTGGCTCCACCTGATCAAGAAGGAAAAACGACGACGAAGGCAGACCTGATGACACTAAATGAGAAGTTTCCACGTGCTATGATCTTCGCTAGGCTTACTGTCTGGTTTTGGAGGCATGCAAATCATGGATGGAAGTACTAAATGAGGCACTCTGATGACCCATATTGTCGCGGCTCCATCGACATTGACGACAGATGGGAACATTGGGAGGATCCACCTGGCACTCCTCGCGTTCAGAAATCATGTAGGGGTTTACTAGCTCTACGATGTTAATAGTGGAATTCCCTTGAATGTCACTTGAAGATTCATCCACCACTAGATGAATTCTGGGGGGAATTTCCATCCCTGGGGGCATCAAGTCTCCAATATTATGGGATGAAGAAGGAATTGGCGGGGGATTGTTTTTACCCCTGTGTCGTTGATGCTTTCTCTTTTGAGAACATGATGGTTGAGATGATGATGTAGAAGTAATAGCTGCATCTTCTGAAGGATCTACTTGATTTAGGTCGGCATGGATAATACCATGGGCACATGTGACTATTTCATGAGCTATCCATTCATCATACTTTCTGGATCCTCAGTTAGAAACCATATGACACTCGCCTTCACTGTCACTGCTGATATCGGGCTTCATGAACACACATGCCACATGTTCTAGAGCTGGGTGTAACCTGACTATATTGTTATCGACATGGTCTTGAATCTGGTCTTTAAACACCAAGCACTATTTGAGGGTGTGCCCCAGGATTTGGTGATAGGGCTAATAGTTGGGGCGATCAATGAGACCCGCCTCTTCTGGCCTCATAAATTCTGGAAAATGTACAATCATTTGTTCTAAATCACTTCCGAAATATCTAGGGACCTGAGCCTCTTTGAATGAGTATGTTTGGTTTCGTCTATCTGGGAAGGGGGATTTGGGAGCCTGGCCCTGGTGGGGGGCTAGAAGAGCCTGGCAAGGAGGTGGGACCCAGTTATCTTTCCTGGGTGGAAGTGGTGTGTTATGAGGGGGCACCAGCCGATTCTGTGGTGGGCACTGCTAGGCCAAAGGATATGCCTATGGTGGAGGGCCTCTACGAGGCTGTGGAGGTGGATCCACTGGTAACAAATCTTGTTGCGTGGGGTCTCTATATGTGCCATCGCGGTAGGCTCAGCCTTAGTGTCCCTTCTTAAGGTAATCATAGGAGGAAACGAGTGTACCTGCTTAGCTTGCTGTAAAGCATCCTCTAGGAACTCTTCCTTATCATAGAAGTCTCGGGATCCCCCTGGGTAATTCTGGGTGATCAGAGAGGGGACCAATTCAGTCTGGACATTCCCCACACACATCATCACCAATTTCTATTGAGTATGTGGCATGTTAAGAGAGTTTGGGAGCCCCTTCCACCCAGTGAAAAAGTATGTGACACACTCAACAGGCCTCTGTTTTAACTTGAAGAGGTCTGAAGTACTCGTCTTCCTAGTGGTGGAACTAAACTGGTAGAGGAATTTCCTGCGTTGATCTTCCCAACTGGCTACTGACCGGATGGGTAGCTTGCTGTACCAAAAAATGTTATTCCTTCCAATGTCTCTACGATGCATCGGAGTTTGGCAGCCTTCAATTGTGTCAGAGTTCCCAGTGTTGGTCCTCACCTTGAAATGAAGTGGACCAGATGCTGTAGTGGATTGTGAGTCCCATTAAAGGGGAGAAGGTGGGATTTCCGAAACCCAAGGGTGCTGGAATATCATTCACCCACGTCAGATACAACTTTCCATTAAGTAGGATTTCCACTTGTCTTGTTTCCAATTCCTCGAAGCGAGCAATGAGTGTCTCCATGGGTTCATCTGGCTGGGTGTTCCTATCTTGAAGGGAATCCATGACCACCAGTGCATTGGCAGGTTCTCCAACATGATAAGTAGGACTAGTTACTTGTGAATCGGTTAGTGGAATGACCTATAGAGCGACTGGAGGAACCTGAGCTAGATCCTAGGGATTGTCTTACTACTCCGTTGTATTTGGAGACACATACCACCCCCTCTTGTCGTAGTTTCTACCCTCAATCTTATCTCCATGGTAAATATGGTCAAAGTCACCTAGAGGCAATTCACTGGGGGAAGATTTTTCTTCCCCTACTACCCCAGCCGAGGATCAATGTAGTATGGTCGTTGCTCCACGACACACTCTGTGAAGATGTCATCGACTATTTTCTTATGCTCTGCAATCTATTGATGCCACATGGCTTTCTCATGATCATCCTCCATATTTTGTACAGACCCAGATGGGTCAGAGGGTTTGACGGATCCGAGGTGCTCCTTACAATTGTTGAGATTTCGGCTGAGTACCAATGCCTCAGTGAGAACGAGAAGACCCAGTATATTTCTCTATTGATGAGTAACCCTTCCTTATGGGTCCAAAATTTGTGGCACTCCCCTAGGGGGTATGTTTTTTCTATGGTGTTCTATCTCCATCTCTTCCTCCTATAGATCATCCATGTTAACTGCGACTCTTCCTGGAGGCATATCTTTGATATCACCTGGAAACTCAGGCTGGCATTAGGTAGAGCTAAAATGGAGGGTTGCATACTACCCCCAACCACAGATCTTCATGTGGGGGATGCCTCCTTGATAATCCTGCAGAGCACTTTAAAGATTTGGACGCATCTTTGTTGGAGGTTCCTGTAGAGGCCTGGTGACTCAGGGCGCTGGGCCTAGAGAGTTCGGTCAAATAAACCAAACGAATTTGTTGGCCAATGTCTTCAAAGTGTTCCTGTCTCTTGAGGTAGGCCAATCATCGATTATGAAGATGGAAATGTGTCACCTAGAGGGTTTGGAAAAAGCATCCAACTTCCTCATTGGTGATTGATTTTGGCACACTAAAATTCGATGATGAGAATTTCCAAAACATCTTGGGGAAGTGTTCAACCATAATAATGTCCCACAAGCTCCTCATCCCTGATTCTCGTTCTGGCCCTTCATTTACCCACTCGTCAACTAGAGGCATATGGGGAACCAGTAGCGGTACAGAAACAAACCACTGACATGGTCAGCTGGATGTTGGAGGATACGACGAGTGGGCTGACAAGCTGCCATATCTCGGGCTATCCTCCTAAGAGTGAAGTGACTTGTCCACCACAATGAAAAAAGTTGGTATGGTGACTACAGTTTCTGGAGCAGGGACTATGGCTGCTGGCGATAGACCATGATGTTTCACCTTCTCCATCGGTCCCCAGAATAACTCTCAGTGATCTCTGGTCAAGGTAGAGAGTTCTCTAGGTGATTATGGTAATGATTACATGGAAAAACCCTTCAGAGAAGGCAAAACTTCATCCTCCTAGATGTATCAGCGGTAGGAGGCAGGGATCTAGTGGACCTCGCATTCCGGAAGTATGATGTTGATGTGCCTTTTTGCTGCCTTGACCCGTGACATGGATGATCGAGGTGACAGTTCCATCACAGATTCGTATTTTTCCCCCGAATCTGAGAAGCAAATATGTTTAATCTCGGTCTGAATCTTCCCACCATTATTTTTATGGTGGGGATGACATGCCTTCCTGCCCCGGGATGGCTCTTCGGTGGAGGGTAGATTCCTGGCTTGAGGAGTTCCTTCAGCTGAGCTGGTGCTGGTGTGCAGAGGACTTCTTCTTGAGTGAGCTAGAGTGCGAGGAGCACCTAGAAATATTTCAAAGTGAACACAGGGAGGACCTTCGTGTCCACTGGTTGATGTGCAGAGGGAATCTCCACAGAAAGTGATGGAGTGGGTAGGACCTCTGCCGGAGCTGGTAGGAGAATGAGTAGGACCTCCATGCTTATTTTCCCTAGCAGAATTAGCATGAGGAGGGTCCATGTACTAGTAAATCCGAACATGGGTAGGACCTCCGTTCTAGGTTCCAATGAAGTGAGACTGACCTTCACTCCACTGATTACTGGGGAGAGTATGTCCTTCATTAGCTGTTGTAAGGACATGCTAAAGGTCCCAATCTAGAGATTGACTGGATGTGCAACATCTTCGCACTGGTGTCCTATGGTTGGAGGAATGACTCCATACCCAATGTCATGAGTGTAGAAAATGATTCCATAATTAGTGTCACTGTCATGGGGAGGACCCTCGTTCAGATTGAAGGTGGCATGGGGCATACCTCCACTCCGAGATTAGAAGTGGGTAGGACCTGCATTCTTAATGGTGGTGGTACTAGGAGGACCTCCATACTAGGTGTCGTTGTCGTGGGTTAGCTCGCAGCACGTGTTACTTACTCTAAAAACCTAAAAAGTCGACCTAGCCTGCCCATGTGGCGGTTGAGGCCTCAATTCGGGTCGGGTATATGAGTACCCTTGCTCAATATAGATAGGGTAATTATGGAATATGTCGGTGTTGGAATGAGACAAAATATTTGTTGATGTTGATGCCCCTTGGTGATCATCCTCCTCAGCTTGCGCCCAATACTGGCATTAGGTCAACCAGATTGGGGCCAGTGTTGCCAGCGCATAGCTTACCTGCTCCTCGACTCGTGGCACTGAGTGGCGGTGATTGTGTGGCCAAGTGGAATCCCTTCATGGGAGACCTTAGAATGGGATCTCGGCCGGGTTCTCCCAGACATCCACCACCTCATCGGTTTAGGGGAGGGATCCATCAAAGCGTTCAGGGGAGAGGCCCTCGAAATGTTTGTTCATCGAAGTGGGGAGCAGTAGCTCCCGACGCATCCCTTGGGGACAATGGTGGAAACAAGTTGAAAATGCCACTACGTCCTATCGAGACATGTCCTTGGTTGGAATGATCCCATCCTCCTTGTATCATCGGATAAGGTCATTTATCACCCTTCGTTGGACGAACTCAAATGGGGAGATGGGGCGTGGGTGCCCAGTAGCTGTGGATGTGGAAGCTGAGAAAGGGGAAATGATGCCACACAGGATTTCCTCAATGACATTCCCTTACCCCTGCACCGGAAGGTGGGTGGTGATTGGTTTCTTAATATGGCAGCTGGGGTTCTGAATGGCAGGGTGATTAAACCATCAGTGCAGCAAAAAGGAAATCGATGTCCAGTGCCCACCTCTATTCGGTCTTCCACGACTGGTAAGAAGGGACCTTACTGACAACATCACAGACCGAGATGTCCAACATTCAACTTACCCAACTTCTAATGAGTTTCATGTTGGGGACACTATTTTCTTGGCAGGACCTAGTGTCAAATAACTGAATCTGGTGACACGATAATCCAATAATGTCTCAAACAATACTAATATTCACATTGAGGAGAAGAACTTCACGTCAGGTTACCATTTCTATTTCTTATGCTTTCGTCAGGGTGTGTGCATCCACCTGTCGAGGACACACCAGTTTGTTTCCCCATATTCCCACTCTTCCAAGGTAAGAAGCATTTGTCTCTTGTTCGGGGACATTTTCTCCTTGATTGAAATGAGTTGATGGGATGTCCATTCCTCCTTCCATGGATTCCTCCTCAGAACTCATTACCTAGTCCGGGTCTCCCTTATTGATTAAGACGTTGTTCGTGAAACTCTTCTTGGTGCCATGTCTTCATGGATACCGGTTAATTACACTGCTTCCATCAAGACATTCCATGGGGTCTTGACATTGTAGCAACCTTCTGTCGGGGGAGTAGTCACATTGGACATCACCGGCGTGTCTAGGTTTTCCCCCTTATTATAGGGATTTTCAAGGGAGCAGAAGCCCGAGTCATCCCACGTTGAATGTGGGGAATTATATTCAATAGGCATGTCTCTGAAATTTTACTCAGCTTCCCATGTTTATTAGAGGGTATGTCATAGGTTTAACGTCTACCAGAGACAGATCAGACTGATCATAATGCTGACTAGAGTGGATCAGATGAGTTAAACCCTTAGAGGGAACACTGATGATAGATCTAATTCATGGTTAAGTACCTGATTACTACTAGGGAAAGTTAATAGGTGAATGGAATGATCTTTCCAGGATGTGGCGGCTTGGGTAAGAATCAGGATGGATATGTAGAGTTAAATGAAGTGGTGAGAGAATGAGATGAAATGGTCATGAAGAAAATGGTGAGGTTGACATTGAGCCTTGAAGAGACTTCCTATGTATCCCCGTGGTAGGGAATCAAAGTCTGTGTAGTTCAGTGAGGTGCTGGGACACCCAAGGAGGCGACTCGTTGGGATGGGACCTAAAGGAAGAGGATCCTCCGGGTTGGGGAATGACCTTCCCAAAATACAAAGGCTCAAGGGAGAGACCAGAATGAAAAATGGGTGATGAGATTGAACCTTAGGGAGGCTTCCTACGTATCTTTCCTTGGAAAATATCAAAATCCATGTAGTTTAGAATGGGACATGGAATCGGGGTGTGCGAAGAGGACAATGACCTGATGATATACTGGGGACTACACGTGGTTAGCGGCCTAGGTTGGACTGACGCTCAGGGGGCAGACCAGAGATGTGGGTTTGAACAAAGGGGACCACAACGGCTTACATTATAGTGAGAAACACAACATATTACCACTGGTTGTGGATCGCAACAACTTACCGTCGATTGGGGATCACAACAGCTTACTGTTGTTTGGGGTACAATAGATTACCGCTAATTGGGTGCAACGACTTACCACTGATTGGGGAACACAACATCTTACTGTCGGTTGGGAAAAAAAATGTCTTACAGTCGGTTAGGAGACACAACGGCTTACCATATTTTGGAAAACACAACAACTTACTGTTAGTTAGGAAACACAATGGCTTATCGTCGGTTGGTATTAGACCTCATGGAGGCTACCTACGTACCTTTTATATGAGGAAAGGATCAAATCCCATGTATTCCAGATGGGTCATGGAATCAGGGTGTGTGCAGAGGACAACGATCTGATGACATACTGGGGCTTATGTATGGTTAGTGGCCGGGGTTGGTCTAACGCTCGGGGGGACAGACTGGAGATATGGGTCCCAACAAATGAGACCACAACAACTTACCGTCTATTGGGGACACAACATCTTACCATCTATAGGGGGACACAACGAATTACCATCGATTGGGGGACACAAAAACATACCATCGATTGGGGTTGGAACTCAAGGTGGCTTCCTACGTACCTTGTATAGGAGACGAGGATCAAAACCCATGTAATTTGAATGGGTATTATTTAACGTCTCATGGGACAAAAAGGTTGTACAGTTTAACGTCATGTAGTATGAGGGTGGACTGACATAGAGTGGTTGCGAATGATGGGTATTGGGTTTGAACCTTGGGGAGGCGTTTTACGTACCTTTCCTTGGCAAGGATCAAAGTCCCTATAGTTCGGAAGTGGTGTTGGTGAACCAGCATAAAGTTGTCGGGGCCAATGGCTATTGGGCTTGAACCTCAGGGTGGGATTCCTACGTACCTAGCGTTGGAAAGGATCAAAGTGTATGTAGTTCATAAGTGGTGTTGGTGATCCTATGTGAAGTGGTCAGGACCAATAGGTTTTGGTCTTGACCTTGAGGGAGGCTTTCTACATAACTTTCCCTGGCAAGGATCAAAGTCCACGTAGTTTGGAAGAGTGTTTGTGAACCGACGCGAATTTTTCGGGACCAGTGGTTGTTGGGATTGCACCATAGGGAGTGGTCCTACATACCTTGACTTGTCAATGATCAAAGTCCCCATAGTTTGTAATGGTGTTGAATCTTACAATCTAGGTAGGCCCAGAGATAATTTCATGGACGATGCTTACTCTAATCCCACGTGAGTCATGCTCAGTGTGAGAAACAAGAGTTACTAAAGACCTGGAAATCATGTCGTGACAAGTGCGTCGGTGGGAAGTGGAGTTTTTATTACCCATATAAGTCACCCACAATGGAAACCTGGGCTTATGGGTGGTTAGTAGACCAAATAGGAAACATGGGACTACATGTAGTTAGTAGCCCAAGGAGATGGAGATTGGTACTTACTTCAGGATGGAGGCCCGATGGTGAAAAAGCCCAGAGATATTTGGAACGGAATAGGGGCGGGTCCCGGTGCCCACCCCCCCTCTAGTCCTCAGCATGGAAGAATAGAGGAGGGGAAGTAGGGACACTGCCTCCTATAAGGAAGGCTAGGGGCTTACACCATTATGTTTTCCCTTCCCCATGGATAGGAATCACTCCAGTAGATAGGATCTCATTCCATGTGAGGAAGAGCTCACTCCCATGGAGATGAGTGGGTGTAGATAATGTTCGTGATGGGGCACCCCACGTATGATGCACGGGGTGGAGTCAAAGTCTAACATCATGTGATGAGGATGATGGTGCGTGGTAGTTTGACATCCTGCAGCTCGAACGAGGTGGGTTCACTCTGCACTCCTTGGACTTACGTAACTGATACCTGCTCACCCATGGGGAAGGGAAGGCATCAACAATGTCATGGTGAGGGGTCTCATGGAGTGATCCATTGAGGGGCCACATTAGCTTGACTATGAAAAGAAGCAATATCTGTTTTCATGCCTATGAGAAGAAGCATGAGGCGAAGCAATGCTATATGAAGCACCTCCCAAGGGACTTTGAAGTCACTTCGTGCAAACCTAGAGGTTCACACAAGAAAAGGGGTTGCAGAGCAAAGTGGTTCATAGGAAGAGGCCTCGTGAAGCTCTGGTGCTCCATGTTCTGGAGGGGCTTTTCAAAGGGGTATTATTTTCTATGTAAAGTGTCCTAGACTAGGAATAGTGTATAGGTGCATATGGAAGGTTCTTTGCAATGTGGAAAGGCTTTTGTGGAGAACTATTTCATGAAACAAGGGTGCCCTACGAAGCATAGCTTTGAGGAGGAGTGTGCTTTGCGAATAAAAATGAACCAGCCTTAGCTTATGGGTTACATCTGCATGGATGGTACTTCTTGAAGCATGAGTACTCTGCGAAGATAGAGTCCCCTTGGGGATCCCTTTCCTTCGTGAAGTCATGTGGGATCCACGAAGGGAATCCCCCTTTGAACATGGGTTGAATTCAAGTCAAGGGAAAGGCACTTCGAAATTCTCAAGTACCTTGAAGAGCTCATTTTTCGTAGAGTAGAAATTGCATTTTGATTTGAGTGCTAGTAAGGGGAAAGGTCATAGGATCCATCCTTTCTGCTCGAGGGGAGACCAGTATTTGTAGGCCAGAGGCGTCGCAAATGAAAGCTTGCTCGGCATAGAGCTACATGGAACATTGTTGTAACTCCAAAACCTCTTTCCTCCTTTCTTCTTGGAAGATTCAAAAACATCAATCGGTTCGCGGAACATCCTTCCTCCTTACTCCATGGCTTATTCGAAAACATAAATCAGTTCATAAAGCCTACCTCCTCCTTGCACCATAACAGATTTGCAAAGTTCAATTGGTTTTTAGAGCCTCCCACCTCCTTATTCTATGTTGGATTTTCAAATGTTAATCAGATCATGGAGCCTCTATCCTCCTTGCTCCACAAAAGCTTCACAAATGTCAATCAGATCGTGGAGCTTCCCACCTCCTTGCTCCGCGGTGGATTCCTAAATGTCAATCAGTTAGTGGAGCATCTCGCCTCCTTGTTCTGTGGCTGCTTCGAAAATGTCAATTGGATCATAGAGACTCCCACCTCCTTGCTCTATAGTGACTTCACAGACATCAATCAGATCACGGAGCCTCCTCCCTCCTTTCTTCACGGTGGCTTTGCAGAGTGGGTAGCTTCGCACCGGCCACACTACTATGTGGATCTGTGAACAAGCTTTGCGATGTAGCCCCAAAGGCTTTGTGTTTTCTCTTTCTCTTCCCAAATGTTGGAACCAACATATACAATGGTTTTTTATAATCCCCATAAAGATGTGAAACTATCGATTCAATCTCAATTTTTTCAACTGTAATATCATGAATCATTTCTTCAATTCTATCAGAGATACTATCTTGAAATCATCATTATCAGTAGAGCTGACATTATATCTAGTTTCACCCTGCCAAATCCAAGGGATGTAACTCAGATTAGAACCATGACAAATTAGATTATCTTTGATATAAACACTTTTCAACTTCTCCATATTCAAACATTTTAGACATGGACATAAAAAATGTCATTTCTTGGAACATTTTTTTTAGAAAATTCCAAAAAGGCCTCAACACTTTTCTCATATTTATTATTCATTCAATGTGCCATAATCCAACATCGACTCATTATTACCTATAATAAATATCAAAATTATACATCTTGTTAAGATAAGACAATTTTTTAGTTTTATATGAAAAATATCATAATTTGAATGTAAAACAATTGGGAAATATAAAAGGAATATATATATATATATGCGTATTTGAAAAATATATTCAATGTAAAAAATTTAAAAAGAAAATATAGATAGATATAACAGTTTTATATTTATATGAAAATTATTTTAGGATTACATATCTAACTCATATGGATCATGCTCTAACCGTATAAATTCATCTTGGATCTTTTCTTCTAATGGTACATAAAGAATACATCCTAGTGCAACTGGATACTAAATTCAGCCTTCTGTAAACATGAAATTAATATGAATTACAAATATTAAAATATGTATACATTCACTATGGAAAATTACACCTATCCCAATGTCTTAAAACCATTAGGATAGACCCTGAAATTGTTGGGATAGAATATACCAATGGTTTGAAACATCATTAGAATTATGGCCATTGTAATAGCCCTATACAAATGGTTCAACAGGAACCATTGGTATAGACTTTCTGAAGTTGATATATTCCAATGGTTTCAATTAAACTATTGGGATATATATATACCAATTGTTCAAGAATCGTTGGTAAACATGATGTCCCACATATAATGTATTTCAATTATTTCAAGTATATAGTTGGAATATATGTATACTAATGGTTCAAGAACCTTTGGAATACACTCTCTAATATATAATCTATTTCAATAGGTGTGGGGGTTGTCCAGGGGGTGGTGTGGGGGGGGGGGCTGTCCAAGTGGTTTGGGGGCTGTCCAGGGGGTGGGGGTTATCTAGGGGTGTGGGGTGTCCAAGAGGGTGGGGTTTGTATAGGGGGTGGGGGTGTCTAGGGGGTGGGGGTTGTCCAGGGGGTGGGGGTTTCCAGGGGTGGGGTGTCAAGGGGGAGGGGGTTGTCCAAGGGGGTGGGGGTGTCCAGGGGGTGTCCAAGGGGTGTGGGTGGTGTCTAGGGGGAGAAGGGGTGTCCAATGGGGTTGAAGGTGTCTTGGGGTGGGGGTGTCCAGGGGGTGGGGGATGTCCAGGGGGTGGGGGTCTCCAGGGGTGGGGGTGTCTATAGGATGGGGGCAATCCAGGGGGTGGGGTGTCTAGGGGTGGGGGATGTCCAATGGGGTGGGGGTGTCCATGGGGTGTCCAAGGGGGTGGGTGTGTCCAGGTGTTGAGGGGGTTGTCCAAGGGTGTAGGGGTGTCTAGGGGTGGGGGTGTCTAGGGGTGGGGGCTATCCAGGGTGTTGGGGGCTGTCCAGGGGGTGGGGGTGTTCAGTGGGTGGTGGGCTGTCCAGGGGGTATGGGTGTCTTGGGGTTGGGGGATGTCGAGAGGAGGGGGTGTCTAGGGGGTGGGGTGTCTAGGGGTGGGGGGAGTTTCTAAGGGGGTGGGGGTGTCATGGAGTGTCCAAGGGGGTGAGGGTGGTGTCCAGGGGGTGAAGGGGTTGTCCAAGGGGTTAAGGGGTGTCCATGGGTGGGTGGGTGTCCGGGGAATGAGCGTGTCTAGAGGGGGTGGGGGGGTTCTAGGGGATGGGTGTTGTTTAAGGGGTGGGGGTGTCTAGGGGTGGGAGTGTCTATGGGGTGGGGGATCTCCAAGGGGGGGGGGGGGTTTCAAGGGGTGAGGGGGTTGTCTAGGGGGGGTAGGAGGGTGTCCAGGGGGTGGGGGTGTCCAAGGGGTGTCCAAGGGGGTATGTGGTGTCTAGGTAGTGGGGTGTCTGGGGGGAGTGGGTCTTTTTTGGGGGATGGGGGTGTCCAGGGGGTGGGGGTGTCCGAGGGCTGGGGGCATTCAGAGGGTGGGGGTTGTCCAGTGGCTGGGGGTGTCTAGGCAGTAGGGGCTATCCATGGGGTGATGGGGTTATCCTGGGGGTAATGGGGTTGTCCAAGGGGGATGAGGTGTCTGGGGAGGGCTTTCTAGGGGTGGGGGCTGTCCAAGGGGGTGGGGGTGTCCAGGGGGTTGGGGGTATCCAGGGGTGGGGTGTCAAGGGGGTGGGTGGGGGTTGTCTAGGTGTGGGGGTTTTCCATGGGGGAGGGGGTGTCTAGGGGTGGGGGTGGTCAGGGGTGGGGTGGTGTCCATGGGGTGGGGGCTTTCCAGGGGTTGGGGTTGTCCATGGGGGGTAGGGGTGTCCAGGGGTGGGGGTGTCTTAGGGGGATGGGGGTGTCGAGGGGGTGGGGTGTCAAGGGGGGTGGGGGCTGTCTAGGGGGGTGGGGTGTCCAGGGGGTGGGGTCTCTCTATGGGTGTGGGGGCTTTCAATGGGGGTGGGGTGTCTAGGGGTGGAGGGGCTATCCAGGGGGTGGGGGCTGTCCAAGGGGGTAGGGGGTGTCCAGGGGGTGGGGGTATCTAGGAAGAATTTTTAAGGTATAATTTATCCTTAGTGGGACAAGGGCGATTAGATGGTGGTGGAGACATAATTGCTACTTCCTAATTGGGGTTGATCATATTTTTCATATTTTTTGGTGGATTTTAGGGATTCCAATTATAGAGTGTTCAATTAAGATATCTTTAATTATGTGATATCTCTTCTACATTCTAATTCAGATGACTTGAATGATAAATAGTAAAATTTATACTCTACTATAATGTTTATACATGTTACAGTTAGTGTCTAGTGAAGGTAGATATACCTAATTCCTGAATGATACCACCCAAAAAGGGATCTAGAATTGGATATTTATACTGTAAGCTTATTACCCAAATGATAAAACATATGGAACAACAAAAATCATAGAACTTACATGATATCACTACCATTGTTTATTCTACCAAAAAATAACAAAGCCTTGGTATAAAAGAACACTATGAAAATTACCATGATATCAAGAAAAATGATAGAAAAATAATATCTAAAAAACATAAATTTAGGTCATCACAAAAAATAAAGAATGAAATCGAGGCATGTGAGGCTTACTTAAGTGTTTCGAGTTGACCTTATAGATCCGGTGTTAATAAATATTAAGAATGATTTTGGAAAACTAGGTTAGAGGATATGACTTCGAAGAATCCTTTCTAGGTTTTCCACGGGAGAGAGAATAGTCACAGGTCACCCAATCGATGAAAACAGAATGAAAGAATGCGGCGCATGATAAATCATTTTAAAGCTTTATCAGGTTTGTTACTTAATAACCAATGTGATAAACCATTTTTTATGTTTATAACATAGGTTATTTAATAATCGACATAGAAAATCCTTTATCACGTCGATAATAATATAACCGACATGATAAATCAATGAGAATCAATTTATAATGGTGGTTATTTTTAAAACCTCTGTGATAAAGCACCAAGATTCTATATTTCACATCGGTTATAAAATAACTAACATGATAAATCAAATCTCAATATTTTTTACATCGGTTATAATATAACTGATGTTATAAATCAATTTTCTGCGATTTATCACATCAGTTATTTTAAAACTGATGTGATAAACCAATATTAATATCTTTGCATGTCTGTTATACATAACCGATGTAATAAACACTAACATGGTAAAAAAAATTCACTAGTTATCCTTAATCGAATTTATGATCCAAACAGGCTACGATAAGTGCCTATGATTCTAGGAACTGCCACTTATGAATAGTTTTCTACAATAAAGAATCAAACATAGTGTTTAGACTATGAACCCAAAATAACCTCATAATACCTTGATAATTCATTCCCTTAAATGATGGGAGAATTAAAAAAACCTTGAATAAATAATTTCATATAGTAAATTAATAAAACAATATATCATAATGAAATGAAAAATATGATATAAGTACATCCATAACTAAAAATAAATCAAAACTATTGGATGAAAATCCAAGATGATGATATGTGATGTATATTATCAGACTAAAAAATATTCCAAATTTAAAAAAATAACCCAAACTCTAATATATGTTATATATGGTACCATCCTATAACCATTTCATTTCCACATACAAAAATATGTCAAGCAAGAGTACCCATCACCACAAGGAAGTGATTTTCAATTTCTCATGTTAGAAAAATTAATGTATACATACCCCTAAGGGTGTATTAGTGGTGTGAGAAAAGATACTAATAGGATAACACCAAGTGGTCCATATAAAACCTATTTTACAAATACTATAACATGCTAGTTTTAGGATAAAGAAATGAAATTATTTTTAATCCTTCAGTTTAGAAAAAATAACTGGAGGGAGATTTGATACCAAAATAAACAAACTATATCATGTGAGTTATTTATAAGAGAAGTTTTTAAATAATTCAATGGGGAGAAAACATATGGTTTCCAAGGCTAGGTTAACCTAGGATAAACATCTCTAGAATCTAGTGTAAAAACAAAGTAACACCTCACTAACTAGTGTAAAAGAACATACTTCGCTAGTAAATAAAGTGTAAAGGGAACTCATCTTTTCTAGATTCTCTTACCTTAGTTTCTAATAATCCAATTAGTTTTCATTAAACCCATAATTTCATGAAAACCATCCATTTCATCTACCAGTTATACGAAAAACCATTTTTAACAAAAAATAATCTCTTCTTAAAGAAAATACCAATGTGGAACTTCCAACACAAGGTCACCCGTAAAATATTAACACACCATTGTATAACACCATAATATTGTAACAAACTATACTCTAGTAACCAATAGGTTATGTTTAGTATATTACATTTTTACAAGATATAAGGGATGACACCACCTAAGATCATTAATTTGATTTTTCTTGGAAAACTAGATATATACTTGATTCCTATAATACATTATAAATATAAAAACAAAGAATAAGAAACATTATTTTATTGTGGAAGTAATTCAATATATCCTTATTAATATCATAGGGAAAGGAATACAACTAAAGGTTGAGCTCAAATTCTTAATGATAGTTATGTACAGTAGATGTTATAACGAGTAAAAAGGGAATAATCACTCTGAAAAAGTTGATAATGAAAACCCATTCCATTCAATAAACACCATTATTTTAATGAACATCAAATACTAATATAAATATAGTAATAACATGGACAATTAAAAATTAATTATAAACTAATAAAATTCCTAAATTTTTAAATTTATAAACATTCCATCAGTTCCTTAGTCAAGCTATCATAATTGTTACCATCAAGGCCTCAGCTACAATTTCATTTTTAATGATTTTTTTCATGTAAAATAGATTCCCATTAATATGGAAGGCATGTTGTTTTTTCTAATGATACATGACGATGCATTAAGAGTCTATTTAAAATTAGGACCCACACATAACATGGATGTTCTACACATTCCTTTTATATATTTAATGAGAAAGGCAGTTCATTCCCAAAATTACTTAGAAATCAATAATTAGACTCATTGAATAAATTATATAGAATATTACACCTTTCAATTAAACTAAATTCTATATAAACATCCTTCAACTCATACAAAATTTCTACATTTTATAAAATTGATACATCATAAAATTAATATATATGATACTGAATGTTTTAGAATGAAAAATAAAAATATTATATAGTGAAAAATGGAGATTTATAGGGAATATTATCATAAAAAATTGCATGATCTAAAAATTAGGTATATTCTAGTACTAATAAAGGATGATAAAATTCATTTATTCATCGTAAATGAAGGATTTTAAATAAAACCAGGATCCAGAGAAGACAATATAAGAAAAAAATTAAAAATAAATTCATTGTATCTTTTTGTATGAATAGTTTTACAAGTAACATTTAAAAATAATTTTCATTTGTTTATGAAAATATTCCCCTTTTATATTGATGTTATTTTAAGTAAAAATTTAAAAATTATTTAGAATGGTGTTTTCTTTGAAAATAACTATAAAATATTTTAATGTAAAATAGATAAAATATATTCTCTATGATGGTGGGAATGGAGGGTAAAGCCATATATGTTAAAGAAAAATTCTATTTTTATATATTTTTAGAAGGTTACAAACAACTCATATAAAAACATTGAAAAGATTACTTTTTAATACTTTATAAATAATGTTATAAATAGATAAAATCAAAACTTATAAAACTTTTAAGATTAAGTGAATAAGTTTTAGAAACAATTAAAGAACCTATACAACGATTAAAAAGGGTTAAAAAAGACATTAAATAAATGGTTTTAAAAAAATCTCTTACCTGTAGCATACTTGTTGATTCATGATAAAAAAAGAGAAGAAATGGAAAATAAAAATGTAAACCAAAAAAGTAAATAGAGTCAAGTAAAATATATGTGGTTAAATATTTATAAATTATATAATTTACAAAAATTAAATTTGAATATAAACAATCCAGAAATAAAATGAGATTGTAACATAAATCCCTTACCACAAGACTGACTTTCCTTGTATGTTCTTTTAATATCATGTGTAATGAATTTAATTTTTTTAAATTATCTCAAAAAAAATATTCATATATAAAATATCAAATATGATATACATATAAAATATTATCTCATGTTTATTAAGTATCCCTTAAAATCATTGTTCTGAGTGATAACTGTTTTATTTTTAAAGTATGTTTTGGTTTGGCAGTTCCAGACCTTGCACATTGGTAATAGTTACATAATATAAATAATGTTAATAGTATAATTTATATATTTTTATTACATAATATAAATATTATTCAATATTACATAATATTACATGTTATAAAAATTATAATATCTATCATATAGGTGCTAAAATTGACCTGAACAAGAGCGTGTGAAAAATACAGAATAAGTAAGAACATGATATAGTATAATCAAAATCTAACATTTTAAAAAAATTATTCATTTAATAATTATTATATATATTCATTATATAATATTTTAGAACCTTATATAAAATTAAGACATTGAAAATGAAATATATCGCTCATATAGATGGTAGTCCGTACATACGGATAAATGATACATCCATTTTCTAAATAGAAAATGGAAAATAAAGAAGATAATATATTATCATTAAAAAATTATTGTTATATCATAAATATGGTATGTATTGAATAAATCCATCATTATAGCTAGTCATGATTGGTGGTGATGGTAAATGAATTACATCGCTATGTGTGGGGGTAGTCTGCACATACACATGAGTGATACTTTCATTCCCTATTTAATGGCAAGGATACGTAAAATGGCTATAGAATTATCAAAATAACATATAGTTATATTGATGTTGTTATTTTAATTATTATTTTTTGAATGTAATATATTTATATGAACTATAAAATGAAATAAACATTAAAATAGTCTGTAATGAATATTGTATCTTCTTTGTGAGAGATCCATTGTTTTACACATTAATCATTATTATTATGGTTTTAGGTTAAAAAATATTAATAATTAATTAAAGCAATATCAGAAGGTTTTTGGTTATGTATTGGATGATATAGAGGGATAATAGTTTATGAATAATGGGGGATAATATGAGCCATTTTATAATTGAGATGAAGAACATACATGGGATTATTTAAAACATTTATATAATATACTAAATTTATTGTAAATTTGGAACCAAATTGGAAATAATTAGAATAAAATATAAGGTACAATTTAAATTCATTCAACAAATAATATTTATAGAACTAGTCTTTGTATTTTTACACATATCTCTTAGATTAACCCCCGCCCCCCAATAAACTTGTTTAACCCAAATATTTGTAACAAAGTTTTCCTATTTTTAAAATTCATTATGACCAAAAAATAATTAGAAATTATTAACTATTTTTAATTATTATGATTCATAATTTAAAAAAAATTAAAATATTTACTTTATTTAATTGGAAGAAATTAATTTTAATATAAGTTCACAAAATACAATAATTGTTTTTAGAATAATGCTTGTTTTGAGCATAAAAATGTTTTAATAGAAAAAATAAAATAAAATAACAACCCAAATGAAATTATTTTTATTATTTCAAACAAATATAAATTTATTTTTATTTTAAACTGAACAAAAACATAAAATAGCATTATAAATACATGATTAATAGAGAAGAACTGAAAAGAGTTTTTTATTTGAAAAAAACAATAGTTATATTTCATAAATGTCAACAAAATAATTATAATTCAAAAATTATATTTTTATATGCATTATATTAATCATTAAATATATATTTGGTCTATAAAAATTGTCCCATTATTTTTCATGTTTTCATTATATCATGATAATGTCATAAAAGTTTCAATTTTTGTAAAATTAATATTTTTCCCTATTCATCTAAAGATCAAATATTTATATAAAATCTCAAATATTGACCCTAAGTTATATTTGACATGAGAATTTCTAACATGAATTTCATTATTATCAAATATAATTTCGGAAAATTAATGAGATTATTTCTAATTATTCACACATAAAATACCTAAAAATAGTTTTATGAAAAAGGTATTCTTATTGAATAAAATGAATTTATTCTTATGTTTTCCCTTGTAAAAATTGGTAATGTATATTTTTTTATTGAATTTATTACATATATCATTGGAATACATTCTATTTTTTATAACTCATTTATTTATAGTCATTCCACTTAACCCAATGTATATGTTATAACAATCTAATTTAAATAATATCATTTTGTGATTTCCTTAATCATGGGGTTTTATGTGGTCTATAATATTTAACATAGTATTCATTTATAGAAATCAAAAATATTGAAGTGTTACAATCTCCCCTCCTAAAAAATTTCATCCCTTCTATTTGAATACATTTTTATCACATCATAACTTTTATATAAATTTAATATCAATTTTAATTTATAAGATAAGACTAGGTAATGTATTATTTCATAAATATACAATATGTGTTCCTTTATAAGGCTTCCAATTGTGAATGTTTTTACAAAATATTTCCATAATAATTAATTAATAATTTATTGAAATAACATGATAGACTTATCTTCTATTTATTGAGTTTGGTGAACTATAACAAAATATAAATACTTTATTACATTTAACTTTCTAGTTAATATTATTTCCTTTTAATTGAATGTTTTTATCAGTTTCTAATTATGATTCTAATGATCAAAGGAAAATAGAAAATTTTCATTCCTTAATCACATAAATCAACCATTAGTAGATCATTAGATCCATAAAATAAATACAATTCATTTTATCTTTCTAAAAAATGATGAGAATAAGTTAAGATAATACTCAATATAAATAAATCTTTTTAGGGAGAAGTAATACATTAATTACATACTCATCAATAATAACACCTATATAAATTCTAAAATATTATATATATTAAATTATATTACAACATGTTTATCGTTTATTGTTTTATGATTCAATTTCTAATTCATAAATATTAAAAACAAATTAAACCCCAAATCAATATTATGTCAAATCCATATATAAGTATGAAAACCATGTTTTCAACTAAGGAATAACATTTTTTACTACTAGAAAATTATCTATATTCTTCTTATTACTAGATTCCAACATTATTCATGATTGAAAATTCCTTCATCGGAGTGTCAGGTATGATTCTTCATCCACTAAAAATATAAAATAGTGAGTATGTAATACTCCTTAATTATAAAGGTTTAAGACACATAATGATATGAGTCATAGTAACAAGGTGAACCATTATTTTTGGGACCCTACCAGAACTGTACTATAAGGTTAATTGTGCTTTCCCTAGAGTATTTATCAAGATGGGTGACCTTATAGGAATTTTTCCGTGGTGTGTACGAGTAAGAAAAAAACACACCAGAAAGAACATGTGTTGTCTTCTAGAGATATCCATTAGTTTGATTAATCGTTTGGGCATGTGGGTGGGCACTAGGGAGGGGACCACATGTCTATGGGTAAACTGGTGGTACATAGAGGGATAAGACCAAATAGTCATGTTAAGGTGGGGTGTATGTACTATTAGTGGAGCTTAGTTGTTAAATTGGTATTACAGGATGATCCCATCCTCAAGGATAGTGAAACTACTTGGGTTGAGTTATAGGGACCATACCAAGGAATTTTTTCAATAAAGGAGGGGTTAATGTAACACACTATAATGAAAAGAGTAAAATAAATAAATGATATTACTCATGTAAAAAATGTGCACCTTTATTTTTGGGATCCTACCTAAGTATAACTCCACAGTTAAGCATGCTTGTCCTTGGGTAGTGATTAGGATGGGTGACCTTTGTAAAATATTCCTAGGGTGTGTGTGAGTGATGAAAAAACACATTGAAAATGACATGTTTTTCATATGGGGATAGTCATTAGTCCGATGACCCATTCGAGAATGTGAGGTCCCGAGGGAGGGTACCATATTTCAATGGGGAAACTGGTGGAACTTAGTGGGACAAGACCTGATATTAATGTTATGGAAGGGTGAATGTGTATTTATTAAGGCCCAGTTATTATAGAGAAGATCTATAATGAAATAAATCATTATTTTAAAATAAAATTACATATTATAATAAATTAATGGATTTCACATATAGCTATTGTAAATGCATAGTCATGGAATTTCTCTATTTTCATTTCTTGAGATAAATTCCATTGATGCTTTGGTCTTTCAATTTTATAGTTACTTATCTCTTTATAATTGAAACACTAGACATTGGAAGCCTCTTTCTTACCCTTGAATTCACCTTCCTGGTGGCCTTTCTCTCTACCCTTTAATAAAACATTCATTCCCTTTGAATAAGTTACTGTGTTTTTCTTTCAATAATTATCACATGTGGGATGTTCCATCATTCCCTTATATTCAATAGTTGAATTTCTCATCTCTTGGTTCTCATGCATCCCCTTATTATCTTGTTTTTTCGAAAATATATGACTTGTAAAATTCTTTCTCCTTCATTATGTAACTTGATACCATATCATCATATAATGAAAACTTTTGAGATACTAGTGCCTTCTAGAGGCTTGGATTAATCCCATCAAAGAAATAGTTAATCTTATATTCCAAATTACATACGCAGTCTAAAAAATCCTTGATAAAATTTAAATATTTGTGCCATGTTTGGAAATAAATTCCCTTTCCTTTTGACTCAGATTGAATAATTTACTCTATATATCAACACATTTCTCCTGATAAATTTATTTTTTGATTAATATCTACTTAAAAGTCTTCCATTATATTCTCAATATATAATCCTCCTCCTTTTTATTTTGAATTAATGACCAAAATTAATGAACATATTCCTTTTTGAAATACACTACCATAAAAACCTTCTCCCCGAAATTACTTCTTAAAATAAAAAATATATTTTCAATAGAATTTTCCAATGTTCAGTTATTATTGGGTTAACTGTTAAATCAAAGGATGAAGATTTATGTCACATGAAGTAGTCCAAAATAAATGATCCTTGTAATGAAGCAATATGTTTTTCAATACGGGCATGGTTATTTTTCATAACCTATGTTAACAAACCCAATATAGCCATAATATTCTTAGATCCCAAAACAACCTTGTTGACTGTTCCAAAGGGAAATTCCAACACTAACTATGGGTGTTGACACATTTTCCATTCCTTCTGTTAAACTCCATTTTAAATAATAGAAAATATTATATTAGCTCATAACATTATGAATTTCAGTTTATTTATCAAAATATGATGCAATATATGGCATTAATTGAAAATTTATGCATAGCTAATCTCATTATCACATGATCAGTTTCATTGGAAATATATTCAAATCATTATAATATTTTCAAATCATTCATAATGGTTCAAAATGATCATTTGATTCAATAAAATCATATCCCCAGATATTTTCTAGCTATGTGTGTAGTCTTTAGCTCACTCATCATGCACCGAGTGAATATCAAAAAAATACTTAGTGAACATGATTCTATGTGTCTAGCCCTAGGTTCATCTATGTCATAGCTGTATACACATTCGAATATCTAGATAGGGATATCATCTTTAGGAAACTACATACTCTCTACCATAACAAAACATCATGATAATTTCAGATACAATGACTTATTTTAGGAGTCTATCAAAAGTTTATGTTCTCTAATCTATGTTTTCCAATATTTTGACTACAAGGTTCCTCCAAAAATTCCGTTGATAAAAATCATACAAACCCTAACTCTAATAACCAAGATCTAGTGTTTACATTATTATACAATTAAAACATAAAGGAATCACACCACACAAGATCAATCATTGTAGTTTGTTTGGAAAACATGATACATGCATGATTCTTATAATGAATTGGAGACATAAAATCATAGCCTAAGGAATATTTTTACATCCCAGGAATAATTCAATATATAATTCTTCATATCCTTCATGAAAGTAAAAAAATAAAGGGTGAGATATATACATTGGAAGATATCATTATTAAATAAGGTAAAATCAGTATGGTATAGTAGATAATAAAAAAACATGACATTCATTCAACAAATTTAGTTTAATGAACATCTATAAATTATATCAACATAGTAATCACATGGATAATGGAAACTAAGTTCTCAACAAAGGAAAATAATAAATCTCTAAATTAATGAACAATCCATTAAGGCCTTAACAACATTTTCATGATTCTTACCATCAGGGAATTGACCAAGGAATTATTCTTAGCAAATAGGTAAGTGTAAACTATATTCCCATCTTACATGGAATCCCAATAATTTTTTCCCATGAGACATATCAATGCATAGAATTCCTATCAATAACCAATTCCCACCCATCACTTTCACATCCAATAAATTCCTCATATATATTGAAAGATCAATACAATTCATTCTCAAATTGATTTATAAATCAACAAATTTCTAAATGGAATAAAAAAATATATTTCTCCATTCAATGAAATAATTTTATTAATAAAATTTCTTCAACTGATACTATATATATAAATAATATAAAACTAACATATCATCAATTTAATACAAATGATATAAAATTCAACCATGATATTGAAATTATATGCATGATTGAGAAAAATAATGTCCAAATAATGGATAGATATAGAGAACATGATCATAAGAAAGTGAATGTTTTCAAAATAAGGTATAAAAAATTATTAGTAATGGATGATAAAAGTACATAGATTAAAAAAATGAAGGTTTTTTTATTAAAACCTAGCTTTTTAAAGTAAAATTGTATGAATGCATTAAAAATAAATTTCTTGTAACCTTGTGTAAGAAAATAGTTATAAATATCCTTTTTAAAATATTTTTATTCCAGTAGGAAAATAATACCCTTTTCTTATGAAATTATTTTAAATAAAATTTCCCCAAATATTGAAAGAAAGTTATTCTTTGAGAATTTCCATGTAAATTTATAAATTAATCTAATAAAATATTATTATTAAGTGAGTGGTAAAGGACGGGTAGGACAAATATGTTATGAAAAAAATTTGTGTTTCACAAAAAAGAAAAAACCCCTATATAGAGAATATTGAAAATGTTACTTTTTAATATTTTAGAAGTAATTTAAAAAATATATAAAAATTAGTTTTAATAAACATTAAATAATATATAATAATATTTTTGAAACATTTAAAATAAGATCATCATAGAATAAATATATATGTAAGAAATACATCAAACCGATATTTTTTTTTAAAAAAGAAAGTCCCTTATATTTAACTTAATTTTTTATTATTGGTCTAAAAATATTAAAAAAAATTAATTCAGACATGAAAATCTATTTTATAAGAAAATACATGTGGTTATGTTAGGATCATATCATATTCCCAAAGGAAATCTGAATATAAGAAATCCTGATCTAAAATGACATTGTAATAGAAATCCATAATCTCTAGTATTACTTTCCTCATAAGTGAATTTAAACTCCTATATTATATATTTAAATCTATTATAATTATATTAAAGAACTATAATAAAAAATATAACTTCATATGTAATCCACTTATAACATCAGGTCACTCAATTATTAATAGATCTTTAAATCAACTATCCTAGGTAATAAAGGTGCCATTTTTCATGCATGTATTGATTCGTAAGTTCTAGTCCTTGGGCATTGATCAAGGTTACATAATGAAAATAATGTTAATAATAGTGTTTATATATTAATTTTACATAATATAACCATTATTGAACATTTATTCATCATTCATGTCAAAAATATTATAACATCACTCATATAGATGGTAAAACTGAACTAAAATGGTGTGTTACAAAGATTGAATTTCTATGAACATGATAAGGTTTATTATAAATATAACATTCAAAAAATCCTATTCACATTAGTAATTTTACATATATTCATTATTTACCATTTTGGACCTTTTATAAAAGGGGACATTTAAAATGAAATATATCACTCACAAATATGGTACTCCATATGTATGGATGGACAATATGTACATTTAATAACAAGAAAAAAGAAAATAAAGTAGATAATATTCTATAATTAAAAACAATTTTTATATCATAAATATATATTGATTAAATAAATAATTAAAACCATCTATGAGTGTTGTTTATAGAAAATGAATCACATCGCTACAAGGGGCGGTTGTCCACTAATACGCACGAGCGATGATTTCATTTAAAATTTGATTTAAAGGAGGTTGAAAATATTTATCACATAATAATATGAAAATATCAGTATATTAATGATATAAGAGTCATTTTTTCAGATGACTAAAACATATTTTTATGAATAATAAGAAAAAATAAACTTCGAATGATTGGTTAGACAGTTACCTATTCTTTGAGAGATCTCATTTGTCTTTCCCCTTAAGTATTCATAGAATGGTCTTAGTAAAATACCTAAAGAAAAATAGAAAAGGGACGTATTATAGGAAGTTTTTTAGAAATTATTTTCCAATATATAACACTAAATGTTTTTGAATTGGGCTAGAGAAGAGGTGACCTTTTACAAGTGAAGGGAAGGATACACATGGAATTATATAAAATATTTAAATAATATAAAGACATTTTTCTTTTAAAGAGAAACCAAATGGCTATGAAAAATAACTAAACATAATATATGGTATAAATATTTTTTGTAAATTATATTTCTGCACATTAATTTACATTTTTAGCATTACCTCTTAGTTTAACACTCGGTATTACTGTTTTATCCCAACCCAGGGTAACAAATTTTTATTGTTTTTACTATTGATTATAGAAAAATAAGTTTAACTTGTTAAATAATATTAATTATTATGATTAAAAAATATTAGATTCATTTTATTGGAATTAATTTATATTGGTGGTATAAATGAATTTTAATATAAGAGTACAGAATACAGAAGAATCTATTTAAAAAAATTAAGCATAAAACTTATTTTATATAAAAATAAATTATAGTATTGATTTCATTAGAATTGGTTGCATTAGTTTAAAAAAAGTGTTAATATTGGTATTTTAAACTAAACCCAAACCTAAATATAAATTTTAAATAATTTATTAAGAGAGATGAACTAAATATATTTTTTCAACAAAAACATTACATATATTTTCAATGTGTTTAGAATTTATTTATATGTCGATAAAAATAAATTTATATGGATTACATTACTTATTAAAATAATATTTCATCTATAAAAAACTTTTTTTTATCTTCTATGTTATTCTTATACGATTATAGTCTTATAAAAGTGACATTATTTGAAAAATAAGTATTTTTCACTATTCTCCCAAAAATAATCTATTTCTGTAAAATCTAAACACTCAAATAATGTAATTTTGAAATTATAATTTCAAAAATTATATTAATTTTTTGAAATATAATTTCTAAAAATTGAAGAAATTGTTTCTAATTTTCTGCACAAAAAATACATAAATAACACTTTTATGAGGAATGTATTCTTTTAACATAAAATTAATTTATTAATATAATTTTCCTAGAAAGAAAAATTATATGAATGTAAACTTTTTTTTGAATTAATTATTTTTAATAAGTTCTTTATACATATATTTATAATTTTTTTATTCCTATTTATACTCACAGACCTACCGACCAGGTAATAATAGTTATATTTAAATAATATTATTTGATTGTTCTTTTATGATTAGTGCTGTGTTTGGTGAATTCTGTCAAATATAGTATAAATTTAATGGAAAAACATATTAATTTATTACAAATAAACCATTATAAAATTAATTTAAAATGATAAAAAATTATAGGTCAAGCTAACAAAGGGTGTCATATGGAACCATATACTAAAATCATACATAACCATTAGAAACTAAGAACATTTAATCAAAAACAATATATAAATCAAAAGAGACCCTTGAAGAATTAGAAAACCCATAAATACCATTACCAACATTTATAAAATTGATCAAGATAAAACCTAGTCCACCATAAATCTTGAGAGAAGTGAAATCCAATATTGTGTAGAGAATAATCATAGAGTAGAGGAGAAGAAGTTATTTCTAGGTGATTACATTAGATATTCTTAAAGAACAACACTTAGAATCAAGGATGGATATGAGGAGGAGAGTTTATTGTGGATAAAAGAGGATAATAATTGAGTGGGGTGGAAATGAGGGTGTAATTGATTTAATTTAAATAATGAAAAAATGTTGGTTACTTTGATTTAAATTTTGGGGTAGGACACACAAGATTCGAAACAATGATCCAAGCATACGGGCCTTGTTGTCTATACTTAAGAACTTGTACGTTTGTCTTTATCAATTTTATAAAACAAGAACCAGTAATAAAAAATGGATCTCTTAAAAATTATATAGGTGTTTCATGATACCTACACAGGTTGTATTTATCATTCACTACCTGTGAAATGACTCTTATTTTATGTTAGTTCCTCCCATTTAAAGAAAAATACATTTACTCAAAGGATATGACGAAATGAAATAAAATAACACATAAAATACCTAAAAATGAGTTCATTGGTGTGATAATTATCCCAACCATATCACTTTCTTCCCACATAAAGTAAACCTAATTATTTCTACGAGAATTAAAGTGGTCATTTCTACCTCACATGATCCTACTTTTCCCATTTCTAATGTGAATTTAATCTTAGTTTCCAAAACACAAAAGCAATTTAAGTGGATTTTCTAAAATAACACTATACATTAGGATTCAGTAATCATAATGGGCCATTCAGTGATCTAAACTTCTAGCTCCAATCAATTTTATCACAAATTAATCACATAGGATTAGTCAAGTTTATACTTATTCAATTGAGAAACATGGAAGACATTGTGAATTTATTTTAAATGATTTATAAAATCCAACTTGTATTCCACCATCCCAATTAGGTTGATAATCTCAAAAGAACCAACAAACATTAGGGTCAGATTCTTATGATTCCCCAATAATTGTTGAATCCCCCATATCATTATTATTTTTTCCTATACAAGTATATCCCCCACCAAAGAGGATTCACCTAACACCATCTATCATAAAAGTATAATAATATGGTCACCTATGGGGAGCCTTTAATGGGGTCATTTCTATAAAAAAAATGGTAGTTGCTATTATAAGAAAACATGGAAATCCCTATACGGGTATCCCATGAGCCAATTAAGCCATGTACACAAGCCCAAATCACATCTTCTATTATATTGTTAGCCTGCTTCATTTAACCACTAGTTTGGGGGTGGTAGGATGTACTTAGTTTCACATGGTATCCATTTCTCCTTATTGGACCTTCAAAAATATAGATATAAAATGAGGGACCCTATCAAATATGATGTAATAGGGAACACCATGGAGTCTTTTGACCTCAAAAAATATATCCTTCCTAATTCCTCCACTTTTTTGATATCCCAAGCCAATTTTATTAACATTAACCAAATATGGTTGGCCACATGGCCTCAAGTGTGGCTCTCTATATGATAGAGGTTGACGAGTTATAGTTAGGGTCCATGTTAGAAAATTGGGGAGACTATACTTTCTTGATCAGAGTTTAAAATAATGGTATAATCAAAGGGAACAATATCATAATCAAAATAAATAACCAAGAAGTGGAATAATAAACATCCATCATATAAATAACCATGTATTCTCATAAATTAGTTTCATATATAAATAAAAATCATCAATTTATATACAAAATATCAAAAATATGTGGTAGTAAAAATCTAGTACAATACATGTATAAAAAGTACAAAATACATAAAAGAAACTATCCTCATATGGAATCATGATCTATAGCCCGATCCTATACTCCCCTGCTACTATGCACAAACTATCAAACATCTTCAAGTGGTGACTTGCTCGTATCTCTCTCCGTATTCATGAAGTATGTCTATGTATCAAACAACGGTCTAAATATCTATGAGATAACACTCAGTAGTCCACCAAAATCAGTGTCTATAACAAGTCCAATATATTCATATAAGAAAAATTCATGTATAGATATAAAAAGATAAAATTAAAATGGTCTAATTGTTTAAATAAAATCAATCAATTCTCACTACATTAAAGAAACTAAATCGTAAGGATATATGTGAAACATAACAAGAATAAAAAAAATGGTCCATGTCATGTAATTATGAGTTACGCCTATATGGGATATATTCAAAGGAGTATTAAATTACAAGGAAATCAATCAACCTATTTAAATAAATTAAAAAATGATCTAAGGAGTTGAAATGTCAATGGCCTCCTAATGAGATATATCTAAGGAGTAGAAATGTCTAAGTTATCCATGTATGTAATATAAACAAGTAAAATTGGATCCTTTGAGTAGAATTGTCCAAGGCATCCAAGTAAGATTTGTAGATAGTATATATGGAGTAGAAATGTCTAAGTCATCCAAATATGATAAGTATAGATGATCCAAGGAGTAGAAATGTCCAAAACATCCATATAAGCAATGTATAAAGTATCCAAAGAGATTATATGTCTAAGGAATCATATTGGTTCATAAGAAAAAAGGAGAATAAATGTCCAGGGAAACCTAATATATTGATGAATTCAAGTAATTAGAAATAAGGAGAAGAAATTTCCATGGAATCCAAGTGTTCTGTCTATATAGGATCTATGTAGTAGAAAATTAGAAGGCATCTTAACCAATTCATTCACTATTTTAGAAATCCCTTCTTAATATTATATAAGAGAAGGTATCCAGTAATTAATTCTGTTCTTATAAGAATGAAATGGTGATACAAAGTATCAACAACCTTAAACAATTATATTAATAACCATATTCAATTCTTAATTATGAAAAGTGAGTCCAACACACCCCAAGGGTGGTATAATCACAGTAAAATGGTATAACTCACCCCAAGTATAGTTTAATTTGTGGTCGGAAACCTCATACCATGATTAATGGTGTCATAGAATGTTTCAAACATGTGTTCATCATTTAATTCAATGCTCAATTAATTTATAAAGCATCGCCCATAAAAGTTTCCATACAAAACTATAGAAGTAATCTACAAACAAAGATACATTTCAGGAAAAGGTATAGATCACCTACATTAATCCCTTTAGTTAACATTAATCTAGTATCATCCTTTGATTTTGTCTAGATCAAGGGAAAATGAAAAAATATATGAGAACCATGAAATAGGCCATAATGTCCTACAACAATATATGATCATAATTAGGAAGGAAAACCAAAAAAATGTGTTAGATGAACATAGAACTCATAGGAAGATTTCCAACCAGATGAACGTCTCTTTAGTCATACATAAGATGGAGGAGTTCCCTTAATCTCTATATTGAAGGCTTGAAGAGGGATCAACCTTGAGAAAATGGGTTTAAATAATTGATATATACAGAATATAAGAGGAGGTTTAACTATTAAATAAAGTGAGAAATAATTTTTTATTTCCTTTCTAAAAACTGGGTCACACAATTTGGTCGCATGTTTGATCAAATCATGCACCAAATGCGTTCCATATCTATCCTAACACCTCCCTTTCTTGGTTATGGAACACTATTAAAGAAACCATGTTTAAAATAAGATTTTTTTTCTCTGTTAACAACAGAATAGCTTCTCCATGGACATATGGACTGGGTCTCCAAATTAGGGGAAACAATATGGCCTCTATCATGCACTAAAACATCCTTCATAGTTTAATAAAACTGTGTAGACAATGCATCATGGTTTCCCTTTACAATGTGGACCAACCTTTTTTTCAAGAAAAACAAGGATCTAGGCTCTTAATAATCCCTAAACACCCTTGTTTCCTCCATGTCCTCAATATTCATTCTTGTATGGTCAAAACCAAATAGTTAAACATGAAATAAAAAAGGTTTTGTACATCAATGAAAATCCTATTTCCTACAATATTCCCTCCTAAAATAAATTCTCCCCCAAATTTTCCTTCAAAGTTTGACAAATCATCATCTGAGAATAATTTCTTACACTAGGCATCTACATCAGCCTCTCACTCCTTGGTATGTTCATGTAATCATCCAGGATACCACATCTCCCCAATAAAATGAATTCACCATCCTCGGGTAACCTTCATGGATTCCTAAAAAATACAGATATGATATGCCAGAAAGAACACATCTACTTCAACTCAACCTCCTCGGGATGAAGAATATATGGCCTATTAGAATGATATCATTGATACTAAGATATGTGGAAGATGGAGTGCATGGCTCATTACCTCTGAGATAGATAAAATTTATAGGCTACCTACCAGACTTTCTCTAGAATCTCAACGGTCCTGATATAACAAGGTGATAGATTTATTTGTTTTTTAATTTGCCTATGCCCCAGTCTAGGTGAAACTCAAAAGAAAACCTGATTCCCCACATCAAACTGAAGCAATCAGTGATGATGGTCATCATTTGATTTATGTCTAGACTGAGCTATAGACATCCACTTCATAATAAGTTAAACATGCCATGAATCTCTTTAACAAGACAAGGACCAGGTAGCATTATGTCTCCTACCTATAACCATTACAGGGGTGAATTATATGGAATGATGTATAGGTCTTCATAAGTTGAAATTTGTATGGTCACATAGAAGATATTATTATAAGAGAACCTAGTGAGAGGTAAGTGTTTCTCCCAAGAACCTCTGAAATTGAGGGTGAATTCTCAGAGCATTTCCTCTAAAACCTATATCATGGACTCAGACTAATTATTGGTCAATAGAAGATAGGTTATACTCAATAGTACCTAGGAAACCAATTCTTTCTACAACCCATTCAAGAAAAAAACATGAAACGAGCATCTCCTTATGATACAGTAGAATAAGGAACCCCAAGGAGGCATGTGATCTAATAAATGTTGAGCCCCTTGAGCCCATCCACTGAAATAGTCTCCGAAATAGGAAAAAACTGGGAAAATATTTCCAACCAATCAACAATCACCCATATGGTGTCACTTCCCTAAGGTGATCTAGGGATTCCTACCATAAGATCCATGGCAATGTCTTAACATCTACACTTCAGAATTTGAAACGACTATAATAGAACTGCTGGTTTCTTGAGTTCCTCCTTCACCTTCAAATAGGTTTAATACTATGTAATGAACCTAGTTATCTTCTACTTCATCCTAAGACACCATTATTAATGGTCCATGTCATGATACATCATGGTAAGACAGGGATGAACAACCCATATAAAGGAATGTGACCATTGAATCAACTCCTCCCATATGTCTGTCAGAACCTCTATGTGTCTATGGAATCATTAGATCTCACCATCATCAATAGACTAACTATAAGGTGGGTTATCACTTACAACACTCTCTCATAGGACGAATCCCTCATAATCTAATAGTTTCCTCATATTCACTCTCTCTAGTAGTAAATAGGTTAATGAAAAAGATGTGATTACAGATATTCAATGATAGTCCTAAACCTCTATATGAATCTCTAAAAATAACGCCCTAAGATACCACTAACTACTGGCCCCCTAAACTACATGTGTTTAAGTCCTCTTTCTTAGAGAATCTGCAACTACATGTCTGTTCCCATGTGTAAATGAAATATCAAAGTAGAAGAACTAAATGTATTCACCCACCTTCATATCCTTGTAAAGACACAGATTTTCTATTTTTTTAAATTATATAGAATTATTACGAATCTGTGAAAATTTATGGCGTGTGATTCTGAGGCCCGGTGTGCCTAGAATGAGTTTCTGAACTTTTTTTAAAGTTCGTTTAGTAAATGCATGACAATAATTTTCTAGCTTTTTAACCAGTGATCGAATTAAAAATTTTATAGCACTGTTGAACCCACAACACTGAGATTCACTTAAGGAAGGCTTCACTTCGACTGTAGTAGGTTGTGAGAAAAATATTGATTTTGGACATTTAAAATAATAATAAAATAAAAAAGTTATTTTATTACTCTTTTTATTTTCCTCCAATGGAAAAGAAGCGGAGTGACCAATGACATGTGAATCCATTAATTGTCTTGACTCCTCAATCTTTGTAACCACGCTATTGGAATTTGGGAGGTTCATTCATTAAATGAACCTCATAAATTTCCAACGACGTTACTCACCCTTCCCCTCTTATATTTATATGGAGCATGGGGAGGAGTGTTGGCACAACTTCACCAAGTGACGAAGCTTTGGAAAAGTACCATGAAGCTATCCCATTGAAGGATGGAACCGGTTCCAACAAGGGTTGATGAGCACCACCAAATCACGAACCAATGAATACCAACTCCTCCCCAAGTGCAGACATTCTTCAATGAATTGGGAGGTAGGGTAGATTTCTTATCTAATTTCAAGAGTTGTTGAATCATTATACTACCCTCTTGCTATCAAGATAATACAGAGGGTATGTTCCAAAAGAACAAGGTCTGGACCCTCCGCCTTTTGTTGAAATTTGACGTGTTCTTCATGAGCGATTTATTCCGGTTAAAAGGATCTAAAAACAGTGGGTTTAGCGACGAATAGGGCATCCCAGGGAGTCCTTTACCACCTTCGGATGGAAAAACGGGCAACTGGAGCACAACTGGTGACCCATGGAAGATCGAAGGCAACTATTGCAGGTGTAAGAGAATATGGCGGCACGTCGTCGCACGCCACCGGAGGAGAAGGTTGTGGCTGTAGCGGTGGCCGGTGAAGATGACAGTTGGCTCCGTCTGGCTGTGAAGGAGGGGCAACCTGCCGTCACACGCCGCCGAAGAAGGCGGCAGTGGCACATAGATACAGCAGCTAGCATCGGTTGACCGTGGACGGAGTCTAGTAGCACACCGTCGCATGTCTCTAAAGATGGTCATGGCTTGAAATCCGTAGCGGAGAGCCCAGAAATTCTCCCTGCGAGTCCCGTAGGCGACCTGGTGGCACCCAGTGGAACCACCGCTCTGACTCCAAACAGAGGTAAATGCTCCCCCATGCCAGATAGGGAGGGCCCTAATCTATAGGGTCGCTCCTCTAGTGGGTTCTGACCCTCCGTGGGACAGGTCGCACTAGCCTAGTGGGTTCTGCCCCTCCGTGGGTCAGGTTGCGCCATCCATGCTAGTCAGGCAGGTCCAGGCCAGTTCGGGCCAGGTCGGGTCAGACCCCGACTAGGTCGGGTAGACCCAAAACAGGTTGGGTCGGTCGAGACTAGGTCGGGTCACCCCAGACCAGGTTGGGTCGGACCGAACGCTGACCCTTTCAGGCTCAGTTTTGCTAAAATATCCATAACATGTGAACCGGGTGTCTGTTTGACGAACCGTATATGGTGTCGGGAACCTTGGAACGTGAAGGTCCTTTTGGTATACTACAATTGAGTTTTGGATAAATTTGTAGTATGTCCGGGTTGGATAAAACCCTAATCTAACTGGGCCCTTAGTACTAAAATGATAATAAGTCATAGACTAGGCATCCGATTGACGTGTCTTCTGTCACATTGGAAACCCTTATAACCTGTTAGCCATTTTGGATAATTCTTCATGGAACTTCGTGGTGGTTAATATAAGATCGAAGACTTGAGGAGTGGATACTCTCGGAATCAAAATTGCTTAGTGCGGGAATCTCGTAGTTGGCTGTAACGTGAAGAAATTACATCGATCCTATGTGGGTCAGCATCTATCGATCCTTCATGGGTCAATTCTTAGAGATCATGTGTCAGTCAGTATCTATCGATCTTGTGTGGGTCAGTTCCTATTGATCCTATGTGGGTCAGTATCTATCGATCCTGTGTGAATCATCAGCAGATCCTCTCAACAAAATAAGATGATATAGTTTTATGACTAATCATCTATACTTCGGTAATTAAGTTATATAACTAGAGTGAGCTGATTCTTTTAACTTCGTGGTGTTACCTTTGTGGTGTTAACTTTTTGGTAATTTTACCTTCATGGTGTTACCTTTTTGGGGATACCTTTGTGGTACTTTTACCTTCATGGTGTTACCTTTGTGGTGTTACCTTTGTGGTATTCTTCCCTCGTGGATTAGTTGTAAAAATGGATTAAAAGTTATAGCCTTATGTTTACTAGGAGACGATTATATTTTCATAACTTAGGTATATGTTTGGGTATATACTAAATTAGAGTTGATGACCACTATCTTGTTCTTTCTGTTTGAGGTCTTTCTTTATGGTTTTTCCTTTGTGGAACTCTGGGAGACCTTCGGGGGTCTCGGGGTCCCTACTGTGTATTTTTATTCTCACACCTACACTGGATAATCCTGAACCTTTCCGTGTTTTTTGAAGACGATGGACAACGTTGATGGGGGATGAGGGAGTCTGGACTGGATGGTGCTTAGAGGGGGGCCTTTTGGTATGATGTATCGTTGTGACTACTGATCATGAGTCGTACCTACCTTTCAGGTAGGATCCTTGGTGGATGTTCCCAGTGCCTTTTTCTCTTTCATTTGTACTTGTACTTTCTAGTTGGGCTTATATTGAGGTCCCTTAACATTTAGTACACTTTAAACTAAAGCAATTTACTTCATGGTTGCTTCTTATTGTGATCTTGGATTGTGTGTTTATATAGGTTTAAAGGTAATGCTTTCCCATTATAGGGATACGACTTTCTGGTTCAAGTGGCTATCCACTGACCTATGGAAGGCGGGCATGGGGTAGTCACGACATGCACCTCAGGGGATTGGTTGTGACAAAGTGGTATCAAAGGAGTTGGTTCTACTGAAAATCTAAGACTCTGATCTTTTAAATGTGGCAATAGTGTTAAGTGTTATGAGTTTGTTTTTCAGTTTGAGGAATTTAGTGTTGGTGTGGCAGTGTGTGTTTCCATACACGAGGACAATGAATTTTGATTTCTGACTCAGGGCACGCAAACACTTATTTTGTGTATTTTGGAAGTATTTAACTTTTAATATCTTGATTCCGCTACCAGGTATAACTTATTGACTGTGGCACACCATTTTTCATTCAGGATGCTGCAATGTAGAAGACCAACCAGGATTCCCGATAGAGTACAAGATGACGACCAGCCGAGTGATGAGGCCTCATTGGAGGGCCCTCTTATGTTGTTAGCACGATCGGGTGGTGAACCAGCATCACCACTACCCTAGGGAAGCCGTTGCCGCCAGCCCCACCTACATAGGGTGCACGCCGACTAAGCACATTACACAAGATTTAGTGGTAGAGGCCTCTATGGTTCTATGGTGAGATATATCTGCAGGCTGTGGCCAGAGATTTTCACTTAGTTGGGACACCACCTGATCTAATGGTGATCCTAGATACCAGTCCCTTCCAGGGAGTAACTGGGAGATGGTGGAGTCTGACACTCTTGTTACATGATGAGGTAACCCACACCTTGGCAGACTTCGAGGTCCTTTTTAGGGTAATTTTCATCACATCAACCCTATGCTGAGTGCGTATACAAGATCTACTTCACTTATTTAAGGGCAGCATGACCATATCCCATTACTCGATGAGGTTCAATGATCTCTCCCGCTACTCCACTTCCATGCTATGATACCCTTTCCTTCAGACCCAGACCTTTAAGAAGGGTCTCTGACAAGATATCAGAGCTCGATGATATCACTCAGCTTTCCGACACAGGCTGGGGTGCTAGAGCAAGTGCATCTGGTGGAGAGATTCTTAGCTAAGCAAGCACCGATAGTGAAAGACACCACCGAACATCTGGTAGCAGAGTCATCCATATCAGGCAGTAGATGGATGATTCATCGGCCAAATGAGGCCAGACTTTCTAGTGGGTGACCTCAGGATACAGGTTCGGTAGTGTGGGGAAGACGGGATAGAGGAGGACAAGTGAGGAGTTGGAAATGCTACTCATATGGAAGGTAGGGTCACATGGCTCGCGACTGTCCGACCAGCCGTATGGATGACCAACAAACGGTTGTGGGATATTCAAGGAAGAGGAAATGGTTTGAGCGAGGAGGTCTATAAGGTGGAGGAAATGACAGAGGAGCTAGCTATGCAGTAGACGGTGGGCAGCGATTCTAGGTTCTGCCGCCACCACCTCGACCATAGGTAGAAGGTGGACAAGGATGATGTCAACTCCATGTAGCTGAGGATATTACCACGGTGCTCTAGAGATGATTTTAGGTATGATCTATATCTACTCTACCTTAGATGAATTACTTATAGACATAGGATAAAGTCATTCTTTCATTGTCACAGCTCTCGTTCGGATCTCGGAGATTTCGGTGGAGCCGTTGGCTCGATCCTTGAAATTAGAGACTCCTACAAGAAAAGATTCAACAATTACACACTGGTGTCAGCTGTGTGAGATTACTCTAAGAGGCGAGATCTTTGGTTGGGATCTTCTAGTAGTGGCATCGAGGCCTTACAACGTAATATTTGGTATGGATTGGTTATCTATTTTCCATTATCATATTGGTTATATTAGGCAAAAAATATGGTGTGTCGGCGTGGATGGGATCAGGTCTTCTTTCACTGATGAGAAGGGAACCTTGGCAGCATAGGATGGACTTACCCGAATGAGGGTGTATCCGATCACATATCATTTGGCTAGCCTTACCCTCATATCTATTGATGTTGAGAGTCTGAGATGTCCTATAATGGTGGACCAGTATGCCGATGTCTTTCTTGATGATGTTCTAGGACTACCTCCATGCATAGAGGTTGAATTTTACATCGACCTATACCTCGAGACAACAACAATATCTATGTCTGCATATCGGATGGATCATGTGGAGCTTTGTGAGTTACGGGTATAGTTGGAGGAAATTATTCGTGCTTGAGTCCTAGATTTTGGCCTCAATTTGGAGGATCACTTTCCCATGGTGGAGTTCTCAAACACCAACAGTTATCAGACCACAATCAGTATGGAACCATTTGAGGACTTTTATAGTCAACTATGTAGAAAACCTCTATGCTAGATAGACTCAGGGGAGTCAGCACTTATTGGTCCATAGTTGGTACAAGCTACCACTGAGAAGGTGCAGATCATCTAGGACTGGATGAAGACTTCATAGAGCAAATAGAAGTCAAGTGCTGATAAGAGATGGAGACATTTGGAGTTCTAGGAGGGAGACCATGTATTCCTATGGGTCTCATCTCAATGAGGTTTGTGGTGATTTGGTTGGGGCAGCAAGCTATCTTCGAGGTTCATTGGAAAATTACAAGTTCTCAACAGAGGTGGAAAGGTGGCATATCACCTAGATCTTCTCCCACAGATGCATCGGGTGCATGATGTTTTCCATGTGTCGGAGAAGAGGAGATACGTGCATAACCCAACTCATTTCATCAACCATGACGAGCTGGAATTTGATGATGGGGTGATGTTTACGGAGGTTCCAATGGAGATTGAGGATCTACAGGAGAGGGTGCTTCATGTATGATCGATACCTCTAGTGCGCATTCATTGGAAGCACAAGAACCTGCAAGAGAGAACATGGGAGTGGGACACTCAGATTCATGCTCAGTACCCCCATTTTTTCCCTTAGTCTATGTCCTAGTTTTCAGGGATGAAAATCCCTAAGGTGGGGATAATGTAAAGACCGGGATTTTCTAGGTAATTGTTTTAATTATATCGAATTATTATGAGTTTACAAAAATTTTCGGCTAGTGATTCCAAGACCCAGAGTGCCCGGAATTAATTTGTGAACTTCCTTTAAGGTACGATCAGTAAACACGTGATCATCATTTTTTAACTTTTGAACCGGTGCCCAGATTAAAAAACTGAGTGCACCATTGAATTTACAACATCGAGATTATCTTAAGGAAGTATTCACTTTGACTGCAGTAGGAAAAGAGAAATAGGTAGATTTTAGACATTTAAAAGATTAATAAAATAACAAAGTTATCTTATTTATCTTTTTCTTTTCGTTCAATGGAAAATCTACGGTGGTAGGACCAACGATATGTCAAGCCATTTATTGGCTTAACTCATCAATATTTGTAACAACACTATTGGATTTTGGGAGGAACATTCATTAAATTAACCTCATAAATTCAAAATGTCATTACTCACGCTTCCCCTATACTATTTATATGGATCTTGGGGAGGAATGTTGGCATGGATTCACCAAGCGACGAAGCTCTGGTAAAGTAGAGCGACGCCAACCACTTGGAGGATGGAACCGGTTCCAGCAAGTAGTAACAAGAACCACTGAATCACGAACCGACAAACATAGGCTCCTCTTCAAGAGCATATGTTCCTCAATGAATCTTGAGGTCGGGTTTATTTTTTGTCTAATTGCAAGAGTTTTTTAATCATTATACTACCCTATTGCTATCACGCTAACGTGGAGGGCGCAGGCCAAACGAACAAGGTCCAGACCCTCCGCCTTTTGTTTAAATTTGATGTGTTCTTTGTGAGAGATTCTTTGGGTTGGATGGAACCTAGAATGCTGGGCTTAGCAATGATGAGGGAATACTAGGGAGTCCTTTATCACCTTCGGATAAAAAAACTGGCCACTAGAGCACACCCGATGACCCGCGGAAGACCGCAGGAAACCTGTGTTGGAAGAAGGGGAGATGGAGGTGTGTCATCGCGCGCCACTAGAAGAGAAGGCCACAACTGTATCTGTGGTAGGGGAAGATGGTTATCGACTTCGGCTGGCCACAAAGGAGGTGGCAGCGTGCCGTCACGCACTGCTTGAGAAGGGGGTCACGACATATAGTTGTAGCAGACAATGGCGGTCGGCATCGGCCGATCACGGATGGAGGGAAGCAGTGGGTCGTCATGTGCCGCTGAAGATGGCCGCAACTCGGAATCTGTAGTGGAGGGTCGAGACCCACTTCTTATGGGTCCAGCAGGTGACCTAGTGGCACCCCATGAAGCCACCGCTCTGACTCCGAATGGGTGGAAACACCCCCCCCCCCATGCCAGCTAGGGCAGGCCACGCTCCAGCATGCCGCACCTCCAGTAGGCCGCACCTCCCTGCAGGCACGGACGTGAACCTCTATGAGTCAAGCCATGACAGCCCTGTGAGCCGAACCACCCAAGCGGGCTAGGTTGGATTGACTGGGTCGGACCCGACCCAGACCCTTTCAGGCCCAGTTTGGCTAAATGAGCCATAACATGTGAACCAGACATCCGCTTGACTAACCGCCTATGATGCTGGGATCCTTCGAGCGAGACAATCCTTTTAGTATACTCCACTTGTGTTTTGGATAAATTTGGAGTATGTCTAGGTTGGATCAAACTCAAATCTAATCTAGGCCTCGATACTAAAACACTTATAAGTCCTATACCAGGCATCTGATTGATGCGCCGTCTGACATGTTGGGACCCTTATGACATGGATGTCCTTTGGGATACATATTTGTGAAACTTCATGGTGGTTGAGGTACGATCGATGGATTAAGGAGTGGATCCTCCTGGAATCAAGTGTGTTTAGTGAGATAATCTTGTGGCTCGCTATAACGTGAAGAAAGATCATCGATCCTATGGGGGTCGGCATATATTGATCATGTGTGGGTCAGCACATAGAAATCCTTTGTGGGTTAGTATCTATCTATCTTATGTGGGTCAGCTCTTAGCAATCCTGTGTGGTACATCATCTATCAATCATGTGTGGATTAGCAGTAGATCCTCTTGATAGAATAAGATGATCTAGTTTTATTACTAATCATTTATACTTCTTTACTTAAGTTATATACAAGTTTTAAGATGATACTTTTACCTTCATGGTGTTACCTTTTTGGTACTTTTACCTTCGTGGTGTTACCTTTATGTTACTTTTACCTTCATGGTGTTAACTTTGTGGTAGTTTTACCTTCACAGTGTTACCTTCATGGTGTTACCATTGTGGTATTCTTACCTTGTGAATCTGTTGTGAAAATTGATTAAAAGTTGTATCCTTATGTTTCCTCAAGTATAAGATGAGTATATTTTTATAAAATAGGTATATTCATGAGAATATACCTAAGTATAGTTGATGACCAATGCCTCATGCTTTGTGTTTGAGATCATGCTTTGTAGGGTTTCCTTTGTGGAACTCTAAGAGACCTTATAGGGTCTCTAGGTCCTTATTGAGTATTGTTATACTCACCCCTACACGTGGTTCACCCGCAACATGCTGTGTTTTATACAGACGACTAACAACTTGGATCAAGGCTGAGAGAGTCAGGACTGGATGGTTCTTAGTGGTGGACCATTTGATGTGACATGCCGTAGTGACTACTGATGGTGAGTTGTACCTACCCTTCAGGTAGGATCCTCGGTGGATGTTCCAAGAGTTGTTTCCTCTTTTATTTGTAGCTGTACTTTCTAGTAGGTCTTGTATTCTAACCCCTTTACATTTTATGCACTTTTTACTAAAGAAGTTTACTTTGTGGTTGCTTCTTGTTGTGTTCTTGTGTTGTGTGTTTGTATAGGTTTAAAGGCAATTCCTTTCCATTATAGGGTTACACCATTCCAGTACTAGTCTCCAGCCCCTAGCCTATGGAAGGAGATTTTGGGGTAGTCACAGCACTGGCCCCATGGGACAGGTTGTGATAATCCTAATATTCTAATTACACACTGTAAAGTTGTACTTCATTCTTTTTTGTTCTATATATACCACAGAATTCTCTCCCAAAAAATAATTCCTCCAATATCCCAAGGAATGAGAAAAATAGGATAACTTGATATCATGTATCGAGTAATTCCTCTCATGTGGCCTCAACTAATGAGAACCAAATTACATGAATCACTCCACCAATACAATAAATTATCCAAGACCAGTATTTTATGAATGATAGTATACTATATAACTTCTTCCCAGCTCAAGAATTAGGATTGATGCTAAAGTCAGCCTCACATTCAACTCATGAAAGGCCATTTCACAAGAATATAACCATATAAAATTCACCCCCTTCTTAGTAAATCATGTAATAGGTTATTCTAAACATGATAAGTCTTGTCTGAGGCACTTTTAATAACCGTCTAGCCCCAAGATCCTTTTTATATGAATTTTTTTCAGGATTCTCCCAAGAAACTATATTTCTCACCTAATATAGGTCAAATTATACTCCTATCTTTGTGATAACATTACCTTGGAATTGCACCTTATACATCTTAAAGTGTGACTTTGTGATATAATCATACAACTAATTCTTTATAAATATACTCAATATGAACTCTATGTTTTTTTCATAGTGTTTCCATGTGTGAGAATAAACCAAGATATTGTCCATGAAAACAACAACAAATGAATCCAGATAAGGATGGAAAACTCAGTTAATCAGTGAAATGAAACATGTTGGCCCATTTATGATACTGAATAGCATGACCAATTACTCATACAATAAATATGTACTTTATAATGTTATATATAGTATATCTGATTGTCTAACATGCACTTTATGATAAACTAATCCCATATCAATATTCCAGATCACCTGACCTCCTTAGTGAGGGTTGAAGAGATAATCTATCTGAGGTAAGGGATGTTGTTTCTTAACTATCAAATAGTTCAATTTCTATTCATCCATAAAAATAATTAGGGTTCTATCTTCCTTATTGCTGAAATGGACATAAACCCCCCCCCCAAAATGTACTGGGTCATATAGAACCCTGATCTTCCAAATTATCTAGAATCTTATTGAGTTCTTACATCTCATTAATAGTTATCCTATAACAAGACATGGATATGGGTTCAGCTTCAGGTACTAGATTGATGGAAAATATATATTTCTCATAGTAAGTAGCACTAGAAATTCATTCGTGAAAATTAACTAAAATAATCAACCACTGTAGGGAAGTCCTCATGATGCGTTCCTTGATCATCTAGGTTTAATCGATCAATATGAGTTATCATCCTACACAACCCATGATGCATGGGTCCTACTCGACTCTCCTATAAATCCCATTAACTATTGTGAACAAAAACTCTACCCTATGGTAATTCAATATTCACCCATCAGTGATATAAGTAAATCAAATCATGACAGGTAACCAACAAATCCATTCTTAAAATGATGTCAAACCCTATAATCTCAAGGAAATAGTTGTCCCATACGAAGTGACTTCCACCTATATCAGGTAGTCACTCCCTAAACTTTTTTTTTCCACTCTCTGATTATATCCTCAATGGTGTTTCAATTATAATCACACCATAAGAGAACTGAACATTGAACCTAAAGCTCTCCATAACAAGAGTCTATATGAAGGAATGATATATACCTATATCAAAAGGAGTACATATTAACCTAGATAATACAAAAATGTTACCTATCATTTTAGAAGATTTAGTAATCTACTCCTCATGTAACGGTTTCCCTATATACCTCTGGCTAGAATAGTATCCTTGAAATATATCATGAATACCCTAAGTTATCCTTCTCTATTTCCACTAAGAATCTCGTGTCTGGCCACCCCATCCATAACCAACAACTCAGGATGATTGAACGGTCTCACTCTAGCTCTTTGTGTCATGGGATGTTACTAATATCACCAATCAACATTGATTTGGTGTAGACCCTATTTCATTATATTCAAGAGAAGAGATCCTAAAAAACCATTGTAGATGGAAAATCCTTCCAAAACCTCAACCCTCGACTGGGTCTCTATCACAATGGATCCTCATTTGTCTTTTCCTCCCACACCGATGAATGATAATTGCACTATAGTCATCCATGCTATAGATGGTATTCCACTCAAGAAATAACCCAAATCATCTCTTCTTACCACTTAACATGGAGACACGGGGTTGAGATGCTAATCTATAATGTTCTACGCCCTCATCTCCCTTTAGGTTATGCTTAATAGTCAATTTATGGTTAACTATTTTATACATGGTAGCATGTCGAAATACATTCACTTGTGATCAGATGTCATACCTAAAACCATCCTCAAATCACACTGCCTTCTATAATTCATCACCTAACTGAATAAGTGTGAAATGATGGAGCTCTGTAAAAAAGATGGAATATTCCATGAATGATAATATTCTATACTTCATGTGCACAACCTACCTATGTCTATCAACCCTTAATATATCGTGATATAAATAATCATAGAAGGATATCTATAAATCCCTTTATGTAATATATCGACGATGATCCATCTGTGTAATCATGTCCCGCCATATTTTTTGTGGAATCTGGATACATATATATAGTGATATTCACACTCCTCTTATGAGGTGTCATGGGATGATTGAAAATTGATAGCATGGACTCTATCCATGACACTTCATCCTATGATCCCCCATCCCCCAAAAATGTGTTTAGATGCTACTGCTAAAATTTACACGTCAACTCTTCCATAGTTGGGTAAGGTCAGGGTGCTCCTTGAATAGTATGCACGATACACAATAGTTATTCATAAAACTTGGAATTGGTTCCCATATTGAGTATAACTTGAGGGTTTTAAATATTTTATACAAGATATGTTGTAGTTGGAATTGGTCTCACTACCTTCATAGTATGGTTTTCTCCAAATTCCTAGTGCACAACTGGAGGCCTTTGTTATGGAATATCTTTTTAAATTTTAATAACACACTTAATGAAATATTTGATAAGAATATAGATACAGATACATTACTGGATCAAACCTACCTAAAAGTATTCACACCCATCTACCTCCCCCTACAGATAGGTCTGGGTGATATACAACCCCTAAAGAATAACTAGAGACAATTCCCACAACCCACTTCTCTGGTCCGGTCAGGTTCAATTTCTATGCTATAAGTTAAGGGTTCTGGTATATAGAGTTTCAATTAAAAAATTTATATTTAAACACCCATTAAATTCAAATTATAATCCTCTTTAGCATAAACCATTCAATTAATAATTAAATATCAATTATAATTGAATTGCCTTCAAGTGGTTAAACTATATGAATCACCACATCCAATTTATAAGGGCCCATACACCCTATATATTGAAGTTCATTTTACATTTAATACCAACCATTTATTCATCAATTTCCTACATGAAACATTAGTAATGTTTCAATGATAAATAAAAAAGGTGCTAAAACATGCTTTAATAAATGAAAGTATTAATATAAACATGGCATGTCATAATGCATGACATATAAATTCTTATGTGCCTACAATGGTACATAATGAAATTTCTCATTTCCATTCTAAGATATTGTTAGAAATATATAATCATAAACAAAATCAAAGATCATGTGATTCAACTAATAGGGAAATCAAGGAAACTATAATAATCAAAATCCATAACAACATGTACCATCTTAGGCAATTTGTTTTTTTACTACAATTAGGTTAGCTACAACCATGAATATCTCATTATGAAAGTATAACCCATTCTTAATATACTATATCATAATCCAAAACAATAAGAAAAAATATATGAAACCCATCTGATACCACATTATGATGCCATATACTTGGCTTAATCAATAGTAACTAAACCCAGTTAGCCATATGGCCTCAAGTGTGCCTCATTGTATATGATAGACTGATGACTAGTAGCAATAGTCGATGGTGGAAAAGTGGGGAGAGTATAACCTCATGAACAATTTTAACACAATGATATAATGAAAATAAACAATAATAAAAGAATATGAAATAAAAGAACAGTGAAATAATGAATATCCATCATAAAAATAAACATGTAAACTCATCCAATAGTTTCATATACAAATGATTATCAAGGAATTCTATAAAAAATACAGGTTATAAATGGCGTTAGGCATCTAGTAAAACATGTGTATCAAATGTACAAAATACAAAAAAGGAATTATACTCATATTGTTTCATGATCCATTGCCCTGTCATGTTCTCCCCCAACTACTATGTGGAAATATTAAAAATCTCCTAGATTTCACTGCCCCTTGTTTCCACCAGCATCCAAGAAGTCTATCCAAGTAACGATGGTGGCTCGAAAAGGGTTTAAAATAAAACTCAGTAGGCCACCACCAATGGTGTCTATAACACATAAAATATGTTCATATATGCTTAATTAGTGTTCATATATAATAGGAGTACATGTAGAATAGTATAAGTGATGTTATCCATTATATCATGTTTCACTATTATTAAGAAACTAAATCATAAGGCCATCTGTGAAGCATTAAAAACATCAACAACAATAGTCTAGGTTGTGTAATCTTGTGTCCAGTCTATATGGTCAAGGGTCCAAGGAGTGGTGAATTCTAAAGAAATATAGTAAGCTATGTAAATCACGTAAATAATATCCAAAGAGTAGAAATATCCCTGACATTCTAATGAGTTGGATCCTAGAAGTAGAATTCCCCAAGGAATCCTAGTATTTCAAGTAAACCAGTTAAACTAGATACTTATGGTAGAAATCTATATGGAATCCAAGTATGTTTTTTAGATAGGATCCAATGAGTATAAATATACAAGGAATCCAAATAAAAAAACAGATAGGATCCAATGAGTGGAAATTTATGAGGCATCAATATAAGTCAGGTATCTGGGATCCAAGGAGTATAAATGTTTAAGAAATCCTAAAATTTCATTAGATCCATTGAATAAAAATGTCCAATACAAACTAATATATCACGTAAATTGTGTAATTGGATCCAAGTATTAGATATCTCTAGGGAATAGAAGTGTTTTATTTAAATGGGATTAATGGAGTAGAATTTCCAAAGGTATCCTAACCAAATATTTCAAAATTTTATTAAGACCTTTGTAATCATATACAAGATAATGAATTTATAAATTTATTCATTTTATATAAAAATTAAATGGCGATTCAATTTACCAAAAAAAATAAAAAATATCTTAATTTCCACATTCAATTCCAAGTCATGAAATCTGATTCCAACACACCCTGAGGGTGGTATAATCACGAAAACAAGGTAGAACCCACCCTATGGGCAGTTTGAGTTGAGTTTGGAAACCTCAAAATTTAATGTATGGGTTGAAGGAATGTCTCAAAAAAATTATAATTTAATTCAATGTTAAATTATTTTGGAAATCATCACTCATAATGTACAACATGAACCACAACGACAATAAGATATAAATGAAGAGAAGTTTTGGGAAAAGGTATATACCACCTATATTTATCCTATAGATGAACAATCGTCCAATATTTTCCTCTGATTTGTTCTAGGTGTGGATGAAAAAGAATAATAGGTAAACTCTCTAGAGGTATGGCATAAGATCCTACACTAAAATAGTGTCCTTGATAGCTAGGAAAAAAGAGACCTGCGAAAGATAAAGGTAGACTCATTAAGATCAATCCAATAAGATGAACAACTCTTGAATCAGATTTCGGGAGGAGGGGATCCTTCAATCCCTAGGTTAAAGGCCTGATAAAAGATCAACACTGAAAAAATGGTGTTTGATTCTGGAGAAATAAGGAATATAGGAGGATGGTTAAACATTAAATAAAGGGAAAATTGTCATTTCTATTGAGTCAATAAGGTTTCCTTATGACTTTTCCATTCCTTTATGTTTTGAAAATCACAAACACATTTTCATAAAGAAAATTTTATTTCTATATGAAAAGTATTATCCTAACCTTGGTTTTAATTTTCTTATTTAATGTCTTATCAAACCAAGTATAACCAGTTTTTATGCCAAAAAAATCAGATCCTTATTCCAAAACCATTGGAATCTTATTGTTCCTTAGCCACATAGTCTTACTGTTTTCAAACTCCAAATTATCTGAAATATGGGATTTGAATTATTGGAAATTCATACCTTAAATTCTATAAAAATCAAAATCCAAATTATCTGAAATTCAGACTCTTAATTATCTAAAATTTAGACACAAAATTCTCTCTACTTCAGACTCTGAATTCTATGAGATCCAGACTCCAAATTCTATGAAATTCAAACTCTGAATTACACAGAATTTAGACATTGAATTCATCATAATTTTGACTCTGAATATCCATTTTTCAAGAATCTGGTTCTTCATATTTTTAGACAATGAATTCTATATTTCAAAGATCATGATTGTGAATATTGTTTTATGCTGATTTACATTCCTAGCACATTGTTTCAATTTTATCATATTCTTGTTTCTTAAACATTATATTATATTCCTTACGTATTATTGGTTCTTAAGAATGATAATGTTTCTCATGTTTTTCTTACATAAAATGTTTTTGTACAATTTGTTTCTAACTAAATGTTGGTTGAGGGACATGCGTACAGGTCCCTCCAAAATTTAAGGAAAAATATAACTATTGGATGGGGGAGACAACCATTGGAATCCTTCCCTATAAATAGGATCTCATTTGAAAGAGCTCAACAAATGAAAACGATTATGTGATGTGATGTTGTGAGGTGATTTGTAAGGAGAGAAACTCTCATGCCTTGTGTGATCTGTGAACATCTTGATCAAACGTGACAACTTGTTTACCCTAGTCCAATTATGATTGTTGTTATGTACAATCAAGGGATTTCTAGGATAAGAAGATAGAGGTTCCAACTACCTCAAAAAGAGAGTATTTTTGGGGATTGTAAGACAGAGGTGTGAACTACCTTAAATTTTAAGGGCTTGTGAGGATATAATGATAGACTCTAAAATTCTTATTGAGGGATTACCCTAGTGTGGGTAAGACAGAATTTTTTGAAAGTATATATCAATGGTCCTTTATACAAGGTTGTTAGATACCCTTCTCTTTGGGTTAAAAGATTTCCTACTTGTTTACTTGTTGTTGTTTCATGTTTTATTTGGGATGTATTTTGATAAAGATAAATGTATAACTTTTTACAATTTCTTGTACTTATACTTACTCTGATAAATAATATTCTATACACTAAGGTATAATATTTCCCTAAATAAATCCTTTTTAATTTTTTTAAGTTTAACCTATTTAAGATTAGGTTTCTTATAATTGGACCTGTGCCCTTCTAATTATACCTTTAAGTAAGAACAAAAGAGGGTTTATAAATTCACCTTGTTTAACTTTGTTAAAGAAATATTTCCTTAAGGTTAAAAGTGAACGTTTTTAAACCTACAATTTACCCCCTCTTGTAATTGATTATATATATATCTATATTTCAATCCTATAATTGGTTTCAGAGAAAGTCACTAAAATACTTATAATTAACTATAATTTTTCTCTCTCATGTTTTCCTGGTCATATTTTCTTTCTTAAGTTTTGCTTAAAGATTTTTATCTATCTTTAAAAAATATATTACTATTAATTCATTTTATGGAAAAGTATTTTCTTCTTATAGAATGGCAGGAATAAACATTAGTTTTATAGATAACCTAAATCCCACTAGACCACCAATTTTTTATGGTAATTATTATGAGTACTAGAGATATAGGATTTATACTTCTGTTATTAACACTAGAGTGTAAAACTTCTTTATGCTTACTAGAGAATACAAGATTCCTAACAAGGAAATCAGAACCTTCACAAATCAAGAAAAACAAGAATATCAACTAAACTACAAGGTACACAATATTATTTTTTGTTCCATGACCAAGAGTATCTACAGTAAAATTTCATCTTGTGAATCTAAGAATAGCATTTGGGAGAAACTTGAAGTTAAAAATTTTGGAACTTCTAAAGTGATAGGAACTAGAAGAGATATATTAAGAGCTGAATATCATGAATTTTTTGTTCTTATGGAGAAATTTTTTGTAAATTACAACAAATATTTATGACTATCATCATAAGTCTTTAATCTATCTAAGATAAAGGTATTGAGGATGATGGTCTTGTGGAAAAGATAATTGATATCATGCCTAATGAGTGGGAATCTAAAATGATATTTTTTGACGAGATTAGGAAAGTATCTAAAGTTACTCTTGAGTATTTATTTGGAAATATTATTCAACATGAAACTAGAATGAAGATAGATGCTAATTTCCATAAAGAAAAGAATGGAAATGTAAGCATTTCTTTAACTATTACTTCTAAATACAAGACTCCATAAACGATAACTAAATATGAAGCTAGGAAAGAAATTGTTATATTCAAATCTAGAGAAAGTGATCAGTATGAGAATGAATTATTCGATCTTTTTAGAAGGATGAACAATATTTTAGGAAACAAAAGACGTTCAGTACAAATATAAGAAGAAAGAAAAAGTAAAAGAAAGATTTTGAAGTAACTTGTTATGAATGAAAGAGGGATGGACATATTAGACCTGATTGTCCTATTCTTATGGGAAAATATTGAAAGAAAAATCATTTTGAAAGGAATAGAAAGAATTACTAAAATCTATGTCTAAGAGATTCTTCGAGGCTAATGACACCTAGAGTTCCAGTGGTGGTGACTCTTTAGATGAATCCTTAAAATATTAATCTTCGTGTCTGAAGAATATCGATATTCTAGCTTGATTACCTATTAAAAATAATTGTCTTATGGGTAAGGTAAAAAATGATGAATCCATGCCCAATATTTCTTAAAATGTTAATATTCAAAATGAATAATATTAAGAATCTTCATATGAGGAATATTCCTCATCAGAAGATAATACGTTAAATTTATTTGAAAAAGTTTCTAGACTTGTTAAATTACATGATAATAAAAAATATAAGATAAAAAAGGATATAAAATAAAATTATAAATTTTTTTTTGAATAAAAGAAGTATCATATCATTATAAAGATCTTGACTAGAAAATTATTGATTTAGAAAATAATTCTAAAAACCTCAAGGAATTTAATTCTGAGAAGGATAAACTTTATAAGGATCTTGAAAAGGTTATTTATAAGAAAAATGTATTAGAGAATAACTGAAACTCTAATAATAATGACTATGTGGATAAGAATTTAGTTGTTATCCTAAAATGTGATTTTTTCCCTTAATGAAACTTTTATCAAATTTTACTTCAGGAAAGAAATAATTTGATAAAATGTATTCACAACTTCTTCCTCTTATGAATTGTTTCGGATTTGGTTATACTCACTCAAAACCTATTTTTAGTAATAACTATTTTTTCCAAAGTGATCCTTTTTGCACCAAGAGTCAATGTGGTGGACACTGGGGGAAATTGTTTTCTCTAAATAAAACCCAATCCTTAGGTTTTCATAACGATTATTTTTCATCTAAAATGTGGATTCTTAAGATTTTACTTTCTGAAAATTCATGACCCAAGAAATTTTGGATTCTGAAAGCTAAACTTTTTTATTCTTAAGAAAATAAAGGAAGTACCAACAAAAATACATGGTACATGGATAGTGGATTTTCCCAAAAAATGATTGGAAATAGAAACATATTTTAAAATATTATCAAGACGAAATGAGGAAAAATAATTTTCGAAGATAATTGTTAATGATAAATTATTGGTATAGGTAGCAGTACTATTCTTGGAAAATCATTAATTTGAAATGTTTTATTTGTAAAAGGTATTTAGCACAACCTTATATGCATAATAACATTATTTTATGAAGGTTGCCTTCTGAATTTTAGGAATGATAAATTCTATGTAAACAATTCCAAGGATGTGTTTATTCTTCCTGACCATATGCATGAGAATGTTTACACACTTAACATAGAAGACCTTATGTTATAAGATCTACCTTGAATTAGTGAAAGGGAAGACTAATCATGGTTATGGAATAAAAGAATATGATATAATAAACATAGGAACCTATGAAACTCTTAAATAAAAGACTTGTTAAGGATCTACTAGAACATATATTTGAATCATCAAAAGATTGTGAATATTGTAAATATGGAAAGAAACATATGTCAAGATTTAAATCAATCGGTGAAGTCTCAACTATTGATACATTCAAGCTAGTGCATATGGATCTTTTTTTCCAACAAAAACTAGAAGTATCGGAGGTAAATACAATGTATTTTTTTCAAGATTATACCATATTCACATAGGTCTATTTTCTATCAATGAAATCTGATGCCTTTTCGTATTTGAAAAAATTCATTCCCAAGTTAAAAATTAGAAAAACCTTACATTGATAACTATTAATAGTGATCCTGGGAGAGAATTTCAAAATTCATATTTTGAAACTTTTTGTAGTAAGAAAATATTTACTCATAACTTCTCACCACCAAGAACTCCTCAACAAAATGGTGTAGTTGAAAGAATAAATTGAATTTTTCAAGAGATAACAAGAACCATGTTGAGTGAATATACTATTACTAAACAATTTTGGGATGTAGCTCTTAGTATTACTTGTAATACTATAAATCAATTTTTAATCAAACCATTTCTTAAAAAAATACCTTATGAATTATGGACTGGTCGAAAACCTAATGTTTCATACTTCAAAGTATTTGGATGCAATATATTCCTTTTTAATACTAAAGATAACATATATAAATTCTCACCCAAATATGATGAAGTAATTTTACTAGGATATTTCACTAATTCTTAGGCTTATATAGTGTTTAATAAAAAATTTTGTAATGTTGAAGAAATAGTGCATGTTAAACGTGATGAAAGTAATCCTTTTTTTTAAACAACTCCATCTAACATCCTTAGATGTGTTTCCAAAAACTATTTATAAACCTTTTATTGAAAATTATTATAATAAGGAAAATACTCTAGAAAATGTTTCTAAATTATTTACCACTGAGTATTTTCTAACTTATATTGATTAACAAGTTTTACAAAATCTAAATCAGTTGTTTCTTAAGAATCATCCTAGTGATAATATCATTGGTGATGAAAATCAACCTATAAAGACTATAATATCTTTAAGAAATGAATTAAAAAATATTTCATTCCATTCCTAATTAAAACAAAAAATCACTAATGAAGATTTAGTTGATGATAATTGGATTAAATCTATTCAAGATGAACTAAAATAATTAGAACGGAAAAAAGTCTAGACCTTTGTTGAAAAACCTAAGGAAACTTCTTTAATTGCAGTAAAATGGGTCTTCAGAAATAAATGTGATGAAAACTGAATCATTGTAATAAATAAATTAATATTTGTTGCTGAAGTCTATAATTTACAAGAAATAATAAACTAGGAACTAACATATTCTCTAGTATAAAGACTTTAATCTATTCATATTCTACTTTCCTCTGCAAAATTCTTTAATTTCAAACTTATTAAAATGGATGTTAAGTGTGATTTCCATAACAGATATGCTCAAGATGAATTTTATGTTGAAAAACCTCTTAAATTTGAATACACAACACATCATGAACATGTGTTCAAACTTACAAAAGATTTATATGGACTAAAACAATCCCATAGATCTTGGTATGATAGACATGCAGGATTTTTGATACAATACAATTAGGTTAAGGGAATTACAAATTAAACTCTTTTTATAATGAAAAATAAGAAAAAAAAATTATTGTTCAGATTTATTTCAATTACATTATATTTTGATTGACTCAGCAATATTTAACTGATTCATTTGTGAGTATCACAAAATCTATGTTTTAAATTAGTTTGATGGGTGAGTTAATATTTTTCCTTTGTTTTCAAATTTCGTAAAAACCAGAAGCGACATATATATCTCAACATAAGTATATTAAGGATATTCTTAAGAAGCAAGAATATGAAACAACTAAAAGTATAACTACTCTAATTGGTACCTCAAATTCTCTTGCTCTTGATGAAGCCAGGAAACCAGTAAATCAAACATCTTTTAGAGGTATGATAGGATGATTATTATACTTAATAGCTAGTCATCCAGGCATAAGGTTTTCCGTATTCTTATTTACAAAAAATCAATTTAATCCAAAGGAATCCCATTTAAAAGCAGTGAAAAATAATTTTTCCCTACCTAAAGGGAACTATGGACTTCTGCCTTTTTTTATTCTTCTAGAAATGATTTTGTTATAAATAGTCTTTCGGCTGCTGATTTTGGTGGATGTAGAATGGATAGAAAAAGTAAATTCAGAACTTATCATTTAATAGAAGATTCATTAGTTTCTTGGTCATTCAAGAAGTGAAACTCAGTAGCACTTTCCACTACTGAAGCTAAATATATAGTTACTGGTAGTTTTTGTGCTCAAGTGTTATGGATGCAACACACACTCACAGAATATGGAAAGAGTTATACCAGGACATAGATATTTTGTGATAATACAAGTTCCATTTCCCTAAGAAAAAACCGGTCATGTCACTCTTATAAAAGTCGCATAGATATTAGCCATCACTTTCTTATGGATCACACTCTTAAAAGTGATATTATTCTTTAATTTATCAGAAATCATAGTCAAATTGTTTACATTTTTACAGTATCATTACCATTTTATAGATTTGAATACATTAAAAAAAGTTAAGAATAACAAATGTAAGTAAATATTCCTTGTTAACTTTTTTTAAGCCTATCTCCTAACATTAATAATATTATTTTTACAGGGGGAATACATTTTTTTATTCTTCAAAATGTTGTTTTTTGAATCCAATTTGTTTTTTATATTTTTAATAAAAAAATTTGAAACACAAAAATTTTCCATTTCTTTTAAAAAAAATTTAGGAACCAAAATTTTTTTTTCTTTAAATTTTTTTTTTAACCTCAAATTTTTTACTTTCCTTAATAAAATTATTCAGAGTATATGTTTTTCTAGAAGAAAATTATCTGTACTGAAAATTCTTTCTAAGAAAACTAGAAGGCGTGTTTCCTTAATTAAATCTTTGTAATTTTATATTTTTTACCTATTCATATTTCTATCATGTATTAAGAAAAATCAATCAGATTCACTTTCCTTAATTCTAATTTATCCTTAAATCCTCAAAATATCAGAACCTTAAAATATTTCTTTTTCATTTATATCAATCTTCAGATCAGATCAGGCTTATATAAACCATTGTATTGAATCAAGAATTATAAATTTCACCGCAAATCCTATATAAGGTCACCACTTATTTGTATCCCAGATCGGTTATTTCAGTCCTTTGTGTCGGAGCTCTTCCACCCTACAAATCATTTGTTCATTTTTTAAGTTTCCTTACCCTACGGATGTCTCTTTAAGTTTCTTCTAAAAATCATATGGCTTCAAACATGGAAATAAAATATAAGAAATTTTATACATAAAGGTTGGTAGATTCATATTTTTTTCTAAAATATGGTTCTCTGATTTTGTAATTTATAAAGAAGAATAGTTGGAAATGTCTTTGTGTTTCCGAGTTAAAGAATCATGATCCGGTTTATCCTGATCTTCTCATATAATTTCATGATTCAGAATGTTTTTATGAAAAAGTAGGTAGATAAAATATTCCCTTTAAGAGCTTTGGAAATACCTATTCGTTATCCTAAAAAAGTCTATGAATTTATTGGATATACCATTTGAAGGATAGGCTATATATTGTTCCCACAAGTTTTCTGACAAGGAAGGAATTGATAAGGCTAATGAAATAGACTTCCTTGTACTTAGAAGTGTTAAGTAAAAAAAGTTCAATCACCTTTGAACCAAAATTATGTTTTTAGACTTATGGATGCAAGAATTTCTTATTCCAAGAAATAGAGATAAGGATTCCCTCAAGAAATGTGATATTTTTATGATGGATTACCTGGTGAATCTGAGAAAGGTAAATCTTATAATGTATGTTCCCCTTACTATCAGCAATATCAAGAATGGAACCGTCAAGTCCTATATTATTATGTATCTGGGGATCTTTTCAAATATCATAGTTCTTTGTTTAGAGTATTTATAAATTACATTCAGTTCAAAGACCTAAACCATTATGATTATGTTGTTGACTGTTGATACTCTACAGAGGATGAAAATTGGGTTCATTATCAAGTCAAGAGAGTCCTATGATCTATATGAATGTTAAATTCAATAATTATGAAATAAATGAAAAGTATAGGAAACTTCCACTAAAACCAGATGAAAATAAAGTAAAAAGAACTAGAAGGAAAAGAAAAAAGAAACCATTCTAGAAACCATCGTTTCTCCACTAAAGACGAAAAGCAAAAAGACCTTATCTAATGTTATGGTAACAATGTGGAGAGAAAAGATAAATAATAATAAGGATAGTGGTACTAAATTTGGGATTAGATATTTTTGAGTCCAAGGCCTTGAAATTTAGGTAGCATAAGAGCTTGAAAACAGGATAATGAGAAGACAATGAAGAAGAAGTTGTTAAAAGTTGAACTTGTCCGAGTATTTATCAAAGATACTGAGAAAGTATCTGAACCAATTCAGGTACCCGAATCCTTTTATTATAATTAGTTTTTTTAAACACTCTGTTGAAGACAATTTCAATTCCAAAAACTATTGTGGAAGAAGAGGTAGTTTAGAAAGAATAAGAATATAACGAAGAATCATAAAGTTAAGATGTGATTAAATAGGTGGAAGAATATAATGAGAATAAAATTCCATCATACATGTTTTCAATCAGAAATACACAAGTAAAATCAACCAAGATAATCTCTCATGGGAAGGATGATGTTTTATAGGATGAGGTTGATAAACCTACTAACGATAAAAGTATCAATCATGATTTAATTCATCCTGATGATGTTAAGCAAGGTGCTGATAAATTTTATGTAGAGGAAGATAAGATAATCCAAGTCTCTGATAGCGGGTGTGAATCTCTGAGAGTTGATAAGGTTATGTCTAAAGTTGAGAAAGGAAAATAGATGGTTGTTGATTCACCCTGAAAGTCTATAGTTGTGAAATCTATGAAAGGTGTTGTAGGAACATACAAGAGTAAAGATGAAGATCAAGCTAATTTTTCCTCACCATCAAAGGAATATGCTTCTGAATTATCATCCTCTTAGGTACAATATTTTTTTCCAGTCTTTGAAGAATCTAGTGAATAAAATACCCCAATTTCCAAGTATCAATTCCAGATGTCTTTTGTTTTAGCTTTCTACCAATCAAAAGTTGAATTCAACAAGCATGCTCATGGAAAATTTTATCAAGATTGAAATGGATTTCAAGCCTTTTTATATTGGTTATGATTCTCATAAAATATCATGAATGGAAATAAACAAATGCTCTAATTCAGTGATTTCTAATCTAAAAATTATTGACGATTTTTGTGAATCGTTAAATGATGCCATTAATTAGTTAGATGACACTATGAATAAAATTATATCAAATCTTTCAGACAAGTTTAATCAAGAGAAAGCATCCCCGATTTATGAAGACACATACCAGGATGAAAATTTCAATTCAGTTACCTTAAATTTGAAAAGTGAAAGAGATGTAAAGGAAGATTTGGAAGGAAGATTAAAATAGATAGAAGAATTGGTTAAGTCACAAATTTAATTTATTAAGTCCCAGGTATAAATAATCAATGTTATAGAGAAGAAAATTCAGGATCAGGATCAGCTACTCAAGATATTTTTGGATGATCACAAAGAGCTAAAGAAGTTGAAGGCAACCTTGAGAAATCTAATGTCGAAGAAAAATAAGGATGAATGATTTTCTATAAAAATCTGATCTTTTTTTTGTATTTTCCTTATAAATTTTTTTCCCTATCATAATAAAAAAAATTATCCTTCAATTTTTTTCCTTTTATATTACTAACTTTTTAGGTACAATAATTTTCCCCTCCATTACTTTTTGAAAATCACAAAGGGGTAGAAAAGTATGATCAAAATAATATTAAGTCAAAAAGAAGAGAATTCCTTAAATAAGGGGGAGATTATGTAAGGGAAGATTAATTAAGGGGGAGATTACATAAATAAGATATTATTAATAAAGAAGAAGTAACTTCTCTACGAATGACAAGAATATGATCATATGGGATTTCAAAACCTAAGGGGGAGTTAGTAGAATTCATCAGGAGTCATAAGTAAAGGCAGATAAGTTTTTATGTTAATGTTTAAAAAGAAAAATCCTTAGTCTTTATATTCTTTTTTGAATGGTTGTTTGTGATTTAAAAAAAAAGAGGATACTATTGAGTGAATAAGGTTTCCTTAGGAATTTTCCACTCCTATTTGTTTTGAAAATCACAAACGCATTTTCTAAAAGAAAATTTTCTTTATCTAATACTATTTTTATCCTTACCGTGGTTTTCAATGTCTATTTAAATTTTATCACAAAACAAGTCTAACCATTTTTCAGTCAAAAAAATAGGATACTCATTCAAAAAAACTTCATAATCTTATAGTTCCTTAGCAACTGAGTCTTACTGTTTTCAGACTCTGAAATATTTAAAATTTTGACACCAAATTCCCAGAAATTTAGACTCTTAATTCTATAAAATTCAGACAATGAATTCTCTGAAATTCAGACTCTGAATTATCTAAAATTCAGACTCGAAATCCAAAAAAAAAAATCAGACTCCAAATTCTCTAAACATTACACTCTAAATTCTATGAAATTAAGACTCTGAATTCTCTGAAATTAAGACTCTGAATTCTCTGAAATTCAGACACTGGATTCTATGAAATTTTGATACCAAATTCCCCAAGAATTTAGACTCTGAATACCTTTGAATTCAGACTCCAAATATCCATTTTCCCAGAATCTGATTGTTCATATTTTTAGACTCTAAATTCTATTTTTTCTTAGATTATGATTATTCATTTTTGTTAAATCTACTTTACATTCCTTACATATTTTTTCAGTTTTACCATATTTTATTTTCTTAAACATGATATTATTTTCCTTATATATTATTAGTTCTAAATCATGATAATGTTTCTCATGTTTTTCCAACATAAAATGATGTCGTACAATTTGTTTTTAATTACTCATTGGTTGAGTGACACATTTACAGGTCCCTCTGAAATTCAAACAAAAATATGATTATTGGAGGAGAGATCTGACCATTGGAATATTTTCCTATAAATTGGATCTCATTTGAATGAGCTCAAAAATATTGCAAGATATTACTTGTTGTGATATTGTGAAGTGATTCCTAGAGAGAGAAACTAACATGACTTGTGAGATCTCTGAACATCTTGTTCAACAATGAACAACTTGTTTATCCTAGTGAGATTCTGATTGTTGTTGGCTATAATCAGGGGCATCGAGGATAGGAAGATAGAGGTAATTTCTACATTAAAGTTATAGTACTTTCCAAGAAAGAAATATAGAGGTGCTGACTACCATATAGTTTGAAGGATTGTAGGGATAACAAGACAGACTCTGATATTCTTATTGAGGTCTTACACTAGTATGGGTAAGACAACCTCTCATGAAAGTATAAATCAAGGGACCTTTATCCTAGGTTTTTCGATACCCTTCTCTTTGGGTTAAAATATTTCCTTCTTATTTACATGTTTTTTTTCAAGTGTTATTTCAACTATATTTTTTAAAGAAAGAAATTATAACTTTCTAATACTTTCTTGTACTTATACTTACTCTAAAAAATTAGATTATATATTATTTAAGGTATAATATCTCTCTATGTAAAACCTCTTTAAGATTTCTTAAGTTTATCTTGTTTATGTTTAGGTTTCTTATAATTGGACATGGGACCATCTAATTATCACTTTAATTAAGAACCAAAGAGGGTTTGTGAATTTAATTTATTAAAAAAATTAATCATATATTTTCTTAATTTTAATGTTGAATGTTTTTATTCTTATAGTTCACCCCACCCCACTCTAGTAATTGAGAATCAACATCAGTATTTCGATCCAATAATTTCCCCTCTAAATATTGCGTATAATGGTTTGGGAACATGTTTGGAAAAACCTCTCACCAACTATGTGCCCTTATCAATCTCAAAACCTTCTTCACATAGTCATGGCACATCGATAGACAAAACATTTTCTGACCATGCATTTGTTTCTTCAAATAAAAGTTACAAAAAATGTGCACGAGAATACGGCATGGGTCACATGGTTAGGGAAAATCATGGGCCCACTACAATGCACCAAAACACCCCAAAACAGTTTACTATATTTGTGTGGATTGGGTGATGCTATTTCTTCTAGTCATCTGGCTCATCTATTTTTTTCAAAAATGTGGGACTTTGGACTCCAAATAATCCCAAGACACCCTTGTTTCTTCCATGGCCTCACTTGGCATTCACATAAGGTCAAATCCTAATATATTAATCATAATTAAAAAAGGATTTGTAACCAAAAGTAAATTTCGGTTCCTATGACTTTCATCATCTCCATAATTGGTAATTAATGGGAATATTTCATCAACTGGTCGATCAAGAACCAGATAGAATTTCATTCCCAAAGGGTATGAGGTATTCTAATGATAAAGTCCATGGAAACTTGATCCCACTTCTAAGTAGGAATTAGAAAGGTATATACAAATCTAGAAGAGTTTTGGTGTTTTTCCTTAACATACAAATAGGTGTATCACTGAGACACCAAATTCACTATGTCTCTCTTCATCCTTGACCACCATAATTTACACTACATATAATGGTAAATCTTGTTTACAATAGGCTCAAAAACCCACTGGATTTGATAATATTTCTTCTATAACTACCTATTTCATATAATAGATTAGAACAAGCCTTCCTCTAGAGTATATAGATCCCCCCATTGATAGAGAACCCACCCTGATTGTCTTTATACCATATAAAGATCATCGAAATCCCCAAAATTTACTATCCTCTACCATCTCAGGGGAAACAGTATCAAGAGGATATGGAATCAACTTTATTCTACAAATAAATAGAGATTTTTTATCTTCTCTCACATCTTAGTGCATCTAATCTATGAGGATTATGATATTCCACTCCTTGTTGGGTTCCTTAATAGTCTAAACAGAAAAAATTCCTACACAAGGCATAAAAAAATTCATTACCTTTACCTGGAATTTAAGAAATATGAAAATTAAAATCCTAAAGTTATTTTTTATAGAATATATTCATGTGGTTTAGTTACTTCTAAGATAAAATACAATGTATACTTTTATGATTTCTAAACACACTAAACATATCACAAAATAGGTATTACCTTCAAAATATAAGTGAATGCATGATTGTGACTAACCTTTGGTCATAAGTAGGGAAGTTTTCTCAGGTTTATGAATATGATGAGAGACATAATCCACCATGTATTTACACTATCTTAGATCACACCCCAAACACATTATTAAATCATCATAATAGACTTGATATTCATTCCCAACTTATGGAAGAATCCAAATAGGTGTCGATGTTAAACGATACACCATCACAATAAAAGAGGCCTAACAATTAGTTGTCTATACAAATTTCTACACCATTCATGTGAGTGAAGTTAATATAGAGGTATGTTTTTGATAATTACCTAATGAATCATCGATTATATCATGAAAATCATAAGAATCTTCAAAATTAAAAGACATTTCTATGATCTTCCCAATTTATAATGGAAAATATCTTTTCCGAATCGACTATAATTCCCTATTAATATACTAAATTCCCTATGAATTTTACTTATTAGATCTAACATTTTCATTTTGATAGTTTGGCTTGGATCTGATGATCTCAAAGAATCCCGAAATTAATCATCCATTATTTCCGAGGTTCCTCCCCAGACATAGAATAAACTAATATATCATCCATCAACACTACTAAAAACTAATTGATATACTAGTGGAATAAATGGTTCATTAAATACTTGAATAGTTTTTTGGATCTTTTCAAACATAATGGAAATAAAATTAACACATATTGACCATAACAACTTCAAAATTTAGTTTATGAATATCAACCTTTCATTCCCTTGGATAGTGGTACCCAAACCTAATGTTTATCTTTGGAAAAAATTATCCATTCCATTGATCAAAAAGTATCATTGATACACGGCATGGGATATTAATTTTTTATCTTCACTTATTTAAATTTATTTACTTGATAAAAATTTACAGAGAACTATCAACTTTCAAAGAAAATAATTAGAGAGACGCCAGTGGGGACATTCTGGGGCCTATAAATCCATTATCCAAAAGATAATATATCTTTATTTTCAACATTCTAAATTCAAATTGATCAATATTTTAATATGTAAATGATATTGATTTCATTCTTGTAACCATGTTAATAGAGAACATTGCCTCTCTCTAAGGAGGTATCCTTGAAAAAATATATCAGGTAACTTAAAGGAAGCCTTAACCCATGATAGGTAAAAAAAATCCCAAAATTAATTTCATTGATATCCCATATAAGGGAAGAGTCCTGGAACATTATCCTACTCACATGGAGACATGGAGGTCTTTCTCGAATGGATAGGGGATACCATTATCCTTGGAATAGATAGAGCTTCCCATCGAGGGTTGCGAAGGAAAACCTCTTATGATAAAAATTTATTTGATACATGAAGGCCATCAACCAAGCCACCCCAAATATGTTATTATGTATATTAATTTCTAGAAAGGTAAAATCGTATGACACTTATACCTTGTTTTAATTGATGATGTTAGAGGGAAACTAGAGGATACAGTCTTTCTTTTATAAATGATTTTCAATTTCTATGTTGTAATTCATAGTCTACAATCGATGTTTTAACACATCCAAAATTCAAGAAAAAATAAATGAGTGGGAGGAAGTGCTATCGAATAAAGAAAATACCTAAAATGATAATATAAAAACAACAACCCACACTATATTTGGACCCACATTAAACTCTTGAAGGACTATTCTACTTAATGAATATGTTTTATCTCTTCCTTTACTTGAGTTCGGTCACTAGAATTTATTTCCTCTCTCAACTATATCTTCCCAAGAGATGAGACACCTTTTCCTGCATGTACCTAACAGAGATATCTAATTTCCCTCAGTGTTTCAGACTAAGTCTGGGAATCTCTAAGAGTTTACGACCCCACTACACTCCTTGGTATAACATTCACGTTGAAATCCCTATAGAGATGTCCCATTTTCCTACACTAATGGAAAGTCTTTGATGAATATAAACACCCATGATTAATATATCTTGGCCCGCCACACTGATGATAGAAAGTCCCCTTGCTCTTATGGGAAGTAGAAGATGATGGATGGAATGGAGATCAAAAGTCCTTTCAACTACTTCTAATTGGTTAGTCATTCTTCTTATTCATTTCTTTACATCCAACTTCACTCCCACCAAATAATGAATAAGTACCTACAATACCAGACATTTCATCTTGATTAATTTCATCCATGATATCATGGTCTAAAACCTCGGCATAGGTGGAATGATTGATAAGAAAAATTATGAATGTTTGTTGATCTGAATGAAATTTTATAATATTCATGATTTAATACAAAAATTCATAACAATATCTGGGTCAAAGTGGATGTGCTTAAAAATTTGATTAACATACTCCATGATTGTCTGATCTCCCTACTAATGACGGAGGAACTCTCTGGATTTTATGAATCCATTGTTTCATTAAAATATTCCTAGGAAATAATCTCATTAAATTCATTCCCTTCTGGATTCTCATGTTTCTTATCTTGAATAATATAATCAAACCACTAACTATTGGGTCTATCAATCACAAATGTAATACATTTTACCTTCAAATATTTGGTAGTATTCATGATCATAGAGAACAACTTAGTATTTTCCTACCACTTCAAAGTTTCCTAAGGACGGATGCCTCCTTCTAATGAAGGAGGCTTAAGAAAAAGGAAATTCTAATTCTTATCATGATTCAGGATTGTACCTTCTCTTAGATATTAATAAATACCGGTACATACTCCAAACTATATGGTCCAAACTACTCTCACCACTACCTTTGTCATTTTCTAATCAGTGTGAGGGTTTTCATATGAATAATTATCTACAACTCCCTCAAAGCATTTAACGGGGGGTCTTCAAGGAATTGTGATAGTATAAAATTCAAAAATAAATTAAAAACATAGAGTAGATAACTTAATCATCAATGAAAATACTAAAAATTTATTTTATGAAATCATATAAAGTGGAAATAATGTGACATAATGATTTATAACCTTCATTAGATACTTCCAATGTTCATGGTATACAATCCAAGTAGTTATCCTATATGGAAGAGTTGATAAAATATAAAATCCTAAATCTCAGTCTTTACATATTATGGTAACAAAAGGAGGGGAACAAAGAGTAATTTACAGACACCCCTTCTCACCATCCATTCTCAAATATCTATAATACTTGATCAAGTATACAAATATACCCTATAATTCAAAGACCAAAAACATTTTTTAGATACAATTTATCATAAAATAGCATCAGTAAACACTAGAATTAGGCACCCCAATTTTCCATTGATAAACTTGAGGGGAGTTCATGAACCCCATGCACTAATATAAGTTCATTGAATTTTTAAAATCGCCATTTCGGAATGGGTTTCCAATTAAAAAAATATAAAATAGGTCTTCAACCATGAATCCCTCACAACCTCAGTACTTTATTGATTCATGCCTATAATAAGTTAGAGGATCAATATACCATAACATAAATAATACTAAAAAATAAATAAATAAAACTACATATCTTAACAAAAAAACAACCTGATACCAATATAATAATTAGACAAAAGATAAAATAAATATAGTATAGGAATCCATGATTGTAATACAAGATACATGGAATTAGACCACAAAATATGAAAAAAGAAAAGAAAAAAAAAACATAAAACTCATCTCTGTGGTAGAAGGGTAATATCCCACCACCATTTCACCACATACCCAAATAAGTCTAGCTTGAGTACCCACCACCACCAAGTGGCGATTTTCCCATTCTGGTATCATAAAAAAACGGTTTGGATACATCTATGTGTGTATGCAGGGTGTGATAAAAGAGACCAATAGAATTCTATCATGTGTTATATATAAAAACCATATTATAAAACTAAACTATGATAGTTTTAACTTTAATAAATTTAAATATACATTAATACATTAATTAAAAATAATTAACAAATGCGATAGATGATACAAAAATAAATAAAAATATGATACAAAAATATATAAAATAGAAGTTTCTAAATAATCTCATGGGGAGAAACCCCATGGTTACCAATTAAATTTTCAAATGAGATATACATCTCTTGTATTTATTGTAAAACCATAGTAACACATAACTTCTCTATAGAAAAGAAAATGCTTCATTAGAAATATTATGGAATGGAATCTCATCCCATATAGGTTTTCTTTCATGAGTTCCCTAGGTTACCATTATTTTTTTTCAAAGATAATTGTTTTCATTATCCATGTCTTTGAATCAATATTTCATAACAAAACCCAATATTCAATTAAAATAATCAATTTTATACATTAAATTTTCTATGGAGGAACTTCCTTCACATAAACTCCTTTAAATTATTCAAAAAAATATTTTATAATATCTAAATAAATTATTATAAAATCATTTTAAATTGGAAATTATTATAAGAAAAGATAACAACGGGAAGCATATGGAACCACTAACCAAAATCGATTTGAATCGGGGGAAACCAATCATCTTCAATGAAAACCCACCTAGAGTCCCAAAAAATACCATAATAGAGGAGGAATAAATAATAACTACCAAAACCTACCTCTACAAAATATATTAAGAGAAATCCTTCATCAACATGTTTTTGAGGAGAATTGAAATCCAAGAAAGAGTATAAAATAAGTGTAATTCATAATAGAGGAGGATATATATTAGTGGATAAATTACAGATTCTAGAAAAACACCACTTGGAATCATAGTTAGTGGAGAGGGGAGAGTAGTATGTGCCTGAAGGAGTCTAGAAATTGAGTGGGAGGGAATTGAGGGTGTAAGTGATTTAATTTAGGCAGTGGTAAAAAGTTTCATTTATATATATTTAATTTATGGTATAGTTGTACTTTTTAGCAACACTATTTTTCAAAATGTGTTCCAACCATGTGGGCCTCACTCTCTATACATGGGAACTTCTATGTTTCGGCCACGTGATTTGATAAAATATCTAAATACCATGACAAAACCCTTTCATAAAATATATAAAGGTGTTTCATGATGATCACATGGATGGTGTAAACTCTTCCCCAACCTTATGAAAACTCTAGTTTCTATCAAATTTCACTAATTTCAAGGAAAATACGAGAAATCAAAGGATTCCATCAAAACAAATAAAAATAACACATAAAAAACCTAAAATTGGTGTCTTTTATGAAATTATTTTATTTATTCATTAATATTTGATTATATGAAAATAAATATAGAGTTATAGTTTGAAATAAATTTATATTGTAGATTAAATTGTATATTACTTAATTATAGAAGATGTTATTTATTAATTAAAGTCTTTGGGGGGAACCTTGTTGTTCAAACATATTCCATAAATTTTTTGAACAAAAATCAATTTCAATTTCCTCAAACTATTAATATTTATTCACAATTCCATCATTCACATCTATTCCATTTTCAATTAATAAAATTTACAGAGGGTCTTCATTTAGAACATACTATTATACTTGACAAATGGTTTCCACCATTATATACACCATGAAATATGTTTCAGTGAATTATGGTTACCTAACTAATAAAAATATATTTAATTACCCTTTTAACAACATGCCAATTGATGTTCCCTAGAAGTGTTCTTTAATGTTAAAATCTCTTAGCCATTGAATATTGTCATTAAAATGTGATTAATAATTTATCTTAAAAAATAAAGTCATTTAACCCATTTTCCCCTTCAAATTAAAATTTTATTTTATATATTTTTGAGTCTTTTATATTTTGGGTAATCTTCTTCTGAATAACTACACAACATTCCTCAATGAGGACTATAATAAAATGTTCTTACCTCATCTTATATTTTGAGATGATTATTTTAAATACATAGTGTTTGATGGTATATTTTCAAAGTCTTTTGAAAATGAGATATCAATATAAATTTAAAAAAAATTATTTAGGAATATATTGAAATTATTATCTTCATTTTATTCCATCTCTTAGACTATTTATAGAAATGTAATATAAGGTACATAATTATTTGTCTCTATATTAGTGAATATCACATATTTCCTTCCATTATCCCTATATTATATTGTTCAGTCCCCTTAAAATTCCCTATCAATAAGTTCCACATATAGTTGTGGCTAAATCCTCTTTTATTAGTAAACAAAGCCATACCTCCCTCATTAATGGGTTTAATAGAACCCAGTATACATACTATAGACTTTGTTTCACAACCCCCATTTTTTCCTAAATCCTATATCCCATAAGAAAACATGGAACTATCCCACAAGCCCCCATTTTCCAAAGAGCGAGGCATGTTAGTCAATCCCTGCCTGAATTCCACATCAACTACTTCAGCCAAGCCTGCATAATGACAGTATGTGCCCCACCAGCACCTATAAGCCCATCGTAGATGTTTCCACATCCACAACCATAATATTTATCCATTGTTAGAACATTATCCCTCCTTTTTGTGTTCCTCACCAATATTGTGTCTACCATATATGTTGTTTAGATTAAGTACATCACTTGCATACACCGCCTGATCATTGACCCTCCCCACCTCTATCATCCCACCATTAGTATGACACTAACTTGATATAATACCAGCTCAACCCCACTATAGGGAAGAAGAAAACTAGATCCAATGGGGGAATCTATAATGACTGAGGTTATTTGATCCCATAAAATTATATGTCTATGATAGGGTACATGACTTACTCACCTGCACCAATATTGGAATTCCCTCTCAAAAATTTATTTATCCTTTAAATAAATAATTTTTCTCTATACAATCCTTGATTCCTTCTCAAATTCCCTAAGAATCATCCTTATAAAACCTTTACATTTGTATTAGTTTCCGTCATAACTTCAATATCACATACTCTAATATAACTGTGACATTATCTATTATCCCTTATAATATGTTTTTAGTTATCGTACGTGAAATTGGAATAGTGGATAATATATTGGGTACCTGGAAAAAATTATTCAACTATTACATCATTTCTCAAAAAATATTTTATTGAATTATTCAAACAAATTAATTTATCATTTTCGTATTATTTAATATCATCTGTAAAATCTTTGAATTTTATTAAATTACATTATCAAATTATAATGAAATTGAAATATACTACCCATAATTCATGTATTAGTTCCTTCCTATATGAATAGGCTAAGGATTTACATAAAATTTGGATGCCCCATCTTATTTAAGGTGCTCTTGTGTTTTTCAAGATATATTTGGATGAATATTCCAACAAAGTATAAATTCATTATAAAATGTATTTTTTTAATATGATTACATCCTCTATATTTCCTTAGGTAGTTTTGATCTTGAACATAAGATGATAAATTTATTATTATGATATAAATTTTTAGTAAATAAATTATATTAAGCCTAAATATACCATATAAATAAAACCACTCAATGTATATTCTTTCACCCATTATAAACTACCCAAGGTTGTGACATGAACCAACACCCGACCCAGCCTGAGGTTGGCCTGAAGTGTGCTTCCAATACCCACAAGATAAAAAATAGTGATTGGTCATCAAAAGAATCAACTTGGGAATTATTTCACCATTAAATAAAATTTAACACCCAAAGTATCATTTATTGAAAATATAGAATTGATTTTCCATACATAGGATGTATATGCTAAACACAACTAAGATAAAATAACAAAAATACAATCTAAAAAGTAAAAATAATCCAAACCAATTAAACCCATTTATATAAATGTGAATCACCATCCATAAGAAGTTGTATAACTTTAAAAAATATAAGAAAAAAAGAAAATAGGAGTTCAACGTTGGTCGATATATTGATTACCAAAAAATTAAAAAATTGACACAAACTACCTGAACACCTCCCTATAACCCATGGCTTCACTCCATGTCTCATATCACCATCACCGAACCTAATAGATAATTAAACTAAAACAAAGCATGTAACCCTTTATAACACCCCATAAATTGAATGACCCGTACAAAAATTATTTGTATAAAGGGTAGTACTTTTTACGTTTTGAGGATCATTTCAGTTTATAGTTTTATAGAATTTTGAAAAAAAATTATTACACAATATTGTTTAAATAACCTCTAAATATCCATTTTTCTGAGAAATTGGATTATAAACTTCACAAAAACACTTCATTCATAAAACACAAACTTTATTCAAGGCCAATTTCATTTATTTATAGATATACTTAATAATTTTTTCTACTCATCCTTAAGTTTTGTGAAATAAATTGAAAACAATGGATGAAATAAAACTAAAATAGATATATAAAAATAAATGAAAAAAATAATACATTTGAAATTTATGGAAACCCAAAAAAATGTTTATATTTTTACATAATAATATTTAGAACTTGAAATAATTATTTACCTATTCATTAAATAAAAATTAATTCTGAATGTTTTTATAAAATATTTTGTATGCAAGAATAAATGAAAAATAATAATTCAAGAAATATTTACCATGAAAATAAACCTTTCACCATTATATTATCATAATATTTACTTTAAATAGAAACACATTTCATACCTTTTGAAACAAAAATATTTCAATGAAATCCAATTTAAAACCACATAGAAATCATGTATGAAACCATGGTCATCAAACATTAATAATAGAATCACCTAACATGATAATTACAAAATTCTCCTAGGAGTAAGCTATGTTAATTATCTCAATCGATTTATAAGATTAATAAAATTCATAAAGAATTATCTTATGAGTAATTTTAATTAGGTGACTCTATCTCTTTACCTAATTAATTTGAAGTCTTTAAAGGACCCACCCATCATATATTTAACATAGTCTTATAACGTTTTGGGTTCACTCCCCATTCCCACATTCATCAATAATTACAAAGTGTAATATTTAAAAATAAAAAATATTTAATACCATTCAATCTTCATCATATTAACTTTTAAATTGTAATTTTAGCACATAAAAAATTATTCTCATTTATCTCATAAAAATGAGAATAACTATCCTCTTCTTTTGAAAACATTTAAAAACAAAAAAATCACAACATAATGGTAGTATGTTATATTTGAAATACAATGTAAACATGAAGAAGAATATTTATAATGAATAAAAAACAGGATGATGGGAAAATAAATTAATTCTATATACATTAAAAAATATATTATTTTCACAATTAGGTAAAAAGAGTTAAAAGTGGCCAATAGGAAAAGAAATGAAAATATTCTTTGTTTAAACCATTGTAATGAAATTAAAAAGAAGTATAAAGTGACCATTAATGATATTTTAAGAATAAATTTTAACATTATTTAATTATTTTTAAATATCATGGACATGGAGGAAACATATTTGAATGTAATACACTAAAATATGGTATTTAGGAAAAATCCATTACCTCATTGGTAACTTTTGAATCAAAATATCATTGATGGTGAGGACATGAAATAGATTTATAAAACACTTAAATTTACCTAAATTAATGATAAAAGACATAAATATGGAATTATATACACCACACAAGATAATAAATGGGGTAAACATGTAATGAGTCTCAGTGGAAGGAAATTTGGATGAGAAATATCTTACCCCATGTTTGACTTGATATGTGCATTCTTTAAATACTCTTATTTGGAAAACCTTCATTCTCTTACAGCTTAAGACTAATAGGTATGTAGATTGGTGATAATTAAACCTATATGAAATATAGAGGAAGGTTTTAAAAAGATTAATATAGACATTGGTATATTTAAATTGATCATGAGGTGTGATAAATGGAGGATATGAGGTTACCTTTTATAAGTTATTTGAGTGGAAATCGTGTAAATATGTGAAATATTAATATATAGAATTTTTTAAATCTAGTAAATGGATAAAAAATTCCATATTTTCAAATATAAAAGGGAATAAGTGTGAAATAAATTTTTCCAATATATTTTATACATCTCTAAGAGTCATTTTAAACCATATATTTTGGGTTAACTCCTTTTTTATCCTTGTTTAACCTTAACAATTATAATAAAATTTTCAACATTTAAGGGTCATTAAAGTAATTATAAAAATTATAAGTGGAATATACATGAAAAATTTCGAATATCAACAACAATTTCAAGTCAAATTGAGTAATGAGAGTATTTTTACTATTTTATAATGATTTAAAAACAATTTGTAATCCTTAAATACCATTTAAATGGCATTTTTGGGACTATTCACAAAGGTTCACTTTAAAGAAATCAATATTGTTATATAATTGAATATAAAATCTTAGAATATCAATTATACAATTTAATTTTTCCATAAATTATTATAACACCATAACCTATTCAATTCATACTTCTTTTACTAATTTAAAAAATAATAATTTACTTGATTTTCTATTCCTTCCACAAGAGTGGTGTCAGTGTCGCATTATCATCAAAGGTAATTATGTCATAAATAAAAACTAAATATAAAATAATATCATAAAAATAATTTATTCATATTAAAAATAATCATTTATATATTCATTTTATCTTAAACAAAGTATATCTGAGATATTAAAATAATGAAAGATGCATTTTTCAATAATCCTCTAAATAAAATAATTAAAACATCATTATCAAAGAAAAATAATACTAATTTTCCATTATTTAAAATCTATGATGATAAAGGTAGAAATAAACTCATATAATAAAATAAATTCATGCATTATATTTATTTTGAGACCTTATCCCATAGTTTTGTAATCCCATTTTACCTAATTTACCTTTCACTATAGTGATAAACATTTACCATAGTTACCATTCATAATGACCAAAAATAAAATTAATCTCATTAAAAAATGTGAAAAACTTTATTCCAAAAATAAAATCCATTTTTTAATATTCAATCACCATAATAGCTGTAAATAACGTTTATTATGAGTTTTTTAAAATAAAAAGGAAATTTTTTTTCTGGAAAATGTGTTTTTGAGCATAAAAATAATCTTATACAAAAATCTAATATAATTCAAATTCAAATAGAATTAATTATTTTATTATTATTTAAATTTGTACTAGGATACTTTAAAAATATATAAATATAATTTTAAAATATTTTACAAAAAGAAATTAATGAATATTTTGTAAAAAACACAATTTTTCACTATTTACTCAGAAAGCAACCTTTGCAGAAAAAACTGAAAAAATTAATATAATTTTAAAATGATAATTTCAAAATCTGTATTAAATTTCTTTAATACAATTTATTAAATACACTTTCTTAAATTATGATAAATTAAATATTATATCTACACACAAAATCACATAAACACAATTTTTATGGAATTGCATTTTTAAAAATAAATTCTCTTTACGCTCATTACTTTATTAATAATAAAATTTTAATAAAAGTTAAATAATTTTATTGTATGTAAAATATATTACGTTCAAATGAGTTATTTATCAATTCTTATTAATTTAATATACTAATATAAAAAATAGCATGTAAAAACTTAATAAGAAAAACATATAATTTTCATAAAAAAATATTTTATAATAATCTATAACAAATTGACAATCAAGGTATAATTTTCTATTAAATTTATTAATGAATAAATTTCAAAATATATTTCATAAAATTTTTATTCATACTCATACCTTCTAAACTAATGTCTTCATTATATTTGTAATATTTAAATAATAGTATTTCTATAGTATATCACAATTCATTTAATCTCATTGTTATGTATACCACAAAATGTCAAATATATTATTATTTATAAGAAATAAATTACAAAATAATGTAGTGTTTCATTATAAACACATAAATAAATTAAATCCTCACAATTATAATTTTATTCTCTCAAACGGAATTTATCATAACATAATAACAAAATAGGATATACATGTTATTGAGAAATTCAATTCCTAGTTCAAGAATGAGAAATATGTTATTTCATAAAAAAGTTCCATTTATAAGACTCATACTTATAGATGTTTTCATGAAACATTACATTGACAGTTGAGTGTTTCCTTCCACATAATAATCAATATATTTGAAAAATTATTTTAACGTAAAGATTGATATTTCAAGAAAATAGAGGCACTTGATTTCATTTTAATTCATAAGGGGAATATCATCCTTCATTTGTGATTCAATTAGATTATATTTCTATTTTATATCTTACTCTAAGAAATGAATGTTTAGGAGGAATTTTTCATTACTAAATCATTAAATTCAACTTATAATGGATCACCAGTTCCACAAAAGGATAAAAATCTATTTCCCATGTTCCTATTTATTAATCAAAAACAAAACTTTCTAGCATAAGTTAAGATAATATTCAATATAAATAAACCATAATTTTAAGAAACACTATACTAATTTCAAATGCCTCAATAATAACACACAAAGTCTAACTTGAATCAACCCATATATAACTAACCTTAAAACTTTCCAAAATATTATTGACTAAGTTCAAAAAATATCAAAAATATTTGATCACATATTCTTCTGAGAATAATTTATAATTAATCATCAAACAAAATTATTCACTCATAAATTCACATTCTAAATATGTAAATTCCCTCATCATATAATTTCCAAAATATTATAATAAATTTATTGAATAACATTTTTCTCCATAAAGAAATAATAAAGTCATATCATCTTCTAAAAGTTAACTCATCCTTGATTCCTCAAATAAAATCCCATATTAGTAAAAAAATTATTTATTTACATTAATAATATAATGTTCTTAAAATAATATACTTATTGAAAAAAAATATTTAACCACTTGGTCACAGAATAACTTTTCATTCACATTTTAAACTATATGATAAATTGTGTGTTCTAAAAATATAAAAATTATTTTATCCTAATTAACCATAATTACCTCTACATTAAGGATCGTATAACCCTAAAGTTTATCAATAAATTTAACTTATTTACAAAAAATATAAATTCATTCTTCCTCGAGTAACATTTTAATAAAAACACATGCTTTATTTTGGGACTTATGAAAGTGGTAACGACTCCCCATAATCCTTTAACAGAACCCGGTTCAAATCCAAGTCGGTGTGATTTATTTTGTATAGTTGCAGTACTATAGTGTAGAATAGTAGAATAAATCATTTTCATACTAACTATGATTTTGGGACACAAGAATGTATCTTTATTCCATCATTGGACTTATAGAGACAATAAATACAAGATATCAATGGATGTTCAAATGACTTCATGTTGTTGTTGTGTCTAACTACTGAAGAGAATGTGATACAAATGTGGTATATGATGATTTATAAGATTTAGAGGTTCATTAATGAAGATGATAACACACACTAGTTCAATACCCTAGGTGGGCTAGACATCTATGGATAGCCATGAATGTGATATCCAGACTGTAACATTAAGAGAAAAATATATGAGGTAAATAAGGGATCTTTTGGATGTGGTTTCATGGGTTTTGGGCATATGGGTAATTTATTAATCCTCTGTAACATGAATTATATTGTCAATGTTTTTCTTTGTGCCACTAGGATTTTAATATATATTTCAGTTTCCTCTTAACAAATTTTAAAAAGTGGATTATCAATAAATTAAATAAAAATATAATCCCTTAGAGATATTGCATGTATACTAAAACACATACTAAACCCACCAGTTTCATTACCCTAAATGTCTCTCCAAATATCATTAATAAATATAAACACCTATCAGATAAAATTTGAAAAAGTTTATATACTCCATTAAAATTATGATCAACCATAGACTTATTAACCATTGATGGTATCTAGAACATCTAAAATATCCTTTTTTTAATCAACTTACCCTCTAAAGTTTTATAAAATTTTCCCTTGATACCAACTATTACTAGTTTTCATGTACACTACTCATAATTACATGATGTATAATAGGGGTTTCACATTTTTATATTTCAATGTTATTTTTGGCTATGATTTTTTGAGAATTAGAGAGCACTATTACATAACAATGTGAAAACTATAACTAAAAATCAATTTTCTTTAAAACAACATGGGATTCTTATGTTCATAGTCTTCTTTGATTTATGAAACACATAATTCATTCAAGACGAATTTCCATTATCTAAATCTAGACTTTATAAGGGTTCTTACGCATCCTTAGGCCCTGTAAAAAACATTTGAAAACATGGAATGAGAATAAAAACACTATAACATATGAAAAAGGAAATGAAACCGATAAATATATTTAAAATTAATTAAAACACAAATAGATGATTGGATTTTTACATATTAAACCTTTTATCTTGAAATAATAATTTACTAACTCATGAAATAGACTTCAATGTCTAGTTTTTTAGACATTTTTAATCAATCATAAGGTGAAAATCATAATTCATCAAATATTTACCATGAAAAAAAAATCAAATTTTGAAGATCATAAATTTTAATTCAAAATCATAAAATAATTTTTTATATTTTTAATCTAAAATATTTCAACAAAAACCCATTTTTATGCAAGGTAAAACATATAGTAAACTTTGGGCATCATATATTCATCATGGGAACACCTAACATGATAATTTTGATATTCTATTAGGAGTAACAAATATATATTAACGTAATCACTTCATAACATTAATCAACCCCATCCAAATTCTATTAGGAGTAAATTACCTTAGTTAACATCATCTCATTACCCAATTCTTTTGAGGTATTTATCAAACACATACATCACAAAAAATATGTAGTCCCATTGGGGTTTCGACTCACTCCCCATTCAAACATTAATCAGTAAAACCCAATATTCTTGTTTTAAAATAAAAAAGTTTCATTACATTGAATTTTCATCATAAAATCCCTAAATTATCATTTAAAACCTTAAAAACCATTTTCATTTGTCTCATAAAAATTAGAATAAACATCTTTTTCTTTTGAAGTCATTTAAAAACAAATAATTCCCCAAATAGTTGGTGAAGTATCACCATTAAAAATAAAGTTATATTTTATTGAATTATTTATAATGAAAATCTTACATGATGGTTGGAATATATATTCATTTCATATTCATTAAAAAATACCATTTTAAACTTTGGTAAAAATATTAAAAAGATACTCATGCTGAAATTGTTAAGATGGTTTTTTAATATTTTGTAAAGAAAGTAAAAACTAGATGATAGTGAACATTAACAATATTTGAATCATAAATAATATCATTCATGAAAAATTATAAGAACATATACATGGATGAAAAATATATTAATGAAATAAATTAAAATAATGTTTAAAGGGACAATTCCAAACTACTTTGGTAACTATTGGATCAAAATATCATAGAATGATAGAAGGAAAAATGGATTTGATAACCCATTGAATTTAAGTAAATAAATGATAAAATATATACATAATTAAGTATATAAATTAAAAAAATGAATACATGGGATGAAAATGGAACGGGTATACAATGAAAAAAAATTGATATGAGAAATTCATTACTTTGACACTAATATGACACATATATTATTTAACTAACATTCTCTAAAATACCTTCTTTGTATTACACCATAATCCTTTTAGGTTAGAATTTTAGTGAGAACCAATCCTCTATTGCATGTAGATAAATTTTTGGAAGTTATTATTATATATATTTGTTAAGAAAAAGGGCTCAAGAGGTGCCAAAAAGTGAAGAGTGGTGGTTCCCTTTGATAAGTGAGGTGGGTGTCAATCTTGTAAATATGTGAAATATTAATATATAATATTTCGTATAAATCATGTAAAATGGATAAAAAATTCAATATATTACAAAATAATGAGGCTATGGTCAATTATATTAAACCAATTAAATTTCGATAGGCTTAAGTGAAATTATAAACCTTATCTTTTTATTTGACCCCCATATTTACCTTGTTTTACCTTAACCATGGTAACAAAAATTTCAATATTTAGTGGTCATGAATGTAATTTTAAATATAAAAACTAAATCATAAATGGAACATTCAGGACACTATACAAAATCATTCAGACAATTGATTTATGATATGATGTTAATGAGTTTCTAATGATTTTAAAAAAATTATAAACATTTAATACCATTTAAAATTTATTTTCAGGACTATTTGAAAATTTTGAATTTAAAAGCATGAAATAAATAATTGAGTTTGAATATAAACTATTTAAATATAAATTTTATGTTATAATAATCCATTAATTCATGGAACACGATAATTCCTTCAAATCATATTTATTTTGATGATTAAAAAAATTCTTTCTTTTTCTACTCCTACAAAAAGCATTATGTTGATGTTGTGTTTTCATTAAAGCTGATTGAACCATCAATAAAAATATAAAATAAATTAATATGAAAATAATAAAAATTTAATACCTAAAATAATAATTTACAACCATTAATATTGTATTTTTAATTTATAGTTAAATACATTATAGATATTAAATGAATGAAAGTAACATTTTCTAATTATCATGTACTTAAAATAATACAAAGGTCAATATCAAATGAAAATGATACCAAATTTCCATAAATTTTAGGCTAGTATGAGGGTGGAGAAAATTATATCATATAATGAAATAAATAAATTTTTTAGTTTTATTTTTCTAAACCTTATACCACAAATTTTAATCTCATTTAACACATTTTACCTTTTACCCTGGTATAAACATTTACCACATGTACTACTCATAAAGAAAAAAAATGAAATTTAACTCATTAATAAATGTTAACCTCATGATTAAAAATATTAAATCCATTTTTTAAGATTCATTTTTTATAATATTAATAAAATGATTTTACTATATGTTGGAAAAATGTAATGAAAATCAATTTTTTAGAAATGCGTTTTGGAACGTAAAAATGAAATTTTACCCAAATATAATGATAATTATTATTAAATTATTTATATTATATATATATATATTAAAAAGAAATTAAAATTATGATAATGATTTTAAATTACTTTATCTAAGGAAAATAAAATATAGTTTTTCCCAAATTTACATTTTTTACTATTCACTCAAAAATATATCCTTTTAGAAGAATATCAAAAATTAGAACTAAGAATATTTTAACATTATATTTTCAAAAATTATGTTACATTTTTCAGATAAATTTTTTAAAAGTTTCATAATTAAAATATAGTATTAAAATAAAAATATAACAAAAATCATTTTTTGAGAAAACATATTTTTGAAGCATAGAATGACTTTATCCTCAATCCTTACCTAATAACTACAACTAAATGAATATTAATTAGTTTTATTAGATATATAATCTAATAATTTCATTATATTCATTTATCAATAGTTATTAATAAAATCTATAATGACTTATATGCATTGTGTATATAAAAACAGTTTTAAGAAAAATGTATCGTGTATCTAAAAAAGCATTTATCTCCATTTCTCACCAATTACTAATAAATAAATCATTTAATTTTTACTTTATGAAGGAAAAATAGTCTAAATATATTTCATAATATTTTTATTCCTATTCATATCCATGAAACCAATAGTCTTGTTATAATTATTATATTTAAATACTAATATTTCTATAATATTTCACAGTTCTATTAAGCTCGGTGTTACCTATACCAAACAATATAAAATAGAATTATTTAATGAAAATACATTGAAAAATATTGAATTGTTATAGCTGAAATTTAAATTAGTGTAAGATATACAACATAATTCATCACCACCCACTGAGCCTATGTAATTCTCTTATATAAGAAATTCATGAATTCACCTTTGAAATAAAATAAGGAAAAAACAACATTTTTTTCTCCACAACTATAATGATGTAAAATCATGTGATATTATTAAATTAATAAGAAATTTATTTCTCACCAATAAAAATTGATAGTTTCTTTTATCATTTAATGTTCATAATAAACTAAACATTAATACTTCCTAAAGAAAACAACATATTATTTACTGAAAAAAGAAATCTTCACTTGGATTTAAATGTACATTGAAAACCTAAAATCATATCCTTGGAACTCATGAAAAAAAATACCACTAATTTTCAATTTTTCCTTAAATAAAAACAATCACAATAAAAAACATTAAAAATCCATTTGTGTTGATTCAAAACACAATAACCCATTCTCTTTTTAGGTTTAATGGCCCTTTCAAAATAAATCTTTTGGGAACCATTTCAAAATAACCATGACATAATGGTATAAAACAAACACCAAAATGGAACCACTATGTTGATGAATAAAAAAAGATCTAGAAAAATGTGCTATAAAGAATAAAAAGAAAGGGGATGAAAACAACCATAAATGGTTACCCATTTAAAAAAGATAACAATAGAGTGAGTTTCATTGGTCACACCATATAACCTATAGTGAGACAATCCTACATCATTTCCATGTCCTTGGACCATCTTCAAGAATATATTGCATCCTGATGAAACATCATAGAGACCGCTAATTACCCATATAAGACTCGTCGGTGAACTTCCACAGCTCAAGATCACCATATAACTCAGGGTCACTAGTTATATTTTGAATTTAAACCCATTTAATAAATAAAGGTATCCCACTAGGTTGATTAGGTTTGCATGACCAATCTAAAGTGTTGGTGAGAAAAAAAATTTAAAATTTTTCACAATAATTATAACACATAATAAAATAGATGTCACCAGACTATCAATAAACTCAAATAGAACAACCCCTTAATTCTACATCCATATACCACATGCATTATAAACAACACATTAAAGGTAAACTATTATAATGGAAAATCAAGAGCGTCTAATAAGAATACACCATTCATTCAAAAAAATTGAAATACAACATTAAATAAAACATGGTACATGATTCTAAAACAATGAGTTTCACATTATAAACAATTTCAAATTCAATTTCAAAATTCTTTTTAAAATAAAAAATTCAAAACATAATGAAATAATTTCAAAACACCTACTCCCATTATCAAAAACCATTAAAATAACACACCTCCCATTTTCACCTAAATAGGATCAAATTATTTCAAGTTATCTAATCCCTATTTATAAAAACATGGTATTTCCAAAAAAACACTTCATATGTTTTGGGGAAACAAAAATCTTTTTATTTCAAAAATTATATAGAATCTTTTTTACTGTAATTAGGAACACACATTTTCCAAAAAAATACCCTTAAATAACATCCTTTTTTCTCTAAAAAACAAACAAATTCTTGGTGTCGTGACCCTGACCCCAGTAGTCTAATGTTAGTGTCTTCTTTATTAAATTGGAATAAGATAAAAGGAATTTAATACCGATGGAATAAAAAGTTTAGTAGTCTTTCTAAATTAGATAGATAGTTGAAAATATTATAACTATAGAAAACGTAAAATACATAAGGTCTTTTCTTTAAAAACATCATTATTCCACATAGTGCATCCCTGCATATTAATCACAAATCACTTTCTAGTATCCTAGTGAAAATAAAACATTATAAAGGGGTGATATAAGATGATCAGTAAGGATAATCATAATGTTTAATCTATGAATTATTAATACATAATAAATATGGAAAGGAAACTAACAGAAACACATGTCATTTAATCAATAATGTGAGCATAATATAGAAAGAATAAATTATTATCAAAACTTTATATATAAAAAATAAAGTTGGATTTAAAATTAACCATGGATATTCTAAATAATTGAGTAATTGCATATAATATCAATAAATACATTCATAATGATGGAATACATAGTTTTAGATATCTATAACAGACTGTCGAGGCTATGTTTCAAGACATATAAAAAAATGTGTAAGTCATCAACAAAAACCCAATCTTGTTTTCCTCATGATACCCACTGATGAATTTAGTGTCTATATGAGGGCTCACCAATCACATATAAATATTGTTGAATTCCTCATATGAAAGTGTTAAAACATTATCTACATAAACATTTATATTGAAAAATGAATATATGAAATGTTAATAATTTCCCCAATTAATAAATATAATCATAAACCATACAGAATAATATGATTAGTATGAAACTGATACATCCCAATTTAAAATGATCATAATCCATATACATAAAAACATAATTATGGTATCATTAATATATATTCATTTTGGAACATAAGTAAAATAATGTTCTCACGTTGTTGATGAATATAAATACTATAAAATATCCTTAAAACATTTTTTAGGAAAGTAATCATTTGATTTTGATAATCTCATTTTAAAAAATGTTCACAAAAATATTTTCAAATAATTTTCTTTGAATAAAAACTTGAATTCTTGTAAAATAATTATTAAAATATTGAGTGGTCATGATGGAGAAAATACCATTCATGTCATATATCTTAAAACTAAGGTGCCTTTCACATTTTGGGTAAAAGACAAATAGATATTATTTAAAGAACTACCTGAAGATTCTTCTCAACAAAATTGGAAAAAATAATAATGGGTAAATATTAATTTATTAAATAATTTTAAAAATTATAAAAAATTGATAAATGTTTTTGAAAACATGGGTTTTGGTGAAAAAATATTTCCGACCGAATATAAATATATAGTGAAAATTTTCTAAAAACATTTTCTCAATCATTTTTACCAAAAAACAGTGGGAAAATGGTTCAATTAATTGAAAAAGTTATTTAATAATAATATTTTAATAAAATAGATTGTGTTTGAGAAATAAATTTAAAATAATTCTCCCAAGGTACACTTAAACAAAAACAATTCGTAATAATGATGAGATTGTAAAATAAACCCTTACCACTTTGGTATCTTTTAAATCATAAGCCCCATAAAAAATAAAATCAAATAAAACATTAAATACCATGAATAGAAATATATTCTTGATATAACATAACAAAATGGGTATTTTATACACTTTACAATGTAATAAGTAGTGAATATGACATATGTCCCATGTGAGTTAAAGTGAGATGAGAAACCCTTACATTAAGTCTGACTCATCATGTACTTTCATTATATTATGAAATAATAAACTTATTATAATTATTTTATGTATTTAAAACCATTATCAAGTTTTTATTTTTTTCACTTATTACCATATCTTATACAATTACATAATCAATTAAATTTATGTCGTGTGTTACGATGATATTTGTCTTCGGTGTGAAAAATTACTTTGGTTGATTAAATATTGGTCTAACAGGTCATTATATCAACATGTATAGAATAATTACCATGAAATAATTATCAAATTTATACATAAATAATAATTTTAATTCCAGTCATTAAATATGGTTTTGAGAAATGAAGTATGTTATGATCATGGAAATTGCAGGTCATATATATGCAAGAGTAGCATTTCCATCTTTCAATGATCATTATGGAAAGAAGATAAGTATCATATTATCATTATATAATGATATTATTATCAAAAATATAATATTATTTATTTAAATATACTTATATATAACACATATGTTGTGTGGTGAGGAAATGATATTCGCATCGCTTCGGGAGGGCGATAGTCCACACATGCACAAATGATGTTGTCATCTTTCAGCATGTTAAAGGGTAAGAAAGAAAATGATATATTATATTAAATAATAATAAATATGTATTTAATATCATAATTATTTAATTTAGACCACATATATTCACTAATTGTATCCTTATTAACATACACTAAAAGCTTTAGTGAAAAAAAATCACATCACTTCATGGGGCGGGAGTCCGTCGTACACATGAACGACATTATTGTATTCCCTATGGGAAGGAATGTAAAAAATGTATGCATAATATAATGAATCAAACAGTATATTTATTTTATAAATATCCAATATTTTCATTATATCAATCCACATACCCAACCACGATAGTTGTTTATGGAAAACATGTCACATCGGCTCACAATGCAGCAGACAACTGTACACACGGGCGATGTTATAGTTTCTCATTTGAAGGAAGAGGAGATGGATACACATAATTTCCATTACATAAGAAAATATCAGTATAATTTAGATAAATTTTTATCTTTTAATCTAAAATAAATTATATTTGTTGAAGGTGGAATAATAAATCCTGAAAAAATAAATAGTTAGGAATTTTACAAGTTCTCGGACCACTAATTTTAGATTATACTAAATATATTCCTAGAATGGATTTATAACTAAAAAAGCTTCTATATTGGGAGTATAGGCTAGAGAGTGATTTTTACTTGTCTTGGTTTATCCAAAATGTTTTTAAGTAGTGATGAATAGAGTGGAGTGGATGGCCATTTATAAGTGAGGTGAGTGGAACACTTGTAATTTTTTAAAAGAAAAACCTGTAAACACATTTAGTAACATGACACAAGGATTAAAAATCAATTATTCTCAATAAGTTGACATAATATTTTCTATATATGGCCATAAAAGTGGGTTTATATATGTTTTTGGTCATTTTTATACCTCTTCATCTTAGTTTAACTCCCTGTAAATTAGTAATTAGCTTAACAAAGGTAAATACCTTTTACTGTTTTTTCTATTCATAATGGTAAAAAATGACCATATTATATAATATTAATTATTATGATTAAAAATTTGGAATATATTTTATCAAATTCCATTCTTACAATTGTAAATTTTTAATTCAATGTTAATCTCACTAATATTATGAGAAATTTGGTTATCAATGAGAAAATATTCAAAAGATTACAAGGTTTTCATATCAAAATTCAATAAGAAAATAGTTCCAATAAGTAAAAATGGATAAATAGATATATAATGGATCTAATTATACTTTAAAAAAATATAAAATATAATTTTATTTTATATATAATTTAAATGAAAATGAATTTTCCAATTAAAATTCATTATTTTTCACTATTTATCAAAAAATTATTTTTTTCAGAAAATTCTAACAAAAATCATCCAATGATAGTTGTGAAATTTATATCTAAATAATGATGTTTATTTTTCAAATAAATTTTCTAGAATCATTAAAATATTATTTCAAATTACATTTAAAAATCGTGACTACATCGCCTTTTGGAAAAATTGAGTTTTTTAGAAAACATTTTTTCTTCATTATAATGATTCTAATTTTATTTATAATCAATAGATATCAATTGAATTTACTTTATACCTATGTAAAATATTTAATTTAGATAATATTTTTAGTACTATCTATACCTTCTAACCTAACAGCTATGTTATAATGGTTATGTTTAAATAATAATATTTTAATAGAGTATTGTGTTTCATTCAAACCTGGTTTTGCATGCATAGATAGCAGTAAATGAAAATTAATTTATTTAATAATTAATATATCATAATGTATTTTTTTTACATTACATCATAATATTTTTGTTTTTTCCATATACTATATTCAACAAGATGATCTTTTTTTTAAAATTATGGTGTGTTATATCCCCACCCCAAATTACATCCTCACAATTTAATCTCCATATTTGTAATCAATGGTATGACATTTGAAAATAACTTTATTGAATTAATGAATGTTGATAAGGGATTATTAATCATCCTATTGATAAGATATGAAGTGGAGTTTGAATTTCATATGGAATAAAAAATAACATTATTTCTAAGTAGGAGAACATTAGTGGCTAGTGAAGAAATGGACATGGAAGAAATGTGTAAATAACAAGACATAGTGATAGAGGTAATTAATCCAGAGAAAGTGAATGACCAATATAATTTTTAGTACATCAAAATCATAAATCTTAAAATATTTAAAAGACCATCGATTTAATATAAATAAAGTTATTATGGTAACATTTAATTTCAATATCCTTTTTCCAAGAGTTAAAGAATTTCATTACCATATACATTAAAAATATATAAAAATATAACTATATGATATTTTTCTATTTCATAGTCATAATTTTATCTTTTAGTTATGCTTTGATAATTTTCAAATTCATTTCTTTCACCATGACATAAATATCATAGATGAATTGTTTTCTACCTAAACCACTAAAAATAACTTTTAATGAATCATAGGATCCATAAAAGGGTGAAACTTATTTCCATACATTTGTAAATATTTTCAAAAACCAAAATTGATATCACAAGTTATAAAATATAATACATTAATAAATAAACCGCAATAGTTACACCACTGGTTCAACATTAATATTTATCTGTCATATTTATTGACTAAAAACAATTACATATTAACCCAAAAATCACATATATATTATTTGTAGGCACTAAACCATTATCAAAATTCGGTAATAGGGTTCATTACACATAGCCTTTTGGAATTAGACATAATGTCACATGCATTACAGGTTGCCTTTTTTTAAAATAAAATTATAATAACTCATTTACTGTAACCAAAATTTAATATCCCAGAATTACCTCAACATAAAATATCAAATAATCATTAAAGGTACACAATACCTTCATAAATACCCATTTTTCATTATTATTTAAACATAAATCACATATTACGTCTTTTCCTCCCTCAATCATGTGTTTCCCATCAAGGAAAAATTCACAGAGAATCACTTTTCCAAGTCATCGATACAATTTAACAAAATCTCTCAAATCCATAATGAAATAGTACGGTAGTAAAAATTTTATATATTTAAAAATTATTGTAAATGTGATAAAATTAATTAAAATAACCCTATTACATAATTATTAAATCCAAACACATTTAAATTAATCATTCCACTTCATATGTAGCGATATAATAATCTTGACCTTGACCCCTTTTCTTCTTTTGAGGTATATACCCCTGATGATTTAAGAATTAATTTATGTAGTTTCCCATATCCTTACAGTGGAATCAGTATAGAATAAGAGATAATTTATTTCCCTTAAAATCTCTAGCATGGTGGCCTTTTTCTTCACACTTGAAGAAAAATCATTTTTCTTTGAAACTTTTACCAAGGTGTTTCCTTCCACAAGTACAACATGTTAAGAAAATATTCATTCCATTCTTCCTTTTATCCAATTTTTCTCTATCATTATATTTTTCTATTTCTTCCATTAAAAAGTATGTTTCTTATAGAATTATGACTCCATCATTATAGAACATTATTCTATGTCTTTGTATGATGAGAATGTATGTGCAACTCATTTCCTTATAAATATTGGATTAAGCTCATTAAAGAAATGATAATTCTTACTCCATGTATTATGTGGATTGATATTATTCCCATTTCTTCTAGTAAAAACCATTTCTAAAGAGTATCATGAAATATATTAGATCATAAAATTATATAACATAATGATTAATCCCAATACTAGTTAACAACTTTATATAAATTGAAAATTTTATGGATGGCTAATCTCATAATCACAAACATGGTTTCTTTGGGGGTCTATTTATTTTTAAATCATTCTAAATTTTTTGTAAATAAAATATCAATTAACCCAATAATATCCCCTAGGATTATTAAACTAGGTGTACAGTAGTGCCTATTTCCTTACACCATGTGACGATTTTTTATTTTCTAATGATACCATTTTGGAATTATTACCCCAAGGTACATCATTTCTAGAACCACTTTCACTTATAGTACCCATAAATGGATTTATTTTATAGGAAAAACTTTATAATCCATTCCTTACCAAAATATTAATATTTTATTATATACACATACAAAAAGTATATTGTAGGGTTATATCCCCTACTCTATATTTTCCTGAATCTAGTTCCAATGGTTTCTAATAAACTTTTAGAAATACCAACTATAGTGACCTTGACCCTAGTATCCTGAATTCATTGTTAACTTTATTACATTGGCATAAGATATATGGTATCACATCCTAATTAATTGTAGAGTTTAGTAGTATTATTAAACTAGATAGTCACTTGAAATTATTATTATCATTGAAATCATAGAGTTTATTAGTATTATTAAACTAGATAGTCACTTGAAATTATTATTATCATTGAAAACATAAAATTAAAAATGTATTTTCTTTGAGAACACCTTTATTCTAGATATAATATCCCTACACATAAATAACAAAAAACTTCATGGCATCTTGTTGAAAATAAAACAAAAGAAATGGGTGATCTCTTATTCTTATTAAGGATAAGAATCTAATGATATATATAAATATATATGGCATAAAAAATATTAAAGGTAAATAACTAAAATATATTCCATTTAATCAATAACTTCTAAATAATAGGATATGAATAAATGTTTCCTAAATAATTCTATATAAATATGAACATGAGATTTATACTTAATAATGTATATTGTAAATAATCAAATAATCACATGGGATATCAATAAATGAATTCATAATGATGAATTGTATATTTACAAGCATCTAAAAAATATTTCCAAGTCCTTGTGCTAAGAAATATAAATAAATGGGTAAGATCTAATCCAAAACCCAATCTAATATTTATCATGATAACTAACAATGTGTTGAGGGTTTATAGTAGGAATCTCCCATCACTTACTATGTTTAATTTATTTCTCATATAAATGGGGTTAAATATAAACCACATAGATGTTACTATTAAGAAACTAACATATGAAATTTTAAAAATTACCAAAATTAAAAAAATTCATAAACCATCAAGAGTAGTATGAATGGTATAAAATTTAGATATCCCTAGTCAAACTAATAATCAAACAACTCTATAAATAATAATTAGCTTATCATTAAAATATGGACCTAATGGAGAATAGGTACAATAAAAGGTTTATGTAATTAATGACTATAAGTAAAATTAAGATTTACTAGAAAATGTTTTTTGAAGAAAATAAGCATATCATTTTGGGAATCACCTTTTGAACCAATTACTTTACATAACATTTTGAAAAACAAAATTCATTGTAAATCATTGAAATCTTGTAAAATATGATTTAAAATATTGACTGTTCATAATGATCTCAATGAAATCCAAATGAGCATTATTTTGAAAATGATAGGAAGATTCCATTAAAAATATTAAAAAATTAAATATTCACAATATTAATTTAATAAATCACTTTTAAATTGTTATAAATGTTTTTGGAAACATTTTCCAAAAAATTTGTTTTGAAGAAAAATGATTTTTCACCTATGAGATAAATAAAGTCAGGTTTGCCAAAGAAAATAAAGTATCAATAATTTAAATTAGAGAAAAGTAAGAATATAATAATATTAAATAAAAAGGTTAATGAATAACCCTAGGATAAGAAAATATGTTGAGTTTAAGATTTAAATATCTAACAATTCACCTAAGGTAGACTTAAACAAAAACTGTCCCTAATAAAGTTGGAATTGTGAAATAAACCCTTATAAGATTGGTAACTTTTGAAACATAAGCCCCATGAAATAAATAAAATCCAATGATACATTAAATACCATTAAAAAAATTTATTCATGATATAGAATATAAAAATGGGTATCATATATATTGTACAAAGGAATAAGTTCTGCATATGGAATATGCATCATTGAAGTAAAAGTGAGATAAGAAACTCATACCTTTTGTCTAACTCATCACATATGTTCTTTATATTTACAAATAATAAACATATGTTAATTATTTTCCTGATTAAGAATTTTTTTAATTATTATTATTCCTTTTATTTCACTTAGTACCTTATAATATAAAATTACATAGTGAATTATGTATACTTCGGGCATTTTGATGATTTTTGACTTATGAGTCAAAAACAAATTTTGTAGGTTAACTATTGGTCTAAGAGGTCATTATATAAGTATATAAATAATAAAATTCATTAAATAATTATCGTATTTGTATTAAAATTATAATTCTATGTCAAATCATGAAATAAGGTTTTGTTTAATGAAGTACATTACGATCATGGATATGCTAAGTCGTTCTTACTCCTCAGTAACATTTCCAATTTTAAAATATCATTATAAAAGGATATTAAGTAATATTTTATCTTCAAAAAATTATCATAATATCATAAATACCATATTATTTCTTTAAATATACTTATTTACCTCATATATGTGGTGTGAGAAAGAAAAAAGAGTTTCATCACATCGTGAAGGCGGTCATCCACACATACACAGATGATGTTATCATCTTTTTGTGAGTGAATATGTAAGAATTAAAATGATATATTTTAGTTTAAAAATAATAAATTAATGAAAAATATCATAATTATGTAATTTATAGCAGATATAGTAATTAAATGTATCCTTAATACCTTCCATGTAAAGCGTTAGTAAGAAACAAATCACATCACTTCACAAGGCGATAATCTGTAGTACACACAAGTGATGTCATCGTATACCCTATATAATGGAATATAAATCATATATATGATATAATGAATCCATAGGTATAATTATTTTATAAATATCATATATGCAAATATATAATTTTTATCAATCATCATACCCAATCATGAGAGGTGTTTATGGAAAACCTGTCGCACATGAGCCTCAGCCCAGTTGGTGAGGACTATTAAGTGCATCCCGGAGACCTGTGATCAAATAATAGTGGAGGCACAATTTCTGGGTGTACTGTTGTAGTATTGTAGCATTACTATAGTGAGAACTATGCACTAATGTTGCAGGACCTATAGCAGGCACTGTTTGGCACTGTAGCAGCCGAGAATTTTTCCCTGTTTGGGCCTTTGGGAAACCGATTTAGTCCCCAAGTCCATTAAGGCCTTCGGGCCACCCAAGACATTGGGCTAGTAAGGCCTTTAGGCCACCTCAAGGCCTTCAGGCCACCTTAAATGCAAATGAAAACCAGAAAACCTACAAGGAACAAGCTCTATAGGAGGATGACAAAGGAGCTTTCAGCACAACAGAAGCTACACTGATTGCAAGAATGAGAGGGTATGGAACTTTGCATAATAAGAAGACTATGCATGCATGGGATATCCTAGACGAACATCCATGCGAAGGTGGAGATCTGATTTCCCGATGAAGATGCTATGGAGGAGCAGTTTCAAGTAGTTAGTCTGGGTAGTATGTAATGTTTGAAGCCTACAGGAAATGAATTCATCTAAGGCCTACGGGCCGTATAATACTTACACCTACGGGCCATGTAGAAGGTTCCACATCACCCCTTTAAACATGGATTATCAAAATCAATAAAATATAAAGGCCTTCTATTTATTGGAGTGAGTGAGTGGAAAACGTGTCACATCGGTTTGCGAGGCGTTAGTTCTTCGTAAACACATGAAATGTTAATGTTTCCAATTAGAGGGAATAAAATATGGATATAGGTCATGACCTTAACATAATAAAATCATAGTATGTGGGTGATAATATTTTATTATATACGTATAAATGATGATAATTTTTTGGAGGTGCAATAAGAAATAAAACAAAAACACATAGTTAGAAATTTTACATATTCTCATACCATATTGATAAGATTATACCTAAAGTATTCCTAAAATGGTTCTTTGCCCAAAAAATGGATTATAATTTAATGGTATGATATTTAGGGAGTTAATTTTTTATGGATTGTATGGTCCAAAATGTTTTTATGGTGTGAAGAATAGAGGAAAAGGTGTGAAATTTTATAATTGAGGTGAGTGGTATACTTGTAATTAAAAAAAATTTATTCACATTATTCACCAGGTAAAAGGGTTCAAAATTGAGTATTTTTTATAATTATATGTGATAATGTCAAAATATGGACATTAAATACATTTTGGACATGTTTGAGATCATTTTTAACCCATATCATCCGAAATTAATTACTCGATAGATTAGTTTTTACCTTCACCACTGATAATATTTTTTATTATTTTAACTATTTATTATGGTCAAAGATTATAATGACCATATAAGATAATATAAATTATGATTATTCAAAATAAGGGATAAATTTTTCATATTCAATTTACAAAAATAGGAATATTTTAGTTGAAAATTAATCCCATATATGCGAAGAGAAAGAGTGTTTTCAAAAAAAAGTAAAAGTTTACAAGGTTTTTATAGGAAAATCCATTATGAAAATGATTCTAATGACCTAAATTGTATTAATAAATTTATTATTTAATTGATTTTACATTATAAATAACTAAAAATATAATTTAATTTTATAGATAATTTAAACTAAAAGTCATTTTTCAATTAAAATTTGGTATTTTTTTATTCATCAAAAAATTAATCTTTTGAAAAAATTCTAAAAAATGAACACAAATATTTTTTTTAATATAAATTAAAAAAAAAGGATTTAATTTTTTTAAATAATTTCTCTAAAATGGGTAAAAAATAATTTTAAATTGTTCAGAAAAAATCATGACTATAACACCTTTTAGAAAAATACAGATTTTCAGAAAACATTTCTAATTCTTATAATGTATATTATTTTATTTATAGAAAATAAATAGCCATTGAATTTATTGTATAAATTTGTATACCAAATTATTTTGATTATTCAGTTAGTACTATTCATACCATCCAAATTAAAATCTATCTTATAATGGAAATATTTATATAAGAATATTTTAATAGAGTATCAAGTCTTGTTAAGACTTGGTGTTGCATGCATTGAAATCTATCAAAGATATTTGATTTATTGTAAATTAATTATATAATAATGTCTTAGTGTGTTAAATTCTCTTATATAATTGTTTTTTCACATTATATATACTATCTAAATAGATATTTTTCTTTTAAAATCTCGGTTTTTTACACTACATCCCCATGTTTTCCATCAAAACCATAAAAAGTACCTCTTAAGAATTTTCTCAAATACTTGGCATAAACCATTTGATTTAAATGAAAAATAGAGAAATATAAGGACCAATTTTATAAATTTATATCAAATCTCATTGAATAAAATATAAATACTTCATAATTTCATATATAACCATAATTTAATTTAAAAAATAATTTAAAAACATAATCATAAAATGATTTTCAAAAAAAATAATATCATAGAAACACCTTACTCAAATAATGTGGAAACTAATATCCTTCAATCACTACTGGAAAACTAACATATACCAACGGTTTGGAACTGTTGGTATATGCCTCCAAACCGTTGGTATATCCTATACCAACGGTTTGGAGAACCGTGGCCAAGTAAGCCGTTGGGATAGGTCTATACCAACGGTTTTCCCCAAACCGTTGGTATAGACCTATCCCAACGGTTTTGGAAACCGTTGGTATAATTAATATGAAAATCTTTACCAACGGTTGTGGAACCGTTGGTATATGTATTTCAAAAAAAAAACATTCGCTGGGATTTGATCCCAGCACCCCTAGTTTATTATTGAACGACTTAACCACTAACCTAACATGACTTTTGTGTATATAATTACATAAATATATATATGTATTCTCATAATTATATTAAATTTTGATTTATATAATGTTCTGGGTAAGAAGAAATGATAAAAAATCAAAGGATCTATACCAACGGTTGTCAAAACCGTTGGTATAGACCTATACCAACGGTTTTGACAACCGTTGGAATAGATTTTGAGCCTGGATTTGATTCTGAGTGAAGGTTGATTCATGGGTGACCTTTCCCAACGGTTTTGGCAAACCCTTGGGAAAGGTATACCCTTTCCCAACGGTTTTGGCCAAACCGTTGGGAAAGGGTATACCTTTCCCAACGGTTTCCCAAAACCGTTGGGAAAGGTCCCCACAATGTGGGTTTTCCCAACGGTTTGGCCAAAACCGTTGGGAAAGGTCCCCAAAATGTGGGCTTTCCCAACGGTTTGCCCAAACCGTTGGGAAAGGTGGCATCAAAGTGGGATTTCCCAACGGTTTGGCCAAACCGTTGGGAAAGGGAACCTATACCAACGGTTTTTATGAACCGTTGGTATAGAAGCGTTGGGAAAGGTCAGATTTCCAGTAGTGAATGGTGATGAAAATGAAAATATCTAACCCATCTAATCTAAGAACTAATCAACTAAAACACAATGATTCTTTATCTTAAACCTCTAAATATCTTTCCAAATAGTGGTAGGAGTTCTTATGGAAGATAGAAATCTAAGGGAACAAGTAATGGAAGAGAGAAGATTAATAGAGAAAAATGTATGAGAAATACCGTTTAAATATATAATAATCGAAAGTGGCTGAGTCAAAATCAAAGGTAGAATGAGGTTGAATCTATCCCTTAAGACCCCATGAATCAACTATATGAGTGGAAGGTATGAAAGGAAGGAGATGATTAAAATTCAAGAGGGGTAGTTAAGAGGGGTTGGAGGGTAATTTAACAAATATTGAAATTTAGGAAAACTTTGTGGCTTAACATATCATGATACAAATATGCGTTACATATTTGAATAATAAGAAACAATTGATCCATTTTTCCACAAGGACTCTCTAACCACACACAATGTGTGTAGGTCACTACCATGGAAAAAACTAGGTCACACAATTCCTAAATAATACCTCCTATTTAGATACTCCATTCTCAAACAATATGGAACAACCCTTTTGTATTATATACCTATGATGAATCGGTACTACACAATTTCTCCTAACTATGTGCCAAAATAATGTACGACCCAATAAACCACCAAAATTTTAAAATATAACCTAGAACTCCCAAAAACTAATGACATATTAATGATATATAAAACAGACTATTGTCACATATAGGTGTCATAATTATTCAACCCAAACTAAATTCTTCCACCCAATAGTATTTTATTACGGAATAAGGAAATTAATGAAAGAGGAAAACTCAAAAGAGATCAAATAAAGAGTAGGGAACCATTTAACATAATCCACTGCCCAAACCAGATAACCAAAATCCATAAAACAACCAAATACTTCTTCTAAATCCATGAAACTTATCTAAGATTAGGAAACTAAGATACACTAACCATGGGATCTATTTATGTAGAGTTATACTCTCAAGTACCTCTAATATTTATTTTCCTTCTAAAATTTGAAAAAAAATATTACAAAATAAAAAAATCACAAACTAGTTCAAAGGGAATTTATCTTCAATGATTTCCATAACCAATCCTGAAACTATCCCATAAATCACCATAATCGAAAAAAAACTCATATAGAGTCCAGTCTCTAAAAACTGAATCCATTAACAAAATCCAAAACCTGCAAGGTCACATTCAACCAAAAGGGAAAACTAAAAAGACACACCTCTCAAATGGATGAAATGTGATCTAACCTCTGGTTCAATACCCAAGAGGGTAACCTTTGACCATTATATAGAACATTTTCGCTAGGTAAATCAATAAAAATAAAACCCTAATGCCATTTACTGCATTATAGGTCCTAATTACCTAAATATACACTCATAGTTCCTCCTATGTCTATATTTTTAGACACAAACCACATCATTAATCAGTCAAAAACTATCCTTAAGTTACAGTATTACACCAACACTTTATGATCAAAGTCAAAACATACATAGACATCAAAGAATAATCACCCCAGTACAGTCATTAATGGCAATAGAAAATCAAAAGAACACAAAAAACATCTTCTCATCAGGGTTTCTTAATTCCTTATAAAACAATTCCACATAAAATGAATCATTAAAACTATAATACATCACTCTAATATACTGAAATCCATATACACTATCATAAAAAATACATGAATTACAACTATTCCTATTCGAAGGTTAAATGACATCAATTACTCTATTCAATATCTGGGTAAAATATATAACTAGAAGGGGTCAAAGAATATAGCATCCACCACTATTAATAACACACTATCCCAATTTAAAATATTCTTAGGAGGCATGTCCACAAATTAAAAAAGATAAACCTTACTCATTCATGTTTCACAAATCACATCAAATAGTCCCATTTCCCATTCATGGGATGAAACCAAAAACACAACCACTATTAAAAACACTTCTCAAAAATAGGCCAACCAAAATACAATTTTAGAAAAATACAACTATTTTAAACAACTCAATTTCATTAGGAAATTTCATGAAAACCTACATTCTCAATTTATTTTGCACACCAATTAATGGTTAAACATAACCAAAATGCCACAAAAATACTTTCATTATAAATATTAAACCATTCCATTATATATTTCTTCACCTAAAAAAATTTCATAATTTTCAAATGAATTCAACAATTTCTAAAAATAATTTTATAAAAAACCCATTTTCTAGTTTACTATCAATCCTAAAAGACTTCATTAAAAACAATTTTTTTTAAGGAAAACCAAAATTTCACAATATCACTAAAAACACATAACATGGTAAAAAACCATTGTGAAAAAACTAGGCATACAACCCATCCAACCAAACCAAAAAATTTATATCAACATACCAGATGACAAATTGTGGTCCTTTTACCATTTCCAAGATAATTAAATCCAAGAACAAAACATTATAAATAAAAAACTAAAATAAGAACCATATCTAGGTTTTTTTATACACATGGTTGGTGATCATATGGAAATAATGCATCTACTCTGAAAGAATTTCAGGAACTAAATGTTTGGTTATTGCATGGTTTTTCAGACCATGAAATAAAACTATATGTCTTAGGTCAAAAATTAGTTTTACATCATAATTCCAAATGGGGTCCCTCAGGGAAACTTTCACCTTTCCATATATGATCAATAACCATTAAAATATCAATACAATGACAATAATGAAAATACAAATGGAAAATATTGACTACCAATATAAATTATAGGATTAGATCATAAAAGATGTCTCAAAACTCTCCTTGCACCCACATATTGAGTTTCGACAACTTTAATCCTTATTACCAAATAACTTTCAAAATAAAAAAATTAATTAAAATAAGGATGAACATATTCCCTTCCTAAACAACCTAAGATATAATACTATTTGTAATTAACCAAACCGGACTAACAAATGAAATGGAACTCTCCTTACCCCACCACTGGCCCAAAGGTTTATCTGGATCCTTATAGGCTAGAAACTAGAAATTGGTCATCAAGGAAAACACCTTGGGAAAAATTTCACCCATAAATTAGAGTTACCGCCTAATAGATAATTTTTTAAAAATATTACATGGACCGTCCATACATTGGATGACCATGCTGAAAAAATACATTTCAAACAATAAAATTAAAATCCAAATGAATCATAATCAATTAAATTAATCCAACCCATTTATATAAATATGAAACATCATACAAATAAGATATATAACATTCGAAATTTCATGACATAGAAAAATGAAAGTCTATTTAGGAGATACATTGATACAAAAAAATAAAAACTCAACCCAAACTGCCCAAACATATCTCTGCAACCCACGAATACACTCTGCATCCCGAAACACCCTTTCAAATTTCAAATTGAAAACTGAACTAATAGAGAACATGTAACATTAAACATAAATAAGTGTGAGTTACATAACCCATTAGTTCACCACTCTCCAATAATAAGAAATTCATTTACATAATAAAATCAGGAATTAATGTTTGAAATACAACAAAAAAATAAGTTATACTGACCCACCATAATAGAAGGAAGAAAAATAAAATTTTAATAAAACATAGACCATAATTCATCAAAAAAACATACCATGTGTATCTATTTTCATTTATGGAATATAAAAGATAAAAATGATTTGATAATAAATACACTTATTATTTATTAACCAAAATAAATCTCCTCAATGATTTAAAAATACATTAAAACCTGAAAAAGGAAACCTGCAACCAATGATGGACAGAATGATTATTTTAAAAAGAAATTCTAAAATACAAATAGTCACTTTGGAAACATTTCCAAATCCCTTTTTGATGATTAAAATTACAAAAACCCATTACTTCTAAATTTGAAACAAAAGTTTCTAAATATATCTTTGGAAAAACATTTCAACACCCCCAAAACATAGTGTTGTAACAAAATCCCTAAAATGGATCTACTATGTCGATGAATAAAAAACATATATAGAAACGGGGCCAAAAAAAGTATTATTAAGGGGGTGAAAACAACCATAAAGGGGTCCACTATATTAAACCACCGATTAAGGAAAAATTTTACTTGGTTACACCCTAATACAAATAGTTAGACAATCCTAGACCCTTCCAAAATAATGGGACTAATATGAAACATTTTTTTGTCTTAAAAACATCCAAAATACCTTAGACTATGCAAAGAAGACTCATCGAGAATTCCCATAGCCTGTGAAAACCAAAAACTGTGGGTCAATAGCTCAGGTATGAACTAAGTATCTTGGTGTAAATTAATGTATCAGAGTTGACTACCTAGGATACCATGATAGAATAAAAATTTTAGAATAACATAAAACTAATAAAAGATCATCAAAGTCATTATAACAAATAAGAAAATAGATCATTCACCCCCTCCAAAACACACAAATATAATAAATCATTAATTAGAATTTGAAATTTAATATGTATCATAAACCACCCCTTAATGGGAATCCAACATAAGGGGTAATCAAGAGGGTTTTATAGGCAGCCACCATCCACATTGAAAGTGAAAAACAGGCCTTTAAACAAAACATAGTTCAGGATTCAAAACCATCAATTTTCACGTTATAAACCATATGATATTCCATTTTATACAAATATTTAAACCAAACATTTCAAAAAAATGAAATTCATGTAACTAACACACTCCAATTATCAAAACATGTTATAATAATGATCCCCCATTTAAATGGACCCAAACAGGTTTAAATTCTTTCTACTCACTCAATCCCCTTTTAATTAAGAAAATGATGTTTTTGCAACACTTGGAAAATGATTTGAGGAAACCAAATTCTTTTTATTAAAAAATATATTCTGGAAAATTGTTTCAAAAATCTAACGCACCCATTTTCTAAAGAAATATACTTAAATTGTCATCATTCATGTTTTAAAAACAAAGTCAAGGACCCCAGTTTTTCCATCAAAACCATTAAAACATTCTCTTATTAATTTTCCAAAATTCTTTTCATAAAAACCAATTGATTTCAATGTATAAAACATGTAAATGTAATTATATGCGCTTTAATCCAAGATCATGCTAATAAAAAAATTTAAAACATGCAAAATATCAAACATATAAATAATATAATTAATAAATAAATTTCCAAAATAGAATTATTCCATGAATTTCAGAAAAAAGTAAGAGAATAGAAATACCCACCTAAAATGATGTGGAAACCAATTTCATTTGACGGTTAAGGAGAATAAAGGACTAAAGACATCATAGTTATTCCTTATTATAAAAAATACCAATGATTAGCCAACCCAAAACCCTAAATCACTCATTAATAGTGATTAAGCTTCTTGGGGAATAGATAGAGTGAAATAAAAATTGAAGGGAAGATAGAAGAAGATTAAAAGATTTAAATGAAAAAAATACACTGTAAATATATATGAATCTGAAGTGGAAGAGTAAAAATCTAATTTATAATGAGTTTTTAGCTCCCCCTTGATACCCCAAACATCATCTGCACTGGAGAGAGGTATTATAGGTTTGTGAGGGTTAAAATTAGAGATTTTTATGAGGTTAATTTAAAAACAATTTAAAATTTGGGTAGACCATATGGTTTGGATTTGTATTTTATAAAACCATGCACCAACCATGTGACACAGACTAAAATAACAAGAGAACCCCGTAATTTTTTGCCACATGGTCTTCCTAACCATGTTCCAAATATACACGACACTTTTTAGGTGAAATACTAGTTGCATGGATCCTAAAGAAGGCCACATAGTTTGAAAATCCATTCTAAAACTATAAAAACCACACTATCATATTGTAGGCCTCTCATGCATGAGTGTCCCATGGTTACTCCAAAAAATGACAAAAAATGTGCACCGCCCGAAGAACCTAATTTTTTTAAAATTACCGTCCAAAACTCCCAAAAACTCACAATGGATAAAAGAAACACAAAATAATATAAATATATACTATAATAAAATAGGGGTTTAATAGTTCGGAACATTTAATTGTCTAAAAAAATTAAAAGAAATTATTTTTTCACATAATCAATTCAAATAAACTCATTTATTATAGATATTCTTCTTTAACTGAATTATGATATGTATTTTTATCTAGCATATAGTTGATATTTTTTAAACCTTCAATATATTTATTACAATAATGTTCTCTAAATACCAAATAACCCCATGCAAATCTGATAACATTCAAACCTTCATAGAAGAATTGAACCAATGGATATGGAATAACTAGTGGTGTGAAAATTATTGGTAATAATAACTAAATCATGCCAATGAATCATAAAAATAATTATATCCCTTCAATAAAGTATATTTTTTTATATATGATAAAATATTTTGATAAATTCATTTCTGATGTCCATCTATGAAACAGAAGAAATATCTTACAAGTATAGAAAATAATTTCGTTTAAATCCTACCATATAATTTGGAAATATTCTCGCTATAAAAAAATTATAAAAAAATATTTAATTGGATATACTACATAGTTTTTATGAAATCATTATCATATAGTGTTACAACTTCACATAGAATTAAATTAAATAATAGCATATGTTATAGAAGATGATTTTTTGTTAATAATTTATTTCATTAGAAGATAATATGACACAAAATTGATTCCAAATCACTCTATGAAGTTCCATGTCCCACGTAATTGGTGAAACTAGATTGCATTGAACTATGTAATATTAGAACTGATGAATTTTATCTTTTAATTTCCCCATATGGGATTTTACTTATAACACACTGATATTTTGGAATGTATTTCTCTTTAAATATTTTGATGTGTTTTATATCTTTTGAATCACTAAACACAGAACATAAGGGAATAATTATCCATTAAAATGAAAAAAAACTATTATATGGTTAAATGAAATTGAAAAAATAAATGATCTTTTTAGTACATTCAAATTCACTTGAGGTAATACCATTAATTCTTGAGATACTAGTTTTTAAATATTTTTTTAATTACCAATTTTTTGTTAAATTTATTTGTGAGAAGTGATATCAACATAATTCATTATTAAATTTAATTAATAATTAAGATAATACATTTTTGAAGTCTAGTAGATTTTTATTTAATGATAAGTAATACTTGTCCAATGATTCTTGGTTAAACAAAATATCTTTTTAATAAAACATTATTTTCATTATATATTATTTATGTTTTAAATGAAAGAATGTTTTTTATATTTTAAAATTTTAAATTGAAAAAATTAAATTAATTTTTTAATTGATCGTGTTAACAATATATTGGGGTTATTATTTTCAATTTTTCTAAGAATATTTCTCCCCCCACCCTCTGGGCATGCGGGGGTGGTTGTGGTTGGAGGGGTTTAGGGCGTGCCTCTTGGGGTCAACTCCCCGGACGTGTTTCATTTCCTCTATCTATTTTAAGTGACTTATAAATTTTCAAATTACTTATAATTTTTTTAGGTGAATAGTGAAAATAACATTATTATAATAAAAAAATATTTTATAACATAATTATGATATAAGAATGAAATAAAAATAGAAAAAATCATTTTATAGACTAAATAATTATATATGGGGTAAAATAAACCATTTAAAACTATTATTTTGAATTATTAAACCCATGCTTGACCTTCTTAACACTAAGTTATATTTTATTCTTTTGAAAATAGATTTTACTCCATTCCCATTACTTAAGTATACACAATGACATATTAAATTTTATATTGTATTAAAATTCAAAAAAATAATTTTTTCCATAACTTAATAAATTTCATTGATATAAATTATAAACATGAGTTCCGAGTACATTCATTTTAATTCGTAAAAAGAAACATTTCACATAAAAATTGTTTTCATTCCATTTTACACACTCATATAAAAATTAATTTTTACCATCTCTATAATTAAAATATTTTAAAATGGATTTAATATCTAGAATATTAGTAATTAATTTTTGGTAATAATTTCAAATTAATTTTTCTCATATAAATTTTTTACTAGGGTAAAACATGTTTCCCACAGTAAAGGGTAAAAAGGTTTTAAAAGGGGTTTAACCTAAGAGATAATGCCATATTTATAAATAGAAATTATCTGAATCTAATTGTTTGAGTATATTTAAATAGTATCTCATAATATAATAAAAACATTTACCACTTTTTGGACTTTTCATTAAAAAATACCTCATATTATTATAATGTTTGGGGTATTTACAAGGGTGAAATTCCCATAAATTATAAAATAGATCCTCCTATATTTCCTTTTACACTAACCCTTAGAACATTTTCTCAACTAATTTATACCCAATACCTTACCAAATACCATAAAAATCCTAGATTCTATTTTCTCCCCAAAAGACCAATCCAATAATCCTTAAAGTAATTTTTAAAGAGATTATCTAGGGAAGAGGTATATGTTCTTACCGACCTTTTTAACTTTATTTCATAAAGAAACTACACCAAATCATCTATAAACATATATATATAATTAGAAAAGTATTTTTTATATGATAAAAAAAATTATATTAATTTTAAAATCATTTTTTTCCCATCTATCAAATGGAAAATAAAAATGTAGATCATTTGTATGTGCAGACTACCACCACTATAAAGACATGTAATTAATTTCTCATAAAAACCACTCATTGATAGTTATATAGATTAATTTAATGAATATATATTTTATATATGAAATAATTACTATTTTTAATGAAAAATATTTTTCTACCTTCATTTATTTTCTTCTACTGGGAAATGTGAACACCACAATTAAATACGTGCAGACTACTACATTTATAGTGTGATGTAATTCATTTTTTATCACTACCTTAAAAGGATTATTATAATAAAGTATTTGAATATATACATATATATGTATATAAATATATATGATATTTTGGATGAATATATTTCATTAATATCATTATTTAAGGAAAAAAATAACTAATGATTATTAAAAATGAACCCCTTGATACTTATAAATTACGCAAAAACAAGCTTATAAATGATTTCATCTTTAATAATTGTAACTAATACTCTCACGGAATTAAATTCAAACATTATAAATCATCATGGAAAATATATTCGTGCACCTTATATAATCTGGTAATGATGAAATCTGTATCCATTAATGGTGTCTGATATCACCGTTATGAAGAATATGATGAATAATTGATATTATTAACATTAGGTAATGAAATTAAAAATTAACTTACTAATTAATGTGTAATGAAATATTATAATTAAATAGTATTAAACATAACATATATGAATAATGTTATAAATTAAGTTAATATGATATTTATTTTTATTATACAAAAGGTTTAAGAATATCAGAGATGACGAGAGTAATGGTAAGGGAGTCCCATCTCACTTTTTTTTCTTTATGACACATTCCATATTCACCATTTATTTTATATTGTGTGTTTTATATACTAAACTATTAATTTTTTAATGTAAATTGATTAAATTAAATTTATTTTCAAATAAATATCAATTTCTATATTTCATGGGCTTTTTTAAGAGATACAAATGTTGTAATTGGTTTTATTGACTTCAGTTCTTTTCCTGGGTCAAAATTATTCCTATTTAACTATGGGTTTAAAAAATTTATTTCCTATATACTATAAAAATATTATTTTTCATTTCTTCCATTATTTATAAGGAATTAAATTATTCATAATTAGATACATCTTCTTAGACCAATATCTTTATTCATAAAATTTGATGATGTTATGAATATTACCCATCCTCTCTGAATGATTAATTATTATTATATATAAATATTCTCTCATCACAATAAATTCTACCTTTCTTATTTTGAAACCCAAATATTTTTTATATATAGTTATCTTTAAATGAAATTTCACCCCTTTTTAAATGAAATATTTATAACACTTTTTATGATGTGGGTTTAAATGAATATTTTTTTAATAATGAAATGGTATTTCCTTTCAGGATCATACATGTTATTGTCCACTCCAAATTTTCTTTAGACTACCTTGATGTATTTATCAAGGAACTTTTTTTGGTATTCATTTTAATTTTTTATGTAATGTTTTATTCTTAAAAATTATTCTTTAAATGTGACTTGTATCTTCTTATTTTTACTATATGGAAAAAATCTTTTATGAAATATATTTTCATGATTTCACATCCCATTTCCAATTTATCTACAAAATATATAACCCTTGTACATTTATATTTTATAAATCACCCTATAAGATAATTTATGAAATAAAATTTTGTGTGATTGAAATTATGGTATCAATCATTTTACTTTTGATAAAATATTATGAGATACCAATTGGAAATGATATAAAATCCATTTTCATTCCATGAGTTCTCATTAAATGAAGGATAATTGATATAATATGACACATATATGTATGTATTTTTGTAGGATTGGAATTATATAGACCTATAAGAAATTCGCTAAGGAAATATATCTCATAATATAATGAATTTTCCATTAGTGTAATTATGAATAGTAGTGATTACAACGAATCCACATGAGTGTAATTGTAGTTAGATAAATTCATAAAGACCATGTGAAAGTTTAATTATGATTTTTTATTTAAAAAAATACTATTTTTCAATGCAATTATAGTAAAATATGCTCAAAAATTTTGTTCATGAGTGTAATTGTGAAAATTTATGCTCATAAAGACTATGTATTGTCCAAATATTAAATTACTATGTTTATAATGATATGTTTTCATTGCTTATTATTATACCAAATTTCTTTGTTATATGCCTATTTTTTACTCTAATGATAATGATTATCATCTCATTATTCCTAACACATTTTCCAACATATATTTTTGATCATATGAGATTTCCTGTCGTATTATACCGTATAAAAGAATATTATTCTTCCATGTTTTTTTTGATAAGATATTTATCCCATAATCATGTATTCATAGGTGAATATATCTTGAACTTTGATGATATGTTGATAATTTTATAACTTATTGGGCATTTTACCTCTCCCATTTCATATTTTTTATATTCATCAGGTTATGAATATTATTATGACATAGGAGATATTGAAAAGGGGATATAGTAAGGTCTGATTATAGGGAAATATTCACAATAATAATTTTATGTTGATAATTTTCAAATACACTAAACCATTAAATTTCTAGGATTGAGCAAGTAATTTTCTAGATATAATGTTTAAAATATGGAAATGTATTTATGTTTGTCTTGAGTTATCTCAGTTTTTATCAAATCCTACATGTAAATAATGTTTTCCTTACACTGAACCTGGGACTATGGGTTTGAGGAATCTCACTAATCCTATACATCCTTTGGGGTACTTTTGAGACTCTAATTTAATATCCTATCAATTTTTGGAATAAATGGAAGTGAAATTTCTCTCAATAATATTTTGGTACACATATATTATACCTAAAATAAAAATATTAATAATTCATAATTTATGTATAAATTTTTTTAATCCTATATTTTATAAATGCAATTATTACTGAATATTTGTTTATTTATTGAAGTTTAAGAGAAACAATAATATGGTTAAACTATTCATATCCATATAAATGTGTAAAAAATGCTTTATGATTATTTTTATAGTGTAGACTACTCCTCTAAGTAATTACAAAGTATCATTATAGAGCATTAGCTACAGAGAATCTAGGATACCACTACAAGAACAAGATTTAGTTAATACATTAATTTATTAATTAAAAAAGAATTAAAAAATGAATGTAGTTTCTATATAAAAAAATAAAAAAAAGGAAATTAATTTTCTTATTATTGTTTTATGAACTCATAAAGTATATTAGTCAGTCCAACAATCCAAAAATATGACTTTGAGTTTTAAATATATAAATGATATGAATGGAATTATAAATAGTAATTTAAACTTAATGAGGAATATTAATTGATTTACATTTGAGTTGAATCTATAATCATAATATATTCCTTATCTTTCCCTCTAATTTAAAACCATGATATTCCCTTAAGAGCATGAGTCCCTATGAGGATGTGAGTGAATCTCAAGATTAGTTATTACTAATTTTCTTTCATTATGTTGTGAATCAATTCCTCAATAAGATTTATCCCCTATATATGTGTGTCATATTCCATAATTAATGGTTCAAAATTCCATCGAATTCAATCACACTTACCTATATGTCAATTATAAATATATCAATTGTTGAATTCTTTATGAATGGTTGAATTATATAAAAAACCATAATTAGACATAATATTTGTGTCAATTCAAGTACATCTCATTTATTCCCACTATAGGATATAAATTATCAATCTAAAATAATGTAATAAAAAATAAATTAAATCATCTATAGTGGTTTACCTATAAGAGTCTCAATATTTGTGTAAAACTCATGAATTTCAGTAAGAAATTTCATTTGAATAAAGGCCATGTGTTATTCCCAAGACCCATAATTCTGGATATAGTTCCAAAAACACAAATATTACATATCTAACTTGGTACAAAATATAATTTCTTGGAAATAAATTCCCCATAATTACATGAATTAATAAAAATATTTCATTACATTTATTAAATTTTTTTGGACTCTACCTTATACATTACATATTCTAGTTTATTACAATAGAATTTACATTCTTTCATTCAAAAACACCTTTTAGGTTTATAATTTTAGATAATTAGGTAATAAATACTAAATAACAAAACCATATATTACAAAGTGGACACTTTCAATCAGTATCCATTTTTCATATAATATAAAACTTCTAGGGTACAACATGTTTTATTTTCAGGAAAAATCATAAAAACTTTCAAATTTAATTCTTCTATGTTCTAACCCATCTTAAAACTATGGAATACATTTTAAAATTTGGTATGAACAAAATAATCTCAGTAAGGGTGTAAAAGGAATAGACCTATTACTCCAGTGAAAAAAAACAACCCATGTAATCATTACCTTTACCTATAAATTTCATTAAGTGTATGAAATAATACATTTCCATATGAAAAAAACAAAATTTTTGTTCAAAAATAACTGTAAATCCCCATATTAGGTAAGTAAAAAATCTTTTTGGAAACATAGAGCTTCATAATAATGAATCCCTTTAAAAACCCTTTCAATTGGAGTAACCATACTGATTAATTATAATATAAATCATCAGAGAACATAATCATTACCTAATACATTGGAGATCAATAATTTATCTCACCGTTCATATAAGCTATAATGGGATCACCTATTTTTCATGGTCTATAACGGTGATCAAACCTTCATATAATCTATATCTGGATCAATTATTTTTTATGAGCTATAATAGGGTTCAACCATTCATATAAGCTATATCGGGCTCACTAGTGATATATAATGGGGATTAACATGTTATATAAGATGTTTTGAGATCACATGTGAATAATAATGTGGCTCAAACCTTCCTAAAAATATCCAAGGACCATATCATGAATAAAATCTTGAAAAAAATTATTTAAACTACCATGAAAATGACTTTTGGATATCAAAATTACCTTTTGATTTAAAGAATCAAAAAATAAGTCACCCAGAATGATAGAAGGAGGATTTATTCTTTAAAGAAAACATGAAATATTATATGTGAATATAGAAATAAAATAAATATCTATAGTGGTGGTAAAAGTCATTATTTTCATATATGTTAAAATAGATCATTCCATTTATAACATTATTAAACCGTGTAAAATAAATGATATCCAAGAAAATAATTTTTAAATAATAATAATCCATCTATAGACAATAATGGTGATTGTATAATTATAAAATATCCCAGTGGAGCACAAATAAAAATAGGGGTTGTTGAATTTTATGAATGGAGATAATGTTAAAATATCATTAAGACCTTCATGAAGAAAATTACCTTTCTAGTTTTTGTAACATTAATGGATTAAATCTTATATAGAAAATTATTTTAAAAGATCACTTAAATATTTTCTTGTGGAAAGTACCCAATCGATTTTGAAAAAAAACACTTATTTCAACCCTAAAACATTATTAAATATAAAATAAATCATTTTTTTAATATAAACATTAAACATAAAATAAATCTCTAAGACATGTTAGGGGTTATGAAGGTCGGAAAATCTATTCCTATTATAAATGATAAAAATTAACTTTATTTTAAGACATTTCTTAAATGAGGTCAAAGTAATTCATTTTTGATACATTTGGAAATATTTTTAAATAAGGTTTAATATTATGAGAAAATATTTATAGGAAATATTCTATTTTATATGATAACATTTATGAAAATATTTTAGAAATTATAAATATTGAATATAAATATAGATAATTGAAAATAAAATATAAGATCAATATAACTTGTCAATTACTTTCTTGATGTTTCATTAATTAGTAAGAAAGGTAATGTAAACAAAACATGTAAACCAAATTTATAACCAGGGTAGAACAATGAAATGAGGTTCAAAAAATAATATATAATTATCTCTCAAATGAACCATGAACATAGACATTACGGAAATAAAGGAGATTGTATGAAAAATAAATTTCCACTTTGGTACTCTTCAATCATAATACTGATGATAGGATAACATAAAATGATACCTTAAATATCATGAAAATAAGGACATTCATTATATTAAAAAATAATGGATAGTATAAAGACCTCATAATTGAATATAGGTGTACAACATAACCTATTCCCTAAAGAATGCAATTTGATACGATCACCCCTTACAATGATCATAATGTTGAAGTGAAAATAAATAAATGTAAAGATTATTTGTTTATAATATAAATACACATAAAATTTTTTAAATAAAACATAAGATAATCATGTTTCATGAAATAAATTATCTTATAATATTGAAGAAAATTATGAGGTAATATAAATCAATGAAGATAAATTGAGTTATGATATTTTTTACCACTTGGTAAATTTCTATTCAAATCTTCGTTTATAAAATAATTCAAATTGAAACTTATAATACCATTAAGTGTTATGAATTCAGGATATTACATGTAAAAGTAGAATTATTTACATATTATAAAATAAATTAGGTGCATAACATTAAAATTGTCTTCGATGAATGATATTTGAGAAGAAGACCTTTACCTTGAGTCTGAATCATCACATAAATTCTTTATCTTCCATAATAATAACCAAAAATACAGGGTGTGGTGGAAGTCGGCCCAAATAAATTTTTAAATAAAAACGGGATAAAGAGTCGGGAATACAAGGTATTATTACAGAAATGATAGTGTGTGACACCACATCAATCCACCTCCACCAATGAGTTACAATAATATTGGTCTGTAAAAGACCAAATCGTATCCATTTCAATGATCACCTTCTTTGTTAGAGAATTTGTAAACTAATTTTCCTATAGATAGGCATGTGACATAACCAAATGAAATTGAGTGAGCTTGATAAGACAGTTAGCCCAATGAGATAACACTCACCAAGGAACACTACACATCTTTGTCCCTAAGGAATGAAATGCAATCTGATAATCATATTCAATTCATTTCCATTTCCAATTAAACTAGAGAGTGTACCTTATTCCATGAATCATTGCCAATAATTTTGCTTCATGGGAATAGGAAACTCCAATGAATTGATAGAAACATCATTTTAAAACCCCATTTTAATGTCAAAACACTCCACTACAACCCGATGAACCTGGTTCTCCTAAAGTAGATCTGTCAACATTCACCTTGAGGCATGGTGCAATTGGAGGTATCTAACGAATGTATTTGAGCATATGAGGATTTCACAGTCAACCAAAAACCCCAAGAAATCTAAGAGTTGGCAAGTCTAAATAGTGTTATTCATTTCAACCTCTTGGAAAAGTGGAGCAGCATATACTTCTCTATGTATGGCCACCATTGTTTATTGAAAAACATTTTGCATGTTGTCAAACAGTGCAGCGTTCCTAACATCAAAAAGGGATGCAATGGTTGCAGCTGAAAAGAAATGTAGGAGGTGTTGGATTTCATCACTAAAATGAGCATCGAAAAGCCTTGTTAACATGTCAATGAGTGATATGAAGGTTTCAGGGATCATCCCAAATAGAAAAGAAACATAGGACCATAGCTATTCGGACTGGGTACATTATAGAAACAAGTGTTGTAGTGTTTCTTCAGCACATATACCCAATTGAAATATTGAATTCAGATGGAAATCGGACTATTTGAGCTGTTTAGAAATCAGGAGTTGGTTTTTCAAGATTCTCCAGATCGAAATGAATTTTGATTTCTAGATAAAACTAGCCCTAAACTTCATAATCCATGTAGGTGGGTGAATGAGGCCCCCACATTCAAGACGATAGTAATATTTTCAATTGAACTGGCTAGACCTACTGTGAATCCAAACCATGGTGTCATAGTCCATAAATTTATAATCATTTATTTCAGATATAACATGGAGGATCATGATATTAGAAGAATTAATTTGTGATAGAAGGTTCAAGCTGGATAGAGTATCTACTATAGGTGGGACACCCAGGTCCTAAAGAGAGTGCTCAAGCCATCTTGTGTTCAAACAGGCGAGGGTGGAGTCCCTTCATACCATAAATTTTTTTCATAAATGATCCTCATGTAGGAATGATTGAGTGATTACAAAACCACTAAAGCCAGGTAATTCTTGTAGTCACTAAATAGTCACCTTGTGAATCTATTTAAAAATAAGTCATTAGAGACATCATTGGATATCCAGCTCCATGTGAATTTCCCAATCAGGCTTTCATTGAAAGTTTTGATATCCATGATTCCAAGACAGCCCAATTCAACTATCTTGATATATTCTTTCCAAGAGACAATGATCATCGTCCTCTAATATGCAGACCATATCCATATAAAATTACGCACTACACTTAGAAGCTCCTTGAGAAGGCCACTAGGCCATCTAAAGAGATTGAAGGAGTACCAAAATTTGGATGTGATCACCCAATAAATAAGGAAAACCCTCAGATCCAAGTACATGGCATTCCCTTTATAACAGGAAAGTTTATTTATGATACCAACATATATTCCCTCCATGTAATTCCTTTTCAACTTCCACTAGAATAAGGGAACAACAAAATAATAGAATGAAAAGGTTCCCCTCATCACCCCAAGGTCACTTATAATCCTATTTTTCTTTCCTACTGAAATTCCATCACCATATACAATAAATGATTTATCCCAAATTATTTCTTGTATAGCCACCTCCTCATAATGATTGAAGAAGGATTTAATTGCATACATGGTCCTCTTTGAGATCTGGTCACGAAATAAAATGTCATCAGCATAAAAGAGGTGATATGGGGCATAATTATTCATACCAGTCATAATCTATTTGTAGAGACCCATGTGATAAAGATAATTGATTCATCAGCTTAGGTAATCCTACACATTATAAAATAGAACCCCATATAGCAGTTCACCTTTTCTAATACACTTGGTGCATTAAAATAATCACCTAGTGGAACCAAAAATGGTGCTGATCAGATTGATAAATACACTAGAGATGATATATCTTCTTATAACATCAATAAAGAAGCTCCATTTAAGTGTATAAAAAACATTAAAAAGTCAATTTCAAGGGAAAGGTTCCCTTCCTTCATCTTATTTCTCATTTAGATGACACTTTTTAAGTCCATGAGGAGATTCTTTTGAATACATCTACTAGGGAAAAAGCCAAACTGGTTCGTGGGGATCATGTCACCAACCAATCCTCCCATAATGTTCATGAGAATCTTACTGATGAGCATGGGAATTTTTTCCCAAGTGCAACTTTCCTGATATCCTTGATGTCAAGAGCATTATCTTTCAAAGGAATGACATCAATGAAGCAAGAGTTCATTACATAAGGTATATATGAGTGAGTAAAGAAATACATAATGGATTCAGTGATGTCATCATGCACAATGTCCTAATAGAACATGAAAAATTTGATTTTAAACCCATCTAGACCAGGGGCACTCTCTAGATTAAGAAATAGTAGGGCAACCCTAATCTCCTCCTTATATGGGGGGAGATAAGAATTTGATTATTTTTCTCATCAATGCATGGGTTTATATTCTATACTATGCTATGAATATTGATCTTCCCGTAATCAGAGTATATCACCTTGAAATTCTCTACAACAGCCGATGGAATATTATTTTCATCAGTATATGGTTACCATCAATGTTAATCACCTTGTTTTCTACATGGTCCCTCTTCTCCTTATGCAATCTGTTGAGGAATTAAAATTTTTCTCTCCATCCTTTTACCATCTCACATTTATCTTATTCTTGACTAGTCTTTCTTTAATCATTATGAAGACATCAAACTTATTATAGGCAATAAATTCCTCTTTAGATAGGGTGGGTTGATTCACATTACTAACCTGAAAATAGGATAACTCTTCCTGAGATCTTTTAATGTCAACATCAATTTTGGAGAGTGATTTTCTACTCCATTCCCTATATATCCCCTTAAGGTTTTGGAGTTTCACAAATAGTTTTTGGAGTGGTCTCCCAATAGGTTCTATCTTTGAGTCCTCCGATAAAATTTCCCTACATCGCAGAATCACCATCCATACATTGTTAAATCGATAAGGGATTAGGGATGACCTTGTAAGTTTTTTATTAACATAAAAAACTATTATGTTGTGATGTGAATGGTTCTTAATAAGTGTGAATCAAGAAACACCATGGGCATCACTGTGGTCACCAATTTAGAAAAAACATCTATCAATTTTTCTCACTTTTTTCCCATTCTAAGTGTATCTACACCATGTGAAGTCAACTCCAGCAAGAGGTATATGGGACATATTACATTTATCAATACACTCAGAAAATTCAAAAGCAGCAATCCAATTGAAATTACTTCTAGTTTTTTCCTTGGGTCTCAATATAGTGTTGAAGTCACCATTAATCACCCATTTTTGAACCATCCTCCCATAAGTTTCTCTTATATCCTCCCATAATTCCCTCCCCCTAATATAAGAGTTGGAATCACACACACACGATATTGATAATTCATGGCTAGCAATATTACAAGTGATTAGGATACTCTGATTGTAACACCCTAGGTAAGTAAAGAGTATGACATTTTCACATTTATCCATATTTGTGAATAAAATATTAATATGACTTTAAAGGGGATGCTATGCTCAATGGCGTACCCAACACGCAACAACGCGTTTCTTGGGAATCTTACGTTGCACTCTAATAATAAAATAATATTATTTTAAATAGTAGTTAACGCCTAGCCGTTGTAATGGCGGGAATGAACAGAACTAACTAAAAAATGATTATATATATGTTTGTCAAATATTTTTACTTTTTACAATAAATGTTAGAGGATTAAAAATGCGAATGAATCCAACTTTAAGCGTAAACATTTTAATATTCTTTAAAAGGTCGATTAACTGCCTTTTGATGGCGAACCTCTTTTAAATCCACTTTTTGACAATTTTATGTGTTATATTGGACAAAATAAAATTCTTCCTTAGAATCGGGACATCAAAATTTACTTTGTGTAACTTTTTGGTATTTTTCCGAAAAAGTTCAATTTTTAATGAATAGTGAAAAATGTTGTATTTTAATTCAAAACCTCTTTTTAATCTAATTTATTTATATGATTATATTATCTTTTGAATTGGTTTTAAAGTTAAATTAGAATATATTTTTACCATTTAATCCAATAGTCATCTTTGAAATTAATTTCACTTTAAAATCGGACTTAAACTAGTGTCAATCTTTTGATACATTTTGTTTCATAAAAACACGCTATTTGTTTTGACAGCGGGATTTAATTATTAAATTAATTAATGGAACTTATATGTTTTGAATTTTGTAAAATAGACATCATTTTTGAATTCAGAATATCAAATATAGCTTAGGGTGAATTTTTGGTAATTTTCTGAAAAACTTCAATTTTTGATGAATAGTGAAACCACTAAGTGGTACTTATAAAAACTGATTTCCCGTTTAAATGAAAACATTCCACCTTTTTGTTTTGAATTTCGAAAATCTGACATACATGGTCGTCATTAAGAAGTAAATTTTGTTCAATGGGATTAAAATAATTTTTTTTTGAATAGTAACTTATTAAGTTTTTAATCGCGATTAGAGGTAATTAGTGTAGTTTAAGGTAATAATAATGTTTTAATAAAATGAAATGACCTAGACACATGTCCTACCCTCATTGGATGTGTCATGGCCGAAAAATAAAATCCATGGGTCAACTTGGAGACCCCATGGAGCCACTTTGGTTGGAAAATGACATAAATACCTTTTTATTTAATGTTAAAGTAAAAATGACACAAACATGAGATGTTTTACTAAAACAATTTTTACATGGGGTTAAACAAGTCAGATTTTTGACTATAAATAGTAATTAGAAATATAAAAGGATTTCCTACATCATAGTATTTTTTTATAATTTTTAGACATTAAATAAATTAAATTATTTATGACATCATGATGATGCAGCAATGACCTCATTATTTAACAATTTAAATAAAATAGAAAGATAATGTAATATCTAAGACCTACACATGTCCAAAACCTATTGTATGGGTGGATTTAGAAACCTTATCACGTTATCCTAGAAAAACATCAATGTGGGACATTAAAATCCGAAACTCATTCTAAAATAAAGTAACATTTCTATACTTTCCAAGAGTGCTCATCCTCTCCTCTTATAAAAGGCCCCCACCTCTACCTCCTTACCCACACCTCTCAAGCCTTTGGATCAGCCAACCCCTGCCCATTTCATCTCTCCACATCCCTCTATAACTCCTTGAAGCCTCACTCTGGGAATAATCCTTTCCAAGGAAGCCTTTGAGCTCAAATCAAAGGAAGTTACCTGATTTAAAGGTAATGTCTTCACTTGTGTCCTTTTGTTTTATTTTTCTTCTCCAAAAAACTAAACTCTTTTTATTAATTTATTTTGTAACAAATACAGTCTCTTAAATATACTAGGATGTTGTTATAAGAAGTATTAGAGCTAAACTTACACACACCTACATCTAATGGTTAAAGAACATATTGTTTCCGTGGATGGCGAATTTCTGCCTCCCGAAACGATGATTGTTCAACATTCTTTTAACACTTTCAAAGGTGTCCATTAAGATGTCACTATATTTATATATGATATATAATATATTTATTTTTTCCTTAAGCTTCTGTATTTTTCATTTATGGCATACCTTTATTGTTTCCATTATGGGTAAACAGGATATCTTCATTTTAGGAAGTGCGGACTACCGCCCCCTCAAAGTGATTTGATTCGTTAATGCCATATGTGGGACGTATAAAGGATGGAATTAATGGTATTTCATATTTTATCCTACTGGAATTATAATATACCTTTATATATTTATTATTTCATTCAATTGAAAACAAAAAAAATGAAAGTAGCGTTCATGCGTACATACGGCTTACCGTCTCCATGAACGGTACATTTCATTTCTTATCTCCAAATGTTATGTACTGTTATAAGTACATATATATAGTGGATATATATGTAATATATTACATCTAAATGATGGGCATCATTCTGGAATTATAATATATATATCTCTAATTTTGTTTTAATTCCATTAATATTGAAAAAAATGAAAGTAGTGTTCATGCGTACGTACGGCCTACCGTCTCCGTGAACGGTGCTTTTAATTTTTTATCTCCAAATGATATGGAATAGTATAAAACGAATATATACTGGATATATATGATATTTAAAACATAAATACTATTCTCGAGATGATGTACCTATAACTACATTGAAAATTCTTTTCCAACAAGTTCAATTTTTACTCATGTACTGAACATCGACAAAAACGTCTGATACGAACTCACTTTATTAACCAATTATTATAACATTATAATATGTGATATGAACTGAATAATAATATTTAAATGAGGTCCTTAAGAAATTATAAATTGACCAAATTTTATTATTCAGGAGATTAAAGAACGATCGAGTCATGTCGGACACGAGGTAAGGGATCCTACTCCTCTCTTTCTTTTTAAGTACACTCTTTTATGTCATTCCTATTAAGATCATATTTATTATGATTGGGATTTTATTTTATGTTACTCCTACTTTAATTTTTATTTTCATATGGTGAGAGACCCTATTTTCTCTCTTCAATCCATTTTGGAAGTTTTGAGTGGCGACGTTAGGCTACCGAATTTTTCTAAGAGATCTAACCTCTCTCTCTATTTCTAGTACTCTCATTTATGTGACTTCTTTTAAGCTCCTATTTTTTATGATGGGGGATGTTCTTTTATATTCCTCTTTCTGTACATTTTATTTTAATATGATTAGATACTCTATTTGATCTCATCAATCCATTTTTGGAAGTTTTAAGTGGCGTCGTTAGGTTGCAGAGTTTTCGTAAAGAATTTTTCATCTCACTTTTATTCTCGTGAGATTTATGCTACATTTTCCACCATTTCCTTTGAGTGGTTTATGTACTTCCCATTATTATAATCTTTGTGTAATATAATTTCATTTATGGGTACTTACATATTCCTTGTATGACCCTTCTTCAATGGGGTGTACGTTTCGAAAGTTACCCAAGTCGGTAAGGGAACCTTTCACCCTCCTCTTTTTAAAAGACTTATTTTGTTATGTATTTTAATTCACATACTATTATGTTGGGATATGTTCTTATATATCCTTATTAATGAAAATTTTATGTCCAAGTGATGATATACAGTTTTTATCTCTCATCAACTCATTTTATAATTTTCGAAGTGACGTCGTTAGGCTGTCGAATTTCTGTAAGGGAACTTCTTAACCCAGTTTCAATTCTTTGGGATAAACCTCTAATTCTTGATTTTATTATGCCAAGATTATGTGTGGAATCTCTATGTTGTAGTTTCCACAAACCTTTGTATGGATATACTATTTCTACACATAATCATCTCATTGATAAATTCTTATGTCATTTAGACGGACTTGTATCAGAAATCATAACTCAATCTCATTTCATTGAGTTAAATATCTATGTCATTGGTTTTGTTTTGCCATGATTATGTGTGAATGACCTCTGATTGTTTTACACTTAATATCCACTTATATTTTTTGTATTCCTATTTGTCACACATAATCAAATAATTGATTTATCCTTAATCTAAGGATACCGACTTTGTAAGGGACTTCGTCTCAATCTCCTTTCATTGAGGTATATTTAGTTTTACACGCAACTTTCTTTTATACGGTGTATAAACCCCTTTTACTTTTAATTTTATTCAAAAGAAATCTTTTTATACGAAGCATTTTACTAAATGACAAAAAGGAATGTTTCTTTTAATGTACGCGGTGACAACGACCTTTTCCGCCGCCGCGAGTATTATTTGGTCTTTGGGTTCCTCAACAAGCCGTAATGTTTTTTAAAATGAAAGAAATATCATATACTCTTTTATGTATGTTGGTATTGAGAATGGTTTTTATAAAGGATTCGTTATGTCGATATATTTAAGTGATATATTCTGATCGAAATGTGGAAATGTTTTCTTTCCATTATATTTTTTTAATGTCGTATGATTTTATAATGGTACTTGGACATTATGACGGGTGGTGCCGTGAATACCAGGACGGTTGGTTACGTTATAACCTCCAATGCATTGGTTATGGAAGTCGGCCGTATGGCTATTCTATTAAGTATGTGTGGAAGTCGGCTGTATGGCTATTCCATTAAGTATGTGTGGAAGTCGACCGTATGGTTATTCCACTTAAGGATGTTTATGTCCCAAGTTACCTTTATATGTTATGTGATCTTTATATGGGTTTTATGGTAATCTTTTGGTTAAATAAGGGTAATTAATGAACTTTTATTTAGTAAAGAGTTTTTACTACTTCAAAAAGGTGAAAAGTATTACTTTGATAAAGTATACATGGTTTACTTGTTGTTTTGAAAAACTAACAGTTTTCATTCTTTGTGTATCCCATACTGAGCTTTTTTATGCTCATCCCATGTTTTTGAAATGTTTTTCACAGGACTTAACATGGAATAGGGTCAAGGATGGGATCAAGGGAAAGTCATGCTACCTAAAACATGGAACTAGACATGTTTCTTTTTAAGATTTTTTATTTTATGGACACTTAGTAGAAGTTTCTACTTTGTAATCTTTTGAGATGTAATAGTTATGTCCTAATTCTCTAAAACTCTAAACCTGAAAAGATCATCAATGTGAATTATTCATTTAATTCAATATTAAGTAATGTTTAAGGCTGGGGTCTTATAGTTGGTATCAAAGGTCGGTTTAGATAACTTTAGAGGTTAGGGTATCCTCTAAGTATAAGTGACATTACCATAATGGTTAGGATTTCAGAAAGAGTCCTAGTTTTAGATCAAGTTAATGAGTAAGTATATATTAGTGTTTATCTTCCTCATTAGTACATGATGGTTTTTCTGATATACTCACACTGACGTTTCTGTTTTTAGTGAATGGATGGATCTAGCAAGAACCAAAGAGACAACAGGTTTGAAGGAAACTGTGGTGGTTCTCTGATTAAGATACTAGATAAAATGGGGGATTCAATGAGAAAACTTGTGGCTGTTCTAAACCAACTATCAAGGATTCATGATCAACCACTTGAACCATGGTATATTTTATAATTCATCATGTAAGAGATGAACAATCGATGTGGAAGTTCATGTAATAATTATAAAGGTAACCATGGGAGTTTATATGATCCTTACTTTTGAGGTAATTATGGGTTAATATATGATATGCTGGAAAATGAAAGGCATGAGATAAAGTTGAGGTTAAAATAGGTTATGATCATTTTTAAAGTTTTTATCTCGTTTTGGGGAATGTTTTAAAATTATATTTTTTTTGGAGAAAGGACAACAGGCAGACCGTGGGACAACCCGTCGCGTCGGACAAAGCTACGGGAATCGAACCCACAACCAAAGTGCGACTGTTATTTATCACCTACCACTGAACTACATGAAGTCCCTGGTTAGTTTGACTAATTAATTTTTGTTAGATGATTTTAGGAATCAAGAGAAAGTTTATTTTGGGTTATCTATGGAAATGATTAACCTATCATGTAGGATATGTGATTAGGTTAATTACTTTTCAATACGAGACTTTAAGAGTAATTGATGTTATTTGGAGATAGGTGTTAATTTGTACCTTGGAAGACTATGCAACTAAATCCTTCAAATATTTGGGTTTCAATATTAGTTTGGTTTACCTTGAAGTATTTTATGGACAATTTGTTTATTGAATGGTCTTTGTTGAACTTTGGGTATTGTTTAATAAATTTTAGAGATTAAGAATAGATATGTTTTTTAAAGGATTATCCTTTTTGGGTATTATCTGATATTGTACTAACCTTTTTGGTTTTGGTTTTGGTTAAGGTCTAAAGATATGGGAAGTATATAGTTCTCTTTTTTGGATTAGGTGATTCTCTAGAAGTTGATTATAGTACTCTTAATGTGAATAAGTCTTCCTAAATACTCGTCTTTTGGGGAAAGTATGAGTTTGTGTAAGAAATCTAGTAAAAGTTGAAATTCAACATGACAAGTAAGTATGTTTCCTTAAGATCAAAAATAAATTCCTCAATGAGGAGTAACTTAAAACAAAAGTGTTGGCTGTTAACTTTTCCTACTGGGGAATCGAATACCGTTTAACCCATCACATGTTTTTGAATCTCTTATGGTTAACTTTCTCCTAGACATGTTTACTATCACCCTCCATTAGAACATGACCCTTTGTTTTTTTTCCTCCACGTCAATATTTTCATACTTGGAATCCTAGTATGGGTTAACTCGGGTGACCTTTGTACTTATCTTTCTTTATTTCAAAGTGATTGTTTTACTGACTCTTGTTCTGATGTGGTATTTTCAATGAAGTTTCTAAGCCCAATTTTAAAATTGTGAGGGCGCAATTCCCAAAAGGGGCGAAGGATATAACACCCCAAGTAAGTAAAGAGTATGAAATTTTAACATTTATCCATATTTGTAAATAAATTATTAATATGAATTTAAAGGGGATGTTATGCTCGATGGCGTACCCAACACGCAACAACGAGTTTCTTGAGAATCTTACGTTGCACTCTAATAATAAAATAATATTATTTTAAATAGTAGTTAACGCCTAGCCGTTGTAATGGAGGGAATGAACAGAACTAACTACAAAATGATTATATATGTTTGTCAAATATTTTTACTTTTTACAATTAATTTTAGAGGAATAAAAATGTGAATGAATCCAATTTTAAGCGTAAACATTCCAATATTCCTTAAAAGGTCGATTAACCACCTTTTGATGGGGAACCTCTTTTAAATCCACTTTTTGGCAATTTTATGTGTTATATTTAAAAAATATAATTCTTATTTAGAATCGGGACATCAAAATTTACTTTTTGTAAATTTTTGGTATTTTTCCGAAAAAGTTAAATTTTTAATGAATAGTGGAAAATGTTGTATTTTAATTCAAAAACCCTTTTTAATATAATTTATTTATATGATTAGATTATCATTTGAATTGGTTTTAAAGTGAAATTATAATATATTTTTACCATTTAATCCAATAGTGTTCATTGGAATTAATTTCACTTTGAAATCGGACTTAAACTAGTGTCAATCGTTTGATACATTTTGTTTCATAAAAACACGCTAGTTGTTTTGAAAGCGGGAATTAATTATTAAATTAATTAATGCAACTTATATGTTTTTAATTTTGTAAAATGGACATCATTTTTTAATTCAGAATATCAAATATAGCTTAGGGTGAATTTTTGGTAATTTTCTGAAAAACTCCAATTTTTTATGAATAGTGAAACCACTAAGTGGTATTTATAAAAACTGATTTTCCGTTTAAATGAAATTTTTCCACATTTGTATTTTGAATTTAAAAAATCCTACATACATGGTTTTCATTAAGAAGTAAAATGTGGTTCAATGGGATTAAAATAATTTTTTGGGGAATAGTAACTTATTATGTTTTTAATCGTGATTAGAGGTAATTAGTGTGTTTTAAGGTAAGAATAAAGTTTTAATAAAATGAAATGACCTAGAAACATGTCCTAATATCATTGGATGTGTCATGGAAGACCAAGAAAATCCATGGGTCAACTTGGGGACCCCATGGATCCACTTTTGTTGGAAAATGACATAAATTCCTTTTTATTTAATGTTAAAATAAAAATGACACAAACATGAGATGTTATACTAATACAATTTTTACATGGGGTTATACAAGTCATATTTTTTACTATAAATAGTCATTAGAAATATAAAAAGATTTCCTACATCATAGTATTTGTTTTATAATTTTTACACATTAAATAAATTAAATTATTTATGACATCATGATGATGCATCGATGACCTCATTATTTAACGATTTAAATAAAATGGGAAGATAATGTAATATTTAAGATCTACACATGTCCAAAACCTATTGTATGTGTGGATTTCTAAACATTGTCACCTTATCCTCGAAACACATCAATGTGGGACCATTAAAATCCGAAACTCATTCTAAAATAAAGTAACATTTCTTTACATTCCAAGAGTGCCCCTCCTCTCCTCTTATAAAAGGCCCCCACCTCTACCTCCTTACCCACACCTCTCAAGCCTTTGGATCAGCCAAACTATGCCCATTTCATCTCTCCAAATCCCTCTCTAACTCATTGAAGCCTCACTTTGGGCAGAATCCTTTCCAAGTAAGCCTTTGATCTCAAATCAAAGGAAGTTACCCGATTTAAAGGTAATGTCTTCACTTGTGTCCTTTTGTTTTATTTTTCTTCTTTAACCCCCTAAACTCTTTTTATTCATTGATTTTGTAACAAATTAAGTATCTTCAATATTCTAGTATGTTTTTATAAGAACTATTCGAGCTACACGTACACAAACCTAAGTCTAATGGTTAAAGAACATACTGTTTCCGTGGATGGCGAATTTCTACCTCCCGAAACGATGATTGTTCAACCTTCTTTTAACACCTTCAAAGGTGGACATTAATATGTCACTATATTTATATATGATATATAATATGTTTATGTTTTCCTTAAGCTTCTGTATTTTTTATTTATGGAATACCTTTATGGTTTCCATTATGGGTAAACGTGATATCTTCAATTTAGAAAGTGCGGACTACCGCCCCCTCAAACTGATTTGATTCGTTAATGCCATATGTGGGACGTATAAAGGATGGAATTAATGGTATTACGTATGTTATCCTACAGGAATTATAATATACCTTTATATATTTATTATTTAATTCAATTGAATACAAGAAAAAAGAAATTAAAGTAGCATTCATGCGTACGTACAGCTTACCGTCTCCATGAACGATACATTTCATTTCTTATCTCCAAATGTTATGTACTATTATAAGTACATATATATAATGGATATATATGTAATATATTACATCTAAATGATGGGTATAATTCTGGAATTATAATATATATATCTCTCATTTTGTTTTAATTCCATTAATATGGAAAAAAATGAAAGTAGCGTTCATGCGTACGTACGGCCTACCGTCTCCATGAACGGTGCTTTTAATTTTTTTTCTCCAAATGAAATAGAATAGTATAAAACTAATATATACTAGATATATATGATATTTAAAACATAAATACTATTCTTTATGTGATGTACATATAACTACATGGAAAATTCTTTTCCAACAAGTTCAATTTTTACTCATGTACTGAACATCAACAAAAACGTCTGATACGAACTCACTTTATTAACCAATTATTATAACATAATAATATGTGATATGAACTGAATAATAATATTTAAAGTAGGTCCTTAATAAATTATCAATTGACCAAATTTTATTATTCAGGAGATTAAAAAACGATCGAGTCATGTTAGACACGAGATAAGGGATCCTACTCCTCTCTTTCTTTTTAAGTACACTCTTTTATGTCATTCCTTTTAAGATCATCTTTATTATGATTGAGATGTTATTTTATATTACTCCTACTGTACTTTTTATGTTCATATGGTGAGAGACCCTATTTTCTCTCATCAATCCATTTTGGAAGTTTTGAGTGGCGTCGTTAGGCTGCCGAATTTTCGTAAGAGATCTAACCTCTCTCTTTTTTTTAGTACTCTCATTTATGTCACTTCTTTTAAGCCCCTCTTTGTTATGATGGGGGATGTTCTTTTATATTCCTATGTCTGTACATTTTATTTTAATATGATTAGATACTCTATTTGATCTCATCAATCCATTTTTGGATGTTTTAAGTGGCGTCGTTAGGCTGCCGAGTTTTTGTAAGGAATTTTTCATCGCACTTTTATTCCCGTGAGATTTATGCTACATTTTCCACCATTTCCTTTGAGTGGTGTATGTAATTCCCATTATTATACTCATTGTGTAATATAATTTCATTTATGGGTACTTACATATTCATTGTATGACCCTTCTTCAATGGGGTGTACGTTTCGAAAGTTACCCAAGTCAGTAGGGGAACCTTTCACCCTCCTCTTTATAAAGACATATTTTGTTATGTCTTTTAATTCACATACTATTATGTTGGGATATGTTCTTCTATATCCTTATTAATGTAAATTTTATTTCCAAGTGATGAGATACCCTTTTATCTCTCATCAACTCATTTTATAAAATTTGAAGTGACGTTGTTAGGCTGTCGAATTTCTGTAAGGGAACTTCTTAACCAACTTTCAATTCATTGGGTTAGACCTCTAATTATTGTTTTTATTATTCAAATATTATGTGTGGAATCTCTGTGTTGTAGTTTCCACAAACCTTTGTGTGGATATACTATTTCTACACATAATCATCTCATTGATAAATTCTTAGGTCATTTATACGGACTTGTATCGAAAATCATAACTCAATCTCATTTCATTGAGTTAAATATCTATGTCATTAGTTTTGTTTTTCCATGATTATGTGTGAATGACCTCTCATTTTTTTACACTTAATATCCACTTATATTTTTTGTATTCGTATTTGTCACACATAATCATATAATTGATTTATCCTTAATCTAAGGATACTGACTTTGTAAGGGACTTCGTCTCAATCTCCTTTCATTGAGGCATATTTAGTTTTACACACAATGTTATTTTATATGGTGTATAAACCCATTTTACTTTTAATTTTATTCAAAAGGAATATTTTTATACGAAGCGTTTTACTAGACGACAAAAAGGAATGTTTCTTTTAACGTACACGGTGACAAAGACCTTTTCCGCTGTCACGAGTATTATTTGGTCTTTGGCTTCCTCAACAAGTCGTAATGTTTTTTAAAATGAAATAAATACCATATACAATTTTATGAATGTTGGTATTGAAAATGGTTTTTATAAAGGATTTGTTATGTCGATATATTTAAGTGATATATTGTGATCGAAATGTGGAAATGTTTTCTTTCCATTATATTTGTTTGATGTCTTATGATTTTATAATGGTACTTGGACATTATGACGGGTGGTGCCGTGAATACCAGGATGGGTGGTTGCGTTATAACCTCCAATGCATTGGGTATGGAAGTCGGCCGTATGGCTATTCCATTAAGTATGTGTGGAAGTCGGTCGTATGGCTATTCCATTAAGTATGTGTGGAAGTCGACCGTATGGTTATTCCACTTAAGTATGTTTATGTCCCAAGTTACCTTTATATGTTATATAAGCTTTATATGGGTTTTATGGTAATATTTTGGTTACATAAGGGTAAGTAATGAACTTTTATTCAGTGAAGAGTTTTTACTACTTCGAAAAGGTGAGAAGTATTACTTTGATAATGTATACATGGTTTACTTGTTGTTTTGAAAAACTAACAGTTTTCATTCTTTGTGTATCCCTTAATGAGATTTTTTATGCTCATCCCATGTTTTTGAAATGTTTTTCACAGGACTTAACATGGAATAGGGTCAATGATGGGATCAAGGGAAAGTCATGATACCTAAAACATAGAATTAGACATGTTTATTTTTAAGGCTTTTTATTTTATGGAAACTTAGTAGAAGTTTCTACTTTGTAATCTTTTGAGATGTAATAAATATGTCCTAATTCTCTAAAACTCTAAACCTGTATAGATCCTCAATGTGAATTATTCATTTAATTCAATATTAAGTAAGGTTTAAGGTTGGGGTCTTATAGTTGGTATCAAAGGTCAATTTAGATAACTTTAGAGGTTCGGGTATCCTCTAAGCATAAGTGAAATTACCATAATGGTTAGGATTTCAGAAAGAGTCCTAGTTTTAGATACAGTGAATGAGTAAGTATATATTAGTGTTTATCTTCCTCATTAGTACATGATGGTTTTGTTGATATACTCACAGTGACATTTCTGTTTTTAGTGAATGGATGGATCTAGGAGGCACCAAAGAGACAACATGTTTGAAGGAAACTGTGGTGGTTCTCTGATTAAGATACTAGATAAAATGGGGGATTAAATGAGGAAACTCGTGGCTGTTCTAAGCCAACTATCAAGGAGTCATGATCAACCACTTGAACCTTGGTATGTTCTGTAATGCATCATGTATAAGATGACCAATCGATGTGGAAGTTCAGGTAATAATTATAAAGGTAACCATTAGAGTTTATATGATCCTTACTTTTGAGGTAATTATGGGTTATTATATGATATGCTTGAAAATGAAAGGCATGAGATAAACTTGAGGTTAAAATATGTTATGATCATTTTTGAAGATTTTATCTCGTTTTGGGGAATGTTTTAAAATTATATAGTTTTGGAAAAAGGACAACACGCATACCGTGTGACAACCCTTCGCATCGGAAAAAAATGCGGGAATCGAACCCACAACCAAAGTGCGACTGGTATTTATCACCTACCACTGGACAACGTGAAGTCTCTGGTTAGTTTGACTAATTCTTTTTAGTTAGATGATTTCAGGAATCAAGAGAAAGTTTATTTTGGGTTATCTATGGAAATGATTAACCTATCATGGAGGATATGGGATTAGGTTAATTACTTTTCAATACAAGACTTTAAGAGTAATTGATGTTATTTGGAGATAAGTGTCAATTTGTACCTTGGAAGACTATGAGACTAAATGCTTCAAATATTTGGGTTTCAATATTAGTTTGGTTTACCTTGAAGTATTTTATGGACAATTTGTTTATTTAATGGTCTTTGTTGAACTTTGGGTATTGTTTGATAAATTTTGTAGATTAAGAATAGATTTGTTTTTTAAAGGATAATCCTTTTTGGGTATTATCTGATATTGTACTAACCTTTTTGGTTTTGGTTTTGGTTAATGTCTAAAGATATGGGAAGTATATAGTTCTCTTTTGTGGATTAGGTGATTCTCTAGAAGTTGATTATAGTACTCTTAATGTGAATAAGTCTTCCTAAATACTCGTCTTTTGGGGAAATTATGAGTTTGTGTAAGGAATCTAGTAAAAGTTGAAAGTCAACATGACAAGTAAGTACATTTCCTTAAGATCAAAAATAAATTCCTCAATGAAGAGTAACTTAAAACAAAAGTGTTGTCTGTTAACTTTTCCTACTGGGCAATCGAATACCGTTTAACCCATCACATGTTTGTGATTCTCTTATGGTTAACTTTCTCCAAGACATGTTTACTATCACTCTCCATCAGAACATGACCCTTTGTTTTTTTTCCTCCATGTCCATATTTTCATACTTGGAATTCTAGTATGGGTTTACTCGGGTGACCTTTGTACTTATCTTTCTTTATTTTAAAGTGATTGTTTTACTGACTCTTGTTCTGATGTGGGATTTTCAATGAAGTTTCCATGCCCAATTTTAAAATTGTGATGGCACAATTCCCAAAAGGGGGGAAGGATGTAACACCCCAGGTAAGTAAAGAGTATGAAATTTTCACATTTATTCATATTTGTGAATAAAATATTAATATTACTTTAAATGGGAAACTATGCTCGATGGCATCCCCAACACGCAACAACGAGTTTCTTTGGAATCTTACGTTGCACTCTAATAATAAAATAATATTATTTTAAATAGTAGTTAACACCTAGCCGTTGTAATGGTGGGAATGAACAGAACTAACAAAAATGATTATATATGTTTGTAAAATATTTTTACTTTTTACAATTAATGTTAGAGGATTAAAAATGCGAATGAATCCAATTTTAAGCGTAAACATTCTAATATTCTTTAAAAGGTCGATTAACCGCCTTTTAATTGAGAACCTCTTTTAAATCCAATTTTTGAAAATTTTATGTGTTATATTTGACAAAATAAAATTCTTCTATAGAATCGGGACATCAAAATTTACTTTGTGTAAATTTTTGATATTTTTCCGAAAAAGTTCAATTTTTAATGAATAGTGAAAAATGTTGTATTTTAATTCAAAACCTATTTTTAATATAATTTATTTATATGATTAGATTATCTTTTTAATTGGTTTTAATGTGAAATTAGAATATATTTTTACCATTTAATCCAATAGTGGTCGTTGGAATTAATTTCACTTTGAAATCAGACTTAAACTAGTGTCAATCTTTTGATACATTTTGTTTCATAAAAAGACGCTATTTGTTTTGAAAGTGGGATTAATTATTAAATTAATTAATTCAACTTATATGTTTTTAATTTTGTAAAATAGACATCATTTTTTAATTCAGAATATCAAATATATCTTAGGGTGAATTTTTGGTAATTTTCTGAAAAACTTCAATTTTTTATGAATAGTGAAACCACTAAGTGGTACTTATAAAAACTGATTTTCCGTTTAAATGAAATTTTTCCACCTTTGTGTTTTGAATTTAAAAAAATACAACATACATGGTTGTCATTAATAAGTAAAATTTTGTTCAATGGGATTAAAAAACTTTTGGGGGGAATAGTAACTTATTAAGTTTTTAATCGCGATTAGAGGTAATTAATGTGTTTTAAGGTAAGAATAATGTTTTAATAAAATTAAATTACCTAGACACATGTCCTAATCTCATTGGATGTGTCATGGCCGACCTATAAAATCCATGGGTCAACTTGGGGACCCCATGGAGCCACTTTGGTTAAAAACTAACATAAATACCTTTTTATTTAATGATAAAGTAAAAATGACACAAACATGAGATGTTTTACTAAAACAATTTTTACATGGGGTTATACAAGTCATAGTTTTGACTATAAATAGTCATTAGAAAGATAAAAATATTTCCTACATCATAGTATTTTTTTTATAATTTTTAGACATTAAATAAATTAATTTATTTATGACATCATGATGATGCAGCGATGACCTCATTATTTAACGATTTAAATAAAATGGAGAGATAATGTAATATCTAAGACCTAAACATGTCAAAAACCTATTTTATGGGTGTATTTCTAACCCTTATCACCTTATCCTCGAAACAAATCAATGATGGACCATTAAAATCCGAAACTCATTCTAAAATAAAGTAGCATTTCTTTACTTTCCAAGAGTTCCCCTCCTCTCCTCTTATAAAAGCCCCCCACCTCTACCTCCTTATCCGCACCTCTCAAGCCTTTGGATCGTCCAAACCCTGACCTTTTCATCTCTCCACATCCCTCTCTAACTCATTGAAGCCTCACTTTGGGCAGAATCCTTTCCAAGGAAGCCTTTGAGCTCAAATCAAAAGAAGTTACCCGATTTAAAGGTAATGTCTTCACTTGTGTTCTTTTGTTTTATTTTGCTTCTCCAACCCCCTAAACTCTTTTTATTCATTTATTTTGTAACAAATACAGTATCTTAAATATACTAGGATGGTGTTATAAGAAGTATTCTAGCTACACTTACACACACCTACATCTAATGGTTAAAGAACATACTGTTTCCGTGGATGGCGAATTTCTGTCTCCCGAAACGATGATTGTTCAACCTTCTTTTAAAACCTTCAAAGGTGGACATTAAGATGTCACTATATTTATATATGATATATAATATGTTTATGTTTTCCTTAATCTTATGTATTTTTCATTTATTTCATACCTTTATGGTTTCCATTATGGGTAAACGTGATATCTTCATTTTAGAAAGTGCGGACTATCGCCCCCTCAAAGTGATTTGATTCGTTAATGCCATATGTGGGAAGTATAAAGGATGGAATTAATGGTATTACATATGTTATCCTACTGGAATTATAATATACCTTTATATCTTTATTATTTAATTAAATTTAATACAAAAAAAATAAATGAAAGTAGCGTTCATGCATACGTACGGCTTACCGTCTCCATGAACGGTACATTTCATTTCTTATCTCCAAATGTTATGTACTATTATAAGTACATATATATAATGTATATATATGTAATATATTAAATATAAATTATGGTTATCATTATGGAATTATAATATATATATCTCTCATTTTGTTTTAATTCCATTAATATGGAAAAAAAATTGAAGTAGTGTTCGTGCGTACGTACGGCCTACCGTCTCCATGAACGGTGCTTTTAATTTTTTATCTCCAAGTGATATGGAATAGTATAAAATGAATATATACTGGATATATCTGATATTTAAAACATAAATACTATTCTGGAGATGATGTATCTATAACTACATGGAAAATTCTTTTCCAACAAGTTCAATTTTTACTCATGTACTGAACATCGACAAAAACGTCTGATACGAACTCACTTTATTAACCAATTATTATAACATTATAATATGTGATATGAACTGAATAATAATATTTAAAGGATGTCCTTAAGAAATTATAAATTGACCAAATTTTATTATTCATGAGATTCAATAACGATCGAGTCATGTCGGACACGAGGTAAGGGATCCTACTCCTCTCTTTCTTTTTAAGTACACTATTTTATGTCATTCCTTTTAAGATCAACTTTATTATGATTGGGATGTTCTTTTATATTAATCCTACTGTACTTTTTATGTTCATATGGTGAGAGACCCTATTTTCTCTCATCAATCCATTTTGGAAGTTTTGAGTGGCACCGTTAGGCTGCCGAATTTTCGTAAGAGATCTAACCTCTCTCTCTTTTTTAGTACTCTCATTTATGTCACTTCTTTTAAGATACTCTTTGTTATGATGGGGGATGTTCTTTTATATTCCTCTTTATGTAAATTTTATTTTAATGTGATGAGATACTCTATTTTATCTCATCAATCCATTTTTGGAAGTTTTAAGTGGCGCCTTTAGGCTGCCGAGTTTTTGTAAGGAATTTTTCATCTCACTTTTACTCTCATGAGATTTATGCTACATTTTCCAACATTTCCTTTTAGTGGTGCATGTACTTCCCATTATTATATTCTTTGTGTAATATAATTTCATTTATGGGTACTTACATATTCATTTTATGACCCTTCTTCAATGGGGTGTACGTTTCCAAAGTTACCCAAGTCGGTAAGTGAACCTTTCACCCTCCTCTTTTTAAAAGACTTATTTTGTTATGTCTTTTAATTAACATACTATTATGTTGGGATATGTTCTTATATATCCTTGTTAATGTAAATTTTATGTCCAAGTGATGAGATGCCCTTTTTATCTCTCATCAACTCATTTTATAATTTTTGAAGTGATGTCGTTAGGCTGTTGAATTTCTGTAAGGGAACTTCTTAACCCACTTTCAATTATTTGGTTTAAACCTACAATTATTAATTTTATTATTCCAAGATTATGTGTGGAATCTCTATGTTGTAGTTTCCAAAAACCATTGTGTGGATATACTATTTCTACACATAATCATCTCATTGATAAATTCTTATGTCATTTAGATGGACTTGTATTGGAAATCATAACTCAATCTCATTTCATTGAGTTAAATATCTATGTCATTAGTTTTGTTTTTCCATGATTATGTGTGAATGACCTATGACTGTTTTACACTTAATATCCACTTATATTTTTTGTATTCATATTTTTCACACATAATCATATAATTGATTTATCCTTAATCTAAGGATACCGACTTTGTAAGGGACTTCGTCTCAATCTCCTTTCATTGAGGAATATTTAGTTTTATGCACAACTTTCTTTTATACGGTGTATAAACCCCTTTGACTTTTAATTTTATTCAAAAGGAATCTTTTTATACGAAGCGTTTTACTAAAGGTCAAAAAGGAATATTTCTTTTAACGTACGCGGTGACAAAGACCTTTTCCATTGCCGCGAGTATTATTTGGTCTTTGGCTTTCTCGACAAGCCGTAATGTTTTTTAAAATGAAATAAATAACATATACTCTTTTATGTATGTTGGTATTGAAAATGGTTTTTATAAAGGATTTGTTATGTCGATATATTTAAGTGATATATTGTGATCGAAATGTGGAAATGTTTTCTTTCCATTATATTTGTTTAATGTCTTATGATTTTATAATGGTACTTGGACATTATGACGGGTGGTGTCGTGAATACCAGGACGGGTGGTTACGTTATAACCTCCAATACATTGGGTATGGAAGTCGGCCGTATGTCTATTCCATTAAGTATGTGTGGAAGTCAGTCGTATGGCTATTCCATTAAGTATGTGTGGAAGTCGACCGAATGGTTATTCCACTTAAGTATGTTTATGTCCCAAGTTACCTTTATATGTTATGTGATCTTTATATGGGTTTTATGGTAATCTGTTGGTTATAAAAGGTTAAGTAATGAACTTTTATTCAGTGAAGAGTTTTTACTACTTTGAAAAGGTGAAAAGTATTACTTTGATAAAGTATACATGGTTTACTTGATGTTTTGAAAAACTAACAGTTTTCATTCTTTGTGTATCCCTTACTGAGATTTTTTATGCACATCCCATGTTTTTAAAATGTTTTTCACGGGACTTAACGTGGAATAGGGTCAATTATGGGATCAAGGGAAAGTCATGCTACCTAAAACAAGGAACTACACATGTTTGTTTTTAAGAGTTTTTATTTTTTGGAAACTTAGTGGAAGTTTCTACTTTTTAATCTTTTGAGATGTAATAGTTATGTCCTAATTATCTAAAACTATAAACTTGAAAAGACCCTCAATGTGAATTATTCATTTAATTCAATATTAAGTAAGGTTTAAGGTTGGGGTCTTATACTGAGGCCCACTAACACAGGAAGAAATATGAATAGTTTCGGCCTTAAACCCCAAAATTGATCTATAACAGATTCATTATGGTTTCAGGATAGAAATGTGTATCCAAGAGAGTCCCACTTAAATACTTTCTATCCTTGTATACGAATTTTTGGTTCGTCAATACTGATTAGAATAGGTTTGTAGGCCATGAAATATTGTCTAAGGGCCCTGACCGTATGAGAATTTCATATCCCTTTACTGTTACAGTACAACATACTTGTTTTTTTATAGGTCATTCCCCTTTTCATACGACCCCCTTTTTTCTCTAGGTAAATTTGGACCTTACCTATTTTCCCATTCCTTTGTTCCCCACTTCTTTCAAAAAAGTGCCAATACCAAATTCCATGCTAGCATGATACTCCTCATTCACCTTCTATGACATGCTATCAGTCTGATCTTATGTTTCATCAAGGCCAAACTGCTCCACCGGTCCAACATAGGATAAAGCAGCATCAGTCATTGGGTTGATTCCTGATGCATGAGGAGCTTGTGGTTCCTCAACCTCGTCTAAACAGAATTTTCCACTCCGGGGAGTGAATGTGTTACTTGAATTTAAATGGGAGGGGTCGCTTCTTGCATTTGGATTCCTTCGGGAAGACTTAGAGTTGAATATCTATGTGAAATTCCCTCCTGGATCAGAAGTAACCCAGTGATGGTCCTTCTTTTTTCCACAATCATTGCCAGGAGTTGGTGTCCCAGGTTAACCAACATGATCATTAGCATGATCCTCAATCCAAATCATCCTAGATGTGTCCTACAACGGGGTGGTGACTCTAAATACTATGGGGTATACCAACTTATCATCTTGTGTATTCATCTGTGCAGTGTCACTGCATAAGAGAAGTTCCACCGATTTAAGTACCAGAATCCATGCCTTGAATGACTAGTATCCCAAACTCATGAGCTGAATGAGAAGGGAATATGACCTGTTTCATTGCCTATTTTCTAGCCTTAGAGTCATGACCAGTGGTAGGTCCCCCCTTGTGATTATTCTACCCAGTCATCACCTTCTGAATAGGTACACTAATATCCTAAGGTTCCAAAGGGGTCTTCTCCTTTCACTTTATCCTTCTACAAGTGGTGTGATCATTACCTTTTTACTGTCAAAGTCTACACTCATTATCCCTTTTACATTCAGTAGTAAGATGTCCAAAGAACAAGAAGTTCATGCAGAATTTTGGCCTCCTATTATAATTTTTTTAACTTCATACTATCATCTCTAGTTTTGAGAATTGCCTCCTAAACTAGTATGTTTTCCATGTCAACTTCAACCAAAATTTGGGCATAGTGGTCGAACCATGGGTTGTTTGTCTGTCAATCCATATGAATATGGTTTCCTACAACCGATTAAATGTCCCATATAATCTTTGGGTTCCATTATAACTATTTTAGTTTGAAAACACTAATCCATAATTGATTATGGTTATTAGGAACATTCATGGGGTAAAAATTCTAGTCCCATTCATGAATGTCCAAAAAACCAGGGTTCAGACAAACAGTTCGTTTTCTCCAATCTCTTTGCCTTATTTCATCAAAGGGAAAGATGATATGATATTACCCCCTCTCAATTGCAATCATTCTCCATTCATCAAACCCCCAAACCTCTGCAATCCTCCTTGTCAACTCATTAAATTTATATAGTTTCTCACCTTTGGGAATGAGGACTCGATCAATAATTGCGTAGAAACATAGGTTTTCTATCTCCTCAATCTCCTCTTAGTTAGTTGAAACATGATCAATACTTCCTTTATTTATGAGTCACCAATGAGGATGCAAACCAAAATCAGATAAGAATTTCCCAGCAGCATCCTTCACAACATCTGCGACGTTCTTCCACAAGCCAGCGGCTCCAGAGGGGGGAATCACATTGACATCTGCCTTCTTTTTTGCATGTGAAAACATCTCCATATGACAAATATATTCCACAAGGTATCTCAAACAACCAAAATCTATTGCGCAATTCCATAATCCTTGATTCAAGTAATCATCTAGTTCACCATATATAGGGATCCCCTCGGGTCCACTTGAGCTGCCATCTAATTATATGATTATGTAAATTTATTAATTTATTAATTTATTAAGAACCATTTTTGTGTTTATTATTACATCTATTTCACTTATTACCATGTTATATGATATCCAAATTAGTTAGGTTTACATCATATGTTTTGATGATATTCATCTTATGTGTCAAAAATGTACTTGGTTGGTTGACAATGGTCAAAGTGGTCATTAATTAAAAATATATAAAATTATAATAATTATATAATTATAAATTTTATACATCAATTATAAATTTAAAATAAATCAGGAATGATGGTTATGAAAATGAACTACATTACATTCCTGGAAATGATAGTTCGTACGTGCATATGAGTACCATTTCCATTTTTCAATGATCATTATGGAAAAATGGTAAGTATTATTTTATCATTAAAGGTTGATAATAACACCATAAATACCATATTATTTCTTTAAATGTAATTAAATATATAATCCATGATTTTTTGTCATGAAAAATAATCACATCGCTTCGTGGAGGCAGAATTCCACACGTTTGCGCGAACAACTTTATCATTTTTCAATGAGTGTAAAGTTAATAACTAAAATGTTATGTTAAATTTTATAATTTTAATTATTTAATTAATTTAATAATTATTTCATATATGTAACATATAATAATTAAATGTTTCCTTATTACATTCTATATAAATCATTAGTTAAAAAAATCACATCACTTCGCGAGGTGGTAGTCATCGTACAAATGAGCGACATAATCATATCCCCCATTGAATGGAATGAAAGATAGTATATGTTGAATAATAATTATATAAGTGTATTTTTATTAAAAATGTTATATATATATATATATATATACTTTAAATACATTATTATATCAATCTGTGGAAAAGGATGATGAAAAGCATATTACATCGGTTTGTAATGTAGTAGTCTATTGTACACACAAATGATCATTTTATTTCCCATTTGAATGAAATTTAGATATATTTAATTTATTATATTAACATAATAACATAAAATTATGTGATATATAATATTTTTTTATAATTTTAATTTAATAATGTTTTATAGTGATGGACGGAGAAATAAGATCCAAATGCTCGGTTCATCACAATACCTCTTCTTCGGACAACCTCCTAACGTTAGCACCAAAACCAATCATAGGATAGTTTTATGATTAAAAAATTATTCGAGGATGTGGTTATGGAATCAAGGAAGATATTTTATTAATTATTGGTGGAACCAAATTGGTTTTAAGGTGTGACGGGGATATGATAGGGATGAGATGAGTGTCACACTTGTAAGTTTTGAAAAGAAAAAGTGTTACCCATGTTTTTCACATGAAATATGGATTCAAAGTATAACATTATCTAAAAATTTAAATTATAATAAAAAAAGATTTTAGATAAGTTTTTAGGCCTCTTTAATCTTTTTCTTTTTAGTTTAACCCTTGGTAAACCTGTTTTTACCATAACCACAGTAAAATATTTTTATTGTTTTAACTTTTAATTATGACCAAAAATTAAGATGAACTTATTAGATAATAAAAATTATTATGATTAAAAATATGGAATCCATTTTACCATGTTCAATTAAGTAAATTTTCAGAATATAATTCAAACTAAAACATGCAGACGTGATGGAAAAGTGGTTTTTCTAGGAATGTGTATCTTCAAGCATACGATGATTTTATATTAACTCAATGACTATTAGTAATCATTGTTTCAAGTTAAATTATTAATTATTGATGTAAAATCTATAAATTTAATTTAAATAGTTCATTATTAGGGGTTTTTTAATTAATTAATATGGTAAAAATTATGAACTTTAAAATAGTTTTATGAAAACCCCCCTTTCAAACGAAAATTTTATCTTAAAATAAAATCCAATATAAAGGTGATTCTTATGTAATTATGTTTATTAAAAATGAATAAATTATTATTATTCTCCATTAAATAATATTCAAAAAATAATTTTACTTTAAAATAACTTAATTTACTAAAAATAAATGACATTTTTTATAAAAAATAAAAAAAAATTACTATTTGTTGAAAAATCATTATTTTCCAAATAATCTAAAAATTTTACCCCTTAGTTAAGCTTTATTTTACAATATTAAAAATTAATTTCTTTTAATTAAATAAATTTTTTAAACATTCTAAAATATAGTTATAATATTTTCACACAAAAATAAATTAATATCATTTTTAAAGAAAACAAATTCTAATGAATAAAATAACTTTACTAAAAAATGATTGATTATTTAATAAGAATTTATTAAAAAATTTATATTGAGTATGAAATTTTAAAATATTTCATGAATTTTTTACCATTTTTAAAACCCACAAATTTTATGGCTTGGTTATAATGTTCATATTTAAAATAATATTATTTAAAAGTTCATTTAAGATTGGTGTTGTGTGTCTTGTATGTTATGGAGAATAGATTCCTTTTTTAAAATATCATGGTATTACACCCAAGAATATTTAGTTTAGATATTTATCAAATTAGAAAAAATCATAAACTAATAAATCCCAAGTCTTCCTCGATCAATTTACATTTTCATTCCTCTATAAAAGAAATTAGTGGATTCATAATAAGTTGTAAACTTATAAATCAAATTATCCACACAAACGATCTGATTATACATATCATGTGTAATAATTTTTCTCATAACATGTTAAAATAAAAACCTAATAAGTTAAGAGATAAAACTATCAATAAGGGAAAATATATATGACAAAAATTAAAGATTGTAAGTTACCATTAAATCCATATAAATAATACAATAGTAATATATAATAAAATATAATTCCATTATATAATGAAACTGAAAGCATAATATATCAATTGATAATAATAGAAAAATAAAACATCATATCGATAACAATAACATGTAATTTGTTTTACAAAATAAATAATTCCTAAAATAAAATCACATTACCTAAGTAAATACATCCTGATATATCCTATCATGGTCTTAAGGTCAAGGTCTTGTGTCTAGGAAGTATTTTTTATGGTAAGGAATACAACAAAATACTCAATATAGTTTGTCTTATGAAACATACTTATGCATCTAGGGGATATCTATAACTATGAACCTCAAATTTATATTTCATTATAATTCATTCAACACTTTAATGAATTAATTAACTATAAAATAATCAATCGATATTCCTTAGTAATCATTGAACATATGCAATGGAATAATAGGTATACAAATTTTTAATATTTTTCAAATCAAACAATTGATTATATTTTTTTGTAAGAATACCTCCTACTAACACGATATTGATAAATTTGTACAAAATTAAGTAAATTATTTACCCAATCAATTTTTGTATGTAATATTGGTGAATAACCTATACTAGAAGGGAGAAAATATTTAGTGTTCCAAGAGGAATGATATTGAAAAGAAATTTATGCCCATAAAAATATAATTTAGAAAGGAAAAGGAAGTGATATATTCCCACCAGTTTAATACCTCGAATGAAAATATAATTATATGATTTCTAATATAATTCATAAAAAATAAAAGAGAACAAGGTGGGGAATATGAATCATATCTCGATAAATCAATTTTGATAGGCAAAAACCCCTAAAATTAATTGTAATATAATAATAAATAGAACATGAGAGGAGTATGATGAAATGAAAATATAATTAAATAATGGATATTCATTATACAAGAATTAAATATGATATTAAATGTACTATATGAAATAGAATACGGTGTATAATATCAACATGTCTCATTAAATTGAAAATAGAGACATATAACACTTATGAATTTAGAAACAATCGAATGAAAACACCATGAAGGATACAATTTAAAATGAGACATTAAATATAATAAATAATGAGAGAATAATGAAATGAAATATTAAAGATTTAGGGGCCACACTATTCCATGGAAATCATGGTGTGTAACAAGAAATGTGTATTAAGGGGTAAAACTTTTAGACAATAAACTCTTATATGTAATATAATCATTGAGGTGAGAATCATTTGATAATGAGATTATAAGTAATAATTATATAAAATCATAATGTAAGGATTAAATAACATGCAAAAATATTATTTTGTATAATAAATAAAAAATGGAATAATAGTTTTCAATATGAAAATTTTTAACGCAATGGTAGAAAATTAAGTTATCACAAACCCTTACCTTAATTCAGGACTTCCACAAAAGAACCTCAATCAACTATATTAAAAAATAATTATATTAATCACATAATTAATAAAAATTTTCATATATATATATCCTTTTATAATATTCATTTATAGTTATTCTTTATTTTTTTATTAGTTATTTATTATCTATTTTCAATATCGAATGTCAGTAATCTAGATCATTATGAAAAAAAATTCTAATAATGTTTTTGTTATTCATTATTCCCAAAAAATTCATCATTACCAGATCATAAAATGTACTTTAAATTATAATTTATAATTATTTATAATGTTATAATTTCATTATATGGTATTTTTTTATGATTCAGGTAGAATAAATTGGTAATAAGATTGTTTTGATTATTTTTAACAAACAGATAGTGGTATCTTAATTAATGAGTTTAATATCATTATTTCCATTCTATAATCAAATTAAAATATTTAATTTAATTTTAATATTATATTATATTAGTAATTAATTTCTCATATTCTTCAATGATATTATTTATATATTTTTTCAAGTCGGTGGATTGACAGACCTAAATTTGTACTTGCCATAATTAATGGATGATTGTGATTTTGAATGTGGTTTATTTTAGGAATAATTTAATTATTGTAAAATAATATATTTTAAGGTATTTATTTTTAATATTTTTTTTTATGTTTGAATATGTTTTTGATTTTTACACAAGATCATGTTCTGTGTACTTCCTACAGAAGTTATTTAAGCCAAAAATCTCTAGCTTGCGATGTAAGTGTGTAGTAGGTTGAAATCCATAAAAAGGATGTTCAATGAGTAAAACCCTTTTATTCCATAAACACATTTTACAAATTAAAACTATTTTACATCAGAAGAACCTATTTTAGAGGATAAAATATTTGATCATGATTTTTAACCCAAAGTGACCTATTTTCTGGGTACATGGATTGTGGGGATTTTACACCATAAATCCATATTTTATGAATTAAATATCATCATACCAATATGTTTTTATCATGTAGAAGTCATTATAATTCTATAATATTATTATTTTCCAATCTTCCTTGAGCCAGAACTTTCCTAGGATCTTTTGGGTTATCTCAAATCTGTCTAGATCACTGAATTCAACACTCAAGCTTGGTAGTGGTTGAGCTGCATCTCAATGGTTGGTTGCCTTTCTGCTTCATTATTTACATTGGTCACGGTAGTTTTTTTGAACTATTTTTTTAGTTGTGTCAAACTTTTATGGGTATTTTTTAGATCCATTTATGATTTTTTTGTGATCTTCTTCCAGAGGATGACCCTCTTGCTTGTTTTGGTGTGGTGGGTTTTTTTGTCAAGTTATGAATGATCTAACCACTATTATAGCTTTTATTTTTTTATGGAATATGATATTAAGATATGATAATCAATTTTATGGCCTATTTTCTGTCTCTGTGTTATTTCCATTATTGATGGATCCCATTATAGGATTGTGTCATCGGAGTTTGGGGTAAGTGGTTCAGTCTCTTTCCTTTGTTGAATGAACCATGATTTTTCTTGTTTAATAAATATATTTATAAATAAATCACCACAATTACTTTTTTTTGTAAATAGATTTTCCATAAAATATGGGTTTTACTTTTTAAATGTATATTGGTTTTTTATGCATTTCTAAATGTGTTGTGAAAATGGTCTTCAAAGTTGGTTTGATAAACGAAAAGTCATTTTAAATTAATTGTGAAAACCATTAGTTAGAATGTATAACATAGGTACATAATCTATTTTATCATTATGGGGTCACTCAATGGGTGTTTTTATTATTCATATGCCTATTTATCTATAGGCTTGATATTGACTTCGTTGGATGTTCATTTATGGGTTGTTCATTTTCTCCCTAGTCCTAATGTTCTTGGGTCTTGAGTTCACATTAGTCATTTATTTTGGTACAAGTATTCTACTCACCTGACCTATTTTGGTCCCTTGTCCATTTTATCATTGAGCTTGGGATTTTTTCTTATGTCTATGGTATACCATATTTTAAATTTATAAAGGTTTATGAATATTTTTCTATGAAACTATTTTTCCCTAGATTTTTTGGAGATAATAAAAATGGTAAATATTTACCATGACTTTAATATAAATTTTGTTTTTTTATCAAGATATTTTTTCATTAAAATTAGAATATTTTGATCATTTTTTATAAAAACATGAAATGGAACACCGATCTGGGATCTTATACATCCTATTTAGCTCACACCCTACACACCCAACTGGTTGTGTATAGGCCTAGTTATATCTTTTGATATAGGAAAAGAAAAGGAACTATAGTGAATAGGTGATATTCCTATCAGCAGAGTATGGGTAGCAGGTTGTGAGATGATGGGATGTTTCCCACATAGTGACATGGAGTAGTTAGTTTCTATTTTAGTTGTCCTTTTTGTTGAAAATGTTCTTTGAGTTTTTTCTAAATAACTTGAGATGTATCGCTTCGGTTATTTTCTTACAATTATATAAAATATATTTTTTAATCCAATTTTTATTTCTGTTATTTACATATATTACATGTTATCTTATTAATTTTTTTAAAATTTATTCCCACATTTTGTTATTGATTCACATGTTCTAGTCGCCAACCCAAGGGGATCTAAAAAACCCATTGGGTTTGTGATATATTGGGCTAGGTGCTAGTTCTTGAGGGTATCTTGGGTCAATTAATTATAATTTGATATCATAGTATATTAATTCTTAGTCTTGGGATGTTGATAGATAGGGGATGGTATTTTCAGGACTTTATAGGTAGATATTGGTGAGTTAAATTCCAGATCTTTCCCTAATGAGACTCAATTTATAGTGGAATGTTGTGTTTTTATTTATTTATATTTATCTCAAAATTTTTTATAGTTTTCTGGTTTTAACTAAGATTGACATATTTTCTGACAATTTCATCTATTTTTGATGTGTGGTGATATTTTTCTGAGACATCTCCCACAAGTTAAATAGGAGGGTGAATTGGATGCTACTCAAGGGAATTTATGATTGGATTGGTATCCAATAGATACTATCATGAGGAATGTTTTTGTCCTAGAATAAAATTTAACATGAGTTTAGAAAAAATGTTTTTTAGGTTCATACAACTGTTGAGAAAGATATGGATTGATAATGAGTGTTCTTGCATTAGAATAAATCTTCATTTATAGGTATGAATGAACCTCGTGAGGTCAAGGAATGGATGTATAAGTTTTATCACATATTTAACTTCCTAGAAACACTATAGACCATAAATAAGATATGAAAAACATTCATTATCAAGGGTACTAACAAGATATGGGGTGATCATTTAGTAAAGGAGGATATGCATGTGGGATTTTATTAGATGGTTTTCAAGTCACTATTTTTTAAGAAGCCTTTTCTAGAGTCTTATATGGTAGATTTTTTTTAGTTCCTTTATTTCTAGTAGAGAGGGTATTTTTTGTTGGAATATACCAATCTATTTTCAAAGTTTTTTTTCTAGTGGTGTTAAAGAATGATCATTTGAAATCCAAGAAGTTCCTATAGGGTTTGCAACTATATATCATATAACTAATATTTATGATAAATAATTATACCTATGTGGAGTTATTAGGTAGATATATGATTGAATATTTGAGAGTTAATGGAATTAATTTTCTATTATACTCCATCTCTTCCTTCCAACAGTAGCTTCAATGGCATGCATGGAAAGAAGAGGAAGTGGTAAGATAATTGTAGGAGTGGTGGAGGTGGTTATCATGAGTAGGAATGCTATACAACATTGGTTTCATCTAGCAGTGTGCCCTTGACTTTTAATTAGTGTGTAAATATTAGTCGCACTCGATGTTCTTGTTCTATACCTATAAAAATGTGCCATGATTTTGGTAGTATGTCTACCAACAACAATTATACCAATCTATGTTTATGCCATGTTATGGTAAGAGATCCTAAACTTCAATTTCTACTCTGGTGTAGTCATAAGTTTCAAAATCCATATCTCTCGAGCCACGTGACTTATTAGTGATTCACCTTCATACAATGGATGAGTCTCTAGTGACGGCTGACATGGGTGTAGTAATAGTTAGAGGTTACATCATTCTTATATCCTCTATAGTGACTACTTTATTTGATACAGTTGACTCCCCCTCATTTATATCTAAATATATTGTTGATTAATTGAAACATTCAACGAATCTTATTTAATATTTCATGTATTTAGTGGCATGACATTTTAAGAGGGGATATCGTCAGTTTTGGTTCTCTCCTTGTTATCTTTCAATATCTAAGGAAGTTTTATTCTGGGACTTCATCATTCTCAACCTGGATTTATTTGACATCGTCATCAAGATGGATTTTCTTATCACTCATTGTGATGAGGTGGATTATTATCTTCTATTTGTAACATTACTTTCTATTAACGGGGTATCTTGGTTTATTTAGGGGGAGTGGGATTCTAGTTATGGTTATGTAAAACCATTACACCAAAAGATCTACAGTTTTTTGTCTACTATTGAAGTTGTGAGTGATGCCATTTACTCCACTGGGGATCTTACCTAAGTTGTTAGGGACATCCCTGTTTGTTTTCTTGATGAATTAACTAGTCTTGATCCTAATAATGATGTGAAGTTCATGATTAATTTATCATCCAGAACATATTTGATCATGATACACTAATATAGTGTGGTACCATCAGAGATGAAAGAGATTAATATTTAGTTTAATGATATGATAGAGAATGATTTTGGTCTCCCTAGTGTTTGGTCATGGGAATACCTAGTGTAGTGTTTATAAATTTTATGAACCATATATTCTAAAAATATCTTGACACGATTTTCATTGTGTTCATTGACGATATTTTGGTTTCTAAACATGGATTTTCGTTTGATCATGAGACAGTGAAGGCAATATTGTCATGGGAGGAGCAACGAAACTTCTTTGAGTTTTCGTTCTACCTTGTTCTTGCTGGATACTATCAATGATTCATCGTGTATTATTTAAATTTCAAATCACCTTTGACTTCTCTTACTAGGAATAGGTAAGGATAACTGAGGATGGAAAATGTTATTCCTATTTTGATGACTTGAAATGGATTCTGACATCGGTTACTATTCTGATATTACCTAAACCTGATAAGAGGAATGTGGTATATCGCGATACTATTGGTGATGGTTTTGGTTGTGTGATTATACTGGATAAACATATTGTGGCCTATGGGTCTCGTCAAATTCAACTATATAAGAATAATTATGGAAAAAATGATTTGTATCCTTTCATGGTTATGCATGCATTTACATATTAGAATCATTTTATTTTTTGGATATAGGTTTGTATTATTTTCTGGACATAAGAGTCTAAGTTATATATTTTCCATCAAACTGGGAGAGTTCACGATGACATTCCCATTACCCATGGGAATTGAAGGAAGAGTGACACCTGATGTAAATATTAACTAAATTTCTTTTGGATGCTCAGAAGAATTTTTTTCGTACAGTTATGATGATTTTTCAGTTTTCATAATCTCCCCTTGAGACTATTTTATAGTTTAAGTATCACGATGATGGGTTCAAGGAATTTGATAAACCATTTATATCGGGAAGACCATTTCCTGTGTGTCTCTCCCATAATATGGTATTCCTAGATTCGGTGATCGATTTTTCATCCAAGAATCTTTGAGGATTTAAGTTTTATTACTATAATAGTTCATCATGGGGAATTCATCCTAGCACTAAAAAGATTTATCATGATATGATAAAATGTCACTAGTGTCAGGGTATGAATTGCAACATTATAGATTATTTTTTCTACTATTAAATATGTCAACAGATAAAGGCATAACATCTAAAAAATTATGGCTTTCTCTATCCACTTCTAGTTCTAGTTTTGAAATGGGAATAAATGTCTATATAATCAATTTTTTCATTACCATGGACTCAATGAAGGAATAATGATATTTGGGTGGTGGTTCATCGGTTGAAAAAACAGACTATTTTAATCTGATCAGGGACACCACCAAGGTTGATGATCTAGGTAAGATGCATGTACAATAGGTTGTGGAGTTACATAGTCTTCCCTAAACCATTATTTCATATAGGGATCATAATTTTACCTCTCAATTTTGGAATATTCTCTAAGAGATGAAGGGAACTAAGGTTTAGTTGAGTACAACTTAACATCCAAATATGAACAGTCAAACATAGTGTACTATTCATATCCAAGAGGATATTCTCTATGCTTGAAATTTGGATTTTGGGGGATCATGGGACAGAAATCTTAGACTAGTGGCGTTTTTACATTAAAAAATCATCATTCATCGATATGAATGGATACATTCAAGGATTTATATGGTCTCTATTGTAGATCAACTGTTTATTGCATAGAGGTGGGTGTGGCCTTTCCTATAGGACCAAGACTCATTTAAGAGATATAGATAAGAATTCAAGATATAAGATGATATATTTTTATATTTCAGAGTCGTTATAAATCATATTTTAATCGTTAATGATTTTATTTTGTAGTTTTTCATAGGTGAAGGGGTTTTATTAAAAGATTCTCATCATTTGGGTCACCATCAACTTAGAAAATAGGGAAAGATGGATCTGAGAACTGTTTGATAGTTTGAGTTCACTGCATAACATCTTGAGACCCAAACATTTGGATCTAGTGCTAAAAACCTAAACATCACATTTCTAGATTTGATGTTGATAAATGTGGCCCAATTTTTTCAATAAAAAATATACAACATCAAAAGGAGATATTGGATCACTTACATACCCAAAAGACCTTTTAGGATTAGTGTTTTAGGGAGTTAGGTCAGAAATTTAATGAAATGGGTTCATCAAAAACTAGTTCATAAATATCAAAATCATATCAAATTGTACCCATCTTTTCATACTACATGTTAAGTCTTCATCCTCTCCCATAAAATTACTCACAATTATAACCATTCTATAGAAAAATAATTAAACATAATTTATCATAACATTGGAATGTGAAACATAAGAAAGGGTGATGTCATATTATCAGTAATGGTGTCCATTTCTTATATCAATTGGTAATCATATGAAAACATAAGATAATATTAAGATTATAATATAATGAACATAACGTAAAATGTTCATACCCAATCTAACAATGATCATAATCATGCATAATGATATAAAATATTAAAATTTCAATATAAATGAATTATGAGAATAATAATTATTAAAAAACAAATAAAGAACAATAATTTTAAGTAATAAATGTGTGTGGCATCACCATACATATATAAATCATTTCATATGTCAAGTTTAACTAACCATACCATCAGATTAGGCTTGAACACATTTTTCTCATAATGAATCAAACACATCAACTTTCTTCCCATTAATATCTCATGAGATATATTAATTTACCCAATGAATTATAGGTAGATATATGTCCCACCCATTACATTATGAAAACCATAAATATGTGTTCCATATGATATTAGAACCCATGAAATGAAATTTGTTTCATAAACATTTCATCAAAGCATTACCCATAGAAAAGAAATGGGTTTCATAAACATTTCATATTCTCACTATAAACATGAACAATGTATGCGAATAATAATTATTATCTCATAAAAATATATCTAAATTAATGTATAGGTAACATTAAATTATTTCATCTTATATGAAAAATTATTTTGAAAGATCGTTGGAATGTTTCTTTAGGAAAATAACTTTTCCATTTTATAATCAATTATATTTTTAAAAATTTGTGCATTTATAAATGACTTTTTTTTAAATAATCTTTTATACATGTAAAGTATGATTCAAATAATTTTTTATTCATGATGGTAGGAAAATTCACTCATACTGTATAAGTTAAAAAAACATTCCTTCGACATTTTTAATAGAAATGTGACAAATTACCATAACCAAAATATTTCTTTCAAACCATTCTTTAAAAATTTAAACATAGGTAAAATTGACTTTAAAAAATTATAGGAGAATAGAAAATCATTTTGAATAATTTTTTATAAAACATAGAAATTTTATAGAAATATTTCTTAGTGGATAATTAAACATAAATAATCCTGAATAATATTGAGATTTTGAAATAAACTTTTACCACTTTAATAACTTTTCAATCATAGTCCCCATGAAATAAATAACATCATGTGAATATGTATATCCCATAATTTTGATTAAAATAATTATAAAATACCTTAGTGGATAGTATATACACCACAATAAAGAAACAAGAAATGTATAAGGCATGTGTCGTAGAGAAATAAAAGTGAAATCAAAATCTCTTACATTAATTTCAATTCATAATTTACATTTCATATGTTCCAAAATAACAAAAAAGGTTAATTTAAACTTCATTAAGAACTTTTTTCAAGTTTATTTTTTTATTATATAACTTGTTTCTATGTTATATACAATAACATAATCATATCATTTGGCCAACGATCATGTACCCTAGTGGTACAGGCTTCTGCTTGGCATCCAAAAGATGCAGGATCAAATCTGGGAAGGGACTTATTTCTGGGAACTGTAGTAGCATTGTAGCAGTTGTACTATAGTAGCAGTGGAACTGTAGAAGTGGACACACTGTAGCGGTAGAGGCACTGTAGCAGAAACTGTAGCGGTGGTGGTACTGTAGCAGGTATTGTAGCAGCCCGGGTTCTGTGGCATTACTTTTCACTGAGGGGCTCGTTGAGCCAAAAAAATGGGATTTCAAGCCTAATATTCAAGACACATGGCCTTGGACCTTCGGGCTATGTAATGGGTCTCCCTCTACCCAGTCTAAAGAGGTATTTTCTTTAAATAATAAAAATGAGGCTTCGACCCCATCCTTTTAAAAAAAACATAATCATATCATTTGACAACGGATGTTTTGATGATATTCAGTTTATAATTCAGAAAATAATTAGAGAGGACTATAATGGTCAAAAAGGTCATTATTTAATCATATATAGAATAAAAATAAAAAAATAAGTAAAAATTTTTATAAATAAACTATACTTTTAAATCTAACCACTAAATACAGTTATGAAAAATGAACTGTGTCACAATCATGAATATGTTAGTTCATACGTACGCATGAGTAACGTTTTCATTTTTTAAACAATCATTATGGATAGATGATAAGTATTATTTTTTATTTAAAAGATTATATTGATATAATATATATCATGTTCATTATTTAAATATTCTAATATATATCATCTATGTGATGTGGTGATGAAAAATGAATCACATTACTTCGTAGATGTGGTAGTACACAAGTATGCATAAAAGACATTATCATATTTCAGTTCATGGAATGGTATGAAGATAAATTATATATTATTTTTTATCATGATAAATAATTCGTGAATATAATATATATAGATTATTTTTTTCATTTTAACAAATCATAAGATATGGAAATGTAAAACGAATTACATTAGTTTGTGAGGGGGTAATCCATTGTACATATGAATGGTGAATTCTTCTCCCATTTTTTGGCTATTGAAGATGGATATAGGTTATTATTTCAACATAAAAAACCACTTATTTTATTTATTATATTATTTATATTATTTTATCAGGGAGGAATAATTTTTTAATTATTTTTATATAGGAACAAAACTAAAAATTATGATAAAAATTATAACTCAACTTTTGAAAACCTCCTACAATTAACACATTAATCCTTCTAAGGATAGTGATATTCCCAAAATAATAATTCTATAATTATTTAATGGCCCCTATAAGGGTTTTTTGGAAGAATTTGAAGAACCAAATAGTTTCTTAAGTGTGATTTCAATATAATAAGACGTTTCCATTTATAAGAGAGGGTCGGAACACTCTTGAAATTTCTGAAAATAATAAATTAATATAAATTAATATTTAATGAAAAATAATTTCAAAGAAATTTATGTATAAGATATTATATTTATGGGTATAAATTATATAATATAATAAAAAATATACATGTTTTTTCTATATTTCTACCCTTGTCATTTGGTTATAACCCCTTTAACTCTTAGCATGATAACATGAATTTTTACACTTTAGGGGTAACTATAATTAATATAAAACTTAAAAAAAGACTCATAAATGGGCCATGGTTGATATTTTAAACCTTATACTAATACCATTTCTGAATGTAATATTTTTAGTAATTTTATATCGTTTAATAAAATATTATTTACCATAAAATATTTATAATGACAATTTCTTAGAACTATTCATTACATTGACTTTAATGATATCAAGAAAACATATAAAATTTGAACCAAATATTTTATCATATAACAAACAAGTAATTTTAATATAAAAATTAGTCTATTGCATTATTTTTCTCAAATTAAATATATTATAATATTTTTAAAATTATTTTTTTGATTTTTTTCATTAATTAAATAATCATTGCATTATCGTTGTGTAAGAATTTATGGTAATTATATCAACAGATGAAATTAAAAAACCATGATGAATATATTTCATTTATACTTAAAAATAATAAATATATATAAGTCAAAACTAAAATAAAAATAATAAAATGTTAAAAAAATTTATTAAAAACAGAAGGGTGACATGTTTGAATTTTATTTAAATAAAATATTATAAAAGTCATAATGTATTCCAAATATCCTAAAAATGTAATAAATTAGACCTTTGAATGATTATGTATGATATATAATCATCCAATAGTATTACATAAAGTGTTAAGGTAATATTATAGTTCTTTTTATTTTAATTTTAACCATTGATTACTTGATTTACCCATACCTTGTTAATAAAAATTACTAAGTTTAGTAGCCATATTGACCCAAAAAAGAACCTATTTACTAATTTTTTACTCACAAATAACAAATATGGAATTATTTTTTCAAAACTAAACACATTAAAATGGAAAATTTTAATTTAAAATTAAACAGAAAAATGAAACTAAAAAGAGATTTTTTAAAAAAACCCATTTTTTAATATATAATGGGTTTATACTAAATTCAAGTATAAAATAAATTTTAAAAATGATAGTTGAATTATTTTTAATAGTAATTAAGTAATTCGATTTATATGCTAATCCAAAATATAATTTTTTAAATACCTAAATAGAAAAATAATGTTTTCAAAAAATGTGTATTTTTCACTATTAATTAAAAAATCTATATTTTCATAAAATTATAAAGAATTCATTTTATTTTAATTTTTACATTATTAATTATAAAATTACATTCGTTTTATAAAATATATTTTCTAAAAATTCATGAAATTAATTGTAATATTCACTCATACAAAACATGAAAAACTCATTTTTGGAGAAAACGTATTTTTGATGGGTAAAATGACATTTTTAAAAATTCATCAATTATTTCTGAAGAATTAGTATTACATTTATATTTAGTATAAAATTTATATTAATTCCCTAAATCAATTTTTCCTATTCATACCTACCTATTTAATTTTTAGGTTATGGATTTCATATTTAAATAATGATATTTTTTGTTCGTTTAAGATCTGTGGATTGTGTATTATATGATATTAAACACAGTCATTACTTTCTAAATATTGACTTATTACTTTCCCCTCCCCACACACCCTTTTAATTAATTTTTGACATCTCAATTTTAACTCGGCCTCGATATCCATGGGTTTAAATTTTCCAAATACATTTGTTCAAATCTCACATCATAAAATGGTTTAACAAAACTTCCATTTAAAATAGAGAAGGGATAGTATAAAGGACACCTTAAAGAACACATAAATAGTTTTCCATTTAGAGAGAAATTGGTGGGATGTAAAAACAAGGATATGGAAGAGAAAACAAATGCATGATGAATGATAGAGAGTGGTATAGAAGTAGGTCATGAGAAATTTAACCATCACAATATAATAAATCTATAATGGGTTAAAGGACATTTATTTATTAGTAATAAAATTAAATGGATAAATCTTTTATTTCAAGATATCTTTCCAACATTTGAGTATTTACTTTACTTCCTCGACTAAACAATTAGGAAATATAATTACCTTACATGTATAGTTTCATCCCCTAATCAATTTCCACTACAATGTTATATTTTGTTCCCAACGATGAGTATTTAAAATGAGTTTATCATTAATAAGTCTCTAAAATAATCTTATAATTGATCTTATAATCCAAGAATTATAAATAATATATTTATCATGTATTTATGGATTAAAAAACCAAAATTTTTATCATATAATAATATGATTCCCAAAAATAATAAACATTAATATAAGGAAAACTACTTCTATCTAGAAAATTCAAAAATAATAAACAAACTTCCACATGGATAATTTAATAAATAAATACATTGAAAACGTCTCAATGTATTCTAGGTTCATATTGAAACTCAAAAATAAGAAGGATTAGATCATATAGTCTTCCAAGATAATTATAATATTTATCTCTCAAAATGTACACATCCTAAACATATAATCTCCAAGATACGCTAAAATTTTACATAAATAACCTAAATCATTATAAATCCAAAATTAAATTATATATGACTCCAAAATTAAATTTAACATTTATTTCTAAAAGAGAATTAAATAATATATTTTTACCTTAATAATATTGTGTTCACAAAATATTGAAGATGTTTCAAAATAAAATTAATATCTAAACCCCAAATCAACTTCCAATTAAATGGGTATATATATGATTAAATATATATTCCTAAAATAAAATTAACCATTATATATTATATAGTTTAGATAAATAAAATTTTTCATACTAACTAGGAAATGATGTGGCAGTGGTAGGCGATGCACCCATGTCACCCTTCAGTTTTGGTATCAAGCCGCAAAACCTTTTCGTATGCGATGTATTTTCTCTTGACAATGGGGTTTTCCATTTTATAAAATTATATTTATATAATCTTGATAACATTACTTGAAATGTGAGAAACATCATAAAAATTGAACTTAATATATTCGACATTAAATAAATGTTTTCACCCAAAAGGGTATCTCGTACCATTCATTTTTATCCCAAGAATATAATAACCCATAATTATCTCATACTAAAAGACTATATAAACCCTAAGGTTTATAAATAACATTAAAATTATATCCAAAAATTTAATTGAATTTTTCCTCAAATAATACTTCATTTTAAACCTACAGTAAACATATAGAATTCCCAAAATATCATTAGCATCCTTGAATTTATGTCTCTTAAAACCTCAAAAGTGGGGTCTAAGAATGTGATATTGTGGTCATCCACAAAAATATATACCACTGATGGTAACAATAAATCATAAAATAAATTCTCAAGAATACAACCTAATCTCCATAGTTTTCTAAACCCTACACTAATACCAATTCTAACATCCCATGACTTACACATTTGGATCCAATGTTAAAAATATAAACTTAAATTTTTTGTCTTTGATACTGATAAAAGAGACCCAATTTTTCCTATAAAAAAGATACCACATCAAGAGAAAATATTGAAAGACTTACATACCCAATGACCTTGTTGGATTATATATTCATATAATTATGAACAAATATTAACAACATGGGTTCATATAAAACTTATTCATAAAGATCAACTTCAACTCACACTATACCCATCTTTTCATACACCAGTTTATGTCTTCAAAATATCCCAAAAATTTCCTCATATATAAAACCTTTCTAAACACCAATCATTTAGTAACATTTTTTATAACCTAGGAAAATTAAACATAAGAAATTTTGAGCTCAAATGCTCAATAAGGGTAAGAATGAGATATATTAATCGATTATCATATGAATACATAAGATAATAAAAAGAGTATATTCTAATTATCATAAGATAAAAAGTTTATACATAATATAAAAAATATCATTAACATTAGTTTTTACATAAAACATTAACATTTCAAATTACATGAATCATAAGAAAAATAATTTATCATAAATCAATCCCGAACAACATGTTCATTTCATAAATGTGTGTGGCATCATCATAAGAATATAAATCATTTATTATATCATGGTTAATTATGCAGACAATCAAATCATGAATCAAATTTTATTTCCCATAATGGATCAAGCACAATTGCTTGTTTCGCATAATGGATCAAGTATATCTACTTGTTTCCCATAATAAATCAAGCACATTGACTTTCTTCCCATAACATTCTCTTAAGATATAATATTTTACCCAATGCATATGAGGAGATATAGGTCCCACCCATCACATAAATAAAACTATACATATGTGTTCTATAGGATAATAGATCCCATTAAAAGAAATGGTTTTCATAAATATTTCATTATATCATAACCTAGTAAAAAGAAATGGGTTTCACAGATATTTAACCATTTCACCGAAAATATAAATTATCTTGGGAAATAATAAGGATTATATCCATAGATCATATCCCTAGTTAAGTATAACTAACATCAAATGAGGTCATATTAGATGTAAAATGATTTTGAAATATCACTTGGAGTAACTCTTATGGAAAATAACTTTTCAATTTTTAAAATCACTACCCTTTTCAAAAAGTTGCATACATATAATTTAAAATTTTTATTTTAAAATAAATTTTTATTATTGTAAAGTAATCTTAAAATAGTTTAAGTTTCATTATGGATAGAAAATCTTATCATTTAGTATAATTTAAATAACACATTCCTACCATATTTTGTACAAAAAAATCATAAAGTGCCTCAAAAAAGATTTTATTCATAACATTTTTTAAAAAGTGAAAAATGAAAAAATTGTATTAAAATTTATTATGATAATATTGAAAAAATGGAATTATGTTTTACTTCATAGACATGGTATAGAAATATTCCTTAGTGGATACTTAAACATAAAAAATCTCAAATAATTATGAGATTGTGAAATAAACTCCTTCCACTTTGGTAACATATGAATACTAATCCCCATGAAAGAAAAAAAATCATATGGATATGTATATCACATAATTTTAGTGATAGGAATCATAAAATACATTAATGGGTATATTATACACTACAAAAAATAAATAAGTACCATATAAGTCATGTTTCCCACTAAAATAAGAGTGAGATGAAAATCCCTTACCTAGACTATGATTCATCATGTTTGTTCTTTATCATCCTGAATAACAAAATTAGCTTAATTAATACTTTATTAAGAAAATTTTTATGTTTATTCTTCATTTTATATCACTTATTTACATGTTAAATATGTTAATGTAATTATATAATTTCATGTTGGATATTTTGACGATATTTGGTTTATAATTCAATAATGAGTTCAGTAGGTTGACTATGGTAAAATAAGTTATTATTCCATCATATGGAAAACAATAATAATTATATAATTAGTATTTTTTTATACATAAAATATACTTTCAAATCCCACCAATAAATATGGGTTTCAAAAATGAATGACATTACAATCATGTAGACAGTAGACCGTACGTACGCATGAGTAAAGTTTCCATTTTTCAATGATCATTATAGAAAGATGATAATTATTAATTTATCTTAACATAATTATAATTATATAATATCTTTCATATTAATTTGTTAAATGTACTTATAAATACATCATCCATCTGAAGTGGTGATGAGAAGTGAATGACATTGCTTCGTGGAAGTGGCAGTCCACACACACACATAAACGACATTATCATTTTTCAGTTTTTGGAATTGTAATAAGGTAAATGAAATATTATCTTTTAATAATTATAAATATATCCTTATTATCATATATAGAAAAAAATATTCATCACCATAACTAGTCAAAGGAGATTACGATGGAAAACTAATCACATCAGTTTGTTATGAGGTTGCCTATTGTACACACGAACGATGAATTTTTCTCCTATTTGATGGATGATGAAGATGGATATGTATTATTATTTTAATATAAAAACATCTCAATATATTTATTATATATTTTTTATTTTATCATGGTTTCATGATATTTTACAGATTTGGAAGAAAAAAGAACATAAACATGCAGATAAAAAGTATACCTTTTTTGGGAAAACCTTCGTTGATTAACACATTAATCCTTCTATTAATGGTGTTATGAATATAATAATGCATATATAATGAGGGTAGGAATTATTGGAAGGTATTTGGGTATGGTTTGTCTAAACCAAATGGTTTCTTAATTGTTATGTAACTTGAAGAAGAGGTGACATTTTATAAGAGTGGGGCAAGACAATCTTTCAATTTATCAAAATATTAAATTAATGTAAATTAATATTCAATAAAATATAGATCCGAAGTTATTTATTTCTAAAATAATATTATTATGGCTATAAATAATCTAATAATATAAAAAATAAACAGTTTTATACTATATTTATACCCCTATCACTTGGTTATATCCCCTATTTAGCCTTCTTAACTCTTACCATCACAACATTAATTTTTAATCTTCGAGGTTCAATATATTTACTATAAAATGAAAAAATATACATAAATGGAACATGGTTAATATTTTCAACCTTATAAAAATTACAAGAGAAAATTTAATATTTTTATGAATTTTATTTCAATTAATAAAATATTATTTAATATAAAATATCCATAATAATATTTTTTAGAACTATGCATCACATTGACATTAATAATATTAGTACACCATCTAAAATTAGAACCAAGTTTTTTATTATATCCATAAAATATCTTGTTAATATATAAAATTATTTTATCACATTATTTATCTCAAATTATATTTATTATAAAATTTTTAATATATTCACTAATTTAATAATTACTCCATTTGTGTTGTGTAAGCATTTAAGGTAATTATTTCTTCACCGAAATATGAAAAAGTTCCCTTGATGAAGTTAAATACTTTATATTTTAATAAAATATATATAGTATATCATTTAATCAAGATAACCCAATTTTAAAAATCTTTTAGTTAATAAAAACAAGACCATGACATGTTTCAATTTTATTTAAATAAAATATTATAAATGTTGTAAGGTTATCTAAGTTTCTTCAAAAAGTCATAAATTAAATCACTGGACGATTATGAATTATATATAATCATCCAATAAAATTTATTCAAGTGTGAATTTAATTTCAAATTCCTTATCATTTTATTTTTAACCTTTAATTACCAGATTTACTATTTACCGTGGTAAAAACAATTACTATGATTACTATTTATATTAACTAACGATATAAAATAAGCCTATTTAATAAATTTGGAATCACTTATTCGAAATATGGAATTCACTTTTAAAAGTTATATGCACAAAATAAAAAGACATAAATTAAAAATTAAACAAGAAAAATGCAACGAAAAACTATTTTTCACAAAATTTCCCATTCGAAATATAAAATGTTTTTATACAAAATTCAAGTAAAAAATAAATTTTATATAAAATAACTAAATAATTATAAATAAAATTAACAAATAAATTTTAACGCTACTCTAAAATATAATTTAAAATTTTAAATAATTTAAAAGAAAAATCCACCTTTTAATAAAAATTCTTATTTTCACTATTCATTGAAAAAAATATTTATAGAAAATTCAAAAAAAAATTAAGTTAATTTTTAACATGATGGATTAAAAAATTAAATTCATATTCTTAGATACAAATTATATAAATTCTATAAATTAGTTGTAATATTCACTCATAAAAAGTGCTAAATAATCATTTTTTGGAAAACATATTTTTGATGAAAAAAATAAATTTAATAATAATTAATCAATTATTTAATAATAATTATTCATTAAATTTATATTTAGTAGGAAATTTATATATATTTTATTAATCATTTATTCATATTCATAACCAGAAATTTAATTTCTGGGTAATAACAGAATATTTTAAAAATAATATTTCTTTGTTTGTTTAGGTTTGGTGTTGTGTATCTGGTAAACTATTAAACATAGAAATTCCTTTTTAAATCTCAGGGTATTACACCATGAGAGGTTTGGTCAATATGTGTATTTTTTGTGTTTCTAAATCATTTTATAGGTATTCAGTAGGTTTTTCACATATATCATCTTAAGAAGTACTATCCTAACCCGCCTCATGTTTTAAGTTGTGAAGTGGTCGAGTTGGAGTTTGTGATTAATTTATCAACAATCTAGTCGAGGTCACTAATTATATGTGTGAATTATTATATAGTATGTCCATCCCATTATTCAAAGTATTATGGCATCATGTATTAGATTCTCACAGGACATGGCAGCGCTAATTATCAGTGAGGGAGAATTCTCCCCACCTCTTTCTGGAGAACCCTTCTTTCACATGAATTCATAGGGATAAAAAGTCATACTGTTGGGAGATTGTAAAATCCTAGATTTCATGGTATTCAGTTTATTCTTTAGAAGATTTTATTTCAGGTTTAGATAAGTTTGGGAGTTTTACACAGGCGCTTGGGTTGGGTACTTCCTGCAAAATTCATTTACTTCATAAATGTATGGATTACAGTGTAAGTGTGTCATATGGTGAAATCCATAAAACTATCATTCAGTGTGTAAAACACTTTATCACTTTAAACAAATTTTATACAATAACAATCTTTTATTTCATAATAAACTATTTTAAATCATAAAATAGTTGATCTTTATTATTTCCCCAATGAGATGAATTCTTCATCATATATCGATTATGGGGATTTTACGATAAATCCATAATTTACTAAATAATTTCCTTCATCCAAGATGGTTTTTATCATGAATCATATCTAGTGATTCTATCATTAACTTTTTTCCCCTATTCATTGAAAAATAGGTTATCCTAGAGTGTTTTGGTGATCTACTCTCCTTTCAAAATAGTTTATTCGATGCTTGATCTCTATGGTGGTTCAGATATATCACTCTGGTAAGTATCATTTCTTCTTATTCTTGTCCATTAGGTGTGTTAGTGGTGTTTTATTGAGTTTATGGATATTTATCAATTGTGGTAAAAAAAATCATTTTTAGATTTGTGGTTTGATCTTATCTTAGAGTTCAACCCTTAGTTCGTTGTAGTGTGACATGTTTTTTATCGAGTTAAGTGTCATTTAACTATGCCAACACCTCATGTTTATTATGTAATTTTATTCTAATATGTGGGAATAAAATCCAAGGCCACTTTTGTTTGGTAGATTCATTACACCCAGCGATGGTGGATCCTATTATCAGCATGTTCAACCAATTTTTGAGTTTTTTGGTTCTTCCTCTAGCTATTTTTGAAAGAACTAGTATTCTTTTATCTTATAAGTTGATTTAACAATAAATTGGCATGACTGATTTATTTTTGTTATTGGATTTTTTATAAAACAATTTATTTCAATTTATTATATTAAAAGTAAAATTATGTTCTCAAAGTATTGAAATTTTATTTTTTTAAAATGTTTTTCCAAAAAATAATAAAATAAAATGGTTGTTTCAAATTTATTGTGAGAATATCTTTTGAAATAATTTGGAATATGCAGCACATATTAAGCCATATTTAGTTAGGTTCAAGGTGTAGCTTAGGGAAATCATCCATTTTATCATCAAGGGAGAGGTCACTAATGGGGTCTTCCTATGCTTCATGTACCTATTGTTCTATGGAATTGATATAAACATTGTTGGAGGGTTCACTCACAAGGTGTTCCTCTCATCCTTATACCTGTTGTTTTAAGAGATTGAGTGGGAGATTTTCATTTATTATGGTATGATTTATTTTTTCACCAAAAAACATAAGATCACTTAGTATATTTAACTTTTTTATTTGGATTGGTATTGTCCTCTCTTTTATATATCTTTTTATCCTTTGATAAATGTTTATAGAAATTTTTCTCTAAATTTTATTTCCTGGATTGTTCTTGGTACTCAGAAAATAGGAAAATATTTACTATTATTTTTCTATAAATTAATTAATCATTTATAGTATATATTTCTCTTCAAAATGAGTGTATTTTTATTGTTTTTATAGTGACATGATAATGAACACCAAGGTGGGATCCTAATAAACCTCTTTAGCTCACTACCTCTACACCCTTTCAAAGGTGTTTAAACATAGTTGTGTCTTTTGATATAGGAAAAGATAATATACCTCATTTTAAAAATGAATTTTATAATAGATAGGTATGGTTATATGGTAGTGAGATGATGGAAAATTTAGAACATCACCAATTAGAGTAGTTTGGTTCTATTTTTTTTAGACTTTTTTTTGGGATTTTTCTGACTACTTTGAGTTTCATCTCTTCTTCGGTTTTATTTTAGTTATGGAATAAATTTTTGGGCTTATTAGTCCATTGTTTATTTATAATACATATATATTTATTTTTCATATACTTCATGTTGGTAAATATAATTCTCCTAGGGTTTTTTTGATGCACGGGTGAAAGAGTCCAGCACATGGGGATTAGGAACGCCCTTTGGGTATATGAAAGATCAGGTGAGGTTCCAATTTGTAAGGGTATCCCGAGTCAGTTATTTATAATTATTATTGATGAATAATTATATTTTATAGATAAATTTATCATAAATAATAAAATGTAAAAAAATTAATAAATAATAAATAAATTAAATTTAAAATGACGTAAATTACTTTTTAGAGGTAGTATTCTTTACAACACACGAATAAAATTTTCATGTCTCAAATAATGGGTGAGGAATATAGTGGATTATAATTTTTATCAACATAATTATATTTTATCTATAAAATTTATCCTTGAATTTCACTGTGATAAAATTATATGATAGGTGGTGGTCAAAAGTAGATGTCATCAATTCGTGCAGGTGGTAGTCTGCATAAAGTACAAATAATAATTTTGTTTTTCTTATTATAAAATGGGAAAGGTGGTTTATAGTTATTCCCTTAGAATAATTATTTCTAGTATTAAACCATTAATTATGTGATTATATATTAATAAGAAAACTATATTTGGTAACGTAATAATGGAAGGGAACATAAGTCAGGGAAAAAGTACACATGTAGAGGAATTGGGTGTTCCCTTGAAGACTCTTAAGAAATTGATGTTTCAAGAAAATATGTTGTGACCAGAGGCTAAAGTAAATGGTATAGGATTATAGGTGTAGGAAAATGGATTATTTTCAAAATGGAATTGATTTTTTGGATTGGTCTTGATGGGATGTTGAGAGGCCCATTTTATATGTGGTGAGAATGAAACATTTACAAATATTTCATCATCATATAACGAAAGATAATGTTTCTCTTGTGAATAAGAATAAAATATAAAACATAATTATTTAAGGGATGATATAATGTTTATAATACCATAAATTTTTTTTTTAAAATAAGTTTTATACAATTTTTAAACCCAATATTCTAAGAATATTCACTTTTACCATTTTTGGTTTTATAATGGTAACGTTTGTTTACCAAAGTAACCCAATATTTATGAATAAACCTAAAATGTAACTTATTAAATAATTTTGAAATATGAATTAAAAATATTAAATCAAATTTATTACATAAAATTTATATGTGAAAGAAAATGCAATTCTAACATTAACTCATGTAACGAGTAAAAAAACTGTTTTTAGAAAAAGGGTATTTTAAACATAAAATATATGTGTAGGATATAATTTGAAATTTCCATTATTTGAATCATCTGACTTGATTTAATATAAAAAAATTAAAGAAAAAATTCTTTAAAAACCCCAAATTTAAATTTTTCGTAAATAATATTTAATTAAATTAATTGACCAATAATAGTTTTTAATTAGAAAATGTTCCTTATGTTCCTAAAATGTAAAAAATAAATTTTATAAATAGATATTTTCTTATAATTTATAGTTTTAAAAACTAAATACATACTTTTCAATTGATGTTTATATAAATATATAGGTCTTTATTATAAAATTATGAAGTTATAGTTTGGGTAACAAATTGTATATTTCTCTATTCACATAAAAATCAACTATTTTAGAAAAACACAAAAAATTAATACTAGGTGAATATTTTTCAACTAAATAAAAAACATAGTCAATTTTATAAAATTATAATTCTAAAATTTTATAATTTATCATTTAAATAAAATAAATAAATACATAATGGAAAACAATTTCATAGAAAATTAACTTTTTTTATATATTAAAATTTTTTAGTCTTATTTTCATTAAGTTATTAATCATATTTTTTCTCTATATATAATTCATATTAATAATATATTTTATCCATAATATATTTAGTATCCTAAAATAAGTGTCAAAAAAGATAATATTATAGGGGTTAAATTTTAAAGTATATAACTGTCTTCTTAGTTATTTAACCACACTAATTGCGTTTTTTTAATGCCATAGTATTAACAATTTACTTTATTTTGAATTCAACATATATTTTAAAATTTGGTGAGCTCTATTTTTATGCACTAATTATTTTAATTTTTCTTATATCATATATATTTTTTTGTGGTTTTTTTGGTTTCATGTTGCATATAAATCATGATTTTCAAAAACATTAGGGTTTATAGTTAAATATATAATATAAATTATTAGGGTGTTTTAATGGTAATATGAGATCCTTCCCAGTAGGGAAGGACACTTTTATTATAAATTTAAGAAAATATTTTAGAAGACTAAATATGGTAGATTTTCATTGATCCTTTTGAATAAGAGGCAAGAGGTCATCCAGAACCTGATTAGATTATAAAAAACAATACCATTGAATTCTGTATTTTCAAGTCCATCTACCACTAAGTTGGTCTCATTATAGATATTGTGATAATATGATCCACGGATAAAAGATAATATAGGCATTTTTTCCACCAATTACTGGCCATCCATGATAAATGAGAATACCCAATCCTGATACCAATATCAATAATTGTAGAGTCACACTAAGTACAAATATTATTCTTTACATGATGTTTGGCTTGATCCACCATAACGATTACACCAAGAATTTCTACTTCAAGTGTAGAAACAATACTACAAGAAATATGAAGACAGCCGAGCACAGTTCTCTAATAATCACTGAAAATTGATTGATAACAAGAGGGGCCCAGACTGCCTCTTTAAGAACCATTATAGTTTATTTTCATCCACCCAAAAAAGGATCATTCTAGATGACCTCAATAGTACCATAGGGTGGATGAATGTTACCTTTGAAACCAACCTGATTAAGGAAAGACAAGTCATGAATTGGAATGGATAAATAATCCATCTACAACATGTCTGATTCTCAAACATCATAAATAATCATGGAAAAATTAGTTCCATCCTTGAAAGAGACGTTATCAAGTATGAATTTATTCCATTCATGCAAAATAAAGTTAATGATTTCCTCTATAGTGACTTGAAAGAGGTTCATGACAAGAGGAGAGAGTGCTAAATCATACTAGAATTTGAGAAAGTCATGGATAGATATTTCACGAGAAAGATTAACTTTAAAAATATATGTGATATGTAACACCCCAATCTTCCATGGTACGCTTCTCTTTAAATAATACAGTAGCATGTGTTGTACGCAACTTCGAGTTCTAACACACCACAACCAATCAAACTAGCCATTATGAATAGTAATACCCACTTTTTAAAATTTTATAAATTTTATCTTTCAAAATTTACTTAATTTTTGGATTTGGAATATCGAAATTATCTTAGGGAAAATTTTTTGTACATTTCTGATAACTTTCATATTTTGGTGAATAGTGAAAATTACTAAAATTTAATAAAAAAGTACTTTTTTAATAAAAATAATTAATAGTGATAAATTATGAATTTGAGTGATTTTAAAGTATAATTAGATTATAGTTTTTCCATTTAATCCAATGTTGTTCATTGGACATAATTTCACATTTAAACTGGACATAAGCAAGTGCCAAACTTTTGATAGTTATTATTTCTTAAAAACACGATTTTTGTTTTGACAACGAGAATTAATTTTAAATTAATTTCTACCACTTCTGTCTTTTGATTTTTGAAAAATGTATTGAATATTATGAATCAGGATGTCCAAATTTTTTAAATAGTAAACATTTATTTTTAGACATTTTGAATAATTACTTCGGTAAATATTTTATTTACCATGGTTAAAGGGTAAATCCGTTAAATAAGGGTAAAAAATAATATTATAATAATATTAAATTATCCTAAAACGTGTCTTAACCTTATTGGTTGATAAATTTCCGACCATGGGCATCTTTGGCTCTATTTTGGGACCCCATGGTTCCAATTTTATGTGATAATGACTCTTTATATTAATTAAGTTAAAATAAATACAAAAATGACATAAACATATATCTTTTAGAAAAACAAATTACATAGGGTTATATATGTTATCTCTTAGACTATAAATATTAATTGGAAATATAAAATTATTTCCTACATGATGGTATTTTATTTATAATTTTTGGATATTGAATAATTAAATGTATTTATGACATAATAATGATGCAGTATTTTCGTTATTAATGAAGGAATCAAATAATTGGTATTATAAATGTTAAAATAAAAATAATTTGAAAGTTTTGATGACATGCACGAATTTTATTGGTTAATATGAAATGTTAGGATTTATTAAATTAATTTGGTTCGAATTAATAAAGTTTTTATGACTTTAACAAAAATCAATTATTAAATAGTGTCAAAATTGACAAAAATGAGTTTTTAGAACAAATATTATCTTATTAATTGAAATTCTATTCGTAAAAATCTAAGGTTTGGTAAAATAACTTATATATTGATATTTGTATCATTAATGGACCACATTGGTGTCGCTTGGAAGTATATATAATGTTTATTAACTATATAATATAAAAATACAAAGAGACATGGTAAATGTCAAACTATTTAACTAAGAGTTAAATCAGAAAGATAAAGTTAATATAGTGACACATGCCTATCGAAAAGCTATTTTTTGAGTTTTTTTCGACCTATCCCCACATTAAACTTTAAATAATCCACTTTTTATCCATTAGAAACCGAAATTTATTTTATTATAAAATCATATTTCTAGCTTTTCCTAAGGTGCCCCTCACCCCTCTTATAAAAGGGCACTCCCCCTTATCTCTAATTAACACCTTCAAAGACTTTTGGATTGGCCAAAACCTGCCCAAATATCCTATAAACTTCCCTCACTTTATCCTAGAGTAACTCCTTTGGTCATAAATCCAACTTAAGGAGCTATTTTGATCAAACCAAAAGGAAGAACCCGAAGAAAAGGTAATAATTTCGCCACCCTCTTTCAAGTTATTTTCTTCTTCCACTTCTTCTTTTTTATTATTTCCATTATAAAATAATAAACTCAGTATCTTCTATATACTATGAGGTTATTATAAATATGGTACATCCATCTTCATTATTCTATCCATCCTTTGAATGACATGTCACCATACGTGCGTACGTACGGATTACTGTCTCTAAGTCGTGCTGTAATTGTTATTCAATACTTTATTATTTTAATGGAAATAATAATGATGTTTAATTCATGTAAATAATAAATATAACATGATAATTATTCTGTATATATGATATATTATCCAATTATATATTATTTTAATATCAAAAGAATGATATTGTCGCTCGTGCGTACGTACGGACTACTGTCTCCACGAACGTGATGAGATTCATTCCCTATCGTATTCATTAAAGAATAAATTTAATTTTATGATTAAAAATAATTTTTAGAGACATGATATCATTTTGTATATGAATAAGATACATACCATCCATTAAAAATATGGATCACATAACAAATAATATAAAAGAAAATGAATCTGTTAACACCCGAAATGACGATAATACTAAGATATTATTAACAAATCAATGATAAATGATCATATATGATATCATATTAATGTATATAATTATTATATAATTCAAAAACAATTATTTCACCATTATACAGGAGGTTAACCTACCCTCGACCAAGGAAAAAGTACAAACTAAGGGGTTTCTTATCTCACTTTTAATTCCGTGTGATTTTCATTGTTCACCGCTTATTTATTGCATGTGGTGTGTGTACTACCCATGATTGTATTCATTGTGTAATATACTTAAATTTATGGATATTTACATCATAATTTTAGGATCTTTATTTCATGGGTGTATGTTTCGTACGTTACCCAATCGATAAGGGAATTTTAAATTTCTATTTCTATTCATTCGGCTTTACGCATAATTTGTTGATTATTTTACTCCAAGATTATGTGGGGAATAACTATTAATTTGCTTATGTCATAATTTCTAATCCCCTTTATGTGGATATACTTGTGATACCCCTAATCACTCCATTTATAATTTCTCAATTCATCGATATGAACGTTATAAGAGTAATTTTAACTCAATTTCCATTTGTTGAGTTAAATATCCAATTAATTTGGGTTGTCTTTACAAGAATATGTGTGAATGTCATCTGATTGATTTACACTGAATATCCAATCATATTGAGTGTATTCATATTTTTCACACATAATTATGTCGTTTATTTATCCATAACATAAGGATGCGGTGTTTATAAGATATTTCATCTCAAACTACATTCCATTGAGACTTCTTTGTTGTTATACACCAAATCACATTAATATGTGTATATAATTTACTTTTACATAGTATATCATGAATACCTTTATTCTCATGATATTACAAAGTTTTGACTGACTCAATTATTTTTATTCAATTGTATCTTTTTTGGTTTGGAACTCTAACTAAAATATCTTTTTAAATGTTTTAAAGATTTATTATTCTAAATATTTCTCATTAATGTCCATGTTTTAAAAATGGTTTTAAGGATTTATTTATATATACATTTAAGTTTTAAAATTAAAATTCATTTTAAAAATTTCAAAGTGGTATGGGACACTTTTATTCAAAAATCTATTTTTAAATGGATTAATGACAATTAGTGTGTCTTTTAAATGATTTCAAGCAAAAGGGAGATATTTATCTCTAATAGTTTTGATGATTATTTTCATCTATGTCAATATCCTTAATTATTATCGATTGAGGTTAATCTGTTACAATACTATTTCCATATTGTATTGAATGAGTTATGTTTGACTGTGGATGTGCTATTTTTATTCTATTCATGGTTTGTGGATAAAGTATTGACATTACGTATACTAGTTTTAATACGAATGTTTATGTTATGTTTAAACCTGTTCATATGAAGAATGCACCAGACTTAGTAAGTGACTGGTGGATCCCACTATAGCTCTTTGATGCATCGGTAGGTTTCATGATACAAATTAGTTTCTTGGCACAAGGCCTTGACAAAATTTTATTTGTAGTCTTGGCATAAGGCCTTGACTTTGTGGTTATGATAGTCTGGCATTATGCATTCCATTTTTATGAAAGTGGTTATTGATATTGCATGTGATCATTAGACAAGTAGAATATCCATGTGAATAAATAAATAGCATTATTTCATTTTATCTTTTCCATATTATGCTGAAGTTCAAGTTTAAAAGGCTTTTGTTCTAGTCTTATACACTACCATAAATTTTTATTATTATTTATGAAAGTTTCCCTTATAATGTTATCCTTACTGAGCATCTGATCTCACCCCTTTCTATGTTTTATTTTCCTAGTATGCAAAGAAGTATATTATTATTGACCTACATGGATAATCTATGGGATCTCAGTGTTGTATATGGATACAATGTTGTAGTTTTCCATTTTATGATGTAATGTAAACCTTATGAATGTATCAAATACTTCCAAGGCTACTAAACTAATCAGTCTTTAGAGACTTGATCTTTTATTATCATGCTAATGATGCATAATAATGCACCGACTTTGGGCTTCTGGGGTCAGGGTGTTACAGTTGAATTAGAGGAAGTTTAGTACAAACCTTGGAAACTAGATTTAGATAAACTCTGATTATAGTACATATACCTAAAATGGACTTTGAGATTTAGTATAGAAGAACTTACTAGAATTTTGGTATTGTAGAGATTGTGTGAGTTTTCCAAACAATAAATCTCGTTCTAGATACGAGCAGGTAGAGGCAACTCTGGCACAGATGTACCTAGGTGTAAAACCTGAAAACACCGCTTTGAGCTAGACTCGAATGGGAACTGGTGCACGACAACAGACCTGCATCACTCTCGGTTACGATACTCCTGAGGGATATTCTTAGGATAATTTACATTTACTTTACAAACTGATTTGAAGTATTTTAATATAAGATGATAATAAATGACATTGGTTAATCTTAAGGTGTTTCAAATTGAGAATATGGTGTCATGATATTCTCTAAATGATTTTATGACTATTGTTACTCACACAATGGTTTCTGGTTTTATTCAATGGCTGGATTCCAAGGAAGTCATAGTAACTTAGAGAATGATGTACAAGGTGGTAACGGTGGTGGAAATAAGAAACAAAATGGAATGTTGATAGGAATAAAATATATCGTGTTCATTCCAAATCAGTTTTCCAAAAATATGATCAAAAACATATATATTAACCAACTCCTGGAGTCAACAAATAAGAGAAATATGATTAATTATAAGATCTCTAGTAGTGTAGACCATGTAGAAAAGAATCCTCAATTTCCATCATGTTGGAAATGTGGATGGAGACACCCAAGAAAGTGGCTCAATGGAACAATGAAATGATTTAAGTGCGGGAAAGAAGGACATAAAGTGAAGAATTTCATAGGAAAAATGAAGTGTACTATGGAAGAAAATAAAAATATTCCCAAGAATCCATTTATAGTCATTTGTCGTAAATGTAGGGGACTTGTCCATTACCCGAGTGAATGCCCTATTCTATAGGATATTTTCTTGGTCAAAGAAGAATCTATGTAGAAATAAATGGTTGGAGAAATTTTTCAAAGTACTAGTACTCCTTGTTGATGGGATTACTTTGAAATAATTTTCTCTTGTATTTGTAACCCTATAGTTTGTCACGTGAAAATGATATTTGAAGAAGACTTATCTTTTCTCTTGTGGATATATTTATAAATAACCATTTGGTTTTATAGGATCATTAGGTTTGAGGCAATTACAAGTTATTATATTTTCGGATGAAAATGAATGGTATGAGGTAACATTTGTGGTTAAATTATGTTATGGTTATTTTGAGTAATTTATCTCATTTTGGTGATGTTATAAAATATAGTTTTTGAAAAAGGACAACACTCAGACAGTGTGACAACCCGTCGCTTCGGAAAAAGCTGTGGGAATCGAACCCAGAACCAAAGTGTGATTGAGATTTATCGCCTACCACTGGACTACGTGAAGTCCTTGGTTAGTGTGACTAATTATTTTTAGTTAAATGATTTTATTGATCAATAATAAGTTGATTTGGGATCTCATGTCTTATCAAATTAATACCCTTAGTATAGGAATATGATTTGGTGATTACGTGATAAATGTAATTTTGGAAGATGTTCGCTTTGTTGGGAACAATATATGACCAAGGAAAATAGAATACTATGGGATTTCATTTGAGGAGTAATGGTGTATTTTTATCAATGTTTTTGTTGTGGATTTATAGTGATGTGGGTTATTTATGTAAATGATTGACCAATAATAGAGAATATGTTATTAGGTTAATTACTTTTAAGTATGTGACTTTAAGAGTAGTTGATATCATTTGGGAATACAATTTAACGTGGAAGACTTCATAACTAAATTCTTCTACGTTTTGGGTTTCCATATTAGTTTGGATTATATTTAAGTATTTTAAGTATAATTGTTTATTGAATGTTATTTATTTAACTTGGGGGTATTGTTGGTTTAGTTTTAGAAATTAAGATTAGTCGTTATTTCTCTAATGGAATATCCTTTTGGGGGATCATCAGATCTTATACTAACCATTTTGGTTTTGATTAATCTCTAAAGACAAGGTAAATATATAGTTTGTCATTCATGAATCAAGCGATTCTTTAGAAGATTATTCTAGCTCTTCTAGTGTGACCATGTCTTCTTGAATACTCGTCGTTTAAAAAATGAGTTAGTGGTAGAAATTTATTATATAATGAAATTATACTTAAAAAGTAATTATATATCTTTATGTTCTTAGTCAATCTCATAAATGAATTCCTTATCTTTGTGTAATGTAACTTAAAACAAAAAAAATGTTTTCCATTTATTTTTCCTACTGGGAGACAAATGACCATTTTTTTCATCACAAGTTTGTGGTTTTCTTGTTGTTAACTTCCTCCTGATCATGTTTTCTATACCTCTCCATCAGAACTAGACACTTAGTTAATCATCCATATCCATGTTTTCCTACATGGAATCCTAGTATGGGTTATCTTGGGTCATCTTTGTACTTCTCTTTCATTCTTTTAAATTGATAGTTTTATTGACTCTTTTTCCGATGTGGGACTTTCCATTATATTCCCAGGACCAATTTTAAAAATTGAGAGGACACAATTTATTGAAGGAGGGGAGAATATAATACCCCAAGCTTCAATGGTACGATTCTCTTTGAATAATACAGTAGCGTGTATGGTACACAACTTCGAGTTCTAACACACCACAACTAATCAAACTAGCCATTATAAATAGTAATACCCACTTTTTAAAATTTTATAAATTTTATCTTTCAAAATGGACTTCATTTTTTGATTCTGAATATCAAAATTAGCTTAGGGTGAATTTTTGGTACTATTCTGATAACTTTCATATTTTGATGAATAGTGAAAATTACTAAATTTTAATTAAAAACAACTTTTTTAATCGAAATAATTAATAGTGATAAATTGTGAATTTGAGTGATTTTAAAGTATAATTAGATTATATTTTTACCATTTAATCAAATGATGGTCATTGGACATAATTTCACATTTAAACTGGACATAAGCAAATGTTAAACTTTTGATAGTTATTATTTCTTAAAAAACACGCTTTTTGTTTTGACAATGGGAATTAATTTCCTCCACTTATGTGTTTTGAATTTATAAAAATGGATTCCATATTTAGAATCTGGAGGTAAAATTTGTGTAGATAGGAATCTTTTATTTTTAGACATTTTTAATATTTACTTCGGTAAATATTTTATTTACCATGGTTAAAGGGTAAATCCGGTAAATAAGGGTAAACAAATAATATTATAATAATATTAAATTACCCTAAAACGTGTCTTAAACTTATTGGTTGACATATGTCCGACCCTGGACACCTTTGGGTTGATTTTGGGACCCCATGGAGCCACATGTAAGTGATAATGACACTTTATATTAATTAAGTTAAAGTAATACAAAAATGACATAAGCATATATCTTTTAGAAAACCAATTTTTACATAGGGTTATATATATTATATTTTCGAATTTAAATATTCATTATAAAGATAAAAATATTTCATACATAATGGAATTTTATTTATAATATTTAGACATTGAATAATTAAATTTATTTATGACATAATAATGATGCAGTATTTTCCTTATTAATGAAAGAATCAAATAATTGGTATTATAAATGTTAAAATAAATATAATTTGAATGTTTTAATGACATCCAAGAATTTTATTGGTTAATATGACATGTTAGGATTGCTTAAATGAATTGTTTTAGAATTAATAAAGTATTTATGGCTTTAACAAAAATCAATTAGTAAATAGTGTCAAAATTGACATAAATGAGTTTTTAAAACAAATATTATATTGTTAATCGATATTCGATTCCAAAAAAATCTAATTTTTGGAAAAAGGACTTATATAATGATATATGTATCATTAATGGACCACTTGGGGGTCACTTGGAAGTGTATAGTAAGTTTATTAACTATATAATATAAAAATACAAAGAGACATGGTAAATGTCAACCTATTTAACTAAGTGTTAAATCAAAAGGATAAAGTTAATATAGTGACCCAAACCACTATAAAACCTATGGGTTGAGTGGTTTTAGACCTATCCTCACTGTAACCTTTAAATAATCCACTTTTTATCCATTATAAACCTCAAATTATTTTATTATAAAATAACATTTCTAGCTTTTATTAAGGTGCCCCTGACCCCTCTTATAAAAGGGAACTCCCCATTATCTCTAATTTACACCTTCAAAGAATTTTGGCTTGGACAAACCCTGCCCCAATATCCTCCAAAATTCCCTAAATTAATCCTATAGGCCCCCTCCATTGGTCATAAATCCATCTTAAGGATCCCTTTTGATCAAATCATAAGGAAGAACCCGAAGAAGAGGTAATAATTTCACCACCCTCTTTCAAGTTCTTTTCTTCTTCCACTTCTTCATTTTTGTTATTTCAATTATAAAATAATAACTCCAGTATCACCTATATACTTTTATATTATTATAAATATGGTACATCCGTCTTCATTACAATATTCATCCTTTTAATGACATGTCACCATAATTGCGTACGTATGGTTTACCGTCTCTACGTCGTGGTGTAATTGTTAATAAATACTTTATTATTTGAATGGGTATAATAATGATGTGTAACTCATTTAAATAATAAATATAACATGATATTAATTCTTTATATATGATATAACATCCAATTATATATTATTTTAATATGAAAAGAGTTATATTGTCGCTCGTGCATACATACGGACAACCGTCTCCACGAACGCAATGAGATCCATTCCCCATCGTATCCATTCAAGACTAAATTTCATTTGATGATTAAAAATAATGTTTATAGACATTATATAATTATATATATGAATAAGATACATCCTATCCATAACAATTATCTCTCACATAACAAAGAATATAATGGAAAATGAATCCGTTAACACCTGAAACGACGATAATACTAAGATATTATTAACAAATTAATGTTAAAGGATCATATATGACATCATATTAATGTATATAATTCTTTTATAATTAAATAACAATTATTTCACCATTATACATGAATTTAACCTACCCTTGACCCAGTAAAAAGTACAAAGTAAGGGGTTTATTATCTCACTTTTTATTTCGTGAGATTTCCATTATTCACCGCTTCTTTATTGCATGTCGTGTGTGTACTACCCATGATTGTATTAATTGTGTAATATACTTAAATTTATGGATATTTAAATCATCATTGTATGATCCTTCTATCATTTTTTTATGTTTATTATGTTACAAAATCGATAAGGTAATTTGAAATTTCAATTTCCATTCATTCGTCTTTATGCATACTTCATTGATTATTTTACTCCAAGATTATGTGTAGAATCATTATTAATTTTCTTATGTTATAATTTCCACTCCCCTTTATGTGGATATACTTTTTATAAACATAATCACTCCATTGATAATTTCTCAAGTCATCGATATGAACTTGATATGAGTAATTTTTACTCAATCTCCATTTGTTGAGTTAAATATCCAATTCATTGGTGTTGTCTTTACAAGAATATGTGTGAATGTCCTCTAATTGATTTACACTGATTATCAAATCATATTGAGTGTATTTATATTTTTCACACATAATTATGTCATTGATTTATCCTTAACCTAAGGATACAGTCTTTATAAGATATTTCATCTCAAACGACACTCCATTGATGCTTCTTTATTGTTATACACCAAATCACTTTTATATGGTGTATATAATGTACTTTGACATAGTATATCATGAATACCTTTATTCTCAAGATATTACAATGTTTTTTTACCTCAATTATTTGTATTCAACTGTATCTCTTTTGGTTATGAACTCTAACTAAAATATCATTTTAAATGTTTTAAAGATTTATTATTCTAAATCTTTCCCTTTAATGTCCATGTTTCAAAAATGGTTTTAAGGATTTATTTATATGTACATTTAAGTTTTAAAATTAAAATTCCTTTTAAAAATTTCAAAGTGGTATGGGACACTTTGATTCAAAAATCTATTTTTAAATGGATTCATGACAAATAGTGTGCCTTTTAAATGATTTCATGAAAAAGGGGGATATTTCTCTCTCATAGTTTTGATGATTATTTTCATCTATGTCAATATCCTTCATTACTCTCGATTTTGGTTAATCTGTTACAATAAAATATTCCATATTGTATTTAATGGGTTATTTTTGACTGTGGATGTGCTATTTATATTCCATTCATCGTTTATGGATAAATTATTGACATTACGTATGATATTTTTAATATGAATGTTTATGTTATGTTTAAACCTGTTTATATGAGGAATTAATTGGACATAGTAAGTGAAGGGTGGAGCACGCTATAACTCCTCAATTAATCGGTCGGTCTCATGAGACAAACTAGTGTCTCGACACAAGGCCTTAACAAAATATTATTTGTAGTCTTGGAACAATGCCTTGACTATGTGGTTATGATAGTCTGACATTATGCATTCCATCAGTATGAAAGTGGTTATTGATATTTCATGTGATCATTCTACTAGTAAAATATCCATGTGAATAAGTAAATGGCATTATTTTATTTTATCTTTTCCATATTATACTGATGTTCAAGTTTAAATGGAGTTTGATCTAGTCTTATACATTGCCTTAAATGTTTATTCTTATTTATGAAAGTTTCTGATACAATGTTATCCTTACTGAGCATCTGAGCTCACCCCTTTCAATGTTTTATTTTCCCAATATGCAAAGAAGTATATTATGACTGACCTCTAGGGATAGTATATGGGATGTTAGTGTTGTCTATGGAGACAATGTTGTTGTAGTTTTCTATTTTATGATGTAATGTAATCATTATGAATGTATCTAGTACTTCCAAGGATACTAAACTAATCATTCTTTTGAGACTTGATATTTTATGATCATGCCAACGATACATAATAATGCACCGACTCTGATCTTCTGGGGTCAGGGCGTTAAAAGAAAATTTCCATATTGATTCACCAGTCACACAATTGAAAAACAGATGATAAACATCAGCCATATGTTGATGGAAATGATAACAGTAAGGGAATAAATAAATTCCATAGGATTATAGATAGTCATAATTTGGGAACTTTCCATGTGCCAATATCCAAACCATTATCGACCGAGAAGGGATAATAAAGTTTCTATTCAATTTTATAATCCATTTTTATCCATATTGGTATATATAAAGGGCCTATAAAATGTTTAGGATGTAAGAAAACCATTAAGAAAATGCTCCCAATCCCAAATATCATCCCTGGAGGAGAAAAAATAATTGTCCACAATGTTAATAAATTGATCCAGGAGAGTATCTATGTTACAAGGTTGATCTCTGATTGAGATGTCCATATTCAAATGTAACACCTCATCCATGATTGATATAAATAAAGGAATTGTAGTATAGTTTTATATCCAAAATTGAAGAGACGAGTCTCTAGAAAAAGGCCACCTATATTGCGAATAAGTTGAGGCAAAAATATATTTTAAGGTAGGCCACACCGAGGAATAAAACTAGTTACAATTTTATTTATTGTTCTTTTTCATAAATCTAGCCTGAATAAAACTAGATCCTATAAATTATAATTAATAAGTCTCAACATAAAATATTCTTCTAAATAAACATTGAAATATTCAAGATTCATAATCCCAAAACCCCTTACATAATATGGATTGCAATAAGAATTCCAATAAACCATAGATAACATCCTCCCAAGAATGATATCACTCCATATGAGGTTCCTAATTGGAATATTGATAATATTTATAAGTGAAATAGTCCATTTATACCCCATGAAAGAGTAAACAACATTTAAATGATAACCAACTTCACCAAGAAAACATTACTATCCATGGATAAATATTTACACTTCTAAGAATAATTTTATCAAATAATGTTGCTGATAATACCAAAAAAATAGTTGGACCTTGGTCTTTCCAAAAACATAAGAACACCCAAGTAAATTAAAGGAAGAACTCCCTCATGAATACCCATATCACGGATAATGTCAATATTCCTGGTGGTAAAGATATTCCTTCCCGAGTAGACAAAAGATTTTCCTCAGCTAATATTTTGGCCTGAGACATTCTATAGTGAAAGAGATCCCTCTTGAACTTTTTCATATTTATATTATCTCCTTATGTGAAGAGGACAATATCATCATCATACAATGGATGGGTAGGACCAACAAGTCCCCTAACATCACAAATAGACTTCAATTTCTCATTACCATCCATGATTGAATGGACCTCTAGAGATAATCCTCAGAAATACAAAAATAGATTGACATAATGGATTACCATCCAAGAACCCTTTAGAGAAATCAAAATTGACTTTAAGAGATCCATTAATAAGGACGAATATGTGTGCAGAATCTAAAATGATCTTTATATAGATAATAAAAACACTATCAAAACCAAACATAGAAAGATCCTTGAAAATAAATATGAGTGATAGAAAATTTACATTATAATAGGATTATTATAAGATAATTACAAGATAATTTATCCACAAAATATCTTATTCATTAAAATTATTACATTGGATTTTATATTTACCTAAATCACCCTCAATTCAAACTGGTTTTCCTTTCACTGGGTTCTCTCATATTCATTTAATTAATTCCTTATCAATATAACTATATTTTAGTGGGTTTAGGGAATGTAATTAACCAGAACACATCCCATGAGAGTATTTATCCATATGTATAGTCTTAGGCCCACTCATCATGCACTAAAGTAAAGATTGAGTAAATACAAAACAATAATTTTCTACAGTGACTAACCCCATGTGCATATATATAATAGTTGTATCCATATTCCATTATGCACCAAGAAATGTGTTTTCTAAGAGAACCACATGATCTATTCTATACAAAAACATTAGGATGTTAGCTTATACTTAAACGTATACTTAGTGTTTTTTCAAAATTTATCTGACCCAAATACCTATAATATTCAATATTTACTTCACTAACCCAAAGAGTTATATACAACTTTAAATTTTGGTCATCCTTAGCTTATCAACCCCTAAATTATCCTAAAATAAAATCATATCCATAAAAGTTATTTAAAACCAACTCTAATAGAAAATATAGTTTCCATAGCCTATACTCCTAGATCTAGGGCCAAAATCAAATACTTTACTTACCCTCAGTGATACGAACTAAAACATCTTGTACATAACTATCCCACAATCACATGAATTAAATAAAATATTTCATTACACACATTCCCAATACATTTTAGGTCTTGATTTTAGAGAATTATAGAAAATAATAAACTGATAAATTCAATGTATTTACCAAATAATGGAAACAATTCACACCATATAAGAAACTAATTTATCCATAATTAGTCTTCCAAAATGTATCAATAATTCTATAAAAAAGGTATTCTATTAGACATATCATGTATAATACTTTTCTTCATAACCTGGGGAAATCAAAATATAAGAAGGGGTGTGATCAAATTACTATTAAGGGTAAAAATAATCAATAATAGTCAAAGAATATAAGTGAGAATAATATGACAATAACAAATATGGAATACACAGATAATAAAGAATAGTGTCATAATATAATGAAAATGAAGGTATGATATATCCATAGATGTCAATGAAATTGAAATGATCACGTGGATGGTAATAATAGGTTCATAAGAAAATAAATAAATAATTTAGGATAGATGATTTATTCCGTAAATAAATACATCATAATATTAGGCATCGTGATCTTTCCATTAAGGCGGTATGTAAAAGAAACATTTTTTTCTAGAATATATATACCAAAATACCGAAGCTAGTTTTCCACATGATACTTATCAATGCATCAAGGGGATATTTATAAAAAGGAACCACCTATTTATAATTAATTCCAATTTATTAATACTAGGAATTAAATAATAGTATATAAAATGCACATCCAATATTCCCTAGTACATAATAAACTACTATATTTTAATATCAAGTATATGGATTCTATAAATTTAACCAATCAATAGATGGAATAGCTTTCGATGTAAGAATTCCTCAAACTAATGCCATAATGATTAAGTTGCATATTGTTTCGTAAGGAATTTCCATAATCAAATGACTTATGGAATCTAGGTGAACAAACTCTAATCAGTGGAATGAAATAGGAAGTTTTCACAAAAGAAATTCATTGAAATTGAAATTATGCCTATAAAAGAGGTTGATTGGGAGAGATAAAGGCAGTGATGAATTTATATCACCTAAATAAACCAAAATAAAATTGTTTAACATAATTTATAAGGTAATACATTACTGATATATAGACTATAAAAGGGAACCAATTGGTGAATATGAGTAAAATATTAGTGAAGAAACATTTAAAGGTAAAAACATTGATGGTAATGGTAGAATAAGGATAAAAAGAACATAAAAATAATACCATGAAATAAAAATATAATTAAATGAAATATTTTCATTATAAAATAATTAAATTGATCATTTAATACACCATATAAAATATAATATGGTGCATAATATCAAACTTATTCCATTGAATTGAAAATAGGGACAAATAAGACTTACAAATTTAGATACATTCAAATCAAAAAAAACTTGAAGGAAAGTGTGTCAACTAAAAAATAAGATAATAGGAATAATGATAGAATTGTGATAAATAATATTATTTTATAATTATACATACCATTCCAGGGAAATCATGGTGTATGATATGAAATATGTGTCAAGGGGTGAAAATTTGTGACAAGAAACACTTTCAACTAACATAATATTTGAGGTAAAAATAATTTGACAATGAGGATATAAGGAAGAAGAGTATAACCTTATAAATTAATGAGGATGTATCATAAAAAGTATTCATTTTTTAGAATAAATAAAAAATGGAATAATAAAGTTCAATACAATATTTTGTAACTCAATGGTATAAAATTATGTTATTATAAACCCTTAACATAATTAATGATTTAAACTAGATAAATTGAATCACTTATGTCACAAGAATAACTATATTAATCACCTATTTCAGAATATTTTTTATAACAATAAACTTTTATAATAATCATTGATAATTATTTTCTTCATTTATATTAATTAGTTATTAACTATCTCCAATATTTAGTGTGATTAATATTGATGTTTATAACTAGTTTCATAATAGTGGGATTTTTTTTAATTATTATAAATAAATTAATCATTCCCAAATTATAAAATGAACATTAAATGAAAATTTATATCTATTTATAATTTTTTTAATTTCAATCAATGGTATTTTTTGTTAAGGTTCTTGTAGACTAATTTCAAGACATGAACATTTCAATGATTTTTAACAAATGAATTATGGTAGCTTAATTAATTAGTTTTATATCAATGTTACCATTAATCAATTAAAAAAATATTTATTTTATTAATTGTTTTATATATTATCAATAAGTATTATCTCATAGTCATCCATGATATTATTCCATAGCATTCTTCAATTAGGTGGTTTGACTGACCCAAATATGAACATTTCATAATTGATAAATGATTATGATTATTTAAGTGGTATGTTTTGGGTAGAACATCATTATTGTTGAATACTAATTTTATTATTTAGGTAATGTTTAGTTGGAAAATAATGTATAAATATATTTAAATATATAATAATTAACCCTAAGGAAAAATGATCTATATTACAACGTAGATGTGGTGGTGTGCACAATGAATGGTTAATGATTACATTTATATAATAATAATAGGGAATGCATTTGGTTTATAATTTTTAACTTCAGAAATATATTATATATGTCTCATTTATTCTTCAATTTTACCTTACAAAAGGTTAAGAGATGTGGGGTTGGAAAACAGAATTCATCATCTTGTTGAGGTGGTAGACTTCATAACACATGAATGAGCATTTTTTTTATTTCAAGAGAAGGAAAATGAGTTTAAATAGTTATTAATTTATAATAAAATAATTCTATATAAAAATAATAATTCTTTTTTTATTTATTAATTATAAAATTATAATATGGAAAGAAATAATGAAAAGAAATGTTGTTCTTGAAAAAGAAATTATGTCGAGGACTAGGGCTTTCTCTTGGAACACTCCTGTTAAATATAGGTCTTAAGGAAATATATTGTGAGTAGAGGCTCGATAAAAATTAATAATATTCTGGGGGAAGGAAAATAGTCTATATTTGTAAGAGTGACTGAATTTTTTTAATGTTATTTAATGGGTGTTGAGAGGCCACTTTTATAAGTGGTTAGAATTTTATTTTTTGTAAATATTTCAACTTAACGGAAGGGGAGAAAATGATTCATTTGTAACGAAGACTCCAAAATAGAAAATAATGTTGTGTGAGATTATATAAGGTAAATAATATATGAAAATTTTATTTAACATATTTTTATACCTATTTTTATGTCTTTTAATCATTTAATTTTAACATTTACCGTTTTTTTGTTTTATCATAGTAAATAGTTATTACTTAAGTAAATCATTTTTTAAGCCTAAAAAATTTCCCTTACTAAATAATTTTGATATAATCGTTTAAAATATTAAATAAATTTTATCATATAAAATTTATATGTTTAAGAAAAATTAATTTTAGTATTAGAACATGCAAAGGGTAAAAACCCATTTTTAGAACTTGGGTATTTTTTAAGCTTAAAATATATATGTGGTGTGAAATTATAAATGTATTTTATTTTAAAGATATAATTTTTTTTATAATAAAAAATATCTTCAATCTATATTTCTAAAAAATAATGTTCCAGTCTTTACCAAAATAATATTTAATTAAAATAGTCTAAAAACATTTTTTATTAAAAAATATTTTTTAAGTACAAAAAATGATAAAAATAGATTTTATAAATTGGGAGTGGTTTTTAAAAATTTATATTATCAAAAGTTCATCACTTATTTTATAAATTAATATTTTAAAAACTTCATGTACATTCTTATAAAATTATGAATTTACAGTTTTAGTAAAAACTGAATTTTTTCCTATTCACATAAAAACAAATATTTTAGAAAATTTCCAAAAAACTTATACTAAGATAATTTTGTTCTTAAAAATATAAAAATGGATCCAATTTACTCACATTTAGATTATAAAATTTTAGATTGTATATTTAAAATAAAAATATTAATATATAATGAAAACCATTTTCATAGAAAAATATCTTTTTTTAATATATTAACTATTATTTTAGTTATTTCTTATCAATTATGAATAAAATTTTCTAAAAACATATAATTATTATAAATAATAAATTTTATATATAATATATTCGGTATCACAAAATGATTCATATAATTACAATTTTAGAAGATTTATATTTTGAACCCTCAATCATTTTTATTTGTTATATAGATACACTAATTGATTTATTATCAATGCCTTATCATTAATAGTTACCTTAATTTTATTTCTATATATATTTCATAATTTAGTTAGCTTTATTTTTTCACACCAATTTGAAAAGAACATCTCCACAATTATATGACATTCCTCAGTTCGTTTTGATTTAATTTTTTGTCTAAAACAATCTATTGAACACATTGGGTTTTAAATAAAAATATATAATTTATATTTTTATGGTGTTACATCCCCCCACCAAAATAGTTTACATCCACACAATTTAAATTAATAGTAGCTAATAAAATTCTTTATGGGTATCTAAATATAAACATAACTAAATATATAATCCAAATTTCGTTTCTATCTTAATATATTTGGTTTCTATATTAATATATTTGGTTTTAAGAGGACAGAAATATTTTCCCTCCATAGTTTTAACTAGTTGCTTCTATTTCCTTTGAAACATTTTCAGGATGCCTTTTTTTCAAACATAAAGAACCATCCTGTTATTTTTAGGAATTCTATTTGCTTATTCTTACCAATTTTTTTGCATTAATTAAATTTAATCTCTCTTCCTTCATCATCTTCATCACCTAGACTAGCATGAGACTTTATCCCATTCTTTGTGTCTATTTTTATAAATTCAACTAATTTCACATAGTTAAAAATAATTCTAGATAGCTTGTTTGGATAATAAAAACTTTTATCACTCTTGTTATTATCCTATTAGGTTTCTTATTATGACAATAATAATGTTTTCCATGTAATACATTATTAACATGGTTACTTCATGCTTTATCTACTACTAAAACCAAAAGGTGTTAATTATGAGGGATAACCAATTGAAATCATAAGAATATTATTTTAATATAACTACATGATAAAATAAATCTTAAATTATATTATTCTTCAAAATTATTACATTATCTTTCTATTCAACCTAAATCACTTTCGGTTCAATTTAGGGTTTTTAGGTTGGGTTGTTTAATATTCCTTAGCATAATTCTGTAACATAATAATATATTTTTAATCTCATGTAAAGTGAATTTACTTAACCAAGTAATATCCCCCGGGATTTTCCATCCAGGTGTACATTATTTGGCCAAATCATTATAAATAAGAGTAAAGATTGAGTATATAATTAAAAATACCTTTACATAATGTCTACCCCTATGTGAATCTATGAAAAAGTTGCATCCACTTTTTAGTATCAGGACATGGTATAACTGTTATGTGAACTATATAATCTCTTTATTAACAAAACATCATGATATCATCCTATACATATAATTATCCATTATACTTGTCCCTAATATTTTCACTAATGTTCTCTTATCTAAATCACTAAAATATTAAATATAAACTCTACTAAATTAATAGACTACCTATACATATGAATTTATTATAAAAAATATCTTATAAACCATTAATTTACAATCAAATAAAATACTAAAATATAAATTTATCTAAAAACTATTATGAAACCAATTATAGTGCTCAAGACATGTACTCTAGGATAAAATGATGAAAAATCATTCTTTACACAACTTATTTGATACAAACTATAACAATCCAAAAATAAAAATCTCCCAAATTCATGAATTAAAGAAAATATTTCATTTCAAAAATTCACCAGATCATATAGGTTTAGATCTATAGATAATTTTGAAAAATAAAAAACTATTATATCTATATATTTATCAACTAATTAAAATTTCCTTTCCACAATATATGTAAATACAGTTACCCCAATAGCCCATATATAATAGTTACTTTATTACATTTTCTTAATATACCAGAAACTACATCTCAATGGTCTGATAGTTTAGCATTCTTGGTCAAATATATACATATTATAATATCACATTACATTTGAAAGAAATAGAACATAGTGAAAGTTAATATTATTCATCTTTGAACTCATTCAAAGATTCCTTCTTTATATTATTTGGAACTAAAACAAAATAATGGGTGATATCTAAGGAAGTATGAAAAGGTTTTTTGGTAAGTTCAACCCAAAAATTGTGACATTGGAGGATTTATATACTTTGGAGGTAGTAATGTCCCCATTTTCTATTTTCACCAAAAACTCTATATCCATTATTTGTGGTTGTGTTTTAATAGTTCTACTAAAATTTCATGATATTAAGACTACATAGAACCAGAATAAAAAATTATGTTCACTGTTCTTGAATTAATAACTAGTATACAAATCACCATTTATTTTTCGGATCCACCACCGTGATTGTGATGGAAAAAAAGATCACCCTTGATTCCTTATAGGTTATTGGTTGTCTCTGAAACCCATTGTCTTAGTTAATTGATTTGAAAATTTCCTTTATTCCTTGTAGTTAAAGAAATGAAATTTTTTTAAGGGTTTAAAAGAGAATTCATTTCCACTACTATATTAGTGGGATTATTTTGTTTGATGTTTTTAGATAGTGTCCCTTCCTTACATCACCTAAAAAATTTCTTCATTCCCCTTACGCATTTTCTGACGTGCTACTTACCACACCATTAACATATGGGATGTTGAAATTTCTTTTCATCATTAGATTTATCCATTGGACCTCTATAATTAAGCTCCACTTTATTCTTATTTTATCTAGGATACCTTAGAGATTTTCCAATCTACATTTTAAATTTGAGGGAACATTAAAAAAATTCTTCATAGTTATCAAGGTTAGGGATCACCATGTCATTTTGAAGAATGGGTTTTATCCCACCAAAGAAGCATTCAACCTTGCATTCGGGGTTAATGAAAAATACATAGGTTTATCCTATAAGTGTTGTAATTTTTTTATCATACGACCTGATACAATCGTCATATTTCTACTTAAGGTAAAGAAAATTCCATTCCATTATAAGATAGAGAGTGGGAGGAAATTATTTATTTAAAAAAAATCGGTAATTCCTTCCACCCCATCTCTTTCATATCTTTCTCAAAATTTATATTCTTGATCAATTTCCACTTTTATTCAGCTTCTCCCTCCAAATGATAAGAAACCATTGGAACATTCTCTTACCCAGGATATTTAATTGTGGATAAGATCTTCTCGATGGATTTGATCCATTGTTTCATGATTAATAAATCATATGATCCCAAAAAAGTTAGAGGCCCTTGTCACATAAAGCTCTCGATTGTGTCTTGTTCTCTCTTAGTGAGGGTTTGGTCCCTACTCCTGATATATTTTTCTATTGATAACCTGAGTCATATATAAGTGTATCATCATAAAGTTCTCAATTCTTGCTCTCATCAGGTTCGGAATCTCGTTGGGGTACTCATCACATTACCTATCGCATTGATTATTTATTTGATACCTCCTATTTCCCACTATTGTATAAAATAAAGGACTATTAGGGATGATTATTTTTAAACTATTAAACATATAAAGGGTAATACAATTACCTTAAAGATATAACATATAAATTACATTTATTTCTTAACTTATAAATTTTTATTCTTCAATATATGTTATCCATGATCTATTTCCTAAAATATAATCTCATGGGCATTTTTGTTCCCTTAATAATCATTCATAGTATTTTTTTAAATTTACAAAATCATATCCCCCAATAGTGTCAAAACAGTTGTGTAATAAGGCCTATTGACGTGTACTAGGCTATACTGAGTTTGTCCCAACACACCTTTTTGGAATTTTTACCCCTAAGAACATTTTTGTAAGAACCGCATCCACTTATAGTATCTCGAAAGGGAATTATTTTCCTGATAAACCACTTACTCTATACTTACCTATATTTACAGATCTTTTTATATAATTTTTATTATCCTTAAGTATTTTTCTATATTTTTCAAATCCTAATCCCAAAAAAGAAAAACTCTTGCTATGATACCAACTATAACAACCTTGTTGTTATTACATATTAATTCTTGATTTATAACATAAATTTTATCATAATACAACCCAAAATATCAATAATTAAAGTTTATTTGGGAATTAGGTACATAAAATAACATCTTGAATATGGGATAAAGCAAATTATTATAAACTTCCTTGACATGCTTCTAAAATTACATGTCTTTTAAAACTGAATGGGACAACCTTGGGAAAGACATAAGAAAACGTTGATCTATAAATATTAGATAGAGAATAAACACGTAATAAATTGATTTATGTATGAAAATAGGCTTATAAATGGGTATAAAAAAGAGTAGTAATTATAAAAATGAATAATTATACATGATGTGGCATGATAATCATAACATGGGTAATGTGGCAACAACTTAAAACACTACCTCATAAACATATGTCATGGCTAAACCGCTAAGAAATAATAGTGTAAAAATTCCCATAAAAGAATCAAGATCACTCTCTATCCCAAAATGGTGTATCATGACTCTATATATTACCCAAGGTATTGGAGTTCTATATAATTCCATGTGCACCCATCACATTCATTTAATTCTCATGCTTAAGTGTTCCTCATAAATCATATTATATGGATTCATTCATTATCATAAATTATTAAATGATCAAGGATAGTAGAATATATATATATAAGTCCCCAATAAAAAATTATATGTTCATAAATGGGAACACCCTATACAGAAAATGAGTATGCTATTAACTACATTATTGTTTTGGCATGGAAAATCGTAGTGAAATTTCAACAGCATAATGACATCACATAAAGATTATTAAAAATGGGTTGATGAGACATAATGGGGTCTATAATAACATATAAATAAAATTTTAATAAATAGGGATTTGTAAAAACATATCCCAATAATAAAAATTGGAAATAGAATTCAAAAGTTAATGAAGAATCATGAATAGAGAAAATAATCCAAACTATATTTCTACATGGTAATAGGTGTACGTAAAGGATCATGAGAATATTAATGAGAGTGAAAAGGGGATATCATAATTTATTAATTAAATGGATAGTATATGTAATGTTGAAAAAATAACTTGAAATAATAAAATGGAAGATAAGAGACATAATATAAAAGAAGTGCTTGAATGGAAATGAGAAGAGAAAAATCTCTTACTAAATCTTGTCAAGGTAATGGGTGAACATGGAAGATCATGGGAGTATTAATAACATTGAAATGAATTTATAAATATTTATTAATCAAATTTAAATTAAGGGGATTATTTTAAAACATATCCCAATATAATCAAATTGAAATTATGACACATAACAAAAAAAATTCTTGATAAAAAAAGAGAGTGGTAGATCCCTTACTTAAGTGTGTGATTCCAAATTCTTGGGAGAGAATTATTAATATATTGTGGGAGCCTTGGGAGAACTCTAAAAAGTGGAGGAAATATTATGGACATAATCCAAGGAGTTTTAGTGATGATAAATTTGAGATTTTTTAGGTTAATATAGGAAATGGTCGGGATTTCATTATTATTTAGGTTTTGGACTCTACATAGTAAAATAACCAACACCACAAACCATTCCATGGTTTTTTCCCATGCTTTCTTCCAAATGGGATTAGTTATCATTATTTTATAACATCAAGGGAATAACATAAAAATATAATTCTCCTGCTTATGTAAAGGTGAGTCACACTCTTATAGAAAGGATTTTAAAACATTATAAAATATTATAACTTTTGGTGGATTAATAATGGCTTTATAAAAAAAAATAAACTAAAAATAAAATTATTATAAAGGAAAAATATATATTTGGTATCTGATCCCATTTATAATAATTATTACATCATTTTTTGGTAATTATAATGTCGTAATACACAAATTATATTTGTAAATTATTTATTTTTTAACCTAAAATTTGACAATTTTTGAAAATTATGAAAAAAATCCTCCATGGATAATTTCAATATTATAATTACAAAAATAATATTCATTTTATATAAATAATTTTAAAAAATATTCATATTTTCACTTTTTAAAATAAAATTGAAATTTATTAATAAATATTGGGTTTTTTTTATAATAACAGTTTTTGAACCCTTATAAAAATTACATATGACTTCATGAAAATTATATGGTCATTTATATTTTACACACATTATTTTAGAATAATATTTTATTAAAATATGGTTTATTCCAAATAAACATTAATTCATCAAAATATATTCTTTAATTAAATTTTAATATTTCTCAAAAAACAATTTGGGTCTTATTGTATAAAAATAAAAATCAATATCATTTATAAAGTCATAAAAATAGGATGAAAATATATTCATCATTATGTAAAAAATAATATAATAAATCATAATTTTAGGGTATTGATACATATCTATTTAATACACCCATGAAAAAACCTAAGAGTAAATTGTGTGATGGTGATACTTTGAGGGGGTAGTTCGGCATACATGGTTTGAGTTGTGATCTTAATGAGCTTGAACTTCTCTCGTAAACAGTTTTGATCATGTTTAAGTTATTGGATCTCATCTTGGTCATAGTCAAGGGAAATACAAGTAACATTTTCTCCCTTAAAATCTATGATAAATGTGATTCAGAGAGTACAATCCTACTATTTTAAGCCATTACATCCTTTTACTATGTCAATTTGATTTTTTAAAACCTTATATATAATAATAATCATGTATCATATTTCAACAGCTATATTATGAATGGTAATGATGCTTAGTGGACCTTTTTATCCCATTGAATATAATAAAAGAAAAAAATCATGTTTTTAATATAAACATATTATATAATAAGGAATTTAACTAAATCTCAAGGGAAATTTTATTTATAACAGTTTGGGTCATTACAAACATGTTATGTCGAACATAATCAACCCACAAAATATGTTTTTTAAATATAATAGATATAACATTTCTACTGAGTTGGTGGGTATGAATATGATTAACCAAATTATGTAATATATATAAAAAATTCCAAATTAATATAAATTTAGTTGGTAAATTCTTTGTAAATAATCAATAAAATATTTAATGGTCATTTTATACTTCAAAAATAGGTTTTCTATAAAAATTGTTTAGATTAATTTTTTAAGAAAATATTAGAATTTTTTTCTAGAAATATTAAAGAAATATATTTGATAAAATTTATATTCTTTTTCAAGTCATAATATCAAAAATAAATTATGGTTGAAATTTTATATTTTTCTAAAAATGATGATTTTTTAGTAAATACTAAAAAATACTTATTTTTTCAATAATGTTATTTCTTTTCATTAAATTAATTATATTAAAATTAATATTATTACATGAATTTAATTTAAACTAACCATGATTTATATTTAGTTATATTTAATATAATTAATTAGATCATAACAATCTTTATTCATGCTTTGGTTATATGTTTATTTTTAGGCACAGAACATATTTTGGTGAAAACTATTTTTTAAGTGCATAATGTTTCTCCATTTTAATTAAATAAATTAACCCATAATGAGTAATTATTTAAATAAAAAATATAGAATATATATATATATATATATATATATATATATTAATTTAAATTCATATAATAAATATCACTAGTCATAGAGTTGATATAAAATCACATTTTCCTTAAAAATTGCATTTTTCAAAAAATCCTTTTTCATTACGCTTTATGGGATTATTATAAACATGAATTTCTTTCATATAAATGGATACCTTCAGTAAAATTTATTATATATATTTAATTATAAAAAAAATTATTATTTAATAAAGTCAATTTAATTTGTGGTCATTATGAATAGTAAAAAGAGTAAAAATTCATCACCACGGTAAAAAAGTGAATCGGGTTAAACTTTGTTAAAACTAAGTGATAAGGAAACCATTTTTCATATTAAATTTAATGGGATAAATTTATATCAACCCTTATCATCCTAGTCTCAAGAATTAATCATTTTTAAGACAATCACCCTTAAAAGTGGCTTATATTATCATATATGTCAAGAAAATACAATATTTCACCCTCTTTCTTTAAAATATCTCTAATATGTTAACATGAGGATAAAAATAAGTCATGAATGAATATATATGGTTATTTTAATTATAATAAAAATATTTTGATGATGGTAACTTATATTAAATTTTTATTGATTATATGTTCACCTTAAAGGCATATACAACGATGATACAATGATTGTGCAAACAGTGGAAAATTCATGCGAAATAATTTTAGTAACCTTAAGAGTAATGTATATAGAATGATTTTTGGTTCCAAAAGATTTTTATATGTAATAATTATTCATTATTTATGGTGAAATAGATTATATTCTAAATTCTTTATTATATTTGTCTCTTTAAAGTAAAATGAAATGAATTATGCTAATAATGGAATTAATTATATTTTATGTTAAATAATATTGTATTAAATTATTTAAAACTATTAAAAATAAATCCAAAGTAATATTAGTATGATTTATAGTCTAAAATTTCATCCCTTTTCCATTTAGTAACCAATTTTTATATTATAATTAATATTATGACACTTTTAGTTTGAAAAAGTTATTACCATGGTTATGGTTAAAATGGGTTTATTGGGAGTTAAACCAAGAGATAAGGGATATTTTTATAATTAAAATATTCTAAATCATATTATTATAATAACCCATGTAGAGAACCTGCTCCAGTAGCCCAGATCACATGTCTACTTTATTGCATTAGAATAATATTAAAGGAATCTCATCTTGAAGGATAGAATAGTGTTGTAGTATTGGTAAACTAGATAAATACATGAAATTCACATTACATTTTTAAAAAATAAAATACACAGAGAATTTTTTGTGAGTGTTCCATTATTCCCCTTACCATATCCCCATATATCAATCCTAAATCACTTCCTAGTGTCTTGGGTAAAAATAAAAAATAAGATAAGGATAAGATCAAATGCTCAGTAAGGGTAAGCATTTAGAGAAAGTAGTGATCAAATATGGCATAATTATTATAGAAATGTAAAAAACTAAAACCCATTTCATTTAATCAATAAATTAATAATAACATTTAAGGAATAAATAATGATCAAATAATTCAATATAAATAATCACATGAGCATGAAAACATAACTATGGATATTCTAAATAATCGAATAATCACATGGAATATCAATAACTAAATTCATAATAATGGAATTCATAATTAAGGACATCTAAAACATACTATGAATACCTTTTTTTAATTCATCTAACACGATAAAGGTTGTGTTTGAAACCATATATATAAATGGATAAGTCCTCAGCTAAAACCATATCCATTTTGTCTCATTGGACCTACTAATGTATCAAGGGGATAAAGCAGGAACCACCCATCACTTACTAAATCCAGTTCATTACTCATGTGATAAGTGTGAAAATACTTAAAGTAAACATTCGTATTGAAATACTAACATATTCAATGTTTATACTTTCCTCAATCATTAAACATAACCATAAACCATTAGAGTAAAATGTTAGTGGTAATGAAATTCTACATCCCTGATCAAATGGATCATAAACCATATTAATAAATAATAAATATCATATCAATACAAAATATCCTTAGTTTATCATAATTAAAATGTAGGGTTAATGATGTTGATGAACATAAATACCATGAAAAGATATTTAAAATCATTTTTTAGAAAAATAACCTTTTAATTTTGAAAATCACCTTTTAAATAAAGTTCAAAAAACATTTTGAAAATAATTTTCATTTAAAAAGTCTTTTTTAACATTTTAAATAAGCATTAATACATTGATTATTCATGATGGTGGAAATTGTTTTCATACCTTACATGATAAAACAAAGCTTCCTTTCACATTTTCAGAAAAATCCTAATGAGAATTTTTTAAAAACAACAAGAAGCCTCCTTTGAAAAAAAATTAAAAACATTAATAATGTGTTAAAATTTATTTAATAAATTATTTTTCAAATTTTAAAACATTTTTTAAACCATTTTTAGAAAACATTTGTTTTGGAAAGAAAAAGGTTTTTTGACCGATATGAGTAATAAATTTGGATTTTCATAAAAACATTTTCTAAAAAGATTTTAGTACCAAAGAAATGTAAAATTGTAATATTACTTAAAAGAGTTCATTAATAACCAAATTAGAATAAAATATATTTATTTTATGATATAAATTTCAAATAATTTTCCCAAGGGGCACTTAAACAAAAACGATATCTAATAATGATGAGATTGTAAAATCAACCATTTTCTCATTTGTAACATTTGTACCATAATCTGCATGAAAGAAATGACAATAAATAAAACATTAAATAACCTTAATATTAATTAATTCATGATATTATATAAAAAATAGAATAATATACACCAAAAAATAAATAAGTGGGGAATATGGAGTGTGTCTCATAGGAGTAAAAGTGAGACAAGAAACCCTTAACCTGAGTCTGAATCATCATGTACATTCTTTATCTTTAAAAATAATAAATTTACATTAATTATTTACTTAATTAAGAACCCTTTTTAAATTTTTTAATCCATTTATTTTAATTATTAACTTGTTGCAAATGATTACTTAATAAATTATGTTCACGTCGGATGTTTCAATGGTATTTGGCTTTTTTGTAAAAAATGGCATGAATAGATTGAATATGGTGAAAGAGGTCATTATTTAAACATATTTATAATAATAATAATGAAATAATTGTCAATTTTATACATTAGTTATACTTTTAAAACCAATCATGAAATATTTTTATGAAAAATTAACTACGTTACAATCATAGAGATGGTAGGTCGTACGTACACATGAGTAACATTTCTAATTTTTAGTGATAATTGTGAAAAGGGGTGAAATAATATTTTAGACTTATATATTTATAATAATATAATAAATAACACATTATAAATTTAAATATAATTATATATATATATATATTATATGTGGGGATTAAAATAAATTCACATCACTTCTTTAAGGAGGTAGTCCACATGTACACGAATGAAGTTATCATCATTCCTTATGTGAAAAGGTAAAAAAAATAAAATGATCTATTATCCTTTAAAAATTATAATAAATTTATTAATATCACATATATTAGTTAACTGAATCCTTACTACCTTACATGTAATGTTTTAGAGAAGTATGAATCACATTGCTTCGTGAAGCGGTAATCTATCCTACCCATAACTGATGTTATTATATCCCCTACAGAATAGAAATTAAAGAATATGTACATGATATAATTAATAAAGAGGTTGAAATTATGTTTTAAATATCATATATATAGCTTATATCCGTCATCATACCAATAATGTACATCGCATCACATCCAATTTGAAAATTTATAAACCTACCAAGAACTGTAGAAGTAGAGAGTAGGGTCAATCCACAAAGAGAATATGCATAGACATTAAGAATATCATCTAGGAAGAATGTTGAGGAAGATGAGATTTAAAATTGATTGAAAACCAAAACTTTCAAAAAAAATAAATAACAATTTAAATAAGAGAATTTAAATAAACTAAAACTATTTAAGTGAACTAAATTTTTCTATGGAAGATACTGTAGGATATGGAAGTGTTGGAGTTGTGATGTCTATTCCAGTTCATGCAATGCAAATTGTTTACTTCCAAAATATAAATATTTATTTATTCAAATATCAATAATTCCACATTAATCAAAATAATATTAGGTATCATTCTCAAATGTTAAAATTTATTCTAATTTTCATACAAATCATCTATCATTTTGTTATTTGTTCTAGTGAATAATTTGTACATAATTTTATCACAGAATCACTAAGTTAAATACAACAACACATTTTTAAAAAAATCCAAAGTATCTATCTATTCTGGGTTCACTCACATGAGATCACTTATTAAGTATCACCCACGAAAGGTTAAATGAGAATACACATAAAATATTAATTTTATAATTAATAAATTTATTTATTCACGATTTTCTCATGTACGATATATGATTCTCTCACATGTTCAATCAATATTAAATAAATATATTTTATTATGAAGTACATTCAATGATTACTTATTAAGTATCACATAAAAAAGCACAAAATCATGTGTGGAGACTCCAAATAATAAAAAATTAAAATATAGCTATAATTTAAAAAATCAAAATATAATCAAAAAAATTATAACGGAATAAAACATAAAAATAAATTAAACGCATGAAATTACTTTCATATTCATCACAACCCGACACTATAAAAATTATCCAGCCATCACACCAACACGAAGCATAAAATAATGGATAGAAGTCACTATGTTCATATAGATATGATTATCACTGAAAGTTTCTATCTATGAGTAGCCAATAATAACTATCACTCCATCGATCACCACATATCGAACCAAATCATTACTCCAATGAATAAAATGATTGGATAAGGGTTTTCTCTCACTATGTGGCACTGATCTCTAGAATCATAGTGAATCAACCATGTGCATCCATGTCAATATCAACCCAAAAATCATGAAAATCTATGCACCCAAATGGAAAATATCCTCAAATCAAAGAGAATTAGTAATGAAAAAACAAAGGAGTACTATTGTTATTGTATTCGTATCGAGGGTGGTGTGGCATGAGTGGTTTATAAGAGGTGGTGTGTCACATAATGATCAGGTGCTGAGTGGAGGGGTAGCCTGGTGATGATGGAGGAAGATAAGGAGGGTGGATCTTGGCCTGATATGTGTTAGATAGGTGTGCAACATAAGCTGGTCGATGGTGTGCGGCTTAGTTGAGGGTTGACCTCGTGTTTCATAGGAGAGGGTGGTGCTACCCTTGAAGGGTGGTCGGCCACATGTTAAAGTGGTGTAGAGTATAACGGTTGACTGCATGTTCCGTGTTTTCTACAGCACACATTGGATGAAGGAGTGGAGATGGAAGCTAGGGTTCTGTGGCATTGGATGGTAGAGGTTATTGGTCCCCTTATGATTTCGAGCAGCGATACCTTACAAATGAAAGAGACTCCCCCCTCTTATGTGATCTTACAATTCAATATATATGAAAAAGATAGAAAATATAACAATAATGATGATGAAAATTATAATAATAATATATAGAGAAATAAAATTATTAGAAATAAAAATATATAAATGTGAATTTCAATGTGTTCTTAGGGTTACATATTTTAAAATAGTCCCTAAAATATAATCAATAGTTAGATAAAAATATAATCTATCCAAAAAAAATATTATTATTATTATTAAATTTTAATCAAATGTAATAATAATAAAAACTAATAATAATACTAATTCTAATATTTTAAATAATATATAATGTTAATAAATATATAATACTAAAATATGAAATTAAAATAATTACTAATATATATTAATAAAAAAATATTAATTAATCGACCAAAAATAATAAAAATGTTTGATATTAAATTTTTATTAACTATAAAATTAATATAAACTAATAATAATATTAAATTAATAATTTCAGTGTAAAAACAAACTAAAAATTACTAAAATATCTAAATTACAAAAAAACTATAAAATCAACATAAAAATGCTAAAAGTAGATAGAAAAATAATTAAAAATAACCAAAATACTAGAAAATTTATGTACATTAAATCCCTCACACCTAAAATTTTTTACTTCTAGGAAGAACAATTAGAAAGAATAGAAAACTAAACCCATGGACAAATCAAAGCATCAAAATTACATGTTCAAAAAAATTCAATCTCTCTTTTTTTTAACAAAAAATAATGCTTCATTTAAAATTTCAATATTTAGAATAGTTTCCATTCCATTCAAATTCTTTCCCAAACAAGTACATTCACCCCCACATCATGTGACCTACATCGCCATCAGTCTCATTACTCAAATATTTTGATCAAATCTATGCTTAATTCTCATTCACAAGAATGATTACCCTATAATTTCCATAAATTTTATATCCACACTATTAGAAATAAAACAAATACATCAATCTTAAGGAATTAACATTAGGCTCAAATGTATTTAATGTTGGGGTATAGTGGTCATAAAACTTTTGTGAGAGTTTTTGGAAAAAAGAGGTTGAATCTTAAAATAAATACCAGATAAGTGTCAATCCGAATGTCCCCCTAAAAATATGTAACCTCCATTACTAAAACATTCCTTGTTACCAAGTGTATAAATATATAATTACACTCCCAAAAATATTATTTTTATAAATTTTTTATCTATTTTTTTAAAGAACATGCTCAAATAAGTGTGGTAGAAAAAAATGGTGAGTATTAACTCCAAAACTCAATGAAATAAATGTGAGGAAAATTCCCAAAGAAATGGGAAAAAGTATCACATACACTCTTCTCAGTGATAGTAGTTAATATAGAAAACTCTATACCTCATTGAGTATTGGATCATCACTTTTATAGGTTTCCTTAAAATGGAGGTTTACCATGTAATGACAAAGAAACACTACTACAAATATGGCCTTTATCAGCGCTAGAAAATTCAATTAACAGTGCTAAAAAAGTTTTGTTAATCTATTTGAAGATAAAGGGGGGGGGGGTCCCATTTATCATCGCTTAGCAAAGTGCTAATAAAGGCCCTTTTTATCAGTGCTAAAAAGTGATCATAAAAGGGTCATTTATCAACGCTTTTTTTAGCGCTGATAAATGTTGAAAAATTTTAAAAAAAATTGCAATTCTAGGGGGCTTCAACAATTCTTGAATCCCCCCTTTAACAGTGCCCATCACCCATGGTAGCCCACAAATGCCCTAGCCAGCTCCACCAAGCCCCAACCCCTATAACAGCGCTCCCCCCCTTTAATAGCACTAGGTAATTCCCCACACCTGTGCGTGTGACCTATCTCCCCCAGGATTCAAACTCGAGACCTCTTGCATACACGCCTAATCCTTTACTACTCCACCATTTTTCATTGCTTTTCATTTATTAATATATCTATTTATTTATATATATATTTAGTTATATTTTGTTATATTTAGTTATATTTACTCATATATTAATATATATGTATATTTAGTTATATTAATATATATATCTGTATATTAACATATATATATATAGTCATATTAATATATACATACATATTTAGTCATATTAATATATACATATATTTAATTATATTAATATATATATATCTGTATATTAATATATATTTATATCAATTTATATATATATATATAGTTATAATTTTTTATCTGTATATTTATTTTTATATTAATATATATTAATAAGATTATTTTTAAATACATTTATAAAATATATTTTCATATGTGTGTTTTTATAAATAAATAAATACAAACATACATACATTCATATATACAATACACACACAGATAGAGATATATATTATATGTATGTATATCTTTAGGTATATTTATACATATTTATATATATTTACAAATATTATATATCAATATGAAGATTCAAAAGTGCTAGAAATGGGGTCTCGACAAACCTAACAAATCCCAGAATCACTAAAAAAGACATAACTTCTTCTTTGGGTATCTTTTTCAACTCTGTTAACATTAAAACTGAAGATCATGGAACTAACTACAATAAAATAGGCACCGGAGGCCAAATAAACACACAGATAAGATGTTATGATCATTTTCATAAAAATTTGATCGGGGTCCGGACAAGGAAATTGAGTTTTGGAGGCCTTCTGGTGATTTTTTGGGAATTTTGGGTCTCAAATGTGACTAATTCTATATATGAGTCAACCTACTATGAATATCTCTTCGCTGCCTTCGATTTTATGTGTGTTAGACCCCAAACGGACACCCTGAGCAAAAGTTAGGGACATTTGAAGTTGGAATTTTTTTGGAGTGATATAAATGATATATTTTTTTTTCCTCTGATCTTCTAATAGTTTTGACTATACATGGTCGTCACTCATTTCGTGATATTATATTTTACTAGTCGTGGTGCTCAAATGGAAATTTGGAGCAGATTTTATGCCCATTTTAGTGAGTTATAGGTTTCTAGGGTTTTTAGGAGATATGAGAGTTGCAAGATTTCAAACGACAATAACTTCTACTCTGAGTGTCCATTTTGGCTCTACCACATATCAAATAAAAGTTTTCGAAACATTACACACTTCAGTGATCACCTAAACCCATTCTCATGTACTTTGAGGTTCAAACAGGACCAAAACCCCTCTGAACGGTCATAAGTTTGGCTCTAGGGGTCCGTTTTTCCATAACTTCTGCTTCGGGTGTCCGTTTTGCCTCAACCACATATCAAATTGAATCTTACGACCATAACTACACTACGGTGACCATTATAACACCTTCTAATATTCTTCAAATTACAAAATGGTCTTTAATCCCTACAAAAGTCCATTAATTTCTTCTCTGGGGTGTCCATTTTGGGTATACGACATATCAAATCTATATAAAATATATTTTAAAAATTATTTATTATATTTATACCGATAAAAATATAATTATATATCAATATATTATTTTTATGAATTTTTTTATGAAATATACACATTTATCAGTGCTAGGAAAATGCACGCCTTAAAACCCCCCTTAATCAGCACTACTAAAAAACGTTGATAAAAGGGGACCCTTTAACAGCGCTAAATTAAGTACTGATAAAGGGAGGCTTTATCAGTGCTAAAAAAAGCGCTCATAAAGGTGCACTTTTAACAGCACTTTTTTTAGTGATCTTAAAAGTTCCATTTATCAGCAATTTTTTTAGTGCTGATAAAGCCCCCCCCCACCATCAGTGCTTTTTTTAGAGCTGTTAAAGGGGTAGTGATTCGCTTTCCCGTTTTGGGTGTAGTGAAATTACTCATTATTGGAACAAAAAAGAATCTACATTTCCATATCATAAAACATGTAATGAATATGGATACTGTGAAATATGAAACATAAAATCATGAGGGAAAATTTTTAATCCATGTGAATCAATGTCCACATTGTCCCTTAAACAACCCTATCCTTGAATAAATCTCTCCCCCACACCTAGATTTGAAATCATCTTGAAAATTTTCATGAAATCGGTAGGGAAGGGTATTAGTTATAGGATCATCCTAAAATGGACTCTTCATAGATTATAAGGGCTATATGATGAATACAATATATATGAGTGTAATAATGGGGAATTGATTCTAAGTATCTTACAAAAACGCCTCATCCATTTTATTGCAGCTTTCAAAACTCTGATTACTTTGACAGAAAAACATAGAAATATCAGAAAGGGAAAACATGGTCGAATTTCCTTTGAAAAAAAGAGAAATCGGGCATGATTAAAAAATGGTCTAAATTCCTCATAGGTGTATAAATAAATGTTGGATAACACATATGAGCATGAGTGAAAATAAGTGTCCCAAAAATATACATATCTCTCAAAAAAATAAAAATATGGGATAATATAAATAATCATCTAAGTCATGAGATCAAGGGTCAGAGGAATTCTAAATAGTTATCATGTGATCAATTTTCCTAGGGATACAATTGGTGTTCCTACGAAAATGATACTATAAAATTGAAGTCATTTTCATGTGGGTTCAATGATGATAATAATGTTAGGGATTTTTCAAAAAAATAGTTAGTAAGTTAACATGGTGTTTTTTGAAGAATACAATATGATATAAAATAAAACACTTCCCTAAGTAAACATAGATAGATTCAAAAAGGTTGTGTGTATCTGATGAAGCTCTAGAAATTATGTACCTGTAAAATCAACACATGGATAGCACATACCTGCATCATATCAAAGAACTCACTTCACAATCAAAATCATGTTGATGATAAAGAATGTTTGATTAATTTTACTTCATTATAGTGCCACAAGAAAACAGATTGTGGTAAATGCATTCCAATTTATTAATTAAAAACTAAATGCAGTGAAAGGAAACTTAGAAAATGATGGGTCACCCCCCATTGAAAGATATGTTTACATTGTAGATGTTTATGAAATTCCACCAGCATCAAACTCAAATTTTTATTATTCATTTTTTTCATTATTAGTGGGAGGGTGGAATCTATTCATTAAAAATAAAATTAACCTACAAGTTTCATAATATCATAATGGAGACAAGTTAGTTAAATTGGTGTGTTGAATGAAATAAAAAATGACCAACTCAGAAGGGAATGAATATACCTTCCTATGTTAAATACTCGCATAATAATTGAATTTTGTGAAAAGGTTGTTATTGGGAAGATAAATAAGATTTCCTCATTGAATGTATATATGAAAATAAATTCTCTTACCAAAATCATTCATTGGTTGGCTTATATCTATAATATCCTTTAATGTAGTATTTGGGTTTTTGATGTATCCCAATTGATTTTCACTAACAACCACCAACAAAGGTAAATCCACTGGTTTACAGATAAATTCTTGCTAAAAATTTTCATTAATAGTTTTTGAAGATTATTTCTATCATCTTTGGATTTTTCAAGAGATGTTTATTTTACCTTGAGGCATAGAGAAAGTGTGGCAGGAACAATTCGAGAAGATGAGTCCATTTTATAAAGAATGACATATATTTCAATTTTTTCTTCCTTTCCATCATAATAATATTTCTCCATTATCACATGTGGAGAAACGAACTTATGATCCTCCTGAAAATCATATTCTTACATTATTTCTAGAACGTTTTGATTGTTTTCCATCACCAATGCTGATTGATTTTTTGACTCCAGAAATGTTTCAGATGTCACCATTTTAGAAAAGGTTTCTAAATCACATATATTTTTAGAAATAGTTGATTCTATTTCATTTAAAGTGATTTTCTCTTGCATGTTAAAATTCATGGTGTCTTATCTCAATTAAAAAACAATCAAATTAAAAAATGTTCATTTTTTTCAATTTCCTCTTCATCCTCAAAATTTTTAATCTGATAGACAATGAATGTGTATGTCTTCACTTTGGGATGTATGGGTTGTAAACTCACATAGTGAGAACATGGAGTCTTATTTTCTGAAGGACAAATATATTCAATATAGTGTAATACTAAGCTATCATATTCTTTAAATTTAATTAGATCATAAAAAGTTAATTGTGATTGATAGGAGTCATCAATGATATAAAAAGGAAGAAAGATTGATCAAAGTAGTCTCATTATCAGAATTATGAATTGGATGTTGTTCAAATAGAACGTATACCACACTTTCATTAATAGAATTTTTTTAATAATATCCTCAAGTGTTAGTAAGGTGACTAGTTGGACAATATAAGTTGGTTTTTTCAGAGGTTTTGTTGAAAAATAATATTTTCAATACATCCATCTTGAACAAACATCCTATTTTTCTCAGTGATAGCAGAAAGCAACACGTTCATAATTATTAAATCATTTGTTTCACATGAATTATTGAGTTCTAAATTTTTAGAAATGATTTGACATTGGAAATTATAAAAATATGTATAAGGACTTGTATCATGACATAGGGAATATTTCTCATATAGAACATAACACAAATTCGAATAAATATGATTAAAATAAATAGGATTACCTAGAGAGATCATCTGTTTTGTATTATTATACATCGTACCTTGATATTTGGACATATATGGTGGGTGTTGATTTTAGCTCTATAGTGATAAAAATTTTATTTATAAATTCTAGGTGGCTTGAACTTCCCTACAATGCCACAAAAAATAACCAAAGAAGAAATATTTTTCTTGTATTGTGTTTTTTTATTTTTAACATAAATCAATCTCATTGAAGACTTCCTTTTGTTATTATTCTCCTCAAAAATGGTGTCAACCATTTTTCACATGCATTAGAGTGCATCCAATTTAAAAATATATAAACCTACTAACAACAGTAAAAGTGGTATGTAGGATCTAAACGCAATGGGAATGTACGTAGACACTAGGAATATCCTCAATGATGAATGTTTAAGAAAATAGTGGTAAAACTGATTAACAACTAAAACATACATAAACTAAAAAACAATTTGAAGAATACTATTTAAATGAAAAAAACTATCTAAAAAAAATAAATTGGTCTATGAAAGAAACTATAAGAGATAGAAGTATAAAAGTTATGAAGTTCATTTAGGTTCATGCAATTCTAATTATTTAATTCAAACATCTGAATATTTATTTATTCAATTGTCACCGATTCCAAATTTAATAAAAATACTATCATGTCTAGTTCTATTATTTTAGATAGTATTATAATTTTTACACACATAATCTATTATTTCATTCTCTTTCTAGAAAAATAAATTTTGTATTATTTTATCACTAAATAACATCATGACATACCACAAGCCATTTCTCAGAAAGTCAAAATATCTATCTGTTCTAAGTTTTCTCACATGATATGTAACATCCAAGGTAACTATAAAAAAATATTGTGTCATGTCTACTAATATTTATGAACTAGATAGTAATTTTACTTTAAAGTGTATGTTAAGTCTGATTGCGTACCTGACCAGCAATAATGGGTTTCTTCCAAATCTTACATTTCACACAAGACTGAGTTATACTAAAAAAATTAATATATTGTAATATTATTATTTTAATAAGTAGTTATCGCCTAGACGATAAAATGGTAGGAATTAAAAATGTTAACTAAATTATTAAAATATTATTTACACGTGTTTATATAACAATTCATCGGTTACTAAATTAATTAGAAATGGAAATAAAAACCAATTTAAGATAAAGAATTTGTTTTTATAAAAAAATATTTTAATATGAATAATAATTCTTATAAAATAATAAAATTAAACTTTTTGTATAATATTAATGAAATATAAATTCAATATATTTTTTAAAATTTATTTAATATTTTTTTAGACAAGATATAAGAAAAAGATAAATTTTACGCATAAGAGGAGTATTTTACAAAAAAAACATTTTTACCACCATTTAATGTATAATCCATTTAATTTTTTTTTCCAATTTTATAATTTATATTAGATAGAATAAAATTAATCTTTGGAACGGGGACATAAAAATTTATTTTGGTTGAATTTTATGTATTTTTATGATAAATTTTCAATTTTAATGAATACAAACAAATACTGTATTTTAATTCAAAACTGATTTTGCATCTACGTTTTTTTATTTTTTTATTATCCTATTAATTTATTTTAAATTATAATTAGATTATTTTTTTATAATTTAATCCAATTTATTTCATAGGAATAGTATTTTATATTGAAACTAGATATAAAAAATAATTGAAAATTTGAACGTCTCTTTTACCAGTCTTCTCGCCACATTTGTAGTATTAATGCTAAAAATAATTTAACAACTTCTCTGAATTGAATTTTCACAAATGTTCATAAATAATTTTAACAAGTATGAAAAATTTCATCTAATTGGATCGACTTAATTTTTTGGTGATGAGTAATTTTGTCTTTTATTTACCACGGTTAACAGTAAATCTGGTAAATAAAGGTAAAAATAATATATTAATATTATAAAATAACCCTAACACTTGTCTTAACTTCATTGTATGAGTGGGTTTCTACCTAAATTAAACTTAGGAAAAAATTATAACCTTTTTAAGCCACTTGGGTAAGAATATGAAATTTATTATATTTTATTTAAAGATAAGTTAAAAATGTTGTACTCATATTTTTAATAGGTAACTAATTTTTAATATTGGGTTATATAAAAGATAAATTAGAGTATAAATATTCATGTGAAAGAAAATAAATGTATCAACATCATAATAATTTATTTATAATTTTTGGATATTAAATAACTAAATTAAATTGTGACATAATGATGATTTGGTAATTGATTTATTAATGGAAGAATCAAATAAATGATATTAATAATATTTAAATAAATATTATATGAAATATTTGATGTGATAACTGGATTTTTAGGATGAATTATACATTTTATAGATTAGTTAATGTAGTTTTTTAAATGAATCAAGTTCTTATGATTTTTTAAATAAACCTTGTCATGAATGGTGTCAAATTGACATAATTTATATTTTAAAATATAAAATATTTTATCGAATGTTATAAAATTTCTAGTAATCCAAGAATCTTCAAAATAGTTTTATTAAGACTCTAAATATAATTAAAGACTCGTTAAGTGGATTTTTGGAATTATTTTGTAATTATTTTAACTCTCAAAATGTAAATTACTTGATAAAATGATAAGAGTTAAAAAGGGTTAAAAAATATTAGGGTTAAAAAATATTCAACGTTGTATAATTTTTAATGGATGGTTCTAATTATACCCATATTCATCCACTGTTATAAATAATCAATTTCGATCCCTTTTGAATCGAAAATTAATTTTTATTAATTTAATAGTTTAGAATTCCAAGAGTGCCCCTCCCCTCTTCGATAAAAAAGGAAATCTTCTTCTTTATTCATTAAACTAAAAAAACATTTTGGATCAGGCTAGATATATCAAAAAAAATCCTAGAATCCATCCCCACTTTCTTGAATCCTTTTTTAATCCTAAAACCATCCTTGGATATGTTATGGAGTTAGGAAACATGATCATCAGAAGGAAAGGAAGATAAAAAATGAACCGGATGAGTCAGAATCGAGGTAAAAAACCATTTAACTAAGGTACTCATTTTAATTTTTTGATGATTTATTCTAATAAATATTTCTATTTTTTCCATGTTTTCAAAATGGTTTCTATAAATTTATTTAAATGGATATGAAGGTTTTAAAAATATAACCTTTGAATTACTATCTAATGTTTTCAAAAAGGGGTCCTTGTAAGGTACTTCATATAAGTCTCCTTTCATTGAGGCATATTTTGATATTATAGACCACCTTTATTTATATGGTGTATAATCATCCCCTTTTACTTTTAATTCCATTCAACTGATTTTAAAATAAATCATTCTATATGAATCATTTTACTAAATGACAAAAAGGGATATTTTTTAAAGTATACGGCGACAAAGACTTTTCTGTCACCATGACCTTTATTTAATACTTGGATTCCTTTATAAGAAATAATGTTTTTAAAATAAGAATAAATAGCATATTCCCTCTCTGAGTATTCTGGTATTGAAATTCTTTATGATAATGGATTGATTATATCAATATCTTCAAATGATATCTTGTGATTGCAAAGTGGAAGTGTTATTTTTCATTTATGCTTGATTTATGTGTTATGATTATGTTAAGGTTTTTTGTAATTGTTTATGTATACTGGTGGTTCCATGATAAACCAAAAGATGGTGAGACCATAATATCTCTCCAATGAATTGGGTAATTAGACAGATTTAACTAGTTTTTTATCTCTTAAGAGATTTAGGGAATATACTATGACAGGAATTCCAAACATAACCAGTAAGGTTACACCCTATATAGCCTTGAAAGGTACACTTTAGGAAAGATATAGATTCAACAAGTAAAAGGGTTTCTGTTTTTTTGGGTGAAAATTTTGATTTTCAGAAAATGTTTTCATGAGTTTAAAATATTCAGGGGCTAACGATTTCATTCTTTATTTTATATCCCTTACTAAATTTTTTTTCTCATTCTATGTATTTGAAATGTCTTCCATAGGGTATAAGGATGTGTAATAGGATAGAATAATACAAGATGAATATTATGAGGTTTTTTATCAAGACAAAGAATTCCTATTTTTTTAAAACATTCTGGATTCTGAAAAAAATGAATAGTAACAATACTTGTGTACTTTGTAATAGTTGAGTTGTTATGTAATTATTATGGCATAATTCTCTAAAACTCTATACCTTAAAATATACACAATGTGTACGTATGTAAATTCTTTACTTTATTAATGATTATGTAATATTTAAAGTTGTGGTCTTGTAGTTCATATCAAAGTAAAGGTTTAGACAACATTTGAGACTAGGAGTTTTGGATAAACATATGGTAAGTTTCAATGTCTATTATTTTAGTTAAATCCTTGTTCTAAAACTTTTTCAGATCGAGGAAATTCAATTACAAATTGCAGTATAAGGATCTCAAACAACATTCCTATCTCTTTTTTATTACTTTCTTGTTATAATTATTGCAATGTCATGTATGGAATATTCTCAATATTTTTTTAACATACAACTCTCTTCCATATAGTTTTATGAGATATCAAACACCTCCTTTATACCTCAATACCATAATGGATCATGGGTTGTTTTTAATCAAATCTTATTTTCTCAATATTCTAACATTTTTAAAAAATGTAAATACTATCAAGGCATATTTAGATATTTTACCTTGTTAGAAAATTATAAAGTATATTATGAATTTGAAAAAGATTTTTAAGAAGGGGACCCTTGTGCAGCCTATTTATATTTACTTTAAACATATATTCTTAGAGAACATACTTATTCTATTTTAAATGGAACCTTAATTGAATGTTTCAATACAAACTTGTTCTAAATGTATTACAAAAATAAACTATTATTTGATGTTTTAAAATTATATTTGATAAGAGATCAGTTTCCAAAAATATTTCTCTACAAACACCCATATGACCCAAATTGTAAAATTTCTATTTAGACAAAGGAAGCAAGTGATTTTGAATAATCAATAAATCATTGTTTAAATTCAAAGACCTTCTATCTATGTGAAAAAAAGGACGAAAAAACTAGGTGGACACCATGATCAAGGTATGGCATTTTTTTTAGAATAGTTTTACTATAACATATGGAGGTGAAATAAATAAAATCAATATTTATAAGACATGACGAATTAATATTATAAGGTAATTATGATTTGGGAAACAAATGAAATGTATAAGATAACCTTCAATGTTAAAACATGATATGGTTATTTATTTGGATTTTTTTATTTTGGGAATGTTATAAAAATTATATAGTTTCAGAAAAAGGAAACCATAAAAAAAGGGTGACATACCTATCACATCGAACAAGGCTGCAGAAATCGAACCCACAACTAAAGGGTGACAAGATTTTATCGCCTACAACCCGCCTACATAATGTCCTTGGTATGTATGACATATTGTCTTTTTAGTAAAATAATTTTATAGATTATGAATAATTTTAATTTGGGAATATATATTTTATCTAATAGATTACCATGAGATTGGAAAAGTGAATTTGGGGTTAAGTGATAAATATTATTTTTTAAGACATTCACTATTTTATAAACCATATGTGATTAAGGTAAATAGAATACTATGGGATTTTATTAGGGGAGTAATGGTTGAAATTTATTATAGAATAATCTATGATTTTATTGTAAACATATGGAGATTTGGGTAATTTATATAAATAATTATCTTAACTTGGAGAATATGTGATTTTGTAAATTACATTTTTATAAGACGTTAAGAGTGATCAATGTTATTTTGAGGTAACTGTTAAAATTTATCTTATAAGACTATATAATCAAATTCTTCTAAATTTTGGGTTTCAAACTTAGTTTTGATTATTTTTAGGGATTTAAGGAATGTTATTAGTTGAATGGTATATGTTGAAATTTTGGTATTACAATTGAATTTTGGAGATTAAAAGTAGTTTTTTTTTCAACCAAATATTTATTCTTTTTGGATAATTGTTTTATATGATCCCAACCACATTAGTTTGAGTTAATATTTTAATATTGGAGAAATATATAATTAATATTTTATGATATGGGACTCTCTAGAAGATTATTCTAGTGTTTCCGGATTGAAAAACTCAATTGGAATACTCATCATTTCGAGAAAATAATGAGTTTGTGGTAGAATTTTATTAAAGGATGAAACACTACTTTTCAAATAAGTCTATTTCCTTATGTTCTTAGTCTGTGAATTGAATGAATTCCTAACCATTATGAAAAGGATTTTAAAACACAAATTTTTTCGGTTTACTTTTCCTACTATGAAATCAAAGACTATTTAACCCATCACAAATTTATTATTTTTCGATTTTTAACCTTCACCAAATAGTGTTTTATATCACTATCCATCAGAACATTATGGTTATTTTTCTCCTCCATATCCATTTTTTCCTACATATAACCCTAGTATTTTCTCTCTCGAGTTAACTTTGTACTTCACTTTCTTTTATTTAAAGTTTATTTTTTATTGACTCTTTTTCTAATGTGGTATTTCAATGAAGTGATTTTGAAAAGTGAAACCTAAGTTAGCAAGTCTAAATTTAAATTTTCAATGACTCAATTTCCAAAAGGGTCAAGGATGTGACATCCCAAGTAGTAACAGAATAATGATTTTTCATATCTATTAATATTTATTAATTAAATGAAAAAATTACATTAAAGGGGATGTTATGTCAGATAGCATACCCAACACGAAATAACAGGTTTCTCTGAAATCTTACATTGCAAACAAGACTAAGTTATACTGGAAAAAATAATATATTGTAATATTATTATTTTAAGTGCTAGTTTTTGACAAGCCTTTAGATTTAAGGAAACAAAAAATGGTAAATGAATTATTAAAATATTGTCTACACATGTTTATATAATGATTAATTTGTTACCAAATTAATAGGAAATGGAAAAATCAAATTGAAAATTAAGGATGTTTTTTTATTAAAAAACTATTTTAATGTGAATAATTATGTATATAAAATAAAAAAATGACACTTTTTGTATTATATTAAGGAAATAAAAATTCTATATAATGTTTAAAATTTATATTATATTTTTTTAAGACATGATAGAAGAAAAAATTCAATTTTACAGGTAAGAGGATTATTTTTCAAGAAAATTGAATTTTTACCTCCTTTTGATGGAAACCCTATTTTATGTCAAGTTTTTTCAATTTTATAATTTCTATTTATAAAAACAAAACTTTTTATTTTGAAGTGGGACATCAAAATTTACATTGGTTTAATTTTAGGTATTTTAATGGAAAATTTTATATTTTAATGAATTATAAAAAATACTACATTTTAATTCAAAAATGTGTCTCTGTATTTCTTTTTTGAATTGTTAGATTGTCCTATTAATTGTATTTAGATTATAATTATATTAATTTTTATCATTTAATCCAATTTAGTTATTTGGAATAATTTTTTTATATTGAAATTAGACATAAAAACTAATCGAAATTTTGAACGTCTCTTTTACCCACCTTCTCGCCACATTTATGAGATTATTATTAAACCTAATTTAACGACTTCTGTGAATTGAATTTTGAAAAAAAATGTAAATGGTTTTAATCAACATGAACAAATTTATCTATTATGATCAATTTAATTTTTTGGTGAATAGTAACTTTAGTATTTTATTTACCACAATTAAGGATAAATCGAGTAATTAAAGGTAAAAATAATATTATAATATTATAAAATTACTCTAACACTTGTCCAAATTTCATTATATGAGTTTTTTCCAACCTAAATCAATCTTTGGCCAAAATTATAAACTTTTTACGCCACATGGGTAAGAATATGACATTTATTATAATTTATTAAGAGATAAGTTAAAAATGACATACTCTTATTTTTAATAAGTTAATCATTTTTAATAAAGGTTTATATAAAAGATAAATTTGAGTATAAATAGTCATTTTAAAGATAACATATTTATCTACATCATGATAATTTATTTATAATCTTTTGACATTAAAATATTAAATTTAATTGTGACATAATGACGATGGAGTAATAGCTTATTATAAAGAAGAATCAAATTAATGATATTAATAATATTAAAATAAATATAATTTGAAATGTTTGATTCCATCCACGAATTTTATGCATGAATTTGATTTTTTATAGATGTGTTAAATTAGTTTTTTCAAAGGAATCTAGTGTTATAATTTGTTTAAATAATCATGTAATGAATAGTACATAAATTGACATAATTCATATTTCAAAATATAAAATATTGTATTAAATGTTATAAAATTTCTAAAAATACAAGATTCTACAAAATAGTTTAGTTAAGACTCCAAGTATCCTTAATGACTCATTCATTGGTCATTTTTATTCTGCCAAGATCTACAAAAAACCCTCCCTAAAATCCCTTCCACATTCTTTAAGTCTTTGTTTAGGCATAACACCCTCCTTAGAGGTGTTCATGTGCTAAGAAATGTGATCATAAGAAAAAAATGGAAGATAAAGAATATATGAGACAAGTCAGACTCGTGGTAAAGGACCTTTTAAATAAAAAATCATTTTTAATGTTTTTTAGATTTTTTCTCATATATATTTCTATTTTATGTCCTTGTTTTCAAAATTGTTTTTATGAGTGTATTTCAATGGGAATAAATAATTTTAAATTATGAATTTTAAATTTATCTAAACTTTTTTCATAAAGGGGTCCATGTAATGGACTTCATCTCAATCTCCTTTCATTGAGGCATATTTTGATATTATACACCACCTTATTTTATATAGTGTATAATCAAACCCTTTGACTTTTAATTTCATTCAAATGTTTTTAAAAGGAATCTTTTCATACAATGTGTTTTACTAAACTAAAAAAGTAATGTTTTTTCAGGTATATGGCGACAAAACCTCTTATGTCATCATGACTACTTTTTTATTTGGATCCCTCTACAGGGCATAATGTTTTTTTAAGATAACTAAATACCATATTAAATTTTTAAGTATTTTTGGTATTGAAAATTGTTTTGAGAATGGATTGATTATATAAATATCTATTAATGATATCTTGTGATTACAAAGTGGAAATGTTATTTTTTTTATTTATTCTTGTTTTATGTTTATTGATTATGTTAAGGTTCTTGGGAATTGTTTTAGTAAATGGTTGGTTCAATGATAAACTAAGGGCAGGTGAGTCCATGATATCTCTCTCATGCATTGGGTAATGAGACGGAGTTAACTAGTTGAGTTTCTCCTAAGAGATTTAGTGAATATACTCTGATGGGTAATCCAAATGTAACTATGGAGGTTAATACTTATGTATCCATGAATGCGACAATGTAAGAATAATATATATTCCAAAAGTTACCTTTATGATTTATGATATCTATTAGTTTTATTAGAATATTATGATTTCATGAGGTAAGCTAAATGGTTTTCATTTAATGGGTGAAAAGTATGATGTTGTGAAAATGTTTTCAAGAGTTTAAAATATCCATGGACTAATGGTTTAATTCCTTATTTTATTTCCCTTAATGAGATTTTTTTGCTCATCCCATGTTTTTGAAATGTTTTATAAAGTTTATAATGTTGGGTAAGAGAAATCAATAAGACAATATGAATGTTATGAAAATTATTATCAAGAAAAATAATTCACATTAAATTTTAAAACATTTTAGATTATGAAAACAATTGATACAGAGTAGACTTGTATACTTTGTAATAGTTGAGTTGTTATATAATTATTATGTTTTAATTCTATAAAACTCTCAACCTGAAAAGATTCCCAATGTTAATGAATTTAAACTCTTTAATTAACTAAATAATGTGTAATGTTTAAGGTTGGGTACTTATATGATATCACTGATTAATTATAACCAATGAAATTTTAAAGGAGAATACACATTAGAAATTAATTTTCCAGTTAATATATTTATTTGCATGGAATTTTATAATGTATGATTTATGATTATATTAGTCGTGTGATCAACTTTCGAACAAATAAATTCTATGTTGAACTCTCACCAATGATTAAATATGAAGTTTCACACGAACAAGAACCAAATCATGTCTGTAAACTCAAAATGGAAATTAATTCAAACTCATTTATAATTTAAAAAATAAAAAATGGAAAAAATTAAACTATTTTTTTGTTCATAAAAACCAGACATTGAAAATTTTTCATCAATCTTGCAAACATGACATGTAAAATAATTGATATAGGTCACCATGGTAATACTTATGAGAGTATCGCCACATGCTTTCATCAGTGACCTCCCAATAATAACCTTTACTCCATCGATCACCATATGTCAAAAAAACTATCATGCTATAGAAAATGATCAAATCAGTGTTCTCTCTCTTTATCTGGTGTCGGTCCTCAAAATCAAATAAACTTCACCACGTGTGTTTATGTCTCTTCCAACACACAAATCACGAACAACTTTTCCCCCACACAGACAGAATCATCCATGTGTGGTGTAGAAATAACGAAATAGTAGAGGATATTGGTTGGTATTGGCTACTTGTCAAGGGTGGTGCAATGTGAGTGGTTTACAGGAGAGGTTCTGTCATCTACTAATCAAGCACCGAGAGGAAGGGTAGATCGGTGATAATGGTGGAATAGAAGGAGGGTGGTGCTCTGCCTGGTCTCAGGTGGATGAGAGTGAATCAGATATTGGACACTGGTGTGGGAATAGTGTATATATGGACTAGTTATTTTCTAGATAGGGTGTCACTGCCCTGGGAGTATAGTAGACCACCTATTGTGGGTTTTCTATAGAGCACAAGGGCTGAAAGATGGGTGATTGTATTTAGATATGGTTATGTGCCTTCGGATGATAGAGGTCGGTGGCCCCCTTAGGGTTTTGAGTGGCAATCCCGAGTTAATGAAAGAGATTCCCTCCTCTTATACAACATTCCAATCAAATATATAGAAAAAATTAGACAAGATAATAATAAAAAATTATTATATATAAAATAAAATTATTAAAAATAATAATATATAAATGTTTGTGTGTGCATGATCCTAAGGTTAGATATATTAAAATAATACATAAAATATAATTAATGGTTATCTAAAATTATAATTTATCCTAAAAAATAATCATATTACTATTGAATGTTAATCTAATTTAATAATAAAAAAACTATTAATAATAGTAATAATAATAATTTAAATAACAGAAAATGTCAAAAATAAAAAATACTAAAAGAAAAAATAAAAAAATTACTAATAAATATTATTAAACTAATATTAATTATACTATAAAAATAATAAAAGTGGTAGTAATTTAATTTTAATTAATTATAAAATTAACATAAACTAATAATATTCCTAAATATTATTTTTAGTATATATGATAACAAAAATGTATCAAAATATTTAAAATAATACAGAACTACAAAATCAACCTAAAAACACAAGAATAGGTTAGAAAGAAATTAACACTAAGTTAGAGAATTATAAAAATACTACTTAAACTTATGCACCTCTATACCCAACCGTTAGAGTAGGTAATGAAAAAAAGAATGATATCGGTTCATGAGGTGGTGGCATGTTGTAAACATGAATGATGATTTCATTACCCATTCGATAAAAGTGGGGATGGTTTTAGGTCATACTCAGAACATAAAAACATATTAGTATATGTAATATACTAATTTTATTATATTATAATTTTTTAATAATAATATAAGAGGTGGAAGAAGAAATAAAATACAAACGATCATTGAAGAACATTGCCTCTTCTTTGGGTAACATCATTAGGTTTGCACCAAAATCATTCTTAAGTTCACTTTCGGCCAAAAATAACGATTATAGGATAAGGTTAGGGAAGTTGGGAAATCATTTGTTCAGTTATTGGCTAAGAAAAAATATTATAAAGTGGTTAATAAGAGAGGATATGAGGTGTGCTTTTATAAGTGAGGTGAGTGGCACACATGTAATATTTGAAAATAAAAAGGTGTACCAATATTTTTCATATGCCAAAAGGGTCCAAAATGGAGTATAATTGAGACTTAGACATTATAATGTCTAATTATGTCCATAATATATATTTTAGACAACCTTTTAGGTCATTTTAACCCTTATCATTTTATTTTAACCCCTAGTAAATCTATTTTTACATCAATCACATTAAATAATATTTAATGTTTTCACTATACATTTCTATAAAAAATTATGTTAAAATTATTAAATAATATAAATAATGAGCATTCCAAATATAGAATCCATTTTTCTTATTTTTATCCATATATTTGTAAAAAAATATTTTAAAATTAATCTCGTAGACATAATGAGAAAGAAGGTTTTCAAAGCAAAAATTTTCAAAAGTTTACAAAGTTTTTATATCAACATTCTATATTAAAATGATTCCAACGAATTAAATTGGATAAAAAGAAATATAATTAAAGTTATTTTAATTTTAAAAAAATATAATTATAAGTTAAATGTATAAAAATAATTAATGAAAAAGTTATAAATTAAAATTCAGTATTTTTCATTATTCCTAAAAAATGAAACATTTTAGAAAAATATCAAAAATTCAACCACATATAATTTTTATACATTTATTTAAAAAAAATATGTTAATATTATAAAATTAATTTTTTAAAATTACTAAAAATTAATTTTATATTTATTTTTTGCAAGGAATAACTAAACATTCTTGTAGAAAAAAAATATAGTTCTTTAAAAATAATTTGTTTTTCTTTCAAATGATTATTTTTTATTTATAATAAATAGATAACCATAATTTCTATAATTTATTAATTACAAGTAATAAATTTTAATTTAATTCCTAGGTTATATCATTATAGTATATAAAGGTTCATTTTGACTTGGGGTAGTATGTTCTATAAGATATTGAAGATATTAAATTTAAAGAAATATATTTTGTCTGGTTTTTCGCCTCGATGTTTCATGTCACAAGTGCTATCAAATAAAAATTTCTCCCTTTATAATTTTATGCTGTTAAAATCTCCTCCAAATTAAATAAATTGATTCCTCACACAATAATCTTCATCTCAAAAATCAATGGAAAGAAATTTGAAAATTCCTTTATTAAAATATCACATCGTGAGAAGGGTTGATAAAGTAAATTCTTGAAAAGAGAGAAATTGAAGTATGAAAGTCATAAATAATAACACAAAAATAGGTTTCTAAGTTGGATAAAATTTGTTTCAATTAAAGATATGTACATGGAAGATAAAAAATAATAATTAAAGAGAGTGATATAGGCCATTTATCACAGTAAAGTGAATTTGCAAATTGAAGTTAAGGACTCGAAACTGTAAACTTGTAGTGATTTAAAAGACCATCATTTCAACATAAATGAAGGTATTTTGATAACATTTTGTTTCAATATAATGTTAAAAATATGAATAATTATTTTAATTTCCACAATTATAAGGAAATATAATTACTTTATATCATTCTATTTTATAGACACTATTTTATATTTTTCTTGTGCTTCGATCAATTTCTAATTTATCACCAGCACCTTGAAATAAATATCAAAAAAGTAATTTTTTCTCTATAAGAACTAAAATTTACTTTTAACTATACATATTATCCATAACAGCATGATAAGGCATTCCTTTAGTCTCTAGTTATTATTATTATGAAAAATTATTAACATAGGTTATTCAATATACATAAATCTCATTATGGTGATGTGAATCACCCTTGGTTTCAAGTATGTAACCCTTATTTTATATATTTTAAGTATATAAAGTGTTTGGGAGAAGCATGGGAGGTTTTGGAAACCTTTTGGAATATTTATTGGGTTTTTACTGGTTCATAGTTTGATCATGGTTTGTGGAAACTTTGAAACTCATATAGGAAACCATGCACATAGAGACAAATGGTAATGGGAAGGCGCACAGGCAAGTGCATAGTTTTTCCAAATCATGCATCCACCTATGAAATTCATGGAAAGGAGATAGTGGTATTTTTTATGGTTGGAACATGAATTTCATAACCATATGGTCCAACCATATGATTTACACATTGATTTAGAGGTTGGCACATAGTTAGTGTATGATTTTCCATAATTGTATGACTAACCATACACGGTTTAAAAACAAGATCATCAAAAAGTTGATATTTGTCATGATTAAATTTTAACCAATATTGTTTCCTCCAAACCAACCTTAACTTGTGATTCCTTTATCCCAAATGTTGTAGAATCTTCCCCCATCAAATTGGAAGTAGTCTGGAGGAGTTTCTTGGTGTGTGAAATCTGGATTCCCTCGATAAGTCAACATTTATAGTAGTTTTTCATGGTTTTTATTATATCTACTTTAATCCCTCTCTATATTTCTTAGATTTATTCCTCTATAGATAGATCTAATATTTTTAATTCTAATAATTGTTATTTTTTCATTTTTTATTCTAGGGTAATATATCTAAAGTGGAATTTTGGATATTCAACACGGTTTTGTGGATTTTTTCATGTTGTTCTTTGTTTTCACTATAATTCCCAAGGTAGGTGGCTTCACCCTCAACTCCACTTCTTAGAACATTAAGGATTAGTTTCAAATTGATTAAATTACATGTAATTTATTGAGAAATGTTTTCTCAAAGCATGGTACAAGCCCTCATTACTGATGGTTTGAGTATTTTATGGATTTTTTTGAAATTTTGGAGTTGTTGAGAGTGGTCGTGAAATGTGGTTGGATTTATTGATTTTAAAATTTTGATTTTAAAATATGACTTTATCGGATATTTGGTAAATGGTTTAATTTATATTTTTTCAATAAAAGTATGGTTTTATTGAAATGTATTGAATTTTTTTTGAATGATTTCAAATAAATAACAGTTTTATTAAAATGGTTTCAATTCATTGGTTTGAATTGGTTTCGGCATACAAGGGTAATGTGAGTTAATGATTTTGACATGAACCTTAATAAGGGTCGTGTACCATTATGGTACAAATGGATGTGACCCTAGATAAGGGCATTCTTAATTGGGACACAAGAAGATTAGCTACTTTGGGATGACCTAGTGGGCTAATCAGAAACCACTAGTGAGTATAAAACTATCTGAGAAGAATTCATGTGTTGGTGTGTGTGCTAAATCATGGAATAGGTATTCCAAAAAGTAAGGTAAAATTGTTTTAAATTATTGTTTTGTTTCTTTTCCTTGGAAACTATTTTAGTATGGAAAATTGTTTTTGTGTTAAACGACTTGGATTTGATGTAAACTATTTCAATTTTTTTATAAATTTTTATATATAAATGTTCTAACTTGTTTTTTCCTAGTGTCTTGAGTAGAGAAGTCATTTGAGAAAAGCAAATTGAGTTTCATTGCTCACTCATTATTTTGAATATTGGTTCTTTGTAGATATCATTTATCAGGACACCAAAAAAGGTAAATTATTAAACTTACTTAGTTGTGTGTCGTGATAATTGGAGTGTTTTGTGTAGTTAGGGCATAGAGCATGTTGGAGCATTGTATTTATGTGGATTTTCATTGAGTTGTGTTGGTTTTTTCTTCCAATGTTCACATTGATGTTAGTTTTATTCTACTATGGTACTCTAATGTAGTTTGGTTTGGATATAAAAGGTATTTATTTGAGTTGTTTTACATTATTATCTTACATCATGTTGTGGTATATTTTGTTTGGGAATTTTTAGTTGAGTGGTTTAATTATTAAATGTAAAATCATCCCACAATTGTATGGATTCCCTTGGAATTTATTTCCAGTCCTTGGGACCTTGGGGATATCACTTAAGACCAATTAATGTCCTTCCACCTTCCCAAACCAACGAGGAGGGACAGGATGTTACATGTGGTGTCAACATGTTTAGTCCGAAACTAAAAAGTGGTTTTAGTATTGGTTGGTCTTTGAATTAGTTATAATTTCTTAATCTTGTAGTTGAAATTAATTCTGGTTTATTCCTTATTTTGGATATGTAGAAAGGAATAGGATTTTCAGAACTTTAAATGTGGAGCATAAAAAGACATAGCTACCCAATTTATGTTGAACTTCAAGTTACCAAGGAGTTGGGTACAAAAGTGTTTTGGAGACACTTATAGGAATTGTAATCTCATTGTCATGGTTTTATACAATGAGACGATAATGAAATGCATTTTATAACTAACATCCAATGATAAGTGTGTATTTTATTTTGAGTAATGACATATATTTTGATGAAGAAATTTTGATTTTTTAAAAGTGTTGAAATATGGAGAAAGTGTCACAAGAAAGAAATTATATGAAGCTGAGTAGGTTATTATGTATGATCAATTTATAAAATTTATGGTGAGAGTTATGATTCCTTTAATTATACCCTTATAAAATCATTGTCTGATATAGGTGCTTCCCATTCCTTTACTGATTCTCGAGTTGTTGAATTGTTGAGTTTAAATATTGAGATGATACTGTCGGTATTGAAACAAAAAACTCCTCTTAGTCAATGATAATGTCAATATTTTATGTGTAGAGAATTTTATATAACTATTTATGGAGATAAGATGATATGGGATTTATCTATGCTAGAAATAGATTTCTCTGTCATAATCCAATATATAGGATCACATTGATTTTTATACCCATTGGGTTAGTTTTATGACTGATGATGGCATCAATCATTTCTCTAGAGTGGACTAGAATGTAAATTTAGGTGAAAATATATTTTTAACACTTGTAGTTAGAATGATTGTGTACCAGTTAGAATCATTGACTTTGACACTAATGGAATTGATCGAGAGTAGTAGTTTTCCAGCAGTTGCTTATTGATTTATGGATGTTTTTCTCAAAAATTTCTTAGGGTTTCCATCCATAAGAGAAGTGATGTTTAATAATGATATACTTCAAGGGGACAATCCCATTTTCCCTTCATATTACCAAATGTAACCAAGAAAATTAAAGGAACTAAATTTGTAGTTGGAAGACCTGGAAAAAAGGTTTATTCGGCCTAGCACATCTTTATGGGAAACACCGATCTTGTTTGTCAAAATGGCAGATGGGCTCTTATTCTATGTGTGTATTATCATAATCTTAATCAAGTTATGATAGATAATTGGTATCTAATTCTATACACTGATGATTTTTTCAATCAATTTAGGGGAGTTCAGTGGTACTCTAAGATTGACTTGCAATCAAGATATCACCAATTATGTGTTCTAAAAGAGGATATTTTGAACACATCTTTATAGAGTATATATAACCATTATGAATATGTTTTAATCCCTTTAGTCTTGTGAATTAACCTATAGTATTTATGGAATTGTTCAATCATATTTTCAAAGGTATCTGGATTTTTATATGGTGGTGTTTATGGATGACATGTTGGTTTATTCCAAGACAAGAAATAATCATGAGAAATACTTGGTTATAGTGTTGGGAATCTTGCAGGATCATTTTCTATATGAAAAATTTTCAATGTTTTATTTTTGGATACAAGAGGTATGATTATTTGACCATTTAATATCTGAAAAAGGTCTTCTTGTGGATCCGGGAAATATAGTGGTTGTTATTTCTTAGAAACCACCAAAACATATCTTTGAGATACGTTATTTCCTTGGTCTAGGTGGTTATTACCAATGTTTTTTTTCAGATATTTCTTGGCTAGCCTCACTAATTATAGATTTTACAAGGAATAGTGATCCATTACAATGGGATGAGGAATGTCATAATTCTTTTTAAGAGCTTAAATTTCTTCTTAGAACATCACCAATCATGATTTTTTCAGAATCAGTACAAGGGTACATGGTGAATTGTGATTCTTTTATATTAGATTTGGGTTTTGTTCTCATGAAGGGAGATAATATTGTTGATTATGGATAATGTTAGTTATGTTTACATGAGAAAAATTACCCAACACAAGATTTTCAGTTAGCTACTCTAGTCCATGATTTGAAAACATGGCTTCATTACCTCTTTGGTGAAAAATTTATAGGGTTTATGAATCATAAAATCTTGAAGCATATTTTCTCACAAATGGATTTGAACCCGATATAGAAAATATGGATGTATTATATCTAAATGTTTGGATTTACCATAATTTATACATAAGGTAAAGGCAATAAAGTAGTAGATGCATTAAGTATAATTTCATATTCCCAGTTTGAAAAGGAGGCTTTAGATCAATGGTAGTTCATGTCGGTCATAGCAGACATGAACTTGGAATGTGAATAAGGTGGTGATGTTCCAATTTTATTTCTAGTTTCATTCATTCCTGAGTTGGTGGAGATGATTAAAATGGAACAAACATCTGATTCTAAATGCTTTGTTTTAGGAGAAAAATCAATGATGAGATATCATTGAGGGATGGAAGTTGGATGAGAGTTCAGTGTTTTGGTTTCAAAATTGGATGGGTGTACCTATGGATTTTAAGGAAACACTTCTTCACACTTACCACCATTCAAAATAGGTTGTTCATCTTAGGATACAAAATATGTATAAGGATTTAAATTAACATTTTTTTGGTTGGTATGAAAAGGAAGGTGGTTGTGTTTGTTTTGATATTCTTAACTTGTCAACAAGTTAAAGTGGAGTATCATCAATGATCAGGTACGTTACAGTCATTAACCATTCCTATTTAGAAATGGGAGAAAATAGCTATGGATTTTATAACAAGCCTCCCAATAAGGGTTTGGAAGCATAGTTTCATATGGGGGATAGTGGATCAACTCAAAAAATTATGTCCACTTCATCCCTATTCAGTAATCTTACGGAAGATGAGTTTTTAAAATTATATATATGATTAGTGGTAAAGAGTCATGAAATACTAGTTTTTATAGTGTGAGACAAAGATATTGTGATTACATCTCATTTCTATAAATCCTTACAGAAATCACTTGGGACTCAGTTTACTATGAGTAAGGAATATCATCCTCAGATGGATGGGAAATCTGAAAAAATGATACAAATGTTGGAAGAATTTCCATAGGCTTGTGTAATAGATTTTGGTAGCACATGGTAAGAGTACACACCATTAGTGGAGTTATCATATAACAATAACTAACACATCTAGATATAAATGGGTCTTTTTGAAGTATTGTATTGAAATCCTTATTGTTCTATAATTTTTTGGGTGGAAACGTGTTAGACTTCACTGTTTGGGAAAAGCCTTATCTAAGAAAAAATAGAGAAGATTTTGTTAATAAGGAAACAGATGGAGATATCTTAGAGTTATCAATAATAGTTTTAGGACCATCTTCAATAACCATTGTCATTCGTGGTGAGAGATCATGTGTTTTTAAGAATAGTTACAAGTCTAGGTCATCATCTTTTTGGGAAGCATGTAAAGTTATCTCCTTGATACATCGGCCCTTTTTAGATACTAGAACGAGTTGGTGAGGTGTAATATCAGTTGTCATTTCCACCATGGTTCAGTGTTGTTCATAATTTTTTTCATTTATCTTAGTTGAAAAAGTTGTATCCTGATAATGACCAAAATTTTTGATGGGATCACTTTGACCTAGAGTCAGATGCTTCATTGGTGCACAAGCCAGTGTGAATTGTGGATAGGTAAGAGAAACTCTTGCGTGGGAAAATCATCAGTCTAGTATGGGTTTTTTGGAAACATAGTTAGATTTTTAAAGACACATGGGAATGGGAAAAAGAAATGGTTTAACAATGCCCCAAATTCTTTGAGCACACATGTGGTTTTTTATGTTCTGTGGATGGAAAGTCCAATGGTGAGGATAATGTATCACCCAAGATTTCTAGTAATTAACACTTCATTTATGTATTTTATGTATATAAAGTGTTTGGGTGATGTTTGGATGGTTTTAGAAACCTTTTGGAATGTATTTATGGATTTTTTATAGGATCATGGTTAGAACATGGTTTTTGGGAACTATGAAACTCTTACAGAAAACCATGAATAGTGATACATAATATAAGGGGAAGGCGCACAGGTAGAAGCATGATTTGTTTGAACTGTGTGGCCACCTATGAGAAACCATGAAAAGTGGGATATTGGGATTTTTCATGGTTGGAACAAGGTTTTTCTAACAATGTTGTCCAACCAAGTGAGGTCCTCTATGAGGTAGATTTTGGTGCAGGATTAGCACACGGTTTTTCCTAATAGTGCGACAACCCATGCATGTTTTAAAAACACGATCATACAAAAGTGGATCCAAGTTGGTATTTGGAATTAACGCATCAATTTTTATTCAAATTGACCCTAACTCAATATTCCTTCCCCAAAAGGCTATATAGAATTCCCCCCCTAATATCAGAAGTGATATAGAGTTATTTCATGGTGTGTTAAAGCCTGATTCACATAGTAAGTCATCTTTTATGGTAGTTATTCATTGTCTTTATTAGATTTAAATTCTTCCCTCTCTTGTTTTCTTAGATCTAGTATGTTTCAGATAGATATAAGGTTTTTATTCAAATAATGGTTATTGGGCCTTGTTGATGCTAGGGGGAAAGATCAAAGGTGGGTTTTTGAAGATTCAACCTGGTTTTGTGGAAATTTTCTTTTTTTTTCTTCATTTTCACCATAATTCTCGATATAGGTGGATTCACTATTGAATCCTCTTCTTATAATGTGAACGATTAGTTTCAAATTTTTTAAATTTCTTGATATTTATTTTTAAATTTGTGTTCAATTCATGGAGAAAACTCTCTTTAGTGATGGTTTGATGATTTTAGGGATTTTTTTTTGAAATTGTGTAATTGTGGAAAGGGGTTTGCAATGTGCTTTGTTTTCTTAAATTTTAAATTGTTTATTTTAAAAAATATATTTTCTTGATATTTTTTAAATGGTATAATAGAGATGTTTTCGATAAATTGATGGTTTTATTGAAATGTATTAAAATGTTTCTTTTAAGTTATTCAAAGGAATGTTTTTATTGAAATGGTTTTAATTGGTTGGTTTGAAATGGTTTTGGAATACATGGGTTATTCGAGTTCAGGATTTGGAAGTGGCCCCGAATAAGGGATGTGTACCCTTAGGGTAAAAGGGGATGTAACCCTGGATAAGGGTTGTGTGTCTTTGGGGCTCAGAGAGATTGGCCACATACTGAATACCTATTAGATTTATGAAAAACCTCTCATGAGTATTGAACTGTCAAAGAAGTATTCATGTAGGCGTGCATGTGGTGAATCATAGAATGGGTATAACTAAAATATGTGAAATTGTTTTAATGTAGTTTTTAGGTTCTTTTCCTTGAAAACTGTTTTAGTATATATACTATTTTTGGTATTAAACTACTTATCTCTGATATAAACTGTTTCAAAGTGTTCTAAATAATGTGTTTTATATAAATTTGCTAACATGGTCTATCCTAGTGGCATGAGTGGGGAATTCATTTAGGGATAGCCTACTGAGTTTCTTTACTCCCCCTACTTTATCACTTTACTGCTTTTAAAAATATCATTTATTGAGACATATTAAAAGGTAAAGTATCACACTTCTTTAGTGATGCATCTTGATACTAGGGATGTTTTTTGGAGTTGGAGCATGGAGCATGTTGGATCTTTGTAGTTATGTAATTTGTCATTGAATTTTTTTGGTTCTATATTCCATTGTATATTTTGATGTCAGTTTTCTTCTATTATGGTACTAATTTTGGCTTTAATATCAATGGTATTACTTTGTGTTGTTTTACATTATTACCATGAATCATGTAGTTGTTGTTGTTTTTGTTATGTCATGTTTGGTTGAGTGGTTTTATTTCATAAAGGGAAATCATCCCTCGGTTTTATTGAATCCCTTTGAATTTATTTATAGCCTTTGGCACCTTGGGTATGTCCCTTAAGTCCAAGTAATTTCCTTCCACCTTCTCAAGCCAATGAGGAGGTGCGTGATATTATATGATGTAAAACATTAATCTCTAAAAAATAATCCAAATTTTTACTTAAACCATTTCATAAATGGTTAACTTTATGACCCTTTAAAAGTTTAAGATCCAAAACTTTATAAAAAAGGTCCCTAAAGTTCCAAAATGAACAAGTCATTAATCCCCAAAACAAGATAAATCAGATCTAAAATGACACATACCAAGCATGTGACTAACATTATCATGTATTCTCTCAGAACATGGTAAAAAATTAAATTATAATAAAATCACATTGAAAACATGAATACTTCCTTATTCTTCAAGAATAACATAGATTTTTATATATAATCCTTAAATCTAAAAATTATGTAAACTCTATCGATGATATCATAGACCACTTTTTCAAAAAATAATTAATTAATCCCAAGGTATTCAGTACTATACAATTTAATTTATCAATATCAATCATTTCTTTAACCCAAAATCATTATCTCAACATCAGGAACATATTGATGGTTATCTTTCCATCAATCATGTGTTTCCCAAGAAGTTAAACTTTCCAATGGATCATTTTTTTGGTCATCGGTACTATTTAACATATGCTTTAAAATATTTAACGAACAATATTACCTAAAAAATACTTATAAATTAAATAATTCTTATATCTCAAATATCATTAATAAAATTCTCAAATGGAATAATTATTTAATATAAACACAAGAACATTAATCATTCTACTTCATTTCTGGAAATATTATAAGCTTTACCATGATCCATTAGCTTCTTTTGAGGTATATTCATTTGATGCCATGAGAATTAATTTGTGTAGTTCCCCATATCCTTATAGATAAATCATTTTACATTGGAAACATTTTTATTTCCCTTGAAATTATGATCACTATGTACTTTCTCTCAATGCTTATAGAAAACTCATATTCCCTTTAATCATGTACTAGGTTTCTTCATTCTATGATTATCACATGTGGGAAAACCCTTTTTCCTTCTTACCTTTATCCACCTTTTTATATATTTTCATATTCCTATCTTGATTCCCTTTAAATAAATAATACTTAGATAATTGTTTCTCTATATTTTTTATCACATGATATTATGTCCTCATATGATAATAATGTTTGGGAGACTACTTCCCATCAAAATATTGGCTTAATCCCATTAAAGATTAGTAATACTATTTTGATTACATGAATTGATGTGGTTCCTTGTCCTTTTTCTATCTACAATTTCTAAATGATGTCATATATTATATTATATCATATCATTATGAAACATAATTTATAATCCCAACACTAGTGAAACAATTAATATAATTGAAAAAAATATTCACATATAATCTCATTATCATAAACATGGTTTGTTTGGGGATATTATTACATTCAAATACATCATAATGGTTTGTAAATAAAATTTGAATTATCCTAATCATATCCCACAAGTGTGTTAAACCAGGTGTGTATTGAGGCCCATTGTTGGGCACTTAGTGATGATTGTTTCAATCCCAATGCACCCTTTTCGAAGTTATTACCCCTATGTACATATGTTCTAGAAACACATTCACTAATAGTATTCATAAAGTGATATATTTTATAAGAAAACCCACATAATATCTTCATTAACAAAACATTATTATATTCTTTTATACTTATCGTCAAGTTATATCCTAGGGTTATGTTCTCTAATATATGTTTTTCATAAATCGATTTTATAATAATTATTCTAAACTACCTCTAGTAACAACTATAGTGACCCAACTCAAGTATCACAGATCTAGTGTCGACTTTGTTACATTGGAACAAGATATAAGGAATATCATCCCAAAGGGCCAAATAGTTTTGTAGTATTATTAAACTATATAAATTAGGAAATTCACAATATATTTTAAAACATAAAATACATAATGAATATTCTTTGATAATTCCACTATTCCCCTTAGTGTATCCATTCATATCAATTATAAAACACTTCCTGGATTCCTAGTGAAAAATAAAACCCAATAAAGTGGTGAGATCATATGCTCAATAAATGTAATTTTAAAATAAGAAATATAAATAAATAAGGAATAATAAATATAGAAAGGTAAAAAATGAAACAAATTCCATTTAACCAAAACTATAGCATAATATGAAAGGAACAAATGAGGATCAAATAATTATATTTAAATAATCACATGACATTGAGAACATAGCAATGAATTTTAGAACTAATCAAATAATCATATAGAATATCAATAATTGGATTAATAATGATGGAATGAATAATGATGTAAATCTAAAACATACCATTAAGGCTTTGTTTCAAAACATCTAATACTATTGAGGCCTTGTGCCAAGACATCTATTTATATTGATTAAGTATTGAACAAAACCCAATTTAGTATATCTCATGAGACTAACTATTGCATCAAGAGCCTATACCAGGCCCTTAAATTATTTAATTAAGTCGAATTCATTCCTCATATTAATGGGGTGAGACATATTCAATAAAAAAATTCATTGAAAACAAAACATAACAAATTTTAATACTTATCCAAATCAATAAATATAATCATAAACCATCTAAAGTAAAATGGTGAATGGTAATAAAATTGTATATCCCTAACCAAACTGCTCATAAACCATCTAGAAAAATAATAAATACGGTATCAATACAACATATCCACATTTTATCATAAGTAAAATATATGTTTCATATTTTTTATGAATATAAATAACATGAAAACAACCTTAGAAACATTTTTTAGAAAAATAACCCTTATATTTTGAGAATTACATTATAAAACAAATAGCTCACAAGAACATTTTGAAAATAATTTTCATTTAATAAAACACTTTAAAACATATAAAGTAATCATTAAAAAATTTATTGGTCATGATGGTGGAAAAAAATTCATGTTGTACACGTTAAAGAAAATATTAATTTCATACTTTTAGTAAAAGCCAAATAGACATTATAATGAAAATAACATAAATTTTTCATTAAAATCATTAATCAAAATTAAAAATGGGTAAAAATTTATTTCACAGGTAAATTTTAAAATGTTGAAAACATTTTTAAGACCCATTTTAGAAAACATGGGGTTTGGAATAAAAATTATTTTCGATCGAAGATATAAATAATGTTAGATTTTATTAAATACATTTTCATAATCATTTGAAGCGCCGAAAAAGGGGAAATAGAAATATTACTTGAGATATTTAATTAATAACCAGAGAAAAATAAAATCTATTTATTTTAAAATAAAAAATATTAAATAATTCCCTCAAGGGAGACTTAAACAAAAATAATCCTGAATAATGATGATATTGTGAAATAAATGCTTACCACTTTGGAAACATGAACATCATAATCCCCAGGAAAGAATTAATATTAAATTAAAATTTTAATACCATGAAGATAAATTAATTCAATATACAACATAAAAAAATATCATTATATACAACATGAAAAATTAATAAGTATTTAATATGGTGTATGTCTCATGGATGTAAAAGTCACACAAGAAACTCTTACATTGAGTCTGACTCATCATGTGTGTTTTTTATTTTATGTAATAATAAACTTATGTTAATTATTTACATGATTAATAACCTTAATCAAATTTATTATTCCTTTCATATCACTTATTACCATTTTATATATTATTACTCAATCAGTTATCTTTACATCGAATGTTTCAATTATTTTTTGGCTAATGTGTCAAAAATGACTTTAGTGGATTGTTTATTATCAAATAGGTCATTTTTTAAACACCTAAATAATAATGTTAATGAATTTATTATCATATTTATATATAAATTATACTTTTGAAATAAATCATGGATTACTTTTCTAAAAAATGAACTGCATTTCAATCATGGAGACGATGGGTTGTACGTATGCATGAGTAACATTTCTATTTTTTCAACGATCATTTTGAAAAGGATATATGTAATATTTTATCCTTATATAATGATACTAATATCATAAATTCCATATTATTTCTATAAATATACCTATATATATAATCTATGTGATTATTAAAATTGATTCACCTTGCATCATGAAGGGGTTATTCTACAAGTACATGAACGACGTTATCCTCTTTTAGTGTGTGAAAAGGTAAAAAATGAAAATGATGGATTACCTTTTACAAATGATAAATATTACATGAATATCATAATTATGATACTTATATCACATAAATTCATTAACATTGTCCTTATCACATTCTATGTAAGGCATTAGTGAAAAATGAATCACATCGCTTTATGAAGTGGTAGTCCACCATACACACAAGCAACGTTATCATATCCCCTATAGAATAGAAATTAAAAAACATTATATAACATATAATGAATCAAAAGGTATAAATTTTTTGTAAATATCACATATATATATATTGATACATCATCATACCCAACCATGAGATGTGGTAATTGAAAAATGAATGGCATCAGTTCATGAGATGACGACCTTCTGTAAACACGAATGATGACTCTATAACCAATTTGATGTAAGTGGGGGAGTGTTTTGGTCATTAACATAATATAAAAACATATAATTATATTTATGACATTGATTTTATTATATAATCATGGTTTAATAATAATTTAATTAGGTGTAGGAAGAAATATAATAAAAATGCAGGTTGAAGAATGGTACCTCTTCTTTGGGTAACCTCCTTAGGTTTGCATGAAAATACATACTAGGTTGGATTTAAGATAAATATAAGGTTTATATGATGAGTGTAGGAATGTTATAAACAGATTTGGATTTTTATTTACAGAACAAAAATGGTTTTAAGGTGTTATAATGATATGATAGGGGGTGTCCTTTTATAAGCAATGTGAGTTCCACAATTGTAATTTTTGAAAAGAAAAAGGTGTACCCACGTTTTTCACATAAAAAGTCAAAAATAGAGTACTTTACATCCTTATAAATTATAAGTTATAAATATGGATATAAAATATATTTTATACATGTTTTTAGGTCATTTAATCCTTAATATGTTTTGTTTAACCCCCGGTAAATCCATTTTTACCTTAACCACTATAATTTTTCTTACTATTTTCCTAATTCATTTTGGTAAAAAAACTAATTTGACCATTTTAGATAATATAAATAATTATGATTCAAAATATTAAATCCATTTTTTCAAATTCCATTTACATAAGTGGAAAGTTATAAATTATAATCAATCCCGCAAACGCAATGAGAACATGGGTTTTCAAAGAGGAGATGTTTAAATGTTTACAAAGTTTTTATATCAAAATTCAATATGAAAATGATTAAAATAAAATATATTGGATTAGTATAAATATAATTGAACTAAATTTACATTAAAAAAACAAAACAAAATTTATATATATATATAATTAAAAAAATGTAGTTTTCAAATAAAATTTAGTATTTTCACTATTCATCGAAAAATGATACATTCTAGAAAAATCCCAAAAATTAAACCTAAGATAATTATGAAATTTTGATTTCAAAAATGAATTTCATTTTAAAAAATAAATTTTTAAGATTGTGTTACATGTCATATCCAATCAAATACAATTTTATTCATTTAGAATTTCTGGATTTCCTATACCATGCCATCTAAACATATTATTACATGATTTTTAACATAAAAATACATTAATTAGAAAAAAAATATCCTGAATACCACTCTATTTAGAAGACTACTTCCATAATAAATCAAATTGAGACTAAAATAAAACATTTTATTTTATTGTCCATAATGAGCTCCTAAATTATTTCAAGATCATATACTGCATGGGATAACCAAATGAATATATAGATAAAAGGGATGATATAAAAATTATGTGAAGGGAATAAACATTATTTGGAATAATAAAATGTGATTCAAAATAATATCATGGACTCATAAAATATAAGGCTCAAGAGTAATCACATAAGATAAAAACATAAATAATGTGGTATTATAAGATCATAGATCCATAAAAAATATGGAAGAAACATATAACATAAAATAAACATGATTCAAGGATAACTTCTAATAAAATATCACATGGTGGAAAATTTCCCATAATGAGTTAGGTTTACTCTATAATTCAATATATGACTCCTCCAGAAACTAAAACTATACACAATGCATTATAACACTATATGGGTGCACCCATCATAATATGTTCGTGATTATGTGTTCCCCCAAAAGAAAATCAATCATAAGGAATAAACATAATAATTAACCAAAGAAATAATATGTTTTTCATAATATTATCTCATATATACATAATTTAAATGTAATCCATAACATCAAATGTCGTTTTCATTGATAAAAATGTCTTTAAAATAATAAATTAATTATTTTGTAAGAAAAATGAAAATTTCACTTTGAAAATCACTTTTAAAAACAACGAATTACTAGAAAAAAATAAAAACATTCTCATTAAAAATATCTTTATAAAATTGTTAATGAAGCTTCAAATAATTTTGTTCTCGTGATAGAGGATAATTCCATACATGTCGTATAAGTTCAAAAATCATTCGTTTAATACTATTGTATAAAGGTTAATGTTTCTTTCATTTAGAAAAAAACAAGAAAATTCCATTAAAAAATTGTGTAAAATCAATCATGTGTAAAAAATTTATTTAATAAATAATTTGGATAATTTTAAAAACATTCATGGAAATATTTTTAGGAAACATGGATGTGATTGAAAAATAATTTTCGAGTGAAGGGAGAAATGAAGCTATCCTTTCTTTAAAAAATTATCAATAATTTTAAGTACCAAAAATAGGAAAATCATACTATTAAATTAAAATTTCATGAATAAATATAGGGTAATAAAATTAATCGTTTTTATAAAATAATGACTAAATAATTATCTATAATGTCATTCAAGCATAAATAATCCTGATTAAAATGAGATAAAAACATATGACCTTACTACTTTGGAAACATTTGAAAAATATTTTTCATAAATGAAATAAATGAATTGTAACTTAAAATATCATGAATTATAAATAATTCATGATATAATATGTAAATGTTCATTATATACACTATTTAATATAAATTAGGTGCATAAAAAACTTGTATCTCAAAGAAAGAAGTTCTGAGATGACACCCTTACATTGAGTCTAGACATTATAATGACTGTATTTTATCTCCTACATAATAAACTCATATTTATTATTTCTTTTACTAATAACCCTTTATTGTTTCAATACCTTGTATAATAAATATTTACTTTATTTATTTTAATGATGTATTTAATTACATAGTCAGATAGGTCTATGTCGGGTGTCTTAAGAATGTTCAGTTCATAATTTCAAATTGGTATTGGTGTGTTGAATGTGTTAAAAGGGGTCATTGTTCCATAATATATATAATAATAATAATTAAATATTTATCATTCTAAAAATAATTTTTACTTTTAAAAATTATCATGAATTATGGTTATGAAAAATGAACAACGTTACAATTATAGAGAAGGTAGGTCTTACGTACGCATGTGTAATATTTCCACCTTTTCTGTGATCATGATGGAAAGAAGGTATGTATTATTTTATCCATAAATAATGATAATATTATAATAATAATTCTTTAAATACTTGTACATATATCATCCATTTGACATGGTATGAAAAAATAAATCACATCGCTTCATGAGGCGGTACTATGTCTAACACACAAACGTTATTATAGTATTTCAATGAATGGTGAGGTATGAAAGTAAATTATATATTAATTTTATAGAATAATTATTATGTCAATAATATCATATATAAATATTAAATCCAACATCATTAAAATCTTTGATAGGATATGATGGAAAATTAATTTCATCTCTTCATGAGGTGGTAGTCTACTATACACATGAATGATGGTTTTGTTCCCCATTTAATTGAATATGAGAGGTATTTATGATATTAAATTAGCACAATAAAATAATATTATGTAATATTTTATTATTTTATTATATCTTCATTATTTATTACTATTTTAAGGTTGTGGAAAAAAAATAAAACAATTATTCTTGATTAAGAACGATACCTCTCCTTCAGACAATCTTTTTATGATTATATGTAAATCCTATTTAGAATTTATTCATTATCAAAACAAAGATTATAATATTTGGGGGTGGGATTATGTAAGGTATACCCTATGTACTTGGATGAACCATATGGGTTATTAAGTGTTTAAAGGGGAGGCTATAAGATTCAATTTTATAAGTGAGCGGGAGTGTCATTTTTGTAGATACCCAAAACTATTCAATAATTGGAATTCAAACTGAATAAAAATTCCTAAATGTTGATAAATAATTAATTAGATGATTGATATGGTCAATTAACTCCTCTATGATTCATAAATAAACTATTTTTAAAAAATTTACACCCTTTACCTCTTTAGTTTAAACCCCGGGTAAACTGGTTTTGGCATTGACCACAGTAACAGATGTTTACTATTTTTACTATTCATTATGAAAAAAATTAATTTGAAATTATTAAATAATATTAATCATTATGAATCTAAATATGGAACAAATTTTATCAAATTCAATTCATATAAGTCTCACATTTTAATTTTAAAATTATACCAACAAAATGTTTCGGAAAAATGGTTTTTTAAGTAATATATTTTAAAGTATAAGATGATCCTATTTAAACTATATGACATTTAATTATCATTATATAAATTAAAAATAATATAAATATATATATAATATAAAAATTTCATATAAAAATGTCTCTTATAGTGGTTATTTTAATTAATTAAATTGGATAGACTTTATGCATTTAAAAACAGTAGGCAAAAAACCATGTTTTAAGCATAAAAAATATATTTCAAAATTATGAAAACTGATGATTCAAATGAATTTAATTATATTATTCTAAATATAATGTTCAATATTTTATATTATTAGCAAATTAAAAATAATATAGAACTTTTAAATTACTTTATTTAATCAATAGATATGATAGTATTTGATAAATCAGTAATTTTTACTGTCCACTAAAAAACATTTAAGAAAAATCCAAAAACATCACCTTAAGATTATTTTTCAATGATGATTTAAAAAATGAAGTTAATTTTATAAAATAACATTTCTAGGCATAAATTAATTATATTATTTATCAAAAAAATAAATATATAACATTTTTGAAGGAATTATATTTTTTAATGAATAAAATGTCTTTAATAAAAGTTGAGTGCTTATTCCATGATGATTTATCAATAAATTTATATATATTATAAATATTATATATATCATAATGTATTTAATAATATTCAAAACTTTAAATTTAAAATATAGGTTATAAAAGTCACTTTTAAATAACAATATTTTAATAGTATATTGTAGTTCATTTTAATTTCTTCTTTCTTATTGTATAAAAGATGAAATGTTGTGTTATTTTAAAATATTAGGGTATTAAAATAATACCTACTTAAATAAATTTTTTCCTTATTATTTTATATTTTACTCAGTAATCAAGGGTATGATATTCTATAATTCCTTTTTGTAAAATTCGCATTATAAAAATTGTTAAAAAAATCTTCTTAAAAAGTGGGAAAGGGAAAAATAAATATTATAACATAACTAGGTTTACATAGAAGATCACATTAGTGGGAAGTAAAAACATTGGTGTGAAATTAATATCCATTTAATATATAATGTTTTACCATTGTTTTAAATATAGAATAGATTATCGATTTTATAAAAGTGAATAAGATTTTCATTTCGGGATCATTTTCCTAATGTTGAGGGATAATTTTACTATATAGACTAAGTACATAAGGAAATATAATTAATTTAAAAGTATAATTTAACATTTTAATTTTTTTTCACCATAATCTCATTTATTGTTGAAAATTATTTGTATTCAATATGATTTTATTTACTCGAAGCACTAAAATTAACCTCTAACAGATCACATCAATACATAAAATGATATCAATATATTCCTATAGTCTTTAGATATTAACCAAAATGAAAAATGGTTAGTAAAATGTTAGATAATCTCCAAAATGAATATGCCCTCATATAATCCTCTAAATCCAAAGTTCAACTAAAATCAATCTATAACTAAATAAAACTTCATCCAAAATAACCACAACATTCCAATATTTTAATTTTATTCTTAAAAAATAATATTTCTTGTTAAATCACATTCTATACCTAAGGGTTACATATTCCTCAACCTAATGAATCATTCACTAAAATATCATTAAACAAATCAAATTCATAAAAATTCAAAAATATTTGATCCTAAATTGTGTTTCCCAAAATTGACTTATTATTTATTTGAAAAATATTTTTATTAAAAAATCACACAAACCAGTACATCATGTAGGCCAGTGGTAGGAATTGTACCCTTTTTTCCCCTCAGTTGTGGGTTCAAGCCCTACGACCTTGCTGGAAGCAATGAGTTGTCACCGATCTTTCCACCAAATCCTTTTTTTATATTTTCTATGATCCAATTTATGCTTAATTGGTAACCATACATCATACGATTAAAAAATGGAACCATATTAAAACAACCACACCACATTCCAATTTTAAGAGAAAATCATCATGTCTCGCCTTTTTCAGAACAAGAGTTTCACGCCACGAGTTTTTAAATTCAAATTCAAAAACCTAAAATCTCTTAATAACCATGTGACAGACATCTTCATTTTGAGTTAACAAAATAGCCACCTTGAGTAGTGTAACTATTGATTCTATCACCTTCCTTGATTCGAGGTGACATAATATCTAACATCTAGTCACATCCATCATTATCTCTTCTCAGAACCATCATTGTCACCATCAATAATGTCATCGCTGGTGCATCCATCACCATTATCGCCATCCTCATCGCATGACACCAACTTCCACTTCATCGATGTCTACCACCCAAAACACCTTTCACATTCAACTTGCATACCACACACATAATATAATAACACAGATATCTAAAAAAATTCATTATCGTCATTGTCAGAATCACCAGTTGTGGATCAATGGACACCCATTCGCTCACACGAACACATCAAAAAGTCTCTATAGAAGATAACTCAACCAACCAAACTAGGAGGGTGGGGAGATTTTATAAACAAGAGTAGAACACAAGTATCGGGGCCTCCATAAAAACCTCAATGAAGTCAACACCATCAATGCTACTGGAAAATCTATCTTGAAAATATAAAGAAGAACCTTTGACTTCTGACCCACGAACCCAAAACATCTTTGTTGACACATTCTCAAGATTCGACTTAGAAAAGAGTAAGGGAACGTGAGGCTAGTGTGGGGTATGAGTGGCTAAGTGAAACGCAATAGGGAACCTACACCAAGACCACCAAAACATAGCCACATAATAGTCAATCATGAACATCACCTTGAAATCATCGAAATAAATGAGCAGATCGTCACCAGTCGTCATCCCATTTCAATCAAGGAAACAGAGCCTCATCAATGAGGGGGAATGAAGAAAGAAACTGAGGTAAAAAAGAAATTGGGAATTAAAATAAGAAAATAGGTATGGAAAGAGGGGTAAGGCACTTCCAATTCATCCCCCTTCAAATCACTGGTGAGAAAACTCTAGGACAAGAGGAGAGGGAGAGGTTATCTCTTCGAGGCTCCTTGTACAAAGTTCACCTGGCTTGCGGTTTGTCTTTTTTCTTAAATATGGAAAATAAAAGTTATAATCATATTAATAATACACCTTGATCCTATAATGTATTTAGAAAGATAATGAACATCTTCAAAAATATCTTTAGTCGTCAAGTCACATTTTTTAACCTATATGGTTTTCTATCAATCTCTTTTTTTTCTATAAAATAAAATAATTTTAATTAACTATAATAAACCCAATATTAATCACATATAAAATATTAAATTTTCCTCAATAATTTATTTCTATATAAATTTTACCTTACCATTAAACTATCTTTCTAGTTTATTTGTACTATTCAACATATTCTTGAAAATATTTAAAGAAAAACTATAGTAAAATGATCCATAGATATTTCATAATAATATAAATAAAAAAATCCACAAAATTATTATATAAATCCCAATAATAAAAAACATTAATCATTCCACTTAAATTATTATTATAAAATAGTTCCTTAGTAATTAATCCTTATATTAGGGAATTGACTCAGATAATGACCTAGTTCCCCACATCTATGGTATTGAACTATTTATGGTTCCTTAGGTTAAAAATTATTTTCTTGCATCTTGTTTACTAAACTCTTAATTTTCATTCATAAAGTTTCTAATTTGTGTCCTTATTTCCAACACATAATGTATCTTCTAGTTCTATTAATGTATTTTACATGGTTCCACTTCCAATATTTTTCACATGTAGAAAATTCAATCATATTTTCTTTATCAGAGTTAACACTTGAACATCCATAAGATTATACCATTATATTTGAAGTCATATTTGTAAATTAAACTATATTATTGTTGTTAGAAATAATTTAACATAGTTCATTTTTAAGATAAAAAGATGTTTAAATTCCATTCCCATTAGATTAGGAATCTAGTTAGAAAAATCATTACATTTCCTATCACATTGGTTATTGTCATACTTTTTATAATTTTCCTCCATTAACTAATATATAAATAATAATATGAGAATACATTGAAAAATAAACATATAAAATGAGAAATTAAAAACAAAGGAGTTATAACTTCTAAATGATAATTATTCCCTCACTTATGAGTCTTTTGGATTTAATTAAGGTTATATGTGGTAATATTTTCCGTTAGGTTTTCTTAACTATAACTTTTTCAAGTCCTCCATAATAATTAATAATGAGTTTTTGGATTTACAGAGCATATCCCCCAATAATTTCAAATCAAGTGTGGAGTTGGGTTTGTTATCATGCACTGGGGAATGATCGATTCTAGCTAAATATGACTTTTTTGAGTTATTATCTCTAGGTAAAACTTTTTCATATCCACATCCAATTATAGTATCCAAACAAGGATGTAATTTCTAAAAAATCACTCTCTATATCCTTCACTAATATTCTAGGATATTTTATTATACACAGAATTATCCGAAGACTTATCCCTTGGGTTCTCACTAAATATTTCTCATCCTAGTTTCCGAAGGATAACTGAACCTTTTATATGATACCAACTATAACTACCCATGATTTTTACACATATTATTACATGCTTTTTTTAAGAAAACAACCATTAATTATTACCCAAATATCATGATGCCTTGTGTATTTGGAAGATTATCTTCATAATACATCAAAGTGGGACTAAAATGAAACTTTTATTTTATTTACCACAATGATCTCCTAAATTTTTTTGAACTCCAAAACTATATGGGATAACTAGAGGAGTATATAGAGATAGGGTTCAGATAAAAATCCTAGTAAAGGAATAAATATGATAAGGAATAATCACTTTTGATTCGAAATTATATCATAATATCATAAAATATATGTCTTGGTAGTAATCACATGGGATCATATCATAATGAACACAGATTAATAAGATCAAGTCATCTTATAAAATGTGACTGCAAAATATAACATGACCTAATCTTGAATAAAGTATAACTTCCTAAATAATATCATGTGGTGTAAAAATTCCAATAATATATTAGTTGTACTCCCTATTTCCATATATGACACCTCGTGAGACTAAATATTTACCCAATGAATTAGAGAACAATTCTAGTGCACCCACCATAACATGTTAATGATTATGTGTGTTAAAAATGGAACTTGATCCTAAGGCATAAACATAACAATTACCCATGGAGAAAAATCGGTTTCATAATCTTGTCCCATATATATATTATTTAGATGCAATGCACAATATTTAAGGTTGTTTTTATTAACAAAAATGACTTTAATAGACTAAATGTAATATTTCTTGTGTAAAATAATCTTTTCACATTGAAATTTAATTTTAAAAACTAATAATTTACAAAATATTCAGAAATAATTTTATTTAAAAATTACCATGTAAAATTTTATGTGAGACTTGAAATAAATTATCGGTTAGGATGGAGGAAAATTTCATACATGTCATATAATTTAATAAACGTTCTTTCTAACTATTGAAAAAATGTTAAAAAGTCCCCTATTTAGAAAAATAAAAAGAATATTTCTTTCAAAACATTCATTAAAAATTCAAACATGGGTAAAAATATCAATAATAAATAATTTAGATAATTTAAAAAAATATTTAATTTCTTTAGAAAACATGGATATGGAAGAAAAATAATTCATGGCTGAATAAAAATAAACTCAAATTTTCTTAAAAACATTTTCTATATCCTTTTAAGTTCTAATGAGAGGAAAATGTTACTATTACATGAAAATATCATGAATAAATAGAGGATAATAAAATTAAATGGTTTTATTATGAAATAATAAAATAATTTCTTACAATGGAACTTCAAGCATAAACAATCCTGATTAAAATGAGATTAAAACATAACACCTTACTACTTTTGTAGTTTTTGAATGATAACACCCATGAATTATGTAAATGAAGTGTAATGTAACATATAATGAATTCATACATATTCATGATATAATATATAAAGGGGTAGTATATAAACTGTAACACCCCGAGCTTCCACGATACGCTTCTCTTTCAATAATGCAATAGCTTGCATTGCACGCAAGTTAGAGATTCTAACACACCGCGACTAATAAAAATAGCCATTATGAATAGTAATACCCACCTTTTGAAATTATATATATTTTATATTTCAAAATGTACTTCATTTTTGGATTCGGAATGTCGAAATTAGCCTATGTTGAATTTTTTGTAATTTTCTGAGAACTTCCAAATTTTTATGAATAGTGAAAAATACTTAAAACAAATTTTTAATAAAAATAATTTATAGTGATAAATTATACTATTGAGTGGTTTTAAATTATAATTAGAATATATTTTTACCATTTTATCCAATGGTGTTCATTATAATTAATTTCATTTTGAAATTGGACATAAACAATTGTCAATCTTTTGATATATATTGTTTCTTAAAAACACGCTATTTGTTGTGACAGTGGGAATTAATTATAAAATTAATTAATGAAACTTATATGTTTGTAATTTCATAAAATAGATATCATTTTTGAATTTGGAATATCAATTATAGTTTAGGGTGAAATTTTGGCATTGTTCTGAAAAACTTCAATTTTTGATGAATAGTGAAACCACTAAGTGGTAGTTAAATAACTGATTTTTCGTTTAAATGAAATATTACCACTTCTATGATTTGATTTTCAAAAATCCGACATACATGGTTGTCATTATAATGTAAAATGTGGTTCAATGGGATTAAAATAATTTTTGGTGAATAGTAACTTTTAAGTTTAATTAATCGCGATTAAAGGTAATTAGTGTAATTTAAGGTAAGATAATGTTATAATAATATGAAATGACCTTTACACTTGTCCTAACCCTATTGGATTAGTCATGGCCGACCAAGACAATCCATGGGTCAACTTGGGGACCCCATGGAGCCACTTTGGTAGGAAAATGACATAAATAACTTTTATTTAAAGTTAAAATAAAAATGTCACAAACATAAGCTGTTTTACTAAAAAAAATTAAATGGGGTTATAAAAGTCATATTTTTTACTATAAATATTAATTATAAAGATAAAAATATTTCCTACATCATTATATTTTGTTTATAATTTTTAGACGTTAAATAAATTAAACTATTTATGACACCATGATGATGCAGCGATTACCTCATTAATTAACGATTTAAATAAAATGAAAAGATAATGTAAAATCCAAGGCATAAACTTGTCAAAAACCTATTAGATGAGTAGATTTAGAACCCTTATCACCTTAGCCTCTAATTATATAAGTTTGGGACCTTTATAATCCGAAAAGCATTGTATAATAAAGTAGCATTTCATTATTTTCCAAGAGTACCCCTCCTCTCCACTTATAAAAGGCCCCCACCACTACCACCTTATTCACACATTCAAGCCATTTGGCTTGGACAACCTCTGCCCAAATACTCTCCCAAATTCCCTCCCTTACTCCTAGAAGCCTCACTTTGGGCAGAACTCTTCCCAAAGAAGCCTTTGGCTCAAATCAAAAAAAAAAGTTACCCGATTTTAAGGTAATGTCTTCTCTTATGTTATTTTGTTTTATTTTTCTTATCCAACCCCCTAAACTCTTTTTATTAATTTCTAACAACACCAGTATCCTCAATATACTAGGATGTTGTTATAAGAATTATTCAATCTACCCTTACACACACCTACATCTAATGGTTAAAGAACATATTGTTTCTGTGGATGGCGAATTTCTGCCTCACGAAACGATGATTGTTCAACACTCATATAACACCTCTAATGGTGGCCATTTTGATGACACTATTTTCATATATGATATATTTATTATGTTTATGTTTTCCTTATGCTTCTTTATTTCTAATTTTTGCATAATTTATGATTTCCATTATGGGTAAACGCGATAATTTCATTTTAGGAAGTGCGGACTACCGCCCCCTCAAAGTGATTTGAATCGTTAATGCCATATGTGGGATGTATAAAGGATGGAGTAAATGGTATTATACATTATATTATACTAGAATTATATTATACCTTTATATAATTATAATTTCATTCCATTAAATATGAAATAGAAATGAAAGTAGCATTCATGTGTACGTACGGCTTACCGTCTCCATGAACGGTGCATTTCGTTTCTTACCTCTAAACGTTATGGAATATTATAAATGAATGTATATACTGGATATATATGAGATATATGATATCTAAATCATGAATATAATTCAGGATATAATGGATATTTCACCACATGACCAACTTGTAATTATAAGAAGTTTATTTTTGACTCAAGTACCTAAGATCGACAAAATGACCGTTATTAACTTAAATAATTACATAATGTTCATAACCTGGTAATAAGTGATATAAAAGGAATAATGAACATGAAAAAGGATCTTAAGTAAATATAAATTAACTCTAGTTTATTATTCAGGAGGTTAAAGAATGATCGAGTCAAGTCGGACACGAGGTAAGGGAACTTCTTAACCCAATTTCTATTCTTTGGGTTAATCTCCTACTTTCAAATTATGTCATGATATTATTATGTCATATCTTGTATTTGTAATTTATTTATGTGTAATTATAGTGAATACACATAATAGATCTACTTTATTTAAAAAATGATCTTTGTAAGGGTCTTCGTCTCAATTTCCTTTCATTGAGGCATATTTTTTTTATACACAACTTTCTTTTATACGGTGTATAAACCCCTTTGACATTGACTTTTATTCAAAAAGGAATCTTTTTTTACAAAGCGTTTTACTAAACAACAAAAGTAATGTTTTTGTCTTACGTATGCGGTGACAACGACTTCTCCGTTGTCGCGACCATTATCTGTGTTTCGGCTTCCTCTACAAGCCATAACTTTTTAAATGAAAAATAAATACAAAGTTTTAACTTTCGTTTATTTTGATATTGAAACTGGTTTTGAAAGTGTTTTTCTTATATCCATGTGTTGTATTGATATCTTGTGATTGAAATGTGGAAATGTTATGTTTCCTTTATGCACGTTTTATGTGATATGATTTTGTTATGGTTTATGATATGTTTAAACTTGTTCATATGAGGAATGCATTGGACTTAATAAGTGATGGGTGGAGCCCTCTATAGCTCCTCGATGCATCGGTAGGTCTCATGAGACAAACTAGTGTCTTGGCACGAGGCCTTGACAAAATCTTATTTGTGGTCTTGTAACGAGGCCTTGGCTACGTGGTTATGATAGTCTGGAAATATGCATTCCATCATTATGAAAGTGGTTATTGATATTTCATGTGATTATTCGACCAGTAGAATATCCATGTGAATAAGTAAATGGAATTATCTCATTTTACTTTTGCCATATTATGTTGAAGTTCATGTTTAAAAGGCTTTTGTTTTAGTTATACATTGCCTTAAATGTTAATGTTTATTTATGAAAGCTTCCGCAATATTGTTATCCTTACTGAGAATCTGAGCTCACCCCTTTCAATGTTTTAATATTTTCCAGGATGTGAAGAAGTATTGTATGAATGACCTGCAGGGATAGTCAGAAGAGGATATGAGTGTGGACTATAGAGACTTTGTTATTGTAGTTTTTCACTTTATGATGTAATGTAACATTTATGAATGTATCTAGTGTTTCCAAGGCTACTAAACTAATCGGTCTTTAGAGACTTGATCTTTTGTGATCATGCCAATTTTACGAAGTAATGCACCGACTCTGGGTAGCTGGGTTCGGGGAATTACATAATCCATTTAAAATAAAAAAGGATTATAAAAGAAAATTTGTCTTGAAGAAGGGAGTTTTGAGACGAAACCCTTACCTCAAGTCCAAACCTTTTTGTTTATGTATGTTATCTCCTTTATAAAAAACATATATAAAATATTTTATTTCTTAAGAAAATTTCCTAGTTTTAACCCCTGGTTATCAAAACATTTAATTTATTTATTTTAAAGATTTATTTAATTAATTAATCAATTATATTTGCATCGGGTGTTTTGAGGATTCTCAATTCAGAATTTCAAAATGGAATCAGTGTGTTGACCATATTAAATGGGTTCATTATCAAATTTTATATATAATAATAATTATTAAATATTTATCATTATTATACATAAATTAAACTTCTAAAAAACCATGAATTATTTTTATGAAAACTAACTATGTTATAATCAAAGAGACGGTAGGTTGTAAGTACGCGTGTGTAACATTTACATTTTAAGAAATCGTGATGGAAAAATGTAAGTGTTATTTTTTCATTAAATAAATAATCATAATATAATAAATATAATATTATTTATATAAATAAACTTATATAAATAATCCATGTTTTTTGTTAAAAAATTAATTACATCACTTCGTGAGGTGGTAGTTCGTCATACATACGAACGGCGTTATCATTTTTCAATGGATGGTAAATTAGGAAGGTATATGTTATATTAATTTTCCAAAATTATTATTATACCATGAATATCATATATAAATATTAAATATTTTTTCATTAATATCCTTGAAATTCAATTATGTAAAACAAATTACATTCGTTCGTGAGGTTCTAGTCTTCCACACACATGGATGATGGTTCTTTCCCATAAGATTGAAGAGTTATAGAATTTAGGTTTTTAAATGAACATAATTACATCATATAATATGTGATATACTGATTTTATTATATCATCATGACTTAGTAATATTTTAATGATGTAAAACAAAAAATAAAACAAAGATTCTCGGTTAGGAATGATACCTCTTCTTCAGACCATCTCTCCATAATTATGCCTAAATATTTATTTGATTATATTTATGATAAAAAAAGTATTATATGATGTTGGGAGGGATGTAAGGAATGTAATTGAGTAGGTATTTTCTGTATCACAAGGATTTTGTATTTTTTAAAGTGGTGGAGAGAACATTGTATTTTATAAGTGAGAGGGAGTCTCATTTTTTTAAATACACAAAACTATTCAATAATGGGATGTCACTCTACAACTAGGTGATTCAACAATTGATAAATAATGGATTGGAGGGAAGAAATTCTCAATAAAAACCTCTAAAATTCAAAAATAAAATGTTTTAAACATGTTACTCTCTTTACCCCTTTAGTTTATCCACTCAGTAAATTGGTTTTAACATTAACTCTGGTAATAGAATTTTACTATTTTCACAATTCATTGTTAACAAAAAAATAAATATAACATATTAAATAATATTATTTATTATTGTTATAACAATTTAATATATTTTATAAAATTAAATTCACTAAATTGTGGACACGTAATTTAAAAAGAAACCCATAAAACAAGTGGAAAATTTGTTTTTCAACAAATATACTTTTCTAACATAAGATAAACTTACATCAACTATATTTATTGTAATCATCATTATATTAATTTTTATTCATATATATATATATATAATCTATACATTTCATTTAAATATTTCATTATTTTGTGTAATTATTTTTATTTTGAATCGATGGAAAATCCAAAGTTTATTAAACTTTTTAGTTTACTAAATGGGCTGAATTTAAAATCAATCCTCAAAGTGGAATTATGAGATTTGAAACATTTAAAAGTGATTTTTTTGGATACTTTGGATGAAAAATTAAGAATCATGGGTGGATTGAGGAGTTTCAGGAGCTCTAGACTCAAAAAAAACAACATTTGGTGGACCTATAGAGGGCGCACAGTTTGTATGAAACTGTGCACCCCATAGTAAGAAACATTACAGCCTTATGCCGGTAGGGTAGATGTGTTTCGCATGGGTTGTTCAGGGTTTTCGAAATCACATTCCTATCCTACATGATTTTCTTTGGAGGTAGTATTCTCACACTTTACACTGCACGGCTTGTGAACCATTTGGAAAATTAGACAGGTAAAATTGTGTGGTTTAACCTATGTTAAAATATATATTTAATGAAATTTAAAATTTAAAAGAAAAGAAAATAAAAATGGAAACCAAAGCCTCTCCACCCTTCTTACCCTATCCCGATGCAGCACCCCCCCCCATGTGGGTTCCCCTCTGAGATGCGTGTGATGCATCTCCCAGCCTCCTCCTTGCTCATTGATTTCATTTGGATCTCCCAATGATTTCTCTTCAATAATTTATGTTAATATCCCTCCTCCCTTCTCATCCCTTTTTATGGCTTTGTTTTTGCTTCTACATTACCCCATAGAGTTCGGTTGAACACTAGGTCAAGGGTTAGCAAAAAAAATTATTTCTCCTTATTTTACATAGGGTATGAAATCGGTTCCTTGGGTCTTGTTCATGCGTGTTCCAGCAACCGCGATTGAAGGAAAGGTGGTTTAGGGTGTTTCAGTTCACCTCCAACGTTTTTTGGTAAGATCTTCCATACATTTCTTGGTTCAGTGTGCTTTGAGGATATCGTCGCCGTCTTAGGAGAAGTTTTATCCTTGTTGATTGGTTTCAAACCATCTAATTTAGGATCTTTAATTTTTTAAGGTTCCTAGTATTTATGGTCTGGTGCTTTGGACCCTACCGTGTGATTTCAAGTCATTGAGTATAATGTTAATCACTTGTATATGCATATATAATTATATTTTTATGTGTGTAGGTTCCCCCATTATGTGTATATTTATCCATGGTAGTTAATATATAGGTAGAAAGCTATGTGTACCTAAATATATATATGAAACTACATACGTAGGTGAGTGGAGATGAGTATATGCATATAAGAATATATGTAAGGTTCCCCTTGTACATGTTCATGGCCATGAAGAGGTGTGCATAGGAGCTAGGTGTCATTATATGTATGTGAAAGTGCATATTATTGGTGGGGGAGGATCAACTTCTAGTTAGAAAGCACCAATAGATGAAATGTACTTTTGGGTTCCACCTTGAGGTAAGATCTATCCCCCTTCCCTTTTAATTTATGAATGCATTAATTAATTAATAGTTCATTCTTGAACTCTTATTAATGATTTTATATTTATATTATTTTTTATTAAATGATTCTATTTAGTTAAATGTAAGTAATTACTAAATAAGATAAAGGAATGTTTGATAAGAAAATTCATGGTTTCATAAAAAAACCCCTCCATCGGAGGTGTGTTGTCTTCAAGATAAAAATTAGGAAGTAAACTTCTTTGTTTTCCTACTCCGTAACCTTTGTTCTAAGCTTATACCATCATGTTATTTATGTTATGTATCAGGTTTTGAACATGACCTTAATGAATGTTCCTAAATTATTTTCCCCTTATGGTCAAATGGTTGTAGCCCTAATCACCTAATTTGATCTAGATTAACCCTTAAATGTAATTTCCCTTGAGATATAGTAATTAAAAAACTTTTTTAGGTTAATTTAAATGATATAGTGGAATCATTTATGTGAAATGACCATAACACTTGTTCCTTCAACCAATTTTCCTTCTGTAGGAAAATTGGGTCAGTTAACCTTGAGTAGGATGGCTCACACCGAACGACATGTCTTGAATGAATGTTTTATCCATAATCAATTTATTTTATTGTACCAAATGGTTTAAATGACGTAATTAAATATATTTGAACATTGTTATTAATATTCATAAGAGGCATTGTTTTATTCATTATATTATAAATGCATTGACGGTTTTTATGAATGGGGTAACGCCCTTATATGGGTTTGATAAATGACCTTCATGAGAGGTATATGCATCATGTGGTGATTTGAATATGAATATGACCAAGCCTTGGATATTTTTTAACTTCAAATACATAAGAGGCTATGCCTTATGAATTGATATATAAATGATTATGGATGGGAGGAATTCTTACCCAATCCGAGTCTTATAAATGTTTATGTATGATAGGAATTCTTAACGCATTCTATCTTATTATATATTTATGGGTGGTAGGAATGATTACCCTATGCCAGTTATAATCTATACATGTTTATAGATGGGATGTGGTCTTACCCTATCTATAATTATAAATGTTTATGGATAAGAGGAATTCTTACCACATTCTGGCTTATTATATATATATTTGGGTGTTTGTGTGTGTGTGGGTGGGAGGCACGATTACCCCATTCCAATTGTTATCTCTATACATAAATTGATGGGAGGAATCCTCACCCCATACTAGTTATCTTCTATTTATGGATGGGAAGAATTCTTACCCCATGCTAATTATCTTCTATTTATGGGTGTGAGGCATTCTTACCGCATGCTATTTATGATCTCTATATATATACATAGGTATATATATATATTGAAACAATTATAAAATTATTACAGCAATGATCTAAAGCTAGTATTGTTGTCAGGTGTCCCTTAGGAACCTCAATGGGAGTTATATATTTATGTAGTTTCATTTATTAAATTATTCATACCTTCACAATATCTAATTTATATTTCACTAGATTTAGAATGACTCAGTGGGTGTCGGCCTACTGATATTTCATCTCACACCCTACTCGGGTACCTTGGTACTTAAGTATACCTTGTATTTTTAGTACCTAGGTTGTGTGATTTGTATCTTATATGGAGAGTTAGGAGCAAATCACTGAGCTGGAGCTCAGGATTCTTAAGAAGATCACCCATTGGGAGTTTCCATATTTTTATTATTTTTTTTACTTTATTGAAAAGCATGTTGTACTATTTACTTCTTTTAGTTTTCTATCATTACAATGTCATGCATTCATCTATTTTATAAACTGGTTTTGGCCATTTCTAGTAAATCGTTACTATTTTTCTTCTACTGTTTTCTTTCATTTATTTACTTCTTTTATTGTTATTTTCTTCTTAGTTTCTTTTTTACCATTGTGACACTATGATATGAGGTTATAGTCTCCCCATTATCACTTTCTAAGACCCTCACTATGAGTCAGCAACCTATTTCATATGGGGAGATGTGCTTGAGGCCATGTGAGACACCAGTCCGGCTACTAGTTTTATGGTAATTTGAATCGGAATGTTATAATGTGGTATCGTATTTTGTTTCATTTACTTTGTCTTACTATTTTGGGTTGGTAGATAGGATATTAGAAATCTTTTGTCACCCGGTTAACACTCATTATTGGGACTGATCACGCCACACACAAGAAATGACCAAGTGCCAAGGGCTGGGATTTTTTATTATGTTGTTATCTATTAGATTTGATATGATTTCACCTTGATTGATTGAAGTACTTTTCACTCCTTATTATGAACTTTATGTAATTTTTCCATGTACTGGTATAGAAATGAAGTTCAATTACATGTATCATAATATTCACATAGAAATTCACATGCCATGCATTGTTGCATACCATATAGTTTCATTAGTAGTTTTTCTATCGATATGATAGTGTGTTGTGTTGTGTGTTATTTAGAATGACTTAATTGAAAAAATGACATGCTGTTGTGTTACTTCTTATGAAAAAAAATCATTTTTGATTTAATATATAAATGGTTCCATGGGATGGAAATATATGGGTTGTGAAAGAATTGGAACCAGTTTTTCATTATAAGGTGTATGGGTGCCTCACAACCTAGAAATGGTAACTAGTATATTCAAAACATAATGAGCATGATTAAAACTATTGTTAAAATGTCAAGTTTGTTTAGGTTTGAAAGCTAAGGTGAGTTGGTTAGTAAAATGGATCCAAATTCTAAACTATAAAGTGTATGGGCACTTTACATCTAGGTAGGTGGTCTCTTATATGGTTGGAACAATGTTTTTAGCCTAATAAATTCAAAAATGAAGATTTGTTCCATAAATTAGAGCCAATTTTCATCTTATCGAGTGTATGGGCACTTAATGACTTGGAAAATGGAAACCCATACTAAATGTAATAGTATAATGTATTGTTAAATGGATATTAATGTTAAACTTGTTTATTTTTAACTTGAAATGGATTCTTTAAATGCTTAAAAGTGAAAATTGACCTAAGTCAGTCATTTGGGGTATGTATATATGAGATGACCCATTTGGGTGTTTCAATTTCTGAAATTAAGTAATTTCTTTTGGGTTTATTTTTAATGAAACAATGATGGGTAAAATGGGACCTTTGTAGGTTTCATTATTTTTGAAAAATGAATTTAGATGCTAAATTTCCATTTTATAATATAATGTCAAAAAAATAATGGTTGAAAATGGAGTTTTATGAAACATGCATGTTTTCATTGATCTGTTTGTTTAAAATAAAGTTATCAGTGATTTTTTTGAATGGGGTACTTGATATATTGAATTTAATATTTTAATTTCAATAAAATATTAAATGTGATTAAATATAAAGTTCTTAAAATGGAACTTGTAGCAGTGTACTTTGTTTAAATACCCACTTTTATGGGTGGTTTGAGATTCTCGATTGATCTTTCTAAGGATAGACCCTTGAGCATTTCCAGTAGACTTTGTTCCTTTAGTACTGGCTGGGTGATTAGATTTAGATCCTAGTGACTTTTTTTGGCAGGACCAAATTCTTGGATCAACTCTGGTTCCTCATAAGGGACTACCTCTTGGTAGTTATTCCCCTTATAAATTTTTATCCTTCTTATATTATGAGATGTATAACATTGGGTATCATTCAAGTATCATTGTACCGATTAGGAAAATCATTTTTTAAATGAATTCCTTGTTTGGATGGGTGGTTATGTTTTTTCTTGATCATGTTATGGGTGTGAGCATCAATTAATGCTCAGTTTCATCTAGTTAGACATGCATCAAGAATGGTTAGCTACTTCTTAGGTCATTTGACCCTTTATTCTTCATAGTGATAGATGAATTTTTATGGAATTTTCCTTAGAAATTGTCCTATGCCGAAATATGACTCTGAGATAAATCTCTTGTATTTTTGAGTATTGTCTCGGGTCATCTCCTTGGTAGAGTGACTTGAGTAGTAAAGAATCAGTTCATCTTTTTTCTTGGGATGAATTTCCAAATACTCTTGTGTTATGAAACACCAGTCATCGCAGTTTTGGTTCCTTATCTAATTCTTTGATGTTTTTTCATGGCTCAAAGGAGAACCACAACGATTTTGGTAAATAGGTTATTCCAAGTATAAGGAATAACAAAGAGGATCATTGTGAAATAGTTAGTTTTTCTTGAATGCCTTTGAGGCTAGTGAGTTTGAATCATATCGGTGCTCGCTCGGTAGTATAATGATGATACAGTTGGTTGTGGTTTTAGACTTTGAGAAACACCTTTGGTCTTTGATAGACATCCATGTAAAAGTTTAATGAACACAGAATTCCTTAAAGTGGTAAATGAATTTGTTTGGTTAATGAAAGTGTGTCGATAGGTGAAGCTAAGTTTCCTCTCAGAAGTCGACCATCTATATTTCAACTGATCTTCTTGGTAATCTTTAAAATCCTCTTAGTGTATTCTGCTAAGAGAAGATAATTCCCCTTATCTTAAAATTTTCCTAGATGTGATAAGATATTTTATGTCTTACACAGTGATGAGGTTTTAAGAGTTGTTGAAATTTTTGGGTGGTTCTCTTTTAGTGTTGCATGCTGGGAGTGTGGTTTCCTTCGGGGTTTGGTCTGGAATGCCACCAAAAGTTGGTCATATACTTGGATGGACGTGTTCATGGTGAATGTGATATGTCTTGGGTAGAGGGAATCACAAATCAACTTGTAAAATGTCGGTTGTCTAATTCAAGTGTCTCTCTAAATGTTAAAATGTAGTGGTTTGACTTATCTTCCTTTTTCGCAAAGTAATGGTTGGTGAAGCACCATCCATGATCATGTAATTAGGTGGAGACGAGTTCAGTTTGTGTATGGCAGGGTCTTTCATGATAAGTTGGCTCATCATTGTTAAATTAGGATGATTGAAAATTGAATTTTTCATCATTTCAAAATCACACTAAGAGCATAAATAAAACTCTTATAAATGTTATTTGTAATCAATTTTTGAGAGTGGGAAGTGTTGTGACTCGGAATTGACTCTTTTTAAAATTAAATTTTAAGGTGGGAAGTAACTTTGTTTTGATTCTTAATGATACAATTATGCGATCATATCTATACCCACTAGGATTAGGTAAGTGTCGTATTAGTGTTTGGTTGGGAAATAAGCATTGGCTTGAGTTTTAAATGGATAGAGTGTTGGTTGCCTTTTAAATTCTTAAGGATGTATTGGGTGTTTGTAAATGCAACATAGATATTTAATAAAAGATTCAAAATCCTTATAGATAGTGTGATGTGTATGTTGTTCCTAGAGGATTCTCAAGGATAAGAAGTGCTAAGGTGGGAAGGTTGTGACGATCTCCATTTTGAACCAGATGAAAATCCAAATGTTTTTAAACATTTTCATTTACTAAATGGGGAAAATTTACAATTGGGCCTCAGAATATAATTAAGAGAATTAGAACCTTTCAAATTAATGTTTTTGGGCTTGGGTGGAAACCAATTAAGTTTTTTTGGGTGGCTTGAGGAGTTTTGGAAGCACCGGACCCAGAAAACCAACTTTTGAAGGACCTGTAGATGGTGCACGGTTTTTTTGAAATTGTGTGGCCCATTGTTGGAAACTGTAAAGCCTTGTGCAGGTGGGTAGAGGCATTTCTCATGGGCTATGTATGGTTTTCCAAAATATGTTCCAATCCTGCATAGTGTGACTTAGAGATAGTAGCCTCGCACTGTACATTTCACAGTTTGTGCACGGATTTGAAAAACATGCGGGTAAAACTGTTTGGTTTAGTAAATTTTTAAAAAATAAATTAAATTGAAAATTTAAAGAAAATAAAATAAAAATAAAAACCTAAAACCCTCCCCCTTCCTTACCTGATCGTGGTGCATCCCCCCCTGGGTTCCCCTTTGAGACGTGCATGATGCACCTCTCGACCTCCTCCTTTCTCATCAGTTTCATCTAGATATCACTATCATTTATCTTCGATTCCTTAAGGTAAGATCCCACCTTCACTATCCTCCCTTTTTTCAGCTTCATTTAGGCCTCTCCATCGCCCCAAATGGTTCGGTTGAACCCTAGGTCAAGGGTTAACTGAATTTTTTATTTCTCCTTTCATTGTTAGGAAATGAAATAGGTTCCTTGGGTCTTTTTCATGCATGTTCTAGAAACTTATTTCAAATGTGAGGTACTTAGGGGTGTTTTTTTTCTGCTTCCAATGTTTTGGGGTAAGGTTTTCCATCAGTTTCATTATTTATCACCTATTTTATTAGTGTATCTGAGTGTTTTTGACTTCCATTTTATTAATTGGTAGGACGTTGGACTATGCCATGTTATTTTTGTCCACTACTGGCATCTGAGGGGAGGTTCTATCCCTGATTCTTAGTTTCACACAATATAATTTTGGTTATTTAATTGTTTTAAAGTTTTTAGTATTTATATTAAAGTGCATTGGACCCTAACATGTGATTTCTAGTCACTGGGTCTAAGGTGAGTCACTTGTTTATGAATAGGTAAGTATGTATATATATATATATATGTAGGTTCCCTTGTTGTGTGTATATTCATTCATGTAAGTGAATATATATGTATGGGGCTAGGTGTGTCTATGTGTTTATATATAGATATGAAAATTAATACACAAGTGCGTATAGACGAGTATATGCATATTAATATATATTCAAGGATCCCCTTCCACATGTTCATGGCCATGCAGATATGCGAATAAGGGCTAGTTTTCCTTATATGTATGATAAAGGGAATATGATTAGTATGGGAGAAACAGCTTCTAGTTAGAAATCTCCATGAGATGAGATGTTTTTTAGTTCCACTCTATGGTAATATCCCTTCCCTTTCTTTTCCATTTTAATTTATGAAAGCATAAATTAATTTTTTGTTCATTATTTCACTCTTATTAATGATTTTCAATTTATAGTAGTTTTTATTAAATTATTCTATTTGGTGAAATGGAATTAATTCACAAATAATATAAATGAATGTTTGATAAGAAAAGTCATGGTTTTCTAATAAAACCCCTATAATAGAGTTGTGTTGTCTTCAAGATAAAAAGTATGAAGTAGACTTCTATTCTTGCCTACTATATTTCCTTTGTTCCATACATATATATTTATGTTATGTTTGGAATGTATCAGGTTTATAACAGGACCCTTATGAATGTTCCTAAATTATTTACCCCATATGGTCAGACAGTTGTGGACCTGAACACATAATTCATTATGTCTTAACCCTTAAATGTAATTTCACTTGAGATATAGGAATTAAATAGACATGGTTAAGATATCTTAAATGATATAGTGGCATCCCGTAAATAAAATGACCATGAAACTTATACCTTAAACCAATTTTCCAGGTTTAGGAAAATTTGGCAGTATGACCTTGACTATAATGGCACACACCGAATGATGTTCCCTTATTGTATGGTTTATCTATAATGAATTTCTTTCCTTGTACAAAATGGATTAAATGAAATATTTCCTTGAAATGGAGTTGAACTTGACTATTACTATTCATAAGATGCATTTTCTTATGCACTATATTATAAATGTAAATGATGGTTTTTATGAATGGGATAACACCCATATATGGGTTTGATAAATGACATGAATGAGAGGTTTATACCTCATGTGGTGAATTTAATATAAATATAACCAAGAATATGATATTGTTTAATTTTAAATGCATAAGAGGTTTTTTCTTATACATTTCTACGTAAATTTTTATATATGGGTGTAATTATTACCCAATGCCAGTTTATTATATATATGGTTGGGAGTAATGCTTACCTCACACCAATTATAATATCTACACATTTATGAATGGGATGTATTTTTACCCCATTCAAGTATTGTAAATGATTACAGATGGGGGCATTATTACCCCATTCCAGTTTATTATATATGTTTGGGTGGGAGGAATTCTTACCCCACACCAGTTATAATCTCTCTACGTATATGGATAGAAGGTGTTATTACCCATTTTTAGTTATCTTTTATTTATAGATTGGAGGCATTCTCACCCCATGCAAGTTATCTTTTATTTATGGATGGGATGAATTCAAACCCCATGTCAATTATCTTCTATTTATGGGTGGGAGTCATTCTTACCCCACACCATTTATGATCTCTCTCTATATATATACATATGTATTTATAGATATATATATATATATATATATATATATAGAAATGGTCATACTATTATTATGGTAATGAGTCGAAGCTAGTATTTCTACCAGGTGTCCCTTAGCAACGGAGACGGGTATTATTTATTTATGTGGTTCAATTTATTAAATTCTCCATAACATTACACTGTCTAATATATATTTCACCATATTGGGAATAACATTATGTGTCCTAGCCTACTAATATTTCATCTCACGCCATGCTCGGGTACACTTAGTACCAAATTAGACCTTATATTTGTAGGACCTAGTTTGTTTGTTGTGTTTCTTATACCTGGAGTTAGGAGTAGAGGACCAAGCTAGAGCTTGGGATTCTCTATGAGATCTTTTATAGGGATTTCTTTATTTTTATTATTTTTTTATTGCACTGAAAATAATGTTGTATTGTTTACTAATTTTAGTTTTATATCATTATAAAGTCTTTTATTCATCTATAGTATAAAATAGCATTGGTAATTTCTAATAAATTGTTATGATTTTTCTTCTATTGTTTCCTGTGATTTATTTTCTGATTTTAATATTATCTTCTTCATAGTTTCCGATTTACCATTTTTTTCACTCTGATATGATGGCATAGTCTCCCCACTGTCACCTCATAAGACCCTCGATGGTCGTCGACAGGCTCTGGCATATGGGGAGACACGCTTGAGGCCATGAGACCCACCATTCTGGCTACCAATTCATTGGTAAGTTGGACCGAGATGTTACACTATGGGTTGTTTTAATTAATTAAAATGTATAGATTTTGTGCATTTTAAAACTGATTGTAGAAAACTGTGCCTTAAGTATAAAAATAAACATTTATCAAACTCGTGAAATTTTATTATTAAAATTTTTTAGATTTTTCTAAATACAATTTTTAATTTTTATATTAAATAAAATTAAAAATATAATCTAAATTTTACATTACTTTATTTAATGAAAATAAATTTTAGTATTAAAGAAGCATTAATTTTCACTATTCAATGAAAAAATGAATCATTTTAGAAAAATATGAATATTTATATCTAAGTAAATTTTGATATTATGATTCAAATATGATATCAGTTTTATAAAGTAACCTTTAAAAAGTTCCATTAATTAATTATAATATACTCCCATAGAAAGTAATGGAAATCATTTTTGAAGGAAATGTATTTTTTAAGAATAAAGTGGATTTATAAAAAATTGATTGCCTATTTCCATAGAATTTATAAATATATTTATATCAACTAAAAATTATATATATATTTCATAATTTATTTAATACTATTAATACTCACCGATTTAGTGGATAATTTATAAGTGTGTAGTTTATATACAAATATGTTAATAGTATATTGTGGTTCGTTTGAACTCAGTGTTTCTTGTTTTATATGCTATTGAACATAGTGATATTTTAAATCATTAAGTGCTAAAATTGTATTTAAATATTACAACCTTATACTATCTAAAATTATAATTAATAAATATTTGGTAGTTTTTTAATTGAATATGTCCTTATTATAACTTAAAATTTTAGGAAATTCCATAAAGTGTCCCTCCCCTCACTAATAAAAGAGAACCTACTCTCCTCTTTTCTCCACACTTCAAGAACAATTTTTTTTATCTAATACCTACCCAAATACATTATTCCAATAATTTAACACATACGTTTAGCCTTTTTTTATTATAAACGCCTTCTATGATAGATTTTTGTCTAAATCTAAAGTGGATGTCCAAAAAATATGTATCCTTCTTAACTAAACATTTATATTTTATTTCTTCTTCTACCTCCATAAAATCTTATTAAACCATGATGATATAATAATACCAGTATCTCCTATAAACATATATTATATTATGATAATTTTATAACATATATCCATCAAATCTTCTATCAAATGGGTAATAAAACCGTCATTTGTGTTTATGGTGGACTACCATCTCGTAAATCGATATAATTCATCATCCATCAGCCCCAATCATAGCTAGTTATAATAATGGATTTACTATAAAAATTATTTTAATGAAATTTTTATCATTATAGAAAAATAATATATGATATGCTTACTTACCATTCCATTCACTAAAAGATGATAATTTTATTCTTACGTATGTGTGGACAACTACGTCCATAGAGCGATGTGATTCATGTCTCATCACCGCATCACATGGATCATATATATAAGTGTATTTAAAGAAGTTATATTAATTTTTTTAATAATTATAACTATTAAAATATAATATAATGCTTATGTTCTTTCTATCATGATCACTAAATAATGGAAACATTACTCATACGTACATATGACTTATTGTCACCATGATAGTAACACATTTCATTTTTCAAAACTATATCCCACGATTGGATTAAAAATTATAATTGATGTATAAAAATTATAATTATTTCATGATTATTACTATATATATGATTAAATAATGAACTATTTTAGCATATTCAAACTACCAAATTCATTTTGTATATATGAACTGTATATTATCCACACATCCAGTATGAACTTAATTGATTGATTAATTAAATATAACATGGTATTAAATAAAATTAAAAGAATAACAATATTAAAAAGTTTCTTAATATTTTAAATAATTAAGAAAAGTTTATTGTTCAGAAATATAAATAATGTACGTGGAGAGTCTGTCCTAAAGTAATGGATTTCGTCTCAATATCCATTCAGTAAGGCATATTTTAATGGTATGCGCCAAATTTATATTATATGGTGTATATATTGACCATTTTTCATATTATATCATTAATACTTCATAATTAATGGTATTTTAAGTTTCAAAACATATTTTTCATCAAAGGGTATTTTAATTGACAATTATCAAGTGGTAATTGTTATATATCTCCATTTATTTTCATTGGGTTATATTACTTATTCATTGTATCTAGAATTCTAATATTATTTTTATAATGTATTTTTATTATTTTATGTTTTCTTTATTCTTGATTTATGTGAATTTAAATTTGATTCACAGAACAAATTCATTAATTATTCCTTAATTTAAAGGTATGATCTTTATAAGATATTTCGTCTCATTTTCCACTCTATTGAGATGTATTTGGTATTATGCCCCTATTTTTTTAGGATTTGTATCTACTGAACCTTTGATATATAATATCCTTAATATATGTTTATTTATGATATTTAATATTCCATTTTTCTATTTCTTTCATGGGGTAATTCTTAAAAGTTATTGAATTGTTAAGGAAATATTTCACAATATCGTCATTATTCGAAAATGTTTATGTTTAAGTATCTATTGGAATAATTATTTAATATTTTTATATTAAACCCAATATATTTTCTTGTTATCTAATTATTTCTAAATATTAGATGTTTTTCTTTCATTTTACTCTTTTAAATACTTAGGATACAAAAATAACATTTTTAAGGAAAACCAACTTTGTTTTTCTACTAGGCTGAAAATATTTTTCTTTTATGTCTATATTTATTATAAAATGCATTATATAATTTTTTTCTATTATATAAAAAAATTTAAAAAATTACCCATGTATGAATATTTACAAAATGGTTTATAAGAAATATTCTTTTCATTTTCCAAACAAGGTAATTTATTGTTTTTCCCGTAAATTAGAAAGCAATCATTTTTTTAACATACTCGGCATGAACAAAATTTTCCTACATTCATGACCACTCATTTAATTGAATATGAATTTATATATTTACAAGGTTATCGTAATGACCCAAACTTTTTAAATGATGTTAGTTTCCAAAAAATGTGTGTTATATTATATTATACAACAAGACCATATCTCTTTAATAATGAAGTGGTATTTATAAGTTATAAAGGGAAATGTGACCATCGAGATTCAAACATTATATGAACATTATTCAAATATGACCATTGTGAACTTCAATATGGATAATAATTGTAATGTTATAATTTTTGTTTATAATTAGTAATGATTTTGAATAATTAATATAGAAAAAAGAAGTAATAGCCTCAACTATTGAGTCATGTTGTGTGATGCCCATTATTTTAAAACTAGATATGGAGGTAGCATCACCAGGGTTCTCCATTGACCAAGACTAAGCTAAGAATCAACATGTGAATCTATAAATAAATGTATTACATGATAAGTTCAAGTTAGTTTTAATTACCACATGGTCGATACTTATCGAACCACCCCATTAACTTATCATTGTTGCACACCAAGCCCTTAGGTAATACATAGGTGTTATAAGGGTTTATGTGTCCAAGCCTTAGTTACTTAAAGATTAATTTATTTGTATAAATAAAATTTTTATTCCATAATTTCTATTTTAATAATATTTTTCCATAATAAAATATATGTTTAACAGAGATGAATTTGAAAAATTAAATTCTTTTAGACACAAAAGGTACTTTAAAAAAACATATAAACTTTTTATAATAAGCTAAGGTATTATGAATAATAATATTTTTAATGAAATTATATGTCAAAGTTTTTAAAAATATAAATGATAAAATAATTTTATTATTCTCTATGAAATTTTTAAGTGTCAAAAAATTGACAATGCATTAAAACCTGTTATTTTTTAATAAATAAGAATTTTTGTATTTAGATGTTAAAATTATCATATTTATATAATTATTCTGAAAAAATAAAAATCATTTTTTAATTCATAACATCAAAATTAGGTTAGGATGAATTTGTAAGAATTTTCTAAAATACTCTATTTTTCCATGAAGAGTAAAAATATAGTTTGAGGTTTGGGGTATATTTAAAGACTTAATAATTATTTCATAATGATGTAATAATTAATTATCACAATACATGACCTAAGGTATGTAAATTTATTAATATAAAGTATTTTAATATATTTTAATAAATTTCCAAACCTATAAGTTACTATCCAAAGTCTGAAATGTAAACTTTAACTTTAAAAACATTATTTTGTAAAGGAATTTATTTTTCATGCAAAAGTATGTAATAAAAATGATTCTTAGTTATTGTGGGTAAAAATAACTTAAAATATGATTTAAATTCCCAAAACCATGGACAATGTAATTGTTCTCCATTTTCCACAACCTAGATTTCCAAGGACTATATTTTTTAAATATTCAATGAATCATCCAATTTTACTATAAATACACACCCATTTCTCTATTTACATTAACTCAAAATCCATCCTCTACGATGTTCTTGTGGTTATACCATCCAAGGAGTCCACCAAGGTGTCCTCAAGCTCCCAAGGTTCCATTTTTTAATATTTAAGAGTAAATGATCAAGGTAAGTGGATTATCCTTCCATTCTCATCAATTCAAGAACCTCTTTTTGTATATGTATTCTTTATCATACCATGGTGAATAAACTTTCTAATTTTCATTTATAACACCTTATTGGAAAACATTGGTTAAATTATTATGAATGTATCATTTAAATGTTGTATCTAAATTTTGATGTTATGGTTCATATTTTTATTATTATTATATACCTCATGTTCCCTTTATTATTCCATAATGGCATTCCTCATGTTCTGATTAATATTCCTCATGATCACATGTAAACTACTTCTTTTACTGGCCCTTGTGTTCACCCATTTACTTTGATGTATGTCCCCATGATATTATATGTAGTAAATGTGCATAGGATGAACCAAGGATGATATATTATAGTGTATTTAGAAGAATATTTTTTATGTTTTCATATTTCATGTTCCTGATTTCCAAGAAACTAAATATTAAAATATCCTCTATATGTTCAATTTAATGGAATGTTTATATAATAAAAAAGTTGTATGTAATAGTTGGTATCAAAGGATGATTTAGTTATTTGTCAAAATTGGGAATATAAACCCTTAGCATGAACACTATATAAATGTTTAAAAAAATGAAAACTTCTTAGTATTTTGATTAAATATTAAGTAGTGGTTTACAAGAAATTAAATCCCTTTAAACATGTATATGTACCTCTAGCACATATGTATCTAGGGGTAACACCTGAAAAATTTTGTTTGACCTAGACTCAAAATGGAACCGGTGCACAATAATGGGTCTTATTGCAATCTTTGTTTGACCCTCTAATAGGATATGTTTGGTTAATCACAAAATTTTTATGAACTATCATAAAAAAATTATTTTCTCTCAAAGAGTAATATATTTAAGTTTGATGTTTTAAGATGTAAAATTACTTTGGAATTATAAGGTTCTTAAAAGAAATTTTTTTCTCACTAAAATTTTATTATTTTTGAAAATTGTGGTAAATGGGAGGACCCATGTAAATGGTGAGAACAATGGAAAATTAACTAATGACCCTTTAACTGAATATATAATGGAAAACATTATGAGAATGATGAAATAACTAACTCAAGTTGTAAAAAATTATTTGAATCAAGTTGAGAGACTGAAGTCACCTTTTAGTGAAAAACATTCCATTGAGTCCTTCATGAATCAATTACTACCATCATTCATTAGTTCTAATGAACCATTGATTATTGAACAATGTTTATTCTCTATATAAATGATATTTTCTCTACTCTCCTACTCAAAGAAAGAGAATGTTAACCTTGCAGTATACCACTTAGAAGGAGAAGTTGGTCAATGGTGAAAAATAATTAAAAACATCAAAACAAGAAAGGATATTGATGCTATGGATTAGTGGGAGTTTAGGGGAATCTTTTTTAATAAGTATTTAACCATTTTTATGAGAATAAAAATGTATAAGAAATTACTCAAAATAAATAAGATGTAAAATGAATCAATGGGAATCTATGAGATTAAATTTACAAGACCTTCTCAATAAACATATAGATTTGATATGTATCCTAAGGTAAATGTTGATAGATTATTCAGTGGAATACGAACCCATCTATTGAGTAATCTATCCAATAGATAATATGAAATCTATAAGGCGATAGTTCAGAGTGCTATAAAGGTTTAACCAGAGTTTAGAGAGATGCATTGGTAATATAGAGGTAAGGAAAATAAGATATTAATGAAGCTTAACGTTGGGAGTAACTTTGATTATGGTAGAGGATAAAAGAAATTGACACTTCCCACATGTAACAAATGTGGGAAGAAGTATTTGGGTAACTTCATTATCTGGAGTGAAAAATGTTACATGTGTATTAGATTTGGCCATAAAACCCAGAACTATCATAATGAGATGAATCCTCAAATTCTCAACATAAACAAGAAAAAGAGAAGATGGCGCAGACCCATCCCGAAGTCCAATGATTCATATGTAGAATGCTTGGGAACTTTTCTTATCATTTTCAAAATCATTAGATAATGGAGGGGAATCACCATCAACCTCAGCTTTGGCCAATGGAGAAACATTGTGAATTTTCAATCATGATGGATGAAGTAGAATATAAAAATTATGTGGTGGTAGGTGCCCTCATTGTTCTCTCAAAACTAGAAAGTACACTATTTGATTCTAGTTCTACACATTCCTTTATTTCCTCTAAGATTTAAAATAATATAGAATCAATCGCCAAGAATATAGATGTATACTTACTAGTCAAGGTTCATAGATTTATTATCCTAGAATTAGTAGTGTATATAAACTCTAGTATAATCTTTGGGAAGTACAATATCATCACAAATCTAGTAGTCAGTCCCATTGTGGAATTTGTTACTACAATAGGTATAGACTATCTCTCAAAGTATAATGCTAAGATAAACTTCCAAAGAAAATAAATTTTAGTAGTATTGAATGGAAAACCAATAGACATTTTCAGTGAAGATATATGGTAATTATGAGTTTTTTATTCCACTCATCATAACTAATGCTCCTTCTATATTTATGAATTTGATGAATAAAGACTTTAAAAATACCATGAAAAATTTGTGGTAGTTTTTATTGATTATATTTTCATATATTCCTTGTTTTTTTAGGATCATGAAGATCATCAAAGTGTTATATTAAAAACTCCGATGAATTATAGTCTATTTGGTAAATTCATCAAATGTGAATTTTGGTTACAACTAGTTTCTTTCTCATGTCATATTTTAAATAATGAAGGAAAATCCATTGATCTTGTCAAGACAAAGGTTGTGGAGGATTTTCTATATCCTAAAATAGTAAATTATATTCAGAGTTTCCTTGGTTTAGTAGGATATTATAGGAGGTTTGTGAAAATAAATTCATGACTTTTTAATCCACTAACCATGTTTATTCGAAAAGGCGCTAATTTCATCTGGAAAATAGAGTGTGAAGAAAGATTATAATAATGAAAGAACAGACTCGTTACTACACCTATGTTACCTCTACCTTCTATTAGATAAGTATTTGTTATTTTTAGTGATTCATCTCTAAAGAGTCATGGGTTCATCATCATGTAAAATGAAAAAGGTGATTTCTTATTCATCTCAATAATTAAAGCCTCATGAGAAGAATTTTATTATGCATGACATTGAGCTAGCTATGATTATTTTTTATCTGAAAATATAGAGGCATTGTCTTTATGGGGAGAAATTTGATATATTAAAAGAAAAAAAATTAAGTATATATTAACATAAAAGGAATTGAAAAAGAAATAAAGGAGATGGTTGGAACTTAAATATTTGGCCTACTCAATTTCATTGTCACGCTAATAGAGAAAATAATGCCACTCAAGCATTAATTATGAATGACCATATTGTCTTGTAAATGATGAGGGATTAAGGAGATCCATTGATCAATGAACTATTAAGTTTGGTCATGTGAATAATGAGGGAAGGTACATAATCAATCCTATACAAAATGATTTCCTCAACAATCATTACAAGAGAAGATCAAGAAATCTCAAAGAGAATATCCTTCTCTATAAAATAAGATCAGGGATGTAAAGAGTGTGAATTTTCCTAAGTTAAATATTGATAAAGAAGGTGTACTAAAATTTCATACAAGGCTATATATTCAATCTATTGTAGAGATAAATAAGGAACTGATGGATGACTCTCATAGCTCGATATTCTCTATAAATCATGGAATCACTAAAATTTATAGGGACCTATGTGATCATTGTGGTGGGACAATATGAAAATGGGTATTACTAACTACACTAAAATATTCTTAGTGTTTCAACAAGGGAAGGAGGGGTGATAACTTCCAAAAGGGGTATTACATCCATTACCCATACCAACATGGATGTGGGACAATATCACTATGGACATTGTCACTAGTATCCTAATACTATCCAAAGAAAATAATAAAATACGGGTTATAGTAGACCAACTCACCAAGACTTCCCATTTCATCACTATTAGATGAGATTTATCTCTTAACCAACTTGGAAAGATTTATGTAAAGTATGTGGTGAGGTTGAATGGGATGTAACTTTCTATAATTAATTATCATGATCCAAGGTTCACATCAAAATTTTGGATATGACCCAAACATTATCTAAGTACATAATTAAATTTCAGTATGACCTATCACCAGAAAACTGATGGTCAATCTAACCAGACTGTTCAAAAACTCAAGATAATGCTCAATGGAATTTAAATGTGGATGGTATCAACACCTCAAATTAGTTGACTTCTTATACAACAACAGCTTTCACTCAAGTATTCAAATGTAACTCTATGATTCTCTATATGGTAATAGATGTAGGACACCTTCCTGTGGGAGTGAATTTGGTGAGAGAAAGTAATTTGAGCTTGATCTTGTGCAAGATTTGATAGAAAGGGTTTATGATATACAACAACATATAAAGTCAACTTAGATTCGGAAGACTCTCTATGCTGAAAACTATCTAAGGGACATTTAGTTTGATGTTGGTGACAAATGTTTTCTTCAAATATCACCATGTAAATGAGAAAATAATTTCGGTAAGAAAGGGAAGCTTATCCCTAGGTACATTTTCCCCTATGAAATTTTTGATCACATAGAAGCAGTGGAATATCATCTTAAACTTCCAAAAAATCAATCTGAATTTCATGATTTATTCCATTTATCAATATTAAGGAATTTCACACCTTATCATTCATGTGTACTAAATTCGGAAGTGGTACATATTAAAGATGAACACCCTTATGTGGAGCATCTCGTGGAGGTCTTGGACCAAAGATCTATGGTTATATGCAACAAGACTATCCACATCATCAATGTTTTCTGGAAGAACTTTAAATATTAAGAAGAAATATTGTATCTAGAGGAAACAATTAGACATATTTACCCACACCTTTTATCAACTGATAGAACGAGTTAGAATTTCAACGATGAAATTTATTAATGGGGAAGAATGTAAAGACCTAGAATTTTTAATTTATATTTGTTTCCTAAAAATGTGTATTATATTATATTACATAAAAACCATATCTATTTAATAATTAAGTGGTATTTATATATTATAATGAAAATTGTGACCACCGATATTCAACTGTTATATGACCATTGGTCAAATAAGACAATTTGGAACTTGAATCTTTGTAGTAATTTTAACTTTATAATTGGTGTTTATAAGTAGTAATTACAAAGGATAATTAATTTTGAAATGATAAGTGATGGCCTCAATCAGAAGAGTCATGTCATATGAAGCCCATTTTTCAAAATATGGGAGGGAGGTAGAATAAATGGGGGGCAACCTTGACCAATCCCCATATGAGCTTAAATAAGTAAAGATATAACAAAATCTATAAAAGGAGTTGTTCAAGTTTGTGGAAATTACCACTCATTCAATGTTAACTGATTTCCCCCATGAATCTATCACTATTACACACCTTACCCTTAGGTCATATTCATGTGTTATAATGGGTTACATGACCAAGAAATAGTTACTTAAATTTTAATTCTTTTGTATGAATAAAATTTTAATTCCATCATTTCCATTTTAAAAATAGATTATCTTAATAAAATATATTTTCAATTGAGGAAAATTTGATAAGGTGAATTTTTTCACACACATAATTATACTTTTCAAAAAATATATATATTATTTGTAATAAACTAAAGTATTCTATATAATATTTATTTTAATAAAATAGTATGTTAAAAAGTCTTTTTAAACTGAAATGAAAAAAAAATTATTAGGTCCAAGGATATTTTTAACTATCAAAAATTTGACTATGAATTAAAACCCTATATTTATTAATAAAAAATGTATTTTACATTTAAAAGTTAAAATTAACCTATTTAGATAATTATTATGATAAAATAAACATAATTTTTGAAATCATCATGTCAAAATTAGGTTAGGAATAATTTATAAAAAATTTCTAAAATAATTCATTTTTTTCAAGAATAGGAAAAAAAATATAGTTTGAGGTTTTCTGTAATGATTTAAATATTAATTAACCACAATCTATGGCCTAAATTTTTTTATTTTATTAATATAAATTACTTTAATATATTTTAATCAATTTTCAAAACTATAAGTTACTTTCCAAACTCAAAAATGGAAACTTTAACTTCAAAAATATTATTTTCTGAAAAGTTAGATTTTCCATGCCAAAATAAGTAGTAAAAAATGATTCCAGGTTATTTTGGGCTAAAATAAAATAAAATATGACCCAAATATCCAAAACCATGGGTAAAAACCATGTTTAAGACAATGGTTTTTCATTTTCCACAACCTTAATTTTTAAGTCCTATATTTAGAAATTATTAAAAAAAATACTTCACTTTTTCAATAAATAGCTACAAATTTCTCCATTTACATTCACTCACAATCCATACTCTATGAATTTATAGTTTTTTACCTCCCAAGGAGTCCCTCCTAGGTTTTTCAAATTCCCAAAGGTTCAATTCCTCAAGATATAGGAGCAACTCTTCAAGATAGGAAAATTATACATCCTTCCTCTTCAATTCAAGAACCACTTTTTGTATATGTCTTCTAAATGATATTTCCACTCTCTTTTATTACCCTTTTATTTATACCATTACATAAAAAATCTGTTTTATTAATGGGATAACCTTTTCTCACTCATTTTAACCATTTCTAATAACATGATTTGTACATGTTATGCTGCCAAATTTACTTCTCAAAATTTCTCTCTTCTCCTCAAAAAATTATACTTTAATTTCATTGTGTGGATACCCAAACCTTTTTATTTTCAATGGATATTCACCTATATATAAAACTAATTTATTTTATTTTAGGATTTACATATAGAGAATGCACTTTCCTTTTTTGTGGGTAAAAATAAAATAATGATCTTGTCTTTAAGCACTTTTTTACACCATGGTTTTAATAGGAAACTTGTTCATCATTATCCATGTGTTATTAATTAAATGATTAATAATTATCTCTATACCTAAAATTAGATAATACATATACAAGGTGTGCCCTTTTAGCACTCCAATTCAATGGGTAAAGTAATTTAATCTCTAGAGATGACATGCTTTATGATACCTTGGTGAATAACGTTGGTAATTTTCATTTATGACTCCTTGGTAACAAACCTTAGTGATATGCTTATGAATGTATCATTTAAATGTTGTATCCAAATTTCCAAGTTATAATTAATGTACTTTTTATTATGATATGTCCCATGTTTTCTTTTTCATTCCATAATTGTATTCCTCATGTTTTTATTAATATTCCTCATGATCACATGTAAATTGTTTCTCTTACTATGCCTCATTCCCGCCCATTTCCTTTGATGTATGTCCCCAGGATATGTAATTCCGTAAATGTACATAGGATAAACACCTGAGAATTTATTCAAGAGGATTTATAATAATTTAATAAGTTTTCATGTATTATTTTCCTAATTTCAAAAAAACTAAAATTTAAAATATCCTATGTATGTTCCATACAATGAAAATTTTATTTACTAAAAAGTAGGATACCATATTTTTTTTGAAGAAAATAATTTTTATAATATTTTAAAAAAAATAACTTTTAAATTTATTTTCAAAGTCAAAAGGGTATTTTTAAAAAAAAATAATGATATTTATATGGTATTTCTATCCATCAGTGATAATAACCCTTTATTTTACATATACTCCACTCAAAAAAATGTAGTAATGATACCATCCTTGTTCTTTCTCTGGGTGGTTTATGATCAGTTTGACCTGAAAAAGCAGTAACATTTAGTATCTTGATTATTATTTTTAGTCATTAACTATACAATTAAACATTCACTTCCTTATGGTCATTTAACATTACATTATCTTTAAATATCTATATTCCTTGCACCATGGATGTAATTATTTTTTAAATAGTATATCATTTTTATATAGAATTTTTTACTTTGCAATTTATTTGATTTAATGAGGAATTTTTTTATAATTTGTATTCTTCACTAAATATATATATATATATATATATATATATATATTGATAAATCATATCATTCATTAATTAAACTGATTATTTGATATATGAGGAATGTGTTGGACATATACTTATTGTTGGGATCTTGAATTATAAATCCTCTTGAATCATCAATGGGTCTTAAGAGGAAAATCGGTAAACTAACATCAATTTTTTTGGGTGCGTACCTACCCATAAATTAAAATTTCTTGTCAAAAAGTATTAATGGTACAGGTATCATGATTTATGAAATGATGATGTAAAATATTAATAACTTCTTTTATTGACAATTCAGTTGTTGATTTCTATGTGACTATTATATTAATAATGATATCCAATGATTATATTTAAGCTAATGTAATTATTTATTTGGAATTATTTTATTATTATTTATTCCTTACATATTATTATTCATCCTCATGTTATTAATTGAATTGAATGTGTTTTTAGCTATTTAACATCTCATATTGATTATGCCTTATTTATTCATGATAGCTTCAGTTATACATAACCCATACAGATCATCTGATATCTCCTATATTTGTTTCATTTAATTTTTTTAGGAATAATTAATCTTTAAATGAGTTAAATGATGTAGAATATTTATTATCACTGTTTTTTATATCTTTTTTTCAATTATAATATGAGATTAAATTAGGTATCTAGTTTACCAGGACTACTAAATAGTTAGGTCCTTCACGATATTATTTCATGTATCTAGTTCCAATGTAATAAACTAACCACTTGATCTAGGCCACTATGGTATGGGTCTTTATAATTTTTATCTTTCCCCACCAAATATTTTAAATTGGAATTTTTTAGTTCTAATTTCCAATGAAATTGACTTTATATTATTTTAATTTTATGGTTATTTATATGGGTGCCCCTACCCTCAATAATAAAGGGAACTTCGATTCCTCACTTATTCACACACTTTGAAAACCTTATATTGACAAAAATATCCCTAAACAGCATTAAAAATACCCTTCTAAAATCATAGAGTATTTATTATCACCAAAACACAAACCTAAGAATTATTAAGGTTTAATCCAAATGTGGATACCCAAAAAAGAGGTTGTAACATCATTTCTCTTTATTACACACTTAAACAATATTTATTACAAAAACTATCACTTGATAAAACCATAATTATCAAGAGTTATAGTTTATTTTGGGGCTTATGAACATTACATAACAAATTATAACACAAAACATAACATCTTCATTGAAATCTTCTTTTAAATGACTGTAATATTCCTTCATACTTAGCATTCCATAGGATAACCTGAGGACATGCATAAGAAAAGGGAGAGCTATAAATCCTAGAAAGGGATTAAAAAAGGCATAACATGAATAATTTTTTACAAGTTTGGAAATAGGAATATCAATGGAGCACAAGAGAATCATGAAAATAAAGGCATGATATAGCATTATTATCATAACATGGAAATGTGGCGACAACATTTAACATGATATTATCATGATCCAAGGCTCATTACACATGGAGCATGATTAAAACCTCATTTAACTATAATTATAATGATTAAACACTCATTGAACTTTAATTAGCATGATTAAATCCTTATTTCACTTGGTGTATCATGATACTATTCTTTACCCAATGCATTAGAGTTCTATTAGGGTGCACCCTTTATAAACATTTCATTTCATGCATAAGTGTGCCACATGGATCATACAACATGGAACCATTAAACATATTCATTTATTCCATGATAAAGGAATGTTTAATACATACATTACACTATCTAATAAATATGTAAATGTTCATAAAGGTGAATACCCTTGATAGAGAAATGGGCATGGTATTCACCACATAATGGATTTGGCTTGGAAAATCGTGGGGTAATTTCTGCAGCATAATGGAGGGACATAAGAATTATAAAAAATGGTTTATGATAGAGAAATGGGTATATAATCATATTTACATGAAATGGAAATTAATGGGGTCATATAGATACATTTCCAAACATATGTAATGGAATTTAGATGCATAATATAAAATAATTTCTTGAATGTAAATGAAGAGAGAGAAATATCTTATGGAGTTCTGGCATGGTAACTGGTGTACATGGGACGAATTAATGAGAGATAAAGGGGTATATCATCATTCAAACACAAGAAGTGAAGTATAGGTGATGTTTGAAATCATACCCTGACATTTTTAATGGAAATTAAAATGGTATAACAAAAAAAAGAAACTTGGAAAAAATGAGAAAGGACGAAATCCCTTGCATGGAAGTGTGATATCAAAGGCTTCTAAGAGGATTGAGAGAGGCTTATTTGGTGCATGGGGAAACTTAAAAGGATTATAGAGATAGTAGGGAAGATTATGGTCTAGCTCAAAAGGTTTTTATACAATATTAATGGTATATTGAGTGGTTTTACATAGAAAAGGAAAGGGAATTCTTTATTATTTAGGTTTTGGACACTACACATTAAAATAATCAAAACCACAAACCATACAATGGTATTTTCCAATGTTTTTTTTCCAATGTTCAGTGGAAAACATTATTTTATAAGTAAAATTTCCTAAATTACTAAAATATTAGACTTTATTAGTTGGAGTTGAGTCGCACTCTCAAGGAAATCATTTTAAAAATCTAAAATATTTTAGAAGTCTTGGAGGGTCCACTAAGGCACCATAAAATTAATTAAAAAAATTTAAAATCACATTTTTTTAAAGTTGAAACATATATTTTCTTGAAAAACCCTTTTATAGTATTTTATTACATCACTATTGGTCCATTATATTGTCACAAAACATATTATATATTCAAACGGTATTTAATTTTTAACCAAAAAATTGATTGTCTCAATAAATTAAGAAACATTCACCGTTAGATAATTTTAATGACCTGAATCCAAAAATGTTATACATTTTATCTAAATAATTTTCCAAATATGTGAATTTTCAATTAAAAAAATGATATTTATTTAAAATTCATGGGTTTTGACAAAAACAGTTTTCAAACCTTCATAAAAATTTAAATTTTATTCATAAAACATTATATGATAATTTATATTTGATAAAAATAGATTTAGTAATAATATTTTATTAAAATATTATATATTTACGAAAATCCATTAATTTATCATAATAGATTTCTTAATTTAATATTAAGTAAAAATACTAGTTGTTCTTTAAAACCCATTTATAAAGTTAAAATAATAGAATGAATATATATTCTTTATTCTATACAAAAATATTGCATATAATCATATTTTTAGGGCCTTGTTACATAACCCCTTATAATGCCTGAATAAGACCTAAGGGTAATGTGTGTGATGGTGATAGACTCTTTGGGAGGCTCGGATAACATTTCTCAGGCGGTAATCTCTATTACCTCCCACTTCTCCCATAGGTGATTCTATTCAATCTTAATGTGTTGAAGCTCATCTTGGGCTTGGTCCAGAGCGAATCCCAGTCACACTACCTCCTTTCCGAGCTCCAAAAAAGGGCTTTGTATGGCACAATTCTATTGGATTAGGCCATCACTTCCTTTTACTAAGTAAATTTAATTTTTTAAAGCCCTATATTTATATTAATCATGTGATCATTGTTCAACATCTTTATTAGAAATGGTAACAATTATTAATGATATTTTAAAATCCAAAATCATAAAACCAAGAAAGTGAATATGTTTTATATAACCATTTTACATAATAATACATTTATTTAGATCAAGAGAAATTTTCATCAAAAAATGTTTGGGTCATTACAATCATCCCCCTTAAAGAATTTTTGTCCCCAAAATTTACTTCTCCCACACTGAAATAGATGACGGTTACTCTTCTTCATCACACCTTTAAGTCCCATGTTGCTTCTTCAAACATGTGGTTTCATTACAATACCATGACGAGGGGAATTGTATTATTTCGTAGAACTTTTTCCCTACAATCTAAGATATTCATCGTCTACTCTTCATGGGAGAGGTCATTATCAAATGATACCACCTCTGGATTGAGTACATACTATAGATAATGTATGTACTTTCTCAAGAGTGATACATAAAATAAATCATGTACTTGATACAGGTTCGGTGGGAGTGCTAGTTTATAGGACACTATTCGAATGCGATCAAGGATCTCAAAAGGGTTGATGTACCTTGGACTAATCTTTCCCTTTATCCCAAATATCATAACTCTCTTCCACAATGATATGTGGAGGAATAACATGTCCCCAACATCAAATTCTTGGTCTCATCAATGATTACCAGCATATCTCTTTTGTTAAGTCTGAGCATCTTTAATGTGATACTGGATGGTCTTAACCTTATCCACCATTTCTTTGACCATTTTTGGAGCTAGGATTTCTCTCTCCCCAACTTCATCCCAACATACCAGTTTTCTACACCTCTTTTCATAAAGGGATTCATAAGGATTCATTTGGATTCTTGAGTGTAAAATGTTATTGTAAGAGAACTCAACCAAAGAAATATGTTAAGCCCATCCAACATGTCCTCAATTTTTTAGTTTGTTTACTCAGATTGTCCATAATTTTGAGGATGATAATCCATACTGAAGTTCATCTTAGTGTTTAGATCATGTTGGAGACTCTTCCAGAACATAGAGTTGTATCTTGTATCTCGATTAGATATAATTGACAGTGGTACACCATGAAACCTTACCACCTCTCTGATGTATATCTATGCCAGTTTATCCAATGAGAAATCCACTCGAATTGTAATGAAGTGTGTAGTATTTGTAAGATAATTCACAATAACGCAGATAGCATTATTTCCTTTGTATGTCTTCAGAAGTATGGTGACAAAGTCTAGGGTGAGGTTTTCTCATTTCCATGTTGGTATAGGTAATGGTTGCATCATCCCCTTAGACTTATGCCTTTAATCTTTCACTTGTTGAAATACCAGGAACTTTGATATACACTTTGTGATCTACTTCTTCATGTTATACCACCAATAAATATCTTAGAGATATTGATATATCTTTGTGTTTCCTATGTGAGTGGTGAAATTTTAACTATGTACATCATCCCAAAGTTCATTCTTTAACTCAAGATTTTATGGAACTAATAGTCTTGTCCCAAATCTCACAATTCTTACTTCATTAACATTGAAATCCAAGGATTTCCCTTTTCTGATAGTTTCCACTTTCTTCAAAATTCCATCAACATCTTTTTGATCATCCTTTAACCTTTCCAAAAGAGAAAATTTAGCAATCATTTGTGAATGTATTGATTATGTTCCCCTATTTATGATTACCATGTCCATACTCATAAAATCTAATAAGATTATATCCTTTTCAATTCTCATCAATGAAAGAATCACTAGGTCCTTTCTTATTAGATAATACTTCACCCTGTTCGCTTTCCTAGGGTGGTAATAGATTGAGCAGTCATAGTCTTTGATTATCTCTAACCATATTTTTTGGTGCATGTTCAACTTTTTATATGTGAATATATACTTGAGGCTTTTGTGATTTGTATATATTTCACACTTCTCCCCAAAGAGGTAATTCCACCAAATTTTCAAAGAAAATATTATTTCAGACAACTCTATATCATGTGTTGGATTGTTTTTCTCATAAAAATTAAATTACATTAAATAATAGTCAATGAATTTTTTATTTTTCATCAACGAACATCCCAGGCCCTTCTTTGAAGAATCACTGAATACCACAAAAATTCCTCCACTTGGGGGTAATGTGAGAACGGGTGTAGTGATAAGCCTCCGTTTCATCTCCTTGAATCTATCCTTTCATTTATCACTCCAGTAAAACTTGACTCCCATCCGAGTGTAGCTTGGGAAGAGGGTTGGAAAATTGTGAGAAATTTCTAACAAATCAGTGATAATATCCATCTAATCCCAAGAAGCAATGGATATTCATCACCAATGTTTTCCTCGGGAATCCCTCAATTGTAGATTTCATTGAGGGATCCACAGATATCACATTGCTTGTGATGATATAACCCAAGAATGAGACTACCTTTAACTAGAACTCAAACTTGATGTACTTTTTATAGAGCTTCTCTTTTCATAAGGACTCTAGGATAGTGATTATATGCTCCTCATTCTTCTCTTTGATTTTGGAGTATATTAGAATATAGTCTGTAAAGACTACCAAAAATTTGTCAAGGTAATCTCTAAAGTCTTTATTCATCAATACTATGAAGATTTATTGATCATTAGTGAGTCCTAAAGGCATAACTATGAATTCATAGTTCCCATACCTTTTTAAAAAAGTATCCTTGGGGATAGCCTCCATCTTCACCCTTACTTGGTAATATCCCGGATATAAATCCACCCTAGAGAAGTATTCTGCTCCGCATAGATGATCGATCAAGTCATCAATTCGGGGAAGAGGATACTTGTTCTTTATCGTGATTTTTTTAGCTCACAACAATCAATTAAAAGGTGGATTGAACCATCCTTCTTATTGACGAAGAGGACTCGTGCACCCCATTGTGAAGCACTTGGTCATATAAACCCTTTATCAATATTCTCATGTAGTTGTTTCTTTAGCTCATCAAGCTCTACAATAGTCATTCTATATAGAGTCTTGGATATTGTAAAATCCCCAGGTATAAGATCAATTGGTAATTCAACATCTCTTCTAGGAGGATGAACAGGAAATTCCTTTGGAAACACTTCATTTAATTCCCTCACAAGAAGCATGTATTCAAGGAAGGATTCTTCCTTAGACTCAATAATTTGAGGAAGAAAAGTGTACTCAAAGGGAAATACTATCCATGCTTGAGAGGATGGGTCTAAAGAATATTCATCCTCCTCCTTGAACTTCTACAAAATTGGTGGTTGATTCTCCATATGGAGAGTGATTTCCCTCTCATGGAAATTTATGTTGGCTCCATATAGGGATAGCCAATCTAGGCCAATAATTGCATCCAATTCCAACAGAGGGAGCATGAAGAGGTTCTCTAGGAAGTTCAATCAACAGATTTTGATAGGGGAGGAGTTATATTCATGGGATGCAATGATTTACCCATTTGTTTCTCTCACTGATATCTCTACTTCCATGACTTATGGTGGTTTTGGGATTGTTCTACTAAACTTTCGGGATATAAAAGAATGTGTAGAACTAGAATCAAAAAGTATGTTCACTATTATTGAATTAATAACTAGTGTACCTATCACCACTTCATTTTCGGGGTCCTATTTGGTAGTAGTGATGGAAAAAGAACACCCTTTCTGCCTTGGAGGTTTTTGTTTACCCCCAAAAACCCTTGGCTTATGGCACTGGTTTGAAAATTTCCTAGGTTATTTACTGTTGAAGCAATGAACGATGCATTGAGATTAAAACGGAGGGTTTCTATACTCTATCATAGTAGGGGGTTTTCTTGTTGATAATTAATGTCAAGGTTCCCTTCTCTTCCAAGCTTAAATCATTTACTCATCCCCTTTGAGAAATTTTTGGGGTGCTTCTTTCTGCACCTTTGGAAAGTGGGGTGATGGTGTTTCTTAGAACCATTGGATTTATCCATTGGACTGCCAAAATTAAATTCCACCTTATGCTTATTATCCCCATGATACACCTAAGATTCACAGATTTCCATTTTGAATTTGAGGGAACATCAAATAATTTCTTCATGAGTATCAAAGTCATAGATCACTATGGATTTCTATATGCTAGGTTTTTTCCTACCAAATAAATGGCCAACCTTGCATTCGAGGGTAACGATAAAGATGAAGGCATAGCATGCAATCCTTGTGAAGTTTTACTCATATGATATGATGAATTCTTCATCTTTTTTATTAAGGACAAGGAAGTATCTTTCCATCTTAAGTTAGAGGGTGCGGGGATAATATTTATTGAAAAACATTATCCGGAAATCCTTCCATTCCAACGCCTCTATCTCTTCCTTAGGCATCATATTTTCTATCGATGTCCACCATTGATTAGCTTCACCCTCTATACAATAAGCATCTAGAAGAACCTTCTCTTGTTCAGAACATTGAAGGATGTAGAATATGTTTTCAATGGAGTTGATCCATTGTTTGATGATTGAGGGATCGAATGATCCATTAAAATTAGGAGGCCTTTGTCCCATGAATCTATCGATTGTGGATTTTTATTTCATGGGGGTGGTTGAATGTTCCTCTTAACCCATATCTCTATTAAAAACTTGAGTTAAATAAGAGATTATCATGACAATTCTTGTGATTCATGCTCCCATCAGATTGGGAATCTCATTAAAATAGTCATCACATTGATCTTCGCATCGATTTTTAGCATGAGTCCTCCTATTACTGGCCATTGGCTGGAATGAAAGGATATTTAGGGGTAACACATAAAGGGTAATCAAAAGACAAAAAATGTAACTTATAAATTACATTTATTTCCTTAACTTATTAATTTATAGGCTTCAATATATGTTATCCACTATCTACATACCAACATATAATCTTAGGGGATTTTTTTTATTCCCTTAATAATGGTTCATACTAAGCTTATGAATTTACCAAATCATATCCCCCAGGATTTTCATAACCAAGAGTGTAGCATGTCCCGTTGTTTTTCACAAGTTCTTGTTCGATTCTAGCTCAAAGTGGTGTTTTTGGGTTTTAACCCTAGATACATATGTGGCAGAGCTGCCTCTACTTGTTCATATCCAGAGAGGGAGGCATTTTCTTGATAAACCACTTACTCTATACTCCTCAAAATTTTTGGATGTTTTTATTATACTTAGTCATATCCCCAATTCCTTCACTAGGGTTTTCTAATCCTAATCCCAATAATAACTAAACTTGTCCTTTGATACCAACTTCAATAACCCTTCTCTTTATTACACACTAAAACCTGATTTATTACATAAACCTACACTTAATAAAACCCAAAAGATAGAGAGGTATAGTGCCTTTGGGGATTCGAAACATTAAATAACAACTTATAACGTAAAACACAACATTGTTATTGAAAACGTTTTTTACATTACCACAACATTCCTTCGTACTTAGCATTGTATGGGATAACTTGATGACATGCATAAGAAAAGGGTGATCTATAAAGTCCAATAAGGGAGTAAACAAAGAATTACATGAATAATATAGTACATGTTAAGAAATAAGAATATTAATGGAGTACAAGAGAAACATGAACATAAAGTCATGACATAGGATGATGATCATAACATGGAAATGTGGCAACAACATTTAACATGATATTAGCATGATCCAAGGCTCATTGCACATAGAGCATGAGTAAACCCTAATTGTATGTGAATTGTCATGAGTTAACCCTCACTAAACTTTAATTATCTTGAGTAAAGCCTCATTGAACATGGATTATCATGATAATAGTCTTTACCTAATACATTTAAGTGCTATCATGATGCACTCTTTATAAATATTTCATTTCATGCATAACTGTGCCACTGGGATCGTACAACAATGAATCATTCAAAATCATTATTTATAACATGATAAATAAATTTTGAATAAAGACATGAAAATATATAAACAATAAGTAAATTTTCATAAAGGTGAATACCCTTGATAGTGAAAATGGCATGGTATTCACCACACAATGACTTTGGCTTAGAAAATCGTAGTGCAATTTCAACAGCATAACGGCATGACATAAGAATTCATAAAAATGGTTGACATGAGAGAAAGGGGTATATAATCATATTTAAATGAAATGTAAATTAATGGGTTCATATAGATACATGTCCCAACATATTTAATGTAATTTATATAAATAATATAAAATAATTTCTTTAATGTAAATGAGGAGTGAGAAATATCTTACGGGATTTTGTCATGGTAACGGTTTTATATGGGAATAATTAATGAGATATAAAGTGGTATATAATCATTAAAACATAAGTATGTAAGTATAGGGGAGTTTAGAAATCATACCACAACATTTTTAATTGAAATTAAAAGGGTCTAACAATATAAATAAACTTGGACAAAAATGAGAAATGAAGAAATCTCTTACTTGGATGTGTGATCCCAAAAGCGTGGGAGAGGCTTAAGAGAGGAATCTTGGGAAATTGGGTTACCTTGGGAGGGTTCTAGAGAAAGTAGGTAATATGTTGGTCAAGATACAAATGTTTTTAGTGAAGAAGAATGGGATATTTAGTGGGTTTATATAGGAAAGGGGAGGGGATTCTTAAATATTTAGGTTTTGAACACTACACATTAAACTAATCAAAACCAAAAACCATACCATGGTTTTTTCCCATGGTTTTTGCCCATGGTTTTAGCCAAATTTGAGTGGAAACATTATTTTATAAGAAAATTTTCTTAACTTATTAAAATATTTGGCTTTCTTATGTGGAGGTGAGTCACACTCTCAAGGAAATCATTTCAAAAATCAAAAATATTTTATAAGTCTTGGAGGGTCGACTAAGGCACCATAAAATTAATCAAACAAATCTAAAATCAAATTATTTTAAAGGTAAAACATATATTGGACGAACATCTATTTTTTAGTATTTTATTACAACACTATTATTTCATTACGTCATAAAACACATTACAAATTCAAACGGTATATAATTTTTACCCAAAAATTCGATTGTCTTAGAAAATTATGAAAAATTTACCGTTAGATGATTTCGACATGATTAATAAAAAAGATATTCAGTTTAGCTAAATAATTTTCTAAATATTTTAATTTTCAATTTTGAAATAAAAACCATTATTTATTGAAAATTCATGGGTTTTGACAAAAACAGTTTTCGAACATTGATAAAAATTTCAAATGTGTTCATAAAAAATTATACAATCATTTATATTTAATAAAAAGTGATTAAGTAATTATATTTTATTAAAATATTAATTAATTCAAAAAAATCCATTAATTCATCCAAATATATTTCTTAATTGACTATTAACTAAAAATACTATTTGTGCTTTAAACCCCATTTAAAAATTAACAATAATAAAATGAATGTATATTCATTATTCTATAAAAAAATAATGGACATAATTATAGTGCTAAGGTCTTGTTACATAACCCCTTATAACACCTGCATAAGACCTAAGGGTAAGGTGTGCGATGGTGACAGACTCTTGGGGTGGCTCGAATAACATTGTTCGGGTGGTAATCTATATTAACTTCCACTTCTCCCATAGACAATTCAGTTCATGAATAATGTGTTAAAGCTCAGCTTGGGCTTGGTCCAGAGTGAATCCCAGTGACGCTACCTCCTTTCCAAGCTCTAAAAAATGGGCTTCTTATGGTGCAATTATATTGGATGAGGCCATTACTTCCTTTGTTTGAGTAAAGTAGATTTGTTAAAGGCCTATATGTATACTAATCATGTGATCACTGTTTAATGGCTATATTAGCAATGTTAAAAATTATTAATGGTATTTTGAAATCAAAAATCATAAAACCAAGGAAGTGAATATAATTTATATAACCATTTTACATAATAAGACATTTAATTATATCAAGATTAATTTTCATTTATAAAATTTTCGGTCGTTATAGAGGTTGTCATCTTTATCGAGTAATTTTGAATTTATTTATTCTTACACCACCAATGAATACATTATACATATCATAATATAATGAAATAGGTATCATTAATAAAATAATTATTATGTAAATTTAATAACACTTATCTACTTCTCATCCATTAAATAGGAAATGAATGTTTCTCTCTTGCATACAGGTGGACACCACCTCCATAATGTGATATATTTAATTTTTCATCACCAAATCTCACGGATAATTATATAGAAATGTTTGAGGAATGTATGTGAAAATTATGATATAATTATTATTATTTAAAAATAAATTATTATTTACCTTCCCTTATTTTTATCCATTTAAAAATGAAAACATCACCCATATGTACGAATGAATTACCACCTCCATGAAGCGATGTATTTCATTTTATATTACTAACGCATCTGTTTGATAATATCGACAAATTTAAGGAATATATATTATATTTATGATATAATTTGGATCATATAATGATAAATTATTATTTACCATCCTTTTTATCCATCCATTGTAAATTGAAAACATCAACCATGTGTATGTGTGAACTACCACCTCCATGAGGTAATGTAATTCAATTTTCATATATTTCTTATATAAGTGATTCTAAGAGTGTATATAATGAAAAAATATAATATTTATTATATGATTATTATTATTTATATTATTAAACCACGAATGAGGTGTTTGATTCCCTTCAGATCATAGGTATTCTTAGTTGAGGATTGGTATTCTCTTTTGAGTTTCGGAATGATTTTGTGGATAAGAGGTTAAAAACAAGTGTTTTGGAGAAAAAAATCCAAGTGAAAAATTAAGGAACAAGTTTAACCATGTTGTAACCATTTAGTATACCTTTTTGAGTTTCTAATGGAATTTTTCATGGTTTGATTATGGTTAGTCAAATTGTGTGACATGCCCTATGAACTGTGAGGGGTGCTTGGTGGTTGTCCAAGGGTGTCACATGGTTTGAGCATGGTTTTCCCAAACCATACATCACCCACTATAAACCATGAACCCACATACAAAAATGGATAGTAGGGGTGCATTGTTAAGGTGTACAGTTAGTTTAATCATGTAGACCACCTCAAGAAACCATGTGACCCACTTCCAAAATATTAAAAAATAAATTTTACCCTTTTCCATTGTCATTTTAAGGGATAATAACCCCAAAATCTCACATTGGCTCATTTTCATCCTTCCTAAATACTTCTGAGGACTCTCCCCCTGGATTATAGTAATATTTTATTTATTATTAATGTATCACATTATGGTATAATGTGTTTTTTAATCCAGGTTACTATCTTCTTTATCAATCTTGGGTAGATCTCTTCTCCTCTCATCTCATTGGAACCCAATTGGGTTGTGATTTTGGGTATAATGGCTTTTATATAGGATTTAAATTTCTATATATATATATAGGATCACAATGAAACAATCAACTCATCCCTAATATCCATTTTTAAGGTGTTTTTTCTACCTCTGTTTAGAGGTTGGCATTTCTATACAATGGGTTAATTCTATGAATTGAATATAGATTTTGTAAAATTAAATTTTGTTTTTAATTTAATGGAATTAATTTGTGGTTTTAAGGTATTTCTTGGAAAGTTAAATGGTTTTAAATGGTTTTTCTTTGAAAAAAGTTTTTTACATACCAAATTTTGATTAAATTATTTAATAGTGGGTTTGATTAAAAATGGGGGTCCAAACACCAAAGTAGATTGGCTTAGATTTGGAATTTATTATAAATTTTTATTCTCATTTTGAAATTTACTTTCAAAAATGTGGTGCATTGAGAACCTTGGTCACATTGAGAAAGGGAAATAGGTAACCTTAGTGTGTGTGTCACCAGTATGGTTTCTTATGGGATATTGATGGATTGTGTTCAGACTCAATATCAGTTGGTAACCAAATTTTCCAGGTTTAAGAATATTTTATGTCTACTACATGTTCCCATAGGCTAAGGACCAATATGTTGTGATTTTTAAATTAATTGTTTTTTGATGAATGATGGAATTTTTTCATGGATTATTGATCACTTTTTTCACACGAGGTTGTGTCACATGGCTTTACATATAGACTATTTCGTAGAAATATGTTTACATTCTTACCTTATAGTGTATGGATATTCTTTAATGTTTTATTTTTTATAATTTTCATATTATTTTCATTCTAAATATGAATAGATTTTATGAAAAACTAAAAAAATGATTTAAAAAAGACTTTGTATTTAGGAAAATTATTTGTGAAACTATTTTTATTTTAAAATATAGAACTATTTAATTCTTATTATTAGAACTTGTATAGAATTTGTGTTGGTATCATATTCGTATTTGTGATCAGAACCTACATTTTTCTTTGGGTGGTTGTAGGTGTTATATTATATGATCTTGATAAAGAGAATGAAATATTATATCATGTTAGCTTATCGTTTTGTCACTACCTTTTTTTTGAATGTTTTGGGGGAAATTATTTCTCATATAGAGACTTGTTGGCCTAGTGTTTTCATACTTTATTGTTTGGCCGGTTTGGTAGGGATTGTATTGATCATGGATGGATCCTTTTATTCCACATTATACTTTGGTTGTATGTATTATTTTTTAATACAAGATACTTTTTTTATATGTTTTTTCACCTCCCCACCATGACGGGCCAGCTCGGGTGGATTTTCATATTAACTCATATTGGTTTGTCATTGAATAGTATTAGAGGGATTCTCATCCTAAAGTGTGCTAAAACTATCTGAGTTTGGTTCTATTTATTTGTTAAATAAGAGTTAGGACCATCAGAAATCATGTAGTAACTACAGGATTGTATCTACCTACCTCACTTCTATGTATGAACTCAATTTACCTATGGTGTTCAAAAGAGTTTTACTAGGTTTGAGGATTAGTGTTTGAGGTAATTTGTGTGAACTGAATGGGAAATCGATTTAATTGGACTTTTCCATCTTAAGTAATTTTTTTCTATTCGTATTATTCATAATTACTCTAACTTTTTTATATTATAAAGAATGTTAATAAATTAATGAAGTTAGTTCAAGGATTTTGGAATATGATCTAAATTTTATAGTTCATTGTCATGTGATTTATAAAAAATGACTCTGAGAAGATCTATTCCAAATTGAAGAGAGGAATCTATGATATGGGGTCTATAGGAAAAACTTCCAATGGACCATTCTCTAGTTAAATTTGTTATGTGTATAATTTAAACTCTGGGTCAAGTGGGTGTTGGTAAACTAGGACATCTGGTGGATCATGGCTATAAGTTCACTAACCAGTATTCACTTGTCATTTGTGGTGACAAGTAACCATATGAATATGTGGAGTGGATTGAGTTGATTGATAGGATCATAAAATTCTTAAATACTCATGAGGAATCTAATGTGGATTTTACCACATATAGGCTTGAGGGAGTGGGAAAGACATTGTGTAAATCTATTCAAAAATCTATGTTTCATGAGGATCATTCATGGAATTATTTCCAGAAAATATTTAATCTGCAGTTTTACCCTGAGATGTTATGTGCGGTGAAGATTGAGGAGTTCCTAACCTTTTATTAATGGGATTATACTTTTTTGTATTATTCAACATGTTTTGTTGATCTGGTTCATCTGGAACCTGGTCCTGTTACTAATGAGTACCTAAAGGATTGAAGGTTTGAGTTTGGATTAATGCTAGATATTTGGTTGATTTTGTTTTTTATGTCCCATTTGACCTTCATAGAGGTATTTGTAAAAGAATATTTGTATGAGGTATGTATAGATGGAAACACTTGTTTGGGTGGAGCTTCAGTTGGTGTATTTATTATTTAGGGTGTGTCTTCTGGATAGAAAAGGGAGCGCAAGGGTGGAGAGTTTTCTTCATGACCATTTTTAGGGACTATTTCTCGATAGAAGGAGTTTTTATACTATTGGAACATAAGGAATGGCCATTCCAATCCTAACTGTATGAAGGATCTTAATATATTTAACATTATTGGACAGTATGCCCACCTAAAGTGTTTTTCTAAAAGGATATCCCAATGTATTGAGGTATGATCTACTCTTACTATGGTTTCTCAAGTTTATACTAATGCTTAAAATATTGGTTGGTCTATCCCTTAGGCTAAGGGGGTGTTCATTTGGATATGTCCATATGGATTTATGCCTTAGAGTATGCACCAGATGAATCTGAATTGTGGCCAACTAATATTAGAGGTACAGTGTTTATTTCATCTTCTATGGTGCTAGAATTATTTGATATATGTGATCCTAATTCTTTTATATCATCAAATCTAGTCTATTTTTTAGGATTGTGTTCTTATCTTATCTCTTTCTTTTTAGATCATTCTACGCCTTTTAGAAAGAGGTCCAAACAAGGTTTTAAGTTCCCAATATGTCGGTTGGTGATAGATGACCATGAGGTGTTTTGGGACTTCATAGTGCTCAATCTTAACATCATCTAATTTATTATAGGCATGGATTATATTATTAGGGTTAAGTATCTGATAGAATTTTACTGCATCCAGGTTCAGTTCTTATATATAGAAGGATCAACTCAAGATTTTCAGGGTGAGTGGGACTCCAGATCTGAAAGGGTGGGGCATGTTATTCTTTATAGAGGGGTAATATAATTTCAGTTTTTAGAGTTGTTTCATAATATTTTTACAATTTTTGGGTATCTATCTACCTAAAGTAGTTTGTGCTTACCCCGGGGTAATTTTGAATGATTTCTCTGGTTTACCATCACAAATGTTGGTTGAGTTTACAGTTGACCTACTCCCTCGTACGATGACCATTTCTTTTCCAACTTATAAAATGGAACCTAATGGATTATTGGAACTTAAATTCTATCTATAAGAACCTTAGGATAAGGAATTTATTTATCCAAGAATTTCACCAAGGGCTTCACTTATCCTTTTTTCAATGAAGGTAGACAAGATTTGCAGAATTTATGTGGATTATCAAAATTTAAATTGGGTGATTGTTAAGGACAAATATCCTTTTCCTAGGGTTGATGATATTTTTTATCATCATATAGGGGAATGTTGGATTTAAATGATTGACCTTTTTTCTAGGTAACACCAATTTAGAGTTTGAGAAGATGATAAATCTATGACTATATTTAAGAGCATGTATGAGAATTTTGAGTTTCTAGTTATTCCATTCTATCACACTAAAAATATTATGGTATTTATGTATTTGATGAACCAAATATTTCGTTAATTCTTTTAATCCATAATTGTTTTGTTTGTGAATGATATTTTAGTGTACTCCAAGTTATAGGAGAATCACATGGACAATTTTGATATCATTATTAGAAAATTGAGTGGACAAAGTTTTTGTAGTAATCTTTCCAAATGTTAGTTTTTGATTCATGAAGTAACATTTCTGTGGCATGTTATATCTGAGAGGGGTGTCTAAGTGGATCCAAAAAAGGTACATGAAGTTATGTCCTATGAGTGGCCATGAATATTTTTTGATATATAAATATTTTTGGGGATGGATGGTTACTATTGATTTTTGGTTTAGTATTTCTCAAAGATAGTTTCTTATATGGAATCTTTACCCCATAATGGTGTAAAGTTTGAATACAATGAAAAAATTTCGAGATACTTTGAGAAGTTGAAGTTTTAGTTTACTTTAGAACCATTTTTTAATCTTCCAAAACTAGTTTTAAGTTATTATATTTATTTATGCCTCTTTTATGGGTTTGGGAAGTTTCTTAATGTAGGGGAACCATGTGACAGCCTTTCACTCTCAATAGTTAATCCCTCGTGAGAATAACTACATTGACCATGCTCTTGAGTTGGAATCAGTAATGCATGCACTCAAAACATGGTGTCATTATCTCTTTGTGGAGTGGTTTAAAATGTATTATAATCATAAGAGTTTGAAATAAACTTTTTCTCAGAGGGATATGAACTTTTTATAGAGACATTGGGCATGGTATCTTCAGACTTTTGATTTTAAAATTTCATACACTCATGTTAAAAGGAATACAGTTTCTAATAAATTTACTAGAGAATTTATCACTCAATATTTAAAAAAATTGATTAATGAGTGGTCTCTTATGATTTTTTTTGCTAACATGATCATAGAAGTGGAATATGTTTGTGGATAGTTGTTCTTGTATTCAATAAAATCTAACTCATATTTTCATTAGTTATTTTGACTTTAACATATGATAGAAACTAAGTTCCAATGCTTTGGTAAAGCCTTTTATGGTAGAGAGTCCTCAGGTGAGTCATCATGATCACTCAATGGAGATTTTTGTACTTCTATTGAAGGTTGGTTATTCCAATTTCTCAAAATAAATAGTTTATAGAGAGTGAAAACAAGTCATGTTGGTCCTTAAACCCTATGGATACCAAAATATATCATTATTTGAAATTTTAGTATTGGTGTCTAGGGATGAGGTGATCAGTTGCAGATTTTATTTAACAAACTCTCACTTGTCCTAAATTTAAGGTGGAACCTCATAGACCTATAAGTTTTTTGTAATTTTTTTCTATTATGGAATGAAAGTGGGATAAGATTTCCCTATATTTCATCATTGGTTTACCATTTAATCCTAGTGTGAAGGATTTGATTTGGATGATCACTAATGGACTTAAAAAATCATATCATTTCTTACATATCAATGAGATGATAAAGGTGGAACATCTTAGAGTCCTGTATGTCTGAGAGATTCTGAGAATTTATTGGGAACCATATATGATTGTTTCAGATAGGGACATGTGGTTCACATCCATGTAATATAAATATTTATATATGTTGATGGTTTCCCAATTAAAATTGAGGATGTTATATCATTCAAATCCATATGGATAGATATAGAGAGATATCTAGATTCTTAATGATATCATTCTGGCTTGCATGATTCATTTTGGAGTATCGTGGGAAAATCATTTTCCTTTTTTATAATTTTCCTATAACAATATTTATCAAGTATAGATAAATATGGTTATTTTTTAAACATTGTATGTCCATGATAATATCCCTTACTCAATGTATATTTGGGATAAAAGTCCTTGATTTGGATGGGTCTCATTCAGAAGATGATGGAAATGGTGTAGTTAATCTGAAAGAGGTTAGTCACAACATAGATCTGTTATAAATATTACACAGACATTCATCATCATCCACTAGAGTTTAATGTTGTGGATTATTTTTTTATCGGAGTATTATCTCTCCTGGGAATTCATTAATTGGGTAAGTGGGGTAAGCTGGAACTGAGGATTTTTTGACCCTTTGAGATCAGGGAGAAACTCAAAAAAGTGGCACATTGGTTAGACTTAACATCTCTCTTGATATTGATTCATACATGTTTTATGTTTCCCAATTAAGGAGGTATCACCGGAATAATTTCCATGTAATTGAATGGGAGAATGTTGATCTTGATACCCAAACCACCATTTTTGATAAAACAGATCATATTATGGATCAATATGATAAGTTACAGTGTGGTAAAATTATTCCCTTGGTGTAGGTAATGTGGAAGTATTGATAGGATAACCTTGAGACAAGGGATTAGGAATCATTAATGATGTATAAATAACATTCTATATTTATGAGTTAAGAATATTTAAGGATTTATAATGACTAAACACTCATATTTTTTGGGAGAATTATGATGCCCTCCAGGTCATAAGTACTCCTTAGTTGATCCTTGTTATTTCTCTTTTGAGGTCTAGAAAGATTTTGTGGATCAGAACTTTAGAACAAGTGTTTTTAGAAAATTTAATCCAGAATCATGGTTAGTGCACATTATTAGTTTAAATATGTGGTAACCAAGTGATATGCCTTTATGAGGGTCCAATGGAAGTATGAACGATTTGATCATGGTTAGTCAAACTATGTGAAAATATCAGTTAACCATGTGGGGTATCCTGTGGTTATCTAGTGGTGTCATGTGGTTTGGGATTGGTTTTCCCAAACTGTTCATCCTCCGATAAAAATTGTTCACCCATCATACCTAAGGATAGTATGGGTGCACAGCTATGGTATACAGTTAATTTAACTATGTGGTCTACCCCATGAAACCATGTAATCCCTTTTGAACTATTAAAAATGTGATTTTACCCGTTTTCCCTTATTTAATTTAAATCTTAATCACTTCCATAATCTCTCCTTATATCATCTTAATCCTCCCACAATGCATTTGAGGTCTCTCCACTTGGATTATAGGAGTTTTTCATCATTCTTGATATATCACATCAAGGAATTTCATGTTTTTATCTGGATTCCAATCTTCTTTATAGATATATGCTTGATATTTTCTCCTATCATCTCACTGGAACCCAATTGGGATGTGATTCTTAATCTAATAGGATTGATGAAGGATTTACATTGTTTCATATGGATTTAGGATCGTCAATAGTATATATACTCTTACCTAGTGTCCGTTTATGAAGGATATTGGTTCTACCTCATTTTAGAGGTATGTCTTTCGATACAATGGGTTAATTCTTTGAAATACATAACTTTCTTGTAAAATTACTTTGGTTTGTTCATTTAATAAAAGTTATTTTTGGTTTCAATGGATTTTATGGAAATTTAATTATTTTAAAATTGGATTCCTTTGAAAATTAATTTTTTCACATCAAGTGTTGAATAAATTATTGAATAGTGGTTTTGATTTGGAAATTGATTTTCTAACACTGAATAATATTTTATTAGATTTTAATTTTTTTAATAAATTTTGATCATGTTTTTAAATGCATTTTGACAATCATGGATCATTGGGAACTATGGGTGCATCAATAATGTAACATAGGTAAACATTGTGTGTGTATAACCACTAGGGTTTACTTTTGAGATATGAATGGAATGTGGTGGGAGTTGATATCGTTTCGTACCAACATATGTCTGGTTTTGGATTTTTTTAGATCTAGTATGTGTTCCCATAGTCGAAAGCCCAATATGATGTTCTTTTTCATATATGGTTGTTTATCACGTGATGGATTTTTTTCATTGATTTAAGCTCACATATTTTCACATGAGGATGTATCACTTGGATTTTCATGATGGACTATGTCATAGATATTTGTTTTCTTTACTACATTATGGAGTATGGATATACTTTCCTATTTTATCACTTATACTTTTCATATTACTAGATTTTTTAATATTAAAGGATTGTATGAAAACCAAAGTTAATGCATTAAAAATGAGGTTGGATTTATGAAAATTATTTGTAAAATAGTTTTTGTTTCAAAAATATAACTTCTACATTATTGTTGTTAGACCTTGAATACACTTTGTAGTGGTATCCTAAAAGGATTTTTATTTACACCCTACTTTTTCCTTATGGTGGTTTTGAGACATTATATTTTAAGATCCAAGTAAAGGGAAGGGAATGTTATAGCATCTTGACTTATATTGTTGTTTCTTCCTTTAGTTTGGGATGGTTTAGAGCTAACATTTGGACACATGGAGACTTTTTGGAATAGTCTTTTTCTACATTTTGGTTTATCTAGTTTGGATATGATTACATGGATCTTTTATTTATCCTTTTATTCCATGTTTTACACTTGTTGTATTTCTTGTTTTTTTATATACAATAATTTTTTATATATATTTTTCTTCTCACCACCATGATGATCTAGCCTATATGGATTATCTAGTTAACTCAGGTTGGATTGTTACAAGGTGTAATGACCAAAATCATCACACTAAAACATACATGGAAAATCGAATAGATGAAAGTTGAATTTTAATTTAAATGAATAATTTTCAACAAATGGGTAATTAGAAATCATAAAGGAATAATATATAGAAAGATAATTACCAATATAGTTTTGGTATATATTTATAATAAATCTAATTTTATTATATGTGGGGTTAGAGAACATAGGATGAAATAAGGTACTTGAGGTAAGGGTTTATCTGGATGGTTTACGTTTCAATTTTCATTAAGGTAATTATATTTTATTTCTCTTATAGACCCCTTATATTTTATTCTACTATTTTTATTTTTAGGGATTTCATGTATTTGTTCTATTTCCACCACATTGGTATTGAAAATAACTAAAAATATTTTTTTAATAAATAAAGACATTATTTCTTCTTTTTTTAGGAGAATATTTCTCCTCTATATAGATTTTCTAAAAAATTATATTATATAAGTTATTTTATACATTTAAATTATTTATGAAGGTATTTTCTACTATATTTGGAATTCATTACAATCATTTTAAATGAATATTATTTTCATTATCCATATAGGTTATATTTTACTTTATTTACAAAAGTGTTAAAATAAAGTTTTTAAATGTTTATGACATGAATGTATTCTCCCACCATCATTTACATTATTTATATTGAATATTACTTTAAAAGTTTACATGGTATTAAAAAACCCTATTCCCATTTTTCTTGGATTTTTTAGTTATTAAAATTTACAAAAACAAAAGGATTTTTTATATTTTTTTCAATGAATCCTTCCAATGATTATAGAAATTATTTTTTATCTATGTCATCTTCCATTAAGTATTTCTATGCTCCACTTAAGATATTATCTTATGATACCATCCACATAGCTTCATCTTATGGATTATTATTATAATTTTTTAATAATGTGATATTGAAATATGTTTCTTTCCCATGGGATAATTAATATATAATTAAACGGTGAATGTTTGTATGACCATGTGGAATAAAATGTATGTTTTTTCATTATGTGATTGTTGGGTTTTTTATATCCCTACAATGAACTTGATAATGATTTATATATTATGATCTGAAAAGGTACACAAGTGGTTAGCCCAATCTCGTGAAGGTACATGGGTTGTTAGCCTATGCCAAATTTATGATGAATAACTTGGTGGGTATCCTAAACATATAATTTCTATGATAAGGTGAATTCAGAAAAACTATTTATTATGATTATGATATGCACTAATTGCTCGTGATTGACTATTAATGATTCAAAACTCTTAAGAGTCATGTTTTTATGAGGAATCCTTATTCCATTAATCATGATTTATGGTCTATAACATGTGGGGTGTGGTTCCATATGTTATGATCATGTTCTTACACACTTATACTTATGATGTGATCATAATATCAATCATGTTTACCTTTGTTCATAATATGAGCACAATATTTCCTATGTTTCTATTTACCCATGTTAAGAAGAAAGGTTTTATGTTATATAAGAATAAAAAAGAAACTATGTGAGAAGAAATATATGGGATATATTAAATATATTTCATAAAATAAGTTGATTATGTATCGAGTTTACAAATACACTACATATTTATAGTTCTCAGGCATGTCTTACTTTGAGTTGTATTGAATATTCATCTAAATTTATGTTATATTTATATAAGGGGTTATCAAGTGACCTCAGTTGGTATTAAAGTATGAATTATAGATTTTTAGATATTAGGTTATGACGAATAAGTGGATAAAACCTATGATAAACCAATGTGATATATGATGATCTGCAAGTATCATGGGTTGATAAAAAAATTATAATTTAGAATATATTATGAATTATTTTCATTGTTATATGATTTCCCAATTAGATTATTGAGGCTTGGTACTCACACTAAGATTTTTTGTTTTATTAAATGGTTATAACCATTAGGAATCATGTTGAGAATGAATCTGAAATCCAATGGATTGAACATACTCAAAAGAAACAAAATGGAATATGAGCTAGGATGAAAAATATTGCAGTAATGATCACCTAAATATCTAATGATATGAATGGTAACATGAATCATTTTGAACTTTCAAACATCCAAAGTAAAGAATAAACCACTATTAATTATTTAATAAAGTAAATACCCATCTTTCATTAGTTTCTTTGATCTAAATAAGGCCAAGAAAAGGATCAATATTATAGAATTATTTTTATTTTATTTGATGCTCAGACCATGAGAAGGTTGTTTTGATTGTGTATCATTTGGAAGGTGAAGCTGATAAATGGTAGAATATTATCAAAAATATGAGTCAATAGGAAGAAATTTAATTCATGAAATGGTAAAATATTAATATGGTTTTTTATAAGTATTTTCCTCAAACTCTCCACACTAAAATGGAGAAGGGATTCCTAGAACTAAAATATAAGGATAATGAATAAATTGGAACATATAAGGAAAAATTCATCAAATTTTCAAGGTATACATCTTGTTTTATCATCAACCATGAAATTAAAATTGATCTATTTTCTAGTGTAATAAAACCAGGTATACAAAATAAATTTCATAAAAGGGGATTTCGTGGTAATAAATAAATTATTCAATGTGATTTCAATGTATAAATATAGTAAAGATGCTCTTATTGTTCTCATAGTTTTAGGGAAAATAAGGGAAAATTTTATTTTTGAGGAAACTAAAATAATAAAACATATCAAGGAAAAAGAATTAACTTTCCTTTATTCTAAATATGTGGGGATAATAATAGTTTTGATTTTATCTAAAAGACATATAAATACATTGAGTGTAGAATAGAATGTCATGGAGAACATTCAACCTGAGGACATAAGTTTGAAGTAAAATGCTTATACAAATTCACCACCCACATTACGATGAATCAAATATAAGGAGTATGTGTTGTACCTCACTCTCTTAGAGTTATTTTAATGATCATAAACACATTTTGATGATTCAATAATTTCATTTCCTGTATTTTAAGATCTATTTTTAGAATTTTTTTAAAGGATTTCAATCGAATAAAGTTTTGGTACAAGAGGATATTGTATGGCCATTTTAGAAGTATATAATGGCCATTTCCAGTAGCTATATAGAGGGAGTATGTTGTATATGTGATGTCCTAGTAAAAAAACTACCAAGTTATAGGTGGTCTACCAGCTACTCAGTGAGTATATCCATCTATATGGTGGGGTTTGTAGCTTCATAGGTAGTTCTAGATATCCCACCAATTACTTATTATAAGGAAACAACTACTTAGTGGAGTTAAGAAAAGTGGTTAAAGAGTGTATTGAATTTGGTCTTTGAAAACACCCTTAAATTTCAAAATGATATATGGATCCATTAACTCCTCAAAAAATACCTTAGATCATTTAGAGGTTGTGAATAAACCCCGAACGAGTCTTTGAAAATAATAAAAATGTGAAAATAATTCAATAAATATATTTTGATCAATCTTCAGGTTCAATAAATTCAATACTCAAGTATTCCCTAGATAAATCCCTTTCTCTTAATTATTAAACCTCATTTGTAACTCATATTTTACTCTCATTATCTCCCATAGATCATTTTCTTCTACATTTACAATTAACAGTGTATAATTCAATGAGTTTGTTCAAAAAAAACATTCCCTTCTTCTTCATCTATTTTGGGTTCTTTGTTACCGTTGAAACCATGGTTTTTTCAATTTATTACTTTATTCTAGTAAAAATAAAAGGTATTTCTATTTTTTCATTCTTAAAATCAATTTCAATTTTCTTACTTATTTTAGGTTCTTCTATGCCTCTAAAGTCCTTGTATTTAAAATAAATACTCTCAAGAAAATGAGTTTTTGGGGGAGATAGAGGGGTTATGATTGGGTTGTTAATTAACTACCTAATAAAATTAAAATTCCTTTAATTTATTCAATATATAAATCATTTAAACTTTTAGTCCCATATGAATCAATTAATCCTTAATTGTATTAATCAATTAATTTTAATAATTTTTTTATTCATATTAATCATTGAATCATTTAATTGATATATTATTTCTTATAGGTTCTTAATTTAAATACATATATATTATGAATACTTTATTTCTTTTTATTTGTCACTTAATTTCATTATTATATCAATTTATTTAGTTAGAATATTTTTAAAAGGTAATCCCCTTATTTCCATCTTACTCTGACCAACAACTGTTATCAAAGAAGATGTTGTTCTGAAAATTCTGTTTAGATTTTATTTGAATTTCTTTTTGAGACATTGATAAAAAATCAACCTTGATTCAAATTTTTTTTAAATCATAATATATGTCAATAAAATACATTTTAAATATGGTTTCTACCTTTAAAACCCAATGTGATCCAAAATTACTGTTAAGGGGTCGATCTCCTTTCATTAATGGAATGTAAAATAGTTATTGGAAATACTAACTATTCTGTTATTCATAGAAGGATAAGATATAAAATTTAGAATATTTTTATCCAAGGTTATATACCTACTCAATAAAAGAAAGAAAAATGGTATCCCAATGATATTGAAACTTTTGAACTTAACATAAAATTAATTAATTATCTTCATTATTGTTTAGATTATAATTAATTTAATATTATTTCTACATGTCAAACTATTCATGAAATTTGGAAATTTCTTATATTTACTGATGAAGGCACAAATATAGTCAAGTATACTAGAATTTATATGTATCATCATGATTTTGAACGTTTTAGTATGCATCCTAAGGAATCTATTATGGAAATTTTTACCTGCTTTACTGAAATATGAAATTAACAAAAGTCTCTTACTGATAATATAACTATAGAGTCACTTGTGAAGAAACAAAATTGGGTCTTCCCAAGAATTTGGTAACCTAAGGTTACTACAATCCATGAAGGAAAAAGATATATATAAAAAGTCAATTAAGGACATCATTGGATCTATCATGACATATGAAATCACGGTGAAGTGACAAGATAAAAAAGAAGTGAATGAAGTAAAAGAAAAGAAGCCAATTTATTTTAAATTAATTGACGGTGAATCTTTTAGAAATGTAGACAAGTATGAACATATTTCCAATAAAGTGAAAAAAATAGGAAGGAAAATAAATTCCTTTATCCTAAAAAAAATATAATCAATGCAATGAACCCTAGGTAATCAACTTCAATATATAAAAAGGCGACAAATTAAAATGGAGTGACCCATTTATAAAAATAGGAAGAAATAAAATAATCATGGTAAGAAATATTATAAAATATATACTTGTAGTATAAATTATAATTCCCTATCCTCTTTCAAATCAATTTATTGTAGCACCAAAAATCTCATGGCCCAAAAAAGGTAAGTGGTGAACTAGTTCTTCCACATCTAATTCTTCCACCTCATATTACTCTTATACCAATTTAAGCTATGAAGATATTAAAAATTATAGATATTGACTCTCCAATGGTAGTCTTGAACATAAAATAATTTTCAAAAATATAAAAATGAAATTTAATCAAGTTGTTTTTTAAAATAATAAATTGTATAAATAGAATAAAGGGTCGTATTTGAAATTATAAGAGAAACATTGCATTGAAAAGTTATAATCAACCCCTAATTATTTAAAAAATTATCTTAATAATTCCCTCATGGTGAAAAATATTGAAATATAATTTTGGGTTCCCAACATCATGTAAAAAATTGATTTGGATTTGGATTCACAAGTCAAGATAACACATGAAATTTTAAAACCAATTTTGTAATAATAATATCACACTAAAAATTTTCTGACTACTGTATAAAAATTAGGCATATTATTTATGAATGTGATTATAAAAATTATTTCTATGGTATTCCTAAAAGGATAAAACTATCATCCAATACATATAATAGAAAATATTATGCTAAACAAGTACATATTCCAAATATAATCATAGGTAACATGTGGGACCCAAATTCAAATGGGTACCAAAGTACTCTTGATCCACATAGAGAAACTGTGTCATAATATCAAGCCCAAGGAGCTAAACGATAATTGGATATTGAGTGATCATTATATATGTAAAATGAATCCTTTAAATTCAATCATCATGAAAAAATAAATGAAATACACTTTTATATAGAAAATAAATTAAGGAATAAAATCCTCAGCATGCATACATTTAGTTATTTTGAAATTTATCATTATTAATAATGTTTAATAAGTTCTTAATTTGAAACCTTTTTTAGTATAAATCAATATTTTAATAAAATTCATCACTCTAGAACTTGGTATTAAGAGTGAGTACAGTATGTCACTTTTATAAAACTAGTGTTTTTTACTAATTAAATTATGAAAAAATAATTTTTTCCCTTTCCTTTATTTTGAAAATGTTTTCAAAATTCAAATTGATCTTTTCTTTTATGAATTTTATTCTTTGAAATTGATATTTTTTTAAGTATTTTATTTTTATAAAATCCATTTAGATAATTTTTTATCTCTTTTTATAAACATTCATAATTTATTCCTTCTATATTATTTAAAATAATTTCTTTTTCAATATTGTATTCTATAATATTTTAATTTTTTTATATTTAAATTAATTTTTATATAATATAATGTGTGCTATATTAGATAAAAAATTTATTGAACAGGTCACCTTGTTATCTTACCCTCAATCTCTTTTTCTGAAAATATTTTTTTCCCTTATTTTTCCTCCATCTTTGATACTTAAGATGACGATCCATATAAGGGGGATTGTTCACATTGTTAATAATATTATTTATCATTGTTTGAGTCATTTAACCTCATAATGATATTTGATTATCATTATTATAAATTTGTATGACTTTGAATATTTCATAATATTAATCCATGAACCTATTTTTTATATATGATCTATACTTTATTTATTTAATCCTTGTTATGATTATATTTGTTTCATAAATAATTTTAATTGATTTTTTCCATCAAAACATTTTTAAACATATTGATTTTAAATCTTGAAATTTTCCTATGATTTTTTTATAATTACAAAGGGAAAAAATTTAGTATCTCAAAAGTGGGGGGATATAATATAAAGAATTATTTTTTTTTCTCTAAATGTTTTCTATATCCTTGGGTAAAAATTCCTATTACGCTTTATTTTTTCTTTTGACAATTACATAACTTAATATTATGAAATTTTTCATGTAATATTGGTTTTATCATTTTTTTAAGGAAAATGTATTTTCATTGTTATTTGATATATTTCATATATCTTTAATAATATTCTCATATTTATTATATAACATCTAATGTGAGGTTTTTATGATTATTTCACAAATGGGTGATTAATTTTGTTTTCATTATTATTATTTTATAATCATCAATATTTGACATGTATATTAAGTGTGGTTTTCATAGAAAATACATCCATGTTTGGATACTAATAAGTTGATGTTGTTTTGAACACATAAACCTAGAGGTATTAACCTAAAAAATGGATGGTTGGGTATTAGCCTAATCTTCACCCTAAAAGTAATGGGCATTAACCACACACCTGGTTTAACAAGCCTAGAAGATATTATTTGCATAATTCAAATGATATTTACAATCTCTTTTGATAATTTATTCAAAAATTATATCAAGTTTTAATTTATTTGAAAACATTTTTCTCAATTCCATTTTGTAATAATGAAATTATTTTTCAAATTTCCTTTTAAATTACATTTTTTAAAAGTTTTATAAAGCCTTTTTATCTTTGTCATTTCATTTTTCTCTTTATATTATAGTGGATTTCTAGATTTTAAATTTTTTAAATCTTTTATAGATTTTCATTCACCTCTTGGATATAGTTTTTTTCTGTATCCTTTTATTTTTAAATCCTTATTTTATGGGGATACAACTTTCTATAAATTTTTAAATTTTCTTAGAGGAGTCACCTATTTTGATAAAATAATTGGTCTTCTTAAAAATATATTTTATTCTTCAAAGCTCATGAATTATTTTAATGTTTCAAAAAAAATTTGATACTTTCATCACATTAAATGAGTAGTTTTTGTATGTAAATTCTTTTTTTTAATACGAAAGATTTAAATTTTCAAATTATATTTTAAATTTTCAAAATTTTAAATCTAATTTTGACTTCTATTTTCATTGAATAAATTTATATTGACTTTTATTTCTCCAATACTTTTTATGTTATTTTTTAATAATCACTAAGAGGGAGAAAATAAGAGGAAATTATTTTCAAACTCTTGGGATTATTTTCTATAAATTCATAGAGAATTTAAATATTTTTAATCATTTTTAAATTTCAATTGTTTTAATATCTTATAAGTATTGAGAATGATTTTAACATTTTAATGTAATTTCATTAGGAAATATTGATATCATTTTTTTAAATACCTTGGATGTATTCAGTTGAAAGAAATCTTATCTCATACTAATATCTTTTTTACCCAACGTTTTTATGATAAAAAATGGGGTTTATTGTTTTAACTATCTTCTTAGATATGTTTTAAGGATCACAAACAAATTTTTATGTTATAAAAATTTATTTTCATGTATTTTCAGTAATCCTGTTTGAGTATTTGTATAGGTTTTTATCTAAACAATTTATGGGTGAAAGATGGTCTTTGAAGGTCATTTGAAAATTTCTTAAAGGTTGTTGTTAATAACGAGATGGGGGAATACCACCGGCCAAATAGTAGAACTAGAAGATACCATCTTTGCTACATGATGTATGATAGAAACCTAGTGATTCAAACCATCTATATGGAAGGGTATCTAAAAGAATAGGTAGTTCCAAGTATCCCATCAGCTACCCCATTTAAGGTAGTAGCTACCCAGTGGTGTCAAGATAGATTCTCAAAGTGTGCATTGAATTTGGTCTACAACGACCCCCATGAAGTTACAATAGCTCTATTGACCTATAAAATCCACCAAATCGACCTCAATTCATATGGAACATATAAATATACCACCAATGAGGCATGTAAAATAAAGAATATGTGTTAATTATTCAAGAAATCCACTAAAATCGATCACCAGTATCAATTCTATCAATACTTCATATTTCTTTAGATACATCCATTATGGTTAATTATTATTTCTCATTTTCCTCTCATATATTCCTCCAAATATATCCAATATATTCTATTATTAAATTTAAAGTATTGATAGTGTGTAATTCAATAGGTTTTGGCCAAACAAACCTTATCTTATTCTTCTTTTTCTTTTGGGTTCTTGGTTACCTTTGAAACCAAGATTCATTCGATTTTTTTCTTTCTTCAATTCAAATTAAAGGGTCTCTTTGTTTAATTATTTCATCTAGTAAAAAGAAATTTTTTAACATATTTTAGTTTTTGGATATTTCTACAGAAAATTGATTTAATTAATATACTCTCAAGCAATTTATGGGTGGAGGTGGGGGAGATATAGGGACACTTATTGAGATATTGTTGAACTACATTATCATATTATGTGACTTGTATTTTATTTACTTTTCTCAACATTTAAGTGTTTTAATGTCATATCAAAAAATCAATACAAATTATATTAATAAATTAATTCATATAACTTTTTTATTCATATAAATAATATACTCATTTAATTGATATGTCATTTGTGCTATGTTCTTACTTTTAATATATATATTTCTATTACATTGATTATTATTATTTACCTCATAATTTCATAATTGTTTCACTTAATTTTGTTTTTTTAATTAAATTAAATCCCATTTATATTTTAATCTAACAAAAGAATGGACATTATTCCAAAAACTTCACTAAAAAAATGAATAATGAAAAAATTGACATATGAAACCTCCTCGTCTAAAGGACAAAGGAAAGGCCAATACGATTACAACTTCAGAATTAATTCATGAGAAAAATTTTATCAAAGGTAAAAATATCATCCACTCTATAACATTAAATGTATTATTTAATTTAGGTTCCACCATTACTTTTATATCTGATGAATTTTCTATGAGTATCACACCCCCACCTCAATGGTTATATATTTAATTACCAGAAGAAACTCATAATGGTTTGAGGATTCTATCTCAAGTATATAGCACCAATATGATTGAATTTTGTGGGAGTGTTATTTATAAAAAATCCTACTATTTTTCTTATAGAAAAATGTGATGTGATTTTGGGCATTGATTGGTTCACTCTGTATATATCACATATCTATTTCTGAGGAAGTAAAGATACATTTCCTATTCTAAATCAACCTATGCTCATCTATTTATGTGAGGATGAACATGAACTTACAAAAAAAATTACATCCATTATATTGGTTCTATTACCTATTATTTATGGGTATTTATCCAAATGGTGTGGGAGAAACTCAAAATTGAAGATATTCCTATTGTTTTGGAATATGCCAATGTATTTCTTAAAGAGTTTCTTAGTCTTCACACATATCATAAAGATGAGTTTTCAAAATAACTCATTAAAAGATTAATTTATATTTTATTCAATCCTTGTAAAATGGCCCCAATTGAGTTGTAGGAATTAAAGAAGCAACTATGAGAGATTCCAGGAAAGGAATCAATACAAATTAGTGTGTCACTAAAGGGTTCACTAGTTATTTTTTTAAAATAAGAAAGAAGGGTCAATGCATATTTTCCTTGATTATTGAGAAAATAACAGGATTAATATTAATAAAATGTATTATATTCTCTATATGTATGAATTATTTAATAAAATTAATAGATCTAAATACATTTCAAAAGATGGTCCTCAATATGCATATCATTATTTAAGGTTCAAAAGGAGGATATACCTAATACTACCTTTCTTATGATCTATGTACAATATGAATTGATATTGATTCCATTTGGACTTACCAATTTCTATCCTATATTAATGGATATAATTAATAATGTAACCACTAGATATTTAAAAATAATAACATTATGTTTTATAACATATTTTACACACAACATTGATTCTAAATAAATCATGTTATGCAATTTAAATGTGATTTTTATAACCTAGCCATTAAAAATAGTGGTATAAAAAATAATAGACAATTTTTGAGAATTGTTTATATATATTTTATATTAATCAAATATGTTTCTAAATAAGAACACTATTTTTTGTAAATTATATAATTTTTTAAAAAATTTATTTTCCATCAAAAGAATTTATTGCATTTATGAAAAAATAAAATAATTAATTTTGAACAATTTTAGAAATTATATTGTATAAAATTAACATAATATTTGAAATTAATATTTCAAAAATAATTAAGGCTGATGTTTTTGGATTTTCAAAAAAGATTTTTTTAGTCAATAGTGAAACAATGCAACTTTTCATAATAATTTCCCTTCTTTTTAATAAATTTGTAATTTAAAAGTATCATTATTATTTTACTTTTTTTTCAAAGTAACATAAGTATTATTTATTTGGATTTAATCTAATTAATTATATTTTATTCATATTTATACTATATTTTGGTATTAGTTTATTTATAAGCTTAAAAACATATATTTCTCAAAAGTTTTTTTAAGTTATTATTGTTTCACCATTTTAATTTGTTAAAATAACCCTTAAAAATGAAATATTTAAAATAAATTTATATTATATATATATGTGTGTTTGTTAATTTAAATTAATTTAAAGAATATTAATATTCATGGAGTTAATGTAAAATCATCTTTTCGTTAAGAAATGTATTTTCTAGAAAAAAATTTTCCATCCCGCTTTACAAGATTAATATAAAATTAATATCTTCCAGTTATAGAGTTTGAATTTGGTAAAATAGATTCAAAATATACAATCATAAAAATTAATATTATTTAATAATTTCAACTAATGTTATCATAATTAGTAGTAAAAAATATTAAAACATCCTTGCTAGGAAAACAATGGTAAATCAATCTTGAACTAGGTTAAAACTATTTGTTAAAGACATTGCTTTTCATTATAATTATTAGTGGGTAAATTTTTTTACCCTTATCACCTTATTCTTGAGATTAAATTATTTATAGGATAATTTTAAATTAAATTGATATATATAATAATTTAAGTAGAGAAAAATGAAAAAATATCATCCTCTTTCCTTTAAATATCTCTTATATGTTCATATGAGGATGAAAATAATTTTTCTAAAAATATTAAATTTTATTTTTATTATAATGAAATAATTTTCATGATGTCAATTTTGTTTATTTTTAGTGATTCTATAGTTACCTTAAATACCTATTCAATACTGACCCAATACTTGTGCATGCTGTGGAAAACTCGTCATAAATTATTTTAAACACATAAAATGTAATGTATTTTGAATTTTTCTAGTAAAAAAATACTTTTATAGCTACAAATTACTTACTAATGGTATTTAAATATATTTTATTATAAATTTATTATTCTATTTATTTATTTAAAGTCTAGTTAAATGAATAGTGTCAAAAATGACATTAAATATGTTTATTGTAAAATACTGTAACATTAAATAATTTAATAATCCTAAAACTAATGAAATAGTAAAATCATGATGATAAATGTTCGAAAAAGTTTTCCATATACTATTTATGAACCAATTTTTATCTTATAATTAAAATTATAACCCATTTAGTTTGAAATAGTTCATATCATGGTTAAGGTTCAAAATAGTTTACTGAGGATAAATCATAGGATAAGGGTGATTTGAAAATTAAAATAGTTTATTGTTATTTTATATTCATATTTATACCTTATCCTATTCCAAATAAGAATCCAGGACCTATAAATACTTTAATTGAATGTGACCTTATTATAATTTAACTATCTAGGAAATTTAAAAAATTCCCCCCCCCTAACTTATAAAAGTAACATCCTCTCCTCATTTATTCACACTTAAATATAGTAGAGGCCTTGGTTTTATCATAAATCCCATAAAATAAGGTGTTAGGTATAATCCTAAATAGGTTTTCTCATGAAGATGTATTGTTATTAACTAATCGTTTTTGTTTTATTTATTATTACACCTCTTTAAATATTATTCAACCATTAAAATATAATAAAATCATGATATCCCATAATCTATGTTTTTTTTCTATTAATGTAATACCTTATATTCATCTCATATTCCATCATATGGTAAATGAATATATCGTTCATGTGTATGGCAGAATATTGTCTTGTGAACCATTCAAATTCATTTTTCATCAGCACCGCTAATGACCAATTGAAATTATGGGTTTAATATATATATATATATATATATTCATGAATTATTTGTAATTTTGGAAATATAATATATCATTTATTTTCTTACCTTTCCATATTTTAAAAATATAAACATCGTCTGTGTGTACGTGTGGAGTACCGCCTCAATGAAGTAATGTGATTCATTTTTTATCACCACATCACATGTATAATGCATATATAAGTATTTTTAAATAAACAAAATTTATTAATGATATTTTTAAAATTCTGGAAAGATAAAATATTACTTACATTGTTTCCATAATGATCATTTAAAAATAGAAACGTTACTCATGCATACGAATGGCCTATCGTATTCATGATTATAATATAGTTAATTCTTCATTCCCATCATTCATGGTTGGTCATAAATTTATATTTTATTTATAAAAAAATATAATTAATTAATTATTTATGTTATTCTTGAGATGATGGAACTATGAACTCATTGACTATATTCAACATACCAACGTCATTTTAAACATATGAACATAATATCCTCAAAACATCTAACGTGAACTTAATTACTTATGTCATTAAGTATTAAATGGTAATAAATAAAATAAGAAGAATAATAAACTTTAAAAAATAAATTAAATAATTAAAAAAATATTGTTTGGGAAAATAATGAACTTATATGATGAGTGAGACCCAAGGTAATGGATTTTGTGTCATTTTCATTTCATTAAGCAATAATTTAATGTTATGCACCTAAATTATTTTATATTGTGTATACACATAACCATTTAAATTTTATATAATGAACATTTCATAATTTATGCTATTATAATTTATAATTCAAATTATTTTATCTAATGAGATTGACTCAAAACTTACAATATTGTAAGGGGTTTCATAACTCAATTTATTTCCATTGAGTTTTTTAATTCTTAATTATCTATGATATTAGAATATTATGTGTGTAATTACTTTGGATTATTTTAGGTTTAATTTATACTTGGTTTATTTGGATTTAAATTTAATCACAAAATCAATTCATCGATTAATTCTCACTTCAATGGTATGATCATTGTAATAGATTTTGTGTCCATTTCAACTCCATTGAGATATATTTCATTTTATGCACATATTCATTTTTATGAGTTGTATCTACTAAAATTTTGACATAAAATTCCATAAATATACTTATATTCATTTTATTTAATGTTCCATTTGATTTTATTCTTTCATGGGGCTAAAAAATCAAAAGTTAAAAAAGTTGTAAGGGTTTATTTCGCAATATTGTCATTATACAGGATTTTTATGTTTAAGTATATATGGAGAGAATTATTATATATTTCTACCTTAAATTAAATATATTTTATTATCCTATATTTATTTTTTAAAATTAAATCTTTTCATTTCATTTTCATGTTTTATGTACTCAAAACGAACAAAATAATGTTTCTTAGAAAAACCAACATTATTTCATCTTTAGATAGGAATATTTTTCCTCCATATACATATTTAAATTAATTTATTTTAAATAATGTTTCTAATATTATACCATGTTTTATTGAATACAGTTTTATCCATATTTAAATTTATAAAAATGGTCTTCAGGGGTCTTCTTTTCATTTTATAAACAAGGTACTTTTTGAATTTTTTTACCAAAATTGTCAAAGGTATCTTGGATTTAACATACTCAGCATGAAAAAAAAATTCACCATAATAACATCTCATTTATTTGAAGACTACTTTACTAGTTGAAAATGTTATTTTCAAATAAAAATGTGTTCCTAATATTCTAGAAATTTTTAGTCATTAAAGGTTATTTTCAAAGTGAAAAGATTATTTTCCTCAAGAATGTTTTAATAATATTATTTGGGTATTTAAATTTCTTAACAACAACAAAACTTATTTTACTTATACTCCAAATTTGATATGTTATAATGATACCATCTATATCCTTTCTCTGTATAGTTTATTATCAGTTCGATCGGGGAAAGTACTGAAATTCATTTTCTTGATTAATTTTGCAATCATTAACTTTCCCTTTAAATATTCTCTTTCATATGATCATTTTAAATTAAATTTAAATTAAATATGAATATTATTTATCATGTATATTCTTTTTTCTTAAACTGTATATCATTTCTACATATTGTTTTTTTCTATAAAATCTTTTTGAATGACTATGTAAAATATTAAAAAATACATATTCTTTACTCAATGTAGATATCTATTGATAAATAATATAGTTTATAAATTGAATTAATCATTCAAACTATGAGGAATTCATTTGTCATCCAGTGATGGGTGGGTCCTAGTTATAGATATCCCCTCGATGCATCATCATGTCTAAAAAGATAATTTAGTATGCTTATATTTAATGTGTTTCTAGTGTGAAACTACCCTTTGATTATACTGTATTCGCATAAGGTCATAAAGATATAGATATAGTGATGTTAGAGACCATGAAAACCAATATTAATACTTTACAACCTTAAAAATTAAGTTTTTATTATCCATGATATTGTGGAATTGATATTATCGATTAATGCATTTTGTGCTCAAGCTATTGATAAAATGTCGTGTCCTTCCAGATATTTGTCTTTCTATTTTTATTATTCTTTTTTTACTCATGATGTCTTCCACTATATTTAACCATTACTGAGAATTTGATCTTACACTTATTTTTTCCATTCCCTTGGATACGAAGAAGGAACATTTGATTGAATTCAAGGAAATATAATATTTTATTTCACAATGTTTTTATTTTATGTCTTCAAATGTACTGTGAGATTCGTGTATGTATCTATTTTAATAATACTACTAAACTATTTGGTACTTTGGGATTCAATAAATTGTATCTATTTCCAATGAAATAGAGTAACCACTTGATTTGTTCTATTAGGGTTGGGGTCTTTACATTTGGTATCAAAAAAAGTATATTATAATCCTTGGGAAATAGATTAAAGTAAAAAAAGATTAGAGAATACCACTCAACGACTATCTTTGGGGATAATTCCTATTATAGGATAACATCTTAATGATTTGATATGGTAGAGATCATGTGTTTTTTCAAATAAATACATCCTTATATAGATACTATAAGTGGATTTGGTTTTGGAATACATGAAACTCAAGGTAATAACCCCAAAAGTAGTTGGTAAAGCAAATATTGACCATCGTTCTGGGGATAAGTGAGTTTTCCCTTATAAATGACCTAGTTTGACACTCATAGGGGAAATTTTCGGTTAATTCAAATTTTTTCTATAAAAAATTATGATTAATAAAATAATAAAACTTATGGAAACCAATGATATTCTATAGTAATATGACATAATCCTGAATTGTCTTGGGATGATATATATAAGGTTAATAACATGTTTTAAATAATAGAAACTCCTTTTGAGGTTTTATGTGATAGGATCATAACGTGATTAGGTATATTTTGGGAGAAATCTATGGTAATATGACCCCTGGGTTTATTATGTGTTTTAGTGAAAAGTTGATTTGAGGAATTATGCCTTAAGGACATAACTTTAAAGGTGGTGATAACCTTTACGGATAATATGATCATTTATGTTAAGGTAATAATAGTCATTTAAGATTATTTTATTTTTTGGATAAATAATATGTATATATAACATTCATTGTTAAAATTTGACTCAATTATTAATTTTATTTTTGAGGATGTTCATTGTATTTTTGGAAACATTATAGAAATTATACTATCACAATTTTAAAAATTAGAAACACCGTATTTCAGGAGACAACCTATAGTGTTTGGTAAGGTTGTGGGGCTTGAACCCATAATCTAAGGACCCAAGGGTGCAGCACCTACCACTACCCTACATAAAGTCTTGGTTAATATAATTTTTTTTTTCTAAAATGATTTGATAGATAAATACTAGTGGAATAGATTAAGTTGGTCTTTATGTTTTATTATTGGGGTTTTATAGATTAGTATATTATATTGGATAACTTATGATATCCATTATGGTTTTGGGTAAATATTTATAGATATATGAAAAGAATTTTCACTATTTTTTGGATCTTATGATGTTTTAAAAGTTAATTTTAGTGTTTTGGGAATAAAAATGAATCTTGGATATTCATTTCTTCAAGTAAGAAAGAAAGTGGAAATTTATTTAAGAACAACCAAGGGAAGATGTTGTGATTATGAAATAAAAAGATATCAAATATTTATATTTTATAGTGTTCTCTGTAATGATTTAAAATAATATATTAACTATAGGAAAAGAATCTTGAAATAAAATGTTATACATTTACCTTAATTTCTGAAAAATCAGTGGTCTTTTCACTCATAACAGATTTATGGATTTGTGGTTATCAACTTTATCCTGACCATGTTTTCTATCACTCTCTATAAGTCCATGAGAATTATTTTTCTACTTCACTTCTATATTTTCCCATCTCATTAATGTTATTATATTTGTAAAAATAGTTTTGTCTTATTCTAAATGACCTTCATATTTTCCTACACCACTTTTTAAGAGGAATGTTTATTAACCCTTTTAGGATGTGGGTTTTTCACAAAAGAATTTTCAAATGTAAAACCCTTGATTTCTAAGAACATGTTTAAATTATAAGGACACAATTTATTGAAGCTGGGGAGAATGTAACACCCATATATTTTAAAATAAGAACATTATGTTCTAAAGTGTACACAATATACAACACCGAGCATAAACGAATTGTGATATACTATTTATATGTGATTATTGTGTCTTAGACATTAAAACTGGCTGTATAAATAATTTATATGAATTAAATATATTGATAAATATGGAGTCATTTTTTAGTAAATTCTTTACATGTTTTAAAAATATTTTTTTGTCAAAAATGATATTTATTGCTTTTATTAGAAAATAACATAATTAATTTATTACAATTTAATAAATTTTACTGTAAAAAGTTATATTAATTTTATAAATAATAATTTTATGGTTAACCTTTCATGAAATTTTGGGATTTTTTTGAAAATGGTGATTTATTAGTGAATACTGAAAATACAGTATTTTGTAAAACGGTCACTTATTTTGAATAAATTTAATAATTTAAAATCCCCATAATTATTTGAATTTTATTTCTAAGTAAAATAAGTATTATTTAGTTATATATAATCTATTTCATTACATTTGAGTCATATTTATGTCAGATTTTGTTATAAGTTTATTTTTATACTTAAAAACACATTCTTATAAAAACTATTTTTAAGTGCATATTATTTCTCCATTTAAATTAATTAAAATAATACTTAACAAGGAATAATTTAAATTAAATATATATATTATATATCTATCTATATTAATTGAAATTCATATAATTTAAATTCCTAGTCATTTAGTTAATGTGAAATCATCTTTTCCTTGAAAAAAATGTTTTCCATAAAATAGTTTTTTATCATGCATTTTGGGATTATTATAAAATTAATTTATTCTACTTATATATATTGAATTTGGAAAAATTTATTCTATATTTTTAATCTTCTAAATTAAAATTTATTAATAATTTGAAACATAACTTTTGGGGGAAATGAATGGTAAAAATAATAAAAAGTCGTCAACGTGATAAATGGTTAAATCTGGTTGACCTAGCTTAAAAATAAGAGATAAAGCCAAAAAAATTAATATTAAGTATTATTGGATGAATTATTGTTACCCTTATCATATTATGCTTTATATTAAATTAGTTATGGGTTAATTTTCCATGAAATTTACTTATATTATAATTTATGTATGGAAAAATATAAAATCTCACTCTCTTTCCCTTAAACATCTTTTCTATGTTGACATGATGAAATAAATAATCAATGAAAAAATATTAAATTTAATTTTATAATAATGAAATTATTTTCATTATGTAAATTTAAAAAAATATAGTGATTATATAGTTATAATACAAGCTTATACAAAGTTGACACAGTGTTTTTGAAAAGTGTGAAAACTCAAGGTAAATAATTTTAAAAACATTATTAGTAATGAATTTAGGATTAGTTCAAGTTAAAAACTATTTTTAGGATTAATAATGATTTATTATTGATTTTTAAATTTATTACATTCAAAATTCATTATTATCTTCATGTCTTTAAAGTAAAATTAAATTAATAGTGTCAAAATAGCATTAAAATATTTAAGAAAAAATAATTTTTTATCTTCAGGTCTTTACCATGGAAATTTCTTGATTTTCTATCATTCTTGTTTATGAGTTTATACATTTCTATTATATTCTCCAAATTCAGTTTAAGAAAAAGGAATAAATTTTTTTTCTTGTTGGTTGTCATTCTCATTGATTTTCAGAACATATATCCTTTAAGAAGGATATTTTTAAACTATGGAGAGGAAGTTATGGAGAAATACACATAGGTAAATCCTTCAGTTGACTCGGTTTTAGTGGAAACTATATTCTAAAAGGTCCAGTCCATTAAAAAAGTATCTAATTTTGGACTATAATGAAAGGTGGACCATGTTTTAGAATCCACTCAGCAATATCCATCAATCATTTAGGGTGAAAAGGGAAACAATAATTGTAATAGTAGATCAGGATGATTGAAAGTATTTTATGCTTCCTAAAAAATCAAGAAGAATCCAAGGTAATTTTTTCACTCATATTCTTTAAGGAAAAACAATGAAGTGGAATGGTTTTATTATGCAATCCAAGTCACAAAAAGATCTCACCTAGACTACATTCAATAAATAATTCAATCAAAAAATATTTATCAAGACACTGAGAATAGTGAAGGCATGAGAGTTCATTACTATAGAGCAAGGAGATCATTATATCATAGAGCATGCTACTCATTTTTTCATGTTGGTGAACCTATCTATAAGATTTATTTATAATGGATACATCAAGGAATTTAGGTTTGAAATGGGTCTGAGGCCATATATTCAGTATGTTATGATTTTTATGTTCCTACCTACCATCATGGAGATTGAATACATGGAAGTTATGGTTGTGAAAAACATAGATAGAAATGTTGTAATCTTTGAAGAATAAATGATAAAAGAGGTTTCCATAGTTCATTTTTTTATTCAGAAGAAGAATTATGTTTTTGGAAAAAAGATGGTGGTAGGATAGCACAATAGACATCAAGGTAGGGTTAGATTTTATGTTATCACTATACGTAAAAGGGATACCTCAAACCTAATTATAATACATCATTAAAGGTATATAATGCATGTTGTAAATACATTCACCCTAAAATTTTCAAATATATATGATTATAAGGGTAAATAGCTAGATCTACCTTCACCAAGGGTTCATAGTTTTGATATGTTGTAGAAAAAGGGGTGGGATCCCAACATTTTCCAATGGTTTGTACTCAGGTTATGAAGAAATAGTAGAATAAGGATGGATGTATCTATTTAGTGTAGTGTATGATAGAGGGGTCATGGTCATGGTGAATTACCATGAGAGATACTTTTTTACTGAATATTCAATGTATATAGACTTATTTAATTCTGGTTCAACTCATTCATTTGTCTTATACAAGCAAATTAATGTGTTATATTTTCATTTAGAGCTTATTCATTTTATGATGACACTTTCCAATCCTTTAGTAACGAAGTTGAAGTAGGTTTTCAGACGCCTTCAGTGTTGGGTGATGAAAAATTACCACAAAATTGTATGGTATTTTCTATTTCTTGTTCTTGATATCTTTGATCTCATCATTATCATGGATCATATGGATTAGCTTTAAATCATATATTGATTGATAACAACATCAATTTTACTTATTTCATATGATGTAGTCACTCATTCCTTTCAGGGCAGGTTAGGTCCTAGATATAGAAGAGATGGTCTATTTCTCTAGTGTTGAGATTATCTCTTTACTATTGTCTGGAATGTTTCTTAATAATTTTGATCCATGTTTTAGTGTCCCTCTTCCCATGATAGTAAGTGTTTATCCGGATGTTTTTTTATATGATTTATTTGGGTTGTTATCTCATAGGGATATTGAGTTTATTATAGAACTTCTTCTAGGGATGAGGCCCATTTCCTTACCTTAAAACCATATTGAAACAAATAAATTGAGGGAATTAATGGTTCACTGTGATGATCTTGAGGCAGCGAGACTTATTCAACCGATTGTTTCACCTTGTGCATCACCATTACTCTATTAAAAGAAGTTGGATTGGAGTCTTCATTTTTTTGTGACTATTAGAAACTCAATGAGGTCATAGTTAAGAATAATTATATATTTCTTAGGATTTATTTCCTTTTCAATTAACTCATGGGGCCCTATGGTTTTCAAAAATTATTCTGATATTGTGGTACCATCAGCTGAGATTTGGAGAGGAAGATATTTCTAAGTTGGTGTGCAGGGATTAGTATGGGAATTATAAGTATATAGACATTCCATTTGGCCTTGAAAATGTTATTAAATTGTTTATAGATTTTATGAATTGTATCTTTCATCAGTTCTTGTATTCATTCATTATTATTTTTATAGATGTTATCCTTGTTTATTCCATGTAAGAAAAAATTATGTTGATAATTTGAATACCATTTTTGGAATCTTGAAAGATAATTTCCTGTATAAAAAGTTATTCACATATCAATTCTAGATTCAAGAGGTTAATTTTATAGTTCATGTGATTTAGATCATAGTTTTTCAGTGCATCCTAAAATTATTTAGGTGGTGATGTATTGGGAGTAGTCTACAAATGTGTTTGAGATCAGAGTTTCTTGGGATTAGTGGGTAACTACATGATATTTGTTTTGGATTTCTCCAAGCTTGAATCTCTTAGGAAAACTTTAAGCATTAAGGGTGTTTTGTTTGTTTGGATGCATTATTTTCATATATCTTTTGAGTATTTGAATGTGATATTGGATTCATCACCAGTATTGATCCTTCCTATGTTGGGTTTGGGAAATGATGTTTAATTTGATACCTCGTGTATGGATTTGGGTCATGTTCTAATGCAGAGAAGACAAGTGGTAGCTTAAGGATCTTTTTAATTACTCCCTCATGATAAGAACTTCCCTATTCATGAAATTGATTTAGAATTATAGATGCAAGATCTTATGACTTGGAGCCACTTCCTCTTCGGGAAATGGATTGTAATGTCTTCAGAACTTAATAGCCTAAGGTATTTCATCACTCAAAAGGTTATGAAATTGAGATAGAGATGTTGTTTTGAGTACCTTAAAAACATTTATTTGGATATTTCATACACCCTTGGAAAATGGAACATGGTCATAAATGCATTGATTATAAAATTAATGACTCAATTAAGTAAGGAAGTAGTGGAAGAGTGGTTCATGATGGGCTTGTTTGTTGAGATACACTTGAATTAAGGGAGAGATGATGGACCTGTGTTCATAGCTAGTGTTCATGTTGGATCATCAATGTATGATCAGATTCTACAAAAGTAGGTCAAGGATAGAGAGTGTCAATGATTTAGCAGAATTCTTTATAGAAGGGAGACCTCAAGCGAGTGGTCTCAGTCTCCTAATGGGGTTTTGTGCTTCAGAGGTAGGATGGTTTTTTCAATAGACCCAAGACAGTAAGTGATGGATAATTGATATCAATCTAATTGTTATGTGTATCCTATAAATTACGAGATATATCACTACATGAGAAATTAGTATTGGATGTTGAAAATGAGATGACTGATTATAGATTTTGTGTCTCAGTACCATATATGTCAGATAATTAAGGAAGAACCTCAAAGGCCCACCAGTTTGTTACAACCTTTACACATTTGAGTATGGAAATGAGATGAGATATCCATAGACTTATATATTATTATACCTTACACTCTAAGTGGTAATAATTTGATATAGATTATTAATTATCAACTCATGAAATCAGTTAACTTCTTACTTATCAAGGATTCAATGAAGGTAGAGGTTCTGTGTTACTTGCATTTGTGTCCTACCATTAGGATTCATGGTGTTCCCATGATTATCATTTTAGATAGGTATAATCGATTTAAATCATGGTTTTGTATTGGATTATAGGTACAAATGGGTTTTCCATTGAAGTGGATCATGAAATGTCATTCCCAAATAGATAGTCAGACTGATAAAAACATCCTATTACTTGAAGGCATGTTTCAAGAATGTGTGATTTCCATTGGGGTATAATTGGAGAAATATATTCCCTTAGAGTATTTTTACTATAAAAATATGTATTAGTCTTAGACCAATATGGAACAATTTTATGTGTTTCATGGGATTCTATTCAAATTAACTTTTTATTGGGAATATATTGGAGAACAATCCTTGTTTAGACCAACTGTCATTCATGAGGTGATGAATATTATGAAATTGGCCAAAAAAATGTTAGTGATGGATATAATTAGGTAGAAATCATATGATGATTGGTTTCATCATCCATTATAATTTGATTTAGGTGATCATTATTTCCTCAATGTTTCGCCTCATTCGAACATAGACATTTGGGGAGGTATGATAAGTTAGCACCTCATTATTTCATCCTATTTTTCATTATGGAGAAATTTAGGATGGTAGATTATCTACTTGATTTTCTTACTTATTTTAATTATTTCTATGATTTTTTCCATGTTTCCAAAATGAAGTAGTATTCGTTGGATTAGTCCCATGTGATTGAGTAAGAGGATGATGAAATTGAAATTGACACCTCAGTGATTGAAAGGCCTATTCAAATAGTGTACTGATAGGATAAGGTTCAACATGGAATGAGTATCTCGTATTTTTGAGTGATAAGGTAGTGTGTTGGGGATAACCATAATACATATGAGTGAGAGGCCTTGATTATTCACCAATGGTCTTATCTCATCACGAACGTAAGCCTTTTGGGGATATAAATATTTTACATATGGGAGAATTGTCACACCCCAATATTTAGAAATAGGTATGAAGTCTCTTTTAAAATTTTATTTTTTTCTAGATTTTATAGAGGTCAAGAGAAGAGAGTTTGGTAGTTATTGGTAGGATGAGGCAACCATCTTGATGATTAAGGGCCACTAGCTAGCCAGTGTAGGTTGTTAGAACACCTACAGATCTTAATATTCAATCATATTGTCGGTGGACTTCCACTGTCTCTTCAGAAGATACATGAAGTAACAAGTTCAAGTAATGTTCCAACCAATCAACTGGTAGAAACTCAGCTGTTAGCTGATGAATCTGATGGGTGTGTGGTTAAGAAAGGGGATATATATAATTTTGGATTAAAATATTAATTTAACTCCAATAATATGACCCACTCAACTATAATACAATTTTATATGATCTATATAATCCTTGGTGATGATTTTGGCCATCTCCATCTTTCTTTTGGTGGATATTCGTGTTGATTGAAAGGTTGGTTCTCTATCAATTTTAATTAGGTGAGATAGATCCAGTCTAATATGTCTTTTATTATTCCTCTTGGTGAATTTGATTACTTATGATACTAGATAATTTGATCTTTCATGGGAAAGGATAATTAACATTGTTTCCATTAGATATAGGTTCTCAACGATTTAACCTCTTCCTCTCCCATCACAAGTATAGAAGGAAATGTTGTTTTTATCAATCGTGAGGTAGGTGTATCTGTCATATGGTCTATCCCTTAGCATGCTTTGTGTTCTTAGTATTCTATTTAGTTTTGATTTATTAAATTTTTTATTTGAAATCCATGAGAGGTCATGTCTATAGAAATGTATTCTAATAATGGGTTTTTATTAAAATTGTTTTGATGCACATAATGTGAGGAATGAATTGCCTCAAATAAGAATTTCAAATGAAAAGGGTTTCTTATATAGGAAAATAGAATTAATTATACTTTTAGATTTTTTTATTAAATTTTTGATTTATTTTCATAAAACAAAATGATGAAATGTAGAATATTTATAGAGCTTGGGGTATGGGTAATAACTAAAAATAAATTAACCTTATTAGTGTAAGCTATCATTATACTAGGTTCACCTGACTGTATGGTTTCCAGTTGGTAGACTTACTGGGGAGACTGAGTCTCCTGGACATTAGGATTCATTTTTTAACTGGTGTCACTTTTTGAGTCTTATTTATGTACACCCTCATGTTTTTTATTTCCATTTAGTTCATTGTGGATACATTACGTGTACATTTATTTGATATGATTATTTTACCACTTGATATAGATAATGATGCATGAAATAATAGTTTATTAATTTACATATTCCTCATCAATATTTTTTATTTCATATAGCTTTGATTATTAGAATATTCAATTTTTTTAAAAATAAAACCAAATGATGATTATATATATGAATTTATTTCTTATGGAATGTTTCTAAAGTATATTTTGTAAAAGAACTAATAGAGGCGTATGGATAGACACTGTATATATTATTTGGTGGTATCCTACTTAATATTTGTTCTCACACCCTATATTTTTCCTTTGGGTATTTATAGACATGGATTTTTAGGATATAGGTAAAGGGAAGAGTTTCATATAGAGAATAAATCTCTTGGTTCATGTTTCTTTTTGTGGGTTGAGATCATGGTGACATAAGATCATATAGAAATAGACCCATGGGTTCATTCCCATGTTTCTTTATATGATACCTCGGTACTTTTTTCTAGCCTATGGTGATCGGTAACACACATTGGGGCTTTTGGAAGGCCAATTTGGGTAAATTATGGGTTGACCTGGGTTAGTTAGTTTCATAAAGATACATGGAATATATCTCTGAGTCTTTGTTTTTTGTTAGGTTCTACAATGAAATTTCATTTTATGGTTAATATATATAGTGTGTCATTGAGTGTTACCCATCATATGGGACCCATGAGCTTATATGGAATGTATATTCTTTAAAAAAAATATTGGTTTTATTTATATAAATTGTGTATCTTCTATACATAAAAAATTTATGAAACTTAGGTGTAATATCATGTCTCCTCAGCTAATAATGGAGTTGAGTCCTTCTGGAATTCATGGTGTTCCTTCTAATATAACATGGTATGCTATAATTGAGAGTTGTTGATGGGTATCTAGTTAATATTTGAGTCTTGTGAACATAATGCAAGTCATGTTCACTATCTCAAACAACAAATGTAGCAAACTATCTAGATCGTATTGTACTTTAGAAAATGTCAAGATGTAAAAAAAATCAAACATAGATATGGTCAAGGGTACTCCTCGTGCAATATATTACGTGGTCTAGACACCTCAACTACCACAAGATCATGATACATGACATGTTTTTTGGAATAACATGTTTCTTGATCATAAATTTAACCTTTTAAACCCATATCCCTCAAAAATTTACCCACTCCCACATTTTTTAACTTTGATAGTGGATGAATTGTTTCTATCAATCCTCAAAATTTTCTTTACACCTCTGAAAACCACTACCAACCCCATTGATCTCTCTCTAATTAACCCTAACTATAAAATCATTAACATTTCACCCCTAACACCATTTCATGACTCTACCCACTATAAACCAATAATACCAAACATTTAGTGACCCACCAAAATCCTCCAAGATTTTGGAACTTTGACATCCTCATTCTGCATCTCTCATTTGTCACTAACGCACATGAACTAATGTCTTGTGTCATTGGTCCTTGATTATTTATTGTCTTGTTCTAGGTTTCTTGAATATTCAACCATTGTGAAGGTCATAGGTGAATGTGTGATTAAGAACAAAGAGGAAAATGTGAATAATGTGTATTTTATGGATGGTGTGATGGTCTAACAACAATTAATCAAGATATAATCCATCAATGATCAAGAACATGGGATGAATATAGGATTCAATTGGAATTATATGTAAATAACTGTGAAAAGATATTAAATTCAAATAAAAATAGTGAAAAAAATATATTAAATAAGATATGTATAATGAACAGAGCTAAAACCCAAAATAACTAGACCTACATTAATTTAGGATCATTATTTTTTGAAATTCACATTCTCACCGACACTGTCATAGATTTCCTGGGGAGAACATGCTAAGATCAAGAATCTATTTTAGATCCTATTATGATTATGTTTTTCATCAATGATGGAAAGTACCTAATCAAAAGGGTTAAATATTATTAAATATATAATAATTAAGATTTCATGGTATTTATTTATTTTATTAATATTTTTTAAATTTTTATAGCACACACAATAGAATTAACTCAGGGGGGGTATCCCAAGGTGAACCAAGATTAAACCACCCCAAGGGTAAACCCCAAATTCTTTGTCAAACCAAGTAGAAATATTTCACATCTAAGGATTAATTTGGGATAAAATAATGCTTTGCCAAAAACATGAAAATGGGATAAAAATAATGAATTATATTTAATATAATATATATCCAGTCTTTTGTATATAAATTATATAGAAACAAATTAGAAACCAACTCCAACAATATTAGTAAAAATATTCCAATGGTTTAATGAAAAAATAGGGTTAAAAATAATCCTCACCTTCTTCTTTTTCTGAAAAGGTGAAACTTATAAGAAAATATGAGGGTATAGATCATATTTTTGGTTATTTAATTCCCAAAATCTCTCTTAAAGGAACTTGTTATTCCACAAAACATGCACTTAAGGTATCAACCAATCCCATAGGGTCCTCTTTTATCAGACTATGATTTTCATAAGTACCCTAAGAAGGTAGAATTGTCCTCAATATCCCAATCACCCTCATAAATAATGTGTGATTGATCATGCATATAACTCCTTATGTAAGACACATGGAAGTAATTTTGCACCTAGTTTTATTGTGGAGGTAATGATATGGTCAACCAACATTTCCTTCCCTATACAGTATATATAATAACTAGCTAAACCTAAGGGATAGCCTATTTCTATGAATAAATCTCTAAAAAATGTGTCATGAAGAGACCTTTAGAAACACAAGTTATCTTAACTAAAACTCTAAATTCCTCCATTATTGGTCTCTATTGTAATTTTTTTAGATTGGTTTTATCCCCATCTACTCCTGGATCACATGTAGCTTCTTCATCTCCAATCACAATAATTATGGAACTATAAAATATGAGTTTCTAGTCTTTAACTAGCATAGGTTGAATTGCAGGGTCCCTCATACATAGACTCAATGTTATTAATTCTAATAGTGAAGTAGTTGTTTTTGTTCTATTATAACTCTAATAAAGGTAAGTGATCATCCTTAATTTGGGTGAAATAAATCACACAATCCCTCAAAAAAATATTTGAGAACCTGAATGGTACACTTTATCTTACCATCTCTTAAAGGATGGAAAGATTTTATTGACATTTTCTATGACCTAAATTTCCCTTAAAATATCCTACTCAACTAGGAAGTGAACCAATAATCTCAGTCCAGGATGATCATCACAAGTACCCCATAAAATCATTTGATCTTATCCAGGTAAATGTATCATAGTCTCTCTATTAAACTCTTCTACTGAATATTAAGGGCATGGACTGACTTGGTCAATCCTTCAATGATCACCAATAAATCATCATGAAAAATTTTCAAATATAGATATCCCATCACAATGTACATCAATAATATATCCCTTTTTCACAATGGAAACCTAAAGGATTCAGCTAAACCTACTAAAATTTGGTTCAATTTCTTCACATATTGACATGTGAGGTATCAAAAAAGGAATCCAAAAATAATATCCTTTAAACAAGGCCAATAATGTTAATTCATGATTTATAGGTACATCTTCAAGAATATAGAATATTAAAATATGGTGGAGGTGTGAATCCCCCTTATAACCTCCTCACTTAGTGAAAATAAAACCACTATAAATCCTTAAAAGAGGATAATGTGATCCCTACCTTTGGAAAAACCCATTAGATATATCACCATTGGATATTTAGACATATAAGACAATGTAGTCATTGTATCAGAATGGGAACACCCTCATAGGATAAATAATGGGAGGGGACCCACCATTGATCAAATAGAAGCAACATCGCCCTTGTCTGTTGAGGAAAACTACATCAGGGCCAGCTACTCAAATACTTCCTCCATAAATTGGGCACAATATTTACTCTTATGGTAATTTTCCACTATAATAAAAATTTTAGGAGTATAGAAACTTTTGAAGTTATAGTATTATAGGAACTTTGGCCAATGAATCTACCTTAGGTTGAGATATCATTGATAAAATATATGCCCTAAATTCAAGTGATTTGTAAAAATAATGAACAAAACATGGGGAAGGTAATGTATTTAGGTATTCATGGTGAAAACTACCACACTAATATCAAATACATTGGTCATTAATTTATATTCATGAGGTCTTAAATGCATAAACCAAAAGTAATAACTTCTATAATCTACATTAAAACACTACCATTATCATCTCTAGAGGTATTGTAAAACACCACATACTCAAATCCATTATAGAGTGTCATTTAACATTTCATTTTACTTGGGGTATCTTATCCAATAAAAATGAATTGTTTTATATATTTATATTAATAATAAAAAATGAAAATTTTATCTTTGACGTCTCAAATAATGTATCACATGCCAGTTCCCATATCCAATTTTCCATATAATTTTAAGTGTGCCTCCATGTACATCAGAGGTTGTCGACTAGTATTAGGGGTCTAATATGTAATGTGGGGAGATTATACCCTCTTTATCAAAGAATAAAAACATCATATATAAATAAACAATATCCAAATGATAATAAAATAAACAATAAACCATCGCCATCAATATAAGACCAAGCACCGTGTAATGAATCACAAAATAGGAAAAATGTTTATAAACCAAAGAATTAGATATGTTATTCCATATAAGTGTCAAGTATCACATGAAAACTCAAAATAAAGATACATTGATGTGTCCAAAGTGGGTCCTGGCATTAATTTTCAATCCCTCATAAAACCTCTACCCTGAATCCCAACTCATCCATCTAACATAATACTCATACCCTTATCCATGCCTGCAAACACGAAGTCTATCCGAGTATAAATCAGGGAGCCCGAGTAGGGTGTGAGTAAAAATTAGTAATCCACCACCAATAGAGTCTAAATAAATATCCAATATATAACAATGTATGTAGTTGTATAATGAATAATGATAAATTCCAAAATTATACAGGTTTCTTATTTATTATTATTAAAACGTCCATGTCAAACCTATTTTGTCCCATTCCATAGTCTAGAACATGTACCAGTGGGATTTCACATTTTAATATTTCATGGTATTTCATTATTAATTTAATTTCTATTTCATATATGTATCATGGAGCATCAGTCTAGAATCCAAATCCAAATCATGCATCGAGGTCCTAGAGCAGTAGTCTGTCTCCCCATGGGTATTTGGAGCATCAGTCTCTAACCCACACCATATTGTTCATATTCACACACACACACACATATATATATATTGGGGTCCGAGAGTTTCATTCTGAAACCCCATGGGTATTTGGAGTATTAGTTACTTCCTAGAGAATCAGTCAGTATCTCCCAGGGTATTTGAAGCATCAGTCCCTAACCCACACCTTATTTATAAATCAATCATAAATATCAAATATATCACATACATATCAACATTCATTATCAATAACCTTCTTATCAATCATTCACATCATGTTGAACCATTTAATTTATTAATAAAAATGATTATTCTTTACTTTAATCATAATGAAAAATATGAACAATTCACTATTAATCCATTTATCATCAATTTATCACATCTCATTAACCCTTTAAGGTTAAGCCATTTATCCCTTTAAATCCCATTTTCAAACATGTGATAAGGATTCAGTTCAATTCCCTTAATCCATAATTCCCCTTTTTACATTTCATAAACCATTATTTCAAGGATATTAGCACACCCTAGGTGTTTCCATCCAATCCAATCTCATAATATATAATGGGTCCAACAGGGTCTGTGAAGAGTTTCTTGATTTCATAAAATTCAAATTCACTTTTAAAATTAAATTCAATTGCACGATGTATAAATATAATGGAAAAATTACAAAGACATGATAATAATCAATGTTATTGGTATTAATGATCTCATGGTTTCCTAGGTGGGAAGCATGGTTTTCCAAACTGTTAGCCTTAACCAAGTGCCCCTATTATCAGGGGTGCATGGTTACTCCTAGGGGAGTGAAAAGTTTGAAAAAATGTGTGCCAACTCTAAAAACCCCCTCTGTCTGAGGGTGCATATTTAGGGGAGGCAGGCTGCACAATTCCATCAAACCATGCACCACATCCTTTGGCTACAAAAAGGGGTGCATGGTTTCCCGATGAACACTACATGGTTTTCCCTAACCGTATGCCACTTGTTCACAGCCCCATGGAATTCCAAGATTCACTAATATTACCTGAAACAAATCCAAAGAAATAACCAACAAATTTATGATTAAAACAGGGTAAAATATTACCTAAAAATGTAAGATACATCACAAGAATGGTTGGGATCAAAAAATCTCCCCACCTAATAACAAATCTTCTCCAATTTTTACTCCCAAGAATCAATAAGATTTCAATGTAAAAAGTTCGGCCCACTAGGACAACATATCATCTTCCCTATCCCATGAATTATCTTAAACACAAACATGTTTCCACATCACTCAGACCCACGACACAGTCTTTCCTCGCAACACTTTCTCACTATGATCCACAACATGAATCATATTCTCCTCAAAGGATACATCAGCCTCAAGATAAAATTCATCAATTTCAATCACATGATAATGGTTGGGATGATATTGTTGAAGCTTTAACACATTAAGAATATCATCCATAGTATTATACCTATATGTAAGAGGAAATAGATATGACAATGGTTTGATTCTCTCCACAACCTAAAATGGTCCAACAAGACTTGGAGCCAACTTTCCTTGCCTCTAAATCCTATGGTGACACAATATCAGTGACACAAAAAGGAAAAAATGGTCTCCCATTACAAATTCAATAGGTCTATGTCATCAATCAGCATATGACTTCTACCTACTATGATACATAGACATAAGTTTTTGAATTAAATGAACCTGATCTGAAGTCTATTACATGAGACTTGGTCACAACAACTCAGACTCACCCACATCCACCCAATATAGAGGTGATCTACATGGCCTACTATAAATATCCTTTTATGGTTCAATTAGAATAGTGACATTATAACTGTTTTTATAGGTGAACTCAAACAACTCTAAGAAAATTTACCAAGTTCACCAAAATCAATGATGTGTGACCGTAACATGTCCTCCAGCACCTGCATACCAAGTACCATATACAATCCTTTCCAAAAGTGTTAAGTGAAACGTGATTCACAATATGATATTGTAGTATATATAACCCCATACAAGTAGACTATTTCCCAAACATACATTTCAATATACAAATCAATTATGAAATTTTCCCATATACGCACAAAATGGGTTACTTTTATCAATGAGTCCATAATTTCCAATATCACATCATTATTCAGAGGAATCCTTAGAAGACCCACCAAAAATTCCATGGTAAATAGTTATAAAAAACTACCTGTTCATTGATTCATGGCCTTCACCTACTTAAAGGTATAGCATCATGTCAAAAAACATGAAATATCATTTTACATTCCCCACCACCAATACTATCGACTCAATCTTGGTAAATTTTGGAAAAATTATAATGAAACTCCTAATTAAATGAATTAAACTATTGAATCAACTACTCATGAATACATGAAGGCACAACAACCTGGTTCTGGTCATAGATGATCTCATCATCATCTTTGGTTCAATCAGAAGACAACTCCCCAACTTCAAGGATTTCCCTCATCGATAAACACTCTGAATCCTTATATTGACACTCCTTAATCCTAATCAAAATTGTGGACTCTACTTATAAATATAAATCCTTAAACATTACATAATATTGAGTTAATTCAAGAATTAACATTGAGTATCTTTTTGGGTTTACAATTTTAGAGAATTAGTCCATAATTATTACATAACTACTCAAATATTTCCAAGAAGTCAATTTAACTCACTATCCATATTTTCACAAGATAAAACTCTTTAAAACATGATTTCCTTTTTTCTGGATAGAAATATTCATAACATTCATCTTGACTTATTCCTTACTAATACCCATACTTATACCCTACAGAAAACATTTCAAAACTTGGGATGAGAATAAAAAAGATCAGTAATGGATATAAAATGAGGAATGAAACCATTATCCCATTAATATATTAAACTCATGAAAAACATTTCGCAAAATCAGTCCTTTCATTGATAAAACATATTTTCTTTAACATACCTCGTGAAATCATAAGTTTCCACAAAAACTTCTTACCAATCATAAATCATAAAGGTAACTTTTTTCATCCATATTATACTTACATTGTATCTTTTATAGCTACATAGGGGGTAACCTTCATGGTTACTTTTGGAATACTCATCACATTATATTCCCTAAATCTCTTAGGAGAAACCCAACCGGTTAACTCCGTCTCATTACCCAATGCATTGGAGAGCTATCACAGGATCACCCACCCCCATTTTATCATGGAACCACCCATATTTGGTTTATCATGTAACCACCCAGAAAATTTCCACATACCATTATTTAATCGTAACATATAAAAGATTACAATTATCAACATTTCACTCGTAAAATTTCATTTTCAATCACAAGAAATCATTTCAAGATTATAAATTGTAAATCCACTTTCAAAACAATTTTCAATACCAAAAAACTCAAAAATAGAATAAGGGATTTCATATCCTTTTAAAAACATTAAGGCATATAGAGGATGCCAAATATCAAATAACAGTTATGGTGGTGGAGAAGTCATTGTCGCCACATATATTAAAAAACATTCATTTTTTTGTTTTGTAAAGAATGTAAAATGATTTGTAAAAAAATATTACTTTTGAAAATTTTGAATAAAATTCAATATAGACATAAAATTTCCAATATAATCCTTTTATATCTATTTAAATAAATATGTAAATTAATATCATGAAGAAAAATATTTGATAATTAAATCCTTAAACGTTCAAGGTGTCCCATACCACATTAAACATTTAAATCTTAATCTGCATTAATTAATACATTTACCAAAATGTTAAATAACATTATTATAGATAAAATATGGATAATAAATGTCATATTGGTTGTATATACTCCTTATAAAATAATAAAGGTGCATGTTATCAAGAAATGCCTTAATAAAAGCATATTGAGATGAATTCCCTTAGCTTGAGTTTGATTCGTCACGCATGTTCCTTGTTATTAATTAATAATAAACTTAGATTAATTTATATTTTATTCAAAACATTTTTATTTTATTTATACCTTTTATTTCATTAATTATCATGTTATAATAATTAGTTAATTATTTGAGTTCGTGTTAGACATTTTGTCGATATTCGGTACTTGAGTCAAAAATGAATATGGTATGATGTCAGTAGTTCATGTGATCATAAGTACATAACATCCAGAATAATATTCATGACATAATAATCACATTTATACATAATTTTAAAACAAACCATTTATTTATGCTATGAAAAAATGAACAATGTTATAATCATGGAGATTGTAGGTCCTATGTACGCATGAGTAACATTTCCATTTTTCATTGGTCATTTTTGAAATAAGGTAATTATTATTTTTTCATCCCAAAATGATAATAATATAATTAAAATAATCATCATCATTTAAATGTACTTATATATATATCATAAAAGTGATGTGGAGAATAAAAATGATTTGCATCGCTTAATGGTGGTGATAGTTCACACGTACGCATGAATGATGTTATCATTTTTATTTGCATGGAAAGTAATAAAATAATTGATATATTATTATCTTATAATGATAAGTATGTCATGAAAATAATATAAAAACATTATTTTCATGATTATGACCATTCTTGAGAGACGGTAATGAAATAAAAACCATATCGGTTCGTGAGGTGGTAGTCTATCGTACACATGAACAAAATGTCCATTTACCATTTGATGAAATTGGATATGGATTTGGGTGACGATATTAACATAATAAAATCTAAGTATATTGATTATAATTACTTTATTATTTACTCATGGGTTTAGAATATTTAAAGGAAGTGGAATAAGAAATACAATAGAAACACTTAAATGAAAACATTGCCTTTCCTTCGGATGATCACACCTTTTAAAACCTTAACACCTCTAGAGAGGGTGTTCTACCTAAAATAAGGCCTCAATAATGTAGTTAAGGGTTACATTAAGAGGTTTTGGTAGATCTTTTATGAACCAAATGGTTTTTTAAATCTTATTAATAGAGAGGAATTGATTCCTTTTATTGGAGAGGGGAGGGGCACCCTTGGAATTATAAAACGTATTAAATTAATAAAAATTTAATTTAGATTTCAAATGGTCCCAAACTGATTTATTTCAAAGATAATATGATTTTGGGTCGAATCCTCATCATCAAATTAAAATTAGACTAGTTTTGAATATTTTTTTAATCCTTATCTTTTTGTTTCCCCCTTTTGAATTCTTGCTATTTTATCAAGTAATTTACACTTTGAGAGTTCAAATAACAATCAAATCATGAAAAACGACCAATTAATGAGTCATTAATAACATTTTTGGACATATATAAATTTTATTGATGAATATTGGATTTTTAGAAATTTCATATCATTTAATTATATATTTTATATTCTAAGTTACGAATTATGTCAATATTGACTCTATTTATTACTTGAATTGTTTTTTAAATCATAAAAACATGATTCCTTAGAAAATTCTATATTAACTCAATACTAAAATATTATAGTCATCCATAAAATTCATGGGTGTAAAAAAATATATCAAATTATATATATTTTAATATTATAAATACCATTTATTTGATTCCTTCTTTAATAAATCTATTATTGCATCATCTTTGTGTCACAATTAAATTTAATTATTTAATTAATAAAATTTCTAAATAAATTACCATGATTTATGTAATAAATTTTTATTTCTAAAGGCAATTTTTATTAAAATATATCCCATATATAACTCCATATTAAAATACTTTACTTTTTAAAAACAAAAGTGGCACAAAATGACTATTCATTGAATATAATATTATAAATGTATACAATTCATCCAAGTGGCTCAAAGTGATCCTAAAATTGACCCATGTTTGATCATGGTTGGAATAAACTCACCCAATTAAATTAGGACAAGTTTTATGGTAGTTTTATATTATAATAATATTATTTTTACCTTTAATTACCTAATTTACCTATAACTGTGGTAATAAAAATAATTAATAAAGTTCTTATTCAGGATGTCCAAAAAATAAAAGAGACATATTTAAACAATTAGGACCTTATGATTCCAAATATGGAATCCATTTTTTCAAATTCAAAACACATAATTGACAGAAATTAATTAAAAATTAATCTCGTTGTGGGAATGAGAAAATTGGTTTTTAAAGTAAAACGTTCAAAAGTTACATAGTTTTTATATTTAATTTTAATATAAAAAATCATCCAATGAACTGAATTGGATTAAATTATAAATACTTAATCTAATTATACCTTAGAACCATGTAAAAGGATAATCTAACAATATAAATAAATTGGATGAAAATGCAGTATTGAATTAAAATGCAGTATTTTTCACTATTCATTAAAATATGAATTTAATCAGAAAAATATCAAAAATTTATCAAAACAAAATTTTGACTTCCCAATTCTAAATAATAAATTTATTTTGTCAAAAAAACATTTAATTTGTCAAAAAAATATTTAAAATGGGTTTTCCAACAAAAATCGGTAAAACTGTATTTTTAGAAAAACACTCATTTTATACATAAAATTATATTTGTTCTTATATAATTTCTAGAAAACACCTAATATGAATTTCAAAAATTATATTGAATTAAAATATCATTAATATAAACTAAAAAGAGTAATTTTATTATTTTATAAACACAATTATTCACATTTAAATAGTTTTTTATAAAAAATACATCCTTTATATTCAATTGGTTTTAAGATTCATTTCAGGTTAATTTGGTAGCCAATAAATCATTATATATACATTAATAAACCTTATTTTCAAAATTAAATTAATACTATTCATTCCCTCCATTCTAATGTCAATGTGATAACTTTCATACTAAATAATAATATTTTTTTGTTCGTTTAATCTCGATGTGGTGTATCATGTACGCTATCAAACATTGTGTTTCCTTTTAAAAACACGAGATTTTACATTCTCCCCCCTTTTGTAAATTGAGTCCTTTCAAATTCAATTTGGGTTCAGTAACTATGGTATGAATTTTCAAAATACCTTTATTGCATTCCCATATTATAAAAAACATTAATACAACTTACACTTTAAAATAAATAAAGGACAGTGCAAAGGTCGTCTGAGATAAAACATACTGAGATTCCAGGTAGAAAAAAATGGGTATACAAGGAAAACAAATCATCATGTTCTGATGGAGAGTGATAGGAAACATTTTCATAAAAAAATTTAACAATCACAAACCTATAAATTTGTGATGATGTAAATGGTCTTTGACTTCATAGTTGGAAAAGAAAACAGAAAACATTTTTTTAATATCCTTTTCATAAAGTTGAGGAATTGATTTACTTCATTAACTAAGATCATACAGAAACATACTTAATTGATAGGTATAGTTTCATCCTTTAATAAATTTCCACCACAAACTCATCTTTTTCTCCAAACCATGAGTATTCAAAATGAATCAACTTATATAGAATCACATAATCCACAAATAATTAATTATCTTATCATCATGTCTTGAAACGTTAACCAAAACCAAAAAGGTTAGGATAATATTAGATAATTCCCCCAAAATAATAATCCTTTATAAGAATAAAGACTACTTTTAATATCCAAAATTAAAAAGTAATACCCAAAGTACAATATAAGAAATTTGATAAATAATTGTGCTTAAAATTCTTCAAAAATACTCCAAACTGATATTGAAACCCAAAATTAAGTAGAATTTGATCACATAGTCTTCTGGGATAAGATTTAACATTTATCTTAAAATAATATAAATCACTATTAATGTATCATACCAGAAATTAATTAAACTAATCACATATTCTCCAAGATAGGTTAATCATTTCCATAAATAACCCAAATCACCATACGTTCATAATTAATTCATATATTCTTCCAAAATAAAATTCAAACATGAATCCTCAAATAAAATAATATAATATCTTATTTACCATAATCATGTAAAGTTCCCAAAATAGTGAATTTCTTCCAAAATAACATTTATCACCTAATTCCAAATTCATTTTCTAATACCAAGGATTTCCATTTTATGAAACATAAGTTCCAAAAAAACTTATTATTAGTCCTTCAACTTTTTTAACTAAAAACATACTAACCAAGGACTTCCCATAGGTCAGTGGTAGGAAATAAAGTCTTGTCACACTTTGTTTGTTGATTTTCTTTCCATATCCTTGTCCAAAGTGATGGGTTTTCACCCATCCTGTGGGTTTTCCTTTTCCTAAAATTACATAATTTTATAACATTCCCAAAATGATATAAAATCTTCAAAAATCACCATAAAATGTTTCATCCTTAAATTTTATCTCATACCTTTCATTTTTAAACCCAAGATGTAAAGATCATATAAACCATAATGGTTATCCATAACTTTGTAATTCTGTCCACATAAGAAAAGATAAATATTTATCATATATCATTTTTACCTAATAAACTTCAGGGTTACATATACTAGAAAACCTTCTTCCAATGTAATCCCATCATCAAAAGAGTATTAAGACTTATAAAAATTTTATCATTCTACAGTATATCGTAACTTTTGAATCCGATATATGTAGACTTTTTAGTCATTCATTATTCTTCATGATACTATAACCATGCTTTTCTGTATTATTCCTTAATACTTATTTCATACAAAAAACCATGAATCATGTCCTTAGATTCAATAATGTCAAAACATTAGACAAGATAAAATACATACCTTTCATAGGTCATTTTATGTTTCATCATCTTAAATTGGATTGGCATTAGGTTTTGATAAACATATATTTATATGGTCCTTCTAATCCCATTTGTGAACCTTCTTCTTAAGACATTGATTTTCATAATTACCATATGACCCATATTTAAAAAATTCAGTTGATAAATCATAAATAACTTCTTTCGCTTTCATGGATTCAACTAAAATCTTCCTTTTACCTTGGTAGTTTATTGATTTATGACCTTCACTACCACATCTATAACATCCTCTCATCCCTTTAAAAAATTTCCTAGGTGTTTCCTTCCACATCATTGACACTTATGTCATTAAATATAATTTCCTTTGTGATTATTTCCTGAACTTCCATAAGGATTTGTTTCTCTAAAATATTACTCATTAGAAAACTCAGTAAGGTTCCAATAGTTAATCATGACTCCTTATAGTTGGTTTAAAATAACCATGAGTGTTCTCATTGTAGCTCCTATTTAATTTGTTTTGTTATTTAGATAACCACTACATTTTCCTTCACATCCACTGTTACTCTGGTGCTCATTGGATCTGGATATTTACTAAAACCAAATTGGGTAGTGTGATTATATCAATAAAATCATCATATACTATCTTATGAGGAAGATAAACACAAATATATACTTATTCATGTTATCTCCAACTCATTCAATTTATCTAAAACTACTACAAATCTTTTTATTATTCTAACCATTATGGTTATATATAACTTATAACTTATGTTTAAATATCTCCAAAACCTCTAAAGTTGTCTAAACCATCCTCATACTCCAACTATAATGCCCCAACCTTAAACTTTACAGAATCTTTAGTGAAGTTAAGAATTCACATTTAGGATATTTTTAGGTTTAGAGTTTTATAGAATTAGACCATAACTATTACATAACAACTCAAATATTAAAAAGTATGTACTTATACTCACAATCCATTTTTTAACAAGAAAAAACTCTTTAAAACAAGATTTCCATTTTTTCTTCCTAGAAATATTCATAACATTCAACTGGACTTATTCATTTCTCTTACCCATACTTATACCCTATGGAAAAAATTTCAAAACATGGTATGAGAATAAAAAGATCATTACGGAATATAAAATTATCAATGAAATAATTAGTCCATTAATATTATAAACCCATGAAAACATTTTCACAAAATAATACTTTTTATCTATAAAACATATGTCCTTTAGAATACCTCATGAAATCATAAGTTTCCTAAAAAACATATTACGAATCATAAATCATAAAGGTGACTTATTGTATCCATATCATACTTATATTTTAGCATTCATAGAGATAAAGGTAGTAATCTTTATGGATATGTTTGGAATACCCATCACAGTATATTCTCTAAATCTCTTAAGATAAACCCAACTGGTTAACTCCATCTCATTACCCAATACATTGGAGGGATATCATGGACTCACCCACCCTAGGTTTATCATGGAACCACCCATATTTGTTTTATTATATAACCACCCATCAAATGTACAAGTACCATTATATAATCATAACACATTAAATATTACAATTATTAAAATTTCACTCATAAAATTTCATTTTCAAACACAAGAAATCATTTCAAGATATTGAAATATTCAATACACTTTAAAAACCATTTTCAATACCAAAACATAGAAAAATAGAATAAGGGTTTTATTTTACTTTTAAAAATATTAAGTCTTATATAGGAAGCCAAATGTAAAATAACGGTTATAGTGTTGGAGAAGTCTTTATCACCACATACATTAGAAAAATCCATTTTGTAAAGAAAGTAAAACGCTTCTTATAAAAAGATTTATTTTGAAAACATTGAATGAAATTCAATATAGTCATAAAATTTCCTATATATTACTTTTATATCCATTTAAATAAATATGTAAATTAGTATCTCTAATAAAAATATTTGATAATTAAATCTTTAAACGTTCAAGGTATCTCATACCATTTTGAACATTTAAACCTTAATCTCCATGAATTAATACATTTACCAAAATGTTAAATATAATTAGTATAGATAAAATATGGATAATAAATGTTGTATTTTCAGTATATACATATTATAAAAGAATAAAAGTTCATATTATCAAAAAATGCCTCAATAAAAGGAGATTGAGACGAAGTCCCTTACCTTGAGTTTGATTCATCTTGTTTGTTCCTTTTTCTTCATGAATAATAAACTTAGGTTAATTTCTAATTGATTTAGAAACTTTTAATTTTTATTATTCCTTTTATTTCATTAATTATCATGTTATAATAATTAGTTAATTATTTGAGTTCATGTCCTATGTTTTGTCGATATTCGGTACTAGAGTCAAAAATGAACATGGAATGATGTAAATATTCCATGTAGTCATAAGTACATCATCTTGAGAATAATATTCATGAAATAATAATAACATTTATATATAATTTTAAATAAAAACATTTATTTATTGTATGAAAAAATGAATAATGTTATAATCATGGAGATGGTAGGTCGAACATACGCATGAGTAACATTTCCATTTTTCATTAATCATTATGGAAATAGGGTAATTATTATTTTATCATAAAAAACTATAATTATATAATTAAAATCATAATAATAATTTAAATATACTTATATATATCATTAAAGTGATGTGGTGAATAAAAATTATTGACATCACTTCGTGGAGGTGATAGTTCACACGTACGCATGGAAGGCGTTATCATTTTTATGTGCATGGAATGTAAGAAAATAATTGATATATTATTCTATTATAATTATAATTATTTCATTAAAATAATATAAAAATATTATTTCCATCATTATAAATAGTCTTGAGAAACTATAATAAAAAATGAACTATATCGGCTAACGAGGTGGTATTTTTTCGTACACACGAACAAAATATTAATTTCTCATTTAATAAAGTTGGATATGGATTTGGGTGATGATATTAACATAATAACATCAAATTATATTTATTATAAAAGATTTATTATTTCCAAAAGGGTGAATTATATTTAAATTAAGTGGAAGAATAAATAAATTAGAAACACTAATATAAAAACATTACCTTTCCTTCAGATGATCACACCACTTAAAACCATAACACCCTTAAAAAGGGTGTTCTACCTAAAATAATGCATCAATAATGTGTGGAGTGATTCTAGGAATGGTTTTGGGTAAATATGGGCGGAATAAAAAGGTTTTTTAAGTATTATTAATAGATATAAATGGATGTCTTTTCTAGGAAAGGGGAGGGGTACCCTTGGAATTATAAAATGTATTAAATTAATATAAATTGAATTTTGATCCAAAATGGTTCCAAACTGATTTATTTAGAATATAGGATGATTTTGGGTCAAATAATAATCATCCAATTAAAATTATACAAGTTTTAAATATTTTTTAATTCTTATCCTTTTGTTTTAACATTTTTAACTCTTACCGTTTTAACAAGTAACTTACAATTTGAGAGTTAAAATAATTACCAAATCATTCCAAATGACCAATGAATGATTAATTAATGACACTTTTGGACTTATATAAACTTTTTTGTTAAATCTTAGACTTTTATAAATTTTAAATCATTTAATTATATAATTTATATTTTAAGTTAGGAATTATGTCTATTTTGACACTATTCAATACTTGACTTTTTTAAAAATTTATAAAAACTAGATTCCTTATAAGAAACTAAATTATTTCAATCCTAACATATCATATCCACCCAAAAAATCATTTATGGAACCAAATTTATCAAATTAAATATATTTTAATATTATTAATATCATTTATTTGATTCTTTCTTTAATAAATCTATTACTGCGTCATCTTTGTTTCACTAATAAATTTAATTATATAATTATTAAAAATTATAAATAAATTACCATGATGTATTAAATAATTTTATATTTTTAAAAACTATTTATAGTTCAAGAGATCCCCTGTATGACTCCATATTAAAATACTTTACTTTTTCAAAATAAAAGTGTAACAAAAATGACTATTCATTAAATATAATAGTATAAATGCATTAAATTCATCTATGTGGTTCCAAGTGGTCCTAAAATATACCCACAAATTATAATGGATGTAATAAACTCATAAAATTAAATTAGTACAAGTTTTAGGGTATTTTTATATTCTTATAATATTATTTTTACCTTTAATTACCCGATTTACCTTTAACTATGGTAATAAAAATAATTACTAATGTTAATGTTCATTCTGTCCAAAAAAAAGGGACCTATTTAAATAATTTATAACTTATGATTCCAAATATTGAATGAATTTTTCCAAATTCAAAACAAATAATTTGTATAAATTAATTAAAAGTCAATCTTGTTGACCAAGTGAGAAAATGGGTTTTTAAAGTAAAACGTTAAAAATTTCACATAGTTATTCAATTTAATTTTAATTTGAAAAAGAATAAAATAAACTACATTGGATTAAACAATAAAAAATATTAATTATGCCTTAAAACCATGTAAAATGATAATCTAACAATGTAAATAAATTTTATGAAAGGGCAGTTTTGAATTAAAATGCAGTATTTTTCTCTATTCATTAAAATATGAATTTAATCAGAAAATACCAAAAAAATCCAAAATAAATTTTGATGTCCCTCTTCCAAATAAGAATTTAATTTTTTCAAAAATAACATATAATTATTTCAAAAACTATATTTAAAATGATATCTCCATCAAAAGGCAGTAAAACTATATTTTTAGAAATACACTCATTTTATTCGAAAAATTGTATTTATTCTTATATAATGTATAGATAACATATAAGATGAATTTTAAATATTATATTGAATTAATATTTTATTAATATAATCCAAAAAGAGTAATTTTATTATTTTATAAACACAATTATTCACATTTAAGTATTTTTTTGTAAAAAAATATGTCATTTATATTCGATTGGTTTTTAGTTTCATTTAAAGTTAATTTGGTAACCAATGAATCATTATTAAAACATGTGTAAATAATATTTTGAAAATTTAGTTAATATTTTTCATTCCCTTAATTCTAACGGCTAGAAGATAACTACCATAATAAAAATATTTAATTTTTCATTTAAGCTCGATGTGGTGTATCATGTACACTATCGAACATTGTGTTTCCTTTTAAAAACCCAGGATATTACACTACTAATAAATATACAAGGTTCATCTACTCTTGGCCCTCTTGAACCCAAATATGTATCTCAACTAGTAATTTCACCATCTTTCGGTCAGAATTGGACTCCTAATTACATAAGTCATTGTCTTTCAGCTAAAATCCTCAGCAACACTATTTCCTTTCCCTAGCTTATAGGCTATCTGTAAATAAAATGGATGTATATACTCAACCAATCTCAAATTCAAGAGATTAAAATCTCAAAACAAAAAAATATATACTTTAAACTCTAGTTGTTTTTATACACGGTAAATATTTCACCCAAATGGTAATGGTTCCAACACTTTAAGGAATAAACCATAACCAAAAAACAAGATAATGAATAGGATAATTCCACTAATATGTCCCCAAATATTATAACTCATATGCCACAAATTGATCTTCATGCATCAACACTACTCTAAGTCTGATTCTAGATGCATCACAAAACACAATAAACTCCTCACCAGGATCGATTAGGATCAAAATTGGTGTGGTAGTAAAACACTTAATCAATAATTTTAAGGAATTCCCAAATTATCTATACCATTAAAACAATATACTCTTTTTGGTAAATCTCAAAATAGAAGGTTTATAATGGGAAAATCTTGGATGAATCTTCGATAATAGCTTGCCACACCCAAAAAGCTTCAGATATCAAAAAAATATTGTAATGCTTCCAAGAAACAACTTCATATATTTATTTGGGTTCACTAACACACCTTCCTCGTAGTTAATGTGACCCAATAAATGCACATTATAGATCCATAATTCAATCTTTGAACGTTTGGACTATATTTTATGCTCTCTCACTATACATAGGTCAATATTAAGATGTTGGGAATGATCATCATGATTCTTGGAGTACATAAATATTTTATCCCTAGAAACAACCACCAAATGATATAGGTATGGGTGAAATATTTGGTTCATCAAGGACATAAAAAAATAAATTGCATTCTTCTCCCTGAAAAAAAAAAGCATTATGAACATATATAGGCCATACCTACTTCTGAAAGCAGTCTTTAGTATATTATAAGTTTTCACTCTCAACTGATGATACCCTAACCTCAGTTCAGTATTGGAGAATTTTCATGCTCTAATTAACTAGTCAAATAGAATTTTGATATGTAGAAGAGGATACTAGTTATTCACTAAAAGTCATTTCAACTTCTAGGGATCGTTAAAAAAATTCAATATACTATCTTAATTATTAAAAAACAAACCCAGATAACTCCAAGGTGATGTAATCGGATAAATAAATTCCTTATCCATCAACTCTTCTAGATGAGTCTTAAGTCTTGGAAGCTCTGTCAGTTCCATTCTATATGTTGGAATAGAAAATGGTTCAGTGCCTAACATGAGCTTAATTTTAAACTCAACATCTCTCTCATGTGGAATCCCAGAGAAGTATTTAGGATAAACATCCAATAATTGATCCACTGTGGGTGGAAAATAACTATTCCTTGTACCCCCTATCGTCCAACAAAAGAGATGCAACCTAGGTGGTGAGATCCCTCGGTTGCAGATGAACCATCCCTGCATGTCCTTTATGGATGTTCCATTCTTCGTGATGTACATAATTAATACCCTAAGGATATGTAAAGGTCACTCTCATATGGTAACAACCAGTGTGGGATTGGTATGATATTATCCTATCCATGCCCAAAATCAATTCAAAACCAAACATTTCAAGTATGTAAATATCCTAAAGAAAATGATACTCACCAACCTCAAGAGAACACCATATTCATAAAATATGTCCCTAAAAAGCACTCCCAATGGTGTGTTAATCATAATAAACCCACTAAAAATCTCTAACATCAAACTCAAACCATTCATAAGTTGAGAAAATATAAAATAATTATAGGTTGTTGTATCAAATATAAAACTATCAAGTATATAATCTACAAGAATAGTACCTTTTAATATCGATCGTGCAACCTCTTTAAACACAAGAGAAGGTTGAACTACTTACAAATGTCTTATCCATCTACCTTGTGCTATTTTCCAAGTCCCATGTGCTGCACTACTCTACTAATATGGGTGATCTTTCCATGATGTACCACATCTACCACCTCGACCATCATGGCCCATAGTACTCCAACTTCGTTACTGGTATGGTTTAGATGACCCCTTCCCATATTCTAGATTAGTTTATCTCTTCTATCACTACTAATTTATCATGGGTTTCTATATAAACATTGTAGATGTCTCATCCTCCTACAATCTCATAACTCTAATGGGGGTCATGGACACTTATAATTATAGTTTACCACCATACCACACAGATGTAAAATAAATTGTGTATTTCCATAGGTAACTAATCCTTCTCTATGGTACTTTATTTTCCACTAATATAGTTGAAATTATCAAAGTGTTGCTTCCTACCCTCAGAATATATACCTCCGGGTCATCTAGAAGAAACCACATATCCTCTAATGGAATCCACCTTCAACTTCCCCATAGAAATGAGATTCGGATTCATCACCTCAGTAAACATTTTCAGCCTAAATATATTGACCTTAGAATTAATATCATTTTTAATTCCATCTTAAAATTTTCTCTCTATAGTTCCCTTTTCCCATACCATTATTAGGAAAAATCACTATAAATCAGTGAAGCGACCAGTAGAATCCATCACTGACATGCTTCCCTAGGTGAACCGTGTAAACTCTGCTTCCCTCTCTTTCTTCATCGTCTTAGGGTAAAAATTTTCCAAGAATTTATCCTATAATTATTTCCATTCCATGTCCTCTATATTTTCATAAAATGATTGGATATACCACCAACTATTCACTAATTCTTGCAACATATAAGTCTCAAAATGGACCCTATTTTTAGTAAGAGTCTCTAAATGGTCAAAAAAATTGGATAGACTCAATCTAGAACTCAATTACCTTGGGTCCACCCTCTCCAGTGATGTTTGGACGGTGCTTAAATAGGAAATACCATGTCATGTTAGACATATTCTACATATCCCGCCTTGGGTCTCTATACATGAACTGCATAAAGTGAGAAAAGTTCACATGTAACTTCTCTCCCACCCCTTCACCTGGAACTATCGGTGCCTCATGTCTCGCTGAAGGGGTCACATTTACAACCATCTCCTATTTTCATTATATTAATAAACATTATCATTGAATCCAACCTCTACAATTACAAGCACTTGTTTTAGGACACATATCACTTCATTAACACATTCCCATACGAGGTATTCACATAAATCAATGGAAATTTATCCCCCATACTCTGGAACATGGTCAAGAGTGAAAAAATATCACTACCATTAATCATCCCTAACTTGGGACAATAACCCATAGGTCATAAGATAAAATAATAACTTTTATACCACTTTGTGACATCCCAGCCATGGTTCCACATGTTTGTTCCCCGATCCAATTTTCTACATGACCTCAAATGCATACCCTTATGTGATAGAGAATGAAGACAAGCACAGAGGGACTAATATGTAACATGGGGATACTATACCCTCTTTATCAAATTAGTAAGATAGTGGAAATAAATAAAAAATGTCTGAAGGATAGTAAAACGGTCAATAAACGACCAACATAAATATAATACCAAGAACCGCATAATGAATCCCAAAATATGAAAAATGATCATAGAGTAAAGTAGAAAATATTTCATGACATTTAGGTGCCAAGTTTCAAATTAAAACCCAAAATAAAGACACACTGAAATCTCCTAAGTTGGTCTCGACATCAATTTCGGTTCCCTCATCTAAGATTCATTCCAAATACCCACTCATACATCTAACACAGTGCTCTTACCCATATCCTTTCTTAAAAAATGAACTTTATTCGAGTACCAATCAGGTAGCCTGAGAAGGGTGTGAGTACAACTCAGTAGGCCACCACCAATTGTGTCTAAAGTAATATCTAGTTTATAACAGTGTATGTATGTGTAAAAATAACTAACATAAATGAAAAAAGTAAATAGCCTTCACATTTATTATTTTTAATCAGAAACAACATACCTTCTTCGACCCATGGAAAATTAAAAACCATGTACACTAGGTATTTCAAAATTATCTCTTTTGTGGAAATTCATTATTCATTTATTTCTAATTTCATATCTGGTACCACGGAGCATCAACCCAGATACCAAATCACAATCACACGTCAGGGGCCTAGAGTAGCAGTCGGGTGCCCTATTGGTTTTTGGAGAATTATTCCCAAACCTAAAACTCATTATTCATAAACATATATATATATATCATGGGACTAGGGTGTTAGTCTGGAACCCCATGGGTATTTAGAGAATTAGTACATATCCCACACCTCATTTTTCACATGCATGCATCAGGGGCCAAGAGCATCAGTCTGGAACCCCTTGGGTATTTGGAGCATCAGTCCCTAACCCACACTTCATTTATCAATCAATCATAGATATCACATATATCATAGATATATTAAGGTTCAGCAATAATTACCTTCTTATCAATCATTTACATCATAATTATCCATTTCATTTATCAATTAAAATTATGGTTCTTTAATTTTATCATAAGGAATAAAATGAACAATTCAATATCAATCCATTTATAATCAATTAATCATATCTCATTAAACATTTAAGGTTAATCCATTTATCCCTTTAAATCCGTTGTCAACCATCTAATAAATATTTATTTCAATTCCATTAATAAAATATTTCCCTTTTTACATTCCATAAATTTTCATTTAAAGGATATTGGAACACCCCATGGGTTTCCATATAATCTAGTCTCACAATCTCCAAAGATTCTAATCGGATCCATGAAAGGTTTCCCAATTTCATAGAATTCGAATTCACCTTTTTAAATTAGATGCAATTTCACAACATGAAAACACAATGACCCAATTATATATACATTATCATAATCAATACTGTGGGAATTATAAATTAGACCACCTACCTCAAGATCATTGATGAATTATCTCCAAACCATAATCCTCAATTCTATGTAGAACAATTGAATTCAAAATGGAAATGAAAATCTGAGATCAAATACTATGATCAAGATCCAATGAAAAAAGTCCCATCAAAACCTAGATATAAACCATTAACAATGTAGGAAATTATCCCATTAAAAGGGGAGAGAAATATTGGAGATATAGTAAACCAAAAGAGAAGAGATAAAAACCCATAAAATTGGTTGATCCTTCCACCAGATCTTTAATTTGCATCGTAAGAGGTTTGAGGAGCCTTGGAATCCTCTAAAGAGCCTCAAAAAACAAGAAAAATTATATTAGGTCATGTGTGGGTCATTAAGGATATAAACTAGGGGTTTGGTGATTTCTAATACAATTTTATGGGGGTTAAAATCACATATTCATGGTTTCCTGGGTGAGGAATAGAGTTTTCAAAACTGTTCACCATAACCATGTGCCCCTAATATCTAGGGTGCATGGTTACATCTAGTTGGGCGTACGATTTTTCAAACAATTAACCAATTAAAAACCTCCCTCTGTCAAAGGGTATATGGTTTGGGGGGAGGCTTCATGGAATGATAAAATATTGGGCCACCTCTTATGGCTCCAAAAAGGGGTGCAGAGTTTCCTAGATAAAACCTCGTCATTTTTCCCAATTGTGCACCAAATGTGCATAGACTCATGCGCTTCCATGTTTCACCAAAATTGCCTAAAAAAGCCCAAAAGGGAATGCCAAATAAATATATGATCAAATAAAGTGTAAAATATAACCTAAAAATGAGTACGAGACATCTCTTGAAAGGTTGAGAACTTACTATATCCCTTCCATATAATAGATCATCCTCAAGCTATAATCCCAAGAATATCTAAGCTTGTAAGGTAAAAAGGTCAACCCATTAGGCCCCCATATCAGCTTCCCACTCCCATGTTTTCTCATGAACATGGATATATTACCACAACACTATTACCAATGACATGGTCTTTACCCATAACACATTCCCATTATGATCAACAATATGAATCAGATTCTCCTTAAAGGATAAATCATCCCCAAGATCAACACCATCAATGTAAATCAAAGGATAAGGGTCTTTGAGATACTACTAAATTTGTGACACATGAAAAAAATTGTTTGTATCAATATACCTCTATGGAAGAACCAATTTACACACCACTAGTGTGATTATCTCTACTACCAGAAGCAGTCTAACAAACTGGGGTGCCAAATTTCCCTACTTTTGAATCATATGGTGACCCAATATCGGCGGTGACCAAAGTAAAACATGATCTCCCAGTAGAAATTAAAGAGTTTGATGATGTATATCATCATATGACTTCTAACTACTATGAGTTATAGACATAAATTTCTGAATCAATAGAACCTACTCAGATTTCTTGTGTGTGAGACTCAGTCCCAACAACTCTACCTCACCCAACTCCCTACAGCATAGAGGTGATCTTCACAGCCTACCATAAAATGACAAATATTTTTTCATATAAATATTCACCTGATAATATTTTTTATAGGAGAATCTAATCAATGATATGTTCTTTTCCAAAGTTCCACAAAACTCAAGGATTTATGCCCGTAGCATTTCCTCCAACACCTAAATAGTACACTCTAATTTCCCATCTATCTATGGGTGAAAATCCATAATTAGAAATAAATACTTACAAAGAACATTCTATAATACTTTCTAAATGAGTTAATTAAAACATGAGTCATAGTCTAAAACTTTTCTAAATAGAACCCCATGAAAATAGACTATCTCCAAAACATTTATTTCACCCAACTAGTCAACTATGAAATTTTCCCAAAGAGGCAACAAATGGGCTACATTTGACAATCGGTCCACAATAATCCACATAGTATCATTATTCTAAGGTTTTATCAGAAGTACCAGCACAAATTACGTGTTAAAATCACAATATTTCCTTTTCAGAATGGGAAACAGTTGTAACAAACCACTCGTGTATTGATGCTCAACCTTCACCTAATGACAGATGTAGCTTCATTTCACAAAACCTCAAATCTCCTTTTCCATACCTGGCCACCAATACTATCATTGTAGGTCATATAACACTTTGGTCAAATCAGGATTCACCTCCCACTTTGTGGCATAAAATACACACATCATCTCCTCACACATACACGTAAGAAAAAAAACACAGTTCTTCACATAGATTATCTCATCCTCATCTATGGTCTAATCAGAAGGTGAATCCCCACCTTCAAGGATTTCCCTCAATTCCAAACACTTCAGATCCTCGCAATATCTCTCCCTGATCTAGCTCATAAGTGTGGACTATACTAATAATAATATGAATTTAATATTCTCCTAGCCCTCCTAAACATCAATATGTATCTCATTTATAAAGTTTAACATCTTCCACTCATAACTAGACTCTTGAGCTTCCTAAGTCTGTGTATTTAAATTCAAAGCATCAGTAACATTAATTCATTTCTCTATCATATAGGCTATCTCAAAATCAATAAACTATATATACTCAAGCAATATTCATTGCTGGAGATTCAAATCTCACTTCAAAAAAATATTTCAAGCTTTTTTGGTTTGTATACATAATAAACATTTCACATAAAAGGTAATTACACCCACACTTTAAGGAATAAACCACTAAAGCAAAATTGAGATTTTACGTAGTGTAATTCTTCTCATGTGGCCTCAATTTTCATGAACTATACACCAAAACTCGATCTCCCAGCATTAAAAATGCTCCACGTCTAATTTTAGACACATTAAAAAACATTATATACACCTCACACGGCTCAGGTAGGATCAAAATCAGTGTCGTATTAAAACACATCATCAAATCCTAGGAGGAATTATCACATGTTACAAACCATTAAAAAAATTACCCTTCTTGGTTAAGCCCAAAATTGTTAATGGAAAATGGTAAAATTCTTGGATAGTTCTGTGATAATAGACCGCTAAACCCAGAAATCTTTGAATACCAAAAACATTCTTGGGATACCCCCAAGATACAACTGCCTGAACATTATATGGTTCTACTGACATATCTTAATTCGAGATGATGTGTCCTAGGAAATATAACATATAGATATATAATTAAAACTTAGATACCATGGAATATAACATATTCTCTATCAGTGTACTCAGTATTATGACAAGATATTTGGGACCATTCATCAATGATCCAATGACACATAGGAAATCATCCCATTCAAAGGGGAGAGAGAGGAGAGAGAAACCTATAATCAAGATCTAATGAAAAAATATCCAACAAAACCTAGTTCAAAATAATAAACAACATAGAAAATCATCCCTTTAAAAGTGGAGAGAAATATAAGATAAATATATGAAACCAAACGAGAAGAGACCACTTATTGAAAAAAAAGGTTGATCCTATAACAGCCTTGCTCATTTTTTCATATTTAAATATGATTTATTACATAAAATTACACTTAATAAAACTCATAATATTGATATTTATAGTGTCTTTTGGTATTAGTAACATTAAATAACAACTTAAAACATAAAATACACATATTTATTAAAAACTTATTTTATACGACCACAATATTCCTTCGTACTTAGCAGTGCATGGGATAACCTGAGGACATACATAAGAAAATGGTGAGATATAAATCCCAATAAGAGAGTAAAAAAGGAATAACATAAAGAATAAAATACATTTTAGGAAAAAGAAATATCAATGTATTATAAGATAAACAAGAATATAAATCCATGGTATAGCATGATTATCCTAACATGGAAATGTGAAAATAACTTAAAACACTACATCATTAACATAAAGGAATTAGGTAAACCCATGTCCAAACATGATGGAAAAATTACTATAAAGGAATTAGGTAAACCCATGTACCAATATGACGTATCATGATACTAAACATTACCCAATGTATTGGAGCTCTATCAGGGCGCACCCTTCATAATCAATTCAATCACATGCTTAAGTGTGCTACATATATCATATAACATGGATTCATTCAACATCATCATTTATTCCATGATTGAGGAATTTTTAATTAATACATGTAAGTAACAATTCAATAATTATGTGTTTGTAAAGTTGAATACCCTTGATAGAAGAATGGGTATGGTATTCACTATATGATTATTTGGCATGGAAAATTACGGTGCAATTTTGGAAGCATAATGGCATCATATGAAAATCCATAAATTGGGTTAATGATAGATAAAGGGGTATATAATAATTTATACATGGTATGGATAGTAAGGGGATTATGTATCATAATATCCAAACATGTGAAATGGAATTTAAATGCATAATATAACATAAAATGCTTGAATGGAATTGAGAAGAGAGAAATCACTTACGGAATTTCATCATAGTAACAGGAGTGTTTAAAGGATCATAGGGGGGATAATGGGAGTAAATGAATTTAAAATAATTTATACATCAAATTTAAAGTAATTAGGTATATAATTACATATCTAAAATCAATAAAATTAAAATTAAAATGCATTACATAAAACAGGTTCTTAAAGAAAATGTGAGAGGGAGATCCCTTACTTAGAAGTGTGATCCCAAAGGCTTGGGGGAGGATTTTTGGGAGCATGGGGGAGGATTGGGAGGACTTTAGGGAGTAGGTGGAAGGGTTTTCTCTAGCTTAAAAGATATTTAGTGAAGGTAAATGGGATCTTGGGTGGGTTTATATAGGAAAGGTGGGGGATTTCTTTATTATTTGGATTTTGGACACTACACACTAAAATATTCAAAAACACAAACCATCCAATGGTTTTTTCCAATGGTTTCTAGAAAAGGGGAGTTGTATAAATTATTTTATAAAGAAAATTTCCAAATATATTAAAATATTTCATTTTATTATGTGTATGTGAGTCATAGTTTCTAGGAAATGATTTTAAAAATATTAAAATATATATTAGGTCTTGGTGGATTCAATAAGGCTTTGTAAAATAAATAAAATAAACATAAAATTAAATTATTTTAAAGTAAAAACATATATTTTTTAGAATATACCTTTTATATTATTTTAATACATCACTATTGGGTCATTATGATGTAATAAAAAACATTATATATTTATATGGTATTTAATTTTTACCCAAAAATTCGACGATCTCAGAAAATTATGAAAAAATAACCATTGGATAATTTTAACATCCTGATTCAAAAAATAACATTGATTTTATCTAAATAATTTTCCAAATATGTGAATTTTCAATTTTTAAAATAAAAATTGAACTTATTGAAAATTGAGGGGTTTTGATAATAACGGTTTTCAAACCTTGATAAAAATTAAAATTAACTTCATAAAAATTATAAGATCATTTAAAATTTAATAAAATTAATTTATTATTATTATTTTATGAAAATATTATTTAATTCAAAAATCCATTAATTCATCAAAATAGACTTCTTAATTGTATTTTAAATTTAACTAAAAATATTATTTGTGCTTTAAAAATAATTTATAAAATAACAATAATAAAATGAAAGTATATTCGTTATTCTATAAAAAATAAGGCACATAATAAAAATACTAGGGTCTTGTTACATATCCATTTATTACACCATAATACACTTTAATAGTAAGGTGTGTGATAGTGGGGCCTTCATGGGGCCATTCGATGAAAATGGTTTGGGTCATGATCTCGATGAGATTAAACTTCTCTCGTAAATGGTTTTAATCATGGTTAAGTTTTTAGATATAAACTTCTATTTGTCTAGTTAAAAACCCATAAATTATGTCTCCCTTGGAATATCCAATAAATGGGCTTTATAGGGTATGATCCAACTAGTTTAGGTCATAACATCCTTTGTCTGTGTCAAAAGGATTTGTTAAAACCCTATATTTATACTAGTCATGTGATCACTGTTCAATTATTATATTATCAATGGTAAGGATACTTAGTGGTCATTTAAATCCAATTGGATATAATAAAAAAATAGTGCATGTGTTTTCTATATCCATGAGACATTTCATAAAAATAATGGTAATTTCATTCATAACAGTTTGGGTCATTAGATCCTTCAACCGGTCCATAGATTTGCACCAGAAGAGGCTTTAAGGGCTTTATAATCCTCCTGAGATCATCTAAAATAAATTTAATTCATATTAGGTTTATTTTGGGCCATTAGAGATATAAACCAAAGGTTTTTTAAATTTGTATATAATTTTTAGGGGTTAAAAATCTTGCACACATAGTTTTTGGGTGGGGTGCACAGTTTTCAAAATTGTGTTTCTTAACCATGTGCCCCTACTATCCGGGGTCCATGGTTAATTTTAGGTGGGTGAATGGTTTTCCAAACTATAAAAAAAACTCTAAAACCCCCTCTATATGAGGGTTCATGGTTTGGGGAGAGAGGTTTCATGGTTTTCTTAAATCATGTACCATCTTATGTGGCTCCAAAATGGGGCATGCGGTTTCCTAGGGAAACCTTCACTATTTTCCCTAAGCATGCACCAACCAAGCATATCCCCTTGGGCTTCCAAGTTTCTAAACAATTACCCTAAACAACCCCAAATAAAGACCCAACAAACATATTAAAAAATAAGGGTAAACGATTACCTGAAAATGAGTGTGATACATCTCTGGAAAGGTTGGGATCTTGTAGTATCTCTAATTTTTTAATTATATAAATATTGTATCATATTTTTCATTAAAAATTATGATGTTTCTCAAAATAATTATTGTCTATATCGGAGAAAAAAGATACAATATAAGGCAAATATCCTAGAGAAAGATAGTCATAATGTGAATTAATTTTTCCTTTAATTTCATATTTAAAAAAAATTATGAAATTATTTTTATTTTATTAAAATGAATAATTTTATAGATGAATAATTTTTATTTTAAAAAAAAAAGAAATATTTTTTTTACAATATATTTAAAACTAACCATTTATTCATTTCCTTATAAGCCTTGGAAATTAAATATTTTGTGTGATTAGAACCTAAAAATATATTTAATATATTTAAAATAGTCAATTTGGGAATAGTCATTTTAATATAACATTTTTTCAGGGATATTTATAATGGTTGGTGATATCTTGTGAGAGTTAAACAATTTCTATAATTGTAAGCATTAAATTTTTTTCATCAGTAACCAATTGTTTAGGAATTATAATTAAATAGTAATTATGGAATTTTATTTTTATTCTGTGTTCTATATAGATAATTATTTAATTACTTCGACACATTTTACTATATTATATTGAACTTCACTATTGAAAATCATATTTTATAAAAAAAATTATTTCACCCCTTACAAAATTTTAACTTTATAAATGTAAAACCTAAAACCTTTTTCAAAATATATGATTATAAATAATTATAATTAAATATGTCAATTATCCACAAAAATGTGGTTTTTTTAAACATGGTTAAACACATAATGAGTATAATGAAACTGCCAATATTTATCCTTTTTATGTGATATAGAACATTATATTATCAATTCTAGGTATTCATCCATATTATTTTGATGCTTGATTTTTCATATCAAAACTATGGAATCCATTAATTTTTAATGGATACTCCAATGACTATCATAATGGTTATGTACAATGACTACCTATAATGAAAATAATTTATATCCATCCTCTTTAAATCTAGGATGGAAAAATGAGGATATTTTTTTAAGGAGAATCAAAAAAAATTTATTAGTTTTAAATATTTTTCTTGAAAAACTATTTTTATTGTGATTTATTGAAATTTTTTAAAGGATTATGGAGATAAATTTGTGAGGTAAGTAAAAAAATAAGGCAATAATTATTATAGTCACACTATACTTTGTTATATGGGTTTAGAGGTTGAAGTAATAATTATTAAACCATCGGAAATATATACTTTACTATAATGATAATGGATGTTGAGGAGTTGATACAGTGGTTCACATTATAGTTTTTGAGTTAAGTAAAAAATAAGATGTTGTAATGAGGAATCTATTTAGACATGTTATTAAGGATATTAAAGTGAACCATAATTATATAGGATGATTCAGTTATTTATAAATCATACCACAATATGAAAATGATGAATGGGTTAGGTTTTTTTAATGAATTTTAGTGAAATTATGGTTTTCACATATCAATAGATAAACCACAATTAGATTTCATAGTTGGGTAAAGGAAAGGAGGTCATTACATAATGATATCCACCAAAACTTATTGAATAAAAAATTTGAAATTTTTGATCCCTAGTATTTTAGAAGTTTAAAAATTAGATCGGTCTTTGATTTTTAGCTAAATCTAGAAATTAAATAGTATTACTTTATAACATTATCCACAATGATGTGATATTCAACATAGTAGAATATTTATAATGTCTTGATATTTTTAAAATATTTAATTATTCTCATAAAAATATTATATTTATTTATACCATTATCTTCACATTTATAGAAAAATAAAAAGGATACATGTATCAAAACATTGTAGAGACTTTTGATGAAGATATTTAAGAGTATTTTTAAATATTTATAAAATAACAGTGAATTGATTATTGTTAGAGGAATTACATGGTAATAAATATTCATATCATTTCATGAATATGGAGTTTAAGAGAGACACCTACTTTCACAAAGTTTATTAATTTATATTGAATAATTTATTATAATTACCTATGAATTATTTTCTTTGTGTACCTATATGAAATCTGAAAGTGGGGAGATAGGGGTTAGGTTGATCCTTCTACTCAATAATGATTCAATTCTAAATATTTCATTCAAGGTAGTATAATATTATTTTCATGGCACATCGATATAACATTAGTGTGAGAACCATGGATCTGGTCTATTTTTTGTGAACCAAGTAAATTTATTATATCATTTCACTTTATATTTCATATTTAGATAGTGTAAATGTTTGTTTATAATTAATTGGTATAAGTATTATCGATATCACAAGAACACAATCAAATTATAAAAGAAATTTATATATTATAACTCACCCCATTCTTATGGTTGTTTCATAACTTGTGAATGAAATAAGTGATATTTTATATGAAATGTAAATTCATAGAGAATTTATCACATGTAGACCTTTTACCTGGAGATTTCAATTAACAAGAAGGTACTATCAATTTTCAATGATCACATTATCATATTTTTATGAATTGAATGAGATTGTATTTTTAATCCCATTGGCTTGATTTTTTCTCTATTTTTATACATGATATTTATATAAGTGACCCCGTAGAGATATTCTTTAATGAAAATGATAATCAAAGTCTCAAAGATTATAAAAATGATCAAAATTCATTACTTAGAGTACAAACCAATATTATTTGCATAAAGGTGATTCATTTTAGTTTTGGAATATCTATATGGGATATTTTATCAAACATAAATGAATTATAAAACAATGTTAAGGAGAAAAACTATAATTTACACATGAAAAATATGATGATTTCATGATAAAACTTAATGAGATCATCAATGAATTATTATACTACTCCAATGATATTTTTATAATCATTCATGTATTTATGGATGAAAAGTGTGGTGTTTAGATTATGAAAAATATTCTAAGATTATTTATGCTTATATAAAATTCATTGGTTTCTTTGGTCAAAGAAAATAATTTATAAGATATTTTACATGATTACTTTTTTAGTTTTTCTATAGAATACAACATGTTTATGAAACATTATGGATTAAAAACTTAGTTACCTAATCATATAAATATTAAATATATATGGAAAATGGAAATCAATCATAAATATAGAGTGGATAAAGAAAAGATTAATGAATTTATCACACTTAATTATAGAATGGTAAATAAAGGAAAACAAATATTTATAGCAAATATACCATTAGACTATTTCAAGTGTGTAGAGGTTGAGATCATTGGATTAAAATGTCCAAGGATGATTTATAATGGTGATGATGATATTGATTTCATCGATAACTATTGATGTAATATTCCCCTTTAATGAGTGTTAAATCCGTAAATTCATCCAAAATAATGTTTTAGAAGAAAATCCATTTTAGAAATGGGGAAGGTAATGAAGATATTTTTTATAGTGAAATTCAAATTTGATTTTCAAGATTCCATGATGGAGAAACTTAAAAATTCGATTTCTAAAATAAAAGATCAAGATTAATGAGGTGTTGTAGTTGATATTAATGCATAGTATTAAAGTGAACTTAAATAACCAGATATTCAATGAAATAAAAAAAATAATGGTGGTATTTTGAGATATTCCTTAGAGTATTTTGACTAAATATATACCAAAGTCACTCAGTTAGATAATGTGAACAAATATTGTGCATGTGAACCAGTGAAATATAGATAAATTATCAAATTTAAGTTTAATATTGATAAATAAACTAAAGAAAAAAATGGACTCAATTATTCCTTTTCAAAATGAGTAATAATGATATAATTAATTTAATAAGAGATAGTTTCATTGAGTAAAAGTCTTGAAGATGAATAGGGAACTATAAATTCTATAAAATAAATTTTAGAAATTTTTAAAATAATAAGTTAAGGAATGAGTTAATAGTGACATAAGGAGTTTTAAGAAGTGATTGAATAACAAAAGTTATAAAAACAAGGGAATTAGAATAATTAGATTTGAGTTTAATCATTCAAGAATCTTATAAAAAGTAATTTTATGAATTGAAGGAAAAGATCATAATAATTACTTGACTTAGTTAACACAGATGTGTATAGTACCATGATACATGCATGAAGATGAGGAGGATAACATTGAAAAAAAATTATAGTTGATTATTGTAGGATGGGAGTAATAATGATTATTTAAATGAAGTATTATGTTATAGATTGCATTAAGAGATATAGGGGGTGTATAGAAAAAGAAACGAGGATAGTGAAAAATATTTTAGTATTTTATAATTGAAATTATTATACTTTAATTAAAAATGATAAATACCTTGAGAAACAAGGAATTTAGCACAAAATTCATGTGGTTAATAATCCATAGTAAAATTTAGAGGTTCAAAAGAGAAACTTCATGGTAAAATACATGTTGACAACACTACTAAATGAGGTCAGTTTCTTAATGGTATATTGGTAAGATAAAATACCTATAGTGTTCTATACACTAAATAAGGATTTGAAAAGTACCAATGATGAGATAATGTTATATGATATTTTTTAGGTAAGAGAAAAAACTCTAAATAATATTATTGTATAGTGAAAAACAATTATTCCAAATAAGGGAGTATCTAAAGGTAAATATTTTAACACAATTTATTTAGGTTTAATTCATTGTTATTAACCAAGAATAAGGCACATAAGTACAATAAAAAGTTTCTCAAAAATATAATTAAATGTAATGATGTCAAAGTGATGGGGGATATGGAAAGTAATCTAGAAATTTCAACTTGGAAGAATGTTTTTGTGGAAAGATGATCATGATAAAAATACAATAGAAAATAAAAAACAAAAATAAGATAAGTATTTATACGTTAACTATGAGGAAGTAATGGATTGTAAATTTAGTAAACCACTTATTAAAATGAGGGAAAGAGAGTATAAATCAATTAGTCATACATCATTAGAAAAAAAAAATTCTGAAACACACTCAATGAAGTAAAACTGTTTATTAGTCTATTTTTTATCATAGTTGGATCCAACACCATTTATGTTAGTGACAAAGGATAAATCCGGTATTAATTCCATGAGTGAAGATTTAGATCAAATAAAAAAGATTAAAAAATTAGAGCATCAAAATCGGAGAAATGATAAGAATTTAATTTAAAAATGGGTTTTTAGTTACAAGTATGATGATCATAGTATTATGATCTAGAACAATGTAATATTGGTTTCTAAAGTCAATGCTCGAATCAAAGGAATTGATGTTAAAGAGAAATTTTCACTAGTGGAATACCTGAAAAATTATATTATTCTTAGAGGTTAATATTCCAAGATGTTTCAAAATATGTAAAATATATTTAAAATTAGATTCATAAATAGGGTTCTCAAACCAACAATATATGTTAAAATCTAGTAGGATTTAATCATAGTAATTTTTAAGGTAAGGTTTTTCATTTAAAGGAAAAATTATATAGTTTAATATAAACACCATGATCTTTTTTTTGCATTTAGATTCATATATCAAGTAGATGGAGTATAAGAGAGGTGGTTTTTATCACAACCTATATGAAATTTAATAAAATGATGAATATATTATGAAACCTTTCTATGTTAATGATATCATTTTTTTAAATAAGAATTAATTTGTTGATGAATTCCTAAACTTGATTCTAGTGGATTTCCAATTATTGATGATTAGTGAAATCACTTATTTTATTATAATATATGTTTATAAAAATGAATAGTGTTAATTTATCACATAAGAAAAATATTTGAAGGATTTTATGAGTAATTTTTATATATAAGGGTGAAATTTAGTTTCCAAAACAATCATTATTGAAACTAAAATAGGGAAGAAGGAAAATGAGAATCCTACAGATCCTAAATTGTGACAAACCAACCTGGGTCAACCCTGAACCGGTCACCCAAGCCAGTTTACGGCATGGCCCAAGGGGCATTCCCAATCCCAACGGGCAAGAAACCAGTTCCAGGCATCAAAATTTAATCATTGGGAATGATTTGGCCTAAGAACAAAAAATAAATAAATAAATAAATAAAAAAGAATAAACATAACAATAAAACTAAATTCTAGAAACAGAAAAAGAAATAAATAGAACAGCTTAACATACCTCCATGTAACCTTCTAAGTCACCACCCAAATCATAACTAAGTTCACTCCGAGAGTGATCCAGCACTAATTAAATCTCAAACTGAAAGATAATGTAGGGGTGATCACTGAAATTCTCAGTAGGAAAACACCACAGAATCCAAACCTTTTCTTCCACAAAACAACCCATTAATGCTAGCATAAAATAAAGATATAAAATAGGGTTTTTCACATTTTGATAAAACAAAAGTAATTTTTCCATTTTAAAGTCCGACAAAAAGAAAAATATCATTTTTCCAATACCAACTGTCATTTGAAAACAAAAACCAAACATGTTATACCAAATTTGTGCTAAGATAATACTAATAAACAGTGCAAACTGAAAATAAACCAGTGAAACAAAAAGTAAACAAGAAAATTAAATAATTAAGTAACCATGGGTGATCCTAAACATACCTAGAAGACCCTTGGACATACTCAGTTGGGAACCACATATCGGCATATGGTGAATCTCCTAAGTCTATAACCAACTGGTTGCTCTATAACTGACCAAATCCAGTGGAAAATACCGCCTGGCTTAGTAACCAATCCAGGAGGTACCAACCCATCTAATCAGGGTTGATCAGCAACTGTCCCATGATCATCTAAAATATGCCTACGAACCCATGGTGGTTATAATAATATTGTGCAAGTAGGAGGCTCTCGTACGCGTGACTCATCTCACCAAACTTGCTTACCCAAACACGGATGCTTCCTATGCATTCACCCATAAAGGGTTACCCTAGATTGAAGTGACCCATATATACATTCAACCATTCCACACTAAACAAAGTGCCAACCAGGCCTTCACAACATCTAAACATTTAATACATTTCACAAAACAATAAGGTTTCCCAGCAGGCACATTAATTTTAAACACAATCTTTTCTAAAGGTTCATACAAACATCATCATTGAATTTCAAGTGTCAAAAGAGCCTTTGAGATCCAAAACCAACACATTTTCATAAAACAATTTCCAAATTTTTGTAAAATACACAATCTTATAAACATGTCAAACGGCCCATTAATCACAATGATTGTCCAAACATACTCGAAGATCCAAATGGTAATACCTCTTTAAGATTTCATTTAATCCAATTTTAGAAGTCACACAAGGAAACCAACTTTACTTAAATACAAAAAAAATCATTTAAAATAAAAAAGGTTTAGGTAGGAACACCATTTTCAATTGCCACCTTCATTTAATGAAACATTTGTGTGTACACCTCATGCACCCATGGATGTGACAATATCCAATGGAATACAAAGAGTAACCAAGAAAACATTTAAACACCATTTCAAGAACATCACTCACCATAAAACCAAAACAATAACCTGCACGACACCAAATCCATTAAACATTTTTTTTAAATACAAAAGAACCTTTTCAAAATAATTTTACCAGAACCCTCAAGACAAAAGATCACAATATTATACATACAATGCAAAACCCAAAATTTCACAATTCTACCATAACACAAATAAGTCTAAACATTTCTTATATATCGAATTTTACTTTAAATAAATGCATGGAATTTCAAACAACTTCAAAGGTTCACTTTAACCAATACATATTTCAAGAATTGATTTGAAACCCTATTTTTAACAGTATAAATCAATTTCAAAACACTATATCAAGCTAAAAAAAGGCACCCCAGTGGTTCAAATCATGGTAATAAATTTATTAAAAGTGTCAAGCATCAATGGAAGTGCATCAAAAATAATATGTATGGAGACGCCAACCTCAAAGTCCTGCAAACATGACGCCGCTTAAGTGGAAGGTAGAACCTATCCTCATAGACCCCTCGCACACCTTAAAATAATGATAAAAATGAAAGAAACTTAACTTGAACACTAGAGTTTGATTAATTTGAGGAAAAACACAAGCCAAATGAATAACACATTGAAAGGGGGAAGTTCGTACGCTGGAGTGGAGGCGGAGGTTCCGCGAAGGGGTGTTCGGGTTCATGCCGGAAGACCACCGGACCTAGGGGGTTTTGGTTTACCAAAAAGTGGGAAAACATCATTTCTACAGGCCACCAAAGATGAGGGTTAGAGAGGGGATCAGGTGGGTCACTGGCCGGAGGGGCGAGAGTGACGGTCAGGAGCCGAGGAAAGTCGAAGTAGGGTAGAGCGGTGAGGGAAGGTGGACCACTAGGACACTGGCGCTGGGAGGTCGCACCACTGCAGGTACACTGTTGGCTTCTCACGCAGAAGGGAAAGGGAGGAGAGATGGTGGTTGGTCAGGATGCACTGGAGCTTTTTCGAGGGAGGGAGGCAGAAAGGGAATGTCGTAGGTGGCCTTGTCCTGGTTTGTGCCTCGACGGCCTGGAGCAGGGAGAAATGGGGGCGACGCCCACCCTAGGGTTCACCCAACTTTTTTTATGTTTCTAATAATAATAATTATTATTATAATAATAACCCCAAAAATTATTGTGATAAAAATAACAACCACAAAAATGATAAAAATAATAAAAATAATAACCAAAAAAGTTATAATAATAATAATAATAAATAGTAAATATAAAAATAATAACAACACTAACACCTTACTAATAATAATATTAATAATTACGTTGTAAAATTACTATTATTTCAATTTAATCATTTAACTAACTTTATTTACATAAATATTTATTTATTTTAATCGTTATACATTTACATGGGCACCCAAGCTAATGACGCTGCTACTACCCACTATGTAGTGACCGCGCACGGGTCTGAAGCCCACTAAAAATGTTAAACAACAAAAAAAATTAAATCGTTACCCAGCATGAACCATGGATCAGGGACCCCACAGATACTTTTTTCCCCTAGAAAGTCACCCAGACGAACAATAGACAAAACAAGAATCTATGACTGATTGAAACTGAAAGAGACCTCAACGCAAGAGAATGAGAGAACACGATATGGTTCTCCCCACCACAATAACTCAACTAGAGTGGAAAATTAACACCTAAACACACCACCTTAGAAAGAGGGGGGTAGATGCGGGAAAAACCAACCGATCCAAACCAACTTCTATAGCACCAACGAACAACACCTCTGCTGAAACATTGAAATCTCGACCCAAACCAAAAACCCCAAACACTAGGGAAAACCATTGATAATAATGTAATCCCAATAGTAAACCCGAGAATAAATACAATCCTTGACTCTTTCTCAGGAACTTTCATCACCAAACAAACACCACTAAACCAAGATCAACCCATACAAGGGCCAAACACACTTTTAAGAAAAACGCTTGATTTAGAAAACCATGATTCGACAAACAAAACTATTTGGATTACAATTGAGCATGTCCATCATAACTCCACGAAGAAACAATGAACTTACAATGATATCAAAACTATAATAGCATAAAAACAAGAAAGAAAATAATTGAAATGTTTTTCTTCCAACATGGAACACAAAACCCGAATCAAGGATTCACACCCCAGGTAACTCCAGACTACGCGTGAGCTTTACCACAAGACCTGTGGTTGGGGATCTAATGGTTGAAGCATCTCCTGCCTCACAGTCAGGCACTGGAATCATTCTCTCATAGCATCTTCTTCAGGATATGCTTCCTGAAGAACTTCTCAAGATGACCTAGACACCCGCAATGATGACACATCTTTAGAGGGATGTGACATGATGGCCTCATGTGCCCTAAACATCCACACTGATGATACATCATTAAAAAGTCCGATGAACTAGAATCCCGAACCACTGTAGAGAACTCTTTCCAAACTGGTCCCTCTCGCACACCCTGCTCGCCAGATGGGGAACCTTCACAAGCAATTGGATAGGCTGGATTTCCAACCATCTGCCTTCCAGATACCAACTCAGCTAAGAATTCCTCATCTACCAGCTTCTCAAAACGATCGTCCCTATAAGGGAAGACCCTCTCCTTGATCTCTAGATGAAGACCCCTGATGAAGAGAGAATTCTTTGTCAAATCCTATGATGCTACCTCCAAAGAAAAGGACACAAGTTCCTTTAAATGGTCAGTATATGTCTTCACTATTTTTTGGCATTATTGAATACGCATGAGTTCTTCCCTTTTCTTCGTCTTCGCCTCTTCAAGTATAAACCATCAGAAAAATATGTATTTAAATACATCCCACATTATCCCAACTTTCATTGACAGTGGGGCCAATAAATCACATCCATCCAGTTCTGGACCTTCGAACAGACCCAAAATGGCATGCACTCTAACAGCTTTGGGAGTTCCCAATACCCTGTAGATGCACTTGACCCCTTCTAGACACTTTGTTTCCTATAACAAACCCTAATCACCATGGAGGATAGGCAATGTTTGAGAAGGACCAAAAATTGGGCATGAATTATCAGAAACATTGGGGACCTTTCTGGGTGGCATTTTTGAAACAACGTATGAAACACAAAGCTGAAACCGACATCAAATCGAAGTATAATTAAGAGTAACATATTGAGCCAAAATAACCAACTCAAAAACCATACAAATACAAACACAATACAAAATTACCTTTTCAAAATCCCCTTTTCATTCTATATTTAAAAACCGACTCCTTTCCAGGCTACTTTCGAAACCAAATTTGATTTCCAAAATCATTTCCCCTTTTTTTAATCACTTTTGAAAAAACAAGGTCAATCTTTTAATTCCAAGTACACACCCCATTAATCCCATGAACTGTTTCACATTTCTTCATCTGATTTCATCTATATGCACCAACATTCACTTCCCATGAATTCCCTCACATGTGAAAATGTTTATAAAGAGTACCTGAGGTTACACTCAAACCATTTCTCTACTAATTCCAAGTAAACACCATATTTTTAGACCAAGATATTTTAGTTTTAAAAATCCATTTAAATAATTTGAAGCAATCTAAAAGGAATAATTCTCATTTCAAAAACCATTTTTCATTTTCAAAAGTGCACTTACACCAACCAGAACCAAAATGACACTAAACTTACAACAAACCACCAGAGTGAGGGACTAGTAGTTATGCTTAATCTGGAAACATGGTAGTGGGCCATGCCCCAAGTAAGCATCAACAACTAGGAGGAACTTAAACCATGTACTTGAACTCTACATGGGTCACTACTCCATGTGAAATAATGATGTAACATTGGCTTTCCTCTATTTCCATACCTCAAACTAAAACAAACCAGAACAAGAAAAGGACTCAATTCCCAGACTACCCCTAGCGAATCGAGATTCAGAATGGGAGATGGTTCATGATGTCCTTCTTGTGCCTACCTCTTGAGTCCTGATAGTCCTAATCTCTATCTAACAAACACCCCAAATAACAAGGTCCTCCTCTAATACAATTTTTTCATGAACCAACCAAGGTTGAACCTGAACCGTTCACCCGAGCTGGTCTGCGGCATAGCCCGAGGGGCGTTCCTGATCCCCACGGGCTGGAAACTAGTTTCAGGCATCAAAAAGTAACCGTTGGGAATTATTTGGCCCGAGAAAAAAAGATAAACAGATAAATAAATAAACAAGAATAAACATAATAATAAAACTAAATTATAGCAGCGGAAAAAAAACAGACCATCTCAACATACCTCCATGTGTCCTTCTATGTCACCACCAAACTTAGGAAATAAGTTCTCTCTGAGAGCGATCTAGCACTAATGAAACCTAAAACTGGAAGATAATGTAGGGGTGATCACTGAAATGCTCAGTAGGAAAACACCACAGAATCCACACCTTTCCTTCCATGAAATATTCTATTAATGCTAGTTTTATTACAGATATAAAAATATCACTTTTACATTTTAATCAAACAAAAGTAATTTCTCTATTTTAAAGTCTGACACAAAGAAAAAGAACATTTTTCCATAATCAACTGCCATTTGAAAAAGAAAACCAAACATGTGTTACCAAAGTTTTGATAAGATAAAACTAGTAAATAGTGAAAATATAAAATAAACTAGTGCAATAGAAAGTAAAAGAGGAAAATTAAATAATTAAGTAATCATGGGTGATCCTAAATATCCCTAGAAGACCTCTGGACATACTCAGTTCAGAACAACCTACCGGCGTATAGTGAAGATATTAAGTCTATAACCAACTAGACTCCCTATAATTGACTAAATCCAATGGAAAATCCTTCCCGGACTAACGACCAATCTAGGGGGTACCGACCCGTCTAATCAGGGTTGATTAGAAACTATTACTCGATCATCTAAAACATGCCTAAGAACTCATGGTGGTTATAACAATACTGTGTAAGTAGGAGTCCCTTGCATGTGTGACTCATCTCACCGTACATGCCTACCCCAAACATGGACTCTTCCTATGCATTCACCCATAAAAGGTTACCCTATATAGGATCTCCCCATATATACATTCAATCATTCCACACTAAACAATGTTCCAACTAGGCCTTCACAATATCTAAAAATTTAAGACATTTCATAAAACAATAAGGTTTACCGTGAGGCACACAATTTTTAAACACAATCTTTTATAAAAGTTCATAAAAACATCATCATTGAATTAAAGTTCCAAATGAGCCTTTGATATCCGAAATCAACACATTTTCATAAAACCATTACCAAATTTTGGAAAAATACACAATCTTACAAACATGCCAAATGGCCCCTTAAGACCAATGTTTGTCTAAACATACTCCAAGTGCCAAACAGGAATACCTCTTTAAGATATCATTTAATCCAATTTTAAAAGTCACACAAGGGAACCAACTTTACTTAAATACAAATAAAAAGTTATTTATAATAAACAAGTTTTAGGGAGAAACACCATTTTCAAGTGCCACCTTCATTTTAGGGCATATCTATGTGTGCACCCCATTCACCCATGGATGTGACAACATACAATGGAATATGAAGAGTATCCAAGAAAATATATAAAAACCATTTCAAGAACACCACTCACTATCAAATAAAAACAATAACCCACACAACACCAAATCCATTAACCATTTTTTCTAAACGAAAGATCCTTTTCAAAACATTTTTACTAGAATCCTCAAGCCAAAATATCAGCATATCATACATACAATGAAAAACCCACAATTCAAAAATTATATCATAACAGAAATAAGGCTAAACATTTCTTCAATACCCAATTTATCTTTAAAGAAATATGTGGAATTTCAACTAATATCAAAGGTTCACTTTAACCTAGACATATTTCAAGAATTACTTTGAAAACCTATTTTTAACAATTTAAATCAATTTCAAAACACTATACTAAGCTAAAAAAGGAACCCAGTAGTGTAAATCATGGTAATAAATTTATTGAAAGTGTCAAGCATCAAATTAAGTGCATTGGAAAGGATATGTGTGGAGACTCCTACCTCAACGGTGTGAAAACGTGATGCCACTTCTGGGAAAGGTAGAACCGATCCTCACACACCTCAAATCATCAAGAAAAATGAAAAAAACTTAACCTGAAAACTGGGTTTTTATTAATTTGATGAAAAACACAACCCAAATGAAGAAAACATCAGAAGGGGGAAGTTAGCATGCTGTAGGGGTGGCAGAGGCGCTGTGAAGGGCGGTTCGGGTTCGTGCTGTAAGACTGCCAGACCGGGGGGTGGGTTTGATAGTTTGGGAGAAAACATCACTGTCGCAGGACTTCAGAGATGAGGGATAGAGAGGGGATCAGGTGGGTCATTGGATGGAGTGCACAGAATGACAGTTAGGAGCTGAGGAAGGTCAGATCAGGGAGGAGCGGTAAGGGAAGGTTGGGCCGCTGGGACGCCGACGCTGGGAGGATGCGCCGCTGTAGGTGCACTACAGGCCGATCACGCGGAGGGGAAAGGGAGGAGAGACGGTGGTCAGTCGGGACGCACTGGAGCTTCTGTAAGGGATATAGGAAGCGAGGGCATGTTAGAGGTGGCCCCGGCCTAGTCTGCGCCTTGGCGGCCTGGAGTAGGGAGAAAGGGGGGCGATGCCCCCCAGGGTTCACCCAACTTCTTTTTCTTCAGTTTCTAATTATTATTATTATTATTATTATTATTATTATAGACATAATAATAGCATTAATAATAACACCAAAAATGATTATGATAAAAATAAAAACAATAAAAATAATAAAAATAATGAAAATAATGAAAATAATAACCAAAAAAGTTATAATAATAAAAATAATAATAAAAATAAAAAACCATAAAAATAAAAATAACAACACTAACACCTTATTAATAATATTATTATTAATTATGTAAAAATTTATTATCATTACAATTTAAACATTTCACTCAATTTATTTACATAAATATTTATTTATTTTAACCGATAGACATTTGTGCGGGCACCCGGGTTAATGATGTGGATACCGTCCACTGTGTGGTGACCGCGCATGGGTCCGAAACCCACTAAAAATGTTAAATGACAAAAAAAATTAAACATGGACCTAGCCCAGACCTTGGTACATGGATCTGGAGCCAGGAAATAATGAAATAAAAATAAATCAAAAAGGTTGAGTGTGACATAAATTATTTTAAATAATGATTATAATACTCTTGTACAGGATGGTGAGGAGGCTATTTATCATTTTTAATTTTTTTCAAAAATAATTTCCAATAAATTTATAATAATAACACTTGAAGGTAACTAGATTTTTAATGAGATAGGTTCAAAATAAACCCAACTTATGTAGGATGTGTAGTTTGGGAAAATTAAATCACATATTCATATGTTTATTATGATAGAGTTTTTATAGACATAAAATCTACATTTTGAGGATTTTTTCGTCATAAGTAAATGTTTTATTTGGATTAACATAATGCATGAAATTTTTTTATCCCCACTAATACAGAGATTATTTTAGAAACAAAGGAATTTACTCAATAGATTTAGATAAATAAACAATTAGAGGATATTTTTGAAGAGTTTAAAATTACAATAGTAATATTCATTTTTTAGTCAAAGAATAATCATTCTTTAGAAGAAACTAGTACAAGATTCTTTCACAAAACATTCTCAAATACAATACCACATTATAAAGACAAGGTAGGAGATAAATTTATTAAGATGAATCAAATTAAAAGAAATAAAAAAAATTATAACAAAATTATGAAACCTTTGGAGACACTTATAATGACCCACATGTCATACATATAACATTACATCATTCTAAACATAAAAATTTGAAAAACACCCTAGATATCAAGCAGTTCAATGTCTTTGGGAGATTAAATTCATAATACCTGATATTAAAAATAAACAAAATAATTATTTATTCCCATCGTCACGCCATTATTCTCTTATATTTCCCCACACACCTATTACTACATGTCATATCTTGGGGAAAACATAAAATAGAAGGGTGGTCTATAAATATCATTAAATTAATAATAAACAAAAGGGTGGGATACAAGATAAAATATGTATAACAAAATACTATAAAGGAAGAGGATCATAAATTCTAACATAGGAACATTAAATAAGAGTAATGATGTCATGTGAATAAATAAGTGAGTCTTAATAATGGGATATATAAAAAATGTTATCAAAAATACACATAAAATGATTTTTAGGATTGGATTATTGACAATGGTGTTTAAAACCCCTTCAAGGAAACGTTCAAAGTCATGATTAAAGTGTATCGTGAAAACTAGAGATGTTTTGAAGTTAATATATAACAATTTTCATTGTATAAAATGATCTAAATTATGATAATCCTATTTTGTAAGGGTTACAGTCATATGGTAAGGATGACCAAGATATTATAAGGGTCACCAAGGATGTAAGGCGAAAATTAAAAAAGGAATAGATCTATAAGTTCCATTAAACCATATTGAAAGGTTCATTTTAAATTCCTTAAGGGTCATTTAGAAAAAATTTCATAGTCATATACTTTTTGTAATATTAACTCAAGCTATAAAAAATGTAAAAGTAAAACTCTATAAGAGTAATTTTGGATTGTGTAAGATTCATCCTACAATAAATGGATTTTTTTTTAGATTCATTTAGTATCAAAAATAATTTCTATAAAATTTATTCAATGGAAAAGGGAAATTATATAAGGTTCATACTTAGAAATTGTAAGGTTCATTTTTATTGTAAAGGTAAATTCCATAAGGTTAATTCTTGAAGACAGTAAGTTTCATTTTGTTCCAAAACCAAGATTTTTTAAGGTTCATTTAAAGATTATCTATTGTTCATTTTAGAGTACTAGATATGTTCATATGGTTCATTCCCTTAGTCAAATATTTAAAATCTTAGCCTATGTATGTTTATGAATTTTTTTATAAATCATTAAATGAGATTAAATAATTTCCCAATTGTGGAATAAGAAATTCATGCTAAGATTTATGAGAGAAATACTACAAAATAGGCATTTAATAGTGCTACAAATATCCTTTATAATGCTAGAAAAGTGCTCACTATGTGAGAGATGTTAAAATATAATGAATTTTATCTGCTCTAATAAAGACACTTTTTCAGCACTGATAAATGCTTCCTTTATCAGTGATTTTAAAAGTAACAATAAAGGGTCATACTGTATTGTGTGGTTACAACACACTACCACACCCAAAACACACTAGATATCAATTAAAACAAGTCCCAATATAGAATTTAAATAAAATGAAATTTACAACACAAATAATAGAAAAAAACACTATATTATAGACACTTCAAACATTGGTTTATACAATTGAATAAATAAAAATTATTACATACATTCAAAAAAATCCTAATTGTCAATGTTACCACGATTTCAATTGACTTTCATTGTCAAAATTCTAACATTGTATGAGTAGTTTCGAACAAACCACCTAAACTCAAAAATAATAATCCAACTGTATAAGAAAAAAATTATCATGTGTAATATTAAAAAGAAATAAATTAAACATAGTATGAAATAATACATTAATTATATGGAAAATGATTTTACTGTGAAAATATCAAGATTGCCTCTGTGATTGAGTAGTTGAGGGAACTTGAAGGAAAGTGATAAATTTCAACACTACAGGAGTGAAAGGTTTTGTAGGAGAAGTCTGTGGAAGTTTGGGTGTAGAAAGGGATGAAAGATAGATAGAGCACCCAAAATTGAACAAAATAATCCACCTATATAAGAAAACAACTATTAAGTGATTAATGCTAAAAATAAATAAACTAAACATACATATACAATACATTAATTATATGGACAATGATTTTACTATGAAACATCAAGATTACCTCTATAATTGAGCATAGGAAGCATCATTTCTCCCCCTATAAAGATAATGGGTTAACTTGAAAGAAAGTGATAAATGAACCTCTGTAAGTATGAAAAGGTTTTAAGGGATAAAGAGCATGAAAGTTAGACAGATCACCCCAACTCAAACAAAATAATCCACCCATATAAGAAAAAAACTATTAAGTGAGTAATACTAAAAAGAAATAAATTAAACATAAATATGAAATAATTAATTAATTCTATGGATAGTGATTTTACTATGAAAACATCAAGATTAACTTTTTTATTGAGAAAATACAATGTCTTTACTCTTCTTGCAAAGAAATGACCCATAGACGGAAATATTTTAAAAAAACTAATTCCACAAGGAATAATGAAAATTAAATCAATGTTCTATTATATTATTTTTATGTAAAATAGATAAAGTATATTATAACATTACCTTTTCATCTATCCAAAGGGTTTCCTTCATTATAGTCTGTTCCTCTGAGGGATTGGTTATATCCTCATTTACAGAATACATTGTCTGTATTAGCAATCAAACATTTAATTTAGATTATGTTAATGTAGTAGAAAAAATTTAAACTTATGAGGAAAAACATAATATATTGAAAAACACTCTTACCTTCTCAGTGAACTCTCTTTATTTTATTAAAGGTTTCAAGGATTTTGTTCCTCTTTAGAGAATCAAAATCCTCTATTTATGGTCCCCTCTAATGTATAAGACAATGTCTACATTGGGACTGACATGAACTGATTGTGATGTCCCGATGAAAGGGTCATCCTCAATTGAATTTTCATCAAACTGAAAATTTGTTTGAGTCACTAGAAAGACAATCGACTAATTCTTGTTTGTTGGATAAGAGACATAAAATATTCGTACTGCTTGTGATACCATTATAAAAAGCTTATCTTTTTCCCTTGTATACTGAAATTCACCTTCCCAAATCCCATTTCATCAACTTTCACTCCATTTACATTGTCAACCCATTTTAAATGGAAAGAAAATAATTGAAATATTTTATAATCCAACTCATATATCTATTAGATAATTCTAAAATATGGCATATTTTCAAAAATAGGATTTCTATCCTTGAAACCAGATATGTGCATCGCTTCATCCACAATCATAACACCAATATTTTTCATCATACTGAATTCATCATTTTCTTTTGTTTATAATGTATAACCATTGATCATAAAGCCAGTGTAAGATATAGAATTTTCATTCGGTCCTCTAGCTATCCATTGAAGTCATTAGGTAATTGAATTTGTATTTTTAGATAACTCTTTATAAATTTGATCTCTAACAGTCCTATAAACTATTGATTATGTGTATTTGATATCCATCCTTCAAACCTTTATGGATTCAAATCTATGAGACTTTTTTTGGACTTCAATGTATGGATCAAAATCCTCACTATTATGTAATATGTAAAGATTTGATTGCTCCTTCTCTGCCAAGGTAATTGTAACAACATATCTTCCTGAAATTCCTTCACCCACAAGGAATTCACTATGAAAAAACATTGGGAGACCGATGGTTTCAACATCTGATAGGTAATCGGTACAAAAATCAATGTTTCTTCAACAATATATTGTTCTTCTATACAAACTCCTGGACGACTTTGATTCTTGACATACCCTTTAAAATCATTATATATCATTCAATGGGGTACATCCATTAATAATGGATAAGACAACATAATTGAACCTTTCTAACAAAGTAAACCATCAGGTGGACCATTATATCAAATAATGATGGTGGTAAGAGAATCTCTAATTCACATAGTATAACTAATATCTCTTTGTTCGTGATGGGAAACTTTGTTGGGAATACAACTTTACTGCATATAGTTTTGAAAAAGTAGAAGATTATAGTTAATATATGTCATACATTTTGAGGTTGAATGAAACAAAAATCAATGGGCATTTAATCTTGCATCAAAACATGACATTTGTGGAATTTTAGTCCTTATAACTTAAAATTAGTCATTGACATGACATTCTTTTTATTTAATGAATACCCCTGTGAAACTTTTACACTAGTAAGGTAAATAAAAATTTGTAATTTTTCCTATCTGGATAGACTGTAGGAAACTAGAGGAAGAAAAGGCCACCTTTTACCCTTCATCGGTGCCAACTCTTCCCTTATCCCCATTTAAATCAAGTCCAACCTAGCCTTGATCCCATATTTTTTTTTCCAAGAATATTAAGTAATGTGCCAATAACACTATCAAATAAATTTTTTCCCACATGCATGACATCAAGAAAATTTCCAGTATACAAACAATTATAAAATAGTAATTAAAATAAAATTAATCTCTTCTTCTAACCTGATTTAGTAAGGTTTTTCAACAAATGTTTACCGAAAATAGTGTCAATTATTTTTACTTTTTTGTACATTTCATCACCCATTGCTAGAGATGGTGTTGTACCTTATTCCATATTCCCATCGAATGATGTTGTAAAGGATCGGTATTTATGTCATCGAGGTAAAAATTTCCGATGTTCTAAAAACACATTCTTTGAGTAATTTTTTAACCAAACAGAGTGTGTGAGTTTTTCACAAATGGGACACCCCAACATTCCTTTAATGTTATAGCTTAATAAATTACCTTAATAGGGGAAGTCATTTATCATTTCATACAACACATCCCTCAATGTGAATTCTTCACTTCTATGAGCATCATACATTATAACACATATATCCTGCATCAATTTCAGATATTTGATCAATAGATCCAAATAGACATCAACATAATTATCGGGTTGCTTTAGTCTAGATATAAGAAAAGACAACATAATATATTTGCACTTCATGCATAACCATGGTGGAAAGTTATAATTTACCAACATGATGGGCCATTTACTATGAGTACTACTCTATAGTCCAAAATAATTAATTCCATTTATAGATAACGCAAGATGATGTTTTCTCGGATCATCTCCAAATTCAAAAAACTCATAATCAATTTTATTCCACTAAGTAGAATCTGGTGGATGACGTAGGATCCCATATTAAATTCCTTTATCTGCATGCCATGTTAATTATCTTATGGTTTCATGACATCCATATAGTCTTCTAAACCATGGAATGATAATAAATTACCATATATATTTTGAATGACTTGATTAATTATTCTTCTATTGATATTCACCACCCTTAGGGAATTTTATGAGTTATTCACAGTCCTTGTGAATCAATATGCAATAATTTAAACAATCGTGTATTTTTTAGAGATCATGTCCATTGAACTTAACATTATTTCCGTGTCACATGTTCAACATATTAGTTAATTTTCTTCTGGTATCATATCTTTGAAAATACCATTAAGTTTTGTAAAGATGGTGTCACTCCATCCACTTCCATGTTTCAAATTATATAACTTCAATACATCTAACAATGTTGTGTATTTAGTACAACTGGTATACAATGCTTTCTTGGAATAGCTATTTAACTCCTCATAAAACTTTGAACAATCATGAAGGTCATCTTCAATTCCTATTGTAATTTATTCCATGCGATCTCCATAATCTTTTACAAAGGTATTCATATCAAATGATTCATAAATTGTAGTATCATCTCAATCGATGTCGACATTCAGTTTTTTCCCATGTTTAGTCCAACATTTATAGCTTTGATCTATTCTGTGAAATATAAAATTTTCTTCCAACTCTTCTAAAGTAATTTTTATATAATAACATCAATGTAAACATGGATAGAGGATTTTAGATGGGTCATTTGCATGATCTCTTGCCAAATTGATAAACTCTTTAACTCCGTATTCATATTAGTTTTTCAAAAGATTAGCGTGAATCCATTTTTAGTTCATATCCATCTTATTAGGTACATAAGAGATTAATTTTATACAATATATAAATAAATACACATAAGATATTCATTACCCAAAGTGAAAGTTATATAAAATTATAATAAGGGAAATATGGATCATTTCTACGAGAATATCTGAGCACCTAGATATTCCAAATCCAACAATAATGGTTATTATAATTTGAAAAAAATAGAGGGTGATAAATAAAAATAATAAATGATATTATCACTAAACTTTATAGGTGTAAACTGGAAGATGGATAGTGTAATAACGCAAGCCTGAATTACCCAAACAATATCAGGTTGGATCATCTTATGACCTCTAACACACCTCAAAGTCACTAAAGGATGGTTTAAACTCTGGGCGAAAAAAAACCAAAAATGGGAGGTGGTCCCCCCCACCCCTCCAAAATAAAAAGAATTAGTACTAGAGTTCAAACAAAATTCTTGCATTACCCTTGGGGTCAATGGACATGAAGACCCAAAATCATAATTACCCGATATAGGAATAACTTTTAGACAAAAAACTATGGAAATAAATGATGAAATAGCTACATAGACACACATACATGTCACTCTAGTATAAAAACTCACTTATAGTCTATAAGAAATATCAAATAGATAAAAACATGATATTCAAACATAACGAGAACAATAAAGGCACTATAATGATTCAAAAAGTGAAGGCTTGATGTGATAAATCCTCATGTGCTTAATTGGGGATGACCCCTTTGAATATAATTCATAAGAAAACTAAGTACCATATTGAATTATAAGAGGAATTAGATACTATGATATATAAAACCAATAGAAGAACATATATCACTCCATTAACTTGGTTCCTGAAAAATAGAATATGATGCTTAATGTCCATTGGGGTGTCCATGAAATGTGTCAGCATATATATAATAATTAGAGAACCACCAATGTTCATAAAATCAGTATTCAATAAATAAGAATATATAAGAAACATTTCTCCCCATACTTGATTGAGTTGGTAAGGGTGGGAAGGGGTTTCGGGTGTGGCTGTGAGGTTAAGTCCCCAGGCCAGCAATTTACCTATATTTTCTTTGTTGTGTTGTCTGCCTCTTTCGTGGTTGTACCCAAATTTAAAAAAAAAATACATGAAACTTTCTGCACATTTATATAAATATATGAAAAAAATATATATTAAGAAGATATAAAACATAGCAGCAAAATAAAAATGAATAAATCCAAGGTTCCGGGTCACATATAAACAAAAAACCATACATCGGTATTCAATACAAACAATGGACCACAAATAGTTCCATAAATAATGGATCACAAACAAATAATAAAAAACATATCATAAAAAAATCATAGAAGAAGAAATCAAAAACAAAACCAAAAATACACAAAGAAAATAGGAATGCCTACCTCGCTAGTTTAAAGAAAATCTAAGAACCTCTTCGAAAACCCTAATTGCAATCGAACAACAAATGTTGGATGAGATGTTGGAGCAACTACAGTTAGTAGAGCAGTGTGATTCGACCTTCGATTCATCGAGGAGGAGCACTGTCAGCAGGTGGCTTCCGCAGAAAGCTTCTATATCACGACGGGTTTGAAATGGTTATGGTTTTTAAAATAGATCAACACACTTTTATCAATGCTTATTTAGAACTGATAAAGACAGATCTTTATAAGCGCTAAAAAAGAACTGATAAAATAAAGCTTTATCTGTAATAAACTTATAACACTGATAAATATTAATTTTATTAGTGCTTTGTGTAGAGCTAATAAATTTTATCTTCATCAGCACTGAAAAAGCGCTGATAAAAGATTTATAATTATAATTATAAATAAAAAATTGTAAATGTTTATATATAATTAAAATATATATATAAATATAAATATAGTACATATATTCCTTTTAAAATATATTTATTATAATGTTATAATTATTTCTTTATAATTATAGAAATATTTTTAAGAAATAATATTTATATCATTATATATATTTTTATGATTATACATATATATATTTAAAAAATATATATAAATATAAATATTGTAAATATATTCATTATTTAAGTAAATTTATTTTCAATTTAATAATTATTTAAATATATATAATTAGTTATTTATAATTATATAAATAATTTTTAAAAATTATTTATTTATTTATAATTATAAATATACAAATGTATAAATATTGTAACTAAACATTTATAATTTTTTTTATTTATAAATATTTTTTAAAAATATATTTTTAACATTATTAATGAATGTCTAATTTTAAGTGCATGAATATATGTTAAAAATGAGTGAAATTGACTAAATTAAGTGTAATTACACTTAAACATTATTGAAAAATTGGATAATTTTTGTGTGTGTACATTTTAATATATAAAATGCATTAATTATGTATATGTGAAGTCAATATAACACACATTTGATCTATATTAAATTGAAAAATCAAAATACATTCAGTTATATGTCGGGTACTATGCAATTAGCCAATATTTTTAATTCATAATAATTTTTAATTATAAACAATTATTCAATAAATATATGACTATTTAATGTAAAGCTCATAAATATTTTTTAATATATAAATCATATTTATATATTAATATATATCTATATATTTAATATATACAATTCAATAACATTAATTATCATAATTATCTAATTAATAAAATGTTTAATATTTAATAATTTATAATCAATCTATTTATTTTTATGAATAATTATTTATTTAATAAAATTTGTAATATTTTTTTAATAAATGCATTTTTTATTTTTTATTTGGTTGATTATTTCATGTCATCTATTTGAAAAATTATCAATGCTAAAAATATGCTGATGAAATTAATATTTATCTAGGCTAAAAATAATGTGCTCGTAAAGGGTACCCTTTATCAACCCTAAAAATAAAGAGCTAATAAAGGATACCCCTTATTGGCACTAAAAATAAAGCAAGGATAAATGATACCCTATATCAGTGACAAAAAGAAATCACTAATGAAGGTTCTCTTTATTAGAACTAAAAAAGCATTGATAAAAGGTTAAATTTATTAGCGTTGATGAATATGCCATTTATCAGGGTTTTTTCTAGCGCTGATAAAAAATAGTGTTGTTAAAAGCCAATTTTGTAGTAGTGGAGGATTAATTCATGATATTTTTGTGTTTTAAATTCATTTTTTTTATGGATTTAGTGGATTTTCTATTTACCAGGAAACATAATTTGGGGATGGAATTCATGATGTGTCATATGAAGTATTGATTTTGGTTCATGTATAAATATAGGATTCCGTAAAGACCTGTATTTTTTCATGTAATTTTTTTGTAATTATATGAGAATATTATGAATCTGTGAAAATTGGTGGCATGTGATTATGAGGCCCATTGTGCTCGAAATGAATTTCTAAATTTTTTTTAGGTACGTTCAATAAACGTGTCAGCGGGTTTTTGTAACTTTTGTACCGGTGCTCAGAATTGAAATCTGAGGACACCGTTGAACTCGCAGCACCGGTATTCTCCTAAGGAGACTTTCACCTCGACCATAGTAGGACGAGTGTGAAAGGTAGTTTTCATATTTTTCGTGGAAATAAAAATAAAATAAAGAAAAAACTTTTATTTTATTTTTAAAACTGCCATTTTGAATGTTTAGTGGTGGGGACCACCCAAGCTAGAAACCCCCCCCCATTTTGAATTCATGGGGTTGGGGACCACCTAAACCCTTCTTAATGGGGGGAAACCTTCAACTCTTTAGTTAATTAATTGTTCCTCTTCAATTAATTAATTGTGCAAACTTTAATTGTTCCATTTAATTGTGCCAACTTAAATAAATTTTATAAACCTATTTTAATTTTTTGCACCTAATTTTCTTAGGGAAATCATTTGAAAATGGGAGAAATTTGGAGAAACACTTCCTCCAATGAAGAACGCCCTCTCTAACAAATACTGTGGAACTGACCCCGAGCCTAGATTGGAAGCACTTTGTGGAAGAAAAACATTCCAACGTTCTTCAACAACTTTATCTTCTACCTCTCGAATCCTCCAAAAAACAACAAGGTAGGTGTGTGGTTTGATTGATCTTCATTAATTTCTTTTACGTTGAATCTATCCCTATGAGTCGCTTGTTACCGCTCTAACGGGGAGGGTGCGGGCCAAATGAATATGGCCTGACCACTCTGCAACCTTTTTGGTTTTTAAAATGTTCATCACGATGGAGGAGGATGGAAAATTGTACCGGTGACTGGAGCCGGTAGGACTCAAGAGTGGCGGTCATCACACTAACCGACCTCGAAGAAGGTGGTGGTGCAACAATGCCACCGGTGAAGGGTCGTAGCCCGTCGGCCATGGCGGAGCAGAGGCGGCAACCCGCGCATGGCTGGTCGCGTGAAGGAAAGGCAGTGGCACGTGTCTGTACCGTTGGTGTGTAGAAGCCGCGGCACAAGGCCACGATAACGAAGGAGGGAAGTCGGCTCACTACTGGCCACCGGTGGAGGCGCAGTGTGCAACCGCGCCTCATAGGAGGGTGGGCCATCCGGCCAGCCACGGGCTGCACAGCACGGGCCGCACTGTGGGGTACCCAACGGTCCAGGCCACGAAGTCAGGTCGGGCTAGACCCAGCGGGTCAGGTTGGACCCAGGGCCAGACCTGGGTCGGGTTTGGTTGGCCCATATCGGGTCCGGTCAGGTCGGTCCAACCGGGTTAGACTGGACCCGGACCAGCTTCGACCCTTTTTTCTCTTTTGGTCATAACTTAAGCTAAGGGTGTCCATTTGATGAACCGTCTACGGCTCCAACAACCTTGGATAGAGATATTACTTTTGGTATACCCCACTTTAGTTTTGGATAAAGTTGGGGTAAAACCAGGTTGGATCAGACATAAATCCAACTAGGCCCTCGGAACTAAAAGGCCAATAACTTACAGACCAGGCATCTGATTGATGCACCGTCTATTGGGTTGAAACTCCTATAACATGGATGTCCTTTGGGATACTTCTTTTTGGGACTTCATTGCAGTTAGATTATCGAACTATGGCTTGAGGAGCAGACCCTCCCAGAATCAACGAGCTTAGTGCGGGAACCCTGTAGCTGGTTGTAACATGAGAAAGAGATCCTATGTGGGTCTGTGCTTTGGGATCCTACGTGTGTCTGTGTTCGAGAGTCCCACTTGGATCCGCTCTAGGAAATCCATGTGGGACTACTCTAGGATCCTACGTGGATCTATTATATTAGGATCCTAAGTGGGTCTACTATACTTGGATCCTACGGGGGTCTGATTAGTTAGGATCCTACGTGGGTACTCCTCTTAAATAGAGTAAGATGATTCAGTAGTTACATATAATTATCTTTTCTACTGTACCTAAGTTATACATGGTGTGAGATGAGTCCTTACCTTCATGGTGATACCTTTGTGGTATTCTTCTATGTGTTGATACCTTTGTGGTCTTTACCTTTGTGGTACTTACCTTCATGGTTATTCATTTGTGGTATTCTTATGTGTGGAGTCACCTTTGTGGTACTTACCTTCGTGTTAATCTTTCCTCCATGGAACAGTTGATCTTTAGGATCATGAGTTGGGCCTTGTGTTTCCTCATGAATGAGATTGGGTATACTTAAGAACTTATGTATATGTATGTGCATATACCTAAGTAGGGTTGACTGTTGTTTATATGCTTTGTGTTTTATCGTTTTTTGATTTTGTGAGAACTTTGAGGGTCTCAGGGTCCCTACTAAGTATCATTATACTCACCCCTGCACGAGTTATGCCTACACGTTGTTGTGTTTGGTGCAGACGACGGACAGTGTTGACAGAGGAAGAGGGCTCCAGGATTAGAGGTAGCTTAGAGGGATGAGGCGTACCACAAATACGATCATTCGAGATCTGTACCTACCCTTCAGGTAGGATCCTTAGTGGGTGTCCACAGGAGTTGTTTCATTTTTCTTGTACTTTCTAGTTGGGCTTGTATTCTGGCCCCATTTTCTTACTGTACACACTCTGTTTACTATATAGTTTACTTGTGTTTGTATCTTTCTGTGTGCTTGGTTGTGTGTGTTTATAGGTTATAAAGTCAATGTCTTCCCGCTTTAAGAAATACACCTTTCGGTGCTAGTCATCATCCCCTGGCCTATGGAAGGCGAGCTTGGGGTAGTCACGGCACGGTCCTTGGGGGACGGGTCGTGACAAATTGGTATCAGAGGACTCGGTTCTACCATAGAACATTGGACTCTAATATTTTTAATGACAATAGTGTCAAGTGTAGTGAGTGTGGTTATCAGTTTTGGGAATCTAGTGTTGTTGCGGTGGTCAACGTATCCATACACTAGGACCCTGACTTCTGATTTTTGACTCAATGCATGAAAACACTGATTGAGTGTGTGTTTCGAAAAGTTTTATTTGTAATATTTTTGAGTCAACTCATCAGTTATAACTTATTGACCATGGCACACATGTTCCCTTTCAGGATGCCTCCATGCAGACAGTCATCTAGGGTTCTGGGTAGAGTATGTGATGATACCCCACCAAATAGATAACAATCTTTGGGGAAATAATGAATCTTAATAGATGAAAATCCAAATTTTTCAACCGACTTTGATTCCATGTAATCATTTTATAGAATACATGCATCGTCTGGTAGTAAATCCATAACAAATGTAAGTAGATAGTCGACTGTAGTATTACTAAATCCATACATTGTTTTTACATGACATAATGTAATTAAAAACTCGAGTTTTATCATTTTTTTGCATGCCTGATATACTGGGGTATTTGCATCTTCCATCATCTTTCTAACACTCTCAATGTCATCATCCTGATTAATAGAGGAAAAATGTGTTCTGGTATTCATTTCCTCAGGCATTGGTCTACATGAGGAGCTGGCTTCAGAAACAAAACGAAACTGATCAGAAATAATATTTTTCATACCAATCCTTTCCATTGAATCGATGTCATTCACCACTTGTACTTTTTCTCCATTGTGATACCACACATGAGATTTTTTTGGAAACCTTGTTTAGTGATATGATAACTCACTTCCTCCTGAGTTAACTATGATATTCCAACATAATCAAAACACGCGCATCGAATCAATCTGCAATCTAAATCATTAGTGAATGAAAAGTCCAAGAAATATCATAACTCCTTCTGAAGTTCATCAGTGATTAGATCAACATTTTACATCTAGTATCTATCCATTCTAAGCATATAAACATACATTAAATAAATAATAAATAAAATGACTTAATATTTTATGTATTATTTCACAAGATAATAAGTAACCATCAATAACATGTCAATAAAAAATCATAACAAATATTATGGTTAAGGGAATTCATAAATGTTTCAAATTATAAAAAATCATGAATAGTCACACATTTCTATGACCAAGTAATATAATTGTGGTGTACCTATAACACCAACATTAAAACCTAGATATTTGAACAATGACCTATTATGTTTTTTATAAAATTATCTAAGGGGACCCCCCTCATGGACACCCCTCGCCCCTCCCTCTTGGACACCCCCTCCCTTCTGGATATCCCCCCTGACCCCCTGGACATCCCGCCTCCCCCTGCACCCCCACACCCCTTGCCCCCTACCCCACACACACTGCTCCCCCAGAACCCTTCACCCCCCTCCCCTTGAACCCCCTACTCCCCCACCCCCCGGACACCCCCCCCCCTCTTGAACACCGCTACCTTTAGGACCCCCACACCCCCTGCACACCCAAACCCCCTGCTCCCCCCATCCTGGATAGCCCCCTCCCCCTCCACCACCTTCCCCCCTCCCTGCATTATGCCCCCTAGACACCCCCCCCCCCCCCCCCCCCCCCCGCCCACACACACCCCCACACCCCCTACCCCTCCCCCTGCACCCCCACACCCCCTACAGACTACCCCCCAACCCCCACCCTGGACACCCCCCCCCTTCTGGGTAGCCCCCCTCCCCCGGCACCCCATGCCTCACTCGCCCTACACCCCTGCACCCCCTACTATCTGCACACTTCCCCCTACCTCCCACCCCCCTCCCCCTACAACCCCTGCCCCACTCCCTGCACACTGCCCCCTAACCCCCCACCCCGGACACCCCCCTCCTGGATAGCCCCCTCCCCCTCCCCTTGTACCCCACACCTCATGCTCCATGCACACTACCACCCCAACTCCCACCCCCCCCCCTCCTGGACAGCCCCCTCCCCCTACACCCCCTACCCCCTCCCTGTACACTGACCCACCTGGACACCCCCTCCCCCTGCACCCCCACACCCTCGGCACACTGCCACCCCAACCCCCATCCCGAACACCCCCCAGATATCCCCCTTCCCCCTGCACCCTTTTCCCCCTTTCCAGGGAATCACCAAAATAATAGATGGATCAAACTAGCTTGGAAAAAACAATACATGTAATACATAGGCCAAATCCAAGCTATCATCTAGAAACAAATCCATACCGAGTGATCTGATAGATGATAACACATAATAAATCATAGTTATAACCTATCATGACAAATCTCACTAAACCTAGTCAGAACATCAACAATAAATAAAATAAAAACCTATAATAAGCACTAAAAAGATCATTATTTATTCATAGATATTGTATAACCATATAAATAGTAAAAACATTTATAACAAAATAAACATATGATATTCGTACATCATTAGTGAAAAGATGATCTCCATAGGCTATAGATCAATATTTCTGATAAAAAAATAAAAAAAAAGAATAATAGATGATCAATAATAAAAGACACCATAGTATGTTTTAGATTCTCTTCCATCTTTACGATAAACAACTCGTGCTCAATCACCAAACATAGGGACCTTCCCCTTACCCAAATCCTTGATAAAAATGTATGAACATGCACTAAGGTACCCGTGTGAGGTGTGATAATAAAAACCTAGTAGGAAACCACCAATAAGACCTTAGATTTAGTGTTGAAATATATGTGAGTGCATTCACTAATGATATCTAAATAAAAAATCAGTTATGTACCCATGTCGGGCCATCATGCACTAACCAAGTTTTGATGAACCCCGATACTACCTAATTTTCCCAATGCTAGAAGGAATAGTCATCTTGTACAAAAAACCATTACCAAACATATAGGTAGTGGATAACAAGCAAGTAATAATATATAAAACGTCCCACATTGGAAAAAAATAATGAAAAGTCATTACATAACCATCCTTCTATATATGAAATGGATTTATGGAAGGTATAACACAACAAACCTATTATATAGGAACTGCATCACAAGGAAGTTGTAACATAGTCGACGTCCCATATAAGAAACTGATCATGATGAAGAAGTAAAATAATCACCCTATTATATAGGAAATAGATCAGGGGGGAGGTGTAAAAAATCCAACCTATAATATAATAAATGAATAATGATGAAGGTGTAACATAGCTGACCTCCTGTATAGGAAATGAATCATGAGGAATGTGTAACACAACCAAAATCTAATACATGAAATGACAACCTAGAATAAGCTACAAGGAAAACCCATTTTTTAAGACCTATGGAAAGGTCCCAAGTCCCCACCTCATCCCCAATATGGAATTTTAATCCAACATGGACTAATTATACTTTGAATACAAGGTATACCCATGATCTAACCATATGATTTATGGCCCATTATCTGAATCACTCATTATAAGAAACCAAGCCTATTGGATAATTCTCCCACTTCATCTCATCACTATATACCATATCATTTATTCTCAAGACCCATATTATTCAAAATTTATTAATGACATGATCCATAATAATGGGTTAAGATAACCACCCCTAGATGATGTAAAAAACATAGACATCCCACTTTAGGTCTTGATAACTAAGTTGTAAAACCATCATGAAAACCATCACTACATATTTTGGGTTGGTTAAGAAAAAAAATATAAAACTCATAAACCACTTACATGAGGTCAATTATATCATTTATAATCTATCTATGATCTTAAATATGGGAGTCATAAGAATCCCATTCATACTCATGCACCTACATGTGTGATAGTTCATGTTATCCCATATAAATGATGAAACATGATAAGGAACTCTCACATTAATCAACTAAGAGTTACCTTTCCAAGTGTCTTCTTCAAATTTGAGTTCAATTAATCACCTCCCAAAACCATGAAGAAAACTACATAAATTAAGGATGTAAAAAAGTAGAGAGAACGATGAAATAAATACAAGATCAAGGATTTCATGCAGTAAAAGATACTGAAATGGAGTGAGTATAACTTATGATGATTTAATCTGGTAAAAAATGAGGTGGGGAATATCATGGAACCTTGGGGGAAGGAAAAAGTTGTTTCCAATCACATATAGGCTGGATGAAGAAGGAATAAGAGGTAAAAAATAGTTTATAAGGTGAAAACCTAGAAATTCTATTAAAGTATCCACCCAAGATGACAACAAGGTTCCTAGTTCCCTATTGGTCACCATTTACAAAATCACTAGCTGGAAAGGGGAATTAAGAAATACTTCCCTCTAGATAGGTCATTAGGTATATCGAGGGCTCTTGCTGCTTTATTTCTATTTTAGGACTATAATTACCCAGCATTGAATTACCGCTAACACATGAAACCAAAAATCACAGTACAACCATAAAATCAGAACATTGATGAAATTAGATGGTATAAAATACCAGCATTGATTGGAATCTTCCAGGAGGATGGCACCATGGTGACAGGTCATAGGATAGGAGTTCATCGCGATGAGAGAGGTATTTGGGGAGGTGGGTGCTGTTGTGAGAGAGGTCTTCGGGGAGGAGGGAACCTCGATGAGAGAGTTTGTTAGAGAGGAGGGTGTTGTGGTGAGAAGAGGTCAGGTATGATAAGTTGGGAAGGAGAAGTCGTTAGGGAGGAGGGCTCCATGGTGAGGAGAGGTTAGGGAGGAGAATTATTCAGGGGGGAGAAGTCATCGGGGAGTAGGGTGTCATGGGGAGGAGAATTTTTCGGGAGGAGAAGTCATCAGGGAGAGTAGGTGCGAGGAGAGTAGAGAATCAGGGAGGATGATCCCGATACCAAATAATTGACGAATGCGGTATATCCATGTTATATTAATTAAACCATGGAAATTATAATGGTTGAGCTACATACCAATAAAAATGTGGCTATAGGTCCGTGGCTTTAGCTTTAATTTCTAGTAGTGTTCGAAAATCATCGAGCTCCCTTCAGCTGAACGAAAATATCATCGATCCTAAAAAGTGGAAAAATTTTATTTACGGTCACCTGGTTCAGGCACCGATAGTCCACATAGAGTATCAAACTCCCATATGCCTTATTGGAAAACAAAATCGAGGCTAACCATGGAGAAACACTGGGCCTTATGAACCCCATCCTCTGTAAGTCCTCCAACTGTACTCGTAACTCACAAAGCTCTACGGGATCCATCTGATATGCTAGTGTAGATATAAATGTCGTCTCGGGGTACAAGTCAATGTAAAAGTATACCTTTCTATGTGGAGGTAGTCCTAGAACATCATCAATAAATACATCGTCATATTGTTCCACCACTACAGGATAGCTCAGACTCTCAACATCAACTGCTCCAAGGGTAAGTCCATCCAACTGATGTGTGATCAACTACACCCTCCTTCGAGAAAGTAAATCATGTACTGCAAAGGTTCCCTTCTCACCAGTAAAGGAAAACCTGGTCCCATCCTCGCAGACACACCTCACTTTGCACCTAAAGTAGTCAATATGATCATGGACTATATATAGTAATTCAATACCCAAGATTACACCATAAGGCCTCGACGCCACTACTAGAAGATCCCAGCCAAAACTCTCACCTCCTAGTGTAAGTTCACACTACCAGAACTAGTGTGTAACCATTGAATTCCCTCCTGTAGGAGTCTCTAGGTGTAAGGATCGAGCCAATGACTCCATCAGAATCTATGAGCTCCGAACGAGGGACGTGGAAATAAAAGAGTGACTAGAACCTGTGTCTATAACTACTGCAGCTAGGGTGGAGTAGACAAAGATCGTACCTCAAATAATCTTTGGAGCACTGTGGTTATAGGCCTAAATTGCATGGAGCTGAGCTCATTTATGTCCACCTTCTCCCTAGGGTCAGGTTGGACCATCTGGAGGTAGTGGCAGTAGAACCTCAAATAACCGCCCACCACCTACTGCATGGCCATCTCATCTGCCACTTCCACATGCTACCTATGGGCTTCCTCGATCGAACCTCTACCATTGCCTCGGCGGTCCCTTGGTCATCTTCTGGTCGTCCATATAGAGGGTTGGGCAGTTGCGATCTATGTGACCCTACCCACCGCATGAGTAGCACTGCATGATCCTCGTCTGTCCTCCTCTGTCCTGTGATCCCCTCACCACCAAACCTGTATCCTGAGGTCGTCCGCCATATGTTCTAGCCCGCTTGGTCCCATGCGTCATCCATCTAATGCCTATAGCAGATGAATCTACTACCTGACGTCTGGTGGTGGCTCTTGATGTCGGTTCCTTCTCATCTAGGAAGCTCTCCACCAAAAGCACTCAATCGAGCACCCTAGGCTACGTCAGAATGCTGAGTGATATCATCAATGCTCTGATCTCCCGTCGGAGACCCTTCTCAAAGGTCCAGGCCCTAAATAAAGGGTCTCATACCATGTTATTGGAGTAGCGCGAGAGATTAGTGAACCTCTCCAAGTACTGGGCCACGGTCATGCTACCCTCATGTAAGTACAGTAGCTTCTGTATACGCACTAAGCATAGGGTTGCTGGGACAAACTATGACCTAATAAGGCCTTCAAAGTCTTCCTAGGTGAGGGTCTCCTTGTCATGTAACTAGAGTGTCAAACTCCACCATCTCCCAGTTTCTCCCTAGAAGAGACTGGCAGCTAGGATCACCATCAGATCAGTTGGTGTCCCAACTAAGAGAAAAACTCTAGCCACAAACTTCGGCCAGTCCTCAGCTGCCTGCGAATCCGTCTCACCTCAGAACCTTGGAGGCCTCTACCACTGAAACTCATGCAATACACTCAGTTGGTTTTCACCCTCTGCTAGTGGTGCTGGTGGCATCTGCTACCCAATGGGTGGTGGTGCTACTGGTGCACCACCTGATGGTACTATCACCGTAAGAGGTCCCTCTACCGAAGCCTCATCGCTCAGTGGTCCTTCATCATGTACTCTCTTGGTAATCCTGGATGGATGTCTATGTGGCAGCATCCTAGAAGAAAATAGGTGTTCCATGGTCAATAAGTTATACCTAGTGAGCTGACTCAAATGATCAAAAGTAAAACACTTATAAAACACACGCAATCAATGTTTTCGTGCACTAAGTCGGAAATCAAAATTCAAGGTACTGGTGTATGGATACATCGTTCTCCGCACCAACACTGGATTCCCTAAAAAAACCACACACATATCACTTAACACTACTTCCACATTAAAAAGTACCATAGTCCTAGTTCTTTGGTAGAACTGACTCCTCTAATACCACTTTTTCACGACCCTTCCCCTGGGGCCCGTGTCGTGACTACCCCAAGCCTACCTTCCATAGGATAGGGGATGGAGACTAGCATTGGAAAGGCATATCCTTGTAATGTGAAGGCATTTCCTTTAAACCTGTACAAACACACAATCTAAGAACACAACAAGAAGCAACCCTGAAGTAAACTGCTGCAGTAAAAAGTGTACTGAAAGCAAAGGGGCAGGAATACAAGACCAACTAGGAATTACAAGTACAACTAAAAGAGTAAATAACTCCTATAATGCTCACTAAGTGTCCTACCTGAAAGTTAGGTACAACTCACGATCAGTAGTCACTATGGACCATCATGTCAAATGGTCCACCTCTGAGCACCGTCCAGTACTGGCTCCTTCAGCCTCTATCAAAGATGTCTGTTGTCTGCACAAGACAAAGCAAGGTGGGGGAATATCCCATGTAGGGTGAGTATAAAAATACTCAGTAGGGACCCTGAGACCCCCGAAGGTCTCCCAGAGTTCCATAAATGAAAAACCACAAAGCTAGACCTCAATCACAAAGCACAAAGCAGTGGTCATAAACTCTACTTAGGTATATACCCATACATATACCTATGTTATCCAAACATAACCATCTCATACATGATTAAACATAAGTCTCCATCTTTTAAGACATTTACACAAATGATCCATGAGGGAAGAATACCACAAAGGTAACACCACGAAGGTAACACGACGAATGTAAAAGTACCAAAAAAGTAACACCACGAAGGTAAAAGTACCAAAAGGTAACACCATGAAGGTAACACCACAAAGGTAAAAGTACAACAAAGGTAACACCATTAAGGTAAAACCATGAAGGTAAAAGACTCATCTCACTCTAGGTATATAACATAAGTACAGAACTACCGATGATTAGTCATAAAACTAGATCATCTTATTCTGTCGAGAGGCTCTGCTACTAACCCACACAGGATCGATAGATGTTGACCCATACAGGTTCGCTAGGTGCTGACCCACGCAGGATCGATAGATACTGACCCACATAGGATCGCTCAACACTGACCCATACAAGATCAATAGTTGATGTCCCGCATAGGATCAATGTTCTTTCTTCATGTTACAACCAGTCAAGAGATTCTCGCACTAAGCACGCTTGATTTCGGGAGGATATTCTCCTCAATCCATCGATCATACCTCAACCTCCACGAAGTTCCATAAAATTTATCGCAAAGTAATACCATGTTTTAAGGGTTCTAATGCAACAGAGGGTGCATCAATCAAATGCACGGTCTATGACTTATAAGCGTTTTAGTGCCAAGGGCCCAGTTGGATTCAGGTTTGACCCAACCCATCCATACTCCAAATTTCTCCAAAACTCAAGTGAGTTATTAAAAAAAGGATTTTTTTGCTCCAAGGATCCTAGTGCCATATACGGTTTGTCAAACAGATGCCCGGTTCACAAGTTATGGATCTTTTAGCGAATCTAGACCTGAAAGGGTCCGGTCCGGTCCCACCCAGTCGGACCGACCCGACCCGGTATGGGTATGACCTAGCCGAGCCCGAGTAGGCCAAGTCCAGCCTGGTTGGGCGGGGCCGTGGTGGGATCGGCCCACCTGGGCAGTGCGGCTCGCTGGCTGGCGCGGCCCAGCCCACAGAGGGGCACGGCCCGCTGGATCAGGTCCCACCCTAGCTGGCACAGGGGGCATTTCCTCCCATTTTGGAGTCAAATCTATGACACCACAGGGGCTTCCAAGTCACCCGCAGGACCTGTAGGGAGTGGTTCCCAGCCCCCCCCCCCCCCCCCCCCCCGTAGCTTTCGAGCCATGTCCATCTTCAGCGGCGCGCGATAGTGTGCCGCTCGCCTCCGCCCGCAGTCGGCCGGTGCCAGTTATCGTTGTCCAATATGGATCTATGTCGCAGCCCTCTCTCTAGTGGTGCACCGTTGCACACTACTTCGCCCTCCACGGTCGACCCGAGCCAGCCTCCATCTTCATCTGTTACGGCTACAAGCATGGCCTTCTCTGCCAGCAGCGCCCGACAGTGCGGCGCCATCACATATGTGGCTAGTCAGTGCCAACCTCCACCATCACCTCCTCCGCTGGCGCCGGTTGCCAACGGTCTTCCATAAGTCACTGAGTGAGATTCAATGGCCCGTTTCTCCATCTGAAGGTTCCAATAGACTCCCCGGGATTCCCTCTTCATCTCTAAACCCATCATTCCGGGTTTCAGCCAACCTGAATAAATCACTTGCGAAGAACATGTCAAATTTTAACAAAATGTGGAGGGTCTGAGCCTTGTTCGTTCGGCCCGTGCCCTCCACATTAGCTTGATAAAAAGTGGGTAGTATAATGATTCAACAACTCTTGAAATTAGACAAGAAATAAACCCTACCTCAATATAATTTGAGAATGTCCATGTTTGAGGAAGATTCGGTGTTCGTTGGTTCATGATTCGGTGGCGCTTGTCACCGCTCACTGGAACTAGTTCTGTCCTCCAAGTGGTTGGCGTTGTGGTACTATTCTAGAGCTTCGTCGTTTGGTGAATTCATGCCAATACTCTACCCAGAGATCCATAAAAATCGGATAGGGGGAGGTGAGTAACGTTGTTGGGAATTTATGAGGTTAATTTAATGAAGGAACCTCCCAAATTCCAATAGTTTTGTTACAAAGATTGAGGAGTCAAGATAACTAATGGCTTGACATGTCATTAGTCTCACCTTTTGTCCGTTGGAGGAAAATAAAAAGTGAAATAAAATAACTTTCTTATCTTATTATTCTTTTAAATGTATAAATCTATCTTTTTCTCTCGACCTACTACAGTCGAAGTGAATCTCTTCCTTAAGCAAATCTCAGCACTATGGATTCAAGGGTGCTCTCATATTTTTATCTGAGTACCAGTTCAAAATTTAGAAAATGATGCTCACGCGTTTACTGAATGTACCTTTAAAAAAGTTGAAAAAATCATTCTGGGCACATCGAGCCTCATAATCATGTGCCATAAATTTTTGCAGACTTATAATAATTCCATATAATTAAAAAATTACATGGAAAATCGTGGTCTTTATAATATCCCACAGGAGTGTCAAACCAAGTGTTTAGTAAGGCTCGTTCTCATGTACCAAGTTACATCGATTCAGGACTGATGCACCATGTCGGAGTTTTTACTCATAGGTATATTTGTGCTAGAACCACATCCACTTGAAGTATCTAGAAAAGGATTTATTACTAGGAAAACCCATAGAATCTCTATCTTAGAAAAATTCTAGGATGTTCTTCTATACTTATCCTCAAATTCTACCTTAGGGATATGTTCTCTAATCTATGTTTTCATAAATCTAGTTCCCAAGGCTACTACTAAAATTATTTTGATACCAACTATTTAGGCTTATCCTTAGAAAGAGGAAACCGGTGTCTAATGCCATTACATTGGCATAATTACAAGGAATCAAATCCCAAAGGACTGAAGAGTTTAGTAGTCTTGGAAAACAATATACAAACATGAGTCTTGTATTAAAAATTAATACAATAATTACAACATAATTTTTTCCCTTTTGAAGATAACTTTATTCTATCTAGTATCTCTTCATATCATTCATTGTATTATTCTTGGATTCCTAGAGAAAAGAAACAAAACAAGGGTGAGATCAAATGCTCAGTAAGGGTAAACTATACCAGAAGAAATAATGAATCAATCAGAATAATAATTATGGAATGATAAATAATTGAACGCACATACCATGTAATCTAAAAACTAATAAGGAAGGGAAGAAAGAATATGGAAAGGTAATAACTGGAAACACAATCCATTCAAATAAATAGATGTGGAAAAATCAATATGAAAGGTAATAAACTGAAACACATGAAATTTTAACAATAAAATGAGAATGAAATTAATCAATAGATATTTTGATGAAAAATATCATGGATGAATTATAACTGAATCTAATTGAGGGAAATTATTAATTATTGAATTCCATGTTTCTTACGGAAATTGTAGATGTATCATCAATACCTTTCATAATATGGTTTAGTATATCAAGTAGAAACCCACATAATTTTTGTAACTAATTCATCTCATTAGACTATTGATACATCGAGGAGCTATCTATAACTATACCCCACCTATGTTGTACCTATCCAAATAATTCTTCATATATCGAATAATCGATTTAACAAAGTGACTTATCAAAATATCTATATAGAGTAGAAGAAATGGATTTATCAATATTTCCCTAGATATTAAATAACTTTCAAAGTGAACATTGTATATAAAAATGGTTAATGGTTTATGAAATAATCATATATATGATAAATTATATAGATATTTAGGGTAAATTCAATGTTAAATGATCATCTTAAATTGATTATTTTATGGGGACTAAAAGGAATCAGGGAAGTGAATGTCAATATTATCATTAGCTAAATTAATTATAAATCATCCAAAGAAATAATAAGGATAGTATCAATACAACATATCCCAAGTGTAGTAAATAAAAAGAGTTTTTTGTTGTTGATGAATAGAAATTCTATAAAAATATCTTTTAAAATCATTCTTGAGGAGAATATACTTTTGTTTTGAAAAACCTTTTGAAAAACCTTTTCTTTTAAAATAACTTTTGAAAACATTTTCTTTAAAAATTAACCTTTTAAATAAGATAAAGGAGCTTCAAAAAAATTATGGTGGTTAAATCCATACATGTCATGCGAGATAAAAATAACATTCCTTTTTCAAATAAAAATGTTAGAAAAATTCCTTGTTCGGAAAGTGATAAAAATATTCCTTTGAAAACATTGTTAAAAGATAAAAAGGGTAAAAATGTATTTAATAAATCATTTTGTAAAGATTAAAAACAGTTTTTGAAAACCATTTTATAAAAAAAAGGTTTTTAGAAGAAAATAGGTTCTCCAACTAAAGAGATAAATGATGTCAGGTTTTCTTAAAAACATTTTCTAAAACATTTTGTGTACAAAAGAGTGGGAAAATAGTACTAATACTTTAAAATGTCATGAATAACCAAAGGAGATGAAAATGAAATGTTTTATTGAAAAACTTTCATATAATTTTCTCGAATGGACATACCTTTGAAATATAATTTAAATTATTCTAAAGGAAAATAATCTTTAAACATTCCCTAAGTGTCCCATACCACTTTAAAATATTTTAAATCATAAGCATCATGAAGGAATAAAATTAAATTAATTTTTTTAATACCTTTAATATAAATGGATTCATGATATAATATACCAAAATTTATAGTATATAAAACACAAAAAATAAGTAAGGGGTGAATATGACATCTGTCACACAGATGTAAAAAGTGAGATGAAAATCCCTTACCTTGAGTCCAAATTTTATCATGTGCATTTATATTCTTGAATAATAAAATAATGTTAATTATTTACTTCCTTAAAAAAAATAATTTTTAACATTACTTTTATTTCACTTATTACAATTTATTATACATGTACATAAATAATTAAGTTTACGTTGGGTGTTTTGACCAAATTCGGTTTATGTGTCAAAAAAACTTTAGTGGGTAAAATATATTCAAAGGGGTCATTATATAACATCTAAAGAATAAAAATAATGTCATAATTATCATATTTATACATAAATTATAATTTTAAAACCAATCATTAAATATTTTTATGAAAAATGAACCAACGTTACAATCATAGACATGGTAGGTTATACGTACGCATGAGTAATATTTCCATTTTTCAATGATCGTCATGGAAATAAGTTAAGTAACATTAATATTTACATAATTATCATCATATTATAAATAACATATTATTTAATCATATATACTTATATATATAATTATTTTTATGTGAATTTAATTACATCATGTCGAGGAGGCGGTAGTTCACACGTCCATGAACGACATTATCACTTTTTAAGTCTGTGAAATGGTAATAATGAAAATGATATATATATATATATATATTATTTAAATAAACGTAATTATTTAATTAATATTATATATATATATGTGTGTGTGTGTTTTTTATGTCAAATATTTTTAATTAAAATCATAATTTATATGTTTCATGTATCGTGTGAACGAATCACATCGCTTTTGGGAGGCGGTAGTTCACACTTCCACAAACGATGTTATCGTATTTACACAAAATGGAAAGAATGAAGTTATGTTATATATAAAAAATAAATAATCATAATAAAATTATAAATATCATATATAAATAGAGATTCCATCATAATTCCCTCCATGATAGGTGGTAAAGGAATAACGAACAATCATCTTTTTGCGAGGCGGTAGTTCGTCGTACACATAAACGATAAATTTGTTACCTAATGAATGGAAGTGTGTTGAATTTTAGGTAGAACCATTAGAATATAAAAATATTAGTATATTTTGGATACTTATGATGTTATATAATCGTGGAATAATGATATTTTATGGGGTGTATAACGAAAATAAAACTAAATAGCTTGATGAAAGATGTTAACTCTTTTTTGGGTAACTCATTTTTGTTTGAACCAAAGTGATTCCTTGGATTGATTTATAAACATAGATAGGATCATAGGATGAATTTAGGGATGTTTAGGAGCTATTTGGGAAGATATATTTCGATAAAAAGTGATTTTATAGGTGTGAGGAATTGGGAGGATTGAGTGCCTTTTTATAGTGGAGGAGGAGTGGCACTCTTGTAAATTTTTGGAAGGGGAATTCTACCCATGTTTTCCCATTTAAAGTTCCTCCAATAATGGTATAAATTCTATAAAATTGATTATATGGTATAAATATGTCCATTTAATGGATTTTATACAAGTTTATGGGTCATTTTGGACATTAATTTTAAGGTTTAGTCTTTTGTTATGCTAATTTTTCTCTTAATTGTTGTAATTAATTTTAATTACTTTCACTAATAATTTTGGTAAAAAAATAAGTTTAAATTATTAGAAAATATAAATTATGATTATTCCAAATATGAAATCTATTTTTCCAAATTCAAATCATATAATTGGAAGAAAATAATTTAAATTTAATCATGTATACAAGAAGATAATGTGAGTTTTTAAAGTAAAACATTTTTCAAAAGTTTGCTTAGTTTTTATACCCAATTTAAAAGTGAAATTAATTCTAATGACATAAATTGTGTTAAATTATATAAAATTGATCTAATTATTCTTCAAAACCAAAATAAATATAATTTATCATTATAAATAAATTATAATAAAAAGCATTTTTGAGTTAAAATTTAGTATTTTTAATTATTCTTTAAAAATGACGCTTTAGAGAAAAATATTAAAAAATTCACCATAGCTTAATTTTTATGTTCTGTTTTCTAATATAGAGTTTATTATTACATGTAATATTTATAAAATTTCTAAAAAATGGATTTAAAATAGGTTTTCCATTAAACAGCGGTAAAAGTGCCTTTATTAAAATATAGGTTTTATGTGTAATATTGGGTTTGTTATTATCTTATGTATATTGAATCTATTAGATAAATATAAAAAAATATTTTATTGAACATATAACATATATATTTCATTAATATCATTCACTAATTTTAATAAATTTAATTCAATAGGATAAAACAGCTTTGTGAGCATAAGAATAGTTTTCTATAAAAATATTCCCTTTGTTTTCAATTAGTTATTATATTCATTTCTAATTAATTTATAACCCATGAATTAGTTATATATTTTTGTAAGTAATATATGTTAATAATTTATTGAATATTATTCATAACATCTATTTTATGTCTTATTATATTAAATAATAACATTTTAATAATATATTGTTCCTTAGTAAAAATCAGTTTTGCGTGTAATGAATGTTATCAAAGAAAGTATTTGATCCATGTAATGCAAGATAACTAATTATTTCATGAATTTCAAGCTATATAATATATTTAATTTATTTAAAATAGAAAATATATTGTAAAGTCTTGGTATATTATATTCCCTTATGTTCATGGTGTTGTGTATCATACACACAATTGAATTAAATGTTCTTACATTAGAATTTTGGGGCATTAAACTTTTTAATGAGTTTCTTTTAAATACCCTGAGGATGGATAAATCTGATAGGTTCTTAGAAATATTTTATGTGATTGTGATGGTGAGACTATATTCTGGTTATTTTATGGATATTTTTCATTATGATCCTCTTTTGGTTGGGAATGTGGTTTATTAATCCTAGATGTTTGGGATTGGATTATGAACTGAGTTAAATAACCATGTGAGGAAATTTGATATGACCCCATACTTTTAAGTTCTATGAAAGGCCCTTACAATTTAGAAGGGTGTATAGGAGAAATGATAGGGATAAGATAGAAAGATAGAGTAGATAAAGGTTTCTTCAACTCCCTCCATGGGAGGAAGTGTTCCCCAATGATTTAATAATATATAGTTTTGACACTACCACAAATTATACAAAGATACTCTGAGGAAGTATCATCATCTTTATAAAATGGTACACCTATAATGTTTTTGTTTTAGAAAAATACAATCAGGATTTTGTAGTCTTGTTGGGTAGATGTGGGTTCCAAAGGTGTGGGTAGGAAAACATTACATAGGGAGTCAGTAAATAATAGGAGGGTTGGTCTAAGGAATGTGTAGGGGTCTCAGAAGTAGTTATGAACCCCATAGGGTTTGGTGAGTAAAGTGAAACAAGGACTATGGGGAGAAGTTCGAGAATCTAATATGGGTAGAGTTTATACAGTGAATTAGATTTTAGATAATGATGGATATGGTACTTTGACCATTTGAGGTATGGTTTTGATTACATATACTCTCTCTATTTCCATATTTGATACAAGATCTTATTGTTCTATTATATCTACTCAAGTTTTTCATGAATTGGTTTTCCCATAAAGTTCTATCATGTATTGTTTTTTCTTAATATACCTCTTAAAAAGTGTATTGACCATACTCAGAGATTCATATAATTTCCTATATTGATTGTAGAGTATGAAAATCAATGTTATTTCATGTTTTTTGAGATTATTAGTTTCAATGTGATATTTTGTATGGACTCATTGACTCATTTTCGGTCTTACAATGATTATTATGAGAGACGGGTGAACTTTACCTTCTAGAAGGGAGAGAAGAATACTATGACTAGATAATGGGATCTCATAGAAGGTAGAGTGGGATTGGACCTCAATCAGATCAAGACCATTAAGGCTCATGTTTCATGTATTGTTCTTGTATCAAATCATGTAATGAATACAACCAATTTTCCTACTATGGTGGACCTTTTCTAGGATATCTTTCTAGAAAATTTCTTAGTACTTACTCCCCAAAGGGGATTCAAGATAGATATTGAACCCATTCCAGGTTTCTAATAGGTATTGATCTATCCATATCGGATGGCACTGACCAAGATGAAGGAGTTGAAAGTGTCACTTGAATTTCCTGAGGGGAAGGGATTTATTCTATCGATCACTTCCCCTTATGGTGATATAGTTCTTTTCTCCAAAAAAAAAAATTGGTTTCCCAAGGCAATACATGGATTACCAAAAATTTAATTAGGTCAAAATAAATAATATGTATCCTTTAACTAGGATTGATGATTTTACTAATAAGTTGGGTGGAACCCATTGGTTTTCCAAAACTTGATCTATGATTGATTTATCACTAACTTTAGGTTAGGGAATTGGATATATTGAATATGGTGTTTATGAGAAGATATGGTCTATATGAGAACCGTGTGATGCTATTTTGGTTGATGAGTTCTCTAAAAGTTTTTATGGACCTCACTAATAAAAATTTTTCACCCATACCTATATTCATTAATTGTGGTGTTTTTTATGATATCTTTATTTGTTTACAAACCATGTAATTTCATGATATACATTTCAGAATCATGTGGAGTACACTTTGATAATATCAACTTTATTCCAAGATTTCAAAGTGTCACTTTTTGATCCAAGAGGTATACTATTTTATGCATGTTATTTATGAGACAAGTAATTTTTTTCACCTTGATAATATGGATGTGGAAACAACATGGTAACTACCTAGGAATATGTTTGAGATTCATAGTTTCCTTGGATTATCTAAGTAATAAATATAGATCATCCAAGAATTATCTTATTTTACAGTACCTATGACTAGGCTTACCAAGAAAGGGGTATAGTTCGAGTGGAAAGACCTATGCAAGGAGGCCTTCCTAGATCTATAGTGAATATTTAAATCTACCCATATTTTTATTCTACCAGAACCTAGCATTGGTTATGCAGTGTACTATAATTCCTTTAGAGTTTCTTTGGGAGCAATCTTGAAGCATAATGACTAGGTAGTTTCTTATGGGTCTCTACAACTATAACTCCACAAGCAGAACTACCCCACTCATGAGCTAGAGTTAGTTATTATGGTTTATTCCTTAAAATATAAGCAACATTGTATCTTTATCAAGATATTGTTTACCCATATATACCCCAAAATATTAGGTTATATTTTCTCCTAGTGAGAGATGAATCTGCAATTGATACATTAGGTTGAATATCAGACTATGTTCAATTTCAGTATGTTGTATTCCCCTATAATAGGTAATGTTATTGAAGATTATCTTAATATGAATATATTAGAGTTTTAATCTCAAGCCTTGGAAGAAGATTTGAAATTGTTGATTCTTCTCACGAATTGGAAGGTGGGTGTGTCTGAGGATCAAGAGGCAGTATCTTTTGTACCCTTATATATCACTTATGGTTTAGTTTATCAGGTCAAGGGTAGTTGGATGAATGATCTGGATTATCTACTAATGTGGGAGAGCCTGATATCAGATAAAATTGTTTTAATATGGTCCTTAAAATAGGATGGTGTGCTTTATGTCTTTGGTGGAGTGGTAGTTCTTACTTCTATGAGAGGGGAATTGATGAAGGATTCGCACGCCTCAAAATGGGTGGTGTATTTATGATCAACTAAGATGTATCATAATATCTAACATAATTTCCAGTGGTCAAGAAAGAAAATGGATGAAGCATGGTTTTTCACTCATTTCCTCGCTTTCAAGAGAACCTAAGTAGAACATCAACATATCAGTGGTTTACTATATCCCCTTCATATACCTATGTGTTTTTAGTATGGGTTAGTGGTGGAATTTTTTATGGGGTTAACGAATACCATGAGAAGTTTATTTGTAGTATAGTTTATCATTGATGATCTTAAAATGGTTACAAATTTCTTACCAATCTAAGAAACACAATCCTTAGATGAGTTGGATAGGGTGTACATTCAGAAGATAGTCCAACAACATGGAGTGCCTTCATGTATCATGGTCGATCAAGATTCTCAATTTATTACATGGTTTAGGAAAGTATTTTAGAATTTGATGTGGTCATAGCTAAAGTTGAGTATGTCATACCACTTAGAAAGATATAGACAATCCATAATGATAATCCATAGTTTAGCAGATATACTCACAGATTATCTTATAAAATTTGATGGAGCATGGGATGATCATCTTGATTTGACAGAGTTTTCTTATAATAATAGCTTTTTTCTTCAATATATATGGATTATTTTGATTATCTTTATGGTTGACAATATCATTATTCATTATGTGGTGATGAAGTTAGTGAGTCAATAGTTATCATGCTAAGTTTGGTGCAAGAAATATCCGATTGAGTATAGTTAATAAAGAAGCAATTAGTTACTGCTAATATAATGCAATGTTGTTATACAAACCAAGTATGGTTAAATTTTTATCTCAATATTAGTAACTATTTTTTCTTATCACACTTACTGGAAGACCAATAATTAAAGAGGAAGGTAAAATTGGCATCATGGTTTGTGGGACCATTCAAGATAGTGGAATAGATTGGGATGGTTACTTACCAATGGGAAATTCCTTTATAAAATTTATTTATGGATGATATTTTCCATGTATATCAACCAAGAAAGTAATATCTAAATCCTTCATATGTTATTGATAATGGTGATTATTATTTAGTGGTATATTCTTTGATCAAGGAATGTATAGTGTATATTATTGATTATAGTGAAAAGGTAATGTGGGGGAAGATGATGACTCTTGTTTGAGTTTTATGATAGCACAGATGTATCTATGAAAAAAGTTGGGAATGGAAATTATATTTGAAGGTTATGTTGCCCAAGTTTTTTTATCATGACCTCTAGAGATGCTTCTCAAGGATGATAAGTCGTTATATGGGGAGTTTGTAAGGCCCATAACTTTTCATTTGTTTTATTCATTACTTTTTAATTTCATTAAGTTTTTATGATTTATTTTTTGTTGGGTGAATTCATGGATAGATTACTGGTGATTTTTGATGGTTTTGAAAGATAATAAGGGGGAGAAAGGTTTGAGCGTGGTTTGGGTAAAACATGTGGTTTTCCCCAGAAAACCATCCAACTTGTGGGAGAGGGGAAATATGTGTCACATGGTTGGTTTATGGTTTGATATAACCATGATAAACTACATAAATATCCATGTGACTCAAAATAGGAACAAAATCATGGTTGGAATATTGTTTACTAAACTCTATGGGAAAATTATGTGGATACTCTAAAGAGACAGTGGGCCTTGCACTATTGGTGTACAGTTTTTTAAAACGTTCAACCAAACCATGAACATGAATAAATTAATTAAAAAATTATGATCTTAAATTTAAAACTTCCTAAATCCTCTCATTATTTCCCCCACACCTAGGGTTGTCGTAACTATGGACTTCAGTGGATTTTCTTGGTGAATTCCTTCCCCCCGAAGAGCTATTCCATTAGATTTAGGGACATCAGACCTAGGTATTTCAATGTAAGTGATCATTTATCTTCCATCATTCATGTTATTACTAGATATTATCTCTCATATATAGATAAGACCCTATATCTAGGATTTAATTGTCATATCAAGGAATTATGATATGATCTAATGTGATTCCTTCTATATTGTTGAGGAAAAGAAAGGTGGAAATCTAGTTTTTTCATGAATATTATCATATTCATCTAGATCCATTCATTATGTTGAATCCCATTAGGTAAGTCTAAAATGATCCAAGACCTTGAATTTTTATTTTTTTTGGTTATTTTATCTCAAATTATCATGTCTTTATTGGGGTTGACTCTAGGGATCATTGGTGTGTGGAGTTTTTTTGGGTGGCGAACCACGAATTTGGGTTTTGATACACTTAATAAAGGAAGTTACCTTCCATGTTTTATCAGTTTTATAAACTATTTGATATGAAATGATTTTCTATTTTTTTATCTCATGGGACCTATCTTGATTTTAAATTCTTGTGTCTATGTGTATCTCATGTTACCTCTCATTATTTGACATGCTTGTGTGTGATTTTGTAGCATTTGATACATTCCAAAATATGATACGATTGTGAATTTTTTGGTGTGTAGACCATGAGACCTCTTATGATTTTACATTCTTGTATGTGAGTCTATAGACCATGATACCTATTTTTATTTGACATACTTATTATTGTATGTGTATCCTATAAAACCGATCTTTATTTTAAATGCTTGTGTGAGTGTAATGATTAAGAATTTCCTTGAAATAGAGTGTGTGTGTGTGTGGATTGTAGACTTGTGTTATTTGTTATCAAGATGATAGGTGGAACCTTTATTTTTTATTTAATCCCTTAGAGGGGGATAATGGGTGACTAGAAGCATGATGATTATGGGAGGTTCTTGAATGACTAATTGTGGGATATAATGTCCTTGAGGCCTAACATGAGACTGATAGTGGGAATAATGGCCTTATGGCCAAACCCGAGGCATGATATCCTTGTGGGTTTTTTCGAGAAATACGTTGTCCTTATAGAATGTTTTAAGATTAAAGGTAGCATGAAATATTCTCTCTTATAAGATAGAGGTGGATCTGGTAGGGTAGGGGTTCATGGAATCCTACTTAGATCACAATGACCCAAACTGTGATAGATTATTTATGTATTTATTTTCATGTAATTATATACACTATTATAAAAAAAATAACTTATTTTAAGGATGCATTGGTAATTTTATACTAGGTTTATACTCACACCCTAATTGGGAAATCTAGTGCAAGTGCAGAATTTTTGTTCGATTATATAATAATGGGAAAAGTCCCTATATTGGTCAGATAAACTGGAGGAGTAGGGTAGATGGGTGGATTTATAGTGGACTTTTGATTTCTGTGTATATCATGCCTTGTTATCTATTATCTTTCTTTTATTTCGTTCTTGACTTATAGTTGGATGGTTGTTGGTTGTCTTGAATGATATATGTATAAAACATGGTTTATGTCATTTAATTGTATTTTATAATATTTTATTTTATTATTTACTCATCACCTTTTTTTTATATCTGTACTAAGGTAATATTATACCCATGTTTTGATTTAGTCCCTCACTGCTATTTCGCATCCTATTGAACATAGGAAGGAATGCATTAGGTTTTCTGATACTCTAGCTAGGACCTGTTGATTTGATTTGTGGTGTTGCAATTTTTTGATTCATTTTTTGATATGGTGAAAATAACAATGAAGTAAATGTATTGATTTAGAGAAAAATACAAAGATATCAAAATCATAAAGTGGATATAGAAAATATTACCACCATGATTCACCCCAAAGGTCTTAGTGCTTGAAGACAAAAACACAATGGAGGTTGTGCTGGAAAGATATCACAACACTTTCATTGTATAAAATATATGGAACAATGAAAATGAAGCTATGGAAAAGGAGAATTTTTAAAAAGATACATTCATGGAGATGAAGAAACTCATAGTGAAAAATGATCCTGAGTAAATGTATGTTAATGAAGTAATGACTTTTTTCTCCCCAGATCTCAAAAGAGTAAAGGAAAAAAACAAAGGCAAGCTTGTACTTCTTTTCTCTTTGTGTGTAAATGTAGATTAACTATCTGTAATATGTTCAAAAAAATTCAAACATGATCATGAACAATAATCCATGAAGAAAAAATTTATGATTTAGGAAATAAATATAAATAAAAAACATTAGTTCTTCAAAATAAATAAGAGGATCTCCCAATAAGATATCAACTTGGAATAAATATAAGTCAACTAAGTGAATATCTATAAAGACCTCAGTGATTAAGTTCCTATGGCTATCATATATTAACCAAAAGAGGTGTATAATCACATTTAATGTGATGAAATCGATGGAAAACTTGGACTTGAGGCTAAACATGAATATTATCTTAAATAAATTGATATTTTGAGGACCAAAACAAGGAATTAAAATGTTTTGGTACATGAATATAATATTTATATGAATCTTAAACAAGAATAAAGTATGAGTTAAAGGTTGATATTGAATTTATTATATATGGAATCACTGGGAAAGTGGGGATGGAAGTTGAGAATTAGCTCAAAATTTAAGAACATGCCTAAATTATTGATATATTAACTAATTTGGAAGATTTTCATGTTAATAGAATTGAGAAAATTGAAGGGGATGTTATGATAATGATATAAAATATTGATAAATAAGAAATACTTCAAAGCTCTATCATGAAATTAGGATGTTAAAATATATCATTTATTAAAGAAGCTAAGGAAGTTCTTAGGGAGTCAGTGAAAAAATTAAACACTTGACTACAATAATGGAGATTCAAAGGTAAATATAATTAAATTAAAGGGATTTATCATAATTAAATATTAGTGTCAATTAAATAAAAACCATAAACACCTTCTCCATAGAAGAATATTATTTTTGGTAAAATCATAGAAGGATAAAAATCTTACTCTTAGAGCAGTAAATTTGCACAAAAATTCACCAAGTATCTGATTTCATTATAGTGAAAATATGATCCATACACAATTAATGTGTTCCATAACAAAAAAATAATTTTAAGACACAAGAGGAACAAAAATAGAATATCTTAATTTCCTAATATCTATATGTTATTAATAGATATTGCTTTGGGAGTGAAGGTTATAGACACAAATCCATGGATTTCTCATCAAAGGTATAGTAGGATGCATCAATAGAGACTTGGAAAATGAAATAGCAGTATTGGAAGCTTCATAATATAGGATAAAAACACATATTAAATTCTCATTTTTGAAATATATATATGATTCAATATATTTTGAGGTGGAATTATCTCATTCCCCGCCAAAGGAATGAAATAAATTAATATGAATCATGAAAGGAAAAACAGAAAAGTTTGACATCACTAAAATTTCATTTAATAAAATAGATCAAGATAGAATATAGAGAATCGATAGAAATTTTAATTCCCACATGATGGGATACAAATATCATGACATGGGAATAAAATATAAAAAATAGAGTGTCTTCTAATTTAGAAATGATGATGGGTTAAATATCATTAGATCTTGGAAATCTATGATTGGTTTAAATGACTTATGGAATGTAGATGATTTGTTTATTGAAGGACTTGGTAACAAATTAATAAGTGTAATTCAATTTTGTGGCTTAATTCATTCATCAAATTTCAATAAGAAGGATTTCATCATAAATGGAAAATATATAAATGTTACAATGTATGGGAAATACATAAAGGGGAGTTTTTACCTAATTAGGGGATAAAATGAGAAGTTATTTATAACAAAGGAATAAGAGATACTTTTTTGGTACAAACAGCTTTTAATTTAAGCCAAAAGTCCTTACAATATTTATTTATGAATTATGGATCATGTGATATTCCTTTAAACTCATGATGTTACACTCACACATATAAAACTTTAAAAAGGTTAAGCATTCATAATACTTTCAAGACAAATGAGATAAATTAAACATGTTTTCTTAAGTTTGTGTATATTTATGTTTGTGGGATAATTTTACTATAATATATGGATTAAAATAGATATTTCATTATATTTTTTTATTATTATAACCAAATAAAATGTCTTATGGTAATTATTCACAAATACAAGGTGTTTAAATTCATTACACATTACCAAAGGTTAAAAAAATCAATGGTTGAAAATTTAAAAGATTTTTACTAATAATGTAATAAATTCCACCAATAATAATGTGGAATAATATCTAAAAAATCATTATATACATCACCATTTTTAATGTTGATGACTACATAATAAAATAGAGATATTGAAAGGAGTAATGAGATTATATATAATATGGCTCAAAGAATTCTAATTGAAAAGAATATATCAGAGAACTATTAGAAGGAAGTAATGAAAACATCATTATATATCTCTAAAAGACAATTTTTATTTATAAATGAAGTGAATAATACCTATAAAATATAGTTTGGGAATAATCCTACATTGAAGTACTTTCAAATATCCAGAAGTAAATATTTTATTCTAAATATGGAGAAGAACCATATTTTTTATTCTGGTAGGGGTAAAGGTATTATTCATGGTTATTCATACTAAATAAAGGCATGTGAATTATATAATAAATTTTTGGGGATAATTATACAAATATAGGATGTAACGGTCGTTTAAAATGAGAGGAAATTGGAAAATAATGAGCAGATTTTGAAAAGAAATAGTGATGAAATGTATAAGGAAGATAATGTTGAAGTGTAAAACTAAAAGGGAGTAGAAGATGATATAGAAGAATCAAAATAAGACTTTAAAAATGAGGTCAATATAGTTGGATCAAGAGCTTCTAAGTGGGAAACTAGTAGGTCGAAATTCAGTGATGAAAATATTTTTGGTGATAAGATGGATCTAGAGAAAACAAAAAGGATGATGGATCTGTAAAAAACATATCTTTTGTCACAATTTGAGCCTAAAAGTTTAAAAGAGTGTTGAAAGTTGAGAATTGGGTTAATTTTATGCATGAATATCTTGACCAAATTGAAAATAAACAAACATGGGGAATTGTTCCAAGGATGGAAAATAAAAAATTCAATATAAATATGTGGGTGTTCTAAATAAACTAAATGTAAATGAAAAGGTGAATCTGATAAAAACAATTTGGGTGTGAATTCTTAATTTCTTCCCTATATAGTGATATGGGACTTCATAGATGGATATGGTTATTGTAGTACATTCAATCCAAATTTTCCTTGGCAGAAGTGTCAGGGGTTGACATACATTGTCATGTTAGGTGAGTGTGGCTTGGAAAGAGGGACATGCATGTGATGATGTGATATATATTTATTGTTGATCAATAAGTGGTGTATGTGAGTCCATATGGTGGGAAGCATATCATTGGTTGTTATAAGAAAATGTTCCTGGTGATCCAAGAACAGGTGGATTGACATTTTTTTTTGGTTCCCAGGTATGAGCAGGACATCCGCATCCATTCGTTACTTGCGGTAATGAATAGATCATGGGTTATAGGGATCATTTTTTGTTCATTAGGGAAATTATAAAATCCTCCTTTATTATGTTCTATCATATCACTCAAGAAGAAATAACCCTTTTGTTGGTTGGTTCACGGATGGTGGTTAAACTATATAGTAGAAAGATGTGATTTCACCAAGTTGTTGGTGTGTGTAAGATCCACATTTGGATCTTCAAAAAATACTAGATTCAAAATTTTTATTTGTTTTCAGGAAGAGTCGGTGCATTGGAATGAAGTTTAGGATGGAGTTGAGATGATCCAAGAGTGGTTCAGATCGGATGTGCTCATATTATTTGGCTGATAGGATGATGAATAGAATATTTGGTTGGTTATTTATCATTTTAAATGTATTGGGAGTTAAGTTCAGACTTTTTTGTGAGTGTTGGATGGTATCATGGTATCTTATAGAGTTATGGAATAAAAATTGTGTGATTTATGATGTATTGGCTGGTGTAGTTAATCATTATTTGAATATATCATCCAAAGGTTGACTGACCTGTGTTTTGGTGTGGGAGTAGTTTTTTTTTTGAGGTGGAAACAACAACGAGTTAATCAATGGACTGCTATAAAATCATATTTAATAGGTTATTCCTTTGGTAGGAAGTAACACGGTTTGTAACTAGTTATTGTGAGTAGAGTATTATGGTGAGGATCACTATATTCTTGGGGGTGAATCTACTAAAAATACCATGGTGTCTCATGATAGATGGGTGTGTTCAGGTACCATTTTGGTGTCATTAATGATGGTGAGTGTTTGGTTCATCCTTTAATGAATAGTGGACTTCCATGCTCAAAGTTTCATAGTGGAATAATGTTTGGTGTTCAAAGCTATAATGAAGTGAACTGGTGGTGAATTAGTATTTCGAATAGGTTGACATAGATGGTTAGAGGATCTCTAAGGATTCTCAAGGATGATAAGTTTATGGAGTCATAATAAACCACGCCATTATGGTTTGTAAATTCTGTAGGGAATTTGAAAGTTTAGTCCTAAATAAGAGTACATTCTCAGAGTTCAGACTCATATTGGGATTCCAATAATATGAAATTTTAGGGGATATGTTTTTGGGTATCAAACAAGGATAGATTGGTGGGTTAGGAGCTCGTGTAAGAATCATAGAATAATTAGTATGACCCTAATGAAACTTTTTAGCTACATGTTTGAAACATGACAAAATACTCGATGTTGTTTAATGGCATGAGTTCTGTCCTTTGGGAAAAAATCCAAACGTGAGGAAAATGTTGTGTCCTTGAGGGATTCACCATGGTGGGTATTGCAATAGAAAACCATGTCAAATCCCTAGGGCAGCTTTGTACATGGTGGTTCTATAGGGGAGGAACCATTACACAATAATATTCTACACCATAGAGAGATTTTGTGGGAGTATTTCTTATGGTTTTGTGCTGGGGGGCTATATCGTAGAGGAGGAGTGGTATATGGGGTCGGCCCTGCCTTTTAGGCTTATTGCGCAACATCAAAGAAGGTCAAGTCGTAGTGCGTCTAGGTGGGGAAGCACTGAGTTATATAATCTAGGTTTATTCCATTGAGATAGAAAGGGATGTAAGTCCTTAGGTTTCCCCTAAGGTGGGAAGTGCTATGAATCCTTTTCACACACTGTATCTAGATTCCGAGAAGGGTTCTTGGTCCATATTCCCTATCATTATGCCACAAGGGGTTACTACAACAATTTTTTTAATAGAGGTACACTTTTAAATTGTGGTTCATCCCCTCATTATTCTTAGTTCTAACTGGGGTTGAGATAAGTCCATTATGACTGGCTCTCTCACTCCCTTATTTACCATTCAATTCCCCCTTGTAAAGAGTTATATTGGTGGTGTTTGGGCAATGATTCCAAGTATTTTATTCGGTCCCATTCTCTATTCATCTTCCTATTTATAGCATGCTAATTTGGTGTGATTTCAATTATGGTTTTGGGGATAATCCCACCAGATCTTGGTGGACTTGTGAAAGGATTATGGGTTTTCATGTGCGATGAATAGAGGTGGTCATAAAAGGATGAACACATAAGATTTCATGCACTCTTGGTTACACTATGATGCTCGATGAGTTTTCAATTATTATGCCACTTTTTTAAATTAAATAAATTATTATAAATTATTTTAATTAAATATTTATGTTTTTTAGTGTGAGATAAGATCTTGAGTGGTGGTATTACATTGTAAGAGTAATGAAAAAACATGGATGAGGTGGTTCACAGACTTGGAATGGATGTTAAATCCATTTATAGGTAATCGACCCTTATGATACAAACTCATATGCTTGTTTATTTTTCTTTGTGTATGTCTGTATAATTACCTGAGTTTGAGTATGAGGATTGGGGACTAGGGATTCCCTAGGTAGAAGATATATGAAGGATTTGGGACTCTAATACTTAGAATAAGTTTTCTTTAGTACTTAGGTAAATTTATATCTCTCGATGACTATGTACCTAAGTGGTGATAATTCTAGTTAGGTTAACATGAAGCCTTGTGTAGGTCTCAGAGTATGAGTGGTGATGTAAGATGACATAGGTTAGGATCAATGGCTAGTGGGAAAGCATGAGAGGCTTGGGTGTAAGTGGGGGTGGGAGATACATTCGTACATCCTTCAAGTGACTTGGAACTTCCTTTTGTCACCCACTAGCTCGTCGATATGTATTAATTATTTATTTAATTCTCATTTCATTTACCTTCATTTTTTTTTGGAGTTGGGGGTTAAAAATAAATAGTTTTTGGGAAATGGGATAGTTTTCACGGTTTGTAGTAATTGTGCACCTAATCATGCGAGAAGGGGGTTGGGGTGTAGAGAGTCATTTTTCTTAGTTACCACATGGATTCTTAAACAATGAAAAATCTCTAGGAAAAATGTGCACCATATTTTTTAAAAGGGTATTTTCCTCTATAGTTATCATACTATTTTTCTAACCATGCATCCAAATCGCTCTACACATCCATAATTATTTAAATGAAAAATGACCCTAATGAACCAATCTAATTTTAACCCATTTCTACCCTTATATTCTCCCATTTGTGTGTAATATCCTCCTATAATTTATATCTTCCTTATTAGATGAATTCATGGTATGTTTCCTTGATTATTAGTTGATTTATTAAAGGGAAGATTCTATTTCACTTGGTTTTATTATCTCTTATTCCTTTCTTCCTTTGTTCACCTTTTTCTCTTAGATTTTTTTAATGTTGGAAGACCATGGGGACCAGACTAGGGTTTGGAATGAGGGTTAATGGAATTTATTATTATTTTTGGCTCATGAGGATCCCTTCTACACATTAAAGTTCTCTTAGATTAAAGTGATGAGTTTCAATCAATTTTGATGTAGGTCTCTCTAATTAATGTGTCTTTACTATTACATATCCTTAGTTATTGGATTACCTTTGGTTTAAATTAATTGATCATGATTTTTATATGAAATTAAGGACTATTTTTGATTTTTTTTTAATTATTGTATTTTTTTCTTTTAAATTCATTTTCAAATTGATTTCTTGAAATTTTGTTTTCTTCCTAGAAGGTGTTTGATGAAATAATTTAAAAAAGAAAATTGTTTAAAATGAATTTTGAAAGTGGTACTTCATATGGAATTTAACTAAGACTTGGTGTTCCTATGTTTTTATAATTATGGGAATGGAATATATCTATGTTTGATTATTGGAAGAATATTGGAGATCATGGGTGATTTGGTGACCTAGATATATGAAACTTATAGTTTGGATTTTTTGATGACTAGGGTTAGTTTCATAGTTAGAATAAGTGTACTAATATGGTGAATCAGTACCACAATGAGATGATTTATATCTTAGGGATAAATTACATGGTTCTTATATGCCTTCTAGTGTTCTAATAGCTAGTCCTAGTTTTATTAGATCTATAGGTTGATACCATTGTGTTGGTGTTATATTTATTATTTCCCAATTCATGGTTGATAGTATGATGTCTTGTATAACATGTTACCCTCATTTTAATTCATGTTTTAATTTTTTATCTTGTTTTTAACCTTGGAATTATTTCATAAAACCCAAGGGAATAATGAATTATTTACAAATAAATTTTTTTCAAAACATTGATTTAAAACTAGATCCAATGGTATGAATGGTGATAGATATTATATAGATTCATGGTGGTATCCTATTGGGAATTGACTCATATCTGATATTTCACATTGGGAATATAAAAACTTGGTTTCACATGATACAGGTAAAGTTATGTTAAATTTCATTTTGGTGGATATTTCTAACGTTTTTCAACCTTCACAGGTATGTTCTACTAGTGACCATGGGTTCAAGAAATGTTAACATCAAGTGGAGAGTTTTGGGATCCAAGGTTTTTTTGGGTATTTGAATCATCCACTTCATCCTTATTATTATTTTGAATCATGTTGTATATATATATTTAGTACTATTGTCTTATTCTTAGGACATAATGTTTATTACTTATCGGTTATTTATACTAATTATACTATGTATGGTTGTGTTTTTCCATTGAAAATATATATTTTTTGGTGTGGACGTCCAATATATGGATTATTCAAGTCAGAATTCATAGTGGAATTCAATTGTAGTTTATTTGGATTTTGAGGGTGAAAAAATTTCATAACTGTTTATATTTGACACCCTTATGATGTCTCCATCCTGTGGTAATTGGTAATACACTTCGATCCCTATGGTAGGTTGGCTCAGGTGATAGGTTGATTCAACCTAGGATGTTTCATTACAAACTTATATTAGATCCTACTTTTTATTGGGGAAGTAAATTTATTATGGAGATATTTCTATCATAGATCGAGTTATGGGTGTGTAGAGTACATGTAAAACTCTTCTTCGTGTCAAAACTCAAGTTACCATGGGTTTTTGGCAATTATATATTAGATTAAATCTCAATTCTGGATTTTTTTGATGAGATTTTATAAATATTACTATAGATTATTTATTTGGATGGAAACCATGGGTTGTTTTGAGGAATTTTGAGTTTTTATGTGAAAATAGAAAGGCAAACATAAGCACACAATTTTGGCACAATGGGAGAAGAAATCATTTAGTGCCAATGAAACCAATCCTGTAACCCTTCCTATACCATTTCTTATGGTTGTTGTACATTTTTTCAAACCATGCAACCAAACCATGCACAATGGAGAAGTATTTAAATTTTCAATGTTCTCACCCCTTTGGTATTTTAAATTTTTTACTGATGTAATTACAAAGTAAAGAGTATTGAAATGATTTTTAAGGATTAAATTTATGATTTTATAAATATAATATCATATTTATTGAGTTTAGGACTTGTGTTTTTTAGCTCTTGCCTGAAGGGAGGAAGTTGTAGAGAAGCCACAAAGTATATCCCTATAGTATACCCCTCTATTATGGAATTATTCATTCTAAAAATTTAGTATTTAGTCCAATAGTATGGAAGAGTTTAAGATTATATGGTGGAGCTTTCGCAATAGTTCACTAAGAAAAATCCATCGACCATTCATGGGGATCAAGGGCCTTAAGATATCGATGAGTGGATTGAAATGATCCATAATATCTTTCATTTTATTAATACCCTAGAGAAATATAATTCCAATCTTTCCACCTATATGTTATAAGGAACTGGTTATAATTGGTGAGAGTTTATAGTGAAATCCAAGTTGCGTGAGGGTCCCACCGGGACCGCATTTAAAAAAGTGTTTAACCAATAGTTTAATATAAAATCATTGAGAGTGGTGAAGGCCCATAAGTTATTGACTCTAGATAAAATGAGTTATTTAATTATGGAATATGTTACTCCTTCTTCTAAGACAGTTTATCTTTCTCCTGATCTCATCAAAAACGACTACCTCAAGGCTAGAAATTTATAAATGGGGTTAAAACATGAGATTATGTTGAGGATTTTTCATTATTTATAACTAAACTATGCATAGGTAGTGGGTAAATCAATGATAGATGATACTGATAGACTAGTTTTTATAGGACTTAGTGTATCCCCTTCTATAGAAAGAGGTATTAAGAGCTCGTCATCTCTCCAGAAGTGGAAGTGAGAGGTGTTCTTCTAGCATAATGGTAGGGGCACACACCATTCATCAGATACATAAAAATGGTATCATTAGGGAATGAGGTTATAACCTACTTCTAGTATGGAGATACTAGAAAAATTAATTAAAAAATTTAGGATAAACCCAGGGTGTTCCACTATTTTGGGCATTTAGTCCATCTTCAATGCTTTTATAGAGGACCTTGTTAGGGGAGTAGAGTTGGATCTTATATTTCCAAGAGCACTATATTTCTATCTGTTGTGTTTAAGGTTGTAGGACTCTATCCTTGGATAAAGGTTGATTCACATCTGGCTGAGATGACATATGGTGTATCTGAATCTGGGTATTTATTTTTATATGAGCATATTTTACTAGATTTTGATGTTGCTCCATTCACCATTAAAGGTATAGTGTTTATTTTTTATTCTATGGATTTGGAATTATTTTATGAAGTGTATTAAAATTCATTTGAATCAAATTGTAACACCCTAAGCTTCCACAGTATGCTTATTTTTAAATAATTCAATAGCTTTCACTTCATGAAACACTGAGTTCGAGCGCACCATGACCTATCAAAATAGTCATCTGAAAAGGGGCTATGAATAGTATTAACCAAATTATGAAATTTATAAATTTTATTTTTTAAAATATAATTCATTTTTGAAATCGAAATATAATAATTAACTTATGGGGAATTTTTTATATTTTTCTGAAAAGTTTTAGTTTTGATGAATAGTGAAAAATATTGCATTGTTGTTAAAAACAAACTTTTTCATTTAAATAATTATTTTAAATTAAATTTATTTTAAATTAGTAATAGATAAAGAATAAATTTATTAACCCAATTTAGTTCATTGGAATAATTTTTATAATATAATTAGATATAAAAAATTATTGAATTTTTGAACGCCACTTTTACCCGCCTTCTAACCACATTTGCGGATTAGAATTAAATGTAATTTTACCACTTATGTGAATTTAATTTTGAAAATTTTACATACATTTTTGTAATAAATATGAAAAATGTTGTCTCACAGGATCAAAATAATTGTTGGTGAATAGTAACTTTTAGATTTTATTTAGCACGGTTAAAGGTAAATAGGGCTATTAAAGGTAAAAAAATATTATAATAATATAGAATTTCCCTAAAACTTGTCATAATTTCATTTTATAAGTGTTTTTAGACCAAAATAAACCTTATGTGGAAAATATGATCCTTTTTAAGCCACTTTTTTTAGATAATCACACTTATTATATTTTATTTAAAAATAGTTAAAATTGTCATATAATAATTTTAATAACTATATAATTTTTAATATTAGGTTATATAAGGGATATAGTCGACTATAAATATTATTTAGAAAGATAAAATAATTATATACCTCATAGAAATTTATTTATAATTTTTATAAATTAAATAATTATCATTAATGATGATATAATAGTAAAGTATAAATTATTTTACTAATAGAAATAAAAAATAAATGATATTAAAAATATTAAAATAAATTTAATTATACTTAATTAATGACATCCACGAATTTTATAGATAATATATAAAATCTAGTGGAATATTTGAATTATTTTTTAGAAGTTTTCATGTTGGTTTGATATTTTATAAAAATGAAAATATCGAATAGTATCAAAATTGACATAAATGATACTTTCAAATAAATAATATTTTATTAAATGTTATAAAATTTATAAAAATCTAAGTTCCATCAAAATAACTATTATAGTGTTAAATATTTCATAAATTATCCAATTGGGTTTCTTTTTCATTTTATAATAACTATATTAACCCTATAGTATAAAAAGACATGTAGACATAATAAGAGTTAACTAAGGGTTAAACCCAAAAGATAACGTTAGTTTTGTGACCTAAAGGTGTCTAAAAATAATTTTGTGTGACCATTAATACCCATAATCATCTTATCATATAAATAACTAACTTTGGATCTATTTTAAACTAATAATAAATTTATAATAAATTAATAGTTTTGGAGTTTGGAAAAGTGCCCCTCCCCTCTATTATAAAAGGGCACATCTCCTACTCTTTTATTCACAACTCTAATTACCTTTATCTCAGCCAAAAAATTCCCAATTCTCCTCCCAGATATCCTAACATCATCCTAGATTCCATAATTTGGGATTAAATCTATCCTACAAATTACATTTGTTCAAATCAAAAAGAGATTCCCGAAAAAGTGGTTATTGTGTTGTTAACTCTTTCAAAGTTATTCTCTTATTATACTTCCTCTTACTATGTTGTTTCTGTACCAAAGTAATAAATTTAGTATAATATATATTTTTATATGTTATTATAATTATGTAAAAACCATATTCCTCCATTTATCCATCCTACGAATAACAATATCACCATGTGTGTGTACGTATGGCTTATCGTCTCTATGTCGTGGTGTAATTTGTTATTCAACACTACTTTATTTGAATGGTTATAATGATGATTATAATGGATATAAATAATTAATATAACATGATAATTATTCTGTATAATTAATATACCATCCAATTCCATACCATTTAACCATTAAGGGAATGATATTGTCGCTCGTGCGAACGTACGTCCTACCATCTCCATGACGTTGTGAGATTCATTCTCCATGTTAACCATTCAAGAATTATTATAAAATTTATATCATAAGTAAAAACAATAATTATGAACTTAATATCATTATACATATTAATAAAATACATCCTACTCGTAAAAAATATTACTTACACAACAAAACATGCATAGGAAAATGAAGCAATCAACACTCGAAACAATGGTAATACTAAAATATTATTAACTAAATGATATAAGAGGATCTTATATGATATCCTAAATATGGATATTGTATATTTATGATTTAATAACATGTTTCAACCATTATAAATGAGGTTAATTCACCCTTGACTATAGGAAAGTATAATTTGATGGTTAATTTTGCAATCTCATAATTATCTGAGGTTGTTTATACATAAGTATCTACAAGGAAAAAATTATCATCTTTGTACAAGTTTCTTAAAAGTGTAATTTAAAATATTATTGAACAAAATTTCATTTTTACCCATGTTTTACTTGTTATTAAATGTTTTTAAAGTAATCTTTCCATATTTTTCCAAATGAGATACTTTATGACCTTTTTGAAAAATTAAGGAAAGAATGTTTTTTAACTTATACGGCATGAGCAGTTATTTATGATATCATAATGCCTTAACATTTTGAATATTTCCTTACATTATTATAGGGTTATTTTTAAAATAATTGTTTTATTTTATAATTATGTGACTTTTAAAGGATTTCAAAGTAAAAAATGGTTATTTCTCTCAAAGAGTTTTAATGATTTTATTAGATTATTTTCGTCTATGTCAACACACTTTGTTGGATTTTATTCTTAATTGACAATAGTTTATTATGATACAATCTTTCATATTTCATTGAATTTTTTATGATATATTTGACTGTGGATGTGCTATTTTGATATCATTAATGGTTTATGGTTAAAGTATTATCATTTTTTGTGCTAGTTTTAATATGAATGTTTATGTTGGTTATGTTTTACCCTTTTCATATGAGTAAGGAAAAATACTTTGTAAGTGATGGGTTAGGTACCTCTTAATTAATTCCTTATGGGTTGGATACCAGTTAATGAAATCCCCTCAATGCATCGATAGTTCTCATGAGACAAACTATAAGGCCCCATCCTTAAACATTACTTAATCTTGAGTTATTTCAAGAATACACATTGAGGATCTTTTCTGGTTTAGAGTTTTAGATAATTACATAATAAATCATGCATTAAATTCCACATTTAAAAAGGTGGTTACATCAAAGACAGTATTCATTTTTTTCCATCAAAGGAAACATATTTAAAATAAAACATGGATTCTTTCTTGACACTTCCTTGACGCTATCATCACATCATGTACTTTTCCCTTGACCTGTGAAAAACATTTCAAAAACATGGGATGAGAATAAAAATCTCATTAAGGGATATAAAAAAATATAGAAAGAAAACATTAGTCCATGTATATATAAGAATCAATGAAATCATACTTTACTCATAAAATATAAGCACTTTAACATACCTCATGAAATCATAAGATTTATGAATAAATCATAGAAATCATAAGACATAAAGGTAACTTGAGGCATTCATAACATTATTACATAGGGAGTAACCCTCATGGTTACATTTGGAATACCCATCACAGTATATTCCCTAAATCTCTTTGGAGAAACCTTAGCATTTAACTCCTTCGTATTACCCAGTGCATTGGAGAGCTATCTCGGGCTCACCCACCCTTAGTTTATCACAGAACCACCCGTCTTCATAAATAATGCCCAAGAACCATAACATAATCTTATCACATAAAACATACATAAAGGAAACATAAAATTTCTACATTTCAATCACAAGATCTAAATAAAAATCATTGATATAATCAAAAAAATTATCAAAACCATTTCCAATACCAAAATAAAGTAAAACATGGTATTTATTTTTCATTTAAAAAAAAGGTATGCCTTGTAGAGGAAGCCGAAACTCAAATAATGGTCACAGCGGCGGAGAAGTCATTATCGCCGCATACGTAAGACAAAAACATTACCTTTTGTCGTTTAGTAAAATGATTCATGTAAAAAGATTCATTTTGAATTAAATTAAAAGTCAAAAGGGTTTATTATAAAACTTATAAAATAAGGTCATATATAAATTGAAGTATGCCTCAACGAAAGGAGATTGAGACGAAGTCCCTTACCTCAAGTCCGACTTGTTCTCGTTCGTTCTTTATATTTCTGAATAATAAACTTTGGTCAATTTATAATTTCTTAATGACTTCCTTTAAAGTTTATTATTCAACTCATATCACATATTATCATGTTATAATAATTAGTTAATTATGTGAGTTCATATCATACGTTTTGTCGATGTTTGGTACATGAGTCAAAAATGAACTTGTTTGAAAAGAATTTCCCATGTAGTTATAAGTACATCATCTCCAGAATGGTATTAATGATTTAAATATCATATATATCCAGTATATATTTATTTTATACTATTCCATAACATTTTAATATAAAAAATGAAATGCTCCATTCATGGAGACGGTAGGTCGTACGTACGCATGAACGCTACTTTCATTTCTTTGTCATTTTAAAAGAATTAAAACTAAATGAGACATATATATATTAGAATTCTAGTATAATATATATTTTATATAGGTAACATAAGTTCAATAATTAAATTATTTATAAATTCCATGTTTGGCATTAACGAGTCACATCACTTGAGGGGGCGGTAGTCCACACTTCCTCAGATGAAATTATCGCAGTTCCACAACATGAAAAGCATAACGATGTGATTTAAAAATAAAATTCAGAATCATATAGAAAAAATAAATACCATATATATCATATATAAATATAGTGACATCATAATGGCCACCATGAAAGATGTTAAAATAAGATTGAACAATCATCGTTTCGTGAGGCAGTAATTTGGCACACACAGAAACAGTATGTTCTTTAACCATTAGACGGAGGTGTGTGTAAGTGTAGGTAGAATCTTTATCATAAAAACTTCCTAGTTTATTGATTATATTGGTGTTATTATGGTATAAAATCATAAGAAGATAGTGGTGAGTGAAAAAGGAAAATAAAAGGAAGAAACTCGAGAGAAGACATTACCTCTAAATCTGGTAACTCTTTTTTATTTGAGTCAAAGGCTTCCTTGGAAAGACTTCTGCCCAAAGTGAGGATTATAGGATTAATAGAGGTATGTGGAGAGATAATATGAGTAGAGCTTTGATGAGACAAGGGCTTGAGAGGTGGGGTATGGGGGTAGAGGTGGGGGCCTTTTATAAGAGGGAGGAGGGTCACTTTTGGAATGTCTTAAAATGTTACTTTATTATAAAATGATTTTTGGATTTTAAAGGTCCCAAAATGATAAATTTTAAGGATAAGGTGATAAGGGTTAGAAATACACTCATAAAATAGGTTTTAGACAAGTGTAAGTCTTAGATTTTACAGTATCTTTTCATTTTATTTAAATCATTCATTAATGAGGTAATCACTGCATTATCATGATGTCATACATAAATTTATTTATTTAATGTCTAAAATTTATAAAAAAATAGCATGATGTAGGAAATATTTTTATCTTTCCAATTAATATTTATAGTGTAAGAGATAATTTATTTAAACAAAATTAATTTTTTTTACTTAGGTGTTACATAGTTTGGTTATATTTTCCTTTCTTTAAAAATAATATGATAAAAGGTCACTATCACACAAAAGTGATTCCATGGGGTTCCTAAGTTGGCACAAGGCAGCACATGGTCAGAAATGACACAAAAAAGGGGATTTGGACACATTTTGGGGTCATTTTATATTATTATGATATTATTTTATTACCCTTAACTACTCGATTACTAATTAATCATGATAATTAAAGATAATTGTCATCGTTACTATTCATAATGTCCAAAAACAAAAGTCTTAATTACATAATTTGGACCTTATGATTCAAAATATGGAATCCATTTTACCAAATTCGAAAAATAGAAATTGCAGTAATTAATTTAAAAATAATTCTCGTTGTCAAAACAAATAGCGTGTTTTTTAAAAACAATATCTATCAAAAGATTGACAATTATTTATGTCCAGTTTCAAAGTGAAATTAATTCTAATGACCACCATTGGATTAAATGGTAAAAATATATTATAATTACAATTTAAAACCAATTAAAAACATAATCTATCTATATAATTAAATTAGATGAAAATGCAGTTTTGAAGTAAAATGCAATATTTTTCACTATTCATTAAAAAATGAACATTGTCAGAAAAATACCAAAAAATTATCCAAAGTAAATTTCAATATCCCAATTCTAAAGAATAAGTTTATTTTGACAAATAGAGCTTATAAAATTGTCAAAAGTAAGATTTAAAAATGGTTTTCCCTCAAAAGGTGGAAAAACAATCTTTTAAAAATATTAGAGTATTCTATGCCTAAGATTGGATTTATTCTCATTTTAAGCCTCTAAAACACTATCTAATTCATAAATAGACCTAGATATGAAAATATATTATTCTTTACTTACATGGGATGTTACATCCTTCTCCTTTATAAAATTGTGTCCCCGTTATTTATTTACTTATCGAATAAGTGGGAGTATTTATTCCTCATTGCATTTTCAGATTCCCATGTTGCCTATTCAACAATATGGTTTTTCCATAGAACCTTTACTTGATGAATCACCTTATTCTGCAACACATTCTCCCCATGGTCAAGAATCTGGACCAGTTGTTCCTCATAAGATAGATTCTCTTCCAGCTGAACGACCTCTGCACTCAAAACATGAGATTAATCAAGCATGTACTTCCTTAACATTGAAACATGAAAAACATTGTGTACCTAAGATAAATTCGGAGGTAAATCCAATCGGTATGCAACTGATCCAACTCTATCCAGAATTTCATATGGTCCAATGAACCTTGGACTCAGTTTTCCTTTCTTACCAAATCGCATCACACTTTTCCATGGTGAAACTTTGAGGAAGACATGATCACCTACCTGAAAAGAGAGATCCTTCCTCTTATTGTCCGCATAACTTTTCTGCCAACTCTGAGTTGTTCTCATGTTTTTCTTTATCAGATGAACTTTTTCTGCAAAATCTTCAACCAATTCTGGTCCCATCAACTTTCTTTCACCCACTTCATCCCAAAAATATGGAGTTCGACACCGCTTCCCATATAATGCCTCAAATGGTGTCATCAGTATACTGGAATGAAAACTGTTATTATAAGAAAACTCAACCAATGAAATATATTGGTCCAAAATTACCTGATAATCCATCGAAAAAGCACGTAGCATATCCTCCAAAGTATGAATTGTTCGTTCTGACTGCGCATCTGATTTAGGATGAAAAACTATACTAAAATTTAATTCAGTACCCAATGACTTCTGAAGGCCTTTCCAAAAGTTAGAAGTGAACCTGGAATCACGAACAGATAAAATGGAGAGGGGAACTCCATGTAACCTGACTATCTCTTTAAGATAAAATTGAGAAAGTTGATCTAGAGAAAAATTATCTCGTATAGGAAGGAAATGAGCAGATTTAGTCAAGCAATCAACAATAACCCAGATTGAATTATTACCTCAAGGTGTCTTCGGTAATCCCACAACAAATTCCATGTATATATTCTCCTATTTCCACTCTGGCACTGGTAAAGCCAGAAGAATCCCTTTCGGTAACTGCCGCTCTGCTTTAACCTATTGACAAGTCAAACACTTCATAGTAAAATCAACAATATCTCTTTTTATTCCATCCCACCAGTAATACTTCCGCAGATCTATGTACATATTAGTACTGCCTAGATGAATTAAAAATAGAGAACTATGAGCTTCACATAACAACTCTCTATTCAACTGTGAATCACAAGGCACGCATAATCTCTTCCCAAATCTCAAAACACAATCATTATCAATGTTGAATTCAAGTAACATACCCTTCTGAACCAGCTCTACCTTTTTCTAAAACTCACTTTCATGCTTTTGTGCTTGCTTAATTCTGTCTGATAGAGAATATTTCACTGATACCTGAAACAAAATAGAATAATTTCCTACACCAACAACTTCCAAACCAAAATTTATCAAATCCTTAACCAAAGGATCACGTTCCAAATATAACATGGTTAATGAAGCATTACTTTTTTGTCTCAAAGTATCTTCCACTTTATTTTCTTTTCCTGGGTGGTAGTGAATCGTGCAATCATAATCCTTGATTAATTATAGCCATCTCCTCTGTCTCATAATCAATTCTATCTGAGTGAATATATAGTTTAAACTTTTTTAATCAGTATATATTTCACATTTTACACCATACAAATGATGCCTCCATATTTTTAAAGCAAAAACAACAGCAGTTAATTCCAAATCATGTGTAGGGTAATTTATCTCATTAGTTTTCAACTAACGTGAAGCATAAGCAATTACCTAATCATTCTGCATCAGGACACAACCAAGTCCTTTCAATGAAGCATCAATGTAGATAACAAACTCACCATTCCGAGAAGGTAGTGCCAATACTGGAGCATTCAATAATCTTCTTTTCAATTCCTAAAAAGAATCATCACATTCTTTTATTCGGATAAACTTAACACCCTTCCGAGTTAGCTTAGTCAATTGGCTGGACAACCGTGCAAATTTTTTAACAAACCTTCAGTAATAGCCTGCCAAACCAAGAGAACTATGAATCTCGGTTACATTTTTGGGTCTTGTCCATTCTTCAACAACCTTTATTTTTGCAGGATCAACAGTTATTCCATCTTTAGAAACAATGTGACAAAGGAAAGAAATTTTTTGCAACAAAAACTCACACTTGCTAAATTTCCCATACAATTTATTTTCTTTTAAGGTTTTCAAAATAGCCCTTAAATGACTTTCATTCTCCTATTTAATTTTAGAAAACACCAAAAATAGCATCAATGAAAACAACCAAAAACTTATCCAAGAACTCATGGAAAATTCTATTGATAAGGTCCATGAATACAGAAGGTGCATTGGTTAACCCAAAATGAATAACTACAAATTCATAATGGCCATATCTTGTACGAAACGCGGTCTTCAGAATATCTACTTCCTTTACCTTAAACTGATGGTACCCCAATCTGAAATAAATCATTGATAAATACTGAGCTCCCTGGAGTTGATTAAACAAATCATCTATATGAGGCAAAGGATATTTGTTCTTAACAGTGATGTTATTTAAGGCTCTATAATCAATGAAATGTCTCATTGAACCATATTTATTTTTAACAAATAAGACAAGAGCACCCCATAGTGATGTGGTCGAATGAAACCTTTCTCTAATAAATCTTGAAATTTCTCCTTCAACTCTAAAAGTTCATTTTGAGCCATTAGATAAGGGGGTTTTGAAATTGGCTTAGCATAAGGAACTAAGTCAACAATAAATTCAACTTCCAGGTCTAGAATTATTCTAGGCAACTCATCAGGAAAGACATCTAGATACTCATTTACCACTGGCACATCATTAATCTAAACGGTTCCTTTGTTTTCAACAATATGTGCAAGGTAACATTCATTTACATCTTTTACAAGTTTCTCAGCCTCTTGATATGTTATCAATAGTAAGGGTTCATTATTGTACACAAACTGAAAGTCTTTTTGAAAAGAAACTTCTTTATCTCTACGGTCAATCTTAGCATGGTAAATAGAGAGACAATCTGTACCAAGGATAACATCAAAATCTACTAGAGGTAAAACAATAAGGTTTTTAAGTAGGTTCTTTACATGGATAAGGATAGAAAAATTATTATAAATTCTATTCGCCTCAACATTTACCCCAGGTGTTTTTACCACAAGTTTAGGAGTCATTTCTTGATATGGAATTCCCAATTTACTAGAATATTTTTCAGAGATGAAAGAATGTGTAGACCCTGAATCAAACAACTCATTGGCATAATTTGAAAAAGTAAACAAAGTACCTGATACCACTTCATTTGATGCCCCAACATCTGCTGAAGTAGTTACAAAGGATTTCACCACACCTTTACGATTTTAGTCTAACTGCTTCCCATCATTCGAGATATTTTTTAAACACTCGTTTTCATAATGACCCATCTCATTACACTTGAAACATTTCACTAACTTTAAATCAAATTTGGTCTTACCATTACCCTAATCTTTTTCAGTGCAATCACGAGCCTTATGTCCCATCTTACCACATCAGAAGCACCTTCCAGAACTCAAAAGACATTCCCCAGCATTATTTTTACCACATTTATCACAAAATACAATCTTAGTTTTCTTACCATCAAATCTTTTTGAAGGATTCTTCTCTTTCTCCTACCCCCTCGGTCTCTTCTTCTGTTGGTTGTCATAGAACACTTTCTCATCGGAAAACTCAATTTCCACCTTCTCAGCACATCGAACAAGATTTTCATAACTTTTGAACTCATGAGAAGCTAATTACCTACGATATTTTGGCTTTAATCCTGAGTAAAAATGATTGATTTTACTATCAAGGCCTCGGATAAAATTTGGACAATACCTTTCCAATCGAGTGAACTTTTCTTCATAAGAATCCATTGAGTCGTCCTCTTGCCTCAATTCCAAAATTTTTCCCATCCTAAGTCGAATAGCCTTAGGAAAATATTTCTCAAGAAACATACCTTTGAATTCATCCCAGTTAAGAGCATCAATCTCCTCAGTGTCCCTGATATTTTTAACCATTGACCACAACTAATCTGCTTCATCCACAATATGGTAGATTGAAAGACTAAACTTTTGATTGTCTGAACACCCCATGACATCAAAAATCTTCTCTAATGCTTTAATCCACCCATCAGCTAGCACAAGGTTAGATGGTCCTCTGAATGATGGGGGATTTTTCCTCATGAAATGTTCCACCACTGACATGTTCCACTACAGTTGATCTATCTGATCTCGTGCATGGATACCACCACCATTTATCGCTTGAGTCAACTACGACATTACTGCAACAAATTTTTTAGTTCCAATTCTGACTATCTTAGGATGCTGATTTGGAAGTTCATTTCCTTCTGTATTCCTTCCTAGCACTGCTTCCCTGTTTCCTCTATAGAAAACCATTCTAAACAAACATGTCTTAGATGAAGCAACATGGTAATCTTAAAATGCTATATCATTTCAATTTGACCATAAAGTGTAAAAATATTTTTGGATAATCATTTAATAGAATTCTAACTCCTAAACTTATCTAAATCGACCTATGATACCAAATATAATGCCCCATCCTTAAAAATTACTTAATCTTGAGTTATTTCAAGAATACACATTGAGGATCTTTTTAGTTTTAGAGTTTTAGAGAATTAGATCATAAATCATGCATTACATTCCACATTTAAACAAGGTGGTTACATCAAAGACAATATTCATTTTTTTACATAAAAGGAAAAATATTTAAAATAAAACATGGGTTCTTTCTTGACACTTCCTTGACACTATCATCACATCATATACTTTTCCCTTGACCTATGAAAAACATTTCAAAAACTTGGGATGAGTATAAAAATCTCAGTAAGGGATATAATAAAATATGGAAATAAAACATTAGTCCATGTATACATAAGAATCAATGAAATCATCCTTTACTCATAATACATAAGCACTTTAACATACCTCATGAAATCATAAGATTTATGAATAACTCATATAAATCATAAGACATAAAGGTAACTTGAGGCATTCATAACATTCTTACGTAGGGAGTAACCCTCATGGTTATGTTTGGAATACCCACCATAATATATTCCCTAAATATCTTTAGAGAAACCTTAGAGTTTAACTCCTTTGCATTACCCAATGCATTGGAGAGCTATATCGGGCTCACCTACCCTTAGTTTATCACAGAACCACCAGTCTTCATAAACAATTCCCAAGAACCATAACATAATCGTATCACATAAAACATGCATAAAGGAATAATAAAATTTCCACATTTCAATCACAAGATATCAATACAACACATTGATATAATAAAAACATTATCAAAACAATTTTCAATACCAAAATAAATTAAAACATGGTATTTATTTTTCATTTAAAAACGTTATGGCTTGTACAGGAATCCAAAACTCAAATAATGGTCATGGCGGCGGAGAAGTCATTTTCGCCGCATATGTAAGAAAAAAACATTCCATTTTTTCATTTAGTAAAATTTTCCGTGTAAAAATATTCCTTTTGAATGAAATTAAAATTCAAAAGGTTTTATTATACAAATAATAAAATAAGATCGTATATAAATTGAAGTATGCCTCAACGAAAGGAGATTGAGACGAAGTCCCTTACCTCAAGTCCAACTTGTTCTCGTTCATTCTTTATATTCCTGAATAATAAACTTAGGTCAATTTATAATTTCTTAAGAAATTCCTTTAAATTTTATTATTCAATTCATATCACATATTATCATGTTATAATAATTATTTAATTATGTGAGTTCATATCATATGTTTTGTCGATGTTCAGCACATGAGTCAAAAATGAACTTGTTTGAAAAGAATTGCCCATGTAGTTATAAGTACATCATCTCCAGAATGGTATTAATGATTTAAATATCATATATATCCATTATAAATTCATTTTATACTATTCCATAACATTTGGAGATAAAAAAATTAAATGCACCGTTCATTGAGATGGTAGGTCGTACGTACGCATAAACGCTACTTTCATTTCTTTCTCATATTAAAGGAACTAAAACTAAATGAGACATATATATATTATAATTCCATTATAATATATATGTTATATAGGTAACATAATTTCATTAATTACATTATTTATAAATTCCATGTTTGTCATGAACGAGTCACATCACTTGAGGGGGTGGTAGTCCACACTTCCTCAGATGAAATTATCACAGTTCCACAACATGAAAAGCATAACGATGTGATTTAAAAATAAAATTCAGAATCATATATAAGAAATAAATACCATATATATCATATATAAATACAGTGACATCATAATGTCCACCATGAAAGGTGTTAAAAGAATATTGAACAATCATCGTTTTGTGAGGCAGTAATTCGCCACCCACAGAAACAGTATGTTCTTTAACCATTAGACGGAGGTGTGTGTAAGTGTAGGTATAATAATTATCATAACAACATCATAGTATATTGAGGATACTGGTGTTATTATGGGATTAAGTAATAAGAAGATATTGGTGAGTGAAGAAGGAAAATAAAATGAAGAAACTCGAGAGAAGACATTACCTCTAAATCAGGTAACTCTTTTTGATTTGAGTCAAAGGCTTCCTTGGAAAGACTTCTACCCAAAGTGAGGCTTCTAGTAGTAATATAGGGATGTGGAAAAATAATATGATCATATTTTGGACGATCCAAGGGATTGATATGTGTGGTTAAGGGGGTAGAGGTGGGGGCCTTTATAAGAGGGAGGAGGGTCACTTTTGGAAAGTCTTGAAATGTTACTTTATTATAAAATGATTTTCGTATTTTAAAGGTCCCACAATGATATATTCTGATGATAAGGTGATAAGGGTTCAAAATCAATCCATTAAATAGGTTTTATACAAGTGTAAGTCTTAGATTTTACATTATCTTTTCATTTTATTTAAATCTTTCATTAATGAGGTAATCACTGCATCATCATGGTGTCGTAAACAAATTTATTTATTTAATGTCTAAAAATTATAAAAAAAAATACCATGATGTAGGAAATATTTTTAGGTTTCCAATTTCTATTTATAGTTTAAGAGATAATTTATGTAAACAAAATTAAAATTGTTTTACTTAGGTGTTACATAGTTTGGTTATATTTTCCTTTCTTTAAAAATAATATGATAAAAGGTCACTATCACACAAAAGTGATTCCATGGGGTCCCTAAGTTGGTACAAGGCATCCCATGGTCATCCATGACACAACAAATAGTATTTAGACACATTTTGGGGTCATTTTATATTATTATGATATTATTTTATTACCCTTAATTACCCGATTACTAATTAATCATGATAATTAAAGATAATTACCATCATTACTATTCATAATGTCAAAAAACAAAAGAGTATTAATTATATAATTTGGACCTTCTGATTCCAAATATGGAATCCATTTTAACAAATTCTAAAAATAGAAATTGCAGTAATTAATTAAAAAATAATTCTCATTGTCAAAACAAATAGCGTGTTTTTAAAAAACAATATCTATCAAAAGATTGACAATTGTTTATGTCCACTTTCAAAGTGAAATTAATTTTAATGACCACCATTGAATTAAATGGAAAAAATATATTCAAATTACACTTTAAACCCAATTAAAAAGATGATGTGTCCATATAATTAAATGAGATAAAAAATCATTTTTGAAGTAAAATGCAGTATTTTTCACTATTCATTAAAAAATGAACATTATCAGAAAAATACCAAAAATTTATCCAAAGTAAATTTCAATGTCCCAATTATAAATAATAAGTTTATTTTAAAAAATAGAGCTTATAAAATTGTCAAAATTATGATTTAAAAATTGTTTTCCATCATATGGTGGTAAAACAATCTTTTAAAAATATTAGAGTATTCTATGCCTAAGATTGGATTTATTCTCATTTTTAGCCTCTAAAACAATATCTAATTCATAAATAGACATATATATGAAAATATATTATTATTTACTTACTTGGTATGTTACACAAACTATTTTGGGTTTTTACCCATTTATGTATGGTCTTGGCACAAGGCTTTGACGTGTGGTCATGATATCCGACATAATGCATTCCTTCATTATGAGATTAGTTATTGATGTTATATGTGATTATTTGACTAGTGGAATATACATTTGAATGTTTAAATGGGAATATTTTATTTATTATTTTCGTTTTATGCTGAATATTTGTTTAAAAAACTTGTGTTTTAGTTTTATAACTTTCCTTAAAAGTTTTTACTTGTTTATGATGGCTTCCTCTATATTATTTATCCTTAATAAGCATCTGATCTCACCTCTTTCTTATATTTTATTTTTATTCAGGATGTGAAGAAGTATATTATGATTTCCCGATAGGGATATTCTAAGGGATATGAATGTTTTCAAAGGATATACTATGTTTTTTTCATTTCATTATGTAATGTAAAAATTATGTTTGTATCTATTTTTTCAAGTTTACTAAACTGATCGGTCCATTAGGACTTAATTTCTTGTAATCATTACAATGTAATAAAACAATTCACTGACTCTGGATAACAAGGGTTGTGTCATTACATTTGGTATCATAGGAAGTTTAGTAAAAACCTTGGAAACTAGATTTAGAAAAACCATTATTAGGGAACATTACCCAAATATAGACTTTGAGGATAAGTATAGTAAAATGTCCTATAATTTTGGTAAAATAGAGATTTTGTGGGTATTACTAGAAAATACTTTCTTGTGTAGATACTAAAAGTAGATGTTGTTCTCAGAACAGATGTACCTATGAGTAATAACTCCAACAAGGTCTTTCGGACTTGACTCAGGGTAACCTGGTACATGACAACGGACCTTATTGTGCACCTGGTTTGGCACTCCCAGGGGATATGCTTAAGATAAATCACATTTTATTTTTGAACCATTATGAATGATTTAAAAGTAAATATGTCCCAAGATAACCCATGTTTATGATTATGATATTATATATGCATAAATATTTTAATTTATGTTATGTATTTTGAAATTAAGTATTATGATTCATAACTTAATCTAGTGAATTTAATTTTCTAGAAATGGTTCCTAGTGAAAGAAATGTAAATCATATAAATTCTTTTAATCCATGTAGGTATTTACCTCCTATGAAAGATAAGGATGTTGGAGCAGGAGCTACAACTAGTGTTGAAAAACATATATCTATATTGGGACCACTAACTCAGATTATCAATAATAACCTTATCCATATAGAGTATCCTAATCCACAACACAGAGGATCAATGTTATACCACTTCATGAGGAAACATCCCCCAATTTCAATGGGCCTACAAATCCTTTTGTAGATGGGCAGTGGATAAGTTACTTAGAGAAAATATTTCTTACTTTTGGGAGTAACGAAAGGGAAAGAGTTATCATGGAAGTTTATCATCACTCATGAGATACAGATCAATTGTAATCATTAATTCAAAACATTAAGGAGTATGAATAATTAAAAAATATGTAATGGAGGGATTTTAAATAAATTTTCTTATAAAAATATTTTCCTCATGAACATTGATCTAATATGGAAAGGAAATTTCTGAGTCTGAGGTAAAAGGAGGATGAGAATGTTATAAAGTATGAGGCTAGCTTCACAAGGTTATAACGACATGCTACTGACTGCATATATAACCTAATAAGTAAGATTGATTGATTATTTTATGAGATAAAACCATTCCTTTGATGGGTACTGGTCTCACAATCTTTCTCATCATACAAATATATAGTCTCGTGTACTATTAAGACAAAAATGAATTATCTAATTATTATGACATTAAATTAAAGTAAGAGAAGAATAGGGCCACCAAACACTCTATAAAATAAAATAAGGAGAAGAATGGAAAAGTTAACTTTCCAACCTATTATAATTTTGGAAAGAAACACCCTAGTACTTTCCTAAATGGAATGGGAGTTTGTTACAAGTATGGAGAAAAAGTTCACCAAGATCGTGATTGAAAGGGGAAGAAAGAATCTATTAATGTTCAATGGTATAATTGTAAAGCAATGGGACATTCTAAATATAACTGTCCCAAGTGTCAAGGAATTTTTCCCCAAAAAAGGCCAAGGGAGTAAGGCTAGCTTATGATATCACAACTACTAAGGTTTAAGTTCCCAATGATGTGGTGAAGAGTACTTTAATTATCTCCTCAAATTTAGATAAAAAATTATTTTATTCTAGATCATCAAATTCATTTATATCTTCCTAGTTTGATTTAAAAATTATAAATTTCCAATTCAAATTAACTAGGGATTTTTCAGTCAAAACCTCTAAGAGAATTCTCATTACAATAAAGATGTGATAGGAAGTTCTCATTAGGGAATATAAATGTGATTTATGTGCTATCTTTATAATCATATCTATGTTCAAATGTGATATAATCCTTATTATGTATTGTCTATCAAAATATGATGTGAATATTTATTGTAATAAGAAGGAAGTTATGATATGTGAGGAAGATATAGAATCCATTATCTTTAGTGCAGAAACATAATCACTTGATTTTTATCAAAACCCACCCCCAGTAGTTTTACCGAATAACATTCTTGGGGAGGAATAGAAAATAACATCTAGGGATGAATAAAGAAATATTCAAATTGAGGATGTATCTATTGTAAAGGAATACATTGATGTTTTTTCAAAAGATTTACCTAGAGACCCCCTAGAACCTAAAGTTGAGTTTTATATTGATTTAATCCCTCATAGAAGACCAATATCAAATACTCCTTATAGAATAGGCATTATAGAATTAGTATATATAAGGAAACAACTATATGAGTTTATTAATAAGTGATCTCTTCAACCTAGTGTTTCTCTATGGTGATCCCCAGTTCATTTTGTTAAGAAGAAATATGGATCAATGAGACTATGCATTGACTATAGAGAAATCAATGCTATTACAATAAATAACAAGTATCATATACCTCACATTGATGATTTATTTGATCAAATTCATGGAGATAAATATTTTTCAAAGATTTAACTTTATTCCAGATATCATCAATTGTGTATAAAGAAGGAAGATATTATAAAGACATCATTTTGAACTAGGTGTGGGCATTAAAATTTTATAGTAATACTATTCAGACTACCTAATACACCCTCTATTTTCATGGATCTAATAAACAGAGTGTTCAAGGAATATCTTAATGATTTTTCTGTAGTATTTATTGATGATATCTTGTTATACTCCAAAATCTACGAATACTATGAGAACCACTTATGGATTGTTATAAAGACACTTTGAAGAAATGAACTATATGGGAAGTTAAACAAGTGTGAATTTTGGATTCAGGAACTTTCTTTTCCAATACATATTGTCTCTAAGGATGTAATATCTATTGATCCTATAAAGACAAAGGAAATCCAAGAATTTTCAGCACTAATGATGATAACTGAGGTATACAGTTTTATTGATTTAGCAGGTTACTATCAGCATTTCATCCAGAAATTTTCTTGATTGGTTAACTCATTAACAAAGATCACACGTAAAGGCATTAAATTCATTTGGAAAAAAGAGTATGAAGAATGTTTTCAAGAATTGAATTAAATACTAGTCAATTCTTATATCTTGACATTTCCATCTGGTAATGATGGGTTTGTGATTTATAGTGATGAATCAAGTAAAGGAATTTGTTGTGTCCTTACGTAGAATGATATAGTTATTTCTTATGCATCAATTCAATTAAATATTCATGACAAAAACTACCCAACTCATGATCTTGAGTTAGCAGCAATGATCTTTTCTCTGAATATATGGATACACTATCTCAATGGTCAAAGATGTGAGATATATACAGATAATAAGAGTTTGAAATATATTCTCTCATAGAAAGAACTCAACATGAGACAAAGGATATGGATTAATCTACTCAAAGATTATGATTTCACAATACACTACCACCCAGGGAAGGTAAATAAGGTGTCAAATTATTTAATCTGAAATGACCATGGTGTTCTAAAAAAATGAGAGTTAAAAAGGATCACATGTTCATGGATCTAATAAATATGGATATGGGAATTATCATAGAAGGTGAAACATCACTACCTTTTCAAATTTTTGCCAAACCATATTTACTGTAAAGGATAAAAAGTTCTCGGTCAGATAATGAGTATTTTCCAAATAAAATTAAAGTTGTGATTGATGGGATATTGATCGACTTTGTTTATGAAGATGTAATTTTGAAATTTTGGAAGAGTATTTATGTTCCCACCATACCTAATCTAAAAAGGAAATTATTGGATGATTCTTATAGCTTCAATTTCTCTATACACGCTAGTGGCACTAAGAGTATAGATATTTGAAGGAACATTTTTAGTGGGACAACATGAAGAAGATTATTAATTATGTGTCAAGATGGTTGGTTTGTTAATAGGTGAAAACTGGAAGACAACATCCTAGAGTAGTCATGAAACCTCTTCCTATACCTGTGTGAAAATGGGATGATATTATGATGTTCTTTTTCATGGGACTACCAAATACTCACATAATAAATGATGCGATATGGGTTATTGTTGATCGTCTTAACAAATCAGCACATTTTCTTATTATAAGAGAAGATTGACCACTTGAACATTTCTCAAGACAATATATTAATTAAGTTTTAATACTTCATGGTGTACCCCTATCTATTGTTTCTAATCATGATCCCCATTTTACATCATAATTATAGAAAAATTTTCAGAAGGCCTTAGCTACTGATTTTCATTTGAGCACTGTCTACCTCCCTCAAACTCATGGACAATCATAAAGGACTACTGAAACTTTAGAATACATGTTGAGATCTTGATTGCATTACTTTCAAGGTATGTGGGATTAGTATTTAACTCTAGTATAATATTCTTATAAAAATAGCTTCCATTCAAGTATCCAGATGGAACCATATGAGGTGTTATATGGAAAGATATTTCGTACACAGACTTATTAGGATGATGTTGGTGAAAGAAAATTCATAGGCCCGGAACTTATTGAGGAAATGATGGAAAAGGTAAAGAATATTCAGACTCATATCAAAATAGCTCAAAGTAGGAAAAAGTGTTATGCCAATAACCAAAGAAAGGATTTCGAATTTAAAGTGGGATATCATGTTTTCTTGAAGGTATCTCCATGGAAGGGTGTTATATGATTCAGTAAGAAGGGTAAATTAAATCCTAGGTACATCAGACCTTTTGAAATTTTTTAATGAATTGTATTTGTACCTTACTATTTGTAAATTCCACTCAGTCTCTCCAAAGTTCATGATGTGTTTCATGTATCACTATTAAGGAAATACATGTGAGACCCAATTCATGTAATCGCCTATGAAGAAATAGAACTGGAACCTGATTTTTATTACTCTGAAGTGACTATCAAGATTATTGATACTAGAGAAAAGTGTTTAGAAATTGAATGACATTTCTAGTAAAAAAATGGAAAAACCATAAAATGGAAGAGTCGATGTGGGAACCTGAGGAACATATGATGAAGAACCTACTAAATTTTATTATAAAGTTTTATTCTATAAATTTCTAGGAAGAAATTATTTAAAGGTGGGAATAATTTAAAATCCCAATCTTCTATAGTATACTTCTTTTTAAATAATTCAATAGCTTGTGAAGCACACAACACGGAGTTGAGCGCACCATGACCTCTCAAAATAGTCATTTGAAAAGCGGTTATGAATAGTATTAACCAAATTATGAAATTTATAAATTTTATTTTTCAAAATATTCTTCATTTTTGAATTTGGAATATCAAAATTAGCTTATGGTGAATTTTTGGTATTTTTCTGAAAAGTTTCGATGTTTGATGAATAGTGAAAAATATTGCATTATTATTAAAAACAGACTTCTTCATTTAAATAATTATTTTATATTAAATTGATTTTAATGTCACAATAGATAAAAAATACATTTATTAACCCAATTTAGGTCATTGGAATCATTTATTATAATAGAATTATATATATAAATTTATTGAACTATTGAACGTCACTTTTACCCGCCTTTTAGCCACATTAGTGGATAAGAATTAAACGTAGTATTACTACTTATGTGAATTGAATTTAAAAAAACAAACACACATGGTTGTAATCAATATGAAAAATTTAGTCTAATAGGATCAAAATAATTTTTGGTGAATAGTAACTTTTTGATTTTATTTATCATGGTTAAAGGTAAATTAGGGAATTAAAGGTAAAAATAATATTATAATAGTATAAAATTACCCTAACACTTGTCCTAATTTCATTGGATTAGTTTTTTTAGACCAAAATAAACCTAAGGTCGAAAATATTATCTTTTTGAAGCCACTTGTGTTAGATTAGGACATTTATTATGTTTTATTTCTAGAAGAGTCAAAGTTATCATATTCAAATTTTAATTACTATATCATTTTTAATATTAGGTTATATAAGTTTTATGGTAGACTATAAACATTATTTAGAAAGATAAAATAATTATCTACATCATAGATATTTATTTATAATTTTTATAGATAAAATAATAACCATTTATGATGACACAATAGTGAAATGGAAATTATTTTATTAATAGAAATATCAAATAAATGATATTAAAAATGTAAAAAAAATATAATTTGACTTAATTAATGATATTCAAGAATTTAATTGATAATATATACATGTTAGTGACATATTTGAATTATTTTTTGTAATTTATCATGTTTTTTATATTTTTTAAAAATGAAAATATTGAATAGTATCCAAATTGACATAAATGATACTTTAAAATAAATAATAATTTATTAAATGTTATAAAATTCATAAAAATATAAGGTTCATCCAACTAACTTTTATAGTGTTAAATATTTCGAAAATGATCCAATTTGGGTTCGTTTGACATTTTATAATAACTATATTATCCCTATTTTATAAAAAGACAAGTAGACACGATAAGAGTTAAACAGTTTAACTAAGGGTTAAACCCAAAAGATAAGGTTAATTTTGTAAACTAAACTTGTATAAAAATGATAAGATGTGATTTTTTAGACCCATATGCATCTTATCCTAGAAATAACTCACTTTTATCTATTTTAACCAAAAATAAATTTATAATAAATTAATAGTTTTGGTGTTTCTAAAGGTGCCCCAACCCTATATTATAAAAGGGTACCTCTCCTTCTCTTTTATTCACAACTCTAAATCCATTTGGATAAGCCAAACCCTGATAAATTATACTTATAACTTCTCTAAATTCATTCTATATTCCATACCTTGTTAATAAATCCATACTAAAGAGTCCATTTGTTCAAATCAAAAGAAGATATCAGAAAAAGAGGTAATTTTTTTATCAACTCTTTCAAAATTCATTTCTTCTTATACTTCCTATTCTTATGTTTTTTCTATACCAAAGTAATAAATACAGTATCATATACATGATTATATTTTATTATAATTATGGAACAACCATATTTATCCATTTATCCATCCTACAAACAATAATATCACCATGTGTGTGTTCGTACGGCTTGTCGTCTCCACGTCGTGGTGTAATTTTTAATTCAACACTACTTTATTTGGATGGGTATAATGATGATTATAATGAATATAAATAATAAATATAACACTATAATTATTCTTTATAATTAATATATCATCTAATTTCATACCATTTAACCATTAATGGAATGATATTGTCTCTCATGCAAACATACAACCTGTCATCTCTATGATGCTGTGAGATTCATTATCCACGTTAAACATTCAAGAATGATTATAAAATCTATATGATGAGTAAAAATAATAATTATGAACTTAATATAATTCTATATATGAATAAAATATATCTTATGTATAACAAACATGACTTATATAACAAAACATGCATAAGAAAATGAAGCAGTTAACACCTGAAACAATGGTAATATTGAAATATTATTGAAAATGATATAAGAGGATCATATATGATTTTTTAAATATGGATATGGTACTGGTATAATTTAATATCATGTTTTAATCATTATGCAGTAGATTAACGCACCCTCAAATAAATTAAAGTATAAGGTATGGGTTAATTCCACAATATCATTATTATCTGAGGTTGTTTATAAGTAAGTATCTACTGGGACACATTTATTATCTATGTCCATGTTTCTTAAAAATGTATTTCAAGATTTTATCGACAATTGTTTAAAGTCATTTTTACCAATTTTTTACTTTTTATAAAATGTTTTGAAAGGAATATTTCTATCATTTTCCAAAAAAAGTATTTATGAACTTTTTGACAAATTAAGTAAAGAATCTTTTTTAACTTATACAGCATGAGTGTCTATTTCCATCGTCATGATGCCTTAACATTTTGAAGCTTAACTTAAAATATTACAGGGTTATTTTTAACATAAATGTTTTCTTTTATAATTACGTGACTTTTAAATTATTTCAAAGTAAAAAAGGGTTATTTCTCTAAAATATTTTTAATGATTTTACTATATTATTTCATATATGTCAACATAATTTGTTGGATTTTATGCTTAATTGAGGTTGATTTAGTATGATAAAATATTCCATATTTTATTGAATGGTTTATAATATGTTTGATTGTGGATGTTCTATTTTGATGTCATTCATGGTTTATGGTAAATGTATTAACATTTCGTATGAAAGTTTTAATAAAAATGTTTATGTTGGTTATGTTTCACCATTTTCATTTGAGTAATGCATTATACTTAGTAAGTAATGGGTTGGAGACCACTTAATGAAATCCCTATGGGTTGGGGATCAGTTAATGAAAGCCCCTTGATGCGTTAGTAGTTCTCATGAGACAAACTAGTTTAGGTTTTTACCCGTTTATGTATGGTCTTGGCACGAGGCCTTGACGACGTGGTTATAATGTTTGGAAATATGAATTCTCTCATTATGAGATTAGTTATTGATATTACATGTGATTATTCAACTATTAGAATATCCATGTGAATTTTTAAATGGAATTATTTGATTTATTCTTGAAATATTATGTTAAATATTTGTTTAAAAGGCTTTTTTTTCAGTTTTTTACCTTTTTTTAAAATTTTATTCTTGTTTATGATATATTCCTCTATATTTTTTATCCTTAATAATAATATAATCTCACCCCTTTATTATGATTCATTTTTTCCCAGGATCCAAGGAAGTATATTATGACTGACCTTCAAGGATGTGAGTGTTTTTAAAGGAGATACTATGTTGTTTTTCATTTCATGATGTAATGTAAAACTTATGTTTGTATCTAGTTTTTTCAATGCTACTAAACTGGTTGGTCCTTTTGAGATTTTATTTCTTGTGATCATTCTAATGTAATAAAATAATGCATCGTCTCTTGGTAACTGGGGTCAGGTAATTACATGTATAATTTGATTTATTCTTTTGGAATCCAATCAAGGTTGATTGCATTTGTGTTTTATTTTTCAACTCTATTGGGAAAGAAGAGAGAGAAAGGCTTAAAGTGTCTAGAGTGAAATGTTTTGATTTATGATTTTGAGATATCGTGATATTTATTATTCATTGACCTAGAATTTTTTAATATTATCATTGGAAGATAATGGATGATAAATTTCAAGGCCCATCTGAACTATTTTTATCTTTGGGTTTAGTTCCTCTATTCTAAAAGGAATGCTCATGTTTTTTCAGGGATAGTGGGACCCTTGATCATAGAGAGAAGGACATGTTGTTCCAGATGTTGGTTGGATCATTTTCAAGATTACTAATTTCTATTTGAAATTTTTTAGAAGGTTACATTTAGGTAGTTTCTGGTGTTGGTATATAGTTATACCGAGGTATTTCCAAATGATATTATAAGTTTTCTGTCTCATTGGGAGGTGTAGTTCACTACCAACTTACTTCCTTTGATGAGATCGATCTCTATACCATCATACTGAAAATATCCTGATGATCTTAGAGAGTTGAATTTTTAGTTGGAATATATTAAAGGAATTGAATTTTTTTGACACATGTGTCGCTATGGGTAATACCTATTCTATTTGAAAACAAGGTTGATGAAAGCCTCCAGCTTTTCATCAATTATTGAATGCTCAACTGGTTAACAATTAGAAAAAAATACATATTTCCAGAAATTGATGACCTATTCATCCAGCTTAGGGGATTCTATTGGTTTTCAAAGATTTATCTGACATTGATATACCATCAATTTATGGTTTGGGAAGTATATATTACTATGACTAATTTCAAGAGAATGTATGGCTACTATGAGTATTTGGTGGTGTTTTTCTACTTTACCAATAATCGTGTAGTTTTAATAACTTTGATTAATCATATCTTCCACTGATATTTGGAGTACTTTTGGTTATTTTTGTGGATGACGCAATAGTTTACTATAATTCAAGAAATGAACAATGGGACTATCTAATCGTTGTTTTTGAAACCTTAAGAGAGAACTACATGCATGATAAGTTATCTAAATTCCAGTTCTGAAATCAATAGGTGAGACTATTTTACACATGAAATCTGAAAAAAGTTTCATAGTTGATATCTAGAAGATATATGAAATGATTTTTTAGGATAAGACTAAGAGTTTTTTTGATATCATGAGCTTCATCATTTTATCTTGATACTATAGGTGTTTCATTTAGGATTTCTCCTAGTTAGATTTTACCTTAACATTTATGATGTAAAAAGTGGTGAATCTCGATTGGGATGATAAGAATCAGTGGCCTATTGAGGAGATAAAATTGAGGTTGAATTTAGCTCTAATTTTGATTCCTTGTGTGTTGGGTAAATGTTAAAATATGTATTGTGGTGATTTGGGTTTTGGATTTGGGTATGTTTGGATGCATATTTACCTTGTGGTAGTGTATGGATTTCACCAGTTATGCCTAATTGAGAATAATTACCACACTCATGGCCTTGAATTAGTGGTTGTGATTCATTCACTGAATATATGGAACTGATATCTTTTTGGGTAGTGTATTTTAGTGTTTTAATACCATAATATTATGAATTATATATTCACCCAAAGGGAATTGAATCTTCAACATAGAATCTAGATATAGTATCTTCATTCCTTTTTTTCGGCATAACATACACCCTAAAAAAGGGGAATGTGGTGGATAATGCTTTGAATAGGAAATTTCCCTCTCAAGAAGTGAGAGAATTAAATGGTGAATAGTGCATGATGGGATTTTTTGTTGAGATGTGTTTAGATTTGTAAGGGGGTGAGGAGATTCTTTTGGATAGTATGCATGACAAACCTTCATTAGACAAAAAAAATCATCTTGGTAAGTTATAGGATTCCAATTTATAGTGTATTAGTAGGACTCTAAATGGACAAAAAACCTCAGGTGATTTGTATCAGTCTTCAAAAGGTTCTCACTTATTTTTAAAGAGGCTTTTCATCACTTTTTCTAATGAACAAAGTTGAGGTAAAGTGGGCATCAATCTAGTTTAGTCGTTCACCCTAGAGATAAAAAAATGTTTTTTGATTTTAAATGTTGGTATTCATTCCCCTAGATGATGCCATCAGTTCAAAAAAAATATCTTGATGTCTCATCTTTTAGATGATCAAATACGAGTATTAAATACCTAAAAGTTTATTACATCCTCTTCCCAATGTAGTGTAGAAGTGGGATGGGATTTCCATGGATTTTTAATTGGATTTTGTTAAACTCTAAGGGGAAAGGATTTTATTTGGGTGGTTATAGATTGGTTGACTACATAAACTAATTTCCTACCCATTTTGGATTTGAAGAAGGAGGAGGATATTATACACATATACTTCGAAAATTGGTGATAATCAATGGTGTTTCTTTGTCCATTATATCTGATCAAGACCCAAACCTTATATTTTAGTTATATTGAGGTATTAAGGAAGAAAGGGGATCTCAGTTGAGAATAGTGATGGTGTTTTATCCATATAAATATTTTCAAACTAAGTGGGATATACAAGTTCTCAAGGATATGATTCGAGCATGCGTGCTTGATTTTGGTTGTTCTTGAAATAATCATCTATCATTGTTTGAATTTTCTTATAACAATAGTTATCAACCTTCAATTAAGATATATCATTTGAGGCTCTATGTAGGTGATAGTGTTAGTCTCCTCTATATTGGATGTAATTTTATGACTTCTCCTTGTTGGGGCCTAGAGTAACTTATGGGATGATAGAGAAAGATTATTTGGTATAAAGGAGTTTTTTGATGGCTTGGATTCATATGAAATTATGTTGAATGTTAACACTGTCTATTGTTTTTTCAGGTTAAGTATTGAATGTTTTTTAGAGTTTATCCCCCATTGAGACACCATCATCTTGGGAGATAAGCTAATCTGTCTCCATGTTATGTTGGTCCATTTGACATCAGGGAGAATCTCAGTAAGGTGGAATAATAGTTAGATTTACCACCTCAAATGATGTAACATCCTAAACTGAGATCCACTTAACCGGTGCCCCAAATTGGTGGGTCGAATGGTGTAGCACCCCAAGGTTTTAAAAAATAAATGAAATGCATCAAAACTTTTTTTAAGTAGATATTTATAACTATCCATTAAACATAATTTTTCTGCTTTTATGTTTTTAATTTTGAAAAATAGTCATTTACAATTTTGTTCAGTAAGTTATTTGGAGTCAGATGGAACCAACTTGTTTTTTTTGTGAATAGTAACTTACCAATATTAATAGTAATATGAATAGTAATATGGGTATAATGAATTGTAAATTTTATTATTATTTTATTTTTCGAAGGATTTAAGAAAATGACATCTTGGTTAATTTTTCAATGTGATATAAAAGAAGTTATAGATTTAAAATTGATGATTTTTTAATAAAGTGTGATTTTATTTAAAAATTAAATTAATAATATTTAGAAAATTATTTTTAAAAAATAGAGTTCATTCTTGAATTTTACAAGTTAAAAAATGGATAGAGTGAATTTTTGGGATTTTTTTGAAATTCTTGAATTTTTTATGAATAGTGAAATACGGTAAAATACGATATATTCAAATTATCAGTTAAATACACTATTTATGACATCATAAGTGATGTAATACCACTTGGTTAGAAATAAAATTCCATTATTACTATTTTGGGACACATGAATTAAGACTATTCATAGTCTTGGTTAAAAAAAATATAAATACCTCTTATCCTCCACTATAAATACCACCCTCATTCCGCTCTTCCTCCAACACCTCTCAAGACTTGATCCTTACCTAATTTTTTCCCAATAATCCTCCCAATACTCTTCCCCATATCTTAGAGCTCATGGTCTCACCAAAAGGCCAAAACCAAAGGCCTTAAGAAGGATCTCAAGCAGAAGAGATCAAGAGGTAAACATCCTCTTTTGTTTTCTTTCTTTTCTTTCATTTTGTTTTATTCTTTTTAATTTCTTTTGGATTATGTCGGGATATGTCATTACATATCCCCCTTAATTCCTATATTATGTAATAATTATTAGAGACCCATTTTCTCCCATCAAAACATTTTATTAAATTTTAAGTGACATCGTTAGGCTCCCAAATTTTCATAAGGGATTTCTCAACTATTATTTTATTTCGAGTTCCTTTCTTTTATTAATTCCTCATATCCTCTTACACAAGAGTAATGAAATATCCATAAATATTTTATATTCTATATTTTATCATTTTCATGGAAAATTCATCCTCAGTCGTCTTCTCCTCTCCCACTTATTCAAGGAATAAAAACATTGTCTGTGATGTGTCGAATTACCGACATCATGGATGATGTGATTTCAATTTTATTTAATTAATTCAATTATTTTCAAGAAACCATTTTTATGGTTTAACCAAGTTATAATTTATTTATTATATCTTATATAATGTTCTGGAATCATTTTTTACACATGTGATTGATTTATAATACAAAACGAGTTCATTGCGATCGAAAAATTGCCAAAATGACCTAAACAAATATCAATAATGTTTTAACATATGAATCATACTCATTTCAGAATTAAAATTGATAAATGGTATAATTTATGTTTCAGTAAATATTTAAATATCATTCCAATCTAATTTTGGAGTTTCACTCCCAATTGACAAGAATATCCATCATGAACCGATCATGGAAACCATATAAAGTATGCACCCGACACAGTGTAAATAAAAAAATATTACTAATAAATGTGTTGAAATATGTTGTAAAATGATCATATAAGGTGTTATAAACATTAATATGTTTCATTAAGATATTAATAACACTATTTTAACCATTATACATGAGGTTTAAACACATTTTAAGTAATAAGAACCCAAGGTAAGGGAATTCTTAACCCAATTTCCATTCGTTAGGTTAAACTTCTTCTTCATTCATTATGTTGTGTTAAGATTATTGGTGTGATGATTTTTTGTTTATATTATATTTCACTATGTGTATTTGTATTTTATTCATATATCCATTTTATTATATTAATTCCCCCTCTAATTATATTTTAAGGGACTTTATTTTTAAAATTCTTTTAAAACTCTCTTTAATAAATTTCAAAAGGATTGTTTTTTTATGTGTATGGAATGAGTGGTTTATCCTAATTTAAAGATACCTTTTTACCATGACATGATCCTTGGACATTGTTTATGTTGGTTATAACCCATTATATCTCAAGATATGTTGGTTTGATCCCATTATAGCTCAAGATATGACGGGTGAACCCCATTATAGCTCTCCAATGCATTGGGTACTCCAGAGATGGAAGTTGACCGAAAGGTTATTCCATGTGTAAGGGTGAATGTAAGAGTGATATGGTAAATATGTACCAAGGAAAATACATGGTGTTTCAATGCATATGAGTTTTTATGATTATGGGTTTTTATGGTTTTTATGTTATCATTTGAATAACGATTTCTTTCTTTATATCCCTTACCAAGTTTTATACTCATCCCAAGTTTTTAAAATGTTTTTCATATGATATAAGTATGGGTGAGAGAAATAAGTGAGTCATGATTAATGATATAGAGGTTTTTTAAAGAAATAAAGTTTTAAGATTTGATGTTTTATATTTTGAAAAAAATGGATACTGTTTTTAGTAGTATCCTCTTGTATGAATATGGTATGTTTTATATGTATGGTATCCTAATTCTATAAAACTCTAAACCCAAAAAGATCCTCAATGTGTAATAATGTATATTATTGACTAAATTTCAATATTAAGTAACATTTTAAGGTTGGGTCCTTATAGTTGGTATCATAGGAATGTTTACATAACTTTAGGGGTTTGGATGATATTTAAAGAATACTATAACTAATTTTTACTCTATAGTAATTCAAAATGTTATAGTACTCAAGGATTACCATGTTACTTCATCTAAGTTATGTTTGTACAGAATGGTTTTTCATAGAAGAAATAGGGAAGCTGAAGTTGGAAGGCACCAAGAGGCTGATGTTTGTCTGAATCTACAGCCCAAAATGGTGGGAATCAGAACCGAGAAGTTTGTGACAGAAATGGATTAGTTGAATCAAGAAATAAACAGCGGTGTTATCTATGCTATAGAGTAACATGATATTCCATGAATAATCATGTCTTTTTTGAAGCATTTTATGAGGCAACATCCTCCAGCATTTAGTGGAACTGCAAATCTAGTGATAGTAGAAGGATGGATCAATGCTCTAGAAAATATATTTGATGTCATGGGATGTTTGGAACATCAAAATGTAATAATATCCATTTATCATTTGGAAGGTGAATTTGGTCAATGGTTGTCTCTGGTTAAGAATATGAGAGAGATAGAGAGAGAGAGATGATCTTGACAGTCTCGAATGGGATTATTTTAAGAGTCTTTTTCTTGAAAAATATTTTCTCAAAACTGTTCGAATTAGAATAGAGAAATAATTGTTGGAACTGAATTAGAAAGATGATAACTCTATGTAAACATTTGAAGCCAATTTTAAAATACTGGCTAGGTACTTTTTTGGATTTTACTTAGGATTTTCAAAGTAAAATTAATATATTTTACTCTGGTTTGAAACCATTTTTATGAATAGATTTGTCTTAATGAGTGTTTAAAAGCTATGAGAAGCTTCTTTGTTGTGCTGAAAAAGTTGAGAAGGAGTTTGCTGACACATATGTACCTTGTGATGATAAGAATAAGAAGTGGTCAGGTTGATAGGCAATGGGGAATAACTCTTCAAAGAAGTCTGAAGGTAAGAAAATGAATTTCCCTTCTTGTGAAAAGTGTGGTAAAAGTCATCCTAGTGAATGTCTTGTAAATTATCAGAAATTCTACCGATGTGGAAAGTTTGGACACATGTCTCCTGAGTGAATGGAAAATGATCCCAAAATTAATGAGAATTTTCTTGTGAGATGTTTTAATTATAAGGAATTGGGTCATTTTACTAATGTTTATCTGAAGATAGTTACTCAAGTAGGGAATCAGCAAGATCGAAAGCAGGAGGGTTTGGTAAAATCATTTGTAACCACTTCATCAGATGATGAGCCATCAAATTATGTGGTATTAGGTAAATTAATTTTTTTACAGATTTTGAAAATGTGTTGTTTGATTCAGGGTCTACACATTATTTCATTTCTAAGAAATTTTAGGAAAAATTGGGAATTAAAACTCATGAAATGAAACCAAATCTCATGGTAAAAACACCTAGAGGAAATATTGTGTCAAAAAGAAATTATAAGAATATGATTATCCTTGTCTTTGGAAAGATTTTACATGAAATCCTTGTTGTTTTTCCTCTAGTAGAGTTTGATTTTATTATGGGTATGGACTGGCTTTCTTTTTATCATGCTAAGATAGATTGAAGAGAAAACGAAGTTTTTTTTTCAAAAAGAATTTCAGTTTGTGTACAATAATGAACCCATACCATTAATAACATATCAGGAATCCAAGAAACTAATAAACGATGGAAATGAAATTTTCCTTGCTCATATTTTTGAAGATAAGAGAACTATCTAGATTAATGATATACCAGTGGTAAATGAATTCCTAGATGTTTTCCCCAATAGTTTTCCTAGTATTATTCCTAATCAAGAGGTTAAGTTTACTATTGACATAGTTCTTGATGCTAATCCAATTTCTAAACCTCCTTATCAAATGGACCAAATGGAAATTTTGGAATTAAAAATTCTGTTGCAGGAATTATTAGATAAAGGCTTCATCCAACCAAGCTCCTCACCATGGGGTGCTCGTGTCTTGTTTCTTAGGAGAAAATATGGTTCAATGTGACTTTTCATTGATTATAGAGCCTTGAATAACATTACTATTAAAAACAAGTATTTATTGCCTCATATTGATGATTTGTTTGATCATCACTAGGGAGCGCAGTATTTTTTGATGGTTAACCAGAGCTTGGGGTACCATTAGTTGAAATTAAAGGATGAATACAACCCGAAGACTGCGTTTCGTACTAGATATGGTCATTATGAATTTATAGTTATGCCTTTTGGGTTAACTAATTCACTTGTTGTATTCATGGATCTTATGAATATAATATTTCATGAGTTCTTGGATAGGTTTCTGGTTGTATTTATTGATGGCATACTAGTATATTCAAGAAGTAAAGAGGAGCATGAAAAACATATAAGGGTTGTTTTGAAAACCTTAAAAGAAAATAAACTGTATGTAAAAATCATGAAGTGTGATTTTTGGTTGCAACAGATTTACTTTCTTGAGAACATTGTAAATAAGGATTGAATAACAGTTTATCCTAACAAAAAAAGTGGTTTTTGAATGGAAAAGACCAATAAATGTTACAAAGATTCATAGTTTTCTTGGATTAGAAAATTATTATTGATGGTTTGTTAAAAACGTTGCACAGTTATCTAGACCACTAACTGAGTTAACATGAAAAGGGTTTAAATTTTTTTGGATAGAAGAATGTGGTGTTTTTTTAGTAACTGAAGTAGAGATTAGTGAATGCTCCAGTTTTGGGCTTGCCCTCCCGAAATGGTGAGTTTTTCATCTATAGTGATGCTTCATTAAAGGTATTTGGTTTTGTTCTGATATAGAATGATTAAGTAATTGCTTATGCTTCAAGACAACTAAAACCTCATGAGTTAAATTATACCACACGTGATTTGGAATTGGAAGCTATGGTTTTTTCTTTGAAAATTTGGACCCACCATTTATATGAAGCCAAATGTCAAATATATACTGACCAAAAAAGTATGATGTATATATTCACTCAGAAGGAATTAAACATGAGGTAGAGAAGATGGATTGAACTGAAAAGGTATTATGATTTCATGATCAATTAACATCCAGGAAAATCAAAAAAAGTGGTGGATACCTTGAGTCAAAAACATCTTGCATCATTAACCATGTTACATTTGGAACATGATCCATTGATTAATGATTTAATGCATTTTAGAATTTTTTTTGATGCACGGAATACATCTGTTTTGTTTTAGGTTTTAGTGTAGTCGTCGTTATCAGATAGAATTAAGAAATCATATAAGGAAGATCGTGATCTACAAAAAAAGGTATAATTGGTTAAAATGGGTAAGTTGCCTGAATTTAGCCTTGATAGAGATTTTGTTTTAAGATTTGGAAAAAGGTTGTGTGTGCCTTGTGATTCTCAGTTAAAGAAATATTTTTTGTGTAAATCTCATAGTTCTCCATTTTCAGTTCATCCTAGAAGTACTAAGATGTGCAGAGACCTTCGGGAGTATTACTAGTGGGATGGAATGAAAATGGATATTGTATAATTTACTATGAAATGTTTGACATGTCAGCAGGTTAAAGCAGAGCGGCAGTTACCGAAGGAGGCGCTTTATCATTTTCTAGTGCCAGATTGGAAATAGGAGAATATATCCATTGACTTTGTGGTGGCACTACCTAATACTTCTCGATGTAAAAATGTGATTTGGGTTATTATTGATCAGATGACAAAATTTGCACATTTCCTTTCTATTCAAGATACAATGTTGTTGGATCATCTTTCTCGGCTATACCTCAAAGAGATTTCCATGTTACATGGAGTTCCTCTTTCTATTATATCTGATCGGGATCCTAGGTACACTTATAACTTCTGGGAGGGGCTTCAACTACTAGAAATTCAGGCTATAGCCACAGTTTAAAACCCTGGCTATAGGTCCTCAAACCGTGGCTATAGGTAATATCCACGGTTTGGGAAACCATGGATAATTTTAGTGTGGATATAGGCCTAGACTTATAGCCACGGTTTGAACTGTGGTAATATTACTATATCCACATTTTAGAACCATGGATATACTAGAGGATGGACATAGTTTATTTCCACGATTAGAAACCGTGGAATTAGACCTATAGCCACGGTTAAAAACCGTGGCAATAAACCTATAGCCACGGTTAAAAATCGTGGCTATAGGGTCTGAAAACCCATTAAAAAAATCCTCCCACCCCACTTCATAGCCTTCTAGACACCCCCCCCCCCCTGTAAATCCCACCTCCTGGAAAACCCCCCCTCCCCCAGACAAATCCTGGACACCCCCCAAAACCATGGACACCAACCCAGACAGTCCCCCCACCAAGACAGACCCCCCAGACCTAGGACATCCCCCCTAGACAGACCCTGGACACCCCCCAGATAGACCCAGGAGAGACTCCCCCCAGGAAAGACCCAGGACAGACCCCCCCAGGACAGACCCCCCCCCCCCCCATACCCAGGACATCCCCCTGGACAGACCCTGGACACCCCCCCCCAGACAGACCCAGGACAGACCCACCCCCTAGGATAGACCCCCCCACCCCCAGACCCTGAACACCACCCCCCCCCCAAGGAAGGACCTAGACCTCGACTCCCATGGACACCCCCCCCCCTTCCCCACACCCTAGACAGCCCAGACCTCCACTTTTAGTGTAACGACCCAAAGTTTTTCAATGGAAATTCCATTCTTATATTTATGTCATAAAATAAAATTGAATCACAACATAATTAACTAATAAGTGATAAGTGACCTTTAGACATAAGTTTGTCACTTCTGTGTTTGGAATTTTGAAAATCTGACATACACGGTTGTGTTCAAGATGATTTTTGGAGTCTAATGAAACAAAAATAATTTTTAGTGTATAACGAACTACCCTTATAAATAGTAACATACCCTTATGAATAGTAATATGACCCTTATGAATAGTAAATCATCCAACAAAATAGTAACATTACCTATGAATAATTAAATAAAATTTAGACATCTTAGAAGGTGACAATTTGACCTTAGTAAACGTTTTGGTATTTTGTAACTCATAAATAATTAGTTATAATTAATTAATTAATTTAAAAGAATATTTATTTCCCTAAAATGTATTCATAAATTATTGAATCAATGTGTTATATTTTTTAGATAATTTTATAAGACCCTACGTAATTTTTGGAAGCACTATAAAATCAGTTTTAATCTCAAAAACTAGTTTTTAAGTAAATTATGATTTTAATTAAAGATTAAATTGATAATATTTAGAAAATTATATTTGAAAAATGGACTTAATTTTTTGATTATACATGTCTAAAAATGGTTGGGGTAAATTTTTGGGATTTTTCTGAGATACTTGAATTTTTGATGAATAGTGAAATAACGTAATTTACAAAATAAGCTAAATAAGCTAATTATAGGGTCATATGTGATGTTCTGCTGATGTAAGCCCACTTGGTTCGGGATTACATTATAAAATTACTATTATTGGTCATTCAAGACTCAAGTTTCCTTATCTTAGGGGAAATTTATAAACTAATGAATTTTATATTAAGGAAACCCCTCTCCCTCCACTATAAAATCCACCCTTCACGCCCTCATTTCCTCACACCTCTAAAGCTCCATTCCTTCTCTAAAATATGCCCAAACACCTTTAATATCCCCTCCCCCACGTCCAAGAGATTCTAGTATCATCAAAATACCAATCTTAGGCCCTTAAGGAGGCTCTAAAGAGGAGGATTCTAGAGGCAATTTCCCTCCCTCTTCTCTTTTAATTTCCTTTCAAGTTCAAGTTCATATCTTGATCTCTCCCCACCTATATTCATAAAAATTGTATTTCAACTCTATTATTATACATATACAGTAATTTTATGATTATAATGGGATATTATATCATCTAATCCTCTTTCCCTCTTCCTTTTATTTTATTAAAGAAAACGTTGTTCGTAAGGTGTTAATTTATCACCTTCAAGAACGACATGCTTTCTTCTTCCATTTCTACCTTCAAATCTGGTCATGAAACCATTTTTATGGTTGAACCAGAATAATTTTTATGTATTATGTTCTATTTAAAGTTCTTTAAATAACCTATGGCCATATTACTAAGTGATAAGTTAAAACAAGTTCGTTGTGATCCAAAAACGGCCCAAATTGACCCAAATAACCATCATTTAATTCTTATCTAATGATTAATCCACATGGATCTAATATAATTAATTATAAGATAATTAAAACTACTGTAATATAATTAATGAAATTTAATATCATTTCTGGATGTTTACTCATGTTCTACCCAAACTTCAATTTAAGAATACAAGTGAACCCTCCCAGAAAAACCATAAAAACGAACATCCACGAACAATGTTTTTAAACTCTATAAGTCATCAAAAGGAACATAATATGACATAATTAAATGATAATTAACCCTATTAATGTACACATGGTTCAATATTTCTAATTAATTAATATAATGTCATTATACAGGACATTAAAGAGAAGGAAGCATTCAGGTACAAGGTAAGGGGAAATCTCGAACCCAATTTTCTTCCTTCAGGTTATCCCTATTTCACTCCATTTTTGATATGGTTACTCATTAAAGATAATTTTTTCATCATTTTCTTTACTTTTCTGGGATATACATGTTTGTCACTGGTTTTTATGTCAAACCAAGTGTTTTCCAAAAGAACTCCTCTTTTAAGAACACCCCTTTTACTTCTCACTCAAAGTGGATGGTTCTTGTAACATGTATGTTATTCCCTCTTTCTTTTGGGAACCCAAAGCTTATAAATGTGTTATTATGAGATGAAACCCATTACATTACATGGTTTAGTTATGTACATTTTTTATATGTGTTCTATGTGTCAAGCATGACGATGATAATGTTATGATGTGACGGGTGCGCCCGGAATTATATAGCACAATATGAATGTTTAAATGTGACAGGTGCGCCTAGAATTATGTAGCGCTCAAATTCATTGGGTAAAGTTATGAATCTCATGAGTAAATGTAAAATGATGTGTGAAAAATATGCTATCTTGGTTCAAAAGTATGTGTGGTAGTTAACCACTAAGACATGATGTTTCATTTTTATGCATTTCCACATTTCAAGTCTTTTATTTATGATCCTCTCATGTTCATGATCTTTTGACTATGTTATGATTATGCTCACCCCATGATATATTGTTCTTATCTATACTCTTACTAGGATTCTAGCTCACCCCTTTTGATGTATATCCTCAGGTGGAAACATGTACTAAGGAGAAGACAAGTGCCAATAAGAAGCTATAGAAGAATAAATTAAATAAATGTTTATGCTTGATGTTGTATTTGTTATGTGTGGTCCTAGTTTTCCAAAGACACTAAACCTTTGGATACTCTATGTGTAATACTATTATGTTTTTTATCTTTAAAATTATGTAATAGTAATTTAAGAAAAGGCAAGGTTGCTATAATTGGTATCAGAGGCAAGGTTTAGTTAATTTGGGGATTAGGATTAGTGAACCCTAGAGAAAACCTCTAGTATGAGATTAAGTAAAAATATGCACACAGTAGTATTTACATAGGGATCCCATATGTTATGTTTTTGGTATAAATTTTTTAAATGAATAAGTTATTCATGACTTGTTTACTTATGTTTTTTTCTAACATTTTCTATTTTAGAAAATGGTGGGAACCAGGAGAAATCAGGCCAACAACTCTTGCGAGGCCAATGCAACGACTGCTCGAACAACATCCCCAATGATTTGGGAGGTGAAGTTCCAAACTTCATGGTGATGCTTACCCAATTATCTCAGGTTGTGAACAATAACCATAATAACGGGGAACATCCTATTTCACCAAAGAGGGAGCAACTGGCTATCTAATGTTTTATGCGGCAAGGACCACCGACGTTTAGTGGATCTGTCGATCCACTAGTTCCAGAACAGTGGGTCACCTCCATGGAGAAGATCTTTTTTGTTCTTAACTGTTCTGAGATGGAGAAGGCGACTCTATCCATTTATCATCTAGATGTAGAAGCCGATCAATGGTGGGATTTGATTTATAACACCAAGCCAAGGGAGGAAATTGAAGAGATAGAATGGGAAGACTTTAAGATAATGTTTCTTAATAAGTACTTCCCATGAACTCTTCGCACGAAGATGGGGAGAGAATTTATAGAGCTCAATAAAAAAAAAGGAGAATATGTCACAACCTATGAAGCTAATTTCAAAAGGCTTTCAAGGTATGCTTCAGGTTTTGTTATCAACAATGATAGAAAAATTGATAGATTCTTTAGTGGATTAAAACCACACCTTCGAAAGGATCTTTCAATTCGAGACTTTGGGAGTTATGAAGATGTTTTTTGGTGTGATCTCAAAGTGGAGATGGAGTTTGGAGAATGGTCCCATGGCTATGGTGATAAGAAGAGAAATATGGAGTTTCAAGCTGGTGGATCTAATGATAAAGGTGGGAATAAAAATCAACGACCCACATGCCAAAAATGTGGGAAGTTGCACAATAGAAACTACCTCAAAGGGATGTGGAAATGCATCAAGTGTAGGAAAGAAGGAAACCATGATCAAGAGTATTTAAATGACACAAAAAGGAAGTAGAATGTAGCCGATGAAAGGAGAGAACCACTCATGGTTCAATGCTACAACTGTAGGGAGCTAGGGCACTATGCAAACCAGTGCACTAAACCTCGAGTTCTCGAGGGTAATCAGCGTCAACAGACACCAAAGCCAAAGGAACAAGGGAAGTCTTATTCCATCACTACTACGGAGTTGGAGCATGATAATGAAGTCGTACAAGGTACACTTCCTATTCACTCAAGAATGGAAAAATTATTATTTTATTCTGGTTCTACGCATTCCTTTATATCTTGCAAGTTTGCTAGAACTATAGAATCAAAGCCCCGAAACCTTGAAGTAGAGATATCTGTAAAAACACCAAGTGGTGCAATCATTGCAACCCAAGTGTTTGACTCTTCTCCTATTGTCTTAGGTGGGAAGATTCTTCCAGAAAATCTCGTAATACTTCCCTTGGTGGAATTTGATGCTATAATGGTAATGGACTGGCTCTTGTTATATAGAGCACATATCAACTGTCGGAAAAAGGAAATATCTTTTCATATTCCAAACAATCCCATGCTCCTCTACAAATTCAATGAGGATCGTGAATATCCTTTGAAAAATCCTTCAATGGTGTGGGTGTTGATTCCCTATGAATAAGCATACCTCTCCCAAATGGTTGAGTCGAAGGAAAGTTCCAACCTTGAGAAAATTCCCATCGTGAGGGAATACGACGATGTATTTCCCGAAGAGTTACCAGGAATTCCCTCGGATCATGAGGTAGAGTTCTCAATTGAACTCATACCCGGAGAAACTCCTATCTCGAAATGCCCCTATAGGATGGATGCTATCAAACTAGAGGATTTAAAGAAGTTTCTACAAGAGAATCTGGACAAAGGGTTCATATGCCCTAGTACATCGTCTTGGGGTGTTCCAATGCTCTTTGTGAAGAAGAAGGATGGAACAATGTGGTTGTGTATCGATTATCGAGAACTCAATAAGATCCCCATAAAGAACAAGTATCCTCTCCCAAGGATTCATGACTTGTTCGACCAGTTAAGATGAGATCAATACTTCTCAAAGGTGGATCTTCGTTCTGGATATCATCATGTAAAGGTGAAGAAGGATGATATTCAGAATACTATCTTCCGAACAAGGTATGGGCACTATGAGTTTTTGGTGATGCCCTTTGGACTTACTAATGCCCCTAAAATCTTCATGTATTTGATGAATATAGTCTTTAGACATTACCTCGACAAAGTTGTGGTAGTTTTTATCGATGATATTCTCATCTACTTCAAGATCAAGGAGGAACATGAATAACATCTAAGACTTGTGTTGGTGACATTAAGAAAGGAGAAGTTGTACACCAAGTTCAGCAAGTGTGACTTTTGGATGGATCAAGTCACGTTCTTGAGACATGTGATCACAAGTGAGGGAATTTATGTGGATCCTTCAAAGAAAAAGGTGATTGAGTAATGGCCGAGGCCCGCTAGTGTCACAGAAATACGTAGTTTTCTTGGATTAGCTGGGTACTACCGACGTTTTGTGAGAAACTTCTCACGATTGTCAAGCTTTCTAACTAAGTTAACAAGGAAAGGGTAAAGTATGTCTAGACGTAAGAATGTGAAGGAAGCTTCAATGAGCTAAAGAGAAGGCTCATCACTGCACCTGTACTCACACTACCAAAAAATGGAGAAATTTTTGTGATATACAGTGATGATTGAAAGAAAGGCTTGGGTTGTGTACTCATGCAAAATGATAATGTGATAGCATACACCTCACGACAGTTAAAGATCCATGAGCAGAACTACCTGACGCATGATCTAGAGCTGGAAGCCAGGATTTTTTCCTTGAAAATCTTGCGGCACTACCTTTATGGAGAGAAGTGTGACATATACACCGACCACAAGAGCCTAAAGTATATATTCACACAAAAGGAGCTCAACATGCGTCAAATGATATGGTTAGAGCTAATCAAGTATTACGATTTCTCTATTCACTATCATCCTGGAAAGGCGAATAAGGTAGCTGATGCTCTAGGAATAAAAGAACCTTCTACTCTATCCATGTTGCGGATTTAGAAAGACCATATCTTCATGGATATGAAAAGAATGGATTTGGAAATCATAAGGGCATGGGATACATCCTACCTTGCCCAAATGATTGTGCAACCATCCATCCAAGAGAAGATTAAGGAAGCACAAAGGGGTGATGTGGAGATACAAAAGAGGGTGAATGCAGTAAAGGAAGGGAAGCTGCAAGAGTTCCATATCGAAGATGATGGTGTGATTCGGTTTGGAATGCGGCTTTGTGTGCCTTCATCACCCGAGATAAAGAAGGAGCTATTGGATAATGCACATAGCTCCACTTTCTTTATCCATTCTGGGAGTACCAAGATGTACTGTGATCTCCAGGAACACTTTTAGTAGGATAATATAAAGAAGAAGATTGCGGAATATATATCAAGGTGCTTGGTATGTCATCAAGTTAAAGCAGAGCGACAAAAGTCCAAGGGTATGATGCATTCATTACCTATACCCATGTGGAAATGGGAAAACGTTACTATGGACTTTGTCATGGGTCTCCAGAGGACATCAAAGGGAAATAATGTGATATGGGTTGTGGTTGACCGACTCACTAAGACCGCCCATTTTATCACTATTTGGGAAGATATCTCCCTTGTTCAACTTTCAAAGATATATGTGAAGGAAGTGGTGAGATTGCACAGTGTTCCACTCTCAATTTTCTCTGACTGTGATCCAAGGTTCACATCTATGTTTTGGAGGATCCTTCAACATGCTTTGAGTACTGAATTAAATTTCAGCACGACCTATCACCCCCAAACTGATGGGCAGTCTGAAAGGACTATTCAGACGTTTGAAGATATGCTAAGAGCCTACTCTCTTGAATACAAAGGTGGTTGGGATTAGAATCTCCCATTGGTGGAGTTCTCATACAACAATATCTTCCACTCGAGTATTCATATGGCTCCGTATGAATCTCTTTATGGGAAGCGATGTAGAACTCCAACCTTTTGGGATGAAGTTGGAGAAAGAAAGATACTTGGGCCCGATCTTGTTCAAGAGATGACAGAGAAGGTTCAAGTCTTCCAGAACACATCAAAGCTGCTCAAAGTCGGCAAAAGAGCTATGTTGACAATCGTCAAAGGTACTTGGAGTTCGACGTTGGAGATAAAGCCTTCCTTCGAATTTCTCCATGGAAGAGAGTCATGCGATTCAGAAAGAAAGGGAAGCTAAGCCCAAGGTATATTGGCCCCTTTGAGATCCTTGACCGCATAGAAGTCGTGGCCTATTATCTTGCACTTCCACCGAATATGTCTCAAGTTCATGATGTGTTTCATGTATCACTACTGAGGAAGTACATACCATACCCCTCACATGTACTAAACTCAGACATGGTGCAGCTGGAAGATGGTCTCTCCTATGAGGAGAAGCCAGTAAAGATTCTAGATCAGAGAAATAAGGTTCTACGCAACAATACTACCCATCTTGTCAAAGTTTTGTGGAGGAACCATAAGTTTGAGGAAGCAACTTGGGAACCAGAAGAGGCAATGAAGGAGAAACACCCTCACCTGTTTGTGTAAAGTGAAATTTCGGGGGCAAAATTTCTTAAGGGGGGAAGAATCTAACGACCCAAAGTTTTTCAATGGAAATTCCCCTCTTATATTTATGTCATAAAATAACATGAAATCACAACATAATGAAATACTAAGTGATAAGTGACCTTTAAACATAAGTTTTTCACTTCTGTGTTTGGAATTTTGAAAATCTGACATACACGGTTGTGTTCAAGATGATTTTTGGATTCTAATGAAACAAAAATAATTTTTGGTGAATAGTGAACTACCCTTATGAATAGAAACATACTCTTATGAATAGTAATATAACCCTTACGAATATTAAATCATCCAACATAAGAGTAAAATTACATATGAATAATTAAAAAAAATTAGACATCTTAGAAGGTGACAATTTGACCTTAGTAAACGTTTTGGTATTTTGTAAGTCATAAATAATTAATTATAACTAATTAATTAATTTTAAAGAATATTTATTTCCCTAAAATGTATTTATAAATTATTGAATCAATTTCTTATAGTTATTAGATAATTTTATAAGACCCTGCGTAATTTTTGAAAGCACCATAAAATCAGTTTTAATCTTAAAAACTGTTTTTTAAGTAAATTATGATTTTAATTAAATATTAAATTAATAATATTTAGAAATTTATTTTTGAAAAATTGACTTCATTTTGGGATTCTAAATGTTAAAAAATGGTTGGGGTAAATTTTTGGGATTTTTCTGAGATACTTGAATTTTTGATGAATAGTTAAATACCGTAATTTACAAAATAAGCTAAATAAGCTAATTATAGGGTCATATGTGATGTTCTGATGGTGTAAGCCCACTTGGTTCTGGATTAAATTATAAAATTACTATTATTGGTCGTTAAAGACTCACTATTCATTTTCTTAGGGGAAATTAATAAACTAATGAATTTTATATTAAGGAAACCCCTCTCCCCTCCACTATAAAAGCCACACTTCACACCCTCATTTCCTCACACCTCCCAAGCTCCAAGACTTCACTAAACTCTACCCAAAAACCTTACCTATCCCCTTCCCCACGTCCAATATCTACTGGTCTCATCAAAATACCAATATTAGGCCCTTAAGGAGGCTCGCAAGAGGAGGATTCTAGAGGTAATTTCCCTCCCTCTCCTCCTTTAATTTCCTTTCAAGTTCAAGTTCATTTCTTGATCTATCCCCACCTATCTTCATCCAAATTGTATTGTAACTCCTGTATTATACATATACTATAATTTTATGATTATAATGGGATATTATATCATCCAAAACTCTTTCACTCTTCCTTTTATTTTATTAAAGAGAACGTTGTTCATAAGGTGTTAATTTATCACATTCAAGAACGACATGCTTTATTCTTCCATTTATACCTTCATATCTGGTCATGAAACCATTTTTATGGTTGAAACAGAATATTTTATATTCATTATGTTCTATTTAAAGTTCTGTAAATAATATATGGCCATATTACTAAGTGATAAGTTAAAACAAGTTTGTTGTGATCCAAAAACCGCCCAAATTGACCCAAATAACCATCACTTGATTCTTATCTAATGATTCATCCACATGGATCTAATATAATTCATTATAAGATCATTAAAACTTTTGTAATATAATTAATGACATTTAATATCATTTCTGTATGTTTACTCGTGTTCTACCCAAACTTCAATTTAAGAATACAAGTGAACCACCCACGAAAAACCATAAAAACAAACATCCCCAAACAATGTTTTTAAACTCCATAAGTCATCAAAAGGAACATAATATGACATAAGTAAACCATAATAAACCCTATTAATGTAAACATGGTTCTTGATTTTTAATTAATGAATATAATTTCATTATATAGGACATTAAAATAGAAGGAAGCATTTGGGTACAAGGTAAGGGGAAATCTCGAACCCAATTTTCTTCCTTCGGGTTCTCCCTCTTTCACTCCATTTTTGATATCGTTACTCCTTAAAGATACTTTGTTCGTCATTGTCTTTAATTTTCTAGGATATACATGTTTTTCACTGATTTTTATGTCAAACCAAGTGTTTTCCAAAATAACTCCTCTTTTAAGAACACCCCTTTTACTTCTCACTCAAAGTGGACGGTTATTGTAACATGTACGTTATTCCCTGTTTCTTTTGAGAACCCAAAGATTATAAATGTGTTATTATGAGATGAAACCCATTCCATTCCATGGGTGAGTTATGTACATTTTTTATATGTGTTCTATGTGGAAATAATGATGATGATAATGTTATGATGTGACGGGTGCGCCCAGAATTATATAGCGCAATATGAATGTTTAAATGTGACGGGTGTGCCCGGAATTATATAGTTCTCCAATGCTTTGGGTAAAGTGATGAATCTCATGAGTAAATGTGAAATTATGTGTGAACAAGATGATATCCTGGTTCACAAGTATGTGTGGTAGTTAACCACTAAGACATGATGTTTTATTTTTATGCATTGCCACATTTCAAGTCTTTTATTTATGCTCCTCTCATGTTCATGATCTTTTGCCTATGTTATGATTATGCTCACCCCATGATATATTTTTCTTATCTATAATCTTACTGGGCTTCTAGATCACCCCTTTTGATGTATATCCTCAGGTGTCTATATGTACTAAGGATAGGAAAAGTTCCAATAAGAAGCTAGAGAAGAAGAAATTAAATAAATGTTTATGCTTGATATTGTATTTGTTATGTGTGGTTCTAGTTTTCCCAAGGCACTAAACATTTGGATCCTATATGTGTAATACTATTATGATGTTTATCTTTAAAATGATGTAATAGTAATGTAAGAAAATGCAGGGTCTCTATATGCATCCCCCCCCCCAAGGCAGACCCTAGACACCCCCCCCCAAACCCTGGACACCCCCCAAACAAACCCTGGAAAATGTTAAGACGGTATGGGTCTGAGTATTATATACTCTAATATACCAAACGTAGGGCTGAATAAGAATGAGATTCTCAGATACAGTAGAGGGGTGAATTGTACCTTTTAAAAATTCCTTTAGGAAATTTTTAGGATAACCAAAATTCACAACACCTCTATGAGTACTAAAGACTTTCTAGATTCTAGAATAGTGATTCTGAAAATGGAACTTAACAAAAGTTACAAAGATTAAGATTCTACCTTAAAGCATGTAGAATCTAACTAAATCAGAGTACAAGTAAGGAAGTATAAGAAAGTTATACTTTCTTTAACAATAAAAAATGAAGCGGAAAAAAAAGTAGTAAAACTACAAGTAACAAACAATAACTCTTTTAACCCAAAAAGAAGGGTATCCAACAACCCTGGATAAGAGGTCCCTTGATTTATACTTTCAAGAAAGTCTGTCTTACCCACACCAGGGTAATACATCAATACGAAGATCGAATTCTGTCTTGTTATCCCTGCAATCCCTAAACTATCAGGTAGTTGGAACCTTTTTCTTCCTTAGAAAGGAAGCCCTCAACTTCAAGGTGTTAGAACCTATTTCTTCCTTTCCCCGGAAGCCATCGATTGTAATCACCAACAATCAGAGTCACACAAAGCAAGTATTCACAAGGAAAAGTTTGAACAAGCCATTCAAACTTTATACACGAATCTTTGAGAGTTGATAAGAGCCTGTCTCTCTAGAAATCACTTTAGGAATTTTTGATCACCAAAATTCCAAAAGTATCAAAAGTTTCGAACACTTTCAAATGAGCTCCTATTTATAGGAGAATCTCCAATGGTCAGCTCCCTCTTCCAACGGTCATATTTCTCTTTGAATTTAGGAGGGACCTGTACACGTGTCGCTCAACCAATGGATAGTCAATAACTGAAAGCACGACATCGTTTTGTAATGAAACAAGTGTTAGCATAAGAAAAACTGAATTTAGGAATGTAAGAAAATAAAAGTTAGGAGTCTAATCAAAATGGAATTCGGAGTCTATAATAAATAGATATTCGGATTTTGTTTTGTAGGAATTTGGAACCTGAATTCTGTAGAATTCCAGAGTCTGAATTTATAAGGAAATTTGGAGTTTGGTTTTACTAGAAATCAGAATCTGAACTTACAGAGTTCGGAGTCGAACTCATAGAAGTTCATACTCGAACTAGTAGAAGTTTAGAGTCTAACTCATAGAAGTTCAGAGTCGAACTAGTATAAGTTTGGAGTCAAACTCATATAATTTCAGAGTCTAACTAGTAGAAGTTCGGATACGAAATCATAGAAGTTCAGAGTCGAACTCATAGAAGTTCGGAGTTGAACTCATATAAGTTCGGAGTCGAACTCATAGAATTTCGGAGTCGAACTCATAGAAGTTCGGAGTCGAAATCATAGAAGTTTGAAGTCCATAATTCGGAGAGGAACCTTATGAGAGTTCGTATCTAGAATTCGGAATGAAACTTTATGAGAGTTCGTATCCATAATTCGGAGTGGAACCTTATGAGAGTTCGTATCCAGAATTCGGAATGGAACTTCATTTGAGTTCATATCCAGAATTCAGAGTGGAACTTTATTAGAGTTCGTATCCAGAATTTAGATCCTAAAACAGAATGCTTCATATCTAATTATTATATGATTCTGAGGTTTTAGGTATGAATCCTATTTTTATACTTAAGAAAAATATTGATATGTATAAGGAAATATAGGTAAAGGTAAATTTCCTTATGGAAAGAAATTTTCCTTAGAGAAGTAAAATATAGATTTTCTTAAGTATAAGGTGTTTGTGATTTTCAAAACAAGAAGGAATGGAAAAGTCATAAAGAAAACCTTATTGACTCAACAATCTCCCTTTTTTTGGAAAGCACAAACAACCCTTCGAAAAAGAATATAAGGACTTTGAAAAATTTCTGTAGACTTTGAAATTAAAACTTATCTCCCTTTGTTCATAGATGATAGTGAATAAAACTAACTCCCCCTTAGGTTTTAGAACTCTAAGGATTGTATTATGAATTTCCAGAATGGAATTTTCATTATCATAGGAATTAAAAACTTCTTAATGAGAAACTCCCCCTTACTTAAGGATATTCCTTCACTTAGAAATTTTTCTTCTCCATTTTAGATTTTTCTCCCCCCCCCCTTTGAGTAGTTCTTTTTCCTTCTCCCCCTTTGTGATTTTAAAAAATAATTGAGGGAATGGAAAAGAAATAATGTACCTGAAACATTAGTAAAGACATAAAAGATACAACCAACCAAAAATTTCATTAGAGTTGAAATAATTTTTACAAGGAAAGATAAATGCAAAAAAAGATCAGATTGAGTCTATTTGTCTTCCTTTTCCTTCAGGATTAGCTTATTTAACACGGTTTTTAGCTTCTTCAAATCTTTCTGATCCTCATCAGATTGCTTCTCCAAAGCTATGATCCTTTCTTATTGAGCTTTCAAGACTTCTGTCTGAGCCTTCATGGCCTCTTCCTGCATCTTCAGCAACTCATCTTGCTTTTCCAGCTTCTCTTTAAACTCAATCTGGAAATCTCTTTCCCCATTCCAGTTCTGAGCAACCGAGTTAAGCTTCCCATTTAAATCTCTGACCTGTTGATTCTGATAATTTTTCTCAATGTTCAGCTTATCCTAAAGATTCGTAATCTTGGAATCCTCAATGTCAAAATCATCTTTAACATCATTCTGAAAACTATCAAACTCAGCCAAGTCATCATCAACTTTCTTAGAACACAAAGTGATTTTTCTGCATGATTTCCTATGAACATCATAATTAATAAAAAAAACTATGATCTACTTCAATCTTCACACACTTATCCATCACCATAGATAAGGATTCTGACTTCTGATTCAGACTGTGTTGATGCATCTGGCATCTGGAGTCTATGGTGGGAAATACTGGAATTGTGTTCACCAACTTTTTCAAAGACTCAACAATAAAGTCATGACCTAGTGCTGATGATTCTAAATCACACACTTTGCTTAGGGTTTGTTCTTATTCAATTTCTACCAGCTTTTTTCTAGAGGAACCACAAACCTCCTTCTTTCTTATAACATCTTTTGTTGGGTATCCATAATCACTTTCTTCTCCTTATCAACTTTTGGAATTTCTTTATTCGGAGATTCTTCTTCGCTTTCAAATACTTGAACAATCTTATCTTCATCTGGTTTCTCCTTATCTACTCCTCCCTCAAGAAAATGTTTCTCAAAGCTTTCTTCCGTAGACAACTCATTTTATTTTTCTTCTTCCTCGACATCATTTTCCTTAACCTCTTTGTCATATTCCTTTCCTAAAGTGACTAGCTTTGAGGATTCAACTTTTTCTTTATAATCCTCAACTTGTTTAATCAAGTCATCCAGATCATCACTTCCTTCTTCTACTTCTTCTTCTTCTTAAATTTCTTCAACAACATCTTCCTATACTTATTCACCAGCTTGTTTCACTACTTCTTCAAAAACTTGTTTCCCTTTAGACTTTTCCGGAGTGAAGTAGTTCTTCCCAGGGGTCTCTGGTAATGGTTGGACATCCAAAGTTTCCGGAATGGGAATCTTCTCAGAGGCTACTTCTGTATCTCTCAACATATATTTAACAACTTCGGCTTCAGACATCTTTTTCTTCATCGTCTTATCTTTTTCTACATTCTCAAGGTATTAATTCATCTTCTCCCTTAAGGATTTTGCTTCAGCATGGTCTAATCCGAACTGAGGGTCCCCTTCCTTCCTTTTCTCCTTATTTTCCCTCCACTTAGCAACCACTTCATCTGGATATGCTTTCTGTTTTTTCGTTTTGGGAGGTACGGACGGGGTTTCCTTAGCTTCGGGAGTCTTTTCTACAATAACCACTTCTTTAAATTTCCTCTTCTTAGAAACCTTTTTCACTAGCTCAACCTTCTCTAAATTTTCCAGAGCGACTTCTGCCTCCTCTTCTGGCAGATCGTAGAACTCACTTGATTCTTTTGAAAAAACATCTTTCATCCTCTTTAAGGTGTCATCACATATCAGCATCACCTTACAAATTCTCGCCTTGGAGGTGCAAGAAACTTTGAACGAATCAAGACAAAGAATAATAATCTTTGAGATAAGAGAAGGATACATAATGATTTGAGCCTTTAAATCTCCATTCTTGATATTCTGAACTGTAATAAGAACGTGCCTCATCAAATTGATCTTTCTTAGATTTACCAAGAAATCAAAGATGTAGATATCACTCTTCTTTAGGTTATCCTTATCTCATATTCTTGGAATAAAAAATCCTTGAACCCACAACTGGAGAATCCAGTTGTTGGTGGAGAGATGAGAAATCATTTATGTTTTATCATCTTTGAGGCCAAGGAATTTCATTGCCTTCACTTTGCTAAAACTTCCTTTCACATCCGGTATCTTATGTGAACAAAATTATGTTTCACCATCATATGATAATCCAACCAAGTTTTCAGCCTTGGTGTAAGAAAGCTTGTAAGTATTCCCATAAGACTTGAAAGAAAATGTTTCTCTGCCATCTTCTTTATAGAAGGAAACAGACTCATAAAATTCAACAAGAAAATATGTATAAACAACATCCAGACCCACTGGTTTTGATACACAAAAATCTTCCCAACCATTGAGTTTCATATTCTTTGAAATTAGAGAATCATACTCACTGAAGAAATCCAAATGGACTAACCTCTCCCTGTAGACTAACCATTTTGAGATTGGCTTCATAGAATACATATCTTGGGAAGTAGCTTCTACAGACATTCGGAATGGAGGAGCACTGAAAGATTTGGCACGACCTTTAAGAGCTAAGGCAGAGCTTCAACATGTGAAAGCTTAAAATCAATGTGGGACACAAAATGGGTGCTCTTTATATAGGCGATGGAGGTGACCTTTCACCTTCCAAAATCAATCTAATGGTTGAGAACTTCTCTGATCTGATCTGACAGTTGAAATCATACCCATAAGGAAAACATGAATACGTTCTTTTGAGGTTTTAACAAAAACATTCGGATTTAAGTAGAAATGAATCTGATAAAATTTAAAAGAAAATAAACTACTAGAAACTAAAAACGATTACGAAAACTTGAGTAAGGAAAACATACCTTTCAGATTTTCTAGGAAAATTATTCGTAACTGGTAATATTCTTCTTGAAGGAAATTTGACTATGAAAAACTCACTATAAAGAACTCATTACGAAAATGCCAGTACGAAAACTTCATTATGAAAAAGCCAGTATGAAAACTTCATTACGAAAAATCCAGTACAAAAACATCATTACGAAAAATTCAGTACGAAAACATCATTATGAAAAAGCCAGAATGAAAACTTCATTACGAAAAATCTCAGTAAAAAAATTTCATTACAAAAATTCTCAGTATGAAAATTTCATTACGAAAAATCTCAGTACGAAAATTTCATTATGAAAATTCTCAGTACTAAAATTTAATTAAGAAAAATCTTAGTACAAAAATTTCATTATGAAAATTCTTAGTACGAAAATTTAATTACTAAAATTCTTAGTACAAAAATTTCATTACGAAAATTCTCAGTACGAAAATTTCATTACAAAAATTTTCAGTACAAAAATTTCATTACGAAAATTCTCAGTATGAAAATTTTATTACGAAAATTCTCAGTACGAAAATTTCATTATGAAAATTCTCAGTATGAAAATTTCATTATGAAAATTCTCAGTACGAAAATTTTATTACGAAAATTCTCAGTTAGAAAATGTCATTACGAAAATTCTCTGTAAGAAAATTTCATTAGATCCGAAAAGGAATCTGTTAAATATTGATGAGTTGAACCAAATATAATTTCATCAATATAAATTTGAACAATCAAAACATTTTTCTTATCTTTCTTTATAAAAATGGTTGGATCTGCATTTCCCTTAACATAGTTATTTTGAAGAAAAAAGCCTGTAAGTCTATAATACCAAGCTCCTGGGGCTTGTTTAAATCCATACAAAGCTTTGGTAAGTCTAAAAACATGATCAGGATGTTTTGTATCTTTAAAACCAAGAGTTTGTTAAACAAAAACTTCCTATTGAACATAACCATTACTGAAATTACATTTCACATCTATTTGAAAAAGTTCAAAATTGAATAATGCTGCAAAGGAAAGTAAAATGCGAATAGATTCAAGTCTATCTACTGTAGAATAGGTTTCTTCATAGTCTATTCCTTCTTGTTGATTATAGCCTTTAGCAGCCAATCTAGCTTTATTTCTAACGATGACTCCATTTTCATTACTCTTATTTCTGAAGACCCATTTTACTCTAATAACAGAATTTTCCTTAGGTCTTTCAACTAAGTTCCAGACTTTATTCCTTTCGAATTCATTTAGTTCATCTTGCATGGCTTTTATCCAATCATCATCACCTAAATCTTTATTAGTTCTTTTTGGTTTCAATTGGGAAAGTAATGATAGATGTTCTACTTCATTTCTTAAGGAACTTCTAGTCCTTACAGGTTGATTCACATCACCAATGATAATATCACTGAAATGATTCTTTAGAAACGACTTATTTGGGTTTTGTAAAACCTGTTCATCAACATAGGGTAAAAAGACTTCTGGGGTAAATGTTTCAGAAGTATCTTCATTTACATTTTCCTTATCAGAAGGATTTTCTATTAATGGTTGATAATCAGTTTTTGAAAACACATCCGAGGATGTAGGTTGAAGTTGTTTGAAAACAAAGAGATTAGTTTCATCAAATTTGACATGTACTGTTTCTTCAATAGTACAAGTGTTTTTGTTAAAAACTCTATAAGCCTTAGAAGTTGTGGAGTATCCTAAGAAAATTTATTCATCAAATTTTGGTTTGAATTTGTGTAAGTTATCTTTAGTATTCATAATGAATACTTTGCGTCCAAAAACCTTAAAGTATGAAATTCTAGGTTTTCTACCATTCCATAACTCATAAGGAGTTTTATTAATAAAAGGTCTAATCAAAACTCGATTTATAGTATAACAAGAAGTACTTACAGCTTCAGCCCAAAAATGTTTGGCAACCGAATACTCACTCATCATGGTTCTAGTTATCTCTTAAAGAATTCTATTTCTTCTTTCAACAACACAATTTTTTTGAGGTGTTCTGGGTGCTGAGAAGTTGTGAGTAATACCTTTCCTACTACAAAAAGTTTTAAAATCGGAATTTTAAAATTCTCCTCCATGATCACTATGAATAGGTTTCAATGGAATGTTTTTCTCATTTTTGACTTGGGCTATAAAACTTTTAAAATATGAAAAAGCTTCAGTCTTCTTTGCTAGAAAATAGACCCATGTAAATCTAGTGTAATCATCAACTAAGAAAAATACATAATACTTTCCCCCAATGATTCCAGTTTGTGTAGGACCAAAAAGATCCATGTGCACCAATGCATTAGTTGTTGAGACTTCACCAATTGATTTAAAACTTAATTTATGTTGCTTTCCATATTGACAAAGTTCACAAACTTTTGAAGAATCAAATCTATGTTCTGGTAGATCCTTAACTAGACCTTTCCTAGAAAGTTTGCATAAGTTCCTAAGGTTACAGTGTCCTAACCTTCTATACCACAACCAAGAGTGATCTTCCATTGCACTAAGGCAAGGTAAGTCTCAGCTCCTATGGTCTTATAAGTTTAGTGTGTAAACATTCTCTTGCCTATGGGCAGAAAGAATAAACTATTCCTTGGAATTGTGTACTAGGCACTTATCATTCCTAAAATTCGCAAGGTATCCTTCATCACATAATTGACATATACTAATGAGGTTGTGCTTAAGACCTTTAACAAACAAAACATTTGAAATATGGGTTTTTTCAATAAGAACAATGTTACCTATACCAATAATTTCTCCCTAAGCATTATCTCTGAAAGTTACTTTTCCTCCTTTCGTCTTTATAATCTTTTCAAAATAGATTTTATTACCAATTATATGTCAGGAACATCCACTATCCATGTATCATATATTGTTGTTGGTACTTTCCCTATTTTCTTGAAAAATAGGAAAAAGTTAGGTTCTTAGAATCCAAAATTTCTTAGATTCAGAATTATTAGACAACAAAATTTTGGGTATCCCCATTTGTTTAGAAAAATATTCTTTATGAAACCCAAGATATTGAACTCTATTCAAGGAATAGTTTTTCTTCCAATTCCTACCACTTTGACACTTAGTGAAAAAAGGGGCTCTGGAAGGAATAAAATAGATGTTTTTGAATACTGGTTTTTGGTGAGTATAACCTACTCTAGTAGTGTTTCCTTGAGGTTTAATTTGAGAATACATCTTTTCAAAATTTTCTTTCCTAGAGGTAAATTTTGCAGGAAGCTTCTTAAGAGAAAATATTTCAGATTTTAGTCGGATGACTGAATTCCTATCCTCAGGAATCATTTCCTTAGAGTTAGATTTTTTCCTGAAAGTATTTTATCTTTAAAATAGCATTATTAAGATCTTTAGAAAGTTCTTCCTTAACAGAATTTTCTTTCTCATGGTCTTTATAAATTTTTTCTAAAAGCTCTTCTTTATCTATAAGATTTGTAGTAAGATCTGAAATCTATTTTGTAAGAATTCCTTCCCTAGTATTTTCCTTGTCTAATTTTTTTGAAATTTTACAATTCTTTGCTTCAAGTAACTTGGAAAATCTAGATACTTCTTCATATGAAGGTTCTTCATTTTCTGACGATGGTGTATCATCATTTGAAGTACTATTTTCGGAATAGTAATTATTATCAAGAGATAAATTTGTTAAATCCTGGGCAGAGAGTACCTTATCCATAAGACATGTATGTGGAAAAGAATAATTATCAATGAATCCCATATTATTTTGAGCTGATGAATCATATTCAGAAGATTCACTTTCTGAAGAGTATCCACAGCTACCACTCCTAGTAGTATTATCTTTCAGACTTTTCTTAGCTTTAGCTTTGTAAAACTTCTTTATGTTCCTTTCATGATGCCTTTCTTTTCTTTCTTTCTTCTTGAGCAAAGGATAATCTGGTCCTATGTGACCAGATCTCTTACATTCATAGAATGTTACTTATGAATCTTTCTTATCTTTCCTTTCCTTCTTCTTATACTTGGATTGGGAATTTCTTTGTCCAACTATCTTGTTAATCCTTCGAGCAAGATTAGCTAAATCATTTTCTGAGATTTCACTTTCACTAGATTCTGATTGAATAATAACCTTCTTAGATTTGGATCTAGCAACTCTCTTAGGAGTCTTAGCTTTCATGTGATTTGAATTTGTAGTAAAAGCAACACTACCATTCCCATTCTTCTTCATTATGATGTCAGCATCTCTCTTCATTCTAGTCTCATGTTAAAGAAGATATCCAAATAGTTCATCAAGAGAAATTTGAGTAACCTTTATATTCTCATCAATAGCAGTTCTCTTTGATTCCCACTCATTCGGCATGATATCTATGATCTTGTCAACAAGGGCTTCATCATCTAGAACTTTCTCTCCCATATATTGTAAGTTGTTCACGATAGTCATGAATCTCTGTTGCACCTTTCAAATTGGTTCTCCATAAGGAAAATTAAAACCATGATACTCAGATATCAACATAGATCTTCTGGTCTCAATCACTTTAGATGTACCAAAATGTGTAACTTCAAGTTTCATCCATATACAGTTAGTTGTTTCACAAGAAGAAACTTGGTTATATATGTTCCTAGTCATTGAACATAGTAAAGTATTGTGTACCTTATGGTTGAGTTGGTAATCATGATTTTCTTGATTAGTAAAAGCACTTACTTCCTTGTCAAGAATGTTATATCCTCCAGTAATCATAACAAAGTTATCTAACCTAGTATTGATAATGAAAGTCTTCATACGATCTCTCTAATATTCATAATCATTACCATCAAAAAATTGGTGGTCTTGTAGGATTTAGGTTGTCAAAGGATCCAATATTTATACCTGCAATCCTTAAGAAAATATTTGGCACACAAACTTATTAGTAGTATGAGTTTGTAAACAAGAGGAAATATTCTAATAAAAAAATGTATCTCTAATGAAAGTGTGAATCCGGACTATGAGGCTGAAAAATATGAATCCGGAAATATGAATCTGAATGTTCAATTCCAAAAAATATGAATCCGGAAAATGTGAATCAGAGAATTTTTTTCTGAATCTAATCGTGAGATTAATTCAGACTGAAACAAACACTTTGATACCAATTGTTAGGATGGTATGGGTCTGAGTATTATATACTCTACTATACCAAATGTAGGATCGAATAAGAATGAGATTCTTAGATACAAGAGGGGGTGAATTGTACCTTTAAAAAAATAGGAAATTTTTAGGATAACCAAAATTCACAACACCTCTATGAGTACTAAAGACTTTCTAGATTCCAAAATAGTGATTCTGAAAATTGAACTTAACAAAAGTTAAAAAGATTAAGATTCTACCTTAAAGCGTATAGAATCTAACTAAATCAGAGTACAAGTAAGGAAGTATACAAAAGTTATACTTTCCTTAAAAATACAAAATGCAGCAGAAAAAAAGTAGTAAAACTACAAGTAACAAACAATAACGCTTTTAACCCAAAGAGAAGGGTATCCAACAACCCTGGTTAAGAGGTACCTTGATTTATAATTTCAAGAAATTCTGTCTTACCCACACCAGGGAAAGCCCTCGATACGAAGATCGGAGTCTTTCTTGCTATCCCTGCAAGCCCTAAACTATCAGGTAGTCAGCACCTTTGTCTTCCTCAGCAAGGAATCCCTCAACTTCAAGGTGTTGGAACCTCTGTCTTCCTATCCCCAGAATACCTCAATTGTAATCACCAATAATTGGAGTCGCACGAAGCAAGTCTACACAAGGAAAAGTTTGAACAAGCCGTTCAAACTTTCTGTATGAAGCTTTGAGTGTTGATAAGTGCCTCTCTCTCTAGAAATCACTTCAGGAAGTTTTGATCACCAAAATTCCAAAAGTCTCAAAAGTTTTGAACACTTTAAAATGAGCTCCTATTTATAGGAGAAGCTCCAACAGTCAGCTCCCTCGTCCAATGGTCATATTTCTACTTGAATTTCATAGGGACCTGTACACGTGTCACTCAACCAACAGTTAGTCAATAACTGAAAGCACGACATCATTTTGTAATGAAATAAGTGTAATCATAACCAAAACTGAAGTTCGGAATGTAAGAAAATAAAAGTTCAGAGTCTAATCAAAATGGAATTTGGAGTCTATAATAAAGAGATATTTGGATTCTGTTTTGTAGGAATTCGGAACCTAGATTCTGTAGAATTCCGGAGTCTAAATTTCTAAGGAAATTCGGAGTCTGGATTTAATAGAATTCAGAATCTGAACTTACAGAGTTCGAAGTCAAACTCATAGAAGTTCAGAGTCTAACTACTAGAAGTTCAGAGTCAAACTCATAGAATTTCGGAGTCAAACTAGTAGAAGTTCGGAGTCGAACTCATAGAAGTTAGGAGTCGAACTAGTAGAAGTTTGGAGTTGAACTCATAGAATTTCAGAGTCGAACTCATAGAAGTTCATAATCGAACTTATATAAGTTCGGAGTCGAACTCATAGATGTTTAGAGTCGAACTCATAAAAGTTCAGATTCGAACTCATAGAAGTTTGGAGTCGAACTCATAGAAGTTTGGATTCCATAATTCAGAGTGGAACCTTATGAGAGTTTATATCTAGAATTCGTAATGGAAATTTATGGGAGTTCGTATCCAGAATTCGGAGTGGAACCTTATGAGAGTTCGTATCTAGAATTCGGAATGGAACTTCATTTTAGTTCATATCCAAAATTCAGAGTGAAACTTTATTAGAGTTCGTATCCAGAATTCGGATCCTAAAACAAAATGCTTCATATCTAAGTATTATATGATTCCGAGGTTTTAGGTATGAATTTTATTTTTATACTTAAGAAAAATATTGATATATATAAGTAAATATAGGTAAGGGTAAATTTCCTTAAGGAAGGAAATTTTCCTTAGAGATGTAAAATATAGATTTTCTTAAGTATAAGGTGTTTGCGATTTTCAAAACAAGAAGGAATGGAAAAGTCATAAGGAAAACCTTATTGACTCAAAGGAACCCCCCCCCCCCCATACCCTGTATGCCCCCCAGACAGACCCCCACCCCAAGATAGACCTAGACCTCCACTCCCCTGGATAGCCCCCCCCACTCCTGGACACCCCCTCAGACCATGGATAACCCCCCAGACAGACCCCCCTCCCCCCCAGACGCTGGACACCCCCTAGGACAGACCTTGGACAGACCCCCCCCCCCCCCCCAAGATAGACCCTGGACACCCCCTCACCATGCCCCTCCCCCTTCCATCCCCCCTTCTAGTCCCCCCCCAAGACAACTACCCCTCCCCCTGCCAGTCCCCCTTCCATCCCACCACCACCACCTGCCATCCCCCCACCCCACCTACCATCCCCCCACCCCTGCTTTCACCCCCCCACCCCTGCCAGCACCCCCCCCCCACCCCCTACCAGTCCCCCTGCCATCCCCCCCCCCACATGCCAACCCCCCCCCCCAAAGATAGACCCTAGACACCCCCTCACCCTACCCCTCCCCATGCAAGTCCCCCCGCCCCTCCCCATGTGAGTCCCCCTGCCATCACCCCCCCCCCCACCTTCCATCCCCCCCACCCCCTGCCACCCCCCCATTGTTAAACCAAGGATCTTGGTCCCTAATAAAACTTTAAAAACCATGGAAAATAGACTGTACATCCATAGTTAATAACCATGTAAATTGATTCCTACCCATCTATACTTAGTCACAAAATGTTTCCATAATAGCTTCACCTTATAGCAGTACTCACATTCTCTAGATACAAGCAAAAAAAACAACACATTCCCAATAAAACTGAACTCAAGCATAATACAATATATATCATAAGAATTCAAACTCTCTCCAATATAAAAAATATAAAATTTCAATATCAATATCATCATAATAAAAATAACTATTTGATAAAATTATATGTATATACTGAGAATAAAATTTACATCTGAAATTTACCTCAATATCAACATCACTAGAACCATCATGACCCTCATCATCTCCAATAGAAACACCAACATCATTATCACCTCCTCTCATACCACCACCACCACCACCATCATCATCATGATCATTTAAATATTCATTGGTTTATGCACCTCAATTAGTGTAAGGAGTGAAGAATCCTGATAAACATAATTGTTTCCGACACTTTCACTGGGGCATGCGCATCCGTCCATGGAGGAGGATGCGCTGCTGATGCCCCGCATTCCTGCTTTCCAAAGACGGGCGGCATTCGCTCCTTGTTCAGGGACTTCTGCTCCTTGATCGAAACGGGATGATGGGATGTCGGTTCTTCCTCCTGTGGATTCCTCCTAAGAACTCATCACCTAGTCCGGGTCTCCCTCATAGATTTAATACGTTGTTCGTGAATCTCATTCTTGGTGCCATATCATCATGGACGCCGGTTAATTACACTACTTCCGTCAAGACTTTCCATAGGGTCTTGACATGGTAGCGACCTTTGGTCGGAGTAGACAGCAACATCAGTAATTTCTGGGAATCTCTGGGTGTGTGGACACAGGGGAACCTGTATTCTTCCTCATGAGATGGCATCTCAAGGGTGCATAACCCGAGGCATGTATCTGAGGTTTTCCTCATCTTCTCATGTTTAACACAGGGTATGTTGCAAGATTAACGTCTAGCAGAGACGGTTACACCAAAGGCATGTCATCCGAGGTTTTCCTCAGGCATCTCATGTTTATCACGAGGTAGGCCGCGAGTTTAACGTCTTGCGGAGACGGAATGAGGCTGATCAGGACGTCCCATAGAGACGGATCAGATTGGTATATCGCATAGAGACTGCTATGGTCCCATAGAGACGGATCAGAACTCCCAATGAGGACGGATCCGAGGTGGTGCACTCCCTAGAGGGGAAAAGGGTGATGAATCGGGGTGTACACAGAGGACAGCGACCCGGATATATGATGGGGCTTACACGTGGAAAGAGGCCCATGCTCCGCTAGGAGTAGTGAGGAGGTGGATGGCATGATTCCACCGGGATGTGGCGGCCCGGGTGAGAATCAGGATGGGTGATGGATGGATGAATGAAGCGGAGGGGGAATGAAATGGGACCATCGCAGGGGCGATGGTGAAGTTGGGCTTGATCCTTAAAGAGGCTTCCTACGTATCCTTGTGGCAGAGAATCAAAGTCCGTGTAGTTCGGGATGGTGCCGGTGAACCGACGTGAAGGTGGACCTTGGTCCGATGGGCATCGTCAGTGAACCGACGTGAAGGTGGAACTTGGTCCGATGGACATCGTCAGTGAACCGACGTGAAGGTGGACCTTGGTCCGATGAGAGATGGTCAGTGAACCGACATGAAGGTGGACCTTGGTCCGATGGCCATCGTCAGTGAACCAGCGTGAAGGTGGACCTTGGTTCGATGAGAGATGGGCTTGAACCTCGGGGAGGCTTCCTACATACCATGCCTTGACATGGATCAAAGACTTCGTAGTTCAAAGGGTTTCATCGATGAACCGACGTGAAAGTAGACCTGTGGGTCCACTAATGGTGGGCTTGAACCTTGGGAAGATTTCCTGCGTACCATGCCTTGACATGGATCAAATTCCTCGTAGTTCGGGTGATGGAATACAGTTTAACGTCATGCGGGACGGTAGTGAACCCAGACGTGAATAAACGATGGGCAGTGGGTGTCGGTGAACCGACGTAAATGAGGGACCTTGGTCTCATGGGAGATGGGCTTGAACCTCTGGGAGGATTCCTACGTACCATTCCTTGACATGGATCAAAGTCCTCATAGATCAGATGGTCACAACGGCTTGCCGTCAGACTGAAATGCAGTTCAAAGTCATGTTGTACAAAGGTAGAACTCAACGTGAATTGGATGATGGGTGGACTTGAACCTCGTGGAGGCTTCCTACGTACCATGCCTTGACATGGATCAAAGTCCTCGTAGTTCGTATTGGAGAATACAGTTTAATGTCATGCGGGACGGGGGTGAACCGACGTGAATGAGGTCGGAACGACAGGATGATGGGTTGACTAGAACCTTAGGAAGGCTTCCTACGTACCACACCTTGACATGGATCAAAGACCTCATAGTTCAGGTGGGGCTTTGTCGGCGAACCGACGTAAAAGTGGAACTTGGTCCAATGAGTGGTGATCTTGAACCTCTGGAAGGCTTCCTACATACCACGCCTTGACATGGATCAAAGACCTCGTAGTTCAGGTGGGAATGGGCATGCAGTTTAATGTCATGCAGGACAAAGGGAGGGGCATACAGTTTAACGTCATGCTGGACGAGGGCGAAACTCGACGTGAATGAACAACCAAGCAATATGGCTTGAACCTCATGAAGGCCTCCTACATACCATGCCTTGACATGGATCAAAGTCCCCGTAGTTTGCTATGGGTGAGTCGCAACGGCTTACCATTGGACCGGAATGCAGTTTAACGTCATGCTGGACGGGAATGGGACCCGACGTGAATAGGTGACGGGTGGGCTTGAACCTCATGGAGGCTTCCTACGTACCATGCCTTGACATGGATCAAAGTCCTCGTAGTTCGCTGGGGGTTTTGTCGGCGAATCGACGTGGAGGTGGACCTTGGTCCAATGGGTGGTGGGCTTGAACCTTTGGAAGGCTTCCTACGTACCATGCCTTGACATGGATCAAAGACCTCGTAGTTCAGGTGGGTCGCAACGGCTTTCCATTGGACTGGAATGCAGTTTAACGTCATGCTCGACGGGAATGGGACCCGACGTGAATTGATGATGGGTGGGCTTGAACCTCATGGAGGCTTCCTACGTACCATGCCTTGACATGGATCAAATTCCTCATAGTTCGCTGGGGGTTTTTTCGGCGAACCGACGTGGAGGTGGACCTTGGTCCAATGGGTGGTGGGATTGAACCTCTTGGAGGCTTCCTACGTACCATGCCTTGACATGGATCAAAGACCTCGTAGTTCATAGGTGGGTCGCAACGGCTTGCCATTGGACCGGAATGCAGTTTAACGTCATGCTCGACGGGAATGGGACCCGATGTGAATTGATGACGGGTGGGCTTGAACCTCATGGAGGCTTCCTACGTACCATGCCTTGACATGGATCAAAGACCACATAGTTCTTCTAATGACGGCTTACCGCCGATTGGTTGGTTTCAACGGCTTACTGTTGGATTGAGTCACAACGGCTTACCGCTAGATGGGGTCGCAACGGCTTACCTTTGGATAAGGATGTGAAGGGCTTACCGTTGAATGGGGTCACAACGTCTTACCGCTGGATTGGGATTTCAACGGCTTACTGCTGAAAAAGAGTGACAATAGTGGATGGGGCTTACGCTAGGAAGCTGCCCGGGTGCCGCTATGGAGCGGCAATGGTGAATGGGGCTTACGCTAGGAAGTTGCCCGGGTGCTACTAAGTAGCGGCAACGGTGGATGGGGCTTACGCTAGGAGCTGCCCGGGTGTCGTTAAGGAGTGGCACTGGTGAATGGGGCTTACGCTAGGAAGCTGCCCATGTGCCACTAAGGAGTGGCACTGGTGAATGGGGCTTACGCTAGGAGCTTCCCGGGTGCCACTAAGGAGTGGCACTGGTGAATGGGGCTTATGCTAGGAAGCTTCCCGGGTGCCGCTAAGGAGCGGAAATGGTGAATGGGGCTTACGCTAGGAAGCTGCCTGTATTGTATTCCTCATGTCTGGCCATGAGGGCATCCCAACTCACTAGTGAGTTGAGGCCTTCACTTATGCACTAGTTCACAAGAGGGAAAATGCCAAGGGGCATTGGAATCAGGCCATTGTAATCATGGCATTGAGCATCTTACGCTTAGAGCATAAGGCATCTCATGTTTGGAACAAGAGGTATCCTACATTAGGAACGTAGGGAGAATACTATAGTTTATAGCCTTGTAGGTAGGACTGTTGGCATCTCATTCTAGGAGCATAAGGCATCTCTTTCTTGGAGCAAGGGGCATCCTATCATTTGTTAGATAGGGAGAATACTACAGTTTAGAGTCATGTAGGTAGGACTATTTGCATCTCATGCTAGGAGCATAAGGCATCTCTCGTATAGTGCAAGAGGCATCCTATCATTTGTTATAGGGTGTACTACAGTTTATCGTCATGTAGGTAGGACTATTGACATCTTATGCTTAGAGCATAAGGCATCTCTCGTATAGGGAAAGAGGCATCCTATCATTTGTTAGATAGGGTGTACTACAGTTTATAGTCATGTAGATAGGACTACTGGTGTCTTATTCTTAGAGCATAAGGCATCTCTCGTATAGGGCAAGAGGCATCCTATCATTTGTTAGATAGGGTGTACTACAGTTTATAGTCATGTAGATAGGTCTATTGGCATCTCATTCTAGGAGCATGAGGCATCCCTTATTTGGAGAAAGAGGCATCCTATCATTTGGTAGATAGGGATTACTATAGTTTATAGTCATGTAGATAGGACTGTTGGCGTCTTATGCTTAGAGCATAAGGCATCTCTGGTATAGGGCAAGAGGCATCCTATCATTTGTTAGATAGGGTGTACTACAGTTTATAGTCATGTAGATAGGACTACTGGCGTCTTATGCTTAGGGCATAAGGGATCTCTCGTATAGGGCAAGAGGCATCCTATCATTTGTTAGATAGGGTGTACTATAGTTTATAGTCATGTAGATAGGACTATTGGCATCTCATGATAGGGGCATGAGGCATCCCTTATTTGGAGAAAGAGACATCCTATCATTTGTTAGATAGGGAGTACTACAGTTTATAGTCATGTAGATAGGACTGTTGGCGTCTTATGCTTAGAGCATAAGGCATCTCTCGTATAGGGCAAGAGGCATCCTATCATTTGTTAGATAGGGTGTACTATAGTTTATAGTCATGTAGATAGGACTACTAGGTAGCAGGTGCCTAGAAATGGTTGGTGTTGGGACTTACGCAACGGCGGCCCTTTCTGGTTTAACCTGGCATAGGAGCCAAGTGATCGGGTTTGGAGGAGTTGCCTGAGGAATGGTTCGACTCAAGGTACTCGGGGAATTGATGATGAGAACTCCAACTCACGACATAGGAAACGAACCAAGAGGAAGACATCAACTCAAGGTGTTTCATGGTGTGTGGAGGAGTGTATCAAATCATGGTATTCCATAGGTGGAAGGTGGGAGCGCATATGGGGGCAATGGAAAATCCCGACATCCCGGCCCGAAAAGGTCGCGGTGCGACTCTCCATTTTTCATGGGGGTCTGTGACGGTAGCGAAGGGACCGGCCCGGAGGTCCGGGACCGCAGCTCGGCACTGACCCCGAGCGGGGGTGCGAGGGCGCAGCCCCCGCGGTATGGACCGGTGGGCGCGAAGGTAGTATCCTCGCGAAGGATAGGTCTTCGCGAAGTAGCTTCGCAAAGAATGGCCTCGCGGGGCAAATGGTCTCTCGCGGAGCAAAGGGGTCTCGCGGAGCCTGGTCTCGCGGAGCAACATCGCGGAGCAAAGGGGTCTCGCGGAGCAAAGGGGTCTCGCGGAGCTTGGTCTCACGGAGCAGCATTGCGGAGCAACATCGCGGAGCAACATCGCGGAGCAAAGGGCTCTCGCGGAGCTTGGTCTCACGGAGCAGCATTGCGGAGCATAGGCTCGCGGAGCATGGACTCATGGAGTCTCGGATCGCGGATCAGCAATGCGAAGGAAGCTGCTCGTGGAGCATGGCTTCGCGGAGCTGCAATGCGGAGCTCCGCTCGGCTGCCCAAGGGGCGAAGTGGTCGTGGTCGTCCTCCTTGAGATGGGGGGTGAGCTGGGTATTTATAGGAAAGGGGCGCCGCGAAGCAGAACTTCTGCGCCGCCTCACGAGCTTCGCGGCGCGCTCACGAATCGTCAAATTCGTTCACGGAGAGGTACCGCCTCCGGAGCTTCGCGGCGCACTCGCGAATCGTCAAATTCGTTCACGGAGAGGTACCGCCTCCGGAGCTTCGCGGCGGGCTCGCGAACGTCAAATTCGTTCGCGGAGAGTTACCGCCTCCGGAGCTTCACGGGACCGCGATGCTCGGGTGCTTCGCATCGGTGCTTCGCATCAGTGCTTCGCGAGGGGTCTTCGAGGCGCATCGCAAATGTCAAACGGGTTCGCGGAGCCTCTCGCCTCATTACTTCGTGGCGGCGCTCCGCGATCACGGAGGGGGCTTCGCGAATGGGCTTCACGAACCAGATTTCCAGCCCAACTTCAAACGTCCATACTCCTAATCCATAACTCCGTTCGGGCCCTATGACCTACCAAACCGAAGCTTAAGAAAAGTTCTACGATCCTGGATCGTGTATGGAAGCATTTGGAAAATTTCAGGAACGTGTTTTCCGGGGTCTACAATAATGCATACAAATGAGAACACATTTAATTAATGAAAACATTCAATGTTTATATGGTGATTCATATTACATCATTATGTTACCAATAAAATACTCGGATATACATAATTCATACAAATGAGAAAACATATATTTAATGAAAAAATTGAAATATTCTTGTGTATGAGGATTCGTGAACATAAGATTGAAGAGAAATAAGAAGGATGTTTAGAATATAGTGCAATAGTAAGAGTCTTATAGTCTAAATTGATCAAAATAAGAATGAGAGAGTAATAAAGTTTGGAGATGGTTAAAATATTAAATCATATTTATTTAATGATTCCCCACCCACCTTACACCCCCACCCCCCCCCCACCCCCACCCCCATAGCACCCCACCTGCACCCTCCCCACTACCCTGCAGACCCCCCCCCCCCACACCCCACCTGCACCCTCCCCACTTCCCTGCTAACCCCCCCCCCCCCCCCCCCCGCACCCCACCTACACCCTCCCAAATACCCTGCTGACCCCCCCCCAACACCCCCTTCCCCCCTGAACCTTGAACGCTCCCCCTACACCCTCCCCCTTGCACCCCACCTTCACCCTCCCAATACTAAATAACATGATCATTAATAAACCTCTATTTTTCAAACATCACCTTCAATTGCCTATTCAAAAATCAAAAATCGCCAAAATATGGAAATAAAATAAACTTACATCCACACTTAAATGAGAGAAATAAGTATTAGACATTGTTATTAACCCAGAAAATCCATTCATTGAATGTATAAAATTCCTAAAACTCTTCATGCCTATATCCTTCTTAATTTTCTAGATTGAAACCTCATTTTTTTTAACGCTCTTCTTTTAGAATTCACCTTTATTCTTAGTTTATATAGGTTTATAAATTTTATAAAGTAGAGAATTTTCCTTCATTTATTCTTACTCAATCCCATAACCCCCCCCCACCTCCCCCTGTAGTAGCCCCCCCCCCCAAACCAGTCCCCTCCCCCACAACCATCCACTACCCCCCCCCTGCACCACCCCCACCCTTTCCCCTAGCATGTGCTAGCCCCCTAGCCTGAACCATCCCCCAAACCCCTACACCAGCCCCCCTAACCCCCCTGCACCACCCCCACCCCTTCCCCTGCACCACCCTCACCCCTTCCCCATACTAGCATCCCCGCCCCCAAACTAGTCCCTTCCCCCAAAACCAATCCCTCCCTGAAACCAGTCCCCTCCCCCCAAACCCAGTCCCCTCCCCCCCCCCACCTCCCTAACCCCCCCCCCACACCACCCCCAGCCCCCTAGCCTGCACCAGCCCCCAACCCCCTAGCCTGCACCAACCCCCCCCCCCCCCCCACACACACACACCCTTACACCAGCCCCCCTAACCCCCCTACACCACCCCACCCCTTACCCTGTACTAGCCTCCCCCTCAAACCAATCCCCTCCCCCCAAAACTAGTCCTCCCCCTCCCTAACCCCCCCCCCCTCACCAGCCCCCAACCCCCCCCCCCCCAATTCCTTCTACTTATATTATGCTATAAATATAAATGTGAGCTAAATTGTTATTATTCCTAGTGGTATATGTTGTAATGTATTTTGGGATTACTTACTCAGTTTCATATCTGTGTATCTTTTATTTTATTCCATCTGCTACTCTGATATTACATCCAGTTTGGGTTGTATTGTATTTCATTAAATGCATCATATAGAACTGGTTGTCTTTGTTTCGTATTTAGTAGCTTATTCTAATCTCTAGAAAAATTATCCCCCAATGATATAGTATTCCCCTAAAACATATTAATAGACTTTGGTGTTCTAGGGATTCCACCTAAGGTTAATAACACCTCTTCCCATTCTCAATCTAATAGGTAAGAGGAAGGATGTTACACCGGTGGGAGGAAACTTTATTACACATATGGAAGATAACCTCATCATCTTTGAGGCCTCAATCCCACTATAATCCTTGTTCCAATTATATTTGATTGACTTTAATCTTCTAATTATGTTGGTCTTATTTATATTGATCTAGAAATAGTATGAGTGGTCACTCGAGTACGCAGTTATTAAGAGTGAGGATCTATCTCCCGGAACTTTAGGATATAGGATCACCTAGAAAGAGACTAAAAAGGGGGTATCTATTTCCCAGGCCTAACCATATTCACCCACCCTCAATTTGGAGGTGTGGTTTCACTACTTGGATGCCTCTATCCAGTTACAGACTGTGACAACAATGTAGAGTTCCCTAATAATATATCAGCAGGTTGAACCAGTACCCCATAATTATTCACCATCTCCAAAACTACAATATTAGGAGATAAGAAATATATATATATAAGTTTTCTAGTATTGAATAATTCTTTTACATCTCAAAAACTCTCTTACATCGGGGATAACATGGTGGAAGAATAGCAATATATATCAGTATCCTCTATAAGTGCATCCATCCCTGCCAGATAAAGTGGTATGTTCACAAAGACCTATATAGTTGGAAACAAACATGATTGAACTAACACCTCATCCACCACTACTTCTTTATGGTCCATGACTGATAGTGAAGGATCATTTAAATAAAACAAACACTCACCCACATCTTCATAAGTGGATATATACTCTTCCAAGTGAGCTTTGTTGGGACCTGCTAATTTTTGAAAAATTAGAATGTGTTGCCAGAATAATCCAATGAATGGAGTGAAGTTACATATATAATAGGGGATTCTAGGGTATATTACCTTGAAAATATAGTTTTATTCCATTTATATTCCCTTCCAGGGAATTCTCACCGGAAGGAACTAAAGATGAAATGGTTCTTCCCAAAATGGAATAGCCCCCCTCATCTGGGATAATAGACCTCGGAATTCATTATTATTGGTCTCCCAATTTCCATGAAACACGTCTCCCATAGTTGTATCATGGATATGATATTTAGGGGATGGAAGTAGTGTATGTTAATCAGTATTCTCCTCCTATATGAACAAAAACATAAAGGACGTCAATACAATTTCAATGGAATCATGTCCCTTTAAACATAGTAGTGAGATCAGTCTTCCCACTACCTATATGGGATAGCCAAATTCGATCACGAACATTTGATGTGAGATGAGAACCTCCACTTAGTGAACCAAATATGAATATAGAAACCGAACATTAAATATATATTATAAAGGTATGTATATAATGCATCATTTTTTATAAACAAAATATAAAGGTACAGGATTCAAAAGTGCATACCTGGTGATAAACTATCCAACCACCATACAGACCAATGTCTAGTAGATTGAAAATTTCACAATCAAGAGTAAACTTGAAATCATAAATTCTGAAAGCATGTTTTATGCCAAGTAAATTTGATTAAAAACACAACAAATGGTTACTAATGTCTTGAAAAAAATGGTTTAAAATAATCAATACCTCCTGAATTTTATATTCACGTCAATCCCGGTTGCAAGTCATGGGAGCAAATCAATTGCATCAGTTATGTTTTATTATTGGTTCTCTACATAGCATGCATCGCTATCCTGCATACTGGTACAATTCATCAAACTCACAATATGATCAGTGAAACTAATTGAGTGGCCACCTCAAGTAAAAAATGGATAATTGGACTACATACCATCAGAGGAGTGTCGGAGGAGATAGAGGGGACGCCTCGGAGCAGCGTCATCGAGGAGGTATGATGGTTGCGTCAGAGGAGGAGACAATTAAATATAATAATAATAAAACTTAACTACTATATAAACAAACATATCTCATAATAGCATAATTCAATATATGTAGAAACAGTCAGAAACACCTGAATATAATTAAGTATTACAATAACAAAACCTCATTTCATAATAAAATTACACATATTAACAATCCAAAAATAAAATTCACATCAATAGTGAGTCTCAATATTAGTATCATCAGATTCATGATAACCATCATCAATGCCACCTACAGAAACACCATCAGCACCTCTCACACCACCAGCATCATCATCGACATCAGCATCGGTACTAGGACCAACACTAAGACCGGCTTTTGCTATAGCTCCGGCTCCAACTCCAACTTTGGCTACAGCTCCGGATCCAGCTACAGCTCTGGCTCCACCAGAAGAACTCATCGACATCAAACATGTTTCAACCGCTACATCTGCTTCTGGTGAAAGTGTAGAAGAAATGGCAGACATAACTTTTTTCATATTTTCAAATATCGCCTTTTCTACTTTTTGAGTTGCTTCTTTGATTGCAGAATTCATCTGTTCCACTATGACCAAACCAGAACTGGTACTCAAAGAAACATTGTCATTAGACTAGCATCGAGATGGTACAATCTTCTTCCTAGGTCTAAAACACACTCTGTTATGATGCTCATCTCCTAATACCTGATGTTGATGATTGTTCGGGCCCAAATTGTCAGGTTCTCTTTCTATCAATGTCACTAAAGCATTCTGTTGATTGATATATAACATATATTAAAATGATAAAATGATATTAGGAATTAAATTTAGTCAAAATAAAAGAAATTTAAATATAATTACAATCACCTTCTTGGTGTTAGTATTTGGCATAGTACCATCTTTCTTTTTTCTGCTTATACAAAAAATGTAGAGAAAGGAACGTGACCCTTGATATTCAATTATTTTTTTTGGAAAAAATAAAGAAATAAATCAAAATTGGAAGTCAAAAAAATTACACTAAATGAAGCTAAATATTTTAAATATTAAATTACCTATGTTTTCTCAAGATCTAGGAGTGAAGTGTATCCATCAGTATAAACATGTTTTATTCCACTCTTATTTCTTTTATTTCTCTATGATTTCTCCTATAAATAAATAATAATATAATTTCATTAACACAAATAAAACTCATTTTAAAATAAATAAATGAATATATATATATATATATAAATTTAACAAATACCTTAAACTCTTGACTCTTATAATAGTCGATCATCTCTTTGTATTGTGATATTGATCAATCATGAATCACCGGTACTTCTTCAAGCTCCGTGCCAACTCTCTTTTTCCAACCAAGATATAATTCATACTTGTACGCTCGTCACATTTCACCTAAATCCATTAACCTTGCAGCCTTTATATTTTTTCCATCAGGAAAAATTATATCGGAGCTACAATGGACAAAATATTTGTTAAGAAAATATTATAAATTAATATATCTAAAAGGTTATTAACATTACTTACCCAGATCTATTCCCAGGCATTGTCCTTTATTTTTTCTCCATCTTTACTCCAACTTATTGGTTGAACCAGAATGATATTGTTGTGTATAGAAAGTGTTACCCTAAAGCTTTTACATTCCATACCATTTTTTATAATTATAGCTCTGTCCTCATTGTATTCAACCATGATTTTCATGTTTCGATTCCAAACCTCTTGAATTTTTATACGGCCGCATCTTCTGGTGGATACTAGAGATAATCATGAAAAAAAAGTAAAAAGGGATAATAATATATATGAATTTATCATTAATCATGAACAGTAATGTTTAAACACATACCAGTATATGGGGGATCTCCTGACCCCTAAAGTGTAGCATCTAGAGGGGGAGTAGCCTCTGTGGTAGGTGGGATATCTACAATAGGAGTAATTTGTACAGTAGATGGATAAACCAGTACAGATGAGGGTGGATATGGATATGGATATGGAGATGGGATATATGGGGGTGCAGTGCCCAGTACAGTGGATAGTGGGAATGGAAAATAAGGAGGTATGGGAGTCTGAGAACTACCATTCGATGTGGGTACGGGCAGAAAGGGATATGGAAAATGTGGTTATGGATAATATGGAGGTGGCATAATGGGAGGATGAACTTCTGGTGACTCAAGCAGTATAGTAGTAGGCTGAACTATAGAATCAATACCCCTCACCATACTATCATCCTCGGTAGTATAATCCAACTGTCTCCTCGACAAAGTAGCCTAAAATAACATAGATGATAAAATCAAATGAATGATAACAAGATAAATAATATGAAAGACCATAATATTCAAACATAAATTATACTTACAGTGTTGGCTAGATGAGACATATATTGTTCATTTCTTTGTACTATTCTATTTCTTCTAATATCATCATATTCATACATTTTGACCAGGAAATTTAAAATAAAATTATCAAATAAATATAAATAATTAAAAATGTTAAATAATACAATTGTATAATAAAACAATGAGATACATTTTCAATGTTATATTTATATTGATAAAATATCAAGAATTTTCTATGTTTAAGAATTACTATATATGTGCTTAAACAAAAATTGGTCAGACTATAAATAGTTTTATATTCAACAATGTTATAAAATATACTAGTTAATTTGATATCATGTATGGAAGTTTAAAAAAACATATACAATATTATGATAATTTCAGGTAAATACTTATAAATGTATCAACAATCTGTGTGGTCTGTGACAATTTCTGGTTCACAATCTGTTCTAGCAATTGAGTCATCTATGTCATCAAATGAAACATTCAAATATGTACCGACAGGTTCATCCACAACATCATTGGAATCCATGTATTTGTCAAAAATATGTCTAGGAATGACATCAACAATAACACCAAATTGTTGTTATAACGGGTCAGTTACATAAAATACATGTCCAGCATATGATACAAGAATATAAGGTTCATTTTTGTGAATCTTGAAATTCATATCAATCACTCTAAATCCAAATTTATCAATATTCATTCCTTGTCATGTCATTAAATCAAACCACTTACATTTCATCATTACAACATGACCATGTGCATAGTAATCTAATAAAATGATTTTTTTCAGCAACACCATAATATGATATGTTTTCTGACTAAGGTTGTCTATCTGATGCACTCACATAACAATCTATTGTGGAGCTTATCATGACACTGTCATGCTGTGTTGCCATTTTTTTCATAGCTATTTATAACATATTTAAATCCATTTACAACCATTTCTTTACAATCATGTACCACATCGCTTGGACCAAAGGATAACGCTCTTACTTCATCTGATACTTCATTAATTGGTAGAGTTAAAACCTAAAAGATACCAACATTGAATATTAAATAGAGACATGTGATTATTTTATAGGAAGAAAAAAAATCTATTACCTTTGAATTTAACCAAGTAGAAAATTATTTATTGTGCAGTAGTTCGTTCCTCTTAATAGATGGAGAGCGATGTCTCTTTTTTATAATTTCTAAATGTTCTCTACAAATATGAAAGCTTAAAAATGTCAGAAGATATGTAGAAATAACATAATGAAAAAAAAATCATATTTATTAGCTTACTTACTTGATATAATCATCAAGCACACCACAATTGAATAATATTGTACGATGAGCCATTTCCCACTCTTCCCTACTTAAAGTACACAACGAGTACGATCCAGATATCCCCCCTATTTGGGGTAGTGAAGGAAATGCTGGCTCAATGGGATCATAATGCTCATCTTCAGTTCTCATAAGTCAATTAGACCTCGTGGTGATGTTAGCTAAGTACTGTGAACAGAAATCCATGCATTCTTGTGCTAAATAACATTTCACAATAGAGCCTTCAGGGTGATATTTATTTCTCACATAAGATTTCAATATAAACATAATTATTTATATAGGATACATCCACTGACTTGAAACAGGACCACCAAAAAGAACATTTGTGGGAATATGCACAGTCAGATGTAGCATACATCTGAAAAATGATGGTGGGAAAATTTTTTCCAAGTCCTAATGAATAATCGATGCATCTCTCTGAAATTTCTGAACAACACTTCTGTTCAATCTTTTGTCACAAAGGTCTCAATAAAAATTACATAACTTAATCACATCAACTCTAACATTATGTGAAAGTCAATTTCGAATAGAAATAGAAATCAACTCTTGAAACAAGACATGGTAATCATGGGTTTTAAGAGATTTTAGTTTCACATCTTGTGTATTCACCCTTTTCAAAATATTACTTGAGTAACCATCTGGAGCCTTCAAAATTTCCAAGACCTAAATAAATTGTATCTTCTTGACATTTTTCATCGAATAACATGCAATATGGACTTTCCACTTATTTTGACCAATTAACTCAGGATGATGTTTTGCTCTTATACCCCAATCCTTCAAATCACGATGAGACCACAAATCATCTTTTCTTCCTTTGACATTTAAAATAGTAGGAAGTAACATCTCACAAAATTTTTTCTTTATATTCATTACATCCAAACAATGACGCAATAAATTCGATGACCAATATGGAAACTCAAAGAATATGCTTTTTTTTCTCCAATTGTTATTGGAATTCGAATTAAAATGTTTTCACTTTCTGATATTTGATTGAATTTTTCCAAGAACATAATTCAAATCATCAAGTTCTTTAACAATATCATTCCTTGAAATTCATTGAGGTGTCTTATCTATCTCGATGGCATTATTGAACTATCTTCGATTTTTCCTATATGGATGATCCATTGGTAGAAATCATTGATGCCCTATGAAGCTGAAAGTTCTTCAAAAATTTAATATTCAGAAATGTGTATTTTTCATACAACTAGGGTAGAATAATTTCCCATTTAGTACTCCAACCAGCCATCATTCGGTAGGCAGTGAAATCATTTATCATCCATAATAAAGTTGCACGAAACATAAAGTACTCCTTCCTGAATGCATCGTACGCCTATGCACAAACAATCCAAATCTCTTTTAACTCCTCTATTAATGGCTGAAAGTATATATCAATATCATTTCTAGGACCACTGGGTCCATATATCAATATACTAATGATATTAAATGGCTTCTTCATACACATCCATGAAAGAAAGTTATAAATGTGAATGAAAACAGGCCAAGTACTATGTGCAGTATACATTTGGTGAAATGGGTTGAAACCATCACATGATAATATCAATCTAACAATTCATGGGTCAGCAACAAAATCAGGATGTAACCTATCAAATTTCATCCAAGCCAACCCATCTACAGGATGCACTATTTCATAATTATATTTATTTCTTTCATCTTCATGACATCTCATATTCATTTCCATTTTTTCGAACATAAAAATTTTTAGAGGCTTAAGAATTAAAGGGAAGTGCCACATCAATTTCTATGGTATTCAAGATTGCATTATGTCTTTATTAGTCTTCCACCTTGATGTTCCACACTATTTTCACTGACTTAAATTTGCATTTTCCTTCCAGAACAGACAATAATATTTGGGGCAAGAATGAATCTTAATAGATGAAAATCCAAATTTTTCAACCAACTTTGATTCCATGTAATTATTTTCTAGAATACATGAATCATCAAGTAGTAAATCCTTAATAAATGTAATGAGATATTTGACTATAGTATTACTAAATCCATAAATTGTTTTCCTATGATATAATCGCATTAAAAACTCAAGTTTTCTCATTTTTTTTAACATGCCTAATATACTAGGGTATTTGCATCTTCCATCAGATTTCTAACACTCTCAACGTCATCAAACTGATTAATAGATGAAAACTATGTTCTGGTATTCATTTCCTATTACAATGTTCTACATGAAGATCTGGCTTCAGAAATAAAAGGAAACCAATTGGAAATCAAATTTTTCATACCAATACTTTCCACTGAATTGATTTCATTCACCACTTTCCCTTTTTCTCCATTGTGATACCACACATGATAATTTTTTTTGGAAACATTGTTTAGTGATATGATAACTCACTTCCTCACGAGTTAACCAAGGTCTTCTAACAGAATCAAAACATGGGTATCGAATCAATCCGCCATCTGAATCATTAGAGAATGCAAAGTCTAAGAAATATCATAACTCCTTCTGAAATTCATTAGTGATCCAATCAACGTTGTGCATCCAGTGTCTATCCATTCTAAGGAATATAAACATACATTAAATAAATAATCAAGAAAATGAATAAAAATTTTATGTATTATTTCATAAGATAATAAGTAACCATCAATAACATGTCAATAAAAAATCATAACAACTGTTATGCTTAAGGGAATTCATAAATGTTTCAAATTATAAAAAATCATGAATAGTCACACCTTTCTATGACCACATAAGATTATTTTGGTGTACCTCCAACACCCACATTAAAACCTAGATGTTTGAACAATGACCTATGATATTTTTTATAGAATTATCTAATGGGCACACCCCCTCCAGGACACCCCTCCTCCCTACCTCTTGGACCCCCCCCCCCCCAAACACCCCCTCCCTCCTGGAAAGCCCCCCCGACCACCCCCCCCCCCCCCAGGACAGCACCCCTCCCCTGCACCCCCACACACCTTTCCCCCCTCCCTGCCCCCTGCACACATCTCCCCCAGAGCCCTTCACCCCCCCCCCCCCAGACAGCCCCCTCCCCATGCACCCCATGCCTCCCCTGCACACTACCCCCCCTCCTGGACACCCCTCCCCCTATACCTCCACACCCCTTGCACACCCTACTCCCTTCCCCACACCTCCCACCCCACCGCCACCCCCCCTCCTGGGCAGCCCCCCTCCCCCTACACCCCCTGCCCCCCTCCCTGCACATTGCCCCCCTGGACACCCCCACCCCTGCACCCCCACACCCACTGCCCCCCTCCCCCTGCACTCCCTGCACACTACCCCCCCCCCCACCCCCACCCCAGACACCCCCCCTTTTGGATAGCCCCCCTCCCCCTGCACCCCCTGCACACTACCCCCCCAACCCCCACCCCGAACACCCCCCCTCTTGGACAGCCCCCTCACCCTACACCCCCTGCCCCCTCCCCCTACATCCCCTACACACTACCCCCCCAACCCCCACCCTGGACACCCCCCTCCTAGACATCCCCCCTCCCCCTACACCCCATTCCTCCATCCCCCTACACCCCCACACCCCCTACTCCCTTCACACTACCCCCTCACCTCCCACCTCCTCCTGGACAGCCCCCCTCCCCCTATACACTGCCCCCCTCCACAGTCCCCCCCCCACCTCCATGCACATTGCCCCCCTCCTGGACAGCCCCCCTCTAATACATGATCACATGTGCTTTTTTTTAAATTGGGACAAACACAAAAACTAGGATGAATAGTGTATCAAAACACATGAACACCTTGGGAACATCATCTCGATCAGTGTGATATGTCATATTTCCAATATCACCCAGGTCAATCTAACTCAGAGATGGTCAGTTATCAATGCATAGCAGATCAAGAATCAAACTACTATCACTAAACACATTCATGATAGCTGAAATCCAGAATCTGAGTACATATATGGTTATTCACCTCCTCACTGAGCCAAGACAAACTAACTAAAAAGGGGGGTTGATTTGTGGGTGATGGTATTAATGATTTTGGATTTCATCTTGGCATCAAGACGGGTCGGTGGTGTCAGCCTTGGCTCTGTGAAAGCATGGTCATCTTCCGCTGGGATCTTCGTTTTTTTATCTATTCTCCTCTATCTTTTTCTTACCTATTGTATTTCTCTATTAGTGATTGTAAATTTTATAAAATTTTAGTTTATAGGGAAGATCATTCTTCTCTCTCTCTCTCTCTCTCCACACTTATAGTCCTAACAAATATCTCTTAGATAAATTGCAAAAAATCATTTTTTAATACGCAATCTATATATGCTTACACAAAAACACTTGGTGTTACCAAAAATTTTCAATAAATACCATCAAACATACTCTTATATAGAGGAAGTAATATTAATTAGTTCACAATAAGTGATGTCAAGAAAATCCATCATGTTCATTTAATAGCATTTGAGCAGTTAAAAAAATAGGTGGCATTTGTTTTGTCAAATAAAAACACTTCCACTAAAATTCACTAAAGGAAAAATTAAATAATCAATATAGAAACTCTTATTCCAAAGCATTTCTCACAGGTGATAAATTTTATAAGCAGTGTTGTAAAACAGAGCCTTGAAATACTTTCCCCTTATGATAAGTAGTTTGAAAAATAATTGGTGTGTTTTATTTCTAAAAAAATACTAGTGTGTAAATTTCAAGAACAAAACCACTTTAAAAAAAACTATTTCAATAAACAATCACGAAACCCTAACACAAAATCACTCAAAAAATTTGACAAAAAGTTTTATCTCTCGTCAAAGGGATCCAAAAATTGATGCACAGATGGATTGCTAAGAAAAGATATCACATGTTAGAAATTAATATTGATTTATAAATAAGAAACCACAAAATCAAGTTATATAGGAAGATAATGATAAATAATCATGAATCAATTAATAAAATCACCTAAGGAAAATATCACATATAACATAAAATCATGGTATGAAACCCACATATCATAGAATATTCAAGGCATTTGAATCTCTATGTTCCTAGAATGATAAATGAAACAACATGTTCATTCCATGAATCCCAGGGATAAAATACCCTAATATCATAAATCTATATGTATAATAATTTAAATAAATCACTGAAGGTGAAATCATAATAAATTTTAATAACTATCAATAAGACCATAGTTTCATCCCTGAACACTTAGTCTTTTCCCCTTGCGAGGGTTGAACACTCCCAGACATGATTATTTACCATGAACTGACACATTCCTAGAATCATATCTAATATAAAAAAATTTCATGATAATATAAAAAGAATCCTCTTATACCACTTTGTAAATTCCCAACCCAAGAGCCACTAAAAATATCCCCAATATAGTTGGTTACGTGGCTACAAGAGTTCCACCACATATGTCAGAGGAATCCGACCAATAGTGAGTGTATAATTATGGTACAATGAAGAGTCTATAACCTTATAAAAATAGTAGCATATCACTATACAATAACAACATCAAAAATAATAAGAATTATATATGAATGACATAGAATCACATGATAACAATAATTGATAAAATAGAAAATTCCAACTATACAACAATGCATTCATGTCCATATGAGGATATAAAATCTAAATCAGTAAACATACTAAAGTGGTTACTATAAAATATAGTACAGGTATATTAAGAGTTAAAAAAAATTATATCTTTATATATATCCTAATTTCCATCACATAGTTGTTCTCCTAAGTCCCATATTCAAGAATAATTTCATGAATGAAAAATACATAACCTAATCATGTAATCATGCGGTCTTTTCGGGTACAATAGTGGAAATCCATCCCAAACAGGGTGTGGGAAATAATTAGTAGGCCAAAACCAATGGATTCTAGATCTATTTTTTCAATGATTATAAAATATAATAGTGTGAAAGTATATCAATAATGTTATAAAAAATAAATAATTGTAATCAATTTAGTCTCATTTTCCTCTAGGACACATGATCAACCATATGTTCATTATCATAAGATTATATATATCTTCACACCTTCCATCATGTATATATATGCATTTTGAAGATAATATATTTACTAGATATAGATTAACTGGTGTTGGGTTTAGGTTTAGATCCAAGGAATCCACAAAGATGATCACATATCATATAGGGGTGTTATGTACAAGGTACAAGACCCTTGTATCACAATATAAGGAACACAATGCCTAGGATATCATAATTTGTAAGGGAATCTACCACTGAGGGAAGCCATACCTGAGTGTCACAGTATATAATGGACCCCATTCCTAATAATCACAACATATATTTGAAACCATTCCCATATGTCACAACATTTATGGGGCACCTTGGATGAGGGATTCCATGTCTGAGTATGAAAATACATAATGGATTCCATGCTTGAGTATCCAATATATAAAGGATATCATGACTGGTGGACACCATTCCCATGTATCAAAATTTATATAAGGGAAATCATGCCTAAATGATTCTATAAAAATGATTCAAAATATATATGGGACTCCATGATTGAGTATCATAAGGTAATAAAACAATGTCTAGGTGAACTATTTATAGGCAATTTTCACCATACATGCATAGGTATATCATAGTCCATGAAAGTATCCAGGGAGAAATGATTCTCCATGATCATTATTTTTAGTCAATTTAATGTAATAATAAAAAATATTGTCATGTGGGAAAACATACCCTACTACATTTCAATTCATTACACATGAAATATCTATGCCTATAAGCTTTCCATAAATAAATTAAATAATTTAAATAGGGAAGTTTCTTTTATTATAAAAACAATATTCCCATGGAATGGTCCTTGAATCTCATCATTCAAATATTATTATTTAGATATACCTTTTTATTTAATAAGACAACACACCTCTATTGTGGTTAATTATAAAATGGTCTAGGTTTGTTATCATTCTCATGTTTCTTATTTCAATTTAGTCATCCCTTACATGGGGGATTAATCATCACACCTCCAATTATAATCAAAATTCTGAAAGTCATTATAATTATAATCAATTAAATTATCAACCAAAATGGTTTATTAATCTTTTAGATGAAGCATAGATCACAACCACAAAGGAAACACACCCATTTAGTGGTTTGGGTTTAGGAGAAAAACCAATAGTTATATTAAGAGTAAAATTTTAATTTAATTTAATTCATTAGTATCTACATTATTAAATTCACATTATAAGGGTGATAGATATAAATTATAGTTTGAAACACAAATATATTGTTCTAAAAATTACATATAGTAAGGTAAAATACATGGACCACCTACCTTATACTAAGGACTCATTAATTGTCCAAAATCAAGCTTCGATTTTATACTATTTGAGGGAAATCAATGAAAAATATAAAAAAAGTGAAATTGGTATGAATTAGCACAGATTAAGATAGTGTAGGAGATAAAATGATAATTGATGAAGGAAAAAATAATAATCACATGATAACCATGGTATATCCAACATAACCAATGAAATGGGTGAAAATAATAAATATTTGGGATGGGAAAAACCATAATTTATAAACCATTAACGATTTTCAGGATTTTTATACATGGTATAGCTAACTGAATGCTAATTGTGCATTGCTACTTCCTAAGTCGAACCAACTATGCAGGTAAATAACACAGTCTTCCAAAATCTACATAGCCAATGGATGACCTCTACTGTTTTCTAATGATATCCCTATACAACCATTAACATCATTTAGAATGGTTACCCATCTTTGAATTACCGCTAACACATGAAACCACAAATCATAGTTTAGAAGATTGATGAAATTAGATGGTATAAAATACCTGCATTGATTGGAAGCTTCCAGGAGGAGGGTGCCGCCGTGATAGCTGAGAGGAGGGCACCGCGATGGGAGAGGTCTCTAGGGAGGAGGGTGCCACTGTGAAAGAGGTCATCGGGGAGGAGGGCGTCGTGGTGAGAGAGTTTGTCAGAGACGAGGGTGTCGTGGTGAGGAGAGGTCGGGTAGGAGAGCTCAGGAAGGAGAAGTCGTCGGGGAGGAGGCTACCGCAATGAGGAGAGGTCGGGGAGTAAAATTTGTCGGGGAGGAAAATTCGTCGGGAGGAGGTCACCACGGTGAGGAGAATTCTTCGAGAGTGGTGAGGATAATTCTTTGGGAGCGGTGAGGAGAATTCATCAAGAGGAGGGCGTCGTGGTGCGAGGTGAGTAGTGAATCAGGGAGACGAGCCCGATACCATATACGCGGTATAGCCATAGTTGATTAATTAAACTATGGAAATTATAAAGGTATAGCCATGGATCAATAAAACTGTGGCTATAGGTCTGTGGCTATTGGTTTAATTTCTAGTAGTGTTCAAAATTCGTTGGCCACAGAATTCAATTTCATTACAGCTTTTAATCCTCAATCAGATGGGCAGTCATAATGAACAATTCATACTTTGGAGGATATGCTTTTATTTGGTACAATGTACTACTAGGGAAGTTGAGATTAGTATCTTTCTTTAGTTTAGTTTTCTTATCATTATAGTTTTCATTTTAGTATACATATGGCACCTTTTGAGGAATTGTATGGGAAGTGGTGTCGAACTCTATATTTTTGGGATGAAGTCGGGGAAAGGAAGTTGATGGGACCAGAATTAGTAGAGGAAGTGGCTGAGAAAGTTAAGATGATTTGGTATCACATGATGACAGCTTAGAGCAGGAAGAAAATTTATACAAATAATAGAAGGAAAGACTTTTCTTTCAAGGTAGGTGACCATATTTTCTTTAAAATATCTCCTTCAAAAAGTGTGATGTGTTTGGTAAGAAAGGAAAGATAAGTGTACAATTCATTGGTCCTTTTGAAATCCTGGATAAAGTTGGTCCATTTTTATACCAAGTAGCTTTTCCAACAAGTTTATCTCAGGTACATAATGTTTTTCATGTATCGATTTTGAGAAAGTAAGTGCTATATTTATCACATGTCTTGAGCCCAGAAGTAGTTCAGCTGGAAGAGAACCTTTTTTATGAAGAGAAACCAGTTTGAATTCTTGATTGAAGAGAACAGGTATTACAAAATAAGGTAATCCACCAGGTAAAGGTTTTGTGGAGAAACCACATGGTTGAAGAAGAAACATGGGAATCTAAAAATGCTATGAGGGAAAGGTACCCTCACTTGTTTAATAAGTAAATAAAATTGTGAAAATGCGATTTATAGATTGTGGGGATAATATAACACCCCAGGGTTTTAGAAAATAAATGAAATGCATGAAACTTTGTTTTATGTAGATATTTATAACTAGCCTTTAAACATAATTTTGTAACTTCTATGTTTTTAATTTCAAAAAACGATCATCTACAACTTTGTTCAGTAAGTTATTTGGAGTTTGATAGAACCAGCTTGTTTTTTTGTGAATAGTAGCATCTCCTTATAAATAGTAATATGAAAAGTAATATGACCCTAATGAATAGAAAATTTTATTATTATTTTATTTTCTTAAGGATTTAAGATAATGACATCTTGGCTAATTTTTCAATGTGATATAAAATCATATATAGATTTAAAATTGTTACTTTTTAAATAAAGTATGATTTTATTTAAAAATTAAATTAATAATATTCAGAAAATTATTTTTAGAAAATGGAGTTAATTTTTGAATTCTACATGTTGAAAAAAAAATTCGGGTGAATTTTTTGGATTTTTCTGAAATTCTTGAATTTTTTATGAATAGTGAAATATGGTAAAATATTGTATATTCAAATTATCAGTTAAATACACTATTTATGAAATCATAATTGATTTAATACTACTTGGTTCTAACTCTAATTCCATTATTACTATTTGGGGTGACATGAATTAATACTATTCATAGTCTTGGGTAAAAATATTATAATAATGATTAAAATAATATTAAATACCTCCTCTCCTCCACTATAAATTCCACCCTCATTCCCATATTTCTCCCACACATCTTAATCCTTAATCCTTACCTAAGTTTTTTCCAATATTCCTCCCAAGACTATTCCCCACTTCCTAGAGCTTCTAGTCTCACCAAAAGGCCAAAACCAAATGCCTGAAGAAGGATCTCAATGAGAAGAGATCAAGAGGTAAACATCTTCTTTTGTTTTCATTATTTTACTTCATTTGATGTTATTCTTTTTAATTTCCTTTGGATTATGTTGGGATATGTAATTCCATATACCCCTTACTACCAATATTATGCAATAATGATGAGAGACCCCTTTTCTCTCATCAAAACATTTTATGAAATTTTAAGTGACGTCTTTAGGCTGCCAAATTTTTGTAAGGGATTTCTCAACTATTCTTTTATTTTGAGTTCTATTATTTTCTTATTTCCTCATATACTATTATAAAATAGGTAATAAATCTCAATAAATCTTTCATATTCTCTATTTTCTTATGTTCATGGAAAAATCATCATCATTCTTCTTCTCCTCTCCCACTTATTCAAGGAATAAAAACATTGTCCATGATGTGTCGAATTACCAACATCATGGATGATGTGATTTCAATTTTCTTTAATTCATTAAATTATGGTCACGAAACCATTTTTATGTTTGAACCATGTTATAATTTATGTATTATATCTTATATAAGTTTTTGGAATCATTTTGTACACATGTGATAAATTTATAATACAAAATGAGTTCATTACGATCAAAGAATCGCCAAAATGACCTAAACAAATATCAATTATGTTTTAAATTATGAATCATCCTCATTTAATAATTAAAATTTATAAATGGTATAATTTATGGTTCTATAAATATTTAAATACCATTCCATTTTAATTCTGTATTTTAACTCCAAATCGATAGGATTATCTATCATGAACTGATCATGGAAACCATGTAAAGAACGCACCCGACACAATGTAAATAACAAAATATTACTAATAAATGTGTAGAATTATGTTGTAAAATGATCATATAAGGTGTTAAAAACATGAATATGTTTCATTAAGATATTAATAACACTTTTTTAACCATTATAAATGAGGTTTAAATACATTTTAATTAAGAAGAACCCGAGGTAAGGGAATTCTTAACCCATTTCCATTCTTTGGGTTAACCTTATTATTTATTCATTATGTGGTATTAAGATTATTGGTGTGATCATTTTTTGTTTATATTATGCTTCACAATGTGTATTTACATTTTATACATATATCCATTCCATTCTATTAATTCTCACTCAAATTATATTTTAAGGGACTTTCTTTTTAAAATCCTTTTAAAACTATCTTTAATAAATTTCAAAAGGATTATTTTTTTATGTGTACTGCATGAGTGGTTTATCCTTATTTAAAGATACTTTATTACCATGATATGTTACTTGGACATTATTTATGTTGGGTTTAGTCCATTATAGCTCAATATATGTTGGGTTGGTCCCATTATAGCTCAAGATATGACGGGTGAGCCCTATTATAGCTCTCTAATGCATTGGGTACTCTGGAGATGAAAGTTGAAAAAAATGTTATTCCATGTGAAATGGTGAATGTAAGAGTGATATGGTAAATATGTCCCAAGGAAACTACATGGTGTTTCTATGCATATGATTTTTTATGATTATGGGTTTTAATGGTTTTTATGTTATCACTTGACTAATGATTTCTTTCTTTATATCCCTTACTGGGTTTTATACTCATCCTAAGTTTTTAAAATGTTTTTCATGGGATATAAGGATGGGTAAGAGAAAGAAGTGAGTTGTGATGAATTATATAGAGGTTTTTCAATTAAATCATGTTTTAAGCTTTAATGTTTTATATTTTGAAAAAAATGGATATTGTTTTTAGTAGTATCCTCTTCTATGAATGTGGTATTTTATGTATGTAAGGTATCATAATTCTCTAAAAATCTAAACCCAAAAAGTTCCTCAATGTGTAATAATGTATATTATTGACTAAATTTCATGATTAAGTAGCGTTTTAAGGTCGGGTCCTTATACATGACCTCAAGCATGCCTCCATGTATGCCATAGAATAAAGACTAGAAATGAGGATTTAAGGTGGTAAAATGGGGAGAATATACCCTCATATAAGAGTGGAATAGTGGATATAATAAATAAATAGACAACAATGGAGGCATATATAAACGTATAAAACAATGAAAATAAATTTAACAATGAACTGTGGAATCATAAATAACCAAGAAACTGTAATAATAATCAAAATCCCAAAGGTTGAGTCATATACAATGATTTCTTGGCATATTGATATACAAAATGGGGAAATAGGAGATAGTCATATACAAAATTATATAAAAGAATATGAAAAGGAAAAAAATTCTCCACTAGAATCATGAGTATATGTTCATTCCTCTCCTCCCATGATTCATGTTATAAGTAAATAAGATCAAACATATATAGCAAGGTACTTTCCCTTATCAATTCTTGCATACATGAAGTATACTTGGGAACCAAAGGTAGCCTGAGTAGGGTGTGAGATAAGCTCAGTTGGTCACTGCCAATGCTGTCTATAAATTATAAATCTAGTGTACATAGCATAGTAGTGTGCAGGTAATAATGAATAATATAATATGCTGAATAAATAAATACCAGTCGGCTCAAATTCCATTAGGACACCTGGAAGACTCTACCTGTTTCGACATAGGCCATAATATGTCTAATCTGATTACCATATATATGTAAGTAATAATAGTATATATATATATATATATAATATAATATGCATGTATATTCTCTAAGTAAGTGCAGACATAAGTAGGAATATACATAAATACCAAGTGTTGTATGGACCTGGGGTATAACTCAGGCATACATAACTAGTCTAACAAGCTATAGGCTCCAAAAAAGGTTATATTCCCTAAATATCATAATTAATGTGAGGTTCCATGCTCGTCACATGATATAGGTGGGGTGAGTGGTCATGCCTAACACTCGATATGGATGAATTTGTAATGTCATGACCATCGCCCAGATAAAAATATAACAATGTAAGACATCATGCTTAACAAGTCCCTTAACCATTTCTCAATAGCCAATACTAATGGAATACTCATAATAATAATAACATGATTTATCACCTCCTTAGCATTATAATCATCAATCCCCAATACAACCTAGGGCGTTACAATTCATATAACCCATATATATAAAACCATGTATCACTTGGCATGGAATTTACACCCATTATCAATCATTATAATTAATCAATTCAATTAATTAAGAAATTAAAAACCATCTTGAAGCTAATCCAAACACTTAAACGGTGTTTTGGCCAAGTAAATAATTACATCAAAGAGGTAAATTCCATTTATAAGCCAAGACAAACATGTAGATGGTGTTTGTGACATTTAAACATTATATAGAAGAGGAATATTAATTTATCACATCCAAAGTGGTGGAAATAAACAAGTTTAACACCCTTTAATCACTTATTAGGGGTCTATGGGAGTATAACATCATGTGTATATTTATTTATAAAGTAAGAACACATTTAAGGTGATGTGTCGAAATTTCCAGCATGCGTCACAATGATTAAGCTATAAAAACACTAAAACCCTTGGGAAATATTTCTAGACCACCTACCTTTGGGTTTTAGATGACTTCTCATTCAATATTGGCTTCATATTTGAAGTATAATGGAAGAAAACAGAGAAAATATCCAACACCCTAAAAATAGGGCATTTGAGCTAGCACCTAAATAGCACAAGATATGGGAATATAAACTTATAAATGAAGCAATATGATTAAAAATATTACAAATTTTGATCCAATATGACTGACGTCCTTCGAAATAGAGTTTGAATTGAGGAGTTATCAAAGAACATAGAAGAAGATTTAGGGAGAGCTCATGGGAGGAGATGGGGGAGTGGTCCACTGGAAATGAAGAGAGATAAGATAGGGGTGAGGTTTTAATTAATTAATGTAAAACTTATAAATTCACCCTTCCAAATAAGTTCACATGTTTTGGCTACATAGTTGGCCAAACTGTGCACCAATCGTGCGCTGGCTCTTCCTAGTGAGGGACCTCACATGGGTTATGTGTACAGTTTTCCTTACTATGTGAAAACCATGTGTGAGGCCTCTATGAGGATGTATAAAATTCTCACATGGGTGTTTTCCCTATCTCACATGGTTTTAGACAATCTTTGTGGCCTCCTATAGGTCACTGAGTTCCCTGACATGGTTACACCATATGGTTATTACTAATTTAGCGCTAACCGTATTGCCCACTTTTTTTGTCCATTTTCCAAAACTCTAGGTTTTTAACAAGCCCTGGACACTTCCAAAATTTTCTTTAGGTATCAGGAGTCATTTACTAAGATTAAATTAAGGATTAAAGTGAAAATAAATGAATAGTATGTTTCATTGATAAAATTTGGGTAGTTACAACCTCCCCTCATTAAAGAAACTCATCCCTGAGTTGGCCTTCTGAGGGTAAATAGGGATTATCTGAGAAAATATCTAGCCACTGAGCTTTTATATCAGCTTCCTACTCCTATATTTCATCATATACTCAGTTGTCCTATCAAATCACCCATACTAAAGAAACTGACCTACCTCATAATGTCTTATTGCTTTGATCTATGATATGCACTGGATACTCCTTGAAGAAATCATCCACGTCTAACTCAACCTCATCAGATTGTAAAACATGTGTTGGGTATAGATAATACCAGTGAAGCTTAGATACATGAAATTCATCATGCATATACTGTTATCTTTGAGTAATTTCTATCGGGTAATCCATTGTTCTAATTCTTTTCAAAACCTCAAAGGGTCCAATGAACCTAGGTGAAATCTTACCCTACCTTTGAATTCTTTGATGGCCCAGCCTTGGTGAAACTTTCAAAAAAACATGATCCCCAACCTCAATCACAAGAGGTCTCTAGAATCAGTTTTCATATAATTGTTTTTTGTACTGAGCTATCAACATGAGCTTCTTGATCAATTAGACCTACTCGGAAGTCTTTATGATAGGACATGGTCCAAAAAAAGATGCATCCACAGTCTCTAACCAACACATAGGTGATCAGAAAGTCCTACCATATAAAGATTCATAAGATCCATCTAGATGGTATCCTTAAATCTATTATTATAAATATAACTCAAAAAGGGTTATGTGTCTCTCCCAATAAACCTTAAAGTCAATGACATATGCACGGATCATGTTCTCTAACACCTGAATCATACATTATGTCTTTCCGTCAGTCTAAGAGTTATAGGCCATGCACAAAAGAACCTATGTACCCAAGGCCATCTGCAACCCCTGCTAAAACCGATACGTAAAGATAGTGTCCCTATTAGATATGATATATCACGGATCTCTATGAATATATATAACCTCTCTGATATATATCCTCCCTATCTTGTCTACCAAAAATGTCTCCTAAACTGGTAAGAAGTGTGTGGCCTTCGTCAAATGGTCTATGACTACCCAAATTTTATCATTTTCATAAGGAAATATAAGTGAACCATTCATGAATTACATGAAAAAAAATAATCATTTCCACTCAATAATAGACAGCAACTATATAAATTTTACCAATTTTGAATGTTCTACCTTCACCTACTAACAGGTGAAACACCATGTAATAAATCCGACTATATCTCGTTTCATACCAGGACACCAATATTGGTGACATAAGTCTCAATACATCATGGTGAAACTGGGATGTACAACCCAAACTAAGGCATGAAATTATTACATCAACTCCTCTCTTATATCTATTGGGACCCAAAAACACCCATGTAAGAATAGGGTATCATCCGCATTCATGGTCTAACCAAAATATGAATCATTATCTAAGATAATTTCCCTTAGTTCTAAACCCTCGGGATCTTAGAGTTTCCTCATTAACACCTACTCCAAAAGAGTAGAGTTCATTGATAATGTTATGAGGATTCTCTTCCCATGACCCTCCTAAACCACAATGTTTATTTTTGAAAATAAGGCCATGAACTACCATTCACTATTGACCTCCTGAAATGCCAACATCTAAGTCTTTTGGCTCATAGCATTGGAAATAGAAATTCCTTTTCCAAGTGAATAGGAAAGCTAAAAATCAATGGATTGTAGGTACTCAACCCATATGTTCTTCTTGAGATTAATATTACATTGTGAAATGATGTAATTTAGGATTTTGTGATTCGTGAATAGTGAAAAATGATCCCCAAGAAAACAGTGTCTCCAACATTGTAGATCATGAACCAACACAGCTAAATAAAGGTCATGTGTCAGGTAATTCCACTTGTGAGACCTCAACTAATGAGACTCATGCATTATGACTTGTTTATGCTACATTACAACAGATCCCTTTTTGATACCTGATTCATCATAGTAAATAGTATATCTCCTACCTAACTCTAATAGAATCAAGATCGATGCTAAATTCAAACTTCCCTTTAACTCCTAAAAGGATACTTCACAAGATTTTGGACATATTAATTTCACACCCTTCTTTTCCAATCCCATAATATGCACTAAAAGGTATGAGAAATCTGAAATAAATCATCTATAATACCTTTATGACCCTAAGAAACTCTGTATTTCAAATACATTCATGGTTTATTCCTAAGAAACTACAGCTCTCACCTTCTCTAGTTCTACTATCACTCATGTCTCTGAGATGATATAACCCAGGTAGTGGAATTTTTTTATCCAAAAGTGAAAATTGTTGAGCTTAGTGTAAAGATGGTAATCTCTTAGTGTATTTATCATGATTTCAAGATGGTTATCATAGTCATGTTGATAGTGTGAATACACTAATCTATTATCCATAAAGACTTCAACAAATGAATCTAGATAAGGGTGGAAAACTAAATTCATCATATCCATAATAAAAGCAGGTGTGTTCGTGAGACAGAACGGAATTACTAGATACTCATAAAGACCATACCTGAATTGAAAATATGTATGAGGTATGTATAAATATATAATACACACATGATGATATCCCAATCTCAAATAAATCATTAAGAACACCCACTCTCCTCATATCTGATCAAAGTGATCATATATTTGAGGTAGTGGATATTGGTTATTTACCATAAACTGGTTCAACAATTGGGAATCTATGAAAAGTTTGAGGGTAACATCCACCATCTGGAAAAGAGAGATCGGTGAACCCTAAGGAGAAGTTATAGGTCAGATAAATCCTTTAGCCTCTAAATATTACAACTATTTCTTGACCTCTAGAAGCTTCATAGGTTTTATATTATAAGGATTAATTTACACTAGTGTTGTTCCTTGCACTATCTAAATGGTGAATTATACCTATCTCACTAGAGGTATCCCATAAAATTTTTCATAGAAAATATACCTAAAATGATCCACTACAGGAGGGAAGATAGTGGGCCATAACCCCTGATCATCCAAGAGAAGACTATAAATATTTGTTTTCAGTCTACCTAGCCCTTGATTATTAGGTCATACTCGAGATTAATGGACATCCCATTCACTTTGGTGCACATGTCTACCACCATCTGGTCATGTAAACATCACACTATAGCAATAACAGTCAATATGGTCTCGATAGGAAACTAACTAGTATATATCAATAATTATATAAAACCCAAATATGTTGAGGATGAAAAGAGTCCACTCGAAAAGATATGTTCCTATATCAAGGGGTAAATTCTTAAAATGGTGAACACTATTTGGTCGGATACTCAATGAGGTATCAAGTGTCATGAAACCATAGTTAAACTCTATCTCAAGGACCACACTTTCCATAATTTCCATTTATATAAAAGAGTGTGATGTACCAGTTTCAAAGAAAGAAGACGCTAAATTATATTCCATTAGAATAGTACCTTGAACAATAGAATGGTTGATGTTATACTCCTCCAGTTGAGGTTATAGTGCATGAAACTAGCTCGTACCATGTCATTGAATCGCAACCTGACTGCCCTGAGCAAGCCCGATCTATTGGCATTGTAAGTCCTAAGTCTGATTACCTATCCCTCAACCACCACCTTGACTTGAGTGGCTGGTAGTATTCCAGCTTCCTTCTTGGTGAGATACTACTATCTCACTCTAGAATTTGGGGTAGGTGTAGATCCACATTCACTAAAAACTAATAGAAAATTCCTATATAATCTCTAGACATTCCCCATACCGCTGAAACCTCCACACTCCACTGGATCTCACATAAACTGAGGTTTCATGTGTCCCAACTTCTCGCACTGGTGATATATGAGTAAGCTATCAGTATGAGTCATCTGAAAACTGCTACCCCCATGAAAAATCACAAATTAATGCATTATCCCACTATAATAAGAACTAACAGATCTAGGTATTGAACCACCCTGGTTCCCACCATTGACCTCCCTCAGATTTTCTTTATAATGAGGGTCTGGTTAACAATCTCAAAAATAGTTATTAGCAAAAAAACATTGACCTACGATCAGATGGTGTATACCATCCCATACTCGAATCACCCTGTATTCATAAGATCATAACCCACTAGAGTAAGTGAAAAACATTTAAGCTCAGTAAAATAAGTATAATATTCCATGAAATACATGGCCCCCAACTAGAGGTTCATAAACTCCCTAGCCCGGTCATCCCTTAGAGTCTATGGAAAAAATTAGTCATAGAAGATCATTTGGAAATGCATCTAGATCATATCTCTATGTAAGTATACCAATTTAATTACATTACACCATCACTTGGTAGAATCGCATAGCCTATAGGCAGTGAGTTTGACCCTCCACTCTAGAGGCATCTCCAGTTCCTAAAAAATAAAAATCACAGCCTCCTACCATAAATCTGTATCATGAGGTCCGTTATCCCCCAAAAGGTGGTAGGATGCTGCTGATATGTCACGACCCGCCCTTGGGGCCCGTGTCGTGACTACCCCAAGCCCGCCTTCTATAGGCCAGGGGCTGGCGACTAGCACCAAAGGCGTAATCCCGATAAAAAGGGAAGGCATTTCCTTTTTAACCTATAACACACACACATAGTCTGAACACAAGCAGTAGAGGAAACAAGTACTAAAATAGAAAAGTAAGGCATGCTGAAAGTAAGTGTGCCAGTATACAATCCCAACTGAACAAAAAGTACAAGTACAAGTAAAAAGGTAAAACAGCCCCTGGATCGTCCACCCAGGAATCCTACTTGAAGGGTAGGTACAGAACTCAATCAACTCGTCCCTACGGTACGTCCCGTCTAGTCCAGCTCAGAGCAGCCTCCGTCTATCACCCTCAGTCTTGATCACTATTGTCCGTTATCTGCACAGAACACAACAAGGTGCGGGAGAATCCCGTGCAGGGGTGAGTATAACAATACTTAGTAGGGGACCCCGAGACCCCTGAAGGTCTCCTAGAATCCACAAAGGATAAACCACATAAGAAAGATACAATCACGAAGTATCAACCAACCCTACTTAAGTATATTCCCATACATATACCTAAGTTACCAGTCATAGTTCGGCTCCAACACTCGAGCCCAAACACAACCCAGTCCACAAAGGAAGTAAGGTCAATCACATCAATGATAATGATTGAAAAACAAGACTCAGCTCACACAGGTATACATCTTTCGTAGAGCGATAGAGATGATCAGATGTAGTCACTGATTCATCTAGCTGTCGGACCCACACAGGATATAGGACCAGTTAAGCTATCGGACACACACAGGATACAGGACCAGCTACTCTATCGAACCCACACAGGATACAGAAACAGAAGTCAGAAATGTCGGACCCACGGAGGATCCTGGTACATTAGCACCGTCGTCGAACCCACGGAGGATTCTGGTACAGTATTCATCATTTTCAAACCCATGTAATATTCATGTACACAAGTCATAGTTGTCGAACCCATGTAGGATTCCGGTACAATAGTTGTCACAGCCAGCTCTAGGGTTCCCGCACACATTATGCTCGATTCCGAGAGGGTCCGCTCCTCAAGTCAAGTGTCGATACATCACATATCATGAAGTCACGAGTTGATGTATCTCACAGTTTCTTCTCATCAAAAGGAACCAAATGCGACAAATAGTACATCAATCGGACGCCCGGTCTGAGAGTTATTGGCATTTCCGTTCTAGGGGCCCGATTGGATTTACGCTCATTCCAAACCCGACCGTTTTCCAAATTTGTCCAAAACTCACTTAGATTATCACAAAAGGACCACCTCATCGTGAGGGTCCTAGTTCCATAGACGGCGTATTGTTTGGACATGCGGTCTTAAAGATAGTCTCATTTAAGCGAAGTTCGGCCCGGCCCATCAAGCCCAGTGGGCTGGCGGGTTGGCCCAGCCTAGCTCGGCGGGTCTGACCCGGCTGGGGGCGAGGCCCGGCCCGATGGGGCGAGGCCCACCTACATACCTGGCCCACGCTGTGGGCCAGTCCAGTTTGCCCAGCGGCGCTGCCTCCTCCTGCTCGTCCGGTCGTAGTCGGTCGGTTCTGCTCGGCGCACACGGCCCGCTTAGTGGGTCATGGTTCTTCCCACGCGGCGCCAACGGGCACCACGGTTTTCTATCCTGGCCGGCCGGTTCACCCAGTAGAGCGGCACGCAGAAGAAGTCCGCGATCTTCTCCTCCGCATGGCACCTGTGGGCGTCGTGGTCCTCCAGCCCGGTCGGTCGTAGCCGGCCGGTTCTTCTCTGGCCGAGCGGCCCCCGGATGTAGGCCGTGGTCTCCCTCCGCGCGGTGCCTTCGTGCACCGTGGCTCCTACTCGCGGATCGGCCGGATTTTTTGGCCGGTTGTTCTACGGTCTGGGCGGCCTGAGCGGCCACCGATCTCCCTCTATATGGCTGCCGCTGCCACCGCCGCTTCCAGTCTCCAACGCCACCACCTCTTCCATCCCATGGTTCTTCTCTGGCATGGTGTGACGGCACCGTGCCCTTTCGATTTTTCCTCCAACGTCAATCAACAATAACCAATGGAGGGACATCGGGCCGTGTTAGTTCGACTTGCGCCCTCCATATTATATGATATCATTTGGCCAATGACGAACCAAGGCATTCATCTAAGAATGAGGGTATAATTATATTCATTTAAAATTAATCAAATCCTCCTACCTCGATTTGTAGTACGTTGTCGAAGGCACAAAAAAATAATTCAAAGATGTTGTCGAATGTTGCGCCTGTCACACGCCACTGATTCTGGGCTCAAGCGTCGTCCTCATTCTTCGTCGGTGACGGTGCATTCTTCGTTGGAGAGAATGGACGTTCTTTGGGTTCTTCACGTTCCTCATTGGAAGTGGGTCTTCCTTTCAAGAGTTCTCCCAAGCTCCCAAAGAATAATCGCCAAGCCCAATTAAAATAATACGCTCCCTATTATTTTAATGTTTCCATGTATTTCAAATCAATTCAAACACTCAAATTAATTAATGAAGAAATTAATTAATTTTGTTGGCACAATTAAGGGGGAGGGAGGTGGAGAGTTCACGCAAATTAAATGAAGATTGGTGGATTTAATAAATTCAAGGGGATTTAAAGAGTTAAAGGGGGGTTTCAAGGGGAGTTGAGGGGTTTGAACTCGTGTGGGACACACCAGAAAATATCCTCCCATGGGAGGTTATGTGGGGGTGGGCCTCACCTCCAACTTCCCTTTGAAGAAAATAACCATCACCCAAAGACTTTAACCATCTAAATAAAAATAAGCCATCAATTATTTTTATTTTACTTTTTTTTATGAAACCCAGAAAACTAACTTCCAAACACGCTAAAACGAACCTGCGGTGAAGGTCCCCTTAAGCGAATACTGGAGCTGTGAGTTCAACAGTGTTCTCGGATTTCGATTCTGAGCACCGGTTCAAAAGATACAAAATCTCGCATGTGTGTTTACTGAACGTACTGGAAAAAAACATCAGAAATTGATTCTGGACACACCGAGCCTCGAAATCAGGTGCCATTAGAAACTGAGGACTCGTAAAAATCCCATGTATTTAAGAAAAAAAATTCCACAGGATTTCTGGGTCTTTACATTCTCCTCACCTCAGGGCTTTATGTCCCTGTAAGCTACAACACATACTAAGGGAACAATTGGGGGTACTGGGCACGCATCTGAGCATCCCTCTCCCATGTGCTCTCCTAGAGGTTCCCGTGCTGTCAGTGAATGCGCTCCAGAGGAATCGACCATCCTAGTAGGACCCACTTCTGTCAATCCTCAATCTCCACTGGAACCTCTATGAATTTCACCCCTTCATCGATATCCATCTCCCTATGGTCGATGATGTGGGATGGGTCATGCATGTATCTCCTCAGTTGTGATACGTGGAAGATGTTGTGCACCTGGTGCAACTGAGGTGGAAGAGCCAGGCGATAAGCCACCTCGCCTACCATGATGAGAACTTGAAAAGGTCCGATGAATTACGGAGATAACTTACCACCTTGACCAAATCTCTGTAGACCTCGTCGAGGTGAGACCCGTAGAAAGACGTGGTCGCCATCCTCGAACTCCAGTGGTCTTCGTCTCCTATCAGCATAGGAATTATGCCTACTCTGTACAGTCTTCATCCACTCCTGGATGATCTGCACCTTCTCCATCATAGCATGCACCATCTCTAGTCCTAGAAGTGCTGACTCCCCTAGGTCAGTCCAGCACAGAGGCGATCTGCAAGGTCGTCCATACAGTGCCTCGTAAGGTGCCATTCCGATGGTAGATTGGTAGCTATTGTTATATGGAAACTCTACCAAGGGAAAGTGATCCTCCCAGCTACAACCAAAGTCAAGGACGCATGCATGAATCAAGTCCTCGAGAGTATGAATGGTCCTCTCAGTCTAGCCATCCGTTTGTGGGTGGAAGGCGGTTCTTAAGTGAAGCTACGTTCTGAAAGCCTCCTGCAACCCCTTCCATAGCCAGGAAGTGAATCGGGCATCCCGATCAGATATGATCTTTGATGGAACACCATGAAGTCGTACAATCTCATGTACTTAGAGGCTTCCCAAGCTCTATACCGAGCCCTGCTCTCTGATCGGTAAGAAGTGGGCCAACTTGGTGAGTCGTTCGACAATCACCCAGATAGAGTCGTGTCCTCTGGATATACGTGGAAGTCCCATCATGAAATCCATGGATATCCTATCCCACTTCCACTCTCAGACCTCTAAGGGTTGAACCAAGCCTGCTAGAATCTGGTGCTCCACCTTCACTTGCTGACAAGTGAGGCATCATGAGACAAACTCTGTTATTTCCTTCTTCATACCCGGCCACCAGTGTTGTTGTCTAATATCTTGATACATCTTCACCACTCCTGGGTGTACCGCTAGAGGGGAGGTGTGTAACTCCCTCAACACCTCCTCTTGTAGTGCAACTGGTACCATGGTACGTCTACTGAAGAGGATGATGTGCTCCCCACCTTCAAAAAACCCATTAGGTGCTTGCCCTGAGGATATCTGAGCATGTCACATCTCACAGTCAATGTCCCCACGTTGTGCCTCTTTGACTCACTGAAGAAGTGGAGGAGTGACTGTGAGAGACTATAGAAAGGAAGCTCCATCTCTATCCATAAAGGATATATACAACACGGACAGCTGCTCTATCGCCTCTCCTAGCAGTTGAATGCATGATCTCCTACTGAGAGAATCTGCTACAATGTTCCACTTCCCAGGAGTATAGACTATCTCTAATTCATAGTACTGAGGGAACTCAGGCCATCGCCATTGTCTCAGGTTCAGGTCCTTCTGCGAGAAGATGTACCTGAGACTCTGGTAGTCAGAGTATACTGTAAAACACTCGCCCATCAGATAGTGCTGCCACATCTTCAAGGCAAAGACCACTGCTTCTAACTCTAGGTCATGGGTAGCATAGTTCTGCTCATGTTTTCTCAACTTCCATGAACCATACATGATCATTGCTCGCTCCTGTATCAGGACACACCCGATTCCGGTACCTAATGCATTTCAGTAAACTACGTACCCTACGCCCTCCTCCAGTAGCCTCAAGATGGGCGCACTGGTCAACCTCTGCCTCAGCTCTTGAAAGCTCTGCTGGAATCTATCTGACCACATGAAGGGTTGAACCTTCTTCGTCAATGCTGAAAGCGGTGATGAAACTCTGGAGAAGTCTGGAAAAAATCTCTGATAGTACTCAGCCAGTCCTAGGAAACTCCGCACCTCCGTCACACTCCTGGGTGGCTCCCAAGCAAGTACTTCCTCGATCTTCACTAGATCCAATGCAACTCTAGCCTCCGAGATGACGTGTCCCAAAAAATGAAATTATTGAATCCAGAACTAGCACTTCGAGATCTTACCATAAAGATGGTGCTCTCGGAGTGTGTCCAATACTACCTGCAAATGGTAGGCATGATCCTCCTCAGTAGTCGAGTAAATCATTATATTGTTGATGAAGACTATGAAAAAACGATATAGGTAAGGCTGAAAGATCTTGTTCATGATACTCATGAACACTAATGGAGTTTTGGTTACACCGAAGTGCATAACCAAGAACTCGTAGTGGCCATACCGACACCTGAAAGCTGTCTTCTGCACATCCTCGTCTCGAACTCAGAGTTGGTGATAGCCTGACCTGAGGTCTATCTTCGAGAACCATCGTGCTCCCTTGACCTGATCAAAGAGGTCATCAATTCTTGGGAGTGGGTACTTATTCTTCACAGTCACCTGATTTAAGCGACGGTAGTCGACACACAGTCGCAATATCTCATCCGATTTCTTGGCGAACAAAATCGGAGATGCGCAGGGTGAAACACTGGGTCGGATAAATCCTTTCCCCTGCAAGTCCTCTAGCTGTACCTATAGCTCACGAAGCTCATCGGGATCCATCCGATATGCTGGAGTAGATATCGGTGTTGCCCCTGGGTATAGGTCAATATAAAATTCTACCTCTCTGGGAAGTGGTAGTCATGGAACATCGTTAGGGAAAACATCCGCGTACTGATCCACCACAACAGGAAAACTCAAACACCGCACATCAACCGCTCTGAGGATAATACTATCCAAATGATGTGTGATCGGCTGCCCCCTCCTTTGCATAAGTCCATCCTATGCTACAAAGGCTCCCTTCTTGCCGGTGAAGTTGAACCTGGTCCCATCCATGCGGATACACCACACTTTGCGCCTAATACAGTTAATCTGAGCATGAAATGTGGATAACCAGTCATGCCCAAAATGACGTTGTAAGGCCTAGACGCCACTACAAGAAGATCCCAGCCGAATCTCTCACCTCCTAGAGTAATCTCACACTGTCGGCACCAGTGCGTAATCATCGAGTCTTCTCCCGTAGGAGTCTCTAACCGTAAGGATCGAGCTAACGGCTCCGTCAGAATCTCCGAGCTCCGAACGAGGGAAGTGAAAATAAAATAATGACTCACACCTGTGTCTATAAGTACTGCAGAAAGGGTGGAGTAGACACAGATAGTACCTAAAATCATCTCAGGTGCGTCGTGGTCGTAGGCCTCGACTGCCTGGAGCTGAGATCGCCTCTATCCTCCTGCTCCCTGTGGTTAGGGTGGACCTCCTGGTGGTGGTGGTGGTGGTAGAGCCTCAAAACGACATCCCCCACCTGCTGCTCGGCTAGCAATTCTACCATGTCCACCTCCTCCTGGCGGACCACCACGGTCGAACCTCTTCCTCTTCCTAGGAGGTCCCTCTACTGTCAGCTGCTCATCTGCATGGCAGGTCGGGCAGTCACGAGCCATGTGGCCATGCCTGCCGCATGCATATAACTGTCTGCTCCTCGTATAACTGGCTCTATCTTGTGTGCCCCGCACAATCGAACCTGTATCCTAGGGTCTCCCACCTGATGGCCTAGTCCGCTTGGACCTCTGCGTCATCTGTCTACTGTCGGATTCAGAAGACTCCGCTACGTGTCTCCCTATGGTGGGTCTCTCCACTGGTGACTGCTCAGCGAGAAAACTCTCCACTAGAAGGGCTCACTCCAGCACCCCTTCCTGCGTCGAAATGCTGAGGGGAATCGTCAAAGACCTGATCTCATGCCTAAGTCCCTGCTCGAAGGTCCAGGCCCTGAATAACGTGTCTCGTACCATATCTGTGGAGTAGCACAAGAGGTCAGTTTACCTTGCTGAGTACTGAGCTACTGTCATGCTACCCTGCTGTAGACGAAGTAACTCCTGAATCCGCACCACATGAAGGGTGGATGGAACAAAATCTGAGTGAAAGAGACTCTCGAAGTCTGTCTAGAGTAATGATTCCTCGTCATGCACCTGAAGCATCAGGATCCACCATCTGCCTACTACTGCATGCAGGAGACTCGCAGCAAGGATCACTATGAGGTCGGTTGGTGTCCCTACCAATATGAAAACTATCACGACAGCCTTCATCCAATCCTCAGCTGCCTATGGGTCCATCTCTCCCCGAAACCTGGGCGTCCTCTAGCGCTGGAACTCATGCAATGCACTCAGGCGGTGTGCACTCTCTACTGCTGGAGCTCGTGGTATCGGTGGCCCAGTGGGTAGTGGTACCACTGGTACCTCTACTGTGATGGAGCCCGGTACCGAGGCCTCGTCTCTTGGTGGGCTACCATCTCGTACGAAACTCAGAACCCTAGATGGATGCCTTTGTGGGGCCATCCTGAAAAGAAACAGGTGTGCCACAGTTAAAACAGTATACCTGGTGAGCTGACACAAAGTAATCACGAAGAAAATTTTTTCAAAGAAAACACACACGTAATCAATGTATTCCTGCACTGAGTTGGAGATCAGGATTCAGAGTCCTAGTGTATGGATACGTCGGCCACTACACCAACACTAGTTTCCCTAAACTGATAACAACACCCAAAACACTTAACAATATTGCCGTTAAAAGAATCAAAGTCCAAGTTATGTAGTAGAACCTCCCTCTGATACCAATTTTTTACGACCCGTCCTCAGGGCCCGTGCCGTGACTACCCCAAGCCCGCCTTCCATTGGCCAAGGGCTGGCGACGAGCACAAAAGGCGTAATCCTGATAAAAAGGGAAGTCATTGCCTTTTTAACCTATAACACGCACACAATCTGAACACAAGCAGTAGAGGCAAAAAGTACTAAAATAGAAAAGTAAGGCATGCTAAAAGTAAGTGGGATAGTATACAAACCCAACTGAACAACAAGTAAAAGTACAAGTAAAAAGGGAAAATAGCTCTTGGATCGTCTGACCAAGAATCCTACCTAAAGGGTAGGTACAGAACTCGATCAACTCATCCCTGTGGTATGTCCCGTCTAGTCCAGCTCTGAGTAGCCTCTTTCCATCACCCTCAGCCTCAATCACTACTGTCTGTCGTCTTCACAGAACACAACAAGGTGCAGGTGAAGCCCGTGCAGGGGTGAGAATAACAATACTCAGTAGGGGACCCCAAGACCCCCAAACGTCTCCCAGAATCCAAAAAGGATAAACCACATAAGAAAATACAATCACAAAGTTTCAACCAACCCTACTTAGGCATATTACCATACATATACCTAAGTTTCCAATCATAGTCCGGCTCCAACTCTCGAGCCCAAACACAACCCAGTCCACAAAGGAAGTAAGGTCAATCAAATCAATGATAATGATTGAAAGACAAGACTCATCTCACACAGGTATACATATTTCGTAGAGTGATATAGATAATTAGATGTATTCAGTGATTCATCTAGCTGTTGGACCCATACAGGATACAGGACCATCTAAGCTGTCGGAGCCGCATAGGATACAAGACCAGCTACTCTGTCAGACCCACACAGGATACAGGAACAGAAGTCAGAACTGTCGGACCCACGGAGGATCCTGGTACAGTATCACTATCGTCAAACCCACGGAGGATTCTGGTACAATAGTCATCGTTGTCGAACCCATAGAGGATTCTGGTACAAAAGTCATCACTGTCGAACCCACGTAGGATTCAGGTACAGTAGTCGTCGCAGCCAGCTCTAGGGTTCACGCACACAGCACGCTCGATTCCGAGAGGGTCCGCTACTCGGGTCAAGTGTTGATACATAAAATATCATGAAGTCACAATTTGATGTATCCCGTAGTTCCGAATCATCAAAAGGAACCCAATGCAAAAGACGGCGCGTCAATTGGACGCCCGGCCTGAGAGTTATTGGCATTTCTATTCCAAGGGCTCGGTTGGATTTACACGCATTCCAAACCTGTCCATTTTCCAAAGTTGTTCAAAACTCACTTAGAGTATCTCAAAAGTACTACCTCATCATCAGGGTCCTAGTGCCGTCGACGGCGCGTCGTTCAGATGTGCGGTCTTGAAGATACTCTCATTTAAGCGAAGTCGGGCCTGGCCCGTCAAGCCCAGTGGGCTGGCGGGTCGGCCTAACCCGGCTCGGTGGGTCCGACCAAGCTAGGGGATCAGCCTAGCCTGGTGGGGTAAGGCCCACCTGTGGACCCGGCCCACGCTTCGGGCCGCCTCCTCTTGCCCGGCGCACGCGGCCTGCTTAGCGGGCCACTGTTCATCCCATGTGGCGCCTGCTGGCACTGCGGTTTTCCAGCGCGGCTGGCAGGTGGCCGGTTGGTTCTCCCAATAGAGCAGCCCGCGGATGCGGGACATGGTCTCCATCCATGTGGAGCCTTCGTGCGCTGCGGCTCCTGCTCGTGGACCGGCTGGATCGTTCGATCGGTTGTTCTGCGGTCCGAGCGGCCTAAGCAGCTGTCGGTCTCCCTCCATGCAGTCGGCGTGCAACTGCTGTCGCCTCCGCCACTTCCAGTCATCGACGCCACTACCTCCTTCGTCCCATGGTTCTTCTCCGGCATGGTGCGATGGCACCACGCCCTTTCGATTTCACCTCCGACGTCAATCAATAATAACCAACGGAGGGACGCCGGCCCATGTTGGTTCGGCCCGCACCCTCCGTATTAGATGATATCATTTGGCCAATGATGAACCAAGGCATTCATCGAAGAAAGAGGGTATAATTTTATTCATTTAAAATTAATCAAATCCCCCAACCTCGATTCGTAGTACGTTGTTGAAGGCGCGGAAAAATAATTCGAAGACGTCGTCGAATGTTACGCTCGTCACACGCCGCCGATTCCGGGCTCAAGCATCGTCCTCGTTCTTCGTCGATGATGGTGCGTTATTCATTGGAGAGAATGGGCGTTCTTCATGTTCTTCATGTTCCTCATTGGAAAACGGTCGTCCTTCCAAGATTTCTCCCAATTTCCCAAAGAATAATCACCAAACCCAAGTAAAATAATAGGCTCCCTATTATTTTAATGTTGCCATGTATTTGAAATCAATTCAAACACTCAAATTAATTAATAAAGACATTAATTAATTGTGTTGGAACAATTAAGGTGGAGGGATGTGGAGATTTCACCCAAATTAAATGAAGATTGGTGGCTCTAATAAATTCAAGTGGAGTTAAAGAGTTAAAGGGGGTTTCAAGGGGAGTTGAGGGGTTTGAACTTGTGTGGGCCCCACCCCAAAATATCCTCCCATGGGAGGTTATATGGGGGTGGGCCCCACCTCCAAATTCCCTTTGAAGAAAATAACAACCACCCAAGTAATTTAACCATCTAAATAAAAATAAGCCATCAATTATTTTTATTTTACTTTTTTTTTATGAAACCCAGAAAACTAACTTCCAAACACGCTAAAACGCAACTGCGGTAAAGGTCCCCTTAAGCGAATACCGGCGCTGCGAGTTCAACAGTGTTCTCGGATTTCGATTCCGAGCACCGGTTCAAAAGAAAAAAAATATCACACGTACGTTTACTGAATGTACCTGAACAAATCTTCAGAAATTGTTTCCAGTCACACCAGGCCTCGGAATCAGGTGCCGTCAGAAAATGCGGACTAGTAAAATTCTCATGTATTTAAGAAAAAAATTCCACAGGAATTCTGGGTCTTTACAGGATAGAACCCTCGAATTAACTCTACCATAGTTGGGGTAGGTTGAACAAAACCTTGCATATATTGAATCATATGAAAAAATACTTCTTGAAACTGGGCGCCAATGCCCATATCAGGAACAATAGGTAGTGCTATAGGTGGCACTATAGGAGGGATCACTAGCGTCTTAGAGCCCACCACCTATGGCGCATGGTCGTCAATGGATTTTTGGTGTCTGAATTGAGCATGTCATGGGGGAATGATTCTATAATACCAAACACATACCTCATATGAGAACTATTCAATATAGAAGATTACAGATAGATAACTAGGACAGGTACACAAACTTCCTTTATAAAGATCACACCTCTCTTCCTACACTAAAATCTAGGTCTAGGTGTGTAAGAAAGACCATAAAAGGTTATAATAACATAATAGACACACCCAACTATGCACTAAAAAGTTCTAGTTTGGTTCTAGGTCTCACATAAGAATATGGGATCCATTATATAGAGTGTCAATTGCAAGATATAGAGGAAAAGCCCCTTTACTTTAAAATTGGCATCCTATTTAGCGGTAACCTTTTTATTTAAGAGATTAAAACATTTTACTTCATAGTCCTTTTATATAAATAAATATATATATTCTAGTGTATAACTAATAGGTCCATAACCCACAATATGGTATAATTGGCTAATTAAGGTTTTATCGCTAATCTATATAGAAAAACACCATTTATATTGATTTAGGCACTTTTATTAATCTAATTATATCATACCACAAGAAATTTCAGTGCATTTCAATATATAAAAATCTAGGCACTACTATATGCATTAGGTAAATGCATGTAGAAAATAGATGTGGCATGGGAAATTCATGGAATATTAGTCATAATGTGCCCATAATGATGTCTGAGATTCTAATTCCTTTCCATACTATTCTAATAGAAAAATTCTATATCAATAACATCAATAATAATAATAATTTTATAAGTCATGTGTATCACCCAGTTGTGAAATCGTATCAACTTAATAGGTGAAAAAAAATAGTAATAACCCATCGCACATAATTTGGGTTTCCCCTATACATGGGTTAGCTACTCCAAGGCCCAGGATCATTAAAAAATTTCATTTCCTCTAAGTATCCTATCTAATACCAAAACAGTAAGAAAAAAATAAAAAATAAACTCTCTTATACTGTTTTGTAACGACCCGACTCAGGATCCACTTAACCGATGCTCTAATTTAGTGGGTCACATGGCCTCAAGCATGCCTCCCTATATGAAAAGGGCTTTTAACTAGTGTATAGGGTCTAAGGTGATACATGGGAAGACTATACCCTCATATCAGAGTGTCATGGTGGATATAATAAATAAACATACAACCATAGAAGCATATATAAACAGATGGAACAACAAAAATAATTATAACAATGAATCACAAAAGAATAAATAACCAAGAAACTTTAATAATAATAAAAATCCCAAAGGTTGAGTCATATACAGTGATTCCATGTCATGATGACATATAAAAAGGGGAAATTGGGGACAATAATATAAAACATGCTATAAAAAATACCAAAAGGACAAAAGACTACTCCACTAGCATCATGAGCATATGCTCGGTCCTCAGCCCTCATGCTCCATGCTATAAGAAAAGTAGATCAAACATCTATATCAGGGCACTTACCCTTATCCATTCTTAAGGAAATTAAGTCTAATTGGGTGCCAAAGGAATCCAGAGTAGGGTGTGAGATAAACTTATTAGTCCACCACCAACAGTGTCTCTAAATAATCTATCCATTGTACGTGGCATAGTAGTGTGAAGTTAATAATGAATAATAAACTATGTTGAATAAATAAATACCATTTGGATCAGGTTCCATTAGGACACTTGGTAGACTCTACCTACTTCATAATAGGCTAGAACATGTCTAATCTGTGTACTATATATATATATAAGTAATAATAGTATATATATATATATCATATACATGTATATTCACTAAGTACGTGTAGACATAAGTAGGAATATACATGAATACTAGGTGCTAGCTGGAATCAGGGCGTAACTCAGGCATCTATAACTAGTCTAATGAGATATAGGCTTCAGTAATAGGTATATTCCTAGAATCTCATAATGAATGTGAGACGTCATGATCATCACTCAAGATAGGTGGGGTGAGTCATCATTCCCAATACCCGATATGGAGTAATGTGGAACATCATTCCCATCACTTAAATAAAATTATAATAATGTGAGACATCATGCTCAACACCCAATATAAGGAAGAGTGAAATTTCATGATCAACAAGTCCTTTGACTATAGTTAAACAACCAATACAAATAGCACACTCATGATAATAACATGAGTGATCACCTTCTTAGAGTTATAATCATAAAGCCCTAATACAACCAAGGGTGTTACATATATATATAATCCATATATATAAAAGCATACATCAATTGGGTTTTCCTGTCCACCAATAACCAATCATTAAAATTAATCCATTTAATTAATTATGTAAGGCAAAATCATATTAAATCTAAGAAAAACACTTAGATGGTGTTTTGTTCAACTAAAAAATTACATCAAAGAGGGAAATTATATTTACAAGCCAAGATGAACACTTAAATGGTGTTTGGTCCATTTAAACAACTATATATGAGAGGAAAATTAATTTATCACACCCAAAGGGGTGGCAATGAACAAGGTCGATACCATTTAATTAGTTAGTAAAAGTCTACAAGAGTATAACACCATGCACATATTGATTTATAAAGTAAGAGAACATTTAAGGTGACCCATGATAATGGTCAACTTGTAGCACAACAGAAAAGCTATGAAAACACTAAAACCTTTGGGTAATATTTATAGACCACCTACCTTAGGTATGTAGATGAATCATCATCCAATATCTGCTTAATATTTGAAGTAGAATGGAAGAAGATGGAGAAACTATCCAACACCTTGAAAATATGTAATTAGAGATTTCACCTAAATATTGTAAGAGATGGGAAGATAAATTTAGAAACTAAGTAAGAGGATTAGATATGTTACTGATGAGGATCCAATGAGACTGACAGCATTCAAAATAGATTCTAGATCAAGGTGTTATTAAAGAATCTAGAAGAGGCTTGAGGGGGAAATCACAGGAGGGGATGTAGAAGTGGTCTACTAGAAATGAAGAGATAAAAGTTAGGGTGATTCTTAAATTCATTAAGAGAAAACATGTAAATTGTCCCTTCTAGAAAAGGTCACATGGTTGTTGAAATCGTGTGTCAACCATGCCCCAATATCTTCTTAAGGTGGGACCCCACATGGGCTAGGCACATAGTTTGCCTAACCGTACACAAGACATACATGAATCCTCTATGAAGATGTATGAAATTCTTTCATGGGTGTGCACATCGGCTCACATGGTTGCCGACAAACCATGTGACCTCTTGTAGGCCACTGAGTTCCCTGAACAGTTATGCCACACGTTTAGTAATAACCATGCGCTAATAGTTCAACCCACTCTGTTTGTCTATTTTCTATAATTTTGATCTCTGAACAAGCCTTGGATTCTCATAAAACTTTCCTTATGTCATATGGAACGTTTACCAAGATTAAAAAAAAAGTATTCAAGCCAAAAAAAATGAGTTGTACCTTTGATAAAAGTTGGTTCCTTACAAATGAAATCCATTAATGATATGTTTCACATCAACTAGCTAAATAAGTACCATCTATCCCATCTCATTGGGTTGAATGGGGGGATATGTAGGTGAAACCTAAAACCTTTATCGTTTAGTAGCCTATTTATATCATAGATTATCAGAACAAGGTGGTGCATGGTAAGTTGATTCTCTTGGTCCATGTACTATGATAGTGTGACTGGGTTATTCATGAGATGTGTGAGTCTGATTTGTCAGTGAGGTTGAGTGACCACACATTTTCACATATCTAGAGCCTTGAATAATTTATGGGAGAATAAAGATTCATGGTGGGGAGAATTGTGACAATCATCCGGTTACTAAAAGATTTTTTTTAATTCTCATTTCATTTTCCTTTGGAGTTTTCTAGAGTTAGGGATGAATATATGAATTTTTGGGGGAAAAATCATGTACACATGGATAGTAAATGGTTAGTTACCATGTACCTAACCATGAAAAAGGGGGTTGGGGTGGCTACGGAGATTTTTCAGAGTTAACACATGGTTTTTTAATCCATGTGGACTCTCTAAGAAAATCATACACCCCATTTTTTAATGGGGGATTAACCAACACAGTTAAAAAATAGTTTTCAAACCCATGAGGTCAAACCATGCAACCCACCCATTATGATTAAAAATAAAAAATGAAATTAATGAACCTCTCTAATTTTAACCCATTTCCACCCCCTCTATTCTCCCATTTGTGCGCAACAGCCTCATTCATGTGATGAATCTATTTTTCCCTAGTAAAACATTGGAATATTTTAAGGAATATTTTCAAAGATAGGTACGGAGTTAGCATCGGATTCCAGGGCCCAGGGAGCCTCATTGTTGATATAATAAAATATCAAATATATTATATCATGCATGCATAGTTTTTATAAAATAATGGAATAAATCCTAATCAAAAACTTGGATGAGAAATATAATTCATAAATTAAATCTAGAATGCAAGTTTTACTCTATGCATTATGCATCCATCGTGCACATCAAGTGTTTGGATTAAGTGTAATTATAATCATACTGATAAATAAATAAATTTATTTATTTATTTTTTATTATTTGGACAAATAAAAATCCATCCTATATAAAATAATTCTTATGTAAAATTCATAGGGTTAACTACATAACACTAATTATTTTAGATGATTTATTAGAGGAGATATTTTTATGCACAACAACAGACTATGGGTTGACTATCGGTGTGCCAAGGAGTTCACGGATCTTGCCAATGATAATGACGTAGGATCTTTATTCATCATAAATCAATACAAACTTGAGTTTTGGGATTTTTATATTGGTTTTAATCTATATTTTTATTTTCCTATGTCAAACTTGAATCAATAATTCTAAAAAATTGATTCTCAGTTCAACCATTGATTTATGGGTGTTGATTTATCTTCCTAGAATTAGGAATGTAAATATTTTTATTAAACCTTAATTATTTTCCATAATCAATGTTTTCACAATAAAATGATTTATTATAATCAAAACACTATATTAGTTTCATTTTTAACACCCTGATAATCTAAAATGAAAACTATGTTCGATAGTGTATACGACAAGAGACACTGAACCTAAACGAACCTTGAAATATTATTATTTAAATATGACTGTTATAACCTATACATTAAATTAGAATTTCTTAATTGGATTAAATTATTTATTAAATGCATATAAAATATTATATTAAATAAAAATTTATTGACTAATTTTTAGGAAATAAGCAGTCAATTTTCAATGAAGACATTTTAGTCTTCAAAAATAATTTTTATTTCTTTTTATGTAGAAAATATTATAATTAATTTCTGAAAATTTTCAAAAAATTATTTCAGAAAATTTAAAAAAAATATAAATTATCATATCAAAATTAACTTAGGGTAAAATTTTGGGATTTTTCTTCAAAGATTGATTTGTCAATAAATAGTAAAAAATACTAATTTTTCAAATATTGTAATATATTTTCATTAAATAAAGAAAATTAAAAGTACCAATATATTTTTTATTTGATTATAACATGAACTATTAATCATTTTATTTATAAAAATTTATTTAATTTCATTTGAATCGTCAATTTTTAGGATCTTTTTATAATTTATTATTATTCATAAAAACATACTTTTTATAAAACTATTTTTAAGTGCATGAAGTTTGTCCATTTTAATTAATTAAAATAACAAATAAAAAAGAGACATATAAATTAAATTTATGTATTTTATATTTATTTATATTAATTGAAATTCATATAATTATTTTTTCTAGTCATAGAGTTAATATAAGATCATTTATTGCTTGAAACATGTATTTTCTTGAAAACCCGTTTTTTGTCGTGATTTGCGGGATTATTATAAAATGAATTTATAAAAATTAAAGAGATTTAATTTGGTAAAATGGATTATATATTTGGAATAGTCATAATTAATATTAATTAATAAGGTCAAAAAAATTGGTCATAATGAATAATAAAAACCGTAAAAATTTATCATCACAGTAAAAGGGTTAATCGTGTTAACCCAAGTTAAAACTGAGTGATAAGGACAACAATTTTCATATTAATATTCATGGATGGATTTATTTTTACTATTATTACCTTAGTCTCAATATCTATTTGTTTATGGGACACTTTCCCATGAAAATTACCTGTATAATATTTTTTAAGTAAAGAAAAAGAAAAAATGTCAGTCACTTGCTTTTAAATTTCTTGCATATGTTCACATAGAGATAAAAATAATTTGTAAAGGAATATTAAAATTTATTTTGAGAATAATGAAATTATATTTCATGATTTTAATTTATTTATAATTTATAGTGATTATATAATTACCTTAAATTCTTACGCAATACAAACATGGTATTTATTCAATTAATAATAAAAATAAAATAAATGATTTTAAAATTTTGAAAAGTAATATAATTTGATAGTATTATTCTATTCCATGAATTTAATAAATAAATATAAAATTTTAGAGAGTTTTTAATGTAATATATTTTAATTCCTTTTTTCATTTTGTTTTCAGAGCCAAATTAAATTAATAATTCTGAAAATTACATTAATGTTGTATTATAATAAATAATATTCCATTAAATGATTTAAAATTAATAAAAATACTATCTTTATCCACATCATTGGTATCTGAATTCAAATGTAAACTATGGTCCATTCATGGACCAATCATTCATTTATATTAACTATATTGATCAATAAAGAGTAAAAAATATTGTTATCGAGGTAATTGACAAAAGGGGTCAACACAGGTTAAAACCAAAAGATAAGGGTGAAAAAATCACCTAAACTTTTAAAAAAATTGATAAAATTGTATTATTTTACCCAAAATCACCTTATATTTTAATTATATAATTTTTGATTCACTTTTCATGTAAAATTAATTTTTATTAATTTAATACTTTAATAAATTCCAGGAGTCCTCCCCTAATGATAAAAGGGAACCTCCTCTCCTCTTTTATTCATGCTTAAAAAACATTTTTTGTTCCGAAAATACCAACCCAAATCCATTCTTTACTTCTCTTACCACGTTATAGAGGCATTATTTTAATTAAAAAAACCCTCCTAGGAATGATTTTAATGTAAATCTAAAGAACTTGTATGAAGAAGAGGTATTGTTCATAACTGTGTGTTTTTGTTTTATTTCTTCTACTACCTCCTTAAAATCTTATTAAACCATGTTTATAAAGTATCATCAATATCTAACATATAATTTTATTTTATTATTTTAATTTCATAACCTACATATATCTCCTCTTCCATTAAATGGGAAACGAATCCATCGTTCATTTGTACGAAGTATTGTCGCCTTGTGAACCATGTTATTCATTTTCAATCATCGCCTCTCACAAATGTTTATGATGATGGATTTAATATATATATATATATATGATATTCATGAAAAATTTATAATTCTATAAAATTAATATATCATATATATTTTTACCTTTCCATTCATTGAAATATTATAACTTAGTTTGTACATACGTGTGGACTACTAGCTCCATGAAGCGATGTGATTTGTTTTTTATTATTGCATCCCATATATGGTATATATAAGTATATATAATAAAATAATATGAAATTTATTATATAAGGAGAAATATTTAAAGTTATTTTAATACTTACCTTCTTTCGATCATGATCATTAAAAAATTTAAATGTTATACATACGTACTTATGGCCTATCATCTCCATGATTGAAATGTAGTTAATTTTTTATAACCATATTTAATGTTTTATTTTAAAATTATAATTTATATATAAAAACTATAATTATGTCATTATTATTATTCTGGTAATGATGAAATAATAACCTCATTGACCATAGTCCACATTCCAAAATCATTTTGGACTTCTGACTCAAATATCATCAAAAACTCTGATGTAAACTTAATTGATTAAGTAATTAAAGATAACATGGTATTAAATAAAATAAATGGAATTATAAAAATGGTTCTTAAAAAATTAAATAATTAACATAATTTTATTATTCAAGAATATAAATAATGTTAATGATGATTTGGACTCAGGGTAAGGGACTTTCTTTTAAAAATTCTTTTTTAAAGTTTCATTTCCAAATATTTTTCTTCCATGTCCATGTTCTTATAAATGTTTCAAGAAAATTATTATTTATGATTAAGTGGATGAAAAAGTTCATTTTTGACCATGTTTTACTTTCTTCACAATGTTTTTAAAATAATTATTTTTTTAGTATTTTACATAAGGGGCATTTTACTTTAAAACCTCATTTAAATTTTTTAAAGATTTATTTTATAAATATATCTCTTCCATATCTATATTATTAAAATTATGTTATTAATGTATTTATATGGAAATAAATGAATTATAAAATAATATTTTTTCTCTCTTTATCTTCTTTAAAAGGTTCTCAAAAGAGATTAATTTTATATATTTTATACCAAATGTTTTGAATTTCTTTATTATATACAAAAGGAATGTATTATTTTAATATATACGGCATCAACATCCTTTCTCGACACTATAAACATTGTTTGATATTTTTATTTATTTATAATATTCCTTGTTTTTTTAAATAATAACCCTCTTTCCCTTTGTTTAAAGTATTTTATAAAAGGGTTTTAAATCGAATGGATATTTTTATATCAAGAAATGTTTTGCTTATGGTTTTAAGAGATCTCTCTAAACCACCCTTTTCTTTGGGTTATAACATTTTTCTATATATCTTTATTTATCTCTCTTTAATGTTTTTAAATTATTATAAATTCTATATATATGTATCTTACATATATACTTATCTTATTCCACTTTCCTTTTACTATTTAATACATGCCTTATGATCATTTCTCAAATACCCTCTTTAAGAAATATCTTTTGATTATTATATGAGGAAAGATTATGAAACGTATTTTACTTTCACCAGTGATTATTATGTTTATTCCTTATTATTTATTTCATTTTTTACACACATAATCATAAATATTTTATAATGGGTTAGCCCAGATCGATCTCTAATTCATTGGGAAAATCTTTTGTCTCGTGATAAGTTATGTATGAGATTAAGGGAGTAAACTTTATCCACTATAGTACTTTGTCCACCATGTAATGTAAACTTGGTAGTTATACATGAAAGATCCTTATTACCTGTTTTGTGTTTTGTCCACATTTTCTATGTTTCCATGATCTTATTATACCATTTTCTTTATGTTGTGCTTCAATGTAATTACTCAAGAGCTTATGTTTAAAATAATGCATATGCTACATTGTAAGGGTGAAATGTATAACTTTTTTTAAAAAAGTTTTCATATGTTTCTCAAAATTGAAAATTAACCTTTATGAGTTTTTTTTAACTTTATAATTTCTTATTAAATGTTTTATTAAAATATTTGAGAAAATAATTTTATTTCTTTGATAATTAAATGTTTATTTTGATCCCAATGTTTAATTTTTAAAAATAAAAATCTTTCATAAGTATTTATGAAATAGCAGGTTTCTTTCTTTCTTTTTATATGTCCCTTAATCACCTTTTTATGATCATATCATGTTTTAAAATGTTTTTCATTGGATTTTAGAATTATTAGGGGAAAGGATTAGGTAAAGAGGAAAATTATGAATATATGTCATTAAAATAATACTTTTTATTTCATAAATGCCTTATTTTGTGGGAAAATAGATCCTAAGTGGTAGTTTCCACTTTGTGAGGTAATATTTATTTATTTAATGAATATTTACTAATTATATAAAACTATTAACCATAAAGATCCTCAAATTTAAGAAAATTAAATCTTTAATCAGAAATCAAGTTTATGTAATGTTTAAATCAGAGACTCTACAGTTGTTATTAGAGGAAAAGTGTAGAAAACATCATATATTAGGATTTTTTCATGAGATTTTATATTAAGATTCATAGATAACATCATGGGTTTATGATTTTAAGGTTGAATGTATGTTTAACATATTAGACATCCATTTTTAAGTTTTAAGTGATGGGATTTTAAAGTGATTAGTGATATTTTGGGAGACTTTTTATTAGGTTTAGTTATATGTAACCCTTAGGTTTAACATTAAGTGTTATTTGAAGAATAATTTCTTTACATTTTTTGGAAATAATTTTAAAGTTATTGATAACCTTTGGGGATTACATGATCTTTGATATTGAGGTAATTATGGTTTATTACAATTTGGGAACATGTGTTTTATTATATAGATAATTGTGGGATTGAAAATTGATTTGGTGATTAGGTGATTAATTATATTTTATAAGAAGATCACTATATTTTTGGGAACATTATATGATATTATGGGATTTAATTTGACAAATAATGGTTTAATTGTATTTTGTGAGCATATATTATTTTAATGTGTCTTTATGGTGATACATATTTTTCATGTAAATGATTGGAATATTTTAGAGATTATATTCTTAGTACATATTATTTTTTTGTTTTATGACTTTATGAGTGATAGTGTTTATTAGAGATAAATTTTAAATTATTATTGGAAGAATATGTGATTAAATAGTTCTAATTTTTTGGGTTTTGAACTTTTTTAGGAATATTTTGAAAAAATTTCAGTTTGGTTTTTTATTAAATTATCTATGTTAAAATTTAGGTGTTATTATTGAGTTTTTCGAGATTAATGTTGTATTTAATCATATAGAGGTTTATTAATTTTGGAAATTATCTTACCTTGTGCTAAAAATTTTGGTTTTTGTTAATGTTTAAATATTATAGGAATATATTTTTATCCTTTTTTGATTATGTGATCCATTAGAATCTGATTTTAGTGATTTAGGTAATAAAAATTTTATCTTGAATACTCATTATTTATAGAAAAATGAGATTTTTATGGAAATTGATTAAAGGGTGAAATTATACTTGTCAAGTAAGTTTATTTCTTTATTTTCTCAGAATAGATTCTAAATGAATTCCTTAAATCTATGAAAATGATCTTGAAACAAAAAAATTATCTTATTACCTTTTATTCTGATAAACTGATGGCCTTTTTCACACCTCATTGGTTTATGGTTTTGTATACATTAATTTTATATTGACCATTAAATTTCTTATTATCAATAACCTCTATCACTATAAATAATTATTTTTACATTATGTTTTCCCCATGTCAATATTTTTACTTCCTGCTAATAATATCATATTTAGAAACCTAGTTAAGTGATTACCTTTGTATTTCAATTTCCTACTTTTCAAAAGGATGGTTTATCAACCCTTTTTATGATATGGAATTAAAATAAAGATATTTTCATTTTTCAAACACTTTTCTATATAGAACAAGTTCAAATTGTGATGATTAAATTTATTAAATGGTTGAAGAATGAAACACCCTAAGATTTTAAAAGGAAAACTATGTTCAATAGTGTATATGACACACAACTGTGGACCTAAATAAACCCTAAAATACTATTATTTAAATATTGATGTAATAACCTATACATTAAATTGGAATATATGAATAGGATTAACAGAATTATTGAATATATATATAACCTAATCAATATAAATTTATTGAAAAATTAATAGGAAATAATCACTCAATTTTTAATAAAGACATTTTATTCTTTAAAAAATACATTTTCTTCATAAATGATTTTTATTAATTTGTGTGAGAAAATATTTTAATTAAATTTTAAAAATTTTATAAAATTCATTTGATAAAATTAAATTCATTTTTTATCTAATCATTTTAAAATTAACTTGGGGTTAAATTTTGGAATTTTTCTGAAATGATTTATTTTTCATTGAATAATGAAAAATACTGATTTTTCAAATGATGTAATTTATTTTCATTAAATAAAGCAATTTCAAATTACCATTATATTTTATATTTTATCATAAAGTGAAATATGAACCATTTTATTTATAATAATCTATTTAACTTCATTTTAATGAGTAATTTTAATGATATTGATATAAGTTTATTTTTATTCTTAAAAGAAAAATTTTCTGAAAACTATTTTTACGTGCATGAAGTTTATCCATTTTTGTTAATTAAAATGACCACTAATAAAGAAAGAGATAAATTAAATGTATATGTTATATATATTTATATAAATTTAAATTCATATAATGATAATTGTATTCATAACATAATATTATATATTGCTTGAAAAATGCATTTTCATGAAAATGCACTTTTCATCACTCTTTGTGGGATTATTATAAAATTAATTTCTTCTACTTTTAGTGAAATAATTGGGTAAAATTATTCCATATTTTTAAGATAATACAGGGGGATAACCTACATTTAGTGAATTTTTTATATATAAATTTATACCACTCCCCTATTAGTATGGAAGCATTTGAGGCTTTATACGGGAATCCCTAAAGTTAACCACTGTGTTGGACTAATCCATGGGAGTCAACACTCATGGTCCCAGATATAGTGTAAGAAACAACAGATAATGTGAAGATAATATAGGGGGATATGAGAACTTTCTATATCCATTAGAAGTTTTATATGAATCGATGATGTAGGCCTTTGAAGTTTGACGAGTTAGACCATGTGTTCCTAAAGCTCTCACCTCGGTGAGGATGGTGTAAATTTGGCTGGTGTAGAATTTTATCTTTGAGATTCAATTTCCATTTCCAAATATGGAATAGTTTTGGTGATGTGGCGTATTTCTTATCCCTACCACTTCAATTAGACTTGGTACATGATATATTCCATGTGTCATGGCTGAGGAAGTATGTGAACAACCCATCACATGTTATAAATGTGGAAAACATGGATATTGAGGATGGAGATACCTTTAAAATTACCCATTATAAATCGAATATTGGTTGGAGAAGATCCATCATGGATGAGTGATTCCCTTGGTGTGTGCCTGGTGGTAGCACAATAATATTCAAGAGATCGCCTAGGAGTATCAGAACCAGATACATTCCCAATACCCCTATATTTTTTCAGTAGGGTTTTCTATTTTTGAGATGAAATTCTCTAAGGTGTGTAGAATATGATGAATATATTTTTTCCTTGTAAAAATTTAGAAATTTTAAAGTAATATTTTTGAAGCTAGGATCTGAGTCAGCATAAGATTCTGAGGCCCAGGGATCCTCAGTGTTAATTCAATAAAAATATTAAATATGTTATAACACACATTAATTTTTTCTGAAATAATTTAAAACTACCAAACAGAGGATTGGATGGGAAATTCAAGACTTCCATTAAATCTGGAATGCTTTTTTTAACCTAAGCATGATAAAAACTTTGTACGTGTTTGGCTTTTGTAATATGTGTAATCATGGGTGGATTAATAAGTAAATAAATTCAGTTATTTATTTTTAATTTATTAAATGGTTAGACCTAACTCCCTCCTCTATATAATTTAATTTATGGTGAAGACCTAGGTTTAGTTGCATAATCTTGGGGATTTGAGAGAAACCATTTTGGGAGAGAATTTGATGGATGACAATAGATTGTGTATTTATGATCGGTGTTTCAAGGAGTTCATGGATCTCTCTAACAACAAATATATAGATTCATTATTCATTATTGATCGAAAGGGTAGGGAATTTTTTTTATGTTGGTTTAATCCTTATTTTGATTATACCTTGTCGAATGTGAATCAATTATTCTAACGAATTGATTCAAAGGTCAACCATTGATTTATGGATATTCATTTATTTTCTAAGAATTAGGAATGGATAATGTTTTTACTAAACCTTGATTATTCTCCATGATCAACATTTTCATCATCTAAGGATTCATGCCGACCTGAAAAATGGTCAAGTTTTATTCCTCGCATTTTTATTTTGTTCTTTTCCCCCATTTTATCCATGTGTTAATCATCAATATTTCATTTTTCTAGTGGTTCAAAAAATACCAAGAAAATAATCATTGTGTAATTGATCATTGGAAAAACAAATTTTTTAATGGGTTTAGATTAGGGGTTGATGGAATGATCGAGGTTCAATGATGAGTATCGAATATTTGGGATCCGATCAAGATTTATTTCATTTTTGGTTTGGAATTCCAGTGTCATAATGGGATGGGAGGTGATTTCTAAGGGGATGGGTGGCTAAAATACAACCACAAATGATGAGTTAGGTTTGATAAAAACCATATTCGAGCTTCTCTATGGTTTTCATAGTTAAAACAAAGTAGGAAGTGATGCCTAAAGAAAGCGATAGAACAACTTATAGTTTCAAGAAAATATAAACACAAACGCACTATGCTTTGGAATAACACATGCTATGTATCCCCATTTCTATGGTGGGTATGGTTCAATTCATAGTTAAATATCACACACTATGTGGCCCTACCACACATCATGGGACCAAATTCTAGTGGCTTGCTATGTACCCCAAGGGTACACAGTAAAAAACATAACTGAGTATATAGTAATGACCAGTGTACATGGTCACAACTAGTGTACTTAGGCATAGCTAAGGTATACGTGCATGGCCACATCTAGAGTACCTGGACATGGACAGAGCATCTGATCATGGTTAGAGTACACGATAATGACCAGAGTACATGGAAATGGTACAAAGTACATAGGCATGTGTAGGAGTGCATGTGCATACCTAGGGTAGTCAAGACACATCGTGTATACCCTGTACACACCATATACTTTTAATCGGGAAAGTTTTGGCCCTCATTCTCTTTAGTGTAGATATGTTTCTATAGTGTATATTCTCTTGGTCCATCCCTATGTGGGTACAGTGAATCAAGGCATCCTGGGAATAGGATGAGTGATCCTCTCCAAGTGATTAGTCATGGATAGATTCATGTACCCTTCCATGTGGTTTGGGATGTAATCATATATCATTCCTTCCCTAGGATGGGTCCAGATTCCTGTTATTGACTACCAAGCTCTATGATCCCCATCATAGTGGGTTTACTTTGGGTAAGGTTAGGAATCTGCTATAGGACCTTGGTGTGATACCTTATCTATGTATCAGTATCTTCTAAGATCCAGTTTGTACCTTCCTCATGGAGAGGCCCGACAATCATGACCTATGAAATGAGAATTATTTTTGTTTTCAAGACTAATAGAGTGAGTTCTCCCTGATGAGATTCACCTTGAAGCATTAATCATATCCTAGGTTGGAAGTGTAGTGGTGACAATACATTGAGACTTGGTGTTTATCCTTAGTATATTTGGGTTAATATTTTTATTGTCTCGTATTCTAATTGACATACCTTCATGATGATGAGATAACTAATCTCTTGATGCTTTATGTTTGTGGATTTCAGGGTGACCTATTAGGTATGTATATACTCACACCTACATGGGTTCTTCTCACACATGTCATGTCTTATACATAGGATAGACCTCTCGATGGATTCTTAGGTGTTCTAGGAGCAGGTGAAGAATATTTTATCTAGATTGATGGTTTTTTGTTCTAATAATTTCATTTGACTATATTCCCCTCCTTATTATCATGTTAGACTCTTTTATAGCTTTAGTGGGAGTGTATTTGGCCCTTTATACATTCCCATCTGTGTTTCATACTCTAATGTACGATTTAGTTATGTGAATTAATCTTGGTATAAGTTGAATCATTACTTTCTTCATTATAATGGTGTATAGAGGTGTTTTTATGTATACATGTACTTTAGACTAAGGCCTCCCATGTGTGTGATATGCCTACTTGACACCGGTTGCCAACCTTTGGACTATTGAAGGTGTGCTTGGGGTGCCACACTCATCTTACTACCGGACAAGCAGGCACTAATGGATTATGTTATTAGACTTCAATTTATAACCTTCTTCTCTATAGTATTATTGGTGTCTTCCCTTTATTATTAGTGGATTTCATCAAGGTAAGACTTGATTTCACTTGGTTTTGTCCTCTATTATCCATCTCTTTCCCTAGTTTTATTTTTCTCATAGATTTGTGGAACACTAAAAGTCCATAGGCACTAAATAAATGGTTATGTATGATGGTTAATTGAATTTATTAATGTTCTAGGATTTTTAGGATCCCTTCAACTCATTTCTTGTCATCTTAGATGAAAGAAATGAGTTTCACTCAGTTTTGAGGTAGGTGTCTCTAAATAATGAGATTTACCAAGGGCATACTCTTAGTTAATAGTTTCCCTTTGGATTAAATTAACTAATTATGATCTTTATAGTCTATCGAGGGTTTTTATGTGATTTTTTAGTGTGATTATGGGCTTGTGTTGGAGTTAAAGTAATTATCAAAGAGATTTAATTAAAAAGAAGTTTTATTCCAAGATGGGAGTTTAATGAGATTATTTAAAGAATAAAATGGTTTCAAATTAATTTACAAAGGGATGTTTCAAATAGAATTTACCTTAGATTTTTTTCCTTTTATATGTGATTATGAGTAGGTAATATTTTTATGTTTGATTATTGGAAGCACTTGGCATACCTTGGGTGAGTTTCTGACCCATACAGATAAAAACCTAGATATATATTATGCATTTCTAGTGTCCTGGTTAGACATAGTGTGCCAATAATATGAATTGGAACCCCAATGGGATGATTGAGCTCTCAAGGATGAATAAATATGTTTTTCTATGTTAGCTAGTTTCTATATAGATAGTCCTATTTTTTGTAGATACTTAGATCAAGAATATTATATTTCTTGTTTCCCATTGGATGATTGAGCTTAAGATATCTTATATACTATGTTTCCCACATTTTTATTCATGTTTTCCTTATTCATATTATTTTGGAACATGAATTTGTTTAATAAAACCAAATGGATTTATGGATTATTTCAAAATAAATATTTTTTTAATACATTGTTATAAAACTAGAACTGGTGGTTTGAATGGTAATACACAATATATAGATTCATAGTGTTATAATGCTAGAAATTTCCTCACAGCAAATATATTCTGTTGGGAATATACAGATGTGGTTTTTCAAGATATAGTTAAATTAAAGGGTTACATGTGTTTTAGTGTCTCTTTATAATGTTTTTTGGACTCCCTAAGTATGTTTTGGTTCTTACCATGTGCCATGAGAATTTTGGTCTCATGTTGAGTGTTTTGGGATACATGGTATTTTTGGGTATTTGAATTGGTCATTTAGGACTTATTAGTATTTTGAATCATGTTTTATATAGATGTTATTCACTATTGTATTATGTATATAATGATATTTTTAATGATTATTTTTAAATTATAATGGTTTTTCTTTTTTGTTGTGTTTATAAATTGAAACTATTTATTTTTTGGCATGATAATCAAATCTATGGATATTTCATTCCATAATTCTAGGTTGAATCCATGTGTTTTTTATTTGTATTTTGAGGGTGAAACCATTCCAAATTCAATATATATGATACCCTGGTGCTTTTCACCAACTCATAGTGATCTAGAACATGCTTTAGTCCTTGGTTGTCCCAGTTTGTTACACTCTACTTTAGTCAGAGGAGAGTCTTGTTATGCATGAAGAGAAGGATGAATCCATTGGGACATGACATGTGGGATAGAGTAGGTTTTCCTATAGGTGACAAGTTAAGAGATCACCCATGGGATATGTGAGACAATACCCTAGTACCAATCATGGGAAGTTCCTAAGGACTTAAAATTGGAATTAAAATGGGGTTTTCAATAAAATTAAAATTGTGTCTATCGATTACGTAATCGGGTAGATCCTATAGGATATGAGCTCACCAAGGTGTGAAAATGTGAGTTAATTCCAATTATCAAAGACATGGGGCTAGGTCTTGAGTGAAAAGCACCCAACTGATGATTTGGTGAGATATGTAACAGTTTTCGTATCCAATTCAATATTTTATGTGTGTTCTTGGTTTCATGTACCTATTTAGCGACATATTATGTGATGATTTATCTAAACACCTATCCTGTCTATGAGTGATATGGTGATTAAAGGAATTATATGATTGGGATAGTGTTCTAGTTGTGTGATATCTATCCAACCTTGGGTGAGAAAGAGTGACTTGAGACTATTACCTCACTGTGAGTGATAGCGGTGTAGGCATGGGACTTCCATAAGTGATATGGTTGGGCCTAGGAGTGTGATGAAGGACCTCACCATGAATTTTATGGTAGAGTTTTGACTACCATGATTGAGATGGTGACCATGCTAGTGTGTCACTACCACAAAATAGGGTAAGGGAAGCGCTACCCTTTATCAGCGCTAAATAGAAAACGCTGATAAAGGGGTGTGCCTTTATTAGTGCTAGCTAAAAGCACTGATAAAGGTAACCTATATCAGTGCTAAAAAAAAGCATTGATAAAGGTGTACACTTTATCAGTGCTTTTTTTAGCGCTGATAAAGGGTACATTTATCAGCGCTATTATTAGCGCTGATAAAATTTTTTATTATTAATTTATATAAAATTATTATATTTATATTCAAAAATAATATTTTTTGTATACATTAACAATTATATAGATATATTTATAAATATATACTATTTATAGTTATAATTATTAATAAATATATATATTTATCCTATATATCAATTTAAATAAATATATAAGAATATAAATAGATTAATAAAATTATACTTTTATAAAATAAGTATTTATCAGCACTATAATTTTAGCATTGATAAATAGATGTTTTATCCGTTCTTTTTTAGCACTATTAAATATAGACATTTATCGGTGCTAAAAAAGCACTGATAAAACACCTATTTATCAGTGCTAAAATTATAGAACTGATAAAGGTATGTTTTATCAGTGCTTTTATTTTAGCACTGATAAAACATAACTTAATCAGTGCTTTTAAATAGCACTGATAAAGGTTCCAATGGTTTTTATAAGAGAACCCTAACAGGCCCCTCCTCTATCGCATGCATTCAATCCTTCGCGGAAGCTAAACCCAACCCCTCCTCCACCACGACCCCTCCTCCTCTACCTCCTCTGATGCCGCAACCTTTTCCTCCTCCTTTGTTGTGGCCATCCTCCTCTTTTTCCACTGCTGCCTCTACTGCCGCTGCCTCCACCGCAGCTGCCTCCGCCGCCGCTGCCTCTGCCGCAAAGGTATATGATTTGAGTGTTTCGGGTATTATGGATGATATTAAATGAGTTTTATTAAGGTAAAATATGTTAGGGGTTAGCCTAAGTTTTTGAATTCTTTAGAAACATAAAGCAAAGGTATATGCTTTGAGTTGTGATTAGAATAAGTGGTTTCATACCAAGTATGGGATATATGGATGGTGATTCCTTAGACATTGGAAATGTGGAAGGTATGGGTAATTTCATTGACTTGATATTTTATAGGAATTGAGATTCCTTGGAATATTTTTGAGAAGGGTGCCTTGAGTGTTGATGTTTTTGGTATCAAGGTTTGTTTCGAGGGTAAGATTAGTGTGATTCCTAGCCCTGTGTTTTTTTTATGTGTTTCTTAGTGGAGTATCTATTATATTATGGATGGACATGTGTTATTTTGAGACGATACCGGTTGAAAGGCATTAGTGTGGTTTTCATGAAAATTTTAAGAATGTTAATCTTGTTGGAAAGTAGCATGGAGGTTCTTTGTTTTGATGATTGACATACCATAGAGCATGGTAATGGGTTTAGGCATGTGATCCTAATATAGATGATATAAGACTCAGGTTAGTTCATGTTGGGTGATAATTTAGGGTATGAAAGAGATTTACACATGTCTAGACATGCATTATTTCGATAACGAGGGTTGTTGATCACTGTTCTGGAGATTGGCTCGTGCAGTTGCATGGGGTTTACATCCGTAAGTTTATAGATCAAGTTAATTAGAGTATCTCATGGAGATGGTATTTTAGTATAAAAATATGGTGTTCGACTTGTGGAATCATGAGTCATGTAATTTGATCAGGTGGTACAATATTGTACACCAATTATATTGGATGAGGTGAGAATGGTACACGCCAATTATACGTGGTAACCATTTAAATTTTAAGTCGGTGACATTTAAAGTGTGAGTTGAGGACCAATGGAGTTAAAGAAATTATTTTAGACTCAATTTCTTGGGGTTTTGTATGAAATACAAAATTTCAATCTATGGTGGAGGATACATCACAAATGGATCAAATATAGTGTCATGTTTGATCTGAGAGTTAATCCCAGACAGGTGTTTCTTTCGATAAATGAGCATGGATCAGGAGAAGAAAAACACATTTGGTGATAGAACATGTTGAGGCGATGCTCGATAAGTGTTATAATGTAAAAATGTAGTGGGGAGTGAACCAATGGTTGTTGAGGGTGTGACTTTCATTTCAAATGAATTTCAATGGGTGATGGGTATAATATTTCAGTGATCGGGTAATATGTGGCACTTGATATTTCATGTTAGATATTAGGTATGATAAATATGATCACATATATTGAATATCTATGATAATATATGGATTATTCACTATGGAGGTATGACCCTCATGTTACAAGGGTCTTTAATATAATGGGACTGGTTACTGGATGGTTTATATGGAATTTGTATGGTGTTGAATTGGTGAATCTGATTTATCTGGTCCCACATAAATACCATATTTAGATTTTAAATGATATACTAGATAAATTTTATATGTTTACAGAATGATCAGGATAATCTTGATGTGATTAAAAGTTTATTCATGATGTAAATTATGATTCATCATGTGATTTTGGGGGTGAAACCCATTCATCGCATTATTTAGGGGGAGGACCTATTTCTTCACATTATTCAAGGATTGGATCATGTGTAAAAATGTTGTGGTAGTGTTTTCCTTGATATTAGATGTTGTATAAAATAAAGGGAAATGGTTAATTCATATTCGGTATGATAGGTTCATTTTGAGTTATGAATGGTACTTTTTTAGGAAAAGTCAGCTTGTTAGGGCCTTGTTCATAAACAGTAGAGACTTGTTTGATTCTATTTAGAATAAAATATGATAAATAGTACTAGATTTTGGAAGGTTTTTTCATATGTTTTTTGGTTTGGTTAGTTGTAAATCACACCAAGTGGGTTGTTGTACTACTAGATGATGTGTTACAATAGGTGTTTATGATGGTGGGGAGCACTTTGGATCAGGATCATGGTGGGTATCACTATGAACCTGATGATGTGTTTAGAGAAAAAATTGTGCCCTTGAATGGATGGGTTTCATGGATCAAAATATATAGGTTTCAATGATGTTTAACCATAAATTTCCCATTCCTAGATCTCATTGGACCTATTTTGGATAGGTATAACATATGATTTCTCATTTTATGTTTTCTTTTCAGTTGGAAATCTCCTCTGATGTGCGCCTCTCCTCTGCCACGAATGCACCTATGTTGTGCACTGAACGACACCTTCGCGGTGAGTTTTATACTATTACTCATTGGTTTCCTCTTGTTTTCATGTTATTACTATTTGATATTAATGGTTATAAAGTGAAATGTACGGGTTAAATGCCCCACTGAAAATCGTGGCTGTTGGTGGTCCTTGTTTGTGTACTAAATGAATTGCATGTTGGTTGGTTCCTATTGAACATTTGAATATAAAAATTGGTAATTTATGTATACATGACTTATGAATGAATGCCCCATGATGATAAAACTTCTGTGATAACCCCTGAATTAACAAAAAAAATTGAATAAGGGATGCCTTGTAAAATCTGAAATTGTTATTGTTTGGTTTGTATGGTGTTGTGATTGTGAGAACGATTATGTTTTTGTATGGTGTTGTGGTTGTTGGAATGATTGGTATGCCATTTTTTTTCTATGTTTTATTTATTACACCATTGAATATAAAACCAAAATTTATCAATATTAATGGCACCACCACTTTGTTAGAAGTGAAATTCCACTGAATCCTAGAAAACCACTTCACTAGAGGACTCTATGAGACACTTTATAGACACCCTAGTCAAATAACCATAACAACACTTGTAATGAATCCTTCCACCCACAAGAACTCTATTGAAAATAATACCATCTATTAGTTTAGTACCATAGTTCTTAACTAGAGACATTATGTTTCTAGAGAAACACTAAAAATCGGTTTACAACAATGCATATAGATCACATGTGGGATACTAAAAAATTCTGGTGAAAGGGATTCTCATAGCTTGTTGAACATATTTTGTGTAATTATTTTTTTATATATTAATATTACTGTATCAAATAGGATGAATATTAATAAAGAATGGATTAATTCCAATCGGTTGACAAAAGAGTATGAAGATGGCATGAAAGAGTTTATCAAGTTTTCAAAAGATCATGCATGTGACCCTTCTCAAATCCTTCATCCATGTTTACATTGTTGTTATTCAAGACAAATTAGTCTAGTGGAGTTGGAAGAACACCTGATCTATCATGGAATAGATAAAAGTTATACATGTTGGAATAAAAATGGGGAAAAATGAATATAGGTAGTGGCATGGATAACACAGCGTTTTATGGATCATCTGATATTATTACAATCCTGAACAATGAAGATGATCATATGGAGGATGTGATTACAGATGTGAATGATGATGAAGATCATATTGAGGAAATGACAAGGAATGTTGAATATGAACTTCATGATTTCCCAAAATTGTTTGAGAATCTAAAGAGTTGTGCAAAAACACCATTGAATGATGGTTGCACTAAATATACATCATTTTCACCCATACTGAAGGTGTATATTTTGAAAGTAGGAAATGGGTGGAGTAATGCTAGTTTTACGTAACTACTTTCTCTCCTGAATGACATGCTCCCAGAAGATAATGATCTCCCAAGTCGAACATACGATGCCAAATGAATTATACGCTCGATGGGTATGATATCAGAAAGAATACACGCCTTCCCAAATGACTGTATATTGTTTTTCAAGGACCACAAATCACTTAAAAAATGCCAAAAGTGTGGTGCTTATAGATACAAGAAAGATGATTCCAGTCCTATGAAATTTGTATGGTACTTTCCAATCATTCCAAGGTTTAGGCACCTATATGGAAGTGAGAAGGCTATAGGACAATTTACATGGAATGCAGATATAAGAATTAAAGATGGGAAACTACGTCACTCGACAGACTCTCCTTAGTGGAAGATAATTGATCATGAGTATCTTGAATTTGGAAACGAGCCGAAAAACCTTCGTCTTGCGTTATCTACAGATGGGGTGAATCCTTTTGGTTTTCAAAGAAGCAGTCACAGTACATGGACGGTTATGTTGGTAAATTATAACCTGCCACCATGGTTGTGCATGAAACAAAAATACATCATGTTATTTATGCTTATATTAGGACCAAAACAACCGGGTAATGATATTGATGTTTATTTGGCTCTATTGATTGAGGATTTAAAATTATTATGGGATTCAGGTGTTATGTTGTATGATGCTTACAAAATTAAATATTTCACTTTGAAATCCATGTTGTACGGGACGATAAATGACTCTCCTGCTCATGGAAATTTTTCAGGATATAGAATTAAAGGTACCCAAGGGTGTCTCATTTTCAAACAAGGTACATAGTCAATTAGGTTGAAACATTCATCGAAAACCATGTTTCTAAGACATTATAGATTTATACTCTCATAGCATAAGTATCGATCTTGGATGACATCATTCAATCAAAGTTCAAGAGAACGTACAACACCATCTCCACTAACGAGTGATCAATTGTTTGAGAAAGTAAAATATGTAGATACTAATTTGGTAAATCGTTTTCAAAAAACCTTACAAAAACCAGTTGGAAAAATATATCAGTATTTTTTTGAATTACCATACTGTAATTATCTGTATGTCAGACATTTTCTTGATGTTATGCATGTTGAAAAAATTTTATGTGATAGTTTCGTCATCACGTTGCTAAATGCAACCATAAAAACAAAGGATAGAATTAAGGTTAGATTGGACATGGTTGAGATGGGAATATGAGAAGAGTTTGCACCAGTGAATGGTGAAAAATGAACATTTCTTCCTCCTGCTGGTTAAACTCTTTCCAGGCAAGAGAGATATCAATTTTGAAACTTCTTGAAGGACGTAAAGGTTCCATAGGGGTATTCATCAAATATCAAGAACATCGTTTCAATGAGCGATTTAAAATTAAAGGGTCTGAAATCACATGACTACCATGTTTTGATGCAAGTTATAATTCTTATAGATTTACGTTGCATTTTTTCCAAGAATGTATTCCATACATTAAAGAAGCGTTGTTTCTTCTTCAAATCTATATGCAGCAAAGTTATAGACCTGGATAAATTGCCAACTATGGAAAGAGAAATTGTCGTTATGTTATGTGAATTGAAAATGTTCTTCCTGCCAACATTTTTTGATATGATGGTTCATTTGATGGTTCATTTAGTGAGATAGATTCAACTATGGGGTCTTGTACATTATAGATGGATGTACCCCATTGAAAGGTATATGAAGATTTCAAAAGGGTATGTCAAAAATCAAATTCGGCCAGAGGGTTGTATTGTGGAGAAATATATTGATGAGGAAGTCATTGAATTCTGTACTGAATACCTGTCTGGTGTAGAAAATGTTGGCCTACCTAAATCTTATCACACTAGGCAGCTTGAGGACAAAGGAATTTCTGGAAGAGAGGTTTTCACAATCAATATTACCGATCAAGAGTAGGCCCACCTTTACGTGTTGCCTAAAATTTTCGACTTTGACCCATATGTTCAAACCCACAAATAAATTCCTGGGCATTTGAATCCATCTAGGGATGAAAAATGGATATCAGGTACACATAATCGACAGTTTATAGGATGGTTTTGGGACCATATTTTTAAGAAGTTATATGAAAATACAGTCTCAATTTCAGAATGACTTTGATGGCTAGCCAAAGGAGCAAGGGTGTATGTATTATCTTATAATTCTTATGTAGTTAATGGTTATACATTATATACTAATAAAAACGATGAAGACAGAACCATGCAGAATATTGGGGTTACACTTGTGGCTGAAGCGATGCATATTTTCGGTGCTAAGGACAGAAATCCAATTTATGTGAATATGTCATACTTTGGCATCATCAAACAAATATGGGAGTTGGATTATATGAAATTCCAAGTGCTTATTTTTCAATTAAAGTGGGTTAATAACAAGAGTGCTATTAAAATAGATAAATTGGGATTCTTGAAAGTTGATTTCAGTAAGGAAGGGGAGAAAGAAGAACCATTTATAATGGCATCATAGGCAATACAAGTATTTTATATTCTTGACCCCACAAACTGAAACTGGTCAATTGTTCTGTTATCGACCAAAACAAATGAAGGGTCAGATGAAAGTTCAATAGAGGATAACCCTTTCATAGGGATTTCTCAATCATTTTGCACTGGTCCCAATGTAGACGGTGTTTTTTATGTTAGAGGAGACCACAATGAATGGATTTACATAATCGATAGAGGGGTCAAATCTCTTCAACCTTTAAAAAAGAGAGTTTAATAATCAGGTTATTTGTTTATTATAATATACATTATGTTACATTATGTTATTATCTGTTCACTGCCGCTTTTATGTAATATAAATTAAATGTTAAACCACTTCTGTAGATAATTAATTCTATACCTGCTGATGCGCCATATCTCGAGGTACAACATGTCTCTCAACCTACTGATGTTGGTCCCAATGCAGAGCAACAACAGGTTTCTCAACCTGTTGTTGTTGGTCCTAGTGATGCGGTACATCAGGTTTCTCAACCTATTTCTGCTAGTCCCAGTGCCCATGCTAGATCTCCAGAGGAACATAATGATGATGCTTCTAAGGAAATGGTAGGAAATGAAATCCTGACAGCACAAAAAAAATAGTTTCATTTTTTGATAGTGTTGGCCAAAATACTTAAGCCAAAAGAAAAAGGCATCAAATTTTAGGTGGGATAGAATAGTCAAGGACAAAATGTTAACCCCAAAAAATCCGTCTTTAGTAGCTACATTGGAATCGTCATTCGGCAATGTGTGTCGATTGATGTATAGTCATAGCACCATGTTGTGACTAGGCTTAAGAAACTAATGTAGGAAGATATTACGGTAACATTATGATATCATTTTTTTAATTTATTAATATAAAATAAAATAATGAATCATTGAATTACTCTTCATCATCCATTTCAGAGTTCATTTATAGTAGATGTCTCGCACAAGGAATATATATTAAGAGTTACAGGAAGGATTCATAAAGGCTTCTGCATAATTTTAACAAAATATCATCTTAAAGATACTGAAGGGAAAATCGAGCCACACCCACCTCCTCTTTATGCACACTTGATATCCCAAGGAGAGTGGGATGTGTTTAGTAACTGTTGTTCATAGCAAACTTTCCAGGTACATTGTGTGTGGTAATACATTATTTGATGTTGCTTGTATTCATCACTTTGATTGACATTTTTTTATTTATGAAATAGCAGCTAAGTGCTAAAAATAAAGAACATGCAACAAAACCATTGTACCCCTACTGTAAAGCAAGGATGAGGTATGCTTCACTTGAGAAAAAATTGGTATGTCTTTTAAATCTACCGTAATACTTTTATGTAATATAAAACAACACTATAACCATGTTTCTCTATTTATATACAGATTGATAAATCAATATCAAAAGAAATATTCATCCCACGCCATGTACAATAAAAGGAGGCTGGTGTAAATAAATAGGGGATACTGATAGATGAAAACACACAAAAAGTGTGGGAAACATGTGTAATTATGACATAATATAAATTTTATTTGCTTTAAATTTCTATTACATAACAATGACTACTTATTTTCCTATATTTTCTATTTGACATATTTACAGGAATAAACAACACCCACATTAGATACATACATACTTTCCACGACCTTGAAGCAGACAAAACAGTATGGTTGCATCAGAGGTTCCAGTTTTGGGGTGTCACCCCAAACATATTTTCAAAAAAAAAACAAGTGGAGGATCAAACTGAGGAAATGAAAAAGATGCAAGAAAAATTAGCTATTTTTCAAGAATAACTACAATACCAGTGAGATATGATAGCAAGTCTGATGGGGGAGAGGAAAATAAAAGAAAAAACTCAATAAAAACTCGTGCGTGAAGATCCTTCCCCACCCCCCACCAGCTTTGAGGCAATCTATTCCCCTAAAACACCTGACTTAGATGAGGTAATAAATGTTCTAATAATTGTTTCTGTGAAATTTGAATCACATAAACACTAATACCTTTCTTGTACTAATATTATACATGGTGAAAATTATTTTGATTTATATCTATAAACTCCAACCTATCGCCTTATAGTGAGGTCTACGGTGTTTAATATGCAGAATGGCATGCTACACAATAGAAAACTTCCAAAAGATCATTTCAGAGTGTTAATTAACGTAGCTAATTAGCCGATTGCTGAGCTACCTATTCCAAATGACGATGAGGACATTCATACGGTTGAACAAGATGGAGTAACATTCATCACATAACCATCAATTCTTGTAAAACAACATTTCAACAATGAGGTATCCATTTCCAATTTATTTTTCAAGCTGGACTGTTAACATTTAATGAAAAAAGGTCTAAACTGATGAATGTTATTATATAATGGAAACGATAAGGGGGTGAAACGAAATATCAGCTCAAAACTATCTCAAGGATCTACCAACCAATTTAAATGATCTACTGAGATCACCTTCACCCCGCTCATTCTATATCCACAGTTAATATCATTGTAGGCTCATGTGGATACAAAGTTCACACAGTTGATTTTGAAAAAATTATGTACGTAGAGGAATAATTGGATTTCATTCATGATAAAAATGTAAATGAAATCCTCAAGTATTAATAGGTAGGCACCTCAATTGTAAATGTATACATGAGGTGTGTTTTCATGATTTGATTTTACAAAATCTAATATACTATGATAATTATGACTAAATACATTTCATATTTTTCACAGGCGTATATATGGAAAACAATTGAAGGGATTTCCCTATGAACAAAAATTTGGACTTGTTAGTCCTCACATCACCTCTTCAAAAGAAGAAATCGATTCTAATAAAGAGTCTGCAATAATGTCATCCCAACTTAAATTGTTTGAAAACAAAATTACGGATGATAGGCTCTTTTTAATACCAATGATTCAAGGGTAAAACTCTATAATTTAATCATATCAACTATATTTTCATTTCTTTGATTACTTATTCCTTTTTGTGTTTTTAGGAAGCATTGGATACTAATTACAGTCAATTTGGATACTCCGAAGATTTATTTTCTAGATTCAATGCATGGATATGCAACAAACCAACCATGCATAATGGCATTTGTTAATTTGTAATACACTAGATCCAACATTTTAGAACTAAACATCTAGTTATATAATTTATATTATATTTTAATAAGGATTCTGTTATGATAGGATGGGGTGTCAATATCGTCTACTTCATGGAATGAATCCAGGGCCTAAGGATAAGAATGCCTATAAGATCTACAACTGGAAAAGCATCCTGGTATATCTAATAACATTGCACTATCCAAACACATATCAAAACAAATTACTTATTTTTCTCGATGTTTTTTCATTGTCCAAAACAAAAAAAAGGAAAGGACTGTGGTTATTATGTTTTTAAATTTATGAAAGATATCATATTTCATCAAAAAACTAGAATCCTTGAAGAGGTATTTTCAAAAATAAATACGAGTTAATTTAAAATATTTATTAATCCTTTGTGTATTTATATTTTTTTAGTACTAACATTACAATCGCAAAAACTTATATTCGCAAGATGATATAGATGTGTTTAGAAACGAATGGGTAGCATACCTGATAGAAGATTGTACACAATTAGGATGAAGGTGAATTCCTATTACTTATGTTATCCTTATATGATCAGTGATATCTCCCTTGTTTACACTTATTGAGAAAATATGATCACCCTTTATTATGTTTATATCCTTAGGTTATGAATAATGGTTTTAGAAATGATTTGTTTTTTTAGTAAAGCATAACTTAATGAGATACTCTTATGAACTAGTTCTTTATGTTTATATGTTTCCAAAATCACTAGATCTAAACTATTATGGAATGGATCATTTATATTCTGTATTTTGGTCATTTATGCAGATGTTTATACTAATGTAGTGTGTTGGAAGAATATTGGTTGTGCAGCACTCACAAATTTAATAACAAAACTAAGGATTCTTCACTACTGTTGGTTAACTACTGCTTAGCATGCCATCTGATCTGAACTACTGATCTGGTGTCCCCATGATCCTCTCATCCTACACCATCTCTATGATATCATCATTCATATTTCACTTTTCCTTCTCTTCCTTCACCCATTTACTAGGTAAATGGGTGTAGTAAGAGAAGGAAAAGTGAACACTGAATGATGATATCATAGATATGGTGTCGGATGAGAGCTTCATGGGGAAGCTGGATCAGAAGTTATGATTAGATACTATGGTAAGCGGTAGTTAACCAACAGTATTAAAGTGCACAAAGAATCATTAGTTTTGTTATTAACTTATATCTGAACCAAATAAACTATTTGTAAAGATGTAAAGGTAAGATTACGATATAATATGTCTATTTTAATGAAAATTTTATATAATGGAACGTTGATTTGATTTTCATTATTCCTTGAAGGGTTCATTTATTTTAGAATATTTCTATCCATGTGACATGACTTTGATGGAAGATCAATGACATTGTGTCTGCTCAATCATCGAGGTAATGGAAAATCTATTTTACTAATGACTCAATATTTCATAGCTCTAAGATAGCTCTTAGGTTTTTGATCTATTTCACATAATCCTCTTCACATGATCATGTCACATAAGCTCCTTTGTATGAATGCTTCATTTGAACTGATCGTGTGATCTCATCACATGATCAAATCACATAAAAAATTCACATAATCAATTAAGGTAATTCACTTGAACCATGATTAGTGTATTCTTGTATTATTTACATGATTGCATAAATATTCAAGGGTTGTTTAATCATATAAATCTTCCAGGTTCATTTGATCATGTCATACTTTTATGGTCATGTGATCACATGAATTTGAACAAGTCATGCACTTAATATGATATTTCCAATTAGTCATGTGCCCCTTTCTTACTCAAGTCCATTTTTTAACCCAAAATCCTCCATTTTCATAATTAATCAAAATTTTCTTGCTTATGATACAAATGAATTCAAGAATTGAAGCTGAGGAGGTTGTAGTTCATTGGACTACAATGGCTGATATAGTGGAATTCGACCAATGCGTAGTCATTCAATCCACTCACAAGCATCTTAAAAGCTTGATGGGAACCAATATCTTGGATTTTAAATTTTCTAATTAGTTTCCCATATATGTGGGTAGGGGTGTCCAGGAGGGAGGGGGTGTCCATGGGGGTGTCCATGAGTGGGGTGTCTAGGAGGAGAGGGAGGGGTGGGTCCAGAAGGTAGGGGGTTTCCCGGAGGGAGGGGGAGTCTAGGGGGTGTCCAAGAGTGGGGTGTCCATGAGGGGGTGGAGGGGGTGGGTCCAGAAGGGAGGGGTGTCCCAAAGGTAGGGGGCGTCTAAGTGTGAGGGTGGGTGAGGGTGTCTAGGAGTGGGGGGTGGGGGTGTCCAGGAGGGGAGGGAGGTTTCCAAGAAGGGGGTGTCCAGGAGGGAGGGGTATCCAAGTGGGTGGGGGAGGGGTGTCCAGTAGGGAGGGTGGTGTCCAGGGGGTGTCTAGAAGTAGGGGTGTCCAAAAGGGATGGGGTGTCTAGGGAGGGGTCCATGGGTCGGGTGTATAGAAGGGGAAGGAGGGGGTGCTCCCAGAAGGGAGGGGTGTCCAGGAGGGAGGGGTGTCCAGGTGTGAGGGTGGGTAGGGGTGTCCAGGAGTGGGGGTGTCCAGGAGGGGAGGGAGGTTTCCAATAGAGAGGGGGTGTCTAGGAGGGAGGAGGTATCCAGGTGGGAGGGGGTCTCCAGGTTGGTGGGGGTGTCTAGGAAGGAGGGGGTGTCCAGGAGGTAGGGGTGTCCAGGGGGTGTCTAGGAGTGGGGGTGTCTAGGGAGGTGTCCATGAGTGGGGTGTCCATGAGGGGAGGGAGGGAGTGTGTCCAGAAGGGAGGGGGTATCTAGGAATAGATCCATTCAATACTGATAATATACAATGGGTAGGTCAATTCTAGAGTAGCTTGAAGTGGGTCTATAAAGAGGCATCAAAAGTTCCAACCAACCAAACCAATTCCAAGCCCATGTAAAGGCCCAAGAATTATATTCAAGTTCAATTTGAGGCCCAATATATCTTATTTAATTTAATAAAGACCCAACATATGCATAATTTACCTTTCTCACATTAGATTTCTAAGAAACACACTTTTTGTCTATACCAACGTTGTAATAGAATACATCTGCTGAAAAAATTACTGATGATATATAAGTTTGATGGAAGGAATAATTTCGGATATATAAGAGTTGTGAGGACACTCTCAATTAAATCAATTTTGACCCTCAATCCTGGCATGTGGATGAAATCTACGGAATGAGATGTTTTTTACTAGAAACTGAATTCAAGAAGATGTATCCCCGCTACTTATATATATATATATAGCTTCTCCCACTTTCCATAGGATTGGTGTTCTCCAGTTGTGTCATAGGATCTCTATTTTTTTGATTTATGTATTTTTAAATTATATTTTTTATAATGTTATGTGAAATTTCTTTCTTATTCCTCCAATATATTTTTTGTTTGGTGTTTTTCCTTGATTTTTTGAACTTTATCTCTTCAAAATATATATGATTTTATAATTCATATCAGTGAATGATGGTGTATTAATAATATTTATTCCATTATAAAATGGATGATGAAAATATAGTTGGATAAAGAAGGTTATTAATGGGTATAAACTAATGAACTAGGAGGTAGGGGTGTCTAGGAGGGAGGGGTGTCCAGGTGGGAGGGTGGGTGGGGGTGTCCAAGAGGGAGGGAGTGTCCAAGAGGGAGGGGGTGTCCAGAAGTGTGGGTGTCCAGAAGTGGGTGGGTGTCCAGGAGGGGAGGGGGTTGTCCAGGGGTGGGAAGGCGGCTATCCAAGGAAAGAGAGGGTGCTACAGGGGGAGGGGGTTATCCAGGATGGAGGGGGTTTCTAGGAGTAGAGGGGGTCCAGGAGGGGAGGGTGCTATCCAGGGGGTGAGAAGGGGGTTTTCCAGGGAAAGAGAGGGGGTTGTAGGGGGAGGGAGGGGGTTGTCTATGAGGAGGGAGGGGGATGCAGGTGGAGTGGGGGGCTGTCTATTGGTAGGGAGGGGGATATCCAGGGGGTTGTCTTAGGGAGGTAGGGAGTTAGGTTTGGATAATCACACTAAAGAACTAGGGGATCAAGATAAAAGTGAACTGGTATGATCACAGCCTATCTAATTGTGTATGTTCTCATCAGTACTGCTCTAAAACTGATAAATACATTCCTTTAATACCTTCAATAGGACCTTAGATATTGTATGGGGTCCTTGGAGAGGCATAAGTGGTCAGGATCCAAGTAGGGTTGGACCCAATGTCTGATGCGGATGCACTAGAACTCATTCCCTTTGACCAGGCATGGGAGAGTACACTCTTAGAGGCTCCAGATATATGTAAATATCAGGTTTATAACCTATATAGGATTGTGGTATCACTAGGAAAATGTTATAATTTATTCTAAAATTGAATACTCCTATGAAATTGAATACACCATCATGTATGTGTCATATTGCATAACCTGTGAAGATTCCTCCCTTTTTTTATTATCAATAAATGAAACCTTTTGGATTCCATGTTGTTGTTGACATTTATTCCTATTATTTTCTCATCCATGTAAGCTTAATAAAACAATATTTATAATTCAATGAATCATGTTGATCCTCTTCTAAAATATTAATTCAATCCAAGTAAATAAAGACATGTAAAGGTTATAACAGGTAATAATTGACATTTTATTAATGTATTCTTTCATATTAATGTTTTATTTATTTCATTATTATATTACTAACATAATATTTTTTTTCTTATATAGGTGAATTTTTTTTCCTGTGTTCGAATGCTTTTTTCGGAAACTAATACCATGGATTACAATTTTTTAGAGCAAATCACGGATGCAAAAAGGATGAAACATTAATGTTTTTAATTGTTTGTTGGATAATTGTAATTGTAGCCATATTAAACATTGTTTCAAATGTATATAGTAGTGTTTTTTATTCATGATTTCTAGTAAATGTATATAGCATTTTTTTTCTCCTGTGCTTTGTGTGTGGGTGTTGTTTGTGCTGTGTGTGCAGGTGTTGTCTCAGGTGTGCAGGCGTTGTGCAGGTACTGGGTTTTCTTAGGAAACTTTTCCTTTATCGGTGCTAATTAATAATAGATAAATGTCTAATATATCAGCACCTATTTAGCACTGATAAAGGTGGTCTTTATCAACACTATTTTGAGCACTGATATATTACACATTTATCAGTGCTCAAAATAGTGATGATAAAGGGAAAATTTATCAGCGCTCAAAATAGCACTGATAAAGATGGCCCTTTATCAGCCTTAAACAAGCACGGATAAAGGTGACCCTTTATCAACGCTATTTTTATCGCAGATAAAGGGGACCCCTCCACCCCTCTCTATCTTCATCATGATTGACAATGCTTTTCTAACGCTATTAAAGGCGGTTTTTAGTGCTATTAAAATCCCTATTTGTAGTAGTGCGTGACAAGAGCTTGGATAAGGGGACCACATTGAGTGAGAATGGGTCTTGTGTGTGATGTGGTATGATGAAAAATATACCCTTTGAGTGAGATGGTAGAGGAAAGGCATTGGTTTTATGGCCTTTATAGAGTATGGGTCTGGTCTATATGATGGTATAGGACCCTACATTGATGTGGGTAGTGGTGTGGATTTGGATGATTCCCTACCCAGAGTCTTTGGGTACAGGATGGTACGTGTGGAACACTGTGATGACTAGATTCTAGCATAGTGATGAAGCTGGTATGGTCAAGTGTCATAGTGTCCTTGTAATCCCATGACATCCCAATAGGTATTTTTATCTCTTTAGGAGTTGTGGTGGATTGGTTAGCATAATATTTCTCAGTGAGAATGATTATTTTATATCATTTATTTTTAAAAAGAATACACATGGGTATGGAGGTGTATATGAGGGGTTTATGATGATACCCTACTAAGTTATATTATCACACACTGAATGGTCACCCTTATGTACGTGCAAACATTATTTCTAGATTTATTTTGAGTATAAGATGTAAACTGGATCGATCTGGGGAATATTGATGGTGTATAGAGATTGAGATTGTAGAGTGACTCAATACTGGTAGTAGATCCCTTTTATGGTGTTGGTTTTAGTTGTTTTTTATATTTGATCGAATGATAGGGTGATCAGTTGATGTGTGATTATATGCTTTTTCAATAGTTTTTTTATAAAAAATTATAATGAATACTTTAATGTTTTAATAGATGTTTTTTAATTATTTTTCACTATTTAATTTCATTAATTAATGATCATAGTCTTCCCATTTTTTGGATTAATCCCTAACCACTATTTGGTAGCCTCTAGTGTGTGGGGAGGCATGCCTGAGGTCACATAACTCATCATATTTGGGGACTATTGATTGGTCATTAAATTGGGGCATTATACGTGACAAAATAAAACTCTATTTTATTCTATTAAAACATAACATTTCTAATAAATTATAATTAAAATCTAAAAAAATCAAAATAGTAAAATGGTTCAATGAACATAATAATATAAGAGAACTGAAATTTTACATTTTAGTACAGCGGAATTTTCTTACATTATCATGGACTTGAACAATATTGTAAAAAACTACTAGAAACAAGTTTAGAAATTTGGAAAAAAAATATATATAAACTTAAGATAGAATTTATTGAATGAAAAATAATAGAAACTAGTGGTATTTATATGATATGTAAAGGATATGCAACTGTTGTAAATATGACCATTGGAATTGTAATGTGACAGTTATAATTATAAAATAATGTTTAGGTATATTTTTCAATAAATATATAAAATAATTATGTAATAAAACAAATAAATAAACAAGTTAAATATGATAAATAAAATAATGAACACAAAATACATATTGTTATTTTTGGGAAGACATATAGGGTTATTTTCATTAAAATTAATTTTTATTATAAACTTAAAAATATAAAATAAAAATTTATTTTTATAAATTGGTTTCATAAAACTCTAGTTACTTATAGAAATAATAACCAAATTATATAAAATCATAACTAATTTTTAAGGGTCATTAAATCAATAATGTTATGAAAAAAATAGTATTTTTCAATAAATAAATACTTTATTTAAAAATTAAATTTCTCAGATTTGGAAAATTATTTTGATAAATATTATTTTATTTTTTGGAATAAAAATATAAATATTTGTTAAGGGTTATTTTTTTGTATTTTTATAAATAGTAAAATATGTAGGTTAATGGTAAAATACCACATAATTACCATATTTTCTAATATATATAAGAATTAATTTTTTAGGTTTCTATAAGATAGATGAATTTTTTAATGTCTTGTTTATTTTTATATTATAATCCTCATACTATTGAATCAAAAGTATGAATGATATTTCTAAAAATAATATTTTATTTTGATTTTTTATTGAAAAATACCTCTCTCTTATATTGAGTATATGTTGATTTAATAATTTCAGTATTTTATTTTTGATTTTGATGTTCAAAAATTCCCACATTTATATTATTTATGAATTTAATTTAAGTGAATTTTAAGAAAATTAATATTCATTGAAATGTTTATTATGGAATTATATTCAATTCATTGATCTGTGAAGAATATTTGTTAAAGCATTTAGAATGTGTTTTAACATATTCTGGAAACATTGTTCATACCCTACATTGATAAGTGTAATATAAGGACGAAACGCTACATTTATAACAGCACGTATGGATAAAGAACCCTACGTTTGTATAGAACCATATGTTTGAGAAAATAGAAAGTATGGGTCATCAATCCTACTTTGGAAGAAACCCTACATTTGAAGAAACAAATGTATGGTATATCAACCCTAGTTTTATGATCAACCCTATGTTTGATATTTTTTCATCACATAGAGAAACCCTACATTTGACTTTTCAACATTGATGATTTAAATACGTGATATTATCCATAATTTTATGAAATGGTCTTGATATAAATAAATATATGTTAAAAGATATTATATGACTAATTCAAAGGCTCGTTATGATTGTTTTAAAGGATCATATTCAACAAAGTAAATCATTTCTATTCTTATGAGAAGTTATGACGCTCTTAAATGATTTTGAATTCAAATATTCACAATTTATTATGCTATATTTCTGGATATGGTTTGACCTGGATTTGTTTGACCTCTTGTATAAATATCAATACACTCTTCATCAAAATATATATAGGTGGTGGATTGTTGTACATAAAAATATACATAAAATAGTTTTATATACAGAGGATATATGCATAAGGAAAAATTGTCTATCATTTCTTTCAGAACTACACTTTGGAGATATACATGTTTTGACCTATCTGGTCAACTCACTGTTGTTGGTGTCATTGCTACTTCACTTTATTGTTACATATTTTTCTACAAGAATGATGAAGCATTTGGTGGAGATAAACTTTGAATACATACATGTTTAGACATTTTTATGGTGTTTTTATTACTTCTATTTGAAGAAAGACTATGTAACATTGAAGGTCGATTTGCTGTTGTGATATATTAAAGATCTAATTTTATTCGTCATTGGTTGTTTCTAATGTGAAGTTCAACCTATACCATTCAAAAAATCAAACTTTTTTGATTTATTATAGTCTCAACTTCTCATACTCAGTTGTGGTTAAGTGTCAGTTTATTGCTCTATGTTTTGGATTTACAGTTCCCTATAAAAGAACCATAAGGCTTTGATAAGTCTTATTATAAGGCCTAAACTATTTATACTCAGTTGTAAATTTAAAGGTATTAATATAAGAGAAAATGATGGTAAAATCTCTAAGCTCGTGGATTTGAGTGTTGGAGGAGTAGACTAAAGGATATTTGTTCCCTGAACCACTATAAATTGTTGTGTTCATTTTATTTATTTATTTTCTACTTCTCGCTCATTTTGAGAGAAGAAAAAGGTTTGATGCATAACAAGATAGGTGTTCAGAATTCATCAATGTTTTTTAAGTGCACAATTCACCCCCCCCCCCTCTTGTTTCTTTATCTTCATTATAAGAACCTCGACCTAACAATTGGTATCAAAGTCATTGCTCTTTTTGGAATATTTTCTTTTTGAAAAAAAATTCTTGTCTAATATCGACAAAGGGTATCAGAAAGTTTTATTGGCTCTGAAAATCATGGGTTAAAGATTCAGATAATGACATCTTGAAATGATTTATTTCAAATAATGTGTGTCTATAATCCATGCTCCTTATTTTAATAGTGAAAATTATGGATACGAGAAAGCTCCTATGATAATTTATTTGAAAAATCATGGAATAAGGTTTTATTTAAAGGTTTTTTATCCTTATGAGATTCCTAAAGAATAATGGAAGATTGGAATGAAAATCAAGAAATGGAGTATGATCTCAACTCCAAATCTATGAATGTTATTGTGTGTGGTTTAGGATCTGATTAATTCAATTGAGTATCATAATTTCCTACTACATATAAAATGTGGTGAACTATTATTGTTTCCTATTCAGTAACTGAAAATATCTAATAGTTAAGGTATACTACTGTGAAAATAAATTTTGATACATTAAGAATGAAGAAAGATGAAACTATCACTCAAATGGATGGAAGATTGAAAAATATTTTCTATAATATTTCTGCTTTATGAGATTTAATTTCACAATAGAATCAAGCATTAATAGTATTTAGAGTACTAGCTTCAAAATGGAATGGAATATCTGTATCTATATGTCAATATACACCTTTAAATAATTTAGTCATGAATGAATTTATTGGAAAAAGCGCTGATAATTCCGGTGAAGATAAAGGGGGGTCCCCTTTATCAGCGCTGATAAAAGGGTCTTTTATCAGCGCTTTCTTTTTAGCGCTGATAAAAGACCCCTTTTATCAGTGCTTGTTTTTAGCGCTGATAAAAATAAAAAAAAATAAAAAAAATACTACCAATCTCGTGGGGGGGGGGATTTCTATAGTGCTTGATCCCCCCTTTATCAGCACTTTCCCACACATCCAGTGCCCGTCCACACCGCCTACACCCTTTATCAGTGCTAGACCATTAAATCACCCTTGCGTGCGCGCCCTTTCCTCCACCTGGATTTGATCTCGAGACCTCCCCCATGCGCACCTAAAGCCTTTGCCACTACCCTATATTTATTTGTTCTCTTATTCATGATATATCTATTTATTTATATATATATTTCGTTATATTTATTTGTACGGTAATATATATTTATATTAATATATATAGTTATATTAATATATATATATATATAGTTATATTAATATATATGTATATATATAGTTATATTAATATATAGTAGTTATATAAATATTTATATATTGGTATTTTAAATAAAATGGATATTAGTTATTATTTAGATATATCAAGTATATTTTATATGTAAATATGTTTAATTATTTATTTAAAAATTTTAATTTTTAGGTGTGAATATATAAAAAATATGTACATATAGTTATATATTTGATTATAAATAGCAGTGCATTATAAAAAACGATAAAATTTTAAAGACATAATATCAATATTAATGTAATACATTGAAATAAATTCAGTCCCCAGCAAAAAAATCCAATAATACCCCCTTAAACGAGGCTAAAAATCCACAAAATGTTAAAAAATCTAGGTACCCCAACTAAAAACTCAATTTTAGAGGCCTTATGGTCCTATTTTGGCCTCAAAAAACACTTTACCGGGGTCACCCCAGGTCACAGAAACATAGAGCTCGTCGCAGGCTTTGATTTGATATGTGGTAGAGCTCAAACGGACACCCAGATCAAAAGTTATGGTTGTTTGAAGTTTGAGTTGCGTTTTCAACATATTTTGGATCTTTTTTTATTTTATTTTTTATTTTTTTCTTCAAATTGTTATTAAATGACAATTACTCCATAATAATTATCAAATTATTAATTAAAAGTATTTTTTTAATTTTTTAAGAATCCATTTTCACTAAATATCTTATATATTAAGTATATTAAGTGTAAATGTACATTTATACTTATCTAAAATATATTTAAAAATTATATATTATATTTATATCAATATAACTATATAACTATATTTATATATTAATATATTTTTTTAATTTTTTTTTGAAGTCGACCCTTTATCAGCGCTTTTTTTAAAAGCACTCATAAAGGCCCCCCCTTTATCAATGCTACTAAACAAGCGCTGATAAAGGGGGTCCCTTTATCAGCGCTAAAAAAAGCTATGATAAAGGGGGGTCTTTCTCAGTGCTAAAAAAAGTGCTGATAAAGCCCCCCCCTTTATCAGTGCTTTTTTGTTAGCGGTGATAAAGGGGTGGCACTGGCCTTGCCCAGTTTTGTGGTAGTGGTAACCTTAATGGTGTATAAAGCTGAGATGTAGGCTAGAGCTAAGAATCATATATTACATAAAGAAGATGCTCTCAAAATTACTATGGATGAATCATCTGATTCAAGGAATATAGATTTGAATAAATATTTATCAGAACTAGCTAGGAAATTTTAAAAGTTGTACAGAAAGAAAAATAAATGGAATAAAGAAAATAGATGTTGTGAGTACGATAAAAAAGGTTATATAAAGGATAATTGTCCTTTACTCAAATCACAGAGGAAAGATGATTACAAGAGGAAAGGCAAGAAAACTACAAAATCTACATAGAATAATACTTCTAGTTCACATAATTAATCTTCTATAGATTTTCAGGATGATCATAAAATACAATTGGTATGTCTTATGGGTCACACTAATAATGAGTTCCAATCTTCTTATTCTCAAAATTTTTGTCAAAAACTGGATTACAATGAATTGAATAGATATTAATTTATGCTAAAAAACACATATAAAACCTTAAATAAAGATCAAAGAAAAATTATAAAAACATATGATACTATTTTATTAGATAAATAAAATTTGTCAAAAAAAATTATAGATTTATAATCTAATTCTCATAAAGTTTCTTGTGATTTACATGATATTAAGATTAAATAATTATTGATTGAATTTAATTATTTAAAATAAGATTCAAGTATTTTGATCAAAAGAGAAAAATATCTAAATCATATCCTTGGAAAAAATAAAATTCATAAAAGAAAACCTGGAATATAAAGAAATGGTGAAAGGAAAAAAATATATAAGAATTATTTTGTTCCTAGTTTGAATAGTAAGAACAAGTCAAATTTTAAATGTTTTTATTTTGGAATTAATGGTAACTATAAAAATGATTATTTTTATAGAAAACATCAAATATTTTATTTTAAAGATACTTATTGTTCAAAATAATTGTTCAACTTGGATGGTAGAATGTCTACTCAAACTAAAAAAAATGGTTACCAAGAAATTTAATTGTTAACACTGATAGACCCAAAAGAATATGGGTAGCAAAAGTCTCCTGAATTTCATGTTTTGAAAGATTACACCACCAAGATATATTTTTATATCTGTGAGTGGTTGATCGATTTATTTATGAAATTTTCTACAAAAAAGTAAACAACTCTAAGTAGTTTGTTATCAAAAAATCCTTAGTATTATAAACACTGATTTAGGAAGTATTTTATTTTTATATTTATATACTTCTAGTGTATTAAATAATTTTCTATAAAAGGATAAATATATCTATCAAATTTTGATAAAACATATTATTTATTCTTAAAATACATAATTTATTTTCAATATTTTATAAAGCTAGTATCAAAACATTTTTGAAAATACAATTTATGTTTTTTTTTCTAAATTATTTTAAAATATTTTTATTTCATTTGTTTATGAAATAGGAATATCTTTCTTATATGAATTATCTCTTCATAAGTTAAATCTGTAATGATTGTTCTATGTTTTAAGCTAAGAAATATGAAATGTCATTTGAATTATGTTAGAAAAGAACATATCATATTCTTATTAAAATTTTATTTATCTATCTTCTTCTTCATAATATATTTTTTTTTTAAAACTTTTGGAATACCAGAGCACCAAAAGATGAATTGATCAATCTCTAAAAGTTTAGATGAAAATTTTTTGTACAAAAGGAAAAAGATTAATCCTTCTATTTTTTTAGTAGAACAGTTAGTTTCATTTGTTAAAGATTCATTTTAAAAAGTCTTATGAAAGAAATGATAAAGTTCATTGTGATGGAGAACTGTAATTTTCCTTATCTCAACTAAATTATTAAATACTTATATTGAAATTCAACATCTTGAATGAAGAAAAATTGAATCTATAATCTTCTTTGGGTGTATCTATAAATTTGTATGATGATCTATAGAAATAATATGTACCAAATGTGGTTTTTGATTCATTATAGAGATAATATCATAATATAAAGGATAGTTCAATCTCAAAATCAAACTTTGAATCATTCATAATAGAAATGATATTTCAGATAGAAATTCTTAGAAAATAAGTTATTACCAAGTTTTATCTTGATAAGATAATGTTTTTTCTACTTGAAAAAATTTCATCATCTTCAAATCAAAGAATAGAAGATGTGAAAAATAGATTATAAGAACTCTAAAGATTTTAAGATACTTTAAGTGAAAAAGTTCGAAGTTTAGAAAGTTTAGATGAACAGAATGCATCTAAACCCTTTATTTATTTTTTTCAAATGATACATATAATTCTTAGTGAAAATAGTGTTATGTGTTAATTTGTAATTTCTTTTTAGTTCTTATCCAATCATGATTTTATTTATCTCTTAAATTAATCTATTACTATAAGTAATAATTTTGGTTTTTAATTATAAAAAAATTATTTAAAATATTTTAAATATTTCTATATGATTTAATTAGAGGGTTTTTTTAAGAAAATACTTGTTTTATAAATGTTATACTCCTTGGTTTCGTATTTCCATCATTATGAAAGCATAATTTTAGGCAGATTTAATTTTACTACTCTTATCTTTTTGATGTCACAAAAAGGGGGAGATGTTTATAATTCTAGGGAATTTTCTATGTTTTAAAAACATTTATTATTCATATTATTCTTCTTTCATAAGGGGAGAAGTTTTTGATGTTTAATGAAATTTATAGTTATATTCATAGTTTTCATTTACTTGTTTTTCATGGGGGAGAAAAGTTTTCTATAATAAAATTATATGAGGAAAATTAATAATCCGTCTTTATGGTGGAGAAATTTATTTTATGGAATAAATATTTTAAATGGAGAGAAATTTATTTTTAAATTTGTTTTACCTGATTTTGTGTTATGGTTTTTATTTTATCATGGGTTTTGTGATCATCAAAAAGGGGGATATTTTTTAGCATATTTTGATTCAATTATTTCAGTAATTTCTTTTTGGTTTTTATGTTCACAAATTCCCACATTTATTTTACTAATGAATTTAATTTATTTAAATTTTCAGGAAATTAATATTCGTTGAAATGTTTATTATGGAATTATTTTCAATTCATTGATCTGTGAGGAATATTCATCAAATCATTTTGAACATGTTTCAATGTATTATAAAAACCTTTTTCATACCCTGCATTTATAATTGTAATCTAAGGATTAAACCTTATGTTCAGAAAAGCACATATGGATAAAGAACCCTACATTTTGATAGAACCATACATTTGAGAAAACAAAAAGTATGGATCATCTACCCTATTTTCAGAATCAAACCTACATTTGAAGAGAAACTGTATGGTATACCAACCCTACTTTTATGATCAGCCCAACACTGTCAACCCTACATTTGGTATTTTTTTAGTTACATAGAGGAACCCTACATTTGACTATTCAAAAATGGAGATTTAAATATGTGATATTATTTTTAATTTTTGTAACGGTATTTATGGAAGTAAAGATCTATTCAAAGATATTATTTGAACAATTAAAACATTTGTTATTATTATTTTAAAGGCTCATATTCAAAAGAGTAAATCCTTTCTATTATTATAGTAATTTACCATGTTCTTGAATGATTTTGAATTCAAATATTCATGATTTATTATATGATATTTTTGGAGTTGGTTTAACCTAGATTTATTCAACCTACTGTATAAATATCAAGATTCTCTTCATTGAAATATATATATGTGCTGGATGGTTGTACATAAAAAAAGATATAAAAATAGTATTATATATAGAGAATATATACATAAAAAAATCAATGCGTTGTTGCTTTCAGAACTACACTTTGGTGACATATATGTTTGATCTATCTGGTTAACTCACTATTATTGGTGTTGTTTCTACTTCACTTCATTGTTACATCTTTTTCTATAATATTAATGAATCATTTGGTGTAGATACACATTGGAGACATATATGTTTAAACATTTTTCTGGTGTTTTATTTGCTTCTATTTCAAGAAATCCTATGCAACATTGAAGATCTATTTCCTTTTGTGATATATTGAATATCTAATTTCATTTTTCAGTTTCTAATACCAATGTGAAGGTCACATATACCATTCAACAAATCAAACTCTTTTTATTTATTGTAGTTTCAATTTCTCGTATTCAGTTGTGGTTAAGTGTCAGCTTCTTGCTCTATGATGTGGATTTAACTATTCCTATAAAATAACCTTAAGGTTTTTATAAGTATTATTATAAGGTTCCAATTGCATGTACTTAGTTTTGGATTTAAAGTTCTTAGGATAAGAGGACCTGATAGTAAAATTACTATGCTCATGGAGTTGAGTGTCGGTGTAGTGGACTAAGGGGTCTTTATGCCCTGAACCACTATACATCACTATGTTCATTTCCTTTATTTATTTTCCATTTCTCACCCATTTTTAGAGAAGGAATAGTTCACTTTATAACAAGAGAGGTTTTCATGATTCATCAATGTTTTTTAAGTGCACAATTCACCCCCTCCCCCCTCTTGTGTTTTTGTCTTCAATATAAGCACCCTGACTTAACATCTTTCCCCTATAAATACTGCCCTTAACAACTATACATTTACTCACACCTTAAGATACTTAGTTTTTTTTAATACCAAAATACATTCCCAACTCTCTTATCTTTTTTCTATGGGTTTTGGTCTCATCAAAGGACCACCCTTTGGAGGAATAATCCAATTAGCAAAGGAGTCATCCTTAGGTGTAAGGTAAGAAATCCTAGTCACTATTTTTCATTTATATTATTTTATATATTCTCCTTCTACCATATAATTATAATATCAAGTATAAGTATCATAAAATATATGGTATTAGAATATTATAATATTAATACTGAAACTATATAATGGAACAATATTTTTTATAACCAAACTTTTTCTTTAGCTGGTATAACCAGCAATATGGATTTAGCTTTTAAATAACTATTACTACCTTCATAAATGGTTATAATAAACCATTTTATTAAAAAATATAAAATTATTAATTATATTATAACATTATTCATATTATGGGATATTTTAATGATCATAAGATTAAATAAGATAGATTAAGTGCATAATGGCCAGTAAACTAGCCTAAATCAACACACAACTTGATGATAATATTTTTACTCAATAGATCATGATTTTTTTTTAAAAAATTATGAATATTTGAAACTATTTGAACATATATAATAACCTTAAATACATTTCATCTCACTTCAAAGTTATGGAATCATTTTACATGATTTTTTATCATTATCAAAAAATTGATGTGACCTTGGAATCATGACACAAACATCCCCATGAAAATTAATTTGAGCACAATGTCTAACTAAAATGATTCTAAATGAATATAAAAGAATAATAATAATAATAAAATAAATTAATAACATTATGAATAAATTATTTAATAAATTTAATTGGATTATTCATGTGCTTATATATGAATTCTAAGACCACTAAGGACTCAAGGATAGGGGTTCCTTTCGCTCACCCTCTTTTTTTGAGTTATGTTATCTCTCTATTTATTGCTCGTTATCCATCTCATATTTAAATATTTTTATTTTATGTTATGTATATATTTTTTATTTATATATACCTAGTTTATTTTCCTTTCTTTTCTAGTGATATTCATGTTTTTAAAGTTCTATTTCTAATTCATTATTTAAATAATACCTTATTAAATGGAACTTTTGGTTTCTTATTTCCTTTCATATTCCACTCATTTAAAGGATTTTATCTTCTATGAACATTGAAAATATTAATTATTTAAAATTAAATTAATCAATTTTATTTCTATTTTTTAAGGAATGTACTAGGAACTTATCTCTTTAGATAATCTTTCCTCGTTTTTTAAAACATCATTTGTGGGGTTTATTACTTAATATACTTCATCATCTCTTTCTCATACTTTTTATTCACTTGAACTCTATATTCTTGAAATATATTCATTATTCAATTAAAAAATTATTTAATTACTTAATAAATTATTTTATTGGTAATTAATATGATATATCATTATGTTATTCTCTAAGATGAGATTATGTAACCCATATATTTCTCATGTATTTTTTATACTAAATCTTTATGTATGGTTTTATAATGTTCCTCACATATTCATGTACATATTATGATGTTATGGATGGGACAATAATTATACATCCCCCCAATATATTTAGTAATACTTTATATCTCATCTGATCATTATTCATGGGGTGGGTACATACCACACTAATAGTGTTATATGTGGACTTGTTGAAATTAGCCTCATCAACAATGTTATGATGTTTTAGTAGTGAGACTTGGCATATGATTATGATTTAATGTTTCATTTTTTTCACATATTCATGATTAATATTACCATATTCTTTTCTTCTACCCTTTATTCTCAATATTAAATGTTTTTTTACTTGATTTTCCATTTATCCTGTTATTATTATGCTCCATACGTTACCCTTTTCACCATCCCTTTATTGGGATTTATAAATCAGCACTTTCTTTTATGTATATCCATAGGGTATATTTTGAAATTATAAAAGTAAAAATATATTTAAAAGTGCATTATAGATATTTAAATAAAGATGGTATATCACATTTTTATGTTGGTGTTATTTGATCTTGATCTCCCAAAGACACTAGACCTCTAGATTTATGGGTTTGTTTTATGAAAATTTATGTTAAAAAATTATTTAATAATATTTTTATGTGATGTTGGATATTATAAATTTTATTATTTATTTTCTTTTCTCTATATTTTTTGTGATAAATAACCATAGTAATCCCTAGGGAGAAGTTATAATTCCATGATTGAAATTTTATTTTGGAGACTTGTTTCTTTGAATTTATTTGAAATTCCACAAAAGAATAAATTATTATTAAATAGATAAATGGATTTATTACAATGATGTTTGAAAATTTTTATTTTAGAAAATGGAAGCATCATATTTATTTTATAGAAAATAAAATATTATATTTCATTATATATTTTTTTGTAAACCGTTCAACTGTTTATGTATTGTAATAGTGGGTGATTCTCATTTCCAACTAATAAGATTTTTACATGAGTTTTTGTGTTTATATTGATATATTATCCAATTTTTGTGGTGTATGAATTAATATTTTCCAATGATTTTTCATAATAATAATTAAATTACTTAGGGGTAGATGAAACAAGTTGGTAAACTACTAGAATTATATGGCTGAGGTTCTCAAATAGTTAGGTTGAGAGAACTATTAATGTTGATATTTAAGTTTTTAGATAACATAAAATGTTTTGAAACATGAAAAATGGTTCTTTCACTCTAGAGATATTCCATGTTAGGATGCTTATATGTTATCCCCCACACCTCACTCAACTATGTGAATATGCTCCCTCATTAACTTCCCCATGGTATATTATTTGGTTATTTCATATTTGGGTGCATTCCAAGAGAATTATCTTCATTTATGATCATTTATAAACACAGATATAGGAGTAATATCATATTTCATTTATTGAATTAGTTGACCCTTCAACTCTATTAATGGTATAACATATATTATTTATTTATTTTGTAACTTGTTATCCTATAAAGCATGGTAATGGTAAATTTATACTTATGGTTAATATTAGATATGATCATGATCAATATTGTATTTTTATTCATGATATTATTTTTGGGTTTTTTGGTTTATACTATTTCATTTATCTCATTCTAACATATATGTTTATTCCTTTTAATACTTTGTAATATTTTAAGAAATGTTTTCAAAGCCAAATGATAAGATGGTGTGAGATTCTAAGGCCTGGAGAGGTTCGGTTTTGATATAATTAAAATATTAAATATATTATATCATTCATGTGTATTTTTTATTAGATAATGGAATAACCCATGAAAAGAGTCTCAGATTATAAATATGAGTCCACCATTGAATCTTGAATATGGGTTTTACCCTATGTGCAACATAACCTTTGTTGATGCCAAGTTTTTTATCAAAGTGCGGTTGCGGATGGTGACATGAGTAGAACCATATGATAGTTCTTGGGATTATGGAAAAAATATTGTTAGGTCCACAAGGCTGAATACCCTGAGAGGGGGGGTGAATCAGGGTATGACTAATTTAAAATTAAATCCCCTTCTGATCTTGTTTCTTTGTTAAGAAAAACACTCTTCTATCTCTTTTATGTTTCACAGTATAAACATAAATTAAAGCAAGCACATGACACATAAATTTTTACTTGGTTCACCGCTAAGGGCTATGTCCAAGGAGAATACGCCGATAGGTTGTCGATCATACCAAATTCCACAAAACTTCACTAGCTTTGGATTACAAGGTTCGGGCATAGTCACTCTGTCCTAAGCTCACTACCTTACAAATATTAGGGTCAGCTCACTGCTTTCCCAAGGGTCACGCCCTGTTTCTCTCTCTCTGGCTCACTGCCGGTGGAGAGGATCACCTTCTTCCTCTTCCTTTGCTCACTACTTCGGAAAGGATCCACTCACAGTTTATAGAAATGTAGGTCTCTTCATTTTCATTAAGAAATTCATATTCCTCTGTATATAGATGCTCTGTTGAAGTCCAACTTTCACCCATAGATGAATTCCTCTTTGTAACGAAGGTATCGGGAAAACTTCCAGCTTCCACATAGCCCGAGAACACAGTTGGGGAATCAACCTTACTTAGCGCACAAGTCTAATCCAGCGCGCAAGTATCGGCATGCAAGTCACAACTGGCGCGCAAGTCTTCCTCAACCACTTGCGCGACACAAGCTTATGCAACTCCAAACTTGCGTGACTCACTTCCCTTTACGCCCAAACTAATATTGGCACACAACAAAGAACAACCTCCCTTCTACAAATCTGGCGCGCAAGTCCCACTTGCGCGACACACCACCACTTGCGCGACCACCAAAACTACGAGACGGGAGCTCTTATTTTTCAAAGTTTTGAACTTCGTTAAGAAATGAGGAGGGGTGGTCCAGTATTTATAGGCAATTTGACCACCCTGCGCGATGGCGCGCAAGTCTCGGCGCACAGGTCTTTTCCCCTGCCAGTCACTTGCGCGAAACACTTCCAAACTTTCGCGAACCTCTTTCATTTACCTTATTTTGATGTTCTGATCTTGAAAAACAATAGGCGCGCAAGTTTCCAATCTTCCTAGGCATCAGCGTGCAAGTCCTTTCTATTGGCGCGCAAGTCACCTGCGCGACCAACTCAATACTTGCACGAACCTTATCCCTTTGCCATATTTTGATGATCTGATCTTGAAAAACATATGGTGCACAAGTTTTCAATCCATAAAGTACACGGCGCGCAAGTCCCTTTTCCAAAAACCACTTTTATTCATTTGTCGATTTTCAGGCCCAAAAATTTGGCAAACACTGGAAAACGATACCACCTTGTATATGTTCTTTTTGTACCACCTCCAGATCATCTATTCCTTTGTAGAAGTTCTTGAATCAAACATTGATCGTTAACCATAGCTCTTAAACTTGTAATTCCACCATGAAATCCCATTTGTCAACAAATTTGTATGTCATGGTTTGCTTTGTCAACAATCACAGCACAGTTGTCCACTTTGTCAACAAACACAATCACCTCAAAAATGATTCAATGATACCTTGAGGGATTTTTTCCCAACAAATATCAACTACATAAAAAATTTTCCAAATAATAAACACCATATATTCCCCCCTTTTGTAGTGATATGGTTTCCATGTAGAGAAAAATATCACACACCATGTGACACATGTCACATACCGGGTAAACCAGTGTTGGCAGCTCAGTGTGTACCCTAGAAGTACATGATCATGGAAACAACTAGGCACAAGAGAACAACCAAGGTAAATAGTAATGGGATTATACTCATACATATCTAGGTACATGGGCATGGCCACAATACATGTTTATAGCCTGAAGTACAAGGGCACTACCATATGTACACGAGCACGGGTTGGCAGCATGTTGAGTGTTGGACTGAACTATACATATTATTTACCCCAAGATTACATGTTGTGTATATATTGAAATAAATTTCATGAGATATGGAATGATAATGTAAAACCTTGGGAATATAAGACATTCCATTATCTTCTTCCAAGTAAATTTGAGGCCCTCCATCTCTTCAGTTTGAACCAATATCGGTTGAGTGTGTTCCCTTGGTCCATCCCCATGAGGGTATAGTATGAAATTACATCATGACAAAATGATTTTGATACCCTATATAGGTTTATATTTTGATATAATTTAAGGAATCACTCTATGTGACTGAGGTGGGATCCTCTATCGTTTCATCACCTTCCCTAGGTGGGGTTTGATGAATCATTGTGACAAACTTACATGGTCATACAATCCCCTAATTAGTGGGTTGTTCTAATTAGGTTTTACAGTGTCCCCCAGAAGAATTGGGTGTGGTATCCCTCTCTTTTTATTTAGATCTTTAAAGATCGAGGGAGTAATTCTTTGGTGAGACCTAACTATCACAACCTCTCAGATGAGCGCCATCAGTGATAGCATGGATCATGGAGTGAGTTTTCATTGATGAGAGTTACCTTTAATCCCCAATAATAATCATGTGATTAGAATTATGTTTGATAACTATTTTATTTATGGAGTATATCTTGAGTATATATAGGTTTTTATTATTCTTATTTCTATGTATCATGTCTTGGTTGACATACCTTGGGTTGAGCTAACTACTCTCTTAATGTTTATACTTAGTGATTTAGGGGTGTACTACTAGGTATTGTTATAATCAACCTTGTATGTTCTATTACAAAACATTTCATGTATTATTCATAAAATATCACTTTTGATGGAGTCCTAGGAGGACTCGGATTAGGAAGATCATAGTGAGCTAGACTGACGGTGGTTGGACCAGTTGTTGTACTTGATAACAGCCCCATTCTACTTAGTAGGTTAGACTCTTTTATAATTTTTGGTAGGATTTTATTTTTAATTTTATGATTTCCATTACTTTTATCATACTCTTATGTGGTTTATATTTTATTCATGAATTATGGAATCATTTGTACTTTACCTTTCTGCATTGTATGGGTATATATAGATGTGTGGGGGGTACTTAGGCTAAAGCATCAATGTGTGAGATATGGATAATCAGTTATGGAATTAATCCCATAGCCTATTGGAAGTGATATTGGGTGTCACACTCATATAGTCACTATTCAGGAAGTCCCTATAAGGTTGATTCATGATATAGTGGTATCATAGTAGTTTCATCCTAGGACTAATGTTTGGATATTATATAGTTCTGAGTTTTGATTTGGGATTTATGAAAATAGTGTTAAAGTGGTTTTATTTTGGATTCCAATATAGGGAATCTAGTTTTTGTGTATTAAATGATGTATTAATTCACCAAGACACTGAAAACCTTCTTATTTAATCGGTACATATATGCACTGGTTGTGGGGAAAATGGTATATGCATCATATAGGAATGAGTTGTGGTTTCTATGTTCATCTTGATTCAACTCCCCAAAAATACTCTTTTAGTGTGGTACAAATTGATTTTATTTCAATATGAATATGAAATTATTTTTATCCATGATTCCATATTATGATCATAAGGATGATCTTTTAAGTGATGAGGCTTTAGTACAGGATCCTATACAGGAGGTGGTACCTCTTTGTGGTTTTCTATTTTTTAACCAACCATTGAGTATAAAGTTATAGTGGTAGAACCAATTGATTATGTTCACTATGTAGGTGCTCTATATAAGTTTCAAATGCATTTTCCTTATAGGTTTCAGGTCAATCCAAATCCCCAGGAAGCTGAGTGGTTAGCGGAAGTTACTTGAGTTTTCTGCCTTATGAAGAAACCACCGGATCAGATGGTGGTCCTATAGGAGAGTCTCCTTTAGGTCTCTATTAGGTTATGGTGGAGTATTATGACTCAAACACATGATGATATGACTCTATATTAGTCATATTTTTATCATCTCTTCAGGGAAGAGTTATATATATCCACTTTGCAAGAGGTGCTCATCCAAGAGCTTATGCAGCTTTAGCAGGGCAGTATGACCATGTTTGAATATTAATAGTGGTTCACAAACCTCTTATTATACTCTATGGATATGTTTTGAGATCCATTATTTTGAGAATGTACCTTTGAGAAGGTCCTATACCAATATATCAGGGTTTTGGTTATATCTCTTTGCATTCCCACCTATACCGGGATGCTTGAGCAGGCCTTAGTGGGGGAGATATTTTTGGGTGAGAAGATGGAAATAGGTGGTGCTAGTAGTGGGAACATAGTAACTAATACCTTAGAATATTATAGTAAATGATAGTCACTATGATTTGGGTGTACAAGATGCTTCAGGAGATGACCCTAGGATAAAGGGTCTGTAGTTTAGGTATCTCATGATGGATCTAGTAAACTGAGAGAGAGGTGGTGTTTTTCTTATGATTATTGGGGATATATCATATGGGATTATTTGACCTGCCGTATAGTTGACATATAGATGGTCTATGTACCACCCAGTAATAAATAGTAATAGGAGTAGGGAGGTCCACAAAGAAGTGGATGTTGTAGAGGATAAGGGATACTATAATGAGGTCGTAGATAGTTTGACCTTTTTCCACCACCATCCCTAGGTGGTCCATGATGGGCTTAGGGAGATGGTGGATAGTGATGAAGATAGTTATAGAATGTGGATGCATATGACCCATATTCTAAAAGTATGTTTATAGGTATGATATATTCCTTCTCTACTTTAGTTATAATACTGATGGTCACATGCACGATACACTCTTTTTCTTTTTACTTCCCTTATTTGAGACTTAGAGATTATGGTTGATCCCTTAGCTCGACTCTTGTTCTTGAAGACTCTTACCAGAGGGGATTCAGTTATCACACATCTCTAATAATAGTGTGACCTAAATTTTTTAGGAGATAGATTCTTATGGGATCTCTTTATTGTAGTGATGAGGCCATATGATTTCATCTTTGGTATGGACTGGCACTCCTAAGTTCATTCTTATATTGACTATTTAATGTATAAGTTGTGGTGTGTCTGTATTTATGGAATTAGTTTTTAATTATTGAGTTATAGGGATACCCAAAAAAAGTATAATAGGAACATATGTAGCAGGATATACCTTATTAATCATCAGTGATATAGTATTACTCTTGAATAAGTGGATGTTATGGGCTTTAAGGTTCCTACAGTGCTGGAGAAGTATGAGGACGTCTTTCATGAGGATGTTTCGGGCTTACTTCTCCACTAAAAGATAGAATTATACATATACTTTCACTCAGGGATAGGCATGATATCTGTGCTAGTATATCAGATGGCTCCCACAAAGCTTCTTGATATGAAGGTGCAATTAGAGGACTTGCTGAGTAAGGTCTTTATCAAACCCATTTTTCCCTCATAGGTAACCTTAGTTTTTATCACCAAGATGGCATAAAAGAGCTTTAGGTTGTGTGTGGATTACCATGACCTAGACTAGGTGACCATAAATAATAAGTATACACTACAAAGGATTGAAGACCTATTCAACCAATTAATATGGATGAGATAGTTATCAAAGATATACCATGGATCAGGTTATCACCAACTCTGAATATGAGATGTGGATATACCAAAGATGGAATTTTGATGTCACTGTGGTCATTATGAGTACTTTATTATGCCTTTCATCATGAAGAAAATTGTTGTGGTGTTCATGGGACTCATTAATCTAATCCTTTATCCTTTCTTAGACTAGTTTGTGGTGGCCTTCATCAATGACATTCTATTATACTCAGCATCTAAGGAGGATCATGTGAGACACTTGGGGATGGTCCTAGATATAATCTATAATCACAATCTTTATCATAATCTCTCAAAGTGTCTTTCCTGGATTATACAGTTCCACTTTTTAAGAAATTTCATCTTATTAGAGGGTGTGGTAGTGGACCCAGCAAAGGTAGAGGAATTTTTATCTTTGGAACCACCCAATAGCATGATTGAGGTGCAGAGCTTCCTTGGGTTAGATGGCTACCATCAGATATTTGAACATGATTTCATCAAAATATTATATCCATTTACTAATTTAAACCAAAAGGAGAATCATTTTGTGTGGATAGAGAGGTTTCATCATGATTTTTAGAAGTTGTGGTGGAGTTTGATGAGCACGCCTATTTTGATACCTCTATAAGAGGGTGTTAGTAGATAGTGTTATGTGATTCCTCAAGGGTTGTACTTGGTTACATCATGATGTAGAGGCAGGTAGTGATTACCTATGGGTCTTAGTATCTGATACCTTATGATCAGAACTATGCAACCCATGATCTAGAGTTATAAGTGGTAGTATTCACCCTGAATATGTGGTGAAACTACCAAACGGGAGAGAGGTTTATCATCTATTCTGAACATAAGATTCTCAAGTATATCTTCTCTTGGAAGCATTATAATTTAGATAAAGGTTATGTCTATATTTCTTCTAGGATTATGACATTGAGAGAGTCTATAATCTTGGTAAGGGTAACATGGTGGTAGATACACTTAGCAGAAGATCTTGTTCGTAGTTATTCACCAATGCATCAGATCAGTTAACCTCATTATGGTTGGACTTATTGGATGAGTATGGTCTATCTTACCTCTAGTCGATGGTTGTTACCCCCCCCCCCCACCGCCCTATGCTTCTATAGTGTGTTAGAGAGTCTCCTCTTGGAGATACTAACTATGATACCCTACATACTCATATATCCACTAGATGTGCTCTTGATAGATTCTCTAAAAGTGGGGATTATTCCATCCTTTTCAAAGGATGGACGATGGAACCAATGACATTACATAAGGAGGTTCTAAGAGAGTTTCATATATCTTCTATGGTGGTACATCCAGGTGTGGAAAAGATGTATCAGGACCTTCAGAGTTAGTTATTATGTCTAGGGATAAATAATTATATAGAATATTTTGTTTCTCTATGTCTCTCTTATCATTAGGTGAAGGTTGAGAACCAGGCTCCAGTGAGTTTAGTTTAACCCCTTGAGGTTCTAGAGTGGAAGTGGGATATTATATCTACTAAATTCATGATAGATCATCCAAAAATTTATAGAGTACATGATTCCATATGGGTGATCATAGATCGAATCAAAAAGTCAACATGCTTTCTTTATTTCTAAAATTGGAGTTCGGTTGAGAGCTTGGGATTCCTTTATGTTCAAGTGATAGTCCAGCTTCATGGAGTTCCTGCAATGATCATTTCGGACTATGATACTCTCTTTACATAATGACTAAGGAGATGACTGTAGGAGGCCTTTGGGACTCAGTTTCATTTGATCACGATGCTTCTCCCTCATACTGATGGCTAGACTAAGTAGACCATTTAGGTTACAAAGGATATTCTTCAGGCTTGCATGTTGGACTATGGTCTTAGTTGAGAGGATCACCAACCCTTGGTGGAGTTTTCATACAACAAAAGATATCATTCCACCATAGATATGACACCTTTCAAGACATTTTATGGGAGACCCTTTGGGTCACCAATATGCTCGATTGATCATGGTGATTCCACACTCATGATCCCAAATTTTGGGTGAGTGATGATAGAGAAGGTGATGATCATATAAGAGAAGATACAGATTGACCACAGTCATTAGAAGCCTTATACGGGCCGGTGACGGATCCTTTTGGCATACTTATATGGAGACCATGGGTTCTTGAATGTATCACCTTGATATGGATTATAAATATTTGGTTAGGTAATCAAATTGTGTTTGAGGTTCATTATCCCTTTCTAGATACTGCGTAGGGTTGATAAGGTAGTGTACTTCTTTGACCTACAGCTGCAGTTATACTGGGTACATGATTTCTTCCACATTTTGTAGCTAAGGAGGTGTGTGCACATCATGTAATGTGTTGTTGATTAGAGTGAGCTAGACATTGAGGATGTAGCTACCACTAAAAAGTACCTGGTGAATATAGAGGATCAATAGGATAAGATCCTATGTGGGTGAATAATTCCCTTCGTGTGTGTCTAGTGGTAGCATGAGAATCATTAGGAGAGAACCTGGGAGTAAGAGGCCCATATATGAGCCCAGTACCCTCATATTTTTTAGTAGGATTTTTTCTTTATAGAATAAAAATACCTAATGTTGGGAGAATTTAGCATCCTTATTTTTTCTATTTAAGAATTTTTGATATTTTAAGGAATATTTTTGGAACCAGTAACTGAGATGATGTGAGATTCCGAGGCCCAGAGAGGATCGGTTTTTATATAAGAAAAATATTAAATATTTTATATCAAACATGGGAAATTTTTCTTAAATAATGAAATAACTTGATTAAGGAGTCTTGGATCAGAAATATAATACCACCATTGAATCTAAAATATGGGTTTTACCCTAGGTAAGATATAACCTTATTCAGTATTATAAATTTTGTTGAATTTCAATCTCATGAGAAAATAATAAAATAAATAAAATTTTAAATTTTTTTGTTATTTTAATGCAATGACCAAATCCTATTTATCACGACCCGAACCACCATATCCCATCTGTCAAGAAAAAATCTAAGCCAAAACTACCCTAATATCACCTCTATATGATAGGGGCTAGAGACAAGCATCAAGAAGGAATATCTAAAACTAGAGGCCTTTTCCTAAAGTGAATGTATGCATGAACACGTCTCTAAGAAAAAATAATGATGGAATGTAAAATTACTAATAAAAATTCATGCATACATCTATAATCCCATAATTAGTGTACAATATAAAGTACTAGAAAACATAAAAAGGGGACAAATACAAGACAAACCAAATTTGAAAAATAAATTCCAACATGCTCAGAAGGAGGGGACCACTGTTAAATGGAACACTGGTATACACCTCAGTGTGTCTATCCTAAACTAAGATCCACCTTCTCTTGGTCCTCCAAGGACTTCATTAAAAAAAATATTCTACATAAGACATGACATGTGTGGTAATATACCATATAGAGGTGAGTATAACAATACCTAGTATGACACCCTTAAAACATCAAAAATAAAGTATCAAGAGTACTCATCACATCAAACAAAAGTATTTAAAATAATATATGAGACATAAAGATAGCCAATTATATCCCAGATATACTCATAAATGACTCTGATTCACAAAAGGCCTCAACCACTTCTAGCCATAAATCCGTAGTGTGGTTTCAAGGTAACACTCGTCTAGAAAATATCAATTTGTGAGCCCTACCATCCTTGATGGAACTCAGACAAGAGATATCAATAATTAGTTATCTATAAGTCCATGGCACATCCCCACAATCCCATAGGTCATTCTATTCTAGGAGGAACTGCTCCCTGAGTTATACCACCACTAGAAACACTTATTCTACAGGTCATTCTCGTCTATGAGGAACCTCTCACTGATCTATACCATCACTAATTCCACTCATCCCAAAATTCATGATCTTATATTATATAAAATAATAAGAAAATAGGAAACTTAAAGGTTTAATATGAGATACAAACTTCATCGGACTAATACCCCATCAGAAAAAGAAGGATCTCTTCGGGCCTCTCAGGGGGATCAGGTCTTAATACACTAGTAGGGGTAAATGATGAGGGATCACGGGGGGGGGACACCAAACCCTACTATAAACATCCTCTTAGATAGGGGATCAAATCCTGTGTGATTTTTGTTCGTTATAATAATCTACCTAGGGAAAACACTGAGACATAAGGATCGCTTCGGGCCACTCGGAGAGATACATGCTCCAATCCACTAAGGGATCTATCAAAGTAGACTCAGAAAACTCACTACAGAATAAAACTCACCCACACTACTCTAATCATTAAGAAGTTTTATAGAGGTCAAAATCTATGTCAAGGATGGGATGTTTCATTGAAACCTCAAAGGAATGTACCACGGAATATCACACAAGCTCATAACGAAGATGAGCGGATAAGAAATAGGACACCAACATTTCCTCAAAGGAGTAAATGGCATGTACCTAGGGGCACACATCAAGTCTCAAAAATATTGTAACTAACCATGTATCAGTCTCACATGGTATTCACTTTTCCATAATACACATCATGTCCCTTGAGGTATACGGCATGTAGATTTCACCTTGTCACTTGATGTGTTGTTCTATCCATGCCCATGTACATCGGTTAGTGATCATGTACTTGGTTGTGTCTGAATACATGGTTATTCTTGTGTACTCCATTCTTCCAATGGAATTCCCAAGTACATGATGTGTGGGTACACATGGACTCCTCATCATGTACCCCCTATACACACTAAACCTTCCTCCATGTGTTACATGGTGTGTGACTTGGCACACACGGTATGTAACACTGCATGGCCTCCTAGGCATGTACCCCCCCCCCATACACGTCGATCTAAAGTGTCACATGGCATGTGAAATGTGTCACACAGCTTTTGATATGTATATCTATGTAGAAACTCTATCATCACAAAGAGGGAACTACACAACGTGTATTCATATGATTACACACTGAGTAGTTGGATTTTTCAAAGAACCCGCAGGATTCCTCATGAATCTTCATCTGAGCCTATACAGCCACCAATTTCACCAAAACTCATGCCATACATCATGGATATAGAGTTGACTAAACCCTATCACCATCTTTGGTTGTAGTTTGTCCATATCTACTGCTTGGGAAACACTCTCCATCATGCCTCATTGGTGCTGCATGCGAAAACCACTATCACGGACTCCCAATCCATCCATGGATCTACTGCTTTCCTCATATACTCTAACTGTGATATAAAAACTCAATCCTAAACCCATGGTATGGATCCATTATTCCAATGGTCAGATGCATAATGATTTTTCCTCAGGTATTCGTCGAATCACAGGCCAAAAGAGAATACTAATGATGAATGCATATAGAATGAGGAGAGAAAATGTGAAAACACAAACATTAGTAATAGAAATTAGCCAATTTTCATGTTGGAATCAATTCATTTTCATTGGGTGATGAAAGAAGACAAAAATAAACTAAATCAATATAAATTCCAATACCGCATCAAGATAAATAAATTTCTTGAATTAGACAATTGATCCTCACATTAATTGGTTTGATGATTAATTCATGTTCATCATGGGTATATCAAAATAGGGATAAATCCAAAAAAAACATCTTAACTTGATTTGGATAAATCACTGAATAGGAATGATCACGCATTATTTTCATTGATGATATCCACATGTTACATTGTTGTTGGTGATCCTTACGGTACTCCGATCATCAATCCATGATCCCGATGCCCACCAATGTTCCTCCATTATCTCCTCTCCATTCTTGGGATTATAAGGATAAACCTAGGAATTAGTTATAATGTAATATTTATAAATCAAAAACTAGTTCATTTCATCAATGTAATAAATAAATTAATTTATGTTATTTATTTCATTATTTTCACCTGTTATGGATTTTAATAAAATGTCCAATGCTGAAAAATTTTATGTCACCCCTAGGGTAAATGATGGATTATAAACTCAATGGTGGTCTCATATTTCCAATAAGATACTCTTTTTGGGAGTTATTATACTTTTTTAGGAAAACTACACACATTTTATATTAATATATTTAATACTTTTTAAAATATCAATCTCGAGCTCATCGTGCCTCAGAATCTCGCATCATCCTCGCACCTGGATCTAGAAATATTCCAAGAAATATTAAAAAGTATTAAATAGAAAAAGTGAGATATGAATTTATTCCCATATTCAAGGATTTTTATCCCCAAAAACAAATAACTAAAGAAAAAAATTCGGGATACTGAACTATCAACCAAGTCTCCCACTCCCATGAGTTTCCCTAATTATTTCTTGTACTACCCACAAACATGCACCAAGGGAAAAAAATTCCCATTAAGTGTCTTTATTTACCAATTATAAATGCCACCAGCTCCTTGAAAAAGTAAACTCCTCTCTTATGACCTATATTTCCTAGGTCGATATCATAAAATTTTATTTTCACATACCTCCTCAGCTGCGACATGTGGAGAACACCATGCAACCAAAACTATTGAGGTAACGAGGTTAATCAGTGAACCACCTCACTAAACTGACACAACAACATGAAAAAGAGAGGTCCTAAGAACCCTGAAGATATCCAACTTCCCTAGATAAAACTCCAAAACTTTATAACTTCAAATATCTTTATCATTGTTCTATAAAGAACTCCTGACATTTTCGGTAGTCCTCATCTTCCCCAATATGAACTTCACCCTTATAACCATCACTAGCACCCAAACTAAGACTCATGTACTACCAACCACTATCTATGACTAGTATAATAGTGACCTATAAGGTCCCTCATATCTGGCCTCAAAACGTGCTACACCGATGGTGGAGTGCTAGTCATTATGATACGAAAACCTCACAGATGGTAGATGATCCTACCAACTATGGCCCAAAAACAACATATGAACCCAAATAATGTTTAACAAAACCTAAATGGTATAATTTTCCAGGAAAAATGATAGGGGTAAAACATTGTTCTCAACTATAACCAAGTCACCAAATACTTTCCGCATCATTTCCCTAATCGTGTTATGAAGTAAGAATCAAAATCTGCAATGATCGTCAAGGGAATTCCATGAAGTCGGACTACCTCCTTCACACACAAGTATCTCTAACTATCCACAAATATTTGTTGGTCATCACCCTCATATAGGTGAGAAAAAAATAGTTTATATTGAAAACTTATTCAAACTCCCCTGGCTACTCAACCTATTCTAAGATATCATGGTACATCCTCACCTCCAACAGATATACTACTAAGGAAAAACAACCCCCTTGGCATGTCCTTCCACAATATGGCTAGTTCCATCATCTATCCTCAAACAAGGATGTTGAGCTTCCCATATTTAAAAAACCCATTGGGAACATATCTTTTGGATATCTAGTCATGAAACATCACACAATCGATATCCCTGAGTTGTACCTCCCTGGCTCTCTAAAGATGCGAAGGGGTGAAAACTATCTATTGGCAGTAAACCACACCATCCTCAGGTGTATCACATGTTCCAACTTATTTTATGAGAACACATGGATTTCATCAAATAAGACTACCATGAACTGATCCAAAAAGGTTTAGAATCTAGTCTATAATTCTTATAACATTACTAAGTCATATAACACGCTGAAGGGTATCACTAAGAACTCAAAAACATCAACAATGGATTTGTAAATACACTTTTGGTAAATCATACTCTAAAACTAGAGCTGGTGATAACCTTTTCTCATGGTAAAATTATAAGAACCACTTTTCCCAAAACCACTGGTCAAAGAACTCAAAAATTCTAAGGAGTGGAAACTCTTCCTCCCGTCACTTGGTTCAAGTAAAAACAATTCACACTAAACCTCAAGAACTTATTCTCCTCTCAGGAGAACAACCCTAGGCTGCCCAAGTGAACACATTAGGTCATAAAAAACCTCTTTCTCTACAGACTCTCAATAATAACTAACACTGACAAAACTCAATGGGTGATATTTGATATGTTGTTTCAAAAATCATGGGAGATCCCTGGTTCTAGTCCTTAAAAAATCCTAACTTTTGGTGTGGAGATAAACTTGAAACATCTATAGGAAAAGTATACTCACACTACACCACCACTATAGGAAAACAAAAGATCATATAATACTCTTCTCTAAAGGTATTACTATCCAACTGATAAGAAGTTGATCATAACCTCCTACACATGATCTCATCCTACTCAGACTGGGCTTAATCCTCGTCAAAGGAGGAAAACTATATCCCAATAAGATAAAAATTGAACCACACTCACTAGAGGAAAACAAATGAGCATGAATGGTAGGAAACCAATCCATGCTAAGGAAAATTTCATAGAGACTCACTGACACTATGAATAGATTCCATGTGAGGCTATCTCTCCTCCTAGATTTAGGTTACACTATTGATAGAAGTGTGTAATCACCGGTCCTATCTGCAGGAGCCTCACACATAAGGGTTGATCAAAAAGGATTCACTGGTATCACTATGTCTCAAATAGGGTATATTCTAAGGGTTAAGTGTCTTGTGACTTCATGTTATATCTAAAACTAGGGTAGTGAAGACATGCATCATACCTTGAACCGCACTCGAAGCCCCTATGAGCTCCTACTTCCTAGAAATAATCTTTTTCCATTAATTTATGTTTACCACAACTAGATATTTCTTTTCCACATTAGCAAAAAAAAGTACCACAAATGCATAATTCAAAGAAACTCATTCACCACACCGCGATACTATCCTCTTTGTGCGGAACTGACTCACCAACAAGGTTTTGGAGCACGTCTCAAGAACACATCTCAGTGGGGGATTTTCCCTCTTCCTCATGTGTATGAATTCATTCCAACCATCACAAATAGAGGTATCTACCAATGCCCCACATATCCCTAGAAAAGACTCAAACAAATGAGGTAAAAGAGTGGATTGTACATATGTCTAACACCACTAAAACAATAGTATAAGTAACACATATCGTACATTGAAACATTCTTAGAGACTCTAGATAAAGAACCTCCATTACATATGGATGTACAAGATTCTGACCACCAGCTTACTGAGCCTAGAGTGGTCCACCTAAGGGTGTTTTTGGTAGCATCAAACCAAAGCATCATCCACCTACAACTGCTCCCCCACCTCCTCCAACACTTTTTCCACCCTATGGACCTCCTTGCTTCAGTAGTTGCCTCTACCTAGGAATTTCTTTGACCGTCTATCTTAATGCAACATGATGGGTAGGAAAATACCACGTGAGATGACCATACCCATCACAACTATAGAACTGATCATCCCCCATTAGACTAAACTATCACTGAGGTCTCCTTGAACAATGGAACCTCCTGTGATGAGACCTACATCACATGGAAACTATTGGTGGGTCCTGCTAACCCTGTACCCTAGGAGATCCCAACCTCAGAAGCTCATGATACACACTCAAACCCTACGCATTATCATCGAGCACCAAAATGTCCATTTGTAACTCAATTTGGCATGTTTCTTACACATAAAACATTGGAGGTGGGTTTAAAAACTAATCGATAGGAGAAAGTGACACCTACTAACCATCTCGAAGAAAGGCCACCTCGTGACCAAGCCCCTTTACGGAGGCATCATCACTCATCAGGTCATACTCTCTAATCTTCTATAGAAACATTATTGGTTTTCATCATGAATACATCCTAAAAGAATACAATACATACCATGATCAAATAGTATATTTGGTGAGCTGACTCAATAAGGACATGGAAACCAAAATTCATTTCTATATGATGCATGTACCAAAGTTACTTGCAACCAATGTCTCAATACAATGAGTCAAAAAGTAGGTAGTCAGAGACCTGTGGTATAGATACGTCGACCACTCGACCAATACTAGGTTCCTTGGACTAAAAGCTTCACTCAAGACACTTTGACATTATTTCCCTAGTGTCCAAAACAAACCTCACATATATAAAAAACCCCAAAATCTAGTTCTAGGATAGAAACCACCTATGATACCACTTTGTCATGACCCAACCCATTGGGGACCACTTGTATAGTAGATGTTCAAGTAGTAAATACCCCAACCCTACCTCATAGGTCAGGGGGTAGTGAAAAGTGAAGAGAAGGCATATCTAAAATGGGCGAAATTTTTCTAAAGTACCTATATGAACACACACAACTCCAAACCCAAAAAATGATTTAATATAAATAAAATGGTAGCAATGCATGCATACCTTTATAATCCCAATTAGATTATGACATAAAGTACTAGAAATCATAAAAAGGGGACCAATACAAGCCCACAAAAAACTGGAAAATAAATTCTAACCTTCTCAGAAGGAGGGAATTTTCTTCAAATGAAAAACTAATATAAACCTCAGTCTTTATAGCCCAAACTAATCTCTACCTTCTCCTAGCCCTCCAAGGACTCCATAAAAGTTATGTCATCTGCATAAGACATGACATGTGTGGGAAGATCACATGCTGAGGTGATTATAACAATACCCAATAGTAAACCTCAAAAACAAAAAACATAAAGTGTAACACCCCAATATTTTAATAAATATTTCGCTTTAAATAATTTTAATTATTAAATATCTTGTGTTGCACACAACCATGAGTTTAAACAAGAAATGAGACACTATTAATATAAAATGACTATTATAACCTAGTCATTAAATTAAAGTTAATAAATTTAATAAATAATTTATGAAATAAATATAAAGTTCCAAATGAATATGAATGTATTGGTAAGTTCTTCTAAAATGATCACACAATTTTTAGTAAAATCACTTTATTCTTCAAAAAAATATGTTTTCTTCAAAAATGAGTTTTTATTGTTTTTATTAATTTTTAGAAGCTATAGAAAATGGTTTTGAAAAAATCAATTTAATTTTTGAATTCATCTTGCCAAAATTATTTTAGAATTATTTTTTCTAGAAACATTTATTTTTTTAATGAATAGTGAAAATACTGATTTTTGTTGAAAATTTTATTTTATTTTAAAACCTTTACATGGTAAATTCTATTTTGGATTAGTTTTAAATTATAATTAGTTAATTTTGATTTAAAATAATCAAATTATGGTTTTTTAAAATGATCTTATACATGAATTTATTATGAAAACATTTTATGTTTTAAAATGACGTTTTTTTGAAAATCAGTTTTTCATGGATTTTTACCAATTTTATATTAAATTAAATTCTGGAACTTCTTTGTTTTTAATTTTTAAAAATGGATGCTAAATTTTGATTCCTAAGGTCCAAATTTAGTAAATATTTCCCTTTTATTTTTTTTTTGAAAATAAATAGTAACCTTGGTAAATTTTGTTACCATGGTAAAGGTAAATTGAGTAATTTATGTTAAAAATAAAATTATAAATACTATAAAATGACTCTAACGCATTCCAAAATTTTATTGAATGAATAAAATTAGACCCTTAACATATAAGGATCTAATTTAAGTTTTTTAATAGACAATTTTCCATGAAAATTAATTATATAATATTTAAATCAAAGAAAGTCACAAAATGTTACATTCTTTGTCTTTAATATCCCTTATGTATCCAAATGGGGAAATATTTATGTTATGAATGAAAATAACTGTAAAATTTTAACTTAATAAACATATTTTCATGATATAATTTTATTTTTTACTTCTTGGGTCACTTATTTTAAATTATTATATGTATACTATTTTATTTAATAAAAATTTAAAGATGTCACATTCTTGTTTTAAAAACTATATCATTTTTTATATAGGGTTACACAAAAGATATATTTTACTATAAACATTATTTTTAAATATATAGTATTTATATTCATCATGTTATTTTATTTTTAATTTTTAGTGAACAAATCAGTATATTAAATAATTACACAATATTGATGTAATAATTATTTTATTGATGGAAATATCAAATAAATCTTAATAAAAATATTAAATTAAATATAATTTGACATAATTAATGTGATAAACGAAATTTTCAAAATAAATTAACCTATTATCTATATAATAAAATATTTTTTTCGAAGTTAACATGTTATATTTATATTTTTAAAATTCCAAGTAATGAATAGTGTCAAAATTGACACTAATGATATTTTATGAAAATAATATTTTCTTAAATTATTTAAAAAAACGAAACATCTTTAAAAATACAAAAAAAAATTATAATATGGTTAAAATATTATAAATTTTTCATTTATTATTTAGTTTACATCATATAAGTAAAATTTAAAACCTTTTAATATTGAAAAATTTGTTACCTTAATTAAAATTAAAATAGGTTAACTATGTGTTAATCAAAATGATAAGGTTTAAGATAATAACTAAACTTATCTAAAATATATTTGTTTATGAGATTATAAAATTATATCATCTTATATTCAAATACATATCTTTTTGGAGGTATTTTTATTGATATTTAATTTTTTATAAATTAATATTTTTATAAAATTCCAAAAGTTCTCCTCACCTCAATTATAAAAGGTCACCTCATCCCTCACTTATTCACATCACATTTAGCCTTTAATATTGAAAATACCCTACCAATTTATCTTTTAAACTTTCCTATACACGTTATAGAGGTTCTAGTGTTCTCAAAATACCAACCCTAGTGTCCCTAATAGGAGATCTAAAGGAATTTCTCCAAAGAAGAGGTAATCTTCTTTACTGACTATTTCAAGATTATTTCTTCTTTCACTTCCTATTATTGTGTTTTTTTCATTATAAATTAATAAATAAAGTATCATATATAAGATGATATGTTATTATGATTATTAAATGATCATATTCCACCTTTCATCCATCTTATGAAAAACAAAAGCACTGAGCATGCGTACATACAGCTTACGGTCTCCACACCATTGTGTAATCTCTTTTTCATCACCACTTTATTTATATGGGTATAATGATGGAAATAATAGATATATATAATAATTATAACATTATGTTTATTTTGGAACAAAATATATACCATCCAATTTCTTACTCTTTTACTCTTAAAGGAATGATACCAATGCTTGTGTGTACGTATGGCCTACCATCTCCACAATGCGATGCAATTAATTTTCTATATTCACTATTAAGGAATGATTATATAAATTTACTTTATGAAAAATATGATATATATTACCTTAATATTATTTTTTAAATGATGTAATTATATCCTATGTACAATAATTGGGACTTATATGACAAAACATGCATAGGAAAATGAAGCAATTAACACCCAAAAGAATAGTAATAATGAAATGTTATTAACAAATGGGTGATAATATGATCATATATGATATAATAAATATGAATATAGTTCTGTAATAAGTCAATAACATTCTTTAATCCATTATAAAATAGTTTCAAATATGTATAAAGGAAATCAGACCTAAGGTAAGGGTTAATTTCATAATCTCATTATTATTTGGGATTGTTTATACGTAAGTATCTGTTGGGGAATATTTATCTTACATGTCCATGTTTCTTAAAAAAAATTATGAATTTTTTTTACCATTCTTATATAATTTTTAAATTCATTTTTACCCATGTGTGATTTTTTATTAAATGGTTTGAAATGAATCTTTTTATCATTTTCCTAACACTATAACACATCCGCTATTTAGCGGCGGTTGTTTAGCGGCGGTTCTTAGAACTGCCGCTAAACCTGTTTTAAAAAAGGTTTCATGGCGGTTTATAATAAACCGCTGAGAAACCCTGGTTTTTTTTACAATCGGCCCTTCCCCCCTCCCCTACCCTCCTCACATTTCCCCCGGCCCCCCACTTCCCCCACGACCCCGTCCCCCCGCTTCCCCCAGCGACCCCGCGACCCCGGCGACCCCGCGACCTCAGCGACCCCAACCCCCCACGACCCCGGTGACCCCGCGACCCCGGTGACGCTGCTTCCCCGGTGACCTATACGAAACCCTAAGGTTGGTTTTTTTAAATTCAAACTAAATGTGAGTTAGTGTAATCCCATAAATTGAAACATTACTAGGTGTTATTAGTTCCAACCCTTATGTAAGGATAGTTAATCATTTCCTTGAGATTCTCCATTAAATGAGAGCATGAGAATTATTCGTTGGCCTCATATTCTATAGATTTTAACTAAATGATTGATGATATTTACTAATGATCTTTTCAAGAGTGATAACATAATAGTATCTATGGTTTTAGACCTTACCAGGTGCCAGACTGATGTCATTAGCACCTCAAGAACATCAAAAACCTTGCAATGTGACTATAAGGTGTTTTAGATGTGAGGTGTCATTCAAGTGTCATTTTTCATGTGTAGGAACTTATTTTCTAAAATGGAACTTAGGTTTTATGGGTGTTCATATGGTGTTTTGACCCATTTTAGGGGTGTTATATTCACACAATTCTTCATTTTAGTTGGTTATACATTCCTAGAGAATGATCAGGCACCTAATAGGTATTATGGAAATTTATTATCTTTTGTAATGAAAGGCTAGGTATGTCATCAGTTGGATTATAATTAGTACCGAATAATGAAACTCTAGGCTATATTTTTTTTTAGATCATTGGATATAAGGATGTATAAGGATGATGTGAATATGGATATTATTGAAGAATTTTTCATTTCACTGGTAAATCATAGGGATGATGCATCGATAAACTTGTTTCCCATTGATTTATTGAATGGTAAAATTATCTATACAAGTATGGTTGAAATTATTAAATAATTGAGCAATTATATTTTTATCATGTGTAATCTCCAAGTTAGAGAGAATTTTAATTTAAAGGAAATATGATTCAACCTAATGTTAGGGAAGATTTTATAAAATCATCTAGTGCCATAAAACGATGAGTCAGATTAGTTTTGGATTTTATTCTATATGTTATGGTGAACATGTACATTCCTTAGGAGGAGGGTCACACATATGTATTATGGTGAATCTTATCAAGCATGCATCCAAGTGGTTGGTTACATATCTTTTTTAATATCTCTTGAAGTAAGATTTAGACCATGTCCAGAACCCATAATCGGTGGTGGTGTGATCATGTGTCATTTTATGAGTTCTCAAATTTATTAAATGTTGACTATTACACTCCTAAGGCAGGAATCATAACATTTAATAGGTTTAGTGCGCCATTCCAAGTAGAGGGAACACAATAGTAAATTAACTATTGTATATGGTAAGCACTGATTTTGAATTCCAATGGGGTTGGTAAATGAGAACACCCCCCTGCTGGAGCCCCTCCCCCTTGGCTAGACAGCCCCCCGGACTAGACAACCCCCCGGACTGGACAGCCCCCAGCCCCCATAGCTGGACAACCCCCCTGTTGGAGCCTCGAACACACATACAATCATAATCAGCACATCATTCATGTCAATACAAAGCATCCCCCATAGGGTCAAAATCCATAACTATAAAATATAACAAACGATGCTCACAGAGGACTCACACATTCATTAAACTTGATGTTTAAATTTAGCCTTTAAATGTTCCAAGAACGAATGTAATGAAATATATCTACTCAAATAAATCCTTAATGTGGTGTTCTTAGATTTGACCCTAGAGTAATAGTAGTTTAAACATTTCTTAAGTAGTTTCCTTGAAATGGGATTACGATCATTACCTATAGGCCTATTTTTCTATTGCTTGGACCGAAATGATAAGACCTTAAGCCTAGGGAACTTTTAGGCATTACCCCCTTATATGGTCGATGCTGTATGTTTTTGTAATGGGATTTCCAAAGGTAGGTAATTCCATTATAACTTAAAATCTGTGATAAATTTTTATAAGGAGTTTCATACATGAGGTGAATTTCGGGTGAAATTTGGTATTAATTATAACACATAGTTTCTAAAGTGACACCTAGGTAGGATAGGTGGTCATGAAAAAATTTGACCCTTTTTTCAAGAATGTTCATCATGTAACGACTAGTTTCTATCGGATTTAAATTCCTAGGTAATGTTAAACCATATATAAGGTTGTTTGACCATTCTTCTTCACTCTTATCAGTGTTGGATGACTCAAGGGGTCATTAGCATGATTTATAGTCATACAGGATAGTACAACTCTACACAAGTATTTTTTATGGACCATTGAATACAAAGATTCATAGGTCTGATAATACAATGGATAGTATAAAGTATTTTCCAATTTGATTTTGAAAGCTCAGGGAACTATATGTTGATACATGTGGTAACTGTCACGTTTCAAAAATTGATTATGAAACCATATGTATTCAGTATAAATAGTTCAATCAATGATCATTTATGATTTAATCTCTACTTATCTATGAGGTTGAGATACCCAGGTGTTAATAAAAAATCTATGTTATTCCAAATCTCTTGATGATTTCATAAAAATGGTCAAGTGATTTGATATACTAATCTGTTATTATTGGATTATATACTTTATGTCATAGAACATGTTGATATAATCTATAGGAGTGTCATGTGTACATTCAAATTTGAATCTAATCTAGAATGACTTTTAGAATATAGTTTTTATCTCTTCAATATAATGATGGTTAAAGTGTGTTGGGCACATCCAAAACCTACGTTCAATGATCATTGTAGAGTGTTCCATAGTATGTGATCCATTTTCAATAAATGATGACTAGGAAACTCCTATGGTGTGAATTGTTATTCCATGTAGGTTAGCGTGTCCTTATGAGTATAAGGAACACAACTAGGGAGGACCATTTGATATTGGTTGGTGTTTATTTTGAATTACCATGGGGGTGTATACATTAGAAACGTGTCAGTTCTTGCAATGTAACACACTAATGGAATGATTGGCTATGCATGCCACCTATTTAGACATCATTAGTTAGTGATGCAATTAAATGGTTATGCTTGAGGAATAAAAATACACATCTTATGGTAAACCCATCATATTCAGGTAGTGAGGATTATTATGTGGGAGCAGTGGATCTCTTCTAATGAGGTCAACCTATTGTTGTTTTATTATCCTTCCCTTTGTGTAGTTTGACATAATTGGTTTGAAATCCATTATAAAACCAACAAAGTTATGTTATATAATTATAAATTCAATAAAAACATTACTAAGCACATTAAACAATTTTAAATGTCCACATGGGCATTTTCATAAGCACTTGTCATGTGGGTTCCTTCAAATGAGAGGGATGAAAGGGAGAAAGAGTTTGTTTGAGAGGGGGGGTCAATGGACTATTTTTATTTTGGAAGGTATGACTTTCCTTAGGCATGAGTCTGGGAGAATTCCTTTGAGTGGTGACTAGGGTTACACATACATGGTTGATAGTGTTCTAGGTTTGGTTTTATTTTTGGGGATGTTTAGGTTTCAGCCTATCCAGCCTTTTTATTACGTTGGTTATTATGTTCTATAATGTACTCGATTAATTTATATTTATTTTATGTGATGGTATGGTTCATGAGTTTTTTATTATTCTTACTGCATTTTAATTTATCTAGATGTTTCATTGTTATTGAAACTGTCTATTTTGAGCATGGGCATCTGATATAAGGATGGGTGATACTGGATTTTCCATTTGGAATATGTGATGTCACTACAACAAAACCATTGTTTAGCGGTGGTTGTTTAGCGGCGGTTCTTTGAATATATTTATTGATTGTTTTAATTCTATTTTATGAAATTCCTTGTTTTTTGTGTAGGCACATTGTGATATACATGGATAAAAGTTGGATCACATTACCGAGGAACACACCTCAGTATGTTAAGGGTTTGAATGAGTTTTTAGATTTTGCAATTTCTAATCGATCTGTTGAAGGGAGAATAAAATTTCCATGTCTTAAATGTAAATTTAGAACATGGTTAAAGAGAGATGAGGTTTATGAACATTTAATACTGAAGCAATTTCCTACTCAATATTTGTGTTGGATTTGGCATGTAGAATCAAACGTTACAGAAAGATTGAGCACTGATGTTAATCCGCAGAATGAGGTCCCAAGTTCGTCGACAATGGAAAATGAAATGAAAAACCTAATAAATGATGCATTCAACACTGCAAGACACCACTATCAGCATCAAAACATATCAGAACAACCAGAAGAGGGTGCTAAAAATTGCAACGTGACAAGTGATGTTTTTGAGAGTGTAACACAGGCAAATCAAGATTGTCACATATCATTGGATCCTCCTATTGATTCTGTGGAGCCAAATGTAAGAGGAAACTTCACTGAGGAAAATGTGTTTCATGATTTAGTTGATGATGAAAATAAAGAGTTGTATAGTGGGTGTTTGAAATATTCAAAGCTTTCATTTCTGCTGAAGTTGTACCATATCAAATGTCTATGTGGAATTACAAATAAGGCAATGTCCATGATATTGGAATTGATTCATGATGCATTTCCTGAAGCAAAAATCTCAGAATCTTTTTATGATATGAAAAAAGTTATTAACAAGCTTGGTTTGAATTATACAAAAATACATGCATGTCCCAATGATTGTATTCTTTATTGGGGAGAGGATTCAAGTAGACAGAATTGCAAGAAATGTTCTTCTTCTGGATGGCAGGCAAAGGGTGATGTTGGAAGTCTGAATGAATATAATTTCATGGAGAAGAATAAAAGGAGAACACCTGCAAAGGTTTTGCGTTACTTTCCTTTGAATCCTCAATTGCAAAGATTATTCATGTCATCGAAAACCACCGAACACATGAAGTGGCATTCTGTAGATAATAACAATGATGGGTTAGTGGGACATCCACGAGATTCCCAATCGTGGAAGACATTTGATACTTTAAATCTCGATTTCTTAGCTGATCCTAGGAATGTTCGATTGGGATTGGCTGCCGATGGATTCAACCCATTTGGGACTTTGAGTACCAATTATAGCATTTGGCCAGTTGTTTTGATCCCTTATAATTTGCCTCGGTGGATGTGTATGCAACAAACATATTTTATCCTTTCGATGATTATTCCTGGAAAACAAATTCCTGGAAATGATATTGATGTATACTTACAGCCTTTGATTGACTAATTTCAGGAGTTATGGAGCAATGGTGTTGAGACATTTGATGCTTCTTCTAAAACAATGTTCAAAATGCATCCTGCTTTAATGTGGACCATTAGTGACTTCCCTGGGCTTGGGAATTTATCTGGTTGGAACACTTACACGGGTTTGGCTTGTCCTGTTTGTAACTTTGATTTTGATCCCAAACGGCTACCTCATAGTAGAAAATGGTGCTTCTTGTATCATTGAAGATTTCTCGATGCATCTCATAGATTTCGGCTGAACAGATCAAAATTTAATAGTTCCATTGATCTTAGACCACCTCCAAAGTTGTTAAATGGTTTTTAAATATTGAAACAGCTTGAAAATGTTGAAACAGAATTTGGGGAGGTTCATCATTTGAATGATAGCAGAAAAAGGGTCCGAAGTGCATCGTTATGCGAAACCAGAATGTAAAAATGGAAGAAAAAAAGTATATTCTTCAAACTTCTATTTTGGGAAGTTAATTTGTTGTGCCATAATCTTGATGTGATGCATATTGAGAAGAATTTCTGTGACAATTTGATTTTCACATTACTTAATGAGCATGGAAAGTCGAAAGATCATCTCAATGATCGTAAAGACTTATAAGCAATGAACATAAAACGCGATCTCTGGACAGATGATAATGAAAAGTATCCTCTGGAAATTTTTTCAATGAAAAATAGGGATAAAGATACATTCCTTCGAATGTTAAAGAATGTTAAGGTATCTGATGGGTATTCAAGTAACATCTCAAGGTGTGTTGACTTAAAGAATCGTAAGTTACATGGATTGAAAAGCCACGATTCACATATTTTGTTACAACAGTTACTACCACTGGCACTGTGTATATTATTACTTGAAAAAATTACTGCTGTTGTACTCCAGTTCTGCACATTTTTCAGAAAACTATGTGAGAAAACTCTACATCTATTTTAGCTTGACAACCTCCAGGAGAGTTTTGTATTGACCATTTGCACAATGGAGATGATCTTTCCTCCTTCCTTTTTACTGTAATGATGCATTTAACTGTGCATTTGGTTGAGGAAGCTAAATTAGGAGGCCCCGTTCATTATCGATGGATGTATCCAATTGAGAGGTACTTTATTTATATGTTTTCCAGTTAAGTAAACAATTTTTTTTACTTTATTAAATTCATAATTATGTTTATTTTATTTCACAGATATCTTGGGAATTTGAAATCATACGTGAGAAATAAAGCTAAACCAGAAGCCTCAATTGCTGAAGGATATGTGGATGAGGAGTGTCTTACCTATTGTTCTCGATACTTGGATGATATTGAGACAAGATTTAATCAAGTTGGACATGTTGATGACACATCAACTTAATCTCAAATACATCAGAAATCAAAAATATTTCATGTTATTGGCCGATCAGTTGGGAGGACTTCAAATGTGACACTGACTAAATTGGAATTATTACAGGCACATATATATGTGCTGCTGACTAGTGAAATTGCAGATCCATTTATTGAAGAGTTGAGGATGCAAACAAAGAGACGAATGAGAGGCCGAACACGAAATGAGAAATATATAACTAAAGCTGTTAATAAAGATATTGTAGAATGGTTTGCATGATGTGTAAGTTCATAAATATTGCAATAAATATGAATATTAGTTTGACACATACATTTTGTAAATCTAATAAATTATATTTCCTTTTTTAGATCATGAATACTGATACTCGAGCAGAGGTGTCATATGATTTGAAGTTTCTTGCTAGAGGTCCTCTAAAATAAGTTATAAAGTTCGATGCTTATAATGTGAATGGCATTAGATTTCATACAGTCGATCAAGAAGTGGGTTTGAGAACACAGAATAGTGGTATATTTACATTTGCTGAAGTGGAATACTATGGAAAGCTACATGATATTATTGAATTAAACTAGCATGGACATTTTTCGATTGTTTTATTCAAAATGCAAATGGGTCGATATTATCAGAGGTGTTAAAAGAGATTCCTTGCAATTTACTTCTGTGAACTTCTCTCGCTTGATGGATGTTGGTGATTGTGAACTGCATGATCCATATATCTTAGCATCACAATCAAAAATGGTATATTATGTGAATGATGTTTCCGATGAAGGGTGGAGTGTAGTTTCTCACGTAATACAAAGATATTTGTATGATATGGGTGATGAAGTGAAAAATTTGACCTCTGAAATTGAATTTAATCAGCAACATGAAGCAGAATTATTTTTCCATCATGATATTGAAAATATTAGTCTAGCAAGGATGAATGATGTGGATGAAGCAATGGATCAGGGAACCTACATGATTGTATGAGAAAATGATTGTATGTACAATTATTTATTTATTCAGCAACCACTTTTTTCATTTCTGCAGTCATTCCTTATCATTATTATATATATATTGTCTGTTAGTACTCCATCTATTATCATTTTTATTTTTTTTCTGCATAATTTTTTTGAAATATATATTCTGAACATAATTTTATTTGATTAAATGATAGGAATGCCAAGGAATAAGCGGTACATTATTTCATCCAGTTCAGTGACAGATGACGGTCCATCTAGCTCCCTCCCCACGACATCTGAGGCACGAACTGCCAACACCCCTGCACCATCTCCCCCTGTACCATCTCTCACACCATCTTTGGATGTCCTAGTAGAGGGTGATTCGTCGACTCCCCCTGCAGAAGCCTCAGTAGTGGGGCAGCGACGCGCCCCTTCCAGTTCATCCCGGTCATACTGGAGTGTCATTGTCATAGGTACAAATTTTAATTAAATAAATTTATTGCATTTTGTTTATATTAATTGTTTGCTCATTGATGATGACAAAAATGCAATTGTGGAGAAAAACATAAAAAGTTAAGATGTTTGGAATCTGAATGGCGAGAAGATTGTTGTGCAATTTGATTCTTACGGGGTCCCTACGGATGATGTCGCGGGGTTACTTGGCCAGATTCTAGGCCAGCTGGCAGCAGAGCCCATTTCCCATCCCATTTCATATAACAATTGGAGACATATGCCTCCAAGATGGAAAAATGAAGTGTTTTATTCTCAAATCAAGGTAAATTCATTACATTATGGTTTAATTGAATGTCATGTTACTAATATATTCAAAATGAATTTCTATATACAGATGTTCTTCCACTTTACCGTTGCTGATGTGATAGCACAGAAGTGGACATTGAAAAATCTAGGTAAGAAGTGGAAAGATTTTAAATGGAGATTATGGTGTGATTTCAATGATGCTTCATTGACCGTGCTGCAAATGTATGAGAAGCTACTCAGTGGGGTACCAAAAGAGCAGAGGAAATTGTTTGTTGACAGGCATCAGGATCAGAAGCGGATGGTATTGAAATATATATATTATTATATTATCCTCATTTTACATTTATACATGTATATGAAAAGGACATGACATTAAATACATATTTTCGTAAGTTGAATTTTATTTATTTCAGGACCTCTCAAGACAGAATGCGTCAAACCGAGCGAAGCAAGTCATCCCGCACACTGCGGGCTCAAAACGTTTTTCTCGAAGCCGAACAACATTGGTAATATTTTAATTAGTTTAAATATTTATAAATATTATCTGTTTAATATATTGAATTTTTTATTTATCTTTGATTAATGCAGTCACAGAGTTTAGGCCATGAAGTATCCAGAACTGAACTATGGTTGGATGTTCACGAGAAATCAGATGGATGTTTTGTTAATGATCCTGCTGAAGAAGTTGGGGTATGAAGTCAATTTTTTATCATAATAACTTATTATCAGTTTTTACTGTGTTAATATATATTGATATTTGATTTATAGGTCAAAATTAAAGAACTATGGTATGCCAATCCTGCGCATTCCTACTATGTCTCCCAGGATGACCCGGTTGCTAAAGTCCTTGGGAAGGAGCATCCTAGGAGAGTGCGCGGGATGGGTTTGGGACCCGTGCCATCTGAGGTTTTTAGCAGGCCACCAGGGATACCAGCTGCATCTACTCCTGACTTTAGTCAACCCATACCCGGAGATTCTAAGAAAGATATTTTTTCTTTACGAAACACAGTTCACCAGTAGGGGGATCAGATATCTGCATTGCAGAAAGAGTTGACTGAAATACGTCAGCAGATGAGCAGATATGCCCCCGATGGGAGTGCATCAATTGGTGGTATGAAGGTAAATCACAGAAAATCAGAAACATTTAGTTTGTTAACTTTCATTGGTTTTAATTTTTAATATAAATATGCAACCGTATTTAATTTTCAATATAATGTTATTACAGGTGACAGCACAAAGTGGAAATAAAGGTGGAGAGGGTGACGATGCATCATCGGACCCTGAGTAGTTGTTTTGTTGATGTGTAATATGGAAACAGTTGGTTTGTAGATGTAACATTTGTGGCACATAGTTTCCACCACACATTTTCATGTCCTAAAATTTTCCTGATTTCTCATTTTCCTTTTATGCATTTTATTGATTTCTGATGTTTCTTTTTATGTCCTGATTTCTCGAGTGTGGTATACATCATTCCATTTAGGCCTGTGTTTGAATTGGTAGTCAATATTTTGGATGATTTGGAGTTAAACCCATTGTTGATGTGTTGAACAAATTGGGTCATTTCATAGTGATCAAGGGGATAGTGTTGTGGACACTTTGTTGAGGTAGAATATTTCTAAACTTATCTTCTATCTTTAGGAAACAATTGTTTTACTATCCTGCTAAGAACTTTTCTAAGGGTCCTATATTATTATTTTTATATGTGTTTGGTTATGAGTACTTTATTACTTATGGTTATGAGTAATGGTAACATGGGGGAACACTCTTTAAAGAAGAACAAAGTAAATAAAGATAGTAAACTAGTTAAGAGTAAATTAGAAGGAAAAAGTGAGTCACTTGTACTTTATGGATTTTCATGATATTACTATGCATTGAATCTTATTGATTGATAATTGATGATATGGATTACTTCTTGTTTTTATCATTTAAGAAACTCTTGACCATTATAATAATATAATTTTTTAAAGATGGTAGTAAAAAGAAATTTTTTGGAAACTAGAATATAATAATTTATATTAATATTGATCATTGAGGTTTAATGTTATACTTGTTGTTTTCTAGACTTCAAGTGATTTGGGGTGAACTTTTTTGGGTTTAATTGGTGAGGCTAAGAATGGATTTTTAGTGTGTAATTCTCTAATGCATCCTGGTATCTATCTCTAAGAATACTATTCTCATCTATCTCACTTCACCTAGAAACAATAGTCTCAATACGTTAAATGAAATTCTTGAAGTTCTTTGACTGTTTTTCAAAAAAAAGGTTCTTATTCATGAAGGTATCCACATGAATTTTCTAGGTATCATAAAGTTACTCTCATGGAATTAGAAGTCAGGTAAGAGTAATGTATCACAAGCACTAAGGATAAAAATATTATCAATGTGTAAAATTCATGTCATATTTGAAAAGATAGGTACAAAGAATCATACATGAAAGGTTATTATCCCCCTCAAAACCCCTATGCCTATTTATAGGCCTAGGTTAGAGAAGAGTTTCATGAGCAGGAGGCCCATATTTCTAGTTTTTAGTAGTTCCTCTCCTTCATCAACTCTCATTATGAGGGATAAATTATTTTACATCAAATAACTCACTCATTACAGGAGATATTATGGAATAAATTGAAATATTGAGGTAAATCCATGAAAAAAATGGATCAAAATCAACATAAGGATTCATGAAGGACTAAACATTTACACAAAAAATGGTTCTTCATGATGGTATATAAGGCATCATAAAAGATGACACACATAAATGATGACAACCATTTCACAATGTATGTCTACTCGTGAAGGTCTCCATCATTCATGAAATGTACCTTATAGGTGGTAACATTCATTAAAAGTATATTATCACCTCAAAAATCACATATAAATACCTAACATCATTTTAAATTTAATGGAATTAAAACATTGAAGTTTTTTTAGAAGCTCTAAATTTTTTAAACTTAAACCATCATGAGGAAAACAGATGATTGACCCCTATATGTTGTTATCTTTCATGAACAACCACCCTTGAGCTCTTGAAACTCAACACCATGGTTGTGATAACTCTCACAATGGTTGATGATATTTGTGATATTGGTAAAACCCCTTACACTTCTTATGGTTTTGTGGGAAATTTTTCATTCACGAAACATGTCCTATAGGAACTGAGGTATTACCCCAAGGCTGGGGAACCCAGTTTCACAAATCTCTAACCTTCAAGAAATAGCTAAACTTTAAAAAAAACCCTTTCACTTCATGTAACCATCCATATTCATGAAAATCACATAACATTTCCAAACTTGATTCCTCCTTTCATCAAACCCATCATCATGAATGTTGATTTCTCAATTGTCTTATTCCATTCAAATTTGGTTCATTCATGGCCAGATCTTCCACATGACTAGTATCATCAACCCTCATTTCTAGTTTGATTTGTTTTTTAGGGAAGTGGTGCATCAGAAATAGAAAATATATTTCTTTTTTTCTGGGCAGTTTTTAGAGGCGGTTTAAACCACTGCTAAACGTGAATTTTAATTTACCTTTAGTGGCGGTTATAACCACCGCTAAATAGTCGCATCGGCTGCCTCATCCCGCGGCGGTTCCGATGGCTTTAGCGGAAGTTTTATGGCGGCTGGATTTGAGTTTATTCGCGGCGGTTATAACCGCCGTGAATAAAGGGATATCGACGGCTCGTAAAACCGCCGCTAAATTAAGAAAAACCGCCGTGAAATGAGGCAGCTACGATGATTTCCTCAAACTGCCACGAAACGCAAATAATCGCAGCTAATAGATTGTAGACGCCTTATTTGGAGGCTGTTTTTATAAACCTCCGCCAAACTATTTAGTGGTAATTAAAACCGCCGCTAAACGTAAAAAAAACTGCCGCTAAATGGCGGTTCTGCTGTAGTGTAATGAGGTACTTTTTGGATTTTCAAAAAAAGTATGAGAGGAATGTTTTTTTTAACTTATATGGTATGAATATATTTTTATGCTTTCATGAAACCTTCATGACCTAAATCTACCCTAACAATATTACCAGGTTATTTTAATAGAAAATATTTTCTTTTAAAATTGTACAGCATTTTAAGAAAATAAAATGATTTCACAGAAGAAATGATATTTTCATCAAGAATTTTTTTCAAGTGATATCTCAAAATTATTTTCTATCTATGATAAAATTATTTAATGTTACTTATGTTTTAATAGGGATATTTTTTCAAGGATAATATATCCATTATTGTTATGTTTTGCTTATTTTTATGATGGAATGATAACTATGAAACCCATTTTTTCATGGGTTATGTTATAATTAAATGATGTTTATAAAACCCATTTCATTTCATGGGACCTAATATGATAAATGATTTATGTTCTTGTGGAACACATATGTATGGTTTTAATTATGTGGTGGGTGGGAATTATGTATCCCTACAATACATTGGGTAAATATTTATATCTCATGATATAGATAAGACTGTAACAGGATATTATCTCTGTTCAGTAATACAGGGCTAGAACAGGAAGTAAACCTAGTTGAGTAATATAGGGCTGGAATGGGTAATGAACCCTATTTAGTAAAGGACATTTTTTTCTATGATGGTCTTGGAAGTGATCCTTGACTAATATGAAAATGATTTTCTATGATTATTTGTATGCTATAATTTCATGTATTATGTTATGATCTCAATTAAATATGTTCTTTATGAACTTCTATGATTTATCTCATGATAAGATATCATTATTTTTTATATGTAGGTATAATTTTCAAAAAAAAACTTTCATTATTATGTATTATGATTATGATGTGATTTATATCTCCCTTATCTACCCTTACTGAGCATCTGATCTCACCCTTTATTATGTTTCCTTTCCTAGGATATGAAGAAAGGTATTAAGTAAGATGTGTCAAAAAGGGTTTCTAGTTATGAAGGAATAGGTGGGATATGATGTAGATGTTTTATGAACCAGTGTTTGTATTTACAAATTTCTAAAGACACTAAACCTATACAATTCCATCATGGTTTTTCTATGTTATGTAATGAATATTCTTCTATTTAGATATAATATCTATGTATAGGATAAAATCCTAGTTTTTTTGTGATGATCATAAATAACCTGGGATAAAACTTGAGGTATTCTGAATTGAAATATTATAAGTAATTTTCCTTGATTATGTGGTTTTACCATTATGATTATTGTTTCTCACACAATGATTTTTTATTCTAATCAATGGATGGAACTTGAAGGGATCTCATTAATTCTGAAAGCGACATGAAATGAAATGAGTTTCTTCCTGAGAAACTGAATGTTATGCGAGCTAGAATGAAAAATATTATTTTTCTTCTCATACAAATTTCTCAATCTATGAATCATGTAGGAATTCCAAATGATCAAATGAGGGAACAAAATTATGTTGATTCCTTCATGAGGAAGAATCTACCATTATTCAATGGGTGTTTTGATCCACTAGCACTACTATAAATTAAGGTTATAGCCACAGTTCCATGGACTGTGGCTAGTATTGGCGTGGCTATAGGGTAAGACCTAGATCCACGGTTCAAACTGTGGCAGTACCTTAAGCCACATAGGGACTATAGACACAATTTAAAACTATGGATATAGGCTTATAGACACGGTTTAAAACCATGGCTATAGGTCTTTAAATTTCATAAAAAAACACCCCCACACCCCCCCTCCAGACACCCCCTAGACACCTAGACTCCCCTTTCCCTAGACACCCCCCTAGACACCCCCCTGGACACCCCCTGGACACCCCCCACTGGACACCCCCTATACACCCCCTAGACATCCCCTTGTACACCCCCTAGACACCCCCTGGACACCCCCACCCCCCCCCCACCCCCTTAGACCCCCTGGACACCCCCCCTCCCCCCTAGAAACCCCCCTGGAAACCCCACTAGACACCCCCTGGACTCCTAGACACCCCTCACTAGACCCCCCCCTGGACACCCCCTGGACACCCCCCTCTAGACACCCCCCACTGGACACCCCCCCCTGGACACCCACTGGACACCCCCTAGACACCCCACCTAGACACCCCCTCCCCCCTAGACACCCCCCCCAGACACCCCACTGGACATCCCCCATAGGACACCCCCCCTGGACACCCCCCCCCCCCCCCACACACACACCTTGCACCCCCCCTGTCCCCTTGCACCCCCCCCCATGTCCCCTTGCACACACACCCATTACACCACCCATGTTGGACAGCAGCCCCCCTGGACAGCACCCCCCCCCCTCCTGTACATCCCCCCTTACACACCCCTTGCACCCCCCCCCCATGTCCACTTTCACACACCCCCTTGCACACACCCCCACTACACCACCATAGCTGGACACCCCTTGCACCACCCTCGCTAGACACCCCCACTACACCCCCCTGGATAGACCCACCCCCCCCCCCCCATGCACCCTCCCCATCCCCTTGCACACCCACCCTACACACCCCCACTGCACCACCCTTGCTGAACACCCCTTGCACCCCACCCTACACCCCCCCCCCAATACCCCTTGCACCACCTCTGCACCTTGCACCACCCCCCTACACACCCCTTACAGGTGGAATTTTGGAATGGCACTAAAGCAGGAATGATCGGGTGTCATGGTATCCTGGTTAACACATATAGACCTTAGGTGTAAGGAGTCATAGTGGCCTAGGTGTTCATGCATGCCTTATTGTTTTCTTTTAGGTTCATATTGATATGTACATCCCAATTATAAATAAAATGGTCATTAATAAAGGATTTTTGTTCAAATGATTTCCAATTACATCCAATACATACACCACAGAGTGGTATCATGAATCACCAGACAACACAAACCACAACATGATGGCTTTTAATACATCATGTCGTATACTTTGGTGCATATTTAAAATAATCTAGAAATTTCATGTATGCATCATAGGTTTCATTAAAATCATTTAAAATAATTGTTAAATGATACCAAGTATTTTGGATATGATCTTTATATAAACACCCTTAAACATTGGGAGAAAACATTGTACCAAAATTGTGAGAAACCGGAAGCCCTCTATGGGAATTTTGGTGGAAATATTAGAGTTGTGAAAGATGATAATATATGTTTAGGAGGTGGATGACTAAATATTTATTTGGCCATAAAGATGGTTGTTTTCCCTGATGATTAACCACTCAATGATATGGTGTCAAGAAGAAGGGTATTTCATTGGGAGTGAAGTCCTAAGAAGAAATCGAAATGATATGGAAATTGTGGTTGTGTTGTACAGCATTGATGATCGTATGACTTATAATTTAATATGAAAATGTTGTGCATAATTCTTTCCTAAAATTATTCAAATATCTAAAATATGAATTTTTTTTACTATGTGATCAAAGAAAATATGACAATATAGTCTAATAAGTGGGATTAACACTACCCACCTACACACCCCATGCACCTCTACACCCCCCCCCCACCCGCACACCCCTTGCACCCTCCCCCTACCCCTTGCAACATAACCCAGCACACCCCCCTTCCCCATGCCCCCTCCCCTGCCCCCATCACACCCCCTACCCCCTACCCACTACCCCCTGACCCCTGACCTTTCCCCTGCACACCCCCCCCCTCACACCCCCCTTCCCACCCCATGCACCCTGTGCAATAGAGGTGTTTGGTTATAATTAGACATTTACCACTTTCCCTTAAGAAAATTCAAAAGTATTGTGCAAGTCACCATGAATAATCCACTCTATTTATTTCATGACATACTATTAAGCTTTAGAAAGGAGGCATAACAGTTATATTATTCACTACATGAGGAAATACTGCTCATGTGCCATGTTAACCATGTTCAGTTCCATTTAACTCATTCAATTCATTAAAACATGTCAATTCCATTTATAAGATCAAATGAGGGGAACTTAGTGGTGACTTTGTCATTACACCACTTGCCTACTTGGGAAATTCCATCTTAAAAGTCTAAACAGAACTTAAAGGGTGTTTTGGTTCAAATAATAATTTTAATAAAAAAGGTCAACCCCCTACATGGATATAAAAGGGGTTAAGTACAATGTGTGATTTAAGACTAACAATGACATGAAGTATAAGGAAAACATCAAAGCAATAATGTCAAGAAAGGTATACCACTGTGAGTTTTTGCAGACAGTGCACCTCCATTGGAAGGGTTTTATTACAAAACAATTATCTTAACTAACACTTATTAAAGAATTGAAATTTAATATAAACAAGCAGAATTAAGAAGGAAACTAAATTCAATTTAAAACATTCTTAAATTAAAGGGGCTAGGAGAGGGACCCTACCTCAAATGATCCAAGCCACACATAGTGCTTTCCACTTTTATCAGCGACAACTCTAATTTGCTTCATCCGTCCTCTAGGAATATGCACATTTCATATACATAAGGACGCCCTAACCCCTATGTACGTGTTTGCATGGCCTTGAACATGCACAAGAGGATACTTCTATATATTCTCACATGCATAAGCCCGTTATCACCCACACATGTATGCATTTTCCATATATATACATAAGCACACCTAGTCCCTTATATGTAATCATGCTGCCATGGGAGGATATACATATAACAGGAGAACTTATTATATATATTCTTACCTATGCATATGCAGTGAGTTGCCTATGAATCTGGTTTCTGCAAAAAACATGAACGGGTCCCGGGAGACTTCAACAAAATTCCAGTGATCTGATAAATTTTCATTAATTGAACCTAAAAAATTTAAGTGGGAGGAACATGATTAGTGAGAAAGGAAATAATAGAACATGTGATGATGATAACATCATCAACATGTATCATAATCAGTAATATTATGATATTGGTAAAACAAGATTATGAATAGGTGATGATGATAACACCCTCACCCTGCCCCCTAAACACCCTCCCCCCTCCCCCTTCCCTGACACCCCACCACCTTGCACCCTAATTACACCTTCCCCCATGCACCTTACCCCCCCCAACCCATGAAGACCCCTCATGTACCCTCCTCCCTTTCACCCCACCTGCACCCTTCCCCCTCCCCCTACCCCTACATACCCCCCACCCTACACCAGCACCCCACACCCCCTACACACCCCATGCCCCACTTGCACCCTTTCCCTCCCCCTTGCACCCCCTCCCCACTTGCACCCTTTCCCTCCCCATGCACCCTCCCACCTTTCACCCTACCTACACACTCCCCCTACCCCTTCCCCCCAACCTTACAGACCCCCCCCACCCTGCACACCCCCTGCCCCACATTCCCCCTCACCCCCCTCCCCCCTCACCCCCCCCTGCACACCCTCCCCTCTCCCCCCTTCACCCTCCTACTCATATAGAAACACAAGCCTTTTATATATAACATTACATGATTTTAAGAATAATTATACATTAGAGTACAATTTAAGGATCATTAAGTCTAGTGTCTTGGAAGACTAGGTACATAAAACATAAAACATTGGGCTAAAAAACACTTCTTTATTTAATCTCCATAAAGAGATCCTAACTTCATTTAAGCCCTTAAATCTACATAGGGTACCCTGGGGAACACATGAACCAAGGGACGAGCTGAAAAGTCCAGTAAGAGAAAGAACATAAGGATACGTCTTAAGAACATGAGTTAGGAGGCATGACATAATGATATCCAAAACGTGGAGCTTAAAAAATTGTATCATATAAGCATGGAATCATATAAATGTTGAATAATCATAAAACACGTCTTTAGTATGGGTCAAGGATAACTATCAATACCATTTCCCATTTTAGTATGGGTTAAGGCTAACCGCCAATCCTATTTCCCATTTTAGTATGGGTCAAGGATAACTGTCAATCCTGTTTCACATCCCATCTCATGAGACTTAACTTTACCCAATGCAATAGAGAGCTATCTAGGCGCACCCATCTCAAAAATTTTATGAATATTCTTGCCACATAAATAATCGTATATAATAAACCATATATAAACATAAGGGTACCCATGGAAAGAATTGGGTACCACAATTATGACATAAAGCATAACCAATGGGCGTATCATGAAAGTTTCCATGAAAGAAAGATATTAGAACATACATGGACGTTCATAGGGTAAAATAGACATAGAACATGGTAATTGATTTCAAACATAAGTGACAATATATAAGAAATTCTTTTGAGAAACATTAGCATTAAACTTTTTTGTGCGATTTTAAGGAAAATACTATAGTGATTTTAAAATAGAAAAGAGGAAAATATTTTATATAAAACCATAATTTATACAATAAGGTTTTCATAATAAAAAAATTTATTTTATAAAGACATCGATGGCTTAAAATAGAGGATAGAGTTCACTTTAAATTGGCTAAAAATTCAGGAAGTTCCCTTAAAACAGGTTTTCTTATCAGAAAGTTCTAAGGAGGGAATCATTTAAAAACATGTATAACCCAAAAAGAGAGTGATGAAAGGGTCTTGATAAATGAACTTTTTAAACCTAAAAATCATTTATAATATGTACATAAATATATAAGATAATTTTATTTTGATAAAAAGAAAGATATGGCAACCCGAAAGAATAAACGAGGTTCGAGTGGAATTCGTTATGGTTTATCGTCATGGTGTCGGGTGTACCCAAGAGAGCTTGATGAGAGAGAAAATGTGTTTATCATCACTTATAAATCATTAGGTAGGTATGGGGGAGGTGAAAATTCATACCCCATCATTAGGTATTACACATAAAATGGCATAGCATAGAGGACATCTTGATAAAGTGTGAAATGGAGAGGATCCCTTACCTTAAATTCGTTGGTGTTCTCCACTTGTTATTAATGACATGAATAAACAAATTAGGCTTATTAATTAATAATTCCATAACCTCTTATATAAGTAATTTATTTATTTTAACCCTTTTTAGTTCATTCAAGTACTTTTTTATTGGTTATAAGGTTCAATTTCATTGTTTTAGGTTCGTTTTCTTCCTTAGTTTTAATGATTGGTTCATGTTCGGATAAACACGTATGATGAAAGTGATTGTAAATAATTAATGTTTTATGTTATTAGTGAACATACAAGAGATTAAATGGTTAAAATTTTAATTTTGTTACTTAGAGTGAAGTCGAAATATTATATATAAAACCTTAGTGATAACCGTTTTGGTTAATCGGTGGGTTTGATTGCAATGAACGTGTTTTGATTTATAACATAATAACATTAGTACAAAATGATTACAGAAAAAAAAACAAGTATATATTACATATATAATAATCTGGTTCAACCATAACACAAATAGTTTCATGAACATAATTAAAGATGATAATAGAAATTGATAAAATGTTGTCCTTGAAGGTGCTAAATTAGCACATCTCAAATTGTGCTTCAAATAAAAGATGGGGAAAGGAGAGAAGATAATGAAATATCTCATTAGCATAATATAATTCTATTACATGTATGTTAATGGAGTTATCATATAATTTGGGTGAAGGTAGGTGAGGAAAGAAACAAAAAGAAAAGAACTTAAAAGAAATGAAGGAATTGGAAGGAGGAATTTACCTCTTGAGACTTCCTCCTTTGAGAACCTCTTAAAGGGAGAGGTTTTAGTATTTTGAAGATGCTAGGAGATTTTGGACATAGGGGAGGATCTTGGGGAGAGATTTGGCTAGAATATTGGAAAGGAACAAGGCTTGAGAGTAGTGAAGAGAAGAGGGGTGAGGGGGGATTTATAGTGGAGGAGGGGAGGGTTTTCATAATATTATAATCATTAGTTTATTATTTTCCCTCAAGACCAGAAATAGTGATGATTACATGACCAAAAACATTAATAAATGCATGTGAATTCTAACCAATTGGTCTTACATCATCAGATCATCAACAATGACTCAATAAATCCGTTATTTAGCATTTATCGTAAATTATCGTATTTTACTATTAATCAAAAATTCAAGTATTTCAGAAAAATCTCAAAAATTCACCCTGGCCATTTTTTAACGTGTAGAATCCAAAAATAAAATCCATTTTTCAAAAATAATTTTCTAATTATGATTATTTTAATATTTAATTAAAATCATAATTTATTATCAAAACTCGATTTTAAAACATTCATTTACTTATTCTAAAATATATTTATATCATACTTTCAAATTGAATATTATTTATATAATATCATAGGTAAGGTTACTATTTATTATGGTATATCACTATTCATAAGGGTATGTTACTATTCATAAGGGTTGGTTACTATTCACCAAAAATTAAGTTTTTCTTATAGGACTCTAAATGACTTACTGATTGCAACCGTGTGTGTCAGATTTTTGAAATTCCAAACACAAAAGTGAAAAACATATGTTTAAAGTTCAATTAGAACTTAGTGGTTTATTATGTTGTGTTTTCATGTGATTTTATGACATATTTATAAGAGAGGAATTTCCATTTATAAAACAATTGTTCATTACATTCTTCCCCCCTTACGAAATTTCTCCATCAAAATTTTCTTTTACATTCTAAGACATAAACAAGTGGGGGTACTTTTCCTTTATTGCTTCCTATAGTTCCCATGTTGCCTCTTTGTACTTATGGTTTCACCATAGTACCTTGATCAGATGAGTAGTCTTGTTGCATAGAACTTTGTCTCTACAATCTAAGATCTTCCCTGGATGCTCCTCATAGGAAAGATCATCCTTTAACTGTACCACCTATGAAGATAATACATGTGAAGGGTCTGGTATATACTTTTTTAAGAGGGATACATGAAATAAATCATGTACTTTTGACATGGTAGGTGGAAGTGCCAGTCGATAGGCCACAACTCCAACTCGATCAAGGATCTGGAAGGAGCCGATATACCTGGGACTTAACTTCCATTTATTCCCAAACCTCGTGATATTATTACATAGAGATATGCATAAAAATACCATGTCTCCAACTTTAAACTCAAGGTCTCATCGATGATTGTCTACATAACTCTTCTGTCAACTCTTGGCTGCCTTGATATGTTTTTGAATAGTTTTCACCTTCACCACCATTTCTTTGACCATTTCAGGTCCTAGAAGCCTACGCTCACTGACTTCATCCCAAAACACCGGTGTTCTACACCTTTTCCCATAAAGGGCTTCATACGGTGTCACTCGAATGCTCGAGTAGAAACTGTTGTTGTAGGATAATTCGACCAGTGGGAGATGTTGGTCTCATCCTCCTTTGAATTCCATAGAACACGCTCTCAACATTTCTTCTAGTGTTTGAATAATTCACTTAGATTGGCTATCAGTTTGAGGATGATAGGTCGTACTAAAGTTTAGTTCAGTGATTAGATCATTTTTGAGACTTTTCTTGAACTTCAAGGTGAATCTCAGGTCACGATCAGATACAATAGATAGTGGTACTCCATGCAGCCTTGTCACTTCTTTGATGTAAATCTGTTCAAGTTAATCCAATGAGAAGTCCTCTCGAATTGTGATAAAGTGAGATGTCTTTGTAAGATGGTCAATAATGACCCATATAGCATCATTTCATATGGATGTCCTTGAAAGTCCAGTGACAAAGTCCATTGTAATGTTCTCCAACTTATATGATGGTATGGGTAGTGGTTTCATCATCCCCTTAGACTTTTTCCTCTCAACCTTCACTTTTTGACATACCAGGCACTTTGATGTATATTCATCAATCTCCCTATTTATATTGACCCGCCAAAAGTTTTCTTGGAGATTTCGATACATCTTTATGCTCCCTGGGTGGATAGAGAAGGTTGAGCTATGTGTATCATTTAGAAGATCCTTATTTATCTCTGGATCATATAGTACACATAATTTTGACCCAAATCTTACTACTCCTTCCTCGTCAATTTTGAAATCAGAGGATTTCCCATTTTTGATAGCTTCCACCCTTTTCAGAATTTCCACATCATTTCTTTGAGCATTATTTTTTTTATTCAAGAGGGATGGTTGAGCAATCATTTGAGAAAGTATTGATGATGGATGATGTAACAACCCAAGATTTTATGAAAAATATTCTTTTTAATTTCACTAATGTCTTGTGTTGTACGCAACACAAAAAGGAGCTTGCACAACACGCATCCTTGACTTGCCTTGCATTACACTCAATCGCAACCTTCCTCGATAGCGTGTGTAGTACGTAATACTGAGTTTCACGAAACAACGATATGCTATTAAAATATTATTAAAACTAGCCGTTATGAATAGTAATAACCACTTTTTAAATTTTAGAAATTTTATCTCTCAAAATGGACTTCATTTTTGGATTCGGAGTATCGAATTTAGCCTAAGGTGAAATTTTGGTACTTTTCGGATAACTTTCAATTTTTGATGAATAGTGAAACCACTAAGTGGTAGGTTAAAAACTGAATATTGCATAAAACTTAATTTTACCGCTTCTGTGAATGGAATTTCGAAAATCCGACAGACACGGTTAATATCAAGGACTAAAATGTGGTTCAATGAGATGAAAATAATTTTTGGTGAATAGTAACTTTTTACTTTTTTTTACCACGGTTAATAGTAAATAGGGTAACTAAGGGTAAATATGATATTACTATTACCCTAACACATGTCCTAATTCTATTGGATAAGTGTAATTCGACCAAAAACAACCTTATAAATATAATATGACCATTTAGGTCCACTTGGATTAGATTATGACATTTAATATTATTTTATTTAATGAATAGTTAAAATAGTTAAAATCAAAGTTTAATAAATAAAACATTTTTAATATGGGGTTATACATAAGATAAATTCGACTATAAATATTCATTAGAAATATAAAAATATTTCATACATAATGATATTTTATTTATAATTTTTAGACTTTAAATAAATTAATTTATTTATGACACAACGATGATGCAGTAATTACCCTTTTAAGGAAATATTAACATAATTGATGTTATAAATGCTCAAATGAATTTAATTTTAGACTTTTTATGAATTCCACTAATTTTCTAGGTTACTATGATATATTAGTGTTGATTTAATCAACTTGGTTCGAACATATAATTCTTTTATGACTTTCACAAAAATCATATATCAAATAGTGTCAAAATTGACACAAAATAGTTTTTAAATCAAATATTATATTATTGATTTTTATTATATTCCTAAAAATCTAAGGTTCGGCCAAATGACATAGATAAGGATATATAGATTAATAATAAACAATTTGGGGTTCGTTTGGCATGTTATAGTAAGTGTATTAACCATATAGTGAAAGAAAACAAAAAGACACGGTAAAAGTTAAATTATTTAACTTAGAGATAAATCTAATTGATAAGGTTAAAATAATACCCTAAACTTGTCTAAATCCTATTGTATGATAGGTTTTAGACCCATCCCCACTTTAGCTTCGAAATAAGACCCTTTGGAACCATTATAAACCGATTTTGACTTTAATATAAAATAATATTTTGAGATATTCCTAAGGTGCCCCTCTCCTCCCTTATAAAAGGGTACCTCCTCCCCCTCCTCCTCACACCAATTTGAGCACTCAAGCTCGGCCAAACCCTACCAAAATCCCTTCTCCACTTCCCTAGAATAATCCTAGAGGTCCTGGTCTTCTTCAAATACCAATCTTAGTTCCCTAAGTGGAGGATTCAAAGAAGCGTTTCAAAGAAGAGGTAATATCCATTACCGATCTTTTCAATTTCTTTCTTCTTCAACTTCTTCTTCTTTAGTTGTTTCATGATAAAGTAATAACATCAGTACTTATTATATACTGATATGTTATTATAAATATGAAACAACTCTAATTCACCTTCTATCCATCCTACGGAAAAATGAAATCACCGCGCGTGCGTACGTACGGAATACCATCTCCACGCCGTGGTGTAATATATTTTCCGTCGCCACCTTAATTGGATTGGTATAATGGTGTAATTAGTAACTATATATGATTATTATAAAGTTATATTGATACTGAAATAGTATACATACACTTCAACACAATTCCACGACCATGGGAACGATATCATCGCTCGTGCGTACGTACGGACTACCGTCTCCACGACGCGATGAGATTCATTCTCCATGTTAACCATTTAAGAATGATTAAAAAGTATATATAAGAAATAATAATGAAATATATGACATTATAAAGCTACTGGATTTATGTATATATGTATGTCATCTACTTACTTCCATTCAAGACAATAAGGAAAGGAAAACAGCGTTCATGCGTACGTACGGACTACCATCTCCATGAACGGTGTTTTTCATTTCATTTATCTATCTATTATATATATATATATACTGAATATATATGATATATAAATCATATTTTATATTCTGGAAGTAATTAAATCATGATATAAGTAATAATAATGTCAAGAAAAACAAGTCAAAACACCTACGATAAATGAAACGATTTTACCCAAAACGCTTCTTTAACATGGAATTTACAAAAGAACGGGTAATATAAAGTCATAAGTGAACCATATATGATATCATAACAATGAATATGATTCTGTAATAAGTCAATGAAATTATTTAAATCATTATACAGGAGGTTCGGACACATACGAAGCAAATCGGACCTAAGGTAAGGGAAATATCACAATCTCATTTTTATCCAAGATTGTTTATACTTTGGCATTTACTGGGGTGTATTTTATCATCCAAATCCATGTTTCCTCAATATGTAATATTTATATCCTTATACAATAGTTTATATTCAATTTTACCCTTCGGAAAATTTTTAGTAAAGGGTATGAAAGAAATCTTTTGTCGTTTTTCGTACGAGGTACTTTTTTGACTTTTCCGACAAAAGCACGAGAAGAATGTTTTTTTTAACTTATACGGCATGAATGGATTTTTAAAACATTATTTCCAAGAATCTTCCTTTACAGGTTTTCAAGTTTATTTTTAATCAACTTCTTTTATTTTAAAGTCGTATGACATGTTTTGAAAGAAAAATGTTTTTGAAGTAGAAAGGATATTTTCCTCAAGAATGGAGTTCAAGTATTTTATCAAAATTATTTTCCATATAAGATAATAAAAGGGTTATGTTTTTATCCCTATTATTACATGGATTTGATTATGTTGTGATGGAAATATTTTTATCTTATATCAATTGTTTTATGATGTCATGTTGTTTAAGAATTCCATTTTTATTACATGGGTTATGAAATGATGTATGGATTATGATTTTGTGGCACACATAAGAATGATATCATTATGAGATGGGTGGGACCTATATCTCCATCCAATGCATTGGGTAAAGATTTTATATCTCATGAGATAGGCATGGCTAAAATGGTAGGTTATACCGGTTCAGTGAAACAGGACTGAAACGAGGGTGACTCGATTCAGAAAGGGACTTTGTCCACTAAGATAGTCTTGGCAATGAGTCATGACTAACAAGAAATGATTCTCTATGATTATGTGTGTATGACACAAAGTTTCATGTTTTATGTTATGCTTATTGGGATTTCATTTCACTACTATAATTTATCCCATGTTATGAAATTATGCTCTCTTTTGCAGGTTAATATTTCCAAAAGTTATGTTCTTATGAATATGATGTGATTGATTTTTCTTTTGTTTACCCTTACTGAGCATTTGAGCTCACCCTTTTATGTTTTCTTTTCCCCAGGATATAAAGAATGGTTTTAGGTAAAAAAAAAGAAGGGAAGATCTTTATGGGAGATATTGAAGATCTTTCACCATGATTAGAAGATTACGTTCCGCGTTTCCAGAGACACTAAACTATTACGATCCTTGTGTGTGTGTTTTTGTTATGTACTAAGTATTCCGCAAAAGTAATGTAATGTCCATGTACGATAAGCTTCGGGTCTCTACATTTGGTATCAGAGGAAAGGTTTAGTCAACCTTTGGAAACTAGGATGCGAGAACTTTAGTGAGATCCCTAGAGATATTTATAAGGTATGTCTAGGGATGTCCCTAAGGATAAGTATACGTATAGGATACAGTCCTAGAACTACGGTAACGATCATAGAATTTAACATAAGATGTTATATATTGAGGGTACTCCCCCTTTATTATGTTCTTTTCCCTAGCATGATTTTTTTAACACCCCAAGCTTCCACGGTACGTTTCCCTTCGAATAATGCGATAGCGTGTGTTGTACGCAACCTCGAGTTCTAACACACACCACAACTAATTAAAATAGTCGTTGTGAATAGTAATACCTACTTTTTGAAATCATATATATTTTATATTTCAAAATGGACTTCATTTTTGGATTCGGAATATTGAAATTATCCTAGGGTGAAATTTTGGTACTTTTCGGATAACTTTAATATTTTGATGAATAGTGAAAATTACTAAATTTTAATTAAAAACAACTTTTTTAATCAAAATAATTAATAGTGATAAATTGTGAATTTGAGTGGTTTTAAAGTATATTTAGAATATATTTTTACCATTTAATATAATGTTGGTCATTGGACATAATTTTACAATTAAACCGAACATAAACAAGTGTCAATCTTTTGATAGTTATTACCTCTTAAAAACACGCTTTTTGTTTTGACAGCGGGAATTAATTTTAAATTAATTTCTGCCACTTCTGTGTTTTGAATTTAGAAAAATGGATTCCATATTTGGAATCAGGATGTCCAAATTGTGTAAATAGGTAACTTTTATTTTTAGACATTTTGAATAATTACTGTGGTAAATATTTTATTTACCATGGTTAAGGGTAAATCCGGTAAATAAGGGTTAAAAAATAATATTATAATAATACAAAATTACCCTAAAATGTGTCCTAACCTTATTGGTGGACACATAGCCGACCATGAGCATCCTTGGGTCAATTTGGGGACCCCTTGGAGCCACTTGTATGTGGTAGGGACACTTTATATTAATAAAGTTAAAATAAAAATAAAAATGGCATAAGCTTACATCTTTTAGAAGAACAATTTTTACATAGGGTTATACATGTTGGCTTTTCGATTATAAATATTAATTAGAAAGATAAAAAGATTTACTACATAATGATATTTTATTTATAATTTTTAGACATCAAATAATTTAAATTATTAATGACACAATAATGATGCAATGTTTACCTCATTAATAAATCATTTAAATAAATAAGATTATAATGATTAAAATATTATCTAAAACCTGTCCAATTTTTATTGGTTGATGTTATTTAGAATATTAGTCATCTTATCTTCGACCTCAATGATTTTTGGACCATTATAAACCGAATATAATTATATTATAAAGTAATACTTTCACTCTTTCCTAAAGAGCCCCTCTTCTCCCTTATAAAAGGAGACCACTTCTACTCATTCCTCACACCTCTCAAGCCACTTGGCTCATCCAAACTCTGCCCAACTAAGCTCCCCACATACCTCTCCTCCTCCTTGAAGCTTCCCCTTAGGCAGAAATCATTTCAAGAAGTCCTTTGGTTCCAACCAAAGTGAGTTACCTAAATTAAAGGTAACGATTTATCTTAAATTATTTTCCTTTATTTTGCTTCTCCAACCCCCAAACTCTTTTTATTTCCTTTATTTTGTAACAACACCAGTATCCTCAATATACTAGGATGTTGTTATAATAAGAATTCAAACTACACATACACACAACTCCATCTAATGGATGATGAACATAATGTTTCTGTGGATGGAAAACTAACGTCTCACGAAACGATGATTGTTCAAATACATCTTACCGCCTCTCATGGTGGCCATTATGATGGCACTGTAATTAAATATGATATTAATGATATATATTTTATATATAAGCTTCTGTAATTCCATTTTATTTCATACCATTATTCGTTTCATGTTGTATATACATACGATAATTTCATTTGAGGAAGTGCGGACTACCGCCCCCTTAAAATGATATGACTCGTTCATACCACACATGGAACGTATAAAGGATGGTGTTAATGAACTTAAGTAACATATATAAAATATTATATTATACTGGAATAGTAATATACCTATGTATCATTTGGATTCAATTCTTTTAAAATAAAAATTAAATGGAAGTAGCATTCGTGCGTACGTACGGACTACCGTCTCCACGAACGCGGTGAGATCCATCCTCCATCGTATCCATTCAAGTATTATTCTCATTTTAGGGTTAAAAATAATGTTAATATCATTATGATTATGAATAAGATTTAATCTATCCATTACAAACATGTCTTACGTAACCAAACATTTAAGAAGAATGAATCGATTATCACCTGAAACGACGATAATACTAAGATATTATTAATAAAGCAATGTTAAAAGATCATATATGATATCATATTAATGTATATGATTCTTGTATAATTTAATAACAATTATTTCACCATTATACAGGAGGTTAACCGACCCCAACAAAGGAAAAGTACAAGGTAAGCGTTTACTTTACAACCTCTTCATTATCCAAGGTTGTTTATACGTAATAATCTACTGGGATATCTTTATCATCCACATCCATGTTTCTTAAAAATGTATTTCAAAACATTTTTACTATTTACAAGAATATGGGTTAAAGTCATTTATACCCTTGTTTGACTTTTTATAAGAGGTTTATAAAGGAATCTTTCCGTCGTTTTCAAAACAAGGCCCTTTTTAACCTTTTCGACAGAATTGAGGTAAGAATGTTTTTTTTAACTTATACGGCGGGTGCGGTTATTTTACGCCGTTATAAAATCTTCAAAGCTTTCCTTACAAGCTTATAAGAATATTTTCAAAGAAAATGTTTTATTTTATATGGATCTTAAATGATTTCAAAATAAAAGGAGATATTTCTTTAAAAAGAATTTTGATTTCATCTACGTCAACATCCTTTGATGGATTTTAAGATTATTTGAAGTTGATTTATTATGATACAAAACTTCTATATTTTATTGAAGGTTTTGTGATATGTTTGACTATGGATGTGCTATTTTTATACCATTCATAGTTTATGGTGAAATTATTGACATTTTGTATGCTAGTTTTAATACGAATGTTTATGTTATGTTTAAACCTTTTCATATGGGAATGCATTGGACTTAATAAGTGACGGGTGGAGCCTGCTATAGCTCCTCGATGCATCGGTAGGTCTCATGAGACAAACTAGTGTCTTGGCACAAGGCCTTGACAAAATCTTATTTGTAGTCTTGGCACGAGGCCTTGGCTATGTGGTTATGATAGTCTTGCATTATGCATTCCAACATTATGAAAGTGGTTATTGATTTTTTCATGTGATTATTCGATTAGTAGAATATCCATGTGAATAAGTAAATGGCATTATTTCATTTTATTTATGCCATACCATGTTGAAAGTTCATGTTTGAAAGGATTTTGTTTTAATTATACATTGCCTTAAAAGTTTATTCTTAATTATGAAAGTTTCCGCTATTTTGTTATCCTTACTGGGCATTTGAGCTCACCCCTTTTATATGTTTTATTTTTCCCAGGAAGTGAAGAAGTAAATTATGAATGACCTGCAGGGATATTATGTGGGGATATGAGTGTGGATTATGGAGACTTTATGTTGTTGTAGTAGTTTTTCATTTTATGATGTAATGTAAAACCTATGAATATATCTAGTGTTTCCAAGGCTACTAAACCAATCGGTCTTTCGAGATTTGATCTTTCTTGTGATCATGCCAATGTTATGTAATAATGCACCGACTCTGGGTAGCTGGGGTCGGGGCGTTACAGTTGGTATCAGAGGAAGTTTAGCACAAACCTTGGAAGCTAGATTTAGATAAACTCTGATTAGAGCACGTAGACCTAAGATGAACTTTGAGGATTAGTATAGAAGAACTTCCTAGAATTTTGGTATTGTAGAGATTTTGTGAGTTTTCTGAGAAATACATCCCTGTCTGGATACGAGCAGGTAGAGGAGGCTCTGGCACAGATGTACCTAGGGGTAAAACCCAAAAACATCGCTTTGAGCTAGACTCGAACGGGAACTGGTGCACGACAACGGGCCTTGCTGCACTCTTGGTTACGACACTCCCGGGGGATATGCTTAGGATAACTCTCATTTTCTTTACAAATCATTATGAAGGGTTTATGAGTATATACTTCCTCAAAGAAAACATTTTTATTATTATGGATTATATCCATAAATAGTTCAATTTATGTTAAGTGTTTTATAAGTATGGGATTATGTATTTTGATTCATAAACTGATCTAGTTTATGACATTGTTTAGAAATGGATCCTAGTGGAAGAAATGGAAACAGTATCAATGCACGCACTCCATGTAGGGATTGCCCTCCTGCTCAAGATAATTATAGTGGGGCGGGTGATGCAACTGGTGCTGATCAACTAATCACCATACTGGGACAACTTACTCAGGTTATGAATAATAACCTTACCCGTATGGAGCACCCTGATCCGCAGCGTGGAGGATCAATGTTAGATCGATTCATGAGGCAACAACCACCAACGTTCAATGGGAATACAAATCCCTTAGTAGCTGAGCAATGGATATTTTCCCTAGAGAAAATATTTCAGGCTTTGGGGAGCAGTGAAAGGGAAAAAGTTATCATGGCAGTTTACCGCCTCACTGGAGATGCTGATCAATGGTGGTCATTGATTCAGAACATGAAGGAAGATGATGAAGTATCAAATATGGAATGGAGGGAGTTCAAAGATCTATTTTTAAAAAAATACTTTCCTCGCGACCATCGAGCAGATATGGAAAGGCAATTTCTGAGTCTGAGACAAAAGGAGGATGATAATGTCACAAAGTATGAGGCTAACTTTACAAGGTTAGCGAGGTATGCTGGAGATTATATTCGCAACCCAAGAAGTAAGATTGATCGTTTCTTTGATGGGTTAAAACCATTTCTCCGTCGAGCGTTAGTCTCACGATACTTTTCATCGTACGAAGACATTGTCTCATGTGCTATCAAGACCGAAAAGGAATTCTCTAAGTCTTATGACTTTAAAGCAAAGTAAGAGAAGAAGAGACCTGCTGATCAATCTGGGAATGGAAATAAGGGGAAGAAAGGAAAGGTTGAATATCCATCATGTGGTAAATGTGGGAAGAAACACCCCGGTACTTGCTTGAAGGGAATGGGAGTCTGTTACAAGTGTGGTGAAAAAGGCCACCAAGCTCATGATTGTAAGGGGAAGAAGAAAGCTACCGACGTTCAGTGCTACAATTGCAGCGAGATGGGGCATTATGCAAATGCATGTCCTAAGCATCAGGAGAACTTACCTCAGAAAACGCCAAGGGATCAAGGCCAGGCTTATGCTATCACTACTGCTGAGGTAGAAGCTCCGAAAGACGTGGTGGCAGGTAATTTAATGGTTTCCTCATGTTTAGCAAATGCATTATTTGATTCTGGATCATCGCATTGTTTCATATCTTCCCAGTTTGCTAAGAAAATTAGATATTTCCAATTTGATTTAATAAGGGAGTTGTCAGTTAAAACTCCTAAGGGAAGTATCGTTGCAACAAAGTTTTATGAATCAGTCCCCATTAGAGCACATAAATTTTCATTATCTGTTGATTTCATCGTCATACCTATGATTGAGTTTGATATAATCCTCGGTATGGACTGGCTTTCAGACTATGATGCGAATATTTATTGTAAGAAGAAAGAGGTTACGATTCTTGATGATAATGATAAGGATCACCTTATTTTTAGAGCAGATTCGTCACCACCTAATTCTTATTTAGATCCACCCCTAGTAGCTCAACTAAATTCAATTATTGGGGAGGAAGAGAATGAAGTAACTATCGGTGAGGAAAGGAATGTTCAAATAGAGGATGTACCTGTTGTGAAAGAATTTGTAGATGTATTTCCGGAATATTTACCTGGACATCCTCCAGAACGAGAAGTTGAGTTTTCCATTGATTTGATTCCTGGATCAAGGCCTATATCGAAGACCACTTATAGAATGGCCACTGTAGAGTTAGTCGAACTAAAGAAACAACTAGAGGAATTGAGTAATAAGGGATTTATTCGCCCTAGTGTTTCTCCATGGGGAGCCCCTGTTCTTTTTGTTAAAAAGAAAGATGGATCTATGAGGTTATGTATCGACTACAGGGAGATCAATGCTATAACGATAAAGAACAAGTATCCCCTACCTCGTATTGATGATTTATTTGACCAACTTCATGGAGCTCAATACTTTTCAAAGATTGACCTTCGATCTGGATACCATCAGTTGTGTGTGAAGAAGGAAGACATTCCGAAGACAGCATTTCGAACCAGGTACGGGCATTACGAGTTTACTGTAATGCCGTTTGGATTGACTAATGCACCCTCTGTATTCATGGATCTGATGAATAGAGTTTTCAAGGATTATCTCGATGAATTTGTGGTGGTATTTATTGATGATATCTTGGTATACTCCAAAACCTATGAAGATCATGAAAATCACTTGCGCATTATCTTGAAGACTCTGAGGAGGAATGAATTATATGGGAAGTTTAGCAAGTGTGAATTCTGGCTTCAGGAGATTTCTTTTCTTGGCCATATTGTCTCTAAAGATGGAATCTCTGTTGATCCTTCTTAGACCAAGGCAATCCAAGAATGGCCAGCACATACGAGTATAACTGAGGTACGTAGTTTTATTGGCTTGGCAGGTTATTATCGACGTTTCGTCCAGAATTTTGCCCGATTGGCTAACCCATTAACGAAGCTCACACGTAAAGGGGTTAAATTTGTTTGGACAAAAGAGTGTGAAGAATGTTTCGAAGAACTGAAGAGAATATTAGTCAATGCTCCTATATTGACTCTACCATCGGGTAATGATGGGTTCGTTATTTATAGTGATGCATCGAAGAAAGGACTTGGCTGTGTCCTTATGCAGAATGATAGAGTTATTGCCTATGCATCACGACAGTTGAAAATTCATGAACAAAACTATCCTACTCATGATCTCGAGTTTGTAGTAGTGATCTTTGCTTTGAAGATATGGAGGCACTACCTCTATGGTGAAAAATGTGAGATTTATACTGATCACAAGAGTTTGAAGTATATTTTCTCACAAAAAGAACTCAACATGAGGCAAAGGAGATGGCTTGAATTACTCAAGGATTATGATTGTACGATACACTACCACCCAGGGAAGGCAAACAAGGTGGCAGATGCTTTGAGTAGAAAAGACCATGGAGTTTTGAACAATATGAGAATTGAAAGGGATCCAATTTTTATGGATCTAGTGAAGATGGACATGGGAATAACCAGGGAAGGTGAAACATCAATGCTTTTTCAAATGGTTGCCAAACCATCTTTACTAGAAAGGATTAAGAGTTCTCAGACCGATGATAAAGAATTCCAAAAGAAGATTAAAGTTGTGAATGATGGGAGATTGAGAGACTTTGTGTATGAAGATGGAATTTTGAAATTCGGGAAGAGACTTTGTGTTCCCAATATACCTAATCTAAAAAGGGAATTGCTGGATGATGCTCATAGTTCCAATTTCTCTATACACCCTGGGAGCACCAAAATGTATAGAGATTTGAAGGAACATTTTTGGTGGGACAACATGAAGAGGGAGATTGCTGATTTTGTGTCAAGATGTATGGTTTGTCAACAAGTGAAAGCTGGAAGGCAACAGCCTGGAGGAGTCATGCAACCTCTTCCCATACCGGAGTGGAAATGGGACAATGTTACGATGGACTTTGTCATGGGGCTACCAAAGACTCCTAGAAGGAACGATGCAATATGCGTTATTGTTGATCGTCTTACCAAGTCAGCACATTTTCTTGCTATAAGAGAAGATCTACCCCTAGAACGTCTAGCAAGACTATACATTAATGAAGTTGTGAGACTTCATGGTGTACCCCTATCGATTGTTTCTGATCGTGATCCCCGTTTTACTTCAAGATTTTGGAAAAGTCTTCAGAAATCCCTGGATACTGAACTTCATTTGAGCACTGCTTACCACCCTCAGACAGATGGACAATCAGAACGGACTATCCAAACCTTAGAAGACATGTTGAGATCTTGCTCAATTGACTTTCAGGGTATGTGGGATCAATATTTACCTCTGGTAGAATTTTCCTATAACAATAGCTTCCATTCAAGTATTCAGATGGCACCATATGAAGCGTTATACGGAAAGAGATGTCGTACACCAACCTGTTGGGATGACGTTGGTGAAAGAAAACTTGTAGGCCCAGAACTGGTGGAGGAAACGGTGAAAAAGGTGAAAGTAATCCAAAATCACATCAAAGCAGCTCAAAGTAGGCAGAAGAGCTATGCCGATAATCGAAGGAAGGATTTGGAATTTCAAGTCGGTGATCATGTTTTTCTGAAGGTATCTCCGTGGAAGGGAGTCATACGTTTTGGTAAGAAAGGTAAATTGAGTCCTAGGTACATCGGACCTTTCGAAATTCTAGAACGAATTGGGGTTGTAGCTTACCGATTGGCAATGCCGCCAAGTCTCTCCAAAGTTCACGATGTGTTCCACGTATCTCTGTTGAGAAAATACATGCCTGACCCAACGCATGTACTCACCTATGAGGAATTAGAACTGGAACCCGATCTGTCTTATTGTGAAGAGCCCGTCAAGATTCTTGATACAAGAGAACAAGTACTGAGAAACCGGACGACACGTCTGGTAAAAGTTTTGTGGAGAAATCATAAGATGGAAGAGGCAACGTGGGAACCCGAGGAACTTATGATGAAGAACCACCCGAGTCTTTTTATGCAGTAATACCCTATAAATTGCGAGGATGAAATTATTTGAAGGAGGGGAGAATGTAACACCCCAAGCTTCCACGGTACGTTTCCCTTCGAATAATGCGATAGCGTGTGTTGTACGCAACCTCGAGTTCTAACACACACCACAACTAATTAAAATAGCCGTTGTGAATAGTAATACCTACTTTTTGAAATCATATATATTTTATATTTCAAAATGGACTTCATTTTTGGATTCGGAATATTGAAATTAGCCTAGGGTGAAATTTTGGTACTTTTCGGATAACTTTAATATTTTGATGAATAGTGAAAATTACTAAATTTTAATTAAAAACAACTTTTTTAATCAAAATAATTAATAGTGATAAATTGTGAATTTGAGTGGTTTTAAAGTATATTTAGAATATATTTTTACCATTTAATATAATGTTGGTCATTGGACATAATTTTACAATTAAACCGAACATAAACAAGTGTCAATCTTTTGATAGTTATTACCTCTTAAAAACACGCTTTTTGTTTTGACAGCGGGAATTAATTTTAAATTGATTTCTGCCACTTCTGTGTTTTGAATTTAGAAAAATGGATTCCATTTTTGGAATCAGGATGTCCAAATTGTGTAAATAGGTAACTTTTATTTTTAGACATTTTGAATAATTACTGTGGTAAATATTTTATTTACCATGGTTAAGGGTAAATCCGGTAAATAAGGGTTAAAAATAATATTATAATAATACAAAATTACCCTAAAACGTGTTCTAACCTTATTGGTGGACACATACCCGACCATGAGCATCCTTGGGTCAATTTGGGGACCCCTTGAAGCCACTTGTATGTGGTAGGGACACTTTATATTAATAAAGTTAAAATAAAAATAAAAATGGCATAAGCTTACATCTTTTAGAAGAACAATTTTTACATAGGGTTATACATGTTGGATTTTCGATTATAAATATTCATTAGAAAGATAAAAAGATTTCCTACATAATGATATTTTATTTATAATTTTTAGACATCATATAATTTAAATTATTAATGACACAATAATGATGCAATGTTTACCTCATTAATAAATCATTTAAATAAATAAGATTATAATGATTAATATATTATCTAAAACCTGTACAATTCTTATTGGTTGATGTTATTTAGAATATTAGTCATCTTATCTTCGACCTCAATGATTTTTGGACCATTATAAACCGAATATAATTATATTATAAAGTAATACTTTCACTCTTTCCTAAAGAGCCCCTCTTCTCCCTTATAAAAGGAGACCACTTCTACTCATTCCTCACACCTCTCAAGCCACTTGGCTCGTCCAAACTCTGACCAACTAAGCTCCCCACATCCCTCTCCTCCTCCTTGAAGCTTCCCCTTAGGCAGAAATCATTTCAAGAAGTCCTTTGGTTCCAACCAAAGAGAGTTACCTAAATTAAAGGTAACGATTTCTCTTAAATTATTTTCCTTTATTTTGCTTCTCCAACCCCCAAACTCTTTTTATTTCCTTTCTTTTGTAACAACACCAGTATCCTCAATATACTAGGATGTTGTTATAAGAATGATTCAAACTACACATACACACAACTCCATCTAATGGATGATGAACATAATGTTTCTGTGGATGACAAACTAACGTCCCACGAAACGATGATTGTTCAAATACATCTTACCGCCTCTCATGGTGGCCATTATGATGGCACTGTAATTAAATATGATATTAATGATATATATTTTATATATAATCTTCTGTAATTCCATTTTATTTCATACCATTATTCGTTTCATGTTGTATATACATACGATAATTTCATTTGAGGAAGTGCGGACTACCGCCCCCTTAAAATGATATGACTCGTTCATACCACACATGGAACGTATAAAGGATGGTGTTAATGAACTTAAGTAACATATATAAAATATTATATTATACTGGAATAGTAATATAACTATGTATCATTTGGATTCAATTCTTTTAAAATAAAAATTAAATGGAAGTAGCGTTCGTGCGTACGTACGGACTACCGTCTTCACGAACGCGGTGAGATCCATCCTCCATCGTATCCATTCAAGTCTTATTCTCATTTTAGGGTTAAAAATAATGTTAATATCATTCTGATTATAAATAATATTTAATCTATCCATTACAAACATGTCTTACGTAACCAAACATTTAAGAAGAACGAATCGATTATCACCTGAAACGACGATAATACTAAGATATTATTAATAAAGCAATGTTAAAAGATCATATATGATATCATATTAATGTATATGATTCTTGTATAATTTAATAAAAATTATTTCACCATTATACATGAGGTTAACCGACCCCAACAAAGGAAAAGTACAAGGTAAGGGTTTACTTTACAACCTCTTCATTATCCAAGGTTGTTTATACGTAATAATCTACTGGGATATCTTTATCATCCACATCCATGTTTCTTAAAAATGTATTTCAAAACATTTTTACTATTTACAAGAATATGGGTTAAAGTCATTTATACCCTTGTTTGACTTTTTATAAGAGGTTTATAAAGGAATCTTTCCGTCGTTTGCAAAACAAGGTCCTTTTTAACCTTTTCGACAGAATTGTGGTAAGAATGTTTTTTTTAACTTATACGGCGGGTGCGGTTATTTTACGCCGTTATAAAATCTTCAAAGCTTTCCTTACAAGATTATAAGAATATTTTCAAAGAAAATGTTTTATTTTATATGGATCTTAAATGATTTCAAAATAAAAGGAGATATTTCTTTAAAAAAGAATTTTTATTTCATCTACGTCAACATCCTTTGGTGGATTTTAAGATTATTTGAAGTTGATTTATTATGATACAAAACTTATATATTGTATTGAAGGTTTTGTGATATGTTTGACTATGGATGTGCTATTTTTATACCATTCATAGTTTATGGTGAAATTATTGACATTTCGTATGCTAGTTTTAATACGAATGTTTATGTTATGTTTAAACCTTTTCATATGGGAATGCATTGGACTTAATAAGTGACGGGTGGAGCCCGCTATTGCTCCCCGATGCATCGGTAGGTCTAATGAGACAAACTAGTGTCTTGGCACAAGGCCTTGACAAAATCTTATTTGTAGTCTTGGCACGAGGCCTTGGCTATGTGGTTATGATAGTCTTGCATTATGCATTCCAACATTATGAAAGTGGTTATTGATTTTTGCATGTGATTATTCGATTAGTAGAATATCCATGTGAATAAGTAAATGGAATTATTTCATTTTATTTATGACATACCATGTTGAAAGTTCATGTTTGAAAGGATTTTGTTTTAATTATACATTGCCTTAAAAGTTTATTCTTAATTATGAAAGTTTCCGCTATTTTGTTATCCTTACTGGGCATTTGAGCTCACCCCTTTTATATGTTTTATTTTTCCCAGGAAGTGATGAAGTAAATTATGAATGACCTACAGGGATATTTTGTGGGGATATGAGTGTGGATTATGGAGACTTTATGTTGTTGTAGTAGTTTTTCATTTTATGATGTAATGTAAAACCTATGAATATATCTAGTGTTTCCAAGGCTACTAAACCAATCGGTCTTTCGAGATTTGATCTTTCTTGTGATCATGCCAATGTTATGTAATAATGCACCGACTCTGGGTAGCTGGGGTCGGGGCGTTACTGTTTTTGCCACTCACACTATTCTTTTTTGGGTTTTAGAAAATGGCTGGAAACAAGATGATTCACGATAATGGAGGATATGATGGACAATGGAATGATATTCTTCATAATGAAATGGGATTTGGAAGTCCAAACATCATTATTATGCCGAATAAGAAATCTCATAATATGATCAATAAAGTAAAATTTGGTAAGTTTCCTGACTCGGCTAATAAGAGAAAGATGGAGTTTCATGATGATCATAGAGGAAAGAAAGTTCAATTTCCCCTATGTAAATCATGTGGGAAGAGGCATCAAGGAGAATGTTTCAAAGGAACTGGAAGATGCTTTGGGTGTGGAAAAGAAGGACACAAAGCAATTAAATGAAAAGGAAAAGGTTCAGTTAACAACATGGATGAGAATAATGGTATTTCTACGACATCAACAATGGTTAAATGTTTTAAATGTGGAATGTGTGGGCATTATGCAAACCAATTCCCTAAGGGAAAGTCTCATGAAGATAATCAGTATGGTCGTATGGGAAGTATTTATGTGGATGATGATGAAGAGACTACAAATGATATGTGAGATGAAAGAATTGTTGAAGCTCGGTCAATGGTTTAAGAATGTAGTGGAATGATTACATGTTTATCATGTGTAATGTTGTATAAGTAATCTCATGGTACTATGGATTAAAGAGACATGTAAGGATTGTTACACTGTTGTCTAATTAATGTTACCAGTATCCATGAAAGGTTATTCAGATATTTTTGGAATGTAGATGATATGCGCATAATGAAGGGATAAGGAGAAAATTAAATGTTTGATAGTATTCCTGAGCTCATGACTGATATAAGTAGAAGGTTATATCATGGTTTGAGTATATAGAATTTTTGGATTTTGGTATGTGGAAAGAGTTAACTTTTGACAGCATTCATGTTTTCACTAAGGTTTAATGGGTATTCATTTTTTTTCAAGAGAATACATCATTAAGGTATTCACATGATTGGAATGTGACCAACAAGATATATGGGGGATAAATGATGCTATTCACATGCTTGGTTGATGACATTTCAAGTAATCATTTTCTTTATACTATGATCTTGGACCGAAGTATTTTAGATAAGCCTAAAGATTGTAATGGATTATGTTAACCATAAGTTAGTATTGTTTAAGTATAGAACTTTTTTTTGATATTATTTATGTGATGTTATAGTAATGTAGTTTTAGAAAAAGGACAACCTCCAGGACGGGCGACAGCCCATCGCTTTGGACAAGGCTGTGGGAATCGAACCCACAACCGAAGTGCGACTGGCCTTTATCGCCTACCACTGGCCTACAGGAAGTCCCTGTTTAGTAGAAACTAGTTTTATTATATTAAGCAGTATGATATATGAAGTATAAGTCCATTTTAGGAACCATATGTGATTAATCTCACTATAGATCGACTTATGTATATAATTTTTGCTAACCTTTTGTTTGAGACAGATGGAATGACCCGTCATTCTATCACATGATCTGCTAACACTTCACGAATAACAAATTCAACTTCATTTATTTAAGAGATGAAGTGGAAATTGTTCAAGGCATGAACAACAGTGAGATTGTACCAAAATAAAGAAAGTATTTATTCTAATTCAAATTTTAAACTTTAGGGAAATGATCTTGAAAACCAAAAATGTTGTCCTAGTGATCTTATACCTGATTAATCGGATGGTACCTTAGATCGTCACAAATTTATGGATTTGTGATTGTTGGCTTTTCCATAGCCATGTTCTCTACCACTCTCCATCAGAACATGATGGTTAGATTTTTCTTCCATATCCATATTTTCACCTATGTGGAAACCTAGTGATTAGTTTATTTGGGTAACCGTTAAGTTTCATACTTTTGTTTTAAAATATTGGTTTTGGTATTCCTTTTTATGATGTGGGTTTCTATTAAAGAAACTTTCGAATAGTAAACCATTTATAACCCCGACGAATTTCGAGGGCGAAATTCATTTTAAGGGGGTAGAATGTAACAGCCCAAGATTTTATGAAAAATTTTCTTTTTAATTTCACTAATGTCTTGTGTTGTACGCAACACAAAAAGGAGCTTGCACAACACGCATCCTTGACTTGCCTTGCATTACACGCAATCGCAACCTTCCTCGATAGCGTGTGTAGTACGCAATACTGAGTTTCACGAAACAACGATATGCTATTAAAATATTATTAAAACTAGCCGTTATGAATAGTAATAACCACTTTTTAAATTTTAGAAATTTTATCTCTCAAAATGGACTTCATTTTTGGATTCGGAGTATCGAATTTAGCCTAAGGTGAAATTTTGGTACTTTTCGGATAACTTTCATATTCTGATGAATAGTGAAAATTACTAAATTATAATTAAAAACAACTTTTTTAATCGAAATAATTAATAGTGATAAATCATTAATTTGAGTGGTTTTAAAGTATATTTAGAATATATTTTTACAATTTAATAAAATGTTGGTCATTGGATGTAATTTCACATTTAAACCAGACATAATCAAGTGTCAATCTTTTGATAGATATTGTTTCTTAAAAATACGCTATTTGTTTTAACAGCGGGATTTAATTATAAAATTAATTAATGCAATTTCTATGTTATGAATTTGGTAAAATAGACTACATTTTTGAATTTGGAATATGAAATATAGCTTAGGATGAAATTTTGGCATTTTTCTGAAAACTTTCAATTTTTGATGAATAGTGAAACCACTAAGTGGTAGGTTAAAAACTGAATTTTGCATAAAACTTAATTTTACCGCTTCTGTGAATGGAATTTCGAAAATCCGACAGACACGGTTAATATCAAGGACTAAAATGTGGTTCAATGAGATGAAAATAATTTTTGGTGAATAGTAACTTTTTACTTTTTTTTACCACGGTTAATAGTAAATAGGGTAACTAAGGGTAAATATGATATTACTATTACCCTAACACATGTCCTAATTCTATTGGATAAGTGTAATTCAACCAAAAACAACCTTATAAATATAATATGACCATTTAGGTCCACTTGGATTAGATTATGACATTTAATATTATTTTATTTAATGAATAGTTAAAATAGTTAAAATCAAAGTTTAATAACTAAAACATTTTTAATATGGGTTTATACATAAGATAAATTCGACTATAAAAATTAATTAGAAAGATAAAAAGATTTCCTACATAATGATATTTTATTTATAATTTTTAGACTTTAAATAAATTAATTTATTTATGACACAACGATGATGCAGTAATTACCCTTTTAAGGAAATATTAACATAATTGATGTTATGAATGCTCAAATGAATGTAATTTTAGATTTTTTATGAATTTCACTAATTTTCTAGGTTACTATGATATATTAGTGTTGATTTAATCAACTTGGTTCGAACATATAATTCTGTTATGACTTTCACAAAAATCATATATCAAATAGTGTCAAAATTGACACACAATAGTTTTTAAATCAAATATTATATTATTAATTGTTATTTTATTCCTAAAAATCTATGGTTCGGCCAAATGACATATATAAGGATATATAAATTAATAATAAACAATTTTGGGTTCTTTTTCCATGTTATAGTAAGTGTATTAACCATATAGTGAAAGAAAACAAAAAGACACGGTAAAAGTTAAATTATTTAACTTAGAGTTAAATCTAATTGATAAGGTTAAAATAATACCCTAAACTTGTCTAAATCCTATTGGATGATAGTATTTCGACCCATCCCCACTTTAGCTTCGAAATAAGACCCTTTGGAACCATTATAAACCGATTTTGACTTTAATATAAAATAATATTTTGAGATATTCCTAAGGTGCCTCTCTCCTCCCTTATATAAGTTTACCTCCTCCCCCTCCTCCTCACACCAATTTGAGCACTCAAGCTCGGCCAAACCCTGCCAAAATCCCTTCTCCACTTCCCTAGAATAATCCTAGAGGTCCTGGTCTTCTTCAAAGACCAATCTTAGTTCCCTAAGTGGAGGATTCAAAGAAGCGTTTCAAAGAAGAGGTAATATCCATTACCGATCTTTTCAATTTCTTTCTTCTTCAACTTCTTCTTCTTTAGTTGTTTCATGATAAAGTAATAACATCAGTATTTCTTATATTCTTATATGTTATTATAAATATGAAACAACTCTAATTCACCTTCTATCCATCCAACGGAAAAATTAAATCACCGCGCGTGCGTACGTACGGAATACCGTCTCCACGCCGTGGTGTAATATATTTTCCGTCACCACCTTAATTGGATTGGTATAATGGTGTAATGAGTAACTATATATGATTATTATAAAGTTATATTGATACTGAAATAGTATACATACACTTCAACACAATTCCACGACCATGGGAACGATATCATCGCTCGTGCATACGTACGGACTACCGTCTCCACGACGCGATGAGATTCATTCTCCATGTTAACCATTTAAGAATGATTAAAAAATATATATATGAAATAATAATGAAATATATGACATTATAAAGCTACTGGATTTATGTATATATGTATGTCATCTACTTACTTCCATTCAAGACAATAAGGAAAGGAAAACAGCGTTCATGCGTACGTACGGACTACCGTCTCCATGAACGGTGTTTTTCATTTCATTTATCTATCTATTATATATATATATATATATACTGAATATATATGATATATAAATCATATGTTATATTCTGGAAGTAAGTAAATCATGATATAAGTAATAATAATGTCAAGAACAACAAGTCAAAACACCTACGATAAATGAAACGATTTTACCCAAAACGCTTTTTTAACATGGAATTTACAAAAGAACGGGTAATATAAAGTCATAAGTGAACCATATATGATATCATAACAATGAATATGATTCTTTAATAAGTCAATGACATTATTTAAATCATTATACAGGAGGTTCGGACACATACGAAGCAAATCGGACCTAAGGTAAGGGAAATATCACAATCTCATTTTTATCCGAGATTGTTTATACTTTGGCATTTACTGGGGTGTATTTTATCATCCACATCCATGTTTCCTCAATATGTAATATTTATATCCTTATACAATAGTTTATATTCAATTTTACCCTTCGGTAAATTTTTAGTAAAGGATATTAAAGAAATCTTTTGTCGTTTTTCGTACGAGGTACTTTTTTGACTTTTCCGACAAAAGTACGAGAAGAATGTTTTTTTAACTTATATGGCATGAATGGATTTTTAAAACATTATTTCCAAGAAGCTTCCTTTACAAGTTTTCAAGTTTATTTTCAATCAACTTCTTTTATTTTAAAGTCGTATGACATGTTTTGAAAGGAAAAATGTTTTTGAAGTAGAAAGGATATTTTCCTCAAGAATGGAGTTCAAGTATTTTATCAAAATTATTTTCCATCTAAGATAATAAAAGGGTTCTGTTTTTATCCCTATTATTACATGGATTTGATTATGTTGTGATGGAAATATTTTTATCTTATATGAATTGTTTTATGATGTCATGTTGTTTAAGAATTCCATTTTTATTACATGGGTTATGAAATGATGTATGGATTATGATTTTGTGGCACACATAAGAATGGTATCATTATAAGATGGGTGGGACCTATATCTCCCTCCAATGCATTGGGTAAAGATTTTATATCTCATGAGATAGGCATGGCTGAAATGGTAGGTTATACCGGTTCAGTGAAACAGGACTGAAACGAGGGTGACTCGATTCAGAAAGGGACTTTGTCCACTAAGATAGTCTTGGCAATGAGTCATGACTAACAAGAAATGTTTCTCTATGATTATGTGTGTATGCCACAAAGTTTCATGTTTTATGTTATGCTTATTGGGATTTCATTTCACTACTATGATTTATCCCATGTTATGAAATTATGCTCTCTTTTGCTGGTTAAGATTTCCAAAAGTTATGTTCTTATGAATATGATGTGATTGATTTTTCTTTTGTTTACCCTTACTGAGCATTTGAGCTCACCCTTTTATTTTTTCTTTTCCCCAGGATATAAAGAATGGTTTTAGGTAAAAAAAAAGAAGGGAAGATCTTTATGGGAGATATTGAAGATCTTTCACCACGATTAGAAGATTACGTTCCGAGTTTCCAAAGACACTAAACTATTACGATCCTTGTGTGTGTGTTTTTGTTATGTACTAAGTATTCCGAAAAAGTAATGTAATGTCCATGTACGATAAGCTTCGGGTCTCTACAGATGATTCCCATGTCCATCCTTTGTAAATCTAAGAAGATCATATCCTTTTCAATTCTCATAATTGATAAAGATGCAAGATCCTCTCTACTTAGAGAATCTGCCACCTTGTTTAACTTACCGAGATAGTAGTGGATTGAGGATTCGTAATCCTTGATGAGATCTATCCATATTCATTTTAATATATTAATCTATTTCTATGTGAATATATATTTGAGACTTTTTGGGTCAGTATATATCTCACACTTCTCCCCATAGAGATAATGTTTCCATATTTTCAATGCAAAGATCACAGCCGCCAACTCCAGATTATGCATGGGATAGTTTTTCTCATGGATTTCCAGCTGCCTTGAGGCATAGGCTATAACTTTATCATTTTTCATTAGGTCATATTCTAATCCCTTCTTATAAGCATCATTATACACCACAAAGAGTTCACCACTTGTTGGGAGTGTGAGTATTGGCGCAGTGATAAGCCTCTTTTTCAACTCTATGAAACAGTCTTCACATTCCTGAGTCCAGACAAACTTTAAAACCTTCCATGTTAGCTTGGTCATTGGGTTTGACAATCATGAAAATTTCTTTACAAATCATCTATAATACCCAGATAGACCCAAAAATCTGCAGATCTCCATTACAGAAGTTGTTCTGGGCCACTCTCCAATTGCCTTCGTCTTGGAAGGGTCCACAGATATCCCTTTGCTAGTGATAACATGCCCCAAGAATGATACTTCCTCCATCCAGAACTCACATTTACTATACTTTTAATACAAATTCTCCCTTCTCAAAGTCTTTAACACAATATTCAAATGCTCCTCATGTTCCTCCTTGCTCTTGGAGTATATCATAATATCATCAATAAAGACTACCACAAATTTGTCGAGGTAATCTCTACATATTATATTCATTAAATCCATGAAAATTTTTGGAGAATTAGTGAGTCCAAAGGGAATCACTATAAACTCATAGTTTTCATACATCGTTTGAAAGTCAGTCTTGGGAATATCTTCCTTCATCATCTTTAATTGGTGATATCCCGACTGAAGGTCCACCTTAGAGAAATAACTGGCCCCATGAAGCTGATCGAACAAGTTATATATCTATGGAAGGGGATACTTGTTCTTTATCGTGATTTTATTGAGCTCACAATAATCAATGCAGAGGTGCATTGATCCGTCCTTCTTCTTGATGAAGAGGACTGGCACACCCCACGGTGAAGCACTCGGGCGTATAAAACCCTTCTCCATATTATAATGTAACTGCTTCTTCAGCTCTTCTAGCTATATGGTGTCCATTCTGTAAGGTGTCTTTGAGATAGGAAAAGATCCAGGTATAAGTTCAATTGAGAAATCAACCTCTCGGTTAGTAGGAATACCAATAAACTCTTCAGGGAATACATCAGTTTAATCCCTCACAATGGGAATGTATTCAAGCATGATTCTCTCATTTATCTCAATCATTTGAGCTAGATATGCTTGCTCATAAGGAAACAATATCCACAATTGAGACAAAGATTATAAAGGATATTCATCTTCCTCCTTACACTTGTAAAGAATCTAAGAATGCTTCGAGATGTGAAGAGTGATATCCCTTTCCCGATAGTTGATGGTGGCCTTGTACAAAGATATCCAATCCATGCCCAAGATAGCGTCAAACTCCACTAAAGGAAGTATGACAAGATTTTTTGGGAGTTTTAGTCCACAAAAATTAACCAGGGAGGAGTTATAAACCATGGACATAATAATTTCCCCATTAACTGTTCTCACATATAACTTTTCCTCCAAATTTTGAGGTGGTGTTTGAATAGTTCTACTAAACTTTCAAGATATAAAAGAATGCGTAGAACCAGAATCAAATAGTACATCTACTATTCTTGAATTAATAACAAGTGTACCTTTCACCGCATAGTTTTTGGGCTCCACCTAACTAGTAGTGATACCATAAGTCCTTCCTTATTGCCTTGGAGGTTGGTATTGATTTCCTCCGTCAACCCTAGACTTAGGGAAATTGTTCAGATAATGCCCATGCTTCGTGTAGTTGTAACACTGCACTGTAGGTTGAGTGTTGATTTGAACCTTCCTTTCTTCTTCTTCATTGGTGGGATTCTTCATATCTCGGCAGCAGTTCTTGGTCATAAGACCAAACTTTCCACATTTTAAGTAATTCTCGGTCCCTTCAGACAGTTACCAGGATGCTTCTTCCTACAACTTTTACAAGGGGAAAATTCATGATTCTTTCCATAATGGGATTTTTTTGATGAACCACTCATGTTGTTCTACATTTTCTACTTCTTGTCACTGGGCCCATGGGACCACTGAGAGACTCCAATCTCCATTTCAACCTTGAGGTCACAATGGAAAATATCCTCATAACTATAAAAGTCTCGAATTTCTAATTCTTTTCATATACTCAGCTTTAGTCTGCTAAAGAAGTGATCCAACTTGATTTTGGTGTTCATGACAAAGTCAGAGGAATAACTTGCAAGCCTTGTAAATTTTTCTTCATACGCCCTGATGGACTCATCCTCCTTCTTCATGAGTATGAGGAACTCTCTTTACATCTTGAGACAGAGGGTTCAAGGAAAATATTTGTTGAAAAACATCCTCTTGAATTCCTCCCAATCCATGGAATCAATTTACTCTTGGGACTTTATATTATTGATCAGTGTCCACCACTGATTAGCTTCCCCATCAAAATGATAGACTTCTAGTACAATTTTATCTTCTTCCGAGCACTGGAGGACAGAGAATATCTTTTCAATGGATTTAATCCACTATTCTACGAGGAGGGTATCATAAGATCCACTAAACAGGGGAGGTCTTTTCCGCATGAAGTATTCTACGGCAACTTGCTCTTTACTTAGAGGATGAGGGTGTTCTGTATGATTCAAGTTATTATTCATAACTCGAGCCAGCTGAGCAAGTACTATCATAAAGTTTTGATCACCCGCTCCCATCATATCAGGCATATCATTAGGGAAATATTCACATTTCCTATCACATTGTTTGTTGGAACGTTTTCTTCTATTTCCAGCCATTAACTAAGAAAAATAACATATAATTATAGGGCTTTAATACGAGCCATTGAGCATAAAATTAAACGTTGAACATAAAACGATATACTTGTAAAGGAAAAGTATATCCTATCTTGTGATTCCTTAGGTTTAAATCTAGGTTATCCTTGATCTATTTCTTAACATATATTCTTATGGGATTTTTTTTCCCTTAATAATGGTTTCTACTAAGCTCGTGAATCTACCAAAACATATCCCCCAGGATTGTCATAACCAAGAGTGTAGTGAGGCCCATTGTCGTGTACCAGGATACACCAGGTCAAGCCCAAAATTCGATGTCGGAGTTTTCACTCCTAGGTACATCTATGCCAGATCCACCTTACCTACTTGTATCTAGATAGGAATTCATTTTCCTGATAAACCACTTACTCAATACTCACCAAAATTTAGGAATGTTTTCTTATATTTATTCTCATCCTTAAGGTTCTCACTAAGGTGCTCTATTCCTAATCTCCAAAAATAAATAGACTATCTTATGACACCAACTATAGAGACACAATCCTTTTATATATAAAACTAAATTATGTTAAGCATAATTATACATTAGAGTACAATCCAAGGATCGTTAAGTCTAGTGTCTTGGAATACTAGGTACAAAAAACATAAAACATGGGGATAAAAAAATCTTTATTTAATCTTCATAAAGATATCATAACTTCATTTGAGCCCTTACATATATATAGGGTACCTTGGGGAACACATGAACAAAGGGAGAAGCTGAAAAACCCAGTAAGGGAAAGAACATAAGGATATGTCTTAAGCACGTGAGTTAGGAGGCATGAAATAATGATATCCAAAACATGGAACTTATAAAATCATATCATATAAGCATGGAATCATATAAACATGGAATCATATAAATGTGGAAGAATTATAAAAAATGTATTTAGTACAGTTCAAGGCTAACTACCAACCCCTTTTCCCATTTTAGTACGAGTCAAGGATAACCGCCAATCTCGTTTCCCATTTTAGTACAGGTCAAGGCTACTGCCAATCTCATTTCACATCGCATATCACGAGACTTAACTTTACCCAATGCATTGGAGCACTATCTGGGCATACCGATCTCAATATTTTCATGAATATTATTTCCACATAAATAATTATACATAATCAACCATATATAAACATAAGGGTACCCATGGAAAGAATTGGGTACCACAATCATGACATAAAGCATAACCAATGGGAGTATTATAAAAGTATCCATGAAAGAAAGAGATTAAAACGTACGTGGATGTTCATAGGTTAAAATAGGCATATAACATGGTAACTGATATCAAAAATAAGTGACAACATATAAGAAATGTTTTTGAGAAACATTAGCATTAAAACATTTTTGTGCGGTTTTAAGGAAAATACTATAGTGGTTTTAAAATAGAAAAGAAGAAAATATTTTATATAAAACCATAATTTAACCAAGAAGGTTTTCATAATGAAAAATGATTTTATAAATACAATGGTGGATTAAAACAGAGGATAGAGTTCACTTGAAATTGGGTAAAAATTTGGGAAGTTCCCTTAAAATAGGTTTGCTTATCGGAAAGTTCTGAGGGAATCATTTAAAAACATGTATATCCCCAAAAGAGAGTGATTAAAGGGTCTTGATAAATTAATTTTTTAAAACTACACATCATTTATAATATGTACATAAACATATAAGATAATTCAATTTTGATAAAAAGAAATATATGGCAACCCAAAAGAACAAAGGAGGTTCAGGTGGAATTTGTTACGGTTTATCGGCATGGTGTTGGCTGTACCCAAGAGTGATTGATGAGAGATAAAATGGGGTTATCATCAGTTATAAATCATTAGGAAAGTATGTAGGAGGTTCTAATTCATACCCCATCATTAGGTATTACACATAAAATGGCATAGCATAGAGGACATCTTGATAAAGCGCGAAATGGAGAGGATCTCATACCTTAAATTCGTTGGTGTTCTCCACCTGTTATTAATGACATGAGTAAAAAAATTAGGTTTATTAATTAATAATTAAAGATCATATTCTATAATTAATTGATTTAGTGCAACAATTTTTAGTTCATTCAAGACCTTTTTGATTGGTTATGAGGTTCAATTTCATTATTTTAGGTATATTTTCTTCCTTGGTTTTAATGATCGGTTCATGTTTGGATAAACACGTATAATGAAAGTGATTGTCCAGAATTGAAGTTTTATGTTATTAGTGAACATACATTATATTAAATGGTTAAAATTTTAATTTGGTTACTTAGATTGAATTCAAAATATTATATATAAAACCTTAGTGATAACCGTTTTGGTTAATCGGTGGGTTTGATTACAATGAAAATGTTTTTATTTATAACATAATACCATTAGTAAAAAATGACTAAAGAACCCAAAAAGGATATATTACATATATATTAATCTAGTTCAACCATAACACAAATGGTTTCATTACCAGAATTAAAGATAATAATAGAAATTGATAAACTGTTGTCCTTGAAGGTGCTAAATTAGCACATCTCAAACAGTGCTTTCATTTCTTTCAAATAAAAGATGGGTAAAGGAGAGAAGATAATGAAATATCCCATTATAATAATAGAATTATTGTACATGTATGTTACCGGAGTTATCATAAAATTTGGGTGAACAGAGGTGAGGAAAGAAACAAAAAGAAAAGAACTTAAAAGAAATGAAGGAATTGGAAAGGGGAATTTACCTCTTGAGACTTCCTCCTTTGAGAACCTCTTAAGGGGAGAGGTTTTGGTATTTTGAAGATCCTAGGGGATTTTAGACGTGGGGAAGGATCTTGGGGAGAGATTTAGGAAGAATATTTGCAAGGCACAAGGATTGAGACTAGTGAAGAGAAGAGAGAGTGAGGGGGGTTTATAGTGGAGGATGGGAGGGATTTCATAATATTATAATCATTAGTTTATTATTTTCCCTCAAGACCAGCAATAGTGATGATTCCATGAACAAAAACAGTAATAAATTCATTTGACTTCGAACCAATTGGGCTTAAATCAGCATATCATCATCAATGACTCAATAAATCTATTATTTAGCATTTATTGTAAATTATCATATTTTACTATTCATAAAAAATTCAAGTATTTCAGAAAAATCTCAAAAATTTACCCTAGCCGTTTTTCGACATGTAGAATCCAAAAATGAGATCCATTTTTCAAAAATAATTTTCTAAATATGATTATTTTAATATTTAATTAAAATCATAATTTATTATCAAAAACCAATTTTAAAACATTGATTTACTTATTCTAAAATATAGGTATATTGTACTTTCAACTTGAATATTATTTATATAATATCATAGGTAAGGTTACTATTAATTACGGTATATCACTATTCATAAGGGTATGTTACTATTCATAAGGGTAGGCTACTATTCACTAAAAGTTAAGTTTTTTTATCGGACTCCAAATAACTTACTGATTGCAACCGTGTATGTCATATTTTCAAAATTCCAAACATAGAAGTGACAAACTTATGTTTAAAGATCATTTATCACTTAGTAGTTCTTTATGTTGTGTTTTCATGTGATTTTATGACATATTTATAAGAGAGGAATTTCCATTTATAAAACATTGGGTCGTTACACCTCACACATTCCCCCCTCCCCCTGCCCGTGCACCCTCCCACCTTGCACCCCACCTGCACCCTCCCCCCTTGCACCCCATCTGCACCCTTCCCCCTGACCCTGCAGACCCCCTGCCCCTGTAGACCCCCCTGCACCCTCCCCCCTTTCTCTAGGGATATGATTTCTCTCACTTGGCCCAGCTTTAAGGTTCTCTATTATTCCTTTCCTCCATAAAATGGCATAATGATCAATTTGAGTAGTCATGTATAAAATTTTATGAAGCATTTAATATCTAACTAAGGATGATTCATGCAATATAGGTTCATGAAAGGTGGAGGAAATTTCATTCAAAAATGCCAAAAGATAACAAAATACGACCCATCAACTATTTCAAATAGAGAAAACATTCATTCAAAAATGTAGAAAGTATTACATGCTTAATAGGTGCAAAAACTTTTTTCATTAAGGCACTACATCATTACATTTTAAGGACACATCATCCATATTTCATTTTCATGATCAACAAAAGCATTCCCACATGATGCACCTACCACTGCAAACAGGTGTAGAAAATTACAATAAAAAATCCCAAAAGAAAAAAAAATACTACCCAATTGATCCATATGTCACTAAAAATATAAAAAACATTAGTTCAAAAATGTAGAATGTATAACATGCTAAAAATGACTAAGAATAATTTAAAAATCCAAATAGTAAAAAAATACCTGTGGATACTCATATGTTGTTAATTGTGACATGTTTTCTCAGTCTGTCTGCCAAAAAAACCTAGTTTTAACAATCTTGTCTTTTTTTGGAAAATGAAATAGGGGAAAAAGGAAAATTTGAAATACATAATTTTTAAGTAAAATAATTGAAATTATTAATTTTATATTGAGATAAAAACCTATTACTGCTTAAATATATGAAAACACATGCTTCATCAAGAATACCTAAGAAAATTAGAGTTAATAAAAACCCCAATAGCATAAATTGAACCAATATTTGCACTACCATCATCGCCAAGTCCACATGGGAGGCACATGACTCACACATATCCTCCCTTCTGGACACCCCCTTCCAAAAAAACACAGTTTTAACAAAAACCCCAATAGAATAAATTGAACAGTCCCCCTGGACATCCCCCCTATAACATATATTAAATAAATAATCTATAAAATGACTTAACATTATATGTATTGTTTCATAAGATAATATGTAACCATCAATAACATGTTAATAAAAAATCATAACAAATAATATGGTTTAGGGAATTCATAAATGTTTTAAATTATAAAAAATCATGAATAGTCACACATAAGTTCCAAGAATGAGGATTGATTATAGTAAAAAAGTGTATATATAAAATCTAAGAGATAATAATAATTAATTCCCAAAAGTGTTTGGATGGATTCACAATGAGTTGTGATGTTAATTATACAAATATTTATTGTAATTTAGAGACATTTTGAAAATATAAACCATATCATATACCATAGTGTGTAGAATGATTTCAATATACCATAGTGTGTTAAAGGACACCATTATATTGTTGATTTTTAATCATGGAGCATAACACCGCATCAGGGTTAAAATGGGAATAAAAAATGACCAACCCAAGTTTAGTTCTATGTATAATGATATGAATGTTTTTTTAAATGTGTAAAGAATAGGAAAATAAGACCTTAGTGTAGAAAACCAAAACAAAATCCTAAGTTTGAGGAACCTATTTACCATTCCCTTTTATTTTATTATGGTTATGATACCACGGATGTTTTTATTGTATCATGGGATGCACTCACTAATGAGTGGTTTCTTGATTTAGGATACTCTTTTCACATGTTTCCCTATATAGAATCATTATTTGAGTTAGTTGAGAGTGTGTAGGGGGATGTAGTATTAGGGTATAATATGAAGTATGAGGTTTAAGGATGAGTTTTTTTCAAATATAATTAGATGACCATTCTTTTCTAACGCTCCTAAATGTTAGCTTTTTCCCTGAACATTAATGAAATCTTATTTACCTGGTTGTTCGACAAAAAAAATATTATATTTTTGGGTATTAATTATTATGAAGTTAGATCAGCAAGGGCTCTAAGAATATAATCATAGGATCCCTAGTAAATTGAATTTATGTGTTAAATGGGAAGACCCATTCAAGGAAACAAGGAAGGGTGTATGTGAGTAATAATGATAACACCATATAATAGAATAATATATTGGGGTATGAAATCACATTGAATTAGTGGAATTTGGTAAATAGGGGATTTTAGAAACTATTACACCAAGAAATATCTTATTTTATGAAGAATAAATTTTCTTTAACTCCATGAGTGTTAGTTTTGGTAGGTATTAATTTAAGAATTCTCAATCATTATAGTATGTACTTTCTAATTTATAGGGAACTTCTAGAACCACATATCATGTTGAAGGTTCCTAATATGTTACCTTAATATATGAATAATTCATAAAAGTATGTATCAACATAATAAAATACAAATTGGATGTTTATTAAACCTTTAAATCATGTAAAACCCTTATCTAAAACAATACTAGAATGAGGATTAAAGTCATGAGAATAGATAATGGATTAGAGAACTCCTCTACTGAGTTTATCTAGTTCATCATATCCAAGGGTATAGAAAAAACTGTACATTTAGGGAAACACCCCAATAGAATGGAATTGATGGGCGCATGAATAGAAATATTCTTCAGTGAGTCTGAATCATTCTTGCAATATTCAAGTGGCCCAAAGCCTATTGAGTATAAGTTTTGACTATAGAAGTGTACCTGATTAACAGTTTATCAAATACTTATAATCAGTTCAAACCTCTGGACAATTTGTGGATTTTTAAACCACATTTATATGACCACATAAGATTATTTTGGTGTACTTAAGACACCCACATTAAAACGTAGATTTTTGAACAATGACCTATTATTTTTTTTAAATAATTATTTGGTGGACACCCCCTAGACACCCCCCACTCCTGGACACCCTCCCCCCTCCTAGACACCCCCTCCCTCCTGGACACCATCCTTACTCCTGGACACCCCCTCCCTCACCGTCGTCCTAGACACCTCCCTCCCCCCTCCTGGACACCCCCCCCCCCCCCACCCTCCTTCCTGGACACCCCACCCTCCCTCCTAGACACCCCACTAAACACCCCCCTCCCCCTGGAAACCCCCCCCCCCCCCACCCTCCCTCTTGGACACCCACCCTCCCTCCTGGACACCCCCCCTAACTGTATTTTTAAAATTTCAATCGAAGAAAAATTGATATTTTATTCCATGGGTATAGAATAGTTGAACTGCTTTCTAAGTGAAATAACATTGTTTCTACTATTGAAACTATAAAAATTATAAATGTGTTCAAATTCATTTCCTTCTTTCACTGGTATATAAGTAAGCACAATATAATTATTTTTTTATGAAAGTTTTATCAAACACACATAGAATTAGATATATTCCATTGGTGATCATTCAAACTTAAAAACAATGATTTTTTAAGGGTGTTTAAATAGACTTAAAAATAGTCTTTAAAATATACAAAATCATAAATAGTTATAAAACACACTTAGAAAAAAATACTGAAATATATTTTTACCTAGATTTTTTTATTACCTTAAACTCTAAATACCAGTTACAATTGAGAAACAATGATATTGTACCTTTTTTAATTGTACCATGCTATTATAAATTTTATATCAAATGTAATTGAAATCATAATAATGATATGGGAATATTAATTTATATATAATTATTTTATAATTATATATAGTTATACAAATTACATAGTAAAATTGTACTAAAAATACTGGAAAACTATAAAAGAAATACCAAATGACATAGAATATAGTGCAAAAGTGTAATGGATATACTGAAAAAGAAAACTGGAAATACATAATGATATGGATTTGGGCTACAATGTTTACTGTTAAGAGACTACTTAGAGGTACATATTGTGTTATCATAATAAAACATCATGTATGTAGTGACTGTTTGATTAATAAATTTCATAAGTAGAACCAAATCCCCAAAATGAAAACTCCCAATATTTATTATATCAACACTTATGAAGAAATCCTAACGTTAATTCATTAAACTGGATCAAACTGGGTCAAAATAGATGGATATATTCACTCAATCTTAGTATCTATTTAACATGAAATTAATTAATGTAGTGGAATCACATGGAATAGGATGATCACCGGGAGGTGGTGTCCATGTAGGAGGCCCGTGAGAGAAAGATGTGGGGAGGTCACCTAGGAGTAGCGTCGTTGAGGAGGTGATGTGTCCTATATTTGGTGGCAGTGTTGGGGAGGAGAGTTGGAGATGAAAACTTGCAGTGGGGTTGCCTCATTTGGTGGCAGAAATGGGTAGCATCATGAGGTGGATGAGGATGGAGCAGCATCGCGAAGGCCGTTCAGGAACCATCGGGGGATGAGGATCAGGGAGAGGAGAAAGGTAGTTAAACTTGAGAGTCCAATCAGACTCATTTAATCCCATTAAACTCGACTCTTAGATAGCTAAGAGTCTACTTAAACCCAATCCAACACCATCATAAGAAACTCCCTTACAATATGAAGGTACAACATAATGATTCAATCTCTCTGTGTTGAATTTGATTAAATAATTCTATCACTATGTTTGCAAAGAGTGCATGACTGTGTTGATGAATCATGTGTTTAAAAATAAATGATGGAATTTGAGTATTGAGTGTTTATAATTACATGTCATTTATATAATCCCCCTAAAACAACTTATCATAGAACATGGAATTCACTTTTCTACCATTTTTTCATCATCAGCACCAAATTTCTATGTAAGATTGGACCAATTTCCACTGATATTTTATAGCAATTAAATACATATAATTTACATCATTACAATGAAATTTTTAAAAAAAAAGTCAAATTAGTATTAAGAACAACAATTCACATGACCTATAATTCATATTAAAATCATAATAGTGAAAAATATTCAGTCAATATATCATATTAAATAAAATCTAAACCACCAAAAAAATTAAACAAAAATTGAGAAATTATATTACACAAAAACATACCTCGTTGTTTGTTGAAGGAGAGGTTGATGCAGGGGAAGGAGAGGCGAAAAATAAGAAATCTCAAGCAATCACCCTCCCTCTCCCATGTGCTATGCAAGGTAGAGGGTTGTTGTAAACTCCCCTATCTGATGAGGTCGAGAGCGAGAGTCAAGTAGAGCTAAATACAACTATGTATGTTGTGGTTGGTTTGTATGGTGTGTGTGAGGCACCATCGATCGAAGGAGAAGAACACTCAGTTCTTCCCCTCCATCCATAATTGGTATTTTATTTCATTAGGACATGCGGAAACATAGTTCTGGATGGAGCTCAGTTCTCTCTTCAATAAGAGTAGGTAACATAGATTCAATCGAGGAATCACTGGTAACATTCAACAAATGTGACGATGCTAGGTCTTAGATGGATCATCAACAAGTGGTGGTGGAAGCTTCCTATTAATCTGGTAAGATGTCTCTAGCAGGGTTTAATGGTTGTCCATATCACTTCCAGTCGAAGGAGCATAACACAACAATAGAGCATTATCGATCGATGAAGAAGAACACCAAAGGTGTTGGATGTAGTGTGGAGCGGAGGAAATTAGAACCCTGGGTAGGTGCAGGTGCGATGTGAGGACTGTTTCCTTAAAAATAAATTCCAAATTTAAGATTAAAAAAATCACTCATTAGATTCAGAGAGTCTAACGAGCTTATTCCAAGTTTGGTTTTTGGGGGAAAATTTTTCTCAAAACTGAATCTACAAGCGAGTTGAAACAAAGAAGGTGACTAAACCTATAAAATAGTCTGATTCTATGGGTTAACACACAATTTTAACTACCTTGGAGATAATATATTGAAAAGGTTTTCGGGTATGAAGTTTTTCCGCCTATAGTGGAGGTCTCCACCGAGAGTAGAGGTCGCCACTAAGAGAGGATAAGTCACGAGGGTGGAGGAGGGTGGCTGAGAGGAGAAGTTTTTGCCGAGAAGAGAGGGTCGCTGAGAGAGAATAGGTCATAGATAAGGTGGTTCATGAGGGTTCGGGGATATGAGAGTGTCTCAGAGGGTTTAGCAACCATATAGCCATGGGTTTTAATTAAAATTGTGGCTATAAAATGACCTATAGCCACAGATCTCAAAATTGTGTCTATAGATCTGTGGTTATAGGTCATTTTTCTAGTAGTGTAGTGTCAGAACAATAGATTAGTACCACTAAAAATATATCATTAGTTATCCAATGTTCAAAACATGATAAATTAATTTTTAAAGTCTATCATTTGGAAGATAAAGAAGATCAATGGTGTAATCTCATCAAGAATACGAGGCAACGAGATGAAATTAACTCTATAGAATGGGATGAGTTCAAGAACTTTTTTTTCAATAAGTAATTTCCTATTATTCTTCAAATTAATATGGATAATTGGTTATTTAAGCTTAATCAAAAGAATTATGACTTCATTGGTACCTATAAAAAATTACAATACTTACAATGTATGCTTATGGAATTATCATTCAACTTGAGAGTAAGGTTGATCAATTCTTTAGTAGCTTAAAACCATGTCACCAAAGGGTATTTTCCATAAGCGACTTCAATAGATATGAGTAAATTATTTAATGTGACCTCAAGTTTTATATGGATATTATAGTCACCCATCAATCTTATGGGTTTTATAATAAGAGAAAAATGGAATTTAAGGGAAAATATATAAACCATAGTGAAAAAAGATAGGATTTACTTTATACTCAAATGGTGGAAAGAAACATAGAGGAAACTATATTAAGTGTACTAGTAAATGTTTTAAGTGTGGTAAATAAGTATGTGGGTAAATTTACTTTTGAATTTATGGGAAAAATATAGCTAATTATGAAAATAGAGAAAAGGATACACAGAATGTGCCTCCCACACTTCAATGTTACAAGTGCAAGGAAAATGGGCATTATGTTAACCAATGCCCTTATCCAAGGGTTATTGATGATGATTGATGTTAATAAACTCTTAAGTCTAAAGACAAAGGAACATCACATGTGATCACTATTAGCGATGTGGATTAAGAAAATGAAGTGGTGAAAGGTACACTTACCATCCACTCTAAAACAGCTAATTTTTTATTTGATTTTGTATCCACCCACTCATTTATTTATAAATAATTTTCTAAGGGTGTCATAATATTACCTAAATAATTTGATATTGAGTTATCTGTGAAAACTACTAATAGATAAAAGGTTGCATCATAAGTTTATAACTCTTCTCTGGTTGAAGTTTGTGGGAAATTGATTCCTACAAATCTTGTGATCCTTTCGTTGAATTTGATGTGATTCTTGGCATGGATTGGATTTATCTATATTGAGCTCATATCAATTATCAAGGAAGGGAAATCACATTTCATATTATGAATAAATCTATGATCATATATCGATGAAATTATGAATATGAACTTTCAGTGGAAATTACTTCTATATTTTGGGCCTTAATTCCTATAAAGGTAGGTTATCTATCTTATATGGTTGGGGAGAAACTCACCATTAAGGATACACCTATTATATGGGAGTTTGTTGATGTTTTCCTAAAATAATTTCTAGTTCTTCCACAGAATCATGAATTTATGTTTTTAATATAACTCATAATGGTTTTTATGACTATTTCAAAGAATCCTTATAGAATGGTCACAGTTGAGCTACAGGAATTGAATAAGAAACTCTAAGAGAATCTTGAAAAGGGATTAATAAGCCGTAGTGCATCACATTGAGGTGCGCCTATTCTATTTATTAAGAAGAAATATGTATCAATGAGACTCTACATTTATTATCAAGAACTTAATAAGATCACTATCAAGAAAAAATATCCTCTCCCTGTATTGATGACTTATTTGAGCAACTATACGGAGCTCAATACTTTTCTAAGATTGATATTCATTTTAGATATCATCAATTAAGGTTAAATAAGGAGGATATATACAAGATGGCGTTCCATAAAAGGTATAGACACTATGAATTTATAGTGATGTATTTTGGTCTTGCTAATTCCCCTACTATATTCATTGATTTAATTAATAGTCTTTAGAGACTATCTTGATTATTTTGTGTTAGTATCTATAAATTATATTCTTGTATATTTGAAGATAAATGAATAACATGAAGATCACTTGAGGATTGTACTAAATACCCTGATAAAGGATAACCATTATGAAAAATTTACCAAGTGTGATTTTTGGCTTCAGAATGTTTCATTTTTGGGTCACATAATCTCAATAAAGGAGATATATGTGGATCCAGAAAAGATGAAAATTATTGAATATTGTCCTCGAACAACAATGGTAACTAATATCCAATGTTTTCTTACTTTGGATAGATATTATCAAATTTTGTGAAATATTCCTCATGATTATCTAATCCACTTACCAAGTTGACTCAGAAATGAGTTAAGTTAATATAGACAATAGAATGTGAATAGAATTTCAAGGAGTTGAAAAGAAGGTTAGTCATTCCACCTACACTTACACTATCCTATAGTGGAGAAAGGTTTTTGATCTATAGTGATGCATCAAAGAAGGTTTTGGGAGTGTTATCATGAAAAATGCTATGTTTATAGCTTATATCTCATGATAATTGAAAAGTAAGGAGAAAAAATTACCCAACTCATGATTTGGATTTATCTGCGGTAATCTTTTCATTAAAGATATGGATGCGTTATCTTTATGGAGAAAGTTGTTGTAAAACCCGAGATTTTTATGAGAAATGTTTTGTTTTTATGTTATATACATCATCAAAGGAATATTTCACTACACACAACACTATCTTGTCTTGCTTTACATGCAATCGTGACCTTCCTCGATAGCTTGCGTCGTACACAATACTGAGTTTCACTATACAACGATATGCTATTAAAATATTATTAGAACTAGCCGTTATGAATATTAATACCCACTTTTTGAAATTTTATTTTTCAAAATGGACTTCATTTTTGGATTTGGAATATCAAAATTAGCCTAGGGTGAAATTTTGGTATTTTTCTGAAAACTTTCAATTTTTGATGAATAGTGAAAACACTGGGTTACTATTTAAAAACCGACTTTTTATTTAAATAATTATTTATTTTATTTAAATTTATTTTAGGTCAAAATTGATACATAATACCTATATAAGTTCAATGTAATTAATTGGATTCATTTTATAATAATTTTATATATATAAAAATTTTATTGAACTTTTCACCATCTTTTACCCACCTCCTAGGAGAATTTGCAAATTCACATAAAACTTAATTTTACCACTTCTGTGAGTGGGATTTCTAAAATCCGAGAGACATGGTTAATATCAAGGACTAAAATGTGGTTCAATGAGATGAAAATAATTTTTGGTGAATAGTAACTTTTTACTTTTTTTTACCACAGTTAAAAGTAAATAGGGTAATTAAGGGTAAAACTGATATTATTATTACCCTAAAACGTGTCTTAATTCTATTGGATAAGCGTAATTCGACCCATAACAACCGTAGGAATAAAATATGACCATTTAGGCCCACTTGGATTAGATTAGGACATTTAATATTATTTTATTTAAAGAATAGTTAAAATAGTTAAAATCAAAGTTTAATAAATAAAACATTTTTAATATAGGGTTATATATAAGATAATTTCGACTATAAATATTCATTAGAAAGATAAAAATATTTCTTCCATAATGGTATTTTATTTATAATTTTTAGACATTAAATAATTTAATTTATTTATGACACAATGATGATGCAGTAATTATCTTATTAATGAAATATTGACATAATTGATGTTATAAATACCAAAATAAATGTAATTTGAGACTTTTTATGATTTAAAATAATTTTATATTTTAATATGAAATTTTAGTATTGATTTAATTAACTTTTTTTGAACTAATATTTATGTTATGATTTTCAAAAAAATCAATTAACAAATAGTTTCAAAATTGACATAAAATATTTTTTAAAAAAAATATTATATTATTAATTGTTATTTTATTCCTAAAAATCTAAGGTTCGGAAAAATGACTTAGATAAGGTTATATATTTTAATAATTAACAACTTGGGGTTCGTTTGTCTTGTTATAGTAAGTTTATTAACCTTATAGTGTAAGAAAACAAGAAGACACGGTAAAAGTGAAATTATTTAACTTAAAGTTAAATCTAAATTATAAGGTTAAAATAGTAACCTAATTTTGACTAAAATATATTTGTTGAGAGGATTTATACCCATACCCTCCTTAGCTTCTAAATAAATCAATTTGGAGCTATTAAAAACCGAATATGACTTTATAATAAAATAATATTTTCAGTTTTTCCAAAGGTGCCCCTCTCGTCCCTTACAAAAGGGAACCTCCTTCCTATCTTCCTCACACCACTTTGAGCCTTCAAGATCGGCCAACCCCTATAAATTTCTCTTCTCCAATTCCCTAGAAACATCCTAGAGGTCATGGTTTTCTTAAAAGACCATCTTTAGTACCCTAAGAGGAGGTTAAGAAGAGGCGCTTCAAAGAAGAGGTAATGTCTGTTACCGATTCTTTCAACTTTATTTCTTCTTCTACTTCTTCTTATTTATTTGTTTCATTATTAAGTAATGACATAAGTATCACTAATATACTGATATGTTATTATAAATATGAAACAACCCTATTTCACCATCTATCCATCCTATGGAAAACGAAATCACCACGTGTGCGTGCGTACGGAATACCGTCTCCACGCTGTGGTGTAATCTATTTTCCACCACCACATTACTTGGATGGATATAATGGTGTAAATAATAACTATATATGATTATTTTAAAGTGATATTGATTCTTAAATTGTATACATACACTTAAATACAATTCCACAATCATGGGAACGATATCATCTCTCCTACGTACGTACGGAATATCGTCTCCACGATGTGATGCGACTCGTTCTACATGATCTTCATTGCATAATGATTATATAATTGAATTGAATGAATAAATATGATATATATTACACTAATAACATTCTGTAAATGAGGTATCTATAACCTAAAAATAAGAATAAGAATTTATTCGATAAAACACACATAAGAACAAAAAGTAATAAACACCTGAATAACAAGTAGCAATGAAATATTACTAATAAGAAGCTAAGAATATGACCATATATGATATCATAACAATAAGTATGATTATGGAATAATTCAATGACATTATTTAAATCATTATATAGGAGGTTCAGACACTTACGAAGTAAATCGAACCTAAGGTAAGGTAAAATATCACAATCTCATTTTTTATCTGAGATTGTTTATACTTCCGAATTTACTAGGGAATATTTATCATCCACATCCATGTTTCCTCAATATGTAATATTATTTCCATCAACCTACAATTTTTTAAATCCAATTTTACCCATTGGTGAGTTTTTAGTAAAAGATATGAAAGTAATCTTTTTTCGTTTTTAGTACGAGGTACTTTTTGACTTTTCTGGCCAAAGTATGAGAAGAATGTCTTTTTTTAACTTATACGGCATGAATGGATTTTTAGAACATTATTTCCATGAATCTTCCTTTACAAGTTTTCAAGTTTATTTTTAATCAACTTATTTTAGTTTAAAATTATATGACATGTTAATAAAGGAAAATGTTTTTGAAGTAGAAAGGATATTTTCCTCAAGAATGGAGTTCAAGTGTTTTATGAAAATTATTTTCCATCTAAGATAATATAGGGTTCTATTTCTATCCCTATTTTTACATTATTTTGATTATGTTATGATGGAATTATTTTTATGATGTCCTTTTATCTTATATGGATTATGTTATGATGGCATGATGATTAAGAATCCCATTTTTATTACATGGGTTATGCTATGATGTATGATTTATGATTTTGTGGAACACATAAGAATGGTTTCATTATAATATTGGTGGGACCTATATATCCCTCCAATGCATTGGGTAAAGATTTATATCTCATGAGATAGAAATGGATGGAACAACAGGTTAATCTGGTTCACTGAAACAGGACTGAAATGAGGAGTGAACTCGGTTCAGAAGTGGACTTTGTCCGCTAAGATAGTCTTGGACATGAGTCTTGACTACTAAGAAATGATTCTCTATGATTATGTGTGTATGCCAAAAAGTTTCATGTTTAAGTTATGATTATTTATTTATCCCATGTTATGAAATTATGATCTCTTTTGCTGGTTAAGATTTCCAAAATGTTATGATATTGTGAATGTGATTGATATTTATTTAATTTAAACTTACTGAGCATTCGAGCTCACCCTTTTTTATGTTTTCTTTCCCCAGGTCAGGAAGAAGGTTATTAAGTAGTATATGCCAAAAGGGACTCTATATATGATGAAATAAATGGGAGAAAATGTAGATGCTTTATGAACCAGTTGTTTATGTTTCCCAGTTTCTAAAGACACTATACCTATATGGTCCTTTAATGGTTTTTTTATATTTTGTAATAAGTATGATTTAATTATGAAGTAATAACAATGTATGTAAAGTATGGGTCATTATAGTTGGTATCAGAGGAAAAGGATGTAGGAATGTATATGATCCTTGGGAACTCTCACATGTGAGCGTTGGACGAAGCATGGATCTCCACCCAAGGGATTCATGAGGAAATGGCTGCCACTGGGGATGGTGGTGTGTCCCACCAAGGTGGTGTAACCGCCCATGGAGTGCCCTGATAGGTATCAATTATAGTCCACTGGAAGTAATTCCAGACCGTTATAGTTGGTATCATAGGAAAGGTATAGTCAACCTTTGGAAACTAGGATGTGAAAGCCTTAGTAAGAACCCTAAGGATAAGTCTAAGAATAGAAAACAATCTTAGTGTTTTAGAAATGGCCATGAGTAACCTATGATAAGACATTAAGTGTGAAATTTTATTCTTGATTATGTGGTTTTCCTATTATAATTAGTGTTTCCCACACTATTCTTCTTGGTTTTAGTCAATGGATGGAACCCGAAGGAACCGTGTTAACATGGAATGCGACGGGCAATGCAATGATTGTCCCCCTCAGCAACAAAACGTTATGGGAGCTGCAATGCAAAATCTTGTAGCCATTCTCACACAACTTTCTCAAGATATGAATCATGCAGGACTTCCAAATGAACAAAGGAGCAACATTCTATTTAATCCTTCATGAGTCAGTGTCCACCCTCATTTAGCGGGTCTACTGATCCATTAGTGGATGAACAATGGATCAGTACCACTGAAAAGATATTTTCAGTTCTTCAATGTTCTGAACATGACAAAGTCATCTTAGCAGTGTATCATTTAGAAGGTGATGCTGATCAATGGTGGAATATTATCAAGAATATGAGGCCAAGAGATGAAATTGAGTCCATGGAATGGGACGAGTTCAAGAACTTATTTTTCAATAAGTACATCCCTCATATTCTTCGAACAAAGATGGAGAAGGAGTTTCTTGAACTGAAGCAAAAGGATGATGAATCTGTTGGTACCTACGAAGCAAATTTTACAATACTTTCAAGGTACGCTTCTGGGATTATTATCCAACCTGATAGTAAGATCAGTCAATTATTTAGTGGCTTAAAACCAAGTATTCAAAGGGCATTATCCATAAGGGACTTCAATAGCTACGAGGAAATCGTTCGATGTGATCTCAAATTTGAGATGGAGATTGGAGTAACCCATCAGTCATATGGGTTTGATAATAAGAGGAAAATGGAATTCAAAGGAAAATCTAAAGAGCACACTGAAAAAAAGATGAGTTTTCCCTTATGCTCAAAGTGTGGAAATAAACATGGAGGGAGTTGTCTTAAAGGGACAAGTAAATGTTTCAAATGTGGAAAGTAAAGTCATCGTGCATTTGAATGTCGCAATGATGGGAAGAATATGTCTAGTGATGCGAACAAAGAAAAGGCTACACAGAGTTCACCTCCTACACTTCAATGTTACAAGTGCAAGGAAATGGGGAATTATGCCAATCAATGCCCTAATCCAAGGGTTGTTGATTATGATCTATGTCAACAAACTCTTAAGGCTAAAGACAAAATAAAGTCACATGCAATTTCTATCAGCGATGTTGAGTATGACAACAAAGTGGTGAAAGGTATACTTACTATCCACTCTAAAGTAGAAAATGTTTTATTTGATTCTGTATCCACCCACTCTTTTATTTCTAAAGAATTTTCTAAGGGTATCGCCATATTACCTCAACAATTATATGTTGAGTTAGCTGTGACAACCCCTAATGGAACAACATTTGCATAAAAAAGTTTATAATTATTCTCCGATTGAATTTTGTGGGAAAGTGCTTCCTGCAAATCTTGTGATCCTTACTATAGTGGAATTTTATGTGATTCTTGGCATGGATTGGATTTATTTATATGGATCTCATATCAATTCCCAAAGAAGGGAAGTCACATTTCATATTCCAGATCAATCTACGATCTTCTATCGATGCAAGGATGAACATAACCTTCCAGTGGAAATTTCTTCCATCTTATGGGTCTTGATTCCACTAAATGAAGGTTATTTATCTCAAATGATTGGAGAGAAACTCACGATTAAGAATACACCCATTGTACGAGAGTTTGATGATGTATTTCTGGATGAATTGTCGGGTCTTCCACCAAATCGTGAAGTTGAGTTTTCAATAGAACTCGTACCGAGTGCTTTACCTATTTCAAATACACCTTATATAATAGCCCCAATTGAGTTGCAGGAATTAAAGAAGAAACTCCAAGAGAATCTTGATAAGGGATTCATACGCCCTAGTGCGTCACCTTGGGGATCACCTGTTCTATTTGTTAAGTAAAAAGATAGATCAATGAGACTCTGCATTGATTATTGAGAACTTAACAAGATCACTATCAAGAAAAAATATCCTCTCCCACGCATTGATGACTTATTTGACCAACTACGCAGAGCTCAATACTTTTCCAAGATTGATCTTCATTCAGGGTATCATCAATTAAGGTTCAAAAGGGAGGATATACCAAATATGGCTTTCCGCACAAGGTATGGACACTATGAATTTATTGTGATGCCATTTGGTCTTACTAATGCCCCTTCTATCTTCATGGATCTAATGAATAGAGTCTTTAGAGACTATCTTGATCAGTTTGTGGTAGTCTTTATAGATGATATTCTTGTCTATTCAAAGAGAAAGGAAGAACATGAAGATCACTTGAGAATTGTATTGAAGACCCTGAGAAAGGAGAAGCTTTATGCCAAATTTACCAAGTGTGAATTTTGGCTTCAAAAAGTTGCATTTTTGGGTCACATAATCTCAAAAGAGGGGATATATATGGATCCAGCAAAAACAGAGGTTATTGAAAGATGGTCGAGACCAACAAAAGTAACTGAGATACGAAGTTTTCTTGGTTTGGATGGATATTATCGACGTTTTTTGAAAGATTTTTCACGATTATCTAATCCAATCACCAGGTTGACTCGAAAAGGAGTTAAGTTCATGTGGACGGAGGAATGTGAAGAGAATTTCAAGGAGTTGAAAAGAAGGTTATCCAGTGCACCTATACTCACACTTCCTTGTAGTGGAGAAAGTTTTGTGATCTACAGTGATGCATCCAAGAAGGGGATGGGGTGTGTTCTTATGAAAAATGATATGGTGATGACTTATGCCTCACAACAGTTGAAAATCCATGAGAAAAATTACCCAACTCATGATTTGGATTTAGCTACGGTAATCTTTGAATTAAATATTTGGAGGAATTATCTTTATGGTGAAAGGTGTGATATTTATACTGATCATAAAAGTTTAAAGTATATTTTCACACAAAAGGAGATGAATATGTGCCAAAGAAGATGGTTGGAGCTGATTAAGGATTATGACTGCTCAATTCATTACCACCCTCGGAAATCAAACAAGGTGGCAGATGCATTAAGTCGACAAGACCATGATAGCTTATCCATGATGAGGATCACAAAAGATCCAATATTTATGGATTTACAAAGGATGGATCTTGGAATTATAATGGAAGGGGGAAAATATTATCTTTCTCAAATTAATGCTCAACCATCTATACATGTGAAGATTAAAGAGGCATAGAAAGAAGATGTAGAGTTACAAAATAAGGTGAGAAATGTTCCTAAATTCAACCTTGATTATGATGGGATAATAAAGTTCAAGAATCGGGTTTTTGTTCCTCCCATCCCAGAATTAAAGAAGGATTTGCTGGATGAGGCTCATAGTTATTCATTCTCTATTCATTCTAGAAGCACGAAGATGTATAGAGACCTGAAAGAGTACTTCTGGTGGGATGACATGAAAAGAGATGTTGCTGAATATGTCTCTCGATGCTTGGTTTGTCAGCAAGTTAAAGCTGAGAGACAGAAGTCTAAGGAGATGTTACAACCATTACCCATACCTGAATGGAAATGGGAAAACATCACTATGGACTTTGTCACTAGACTTCCTAAAACATCCAAAGGCAATAATGTTATCTAGGTCATAGTTGATCATCTTACAAAGTCTACACACTTCATTGCTATTAGAGAGGATTTATCTCTCGATCAGCTTGCCAGGATATATGTAAAGGAAGTTGTAATACTGCATGGAGTACCACTTTCTATTATATCTGATCGGGATCCGAGGTTTACCTCAAAGTTCTGGAGAAGTCTTCAGCATACTCTGGATACAGAGTTGAGTTTCAGCACTACTTATCATCCTCAGACAGACGGTCAATTTGAGAGAACAATTCAAACTCTAGAAGATATGTTAAGAGTTTGCTATATGGATTTCAAAGGTGGTTGGGATCAACACCTACCTTTGGTGGAATTTTATTATAATACTAGCTTTCAATCCAGTATTCAGATGGCTCCTTATGAATCTCTCTATGAAAAGAAATTCCAAACTCCAACTTGCTGGTATGAAGTTAGGGAAAGAAAGCTATTAGGACCTGATCTTGTTGATGAGATGGCAGAAAAGGTCAGATCTATTCAACAACACATAAGAGTAGCTTAAAGTCGACAAAAAATTTATGCTGACAACCAAAGAAAAGAAATAGGTTTTGAAGTGGGTGATAAAGTGTTCTTACGAATATCTCCTTGGAAGAGAGTAATGAGATTTGGAAAGAAGGGAAAACTGAGCCCTAGGTATATCGGTCCTTTCGAAATACTGGATCGTGTTGGGAAGGTAGCTTACCGATTGGCGCTTCCATCGAATCTCTCTCAAGTTCATGATGTGTTTCATGTATCTCTGCTGAGAAAGTACATACCTGATCCTTCACATGTACTCAGCTCAGAAGTTGTACCGCTAGAGCAAGATCTTTCTTATGAAGAACAGCCAAAAGAGATTCTAGATCATAGAAAAAAGTGCTACGGAACAAGACCACTCGCTTGGTGAAAGTTTTATGGAGGATCCACCAATTAGAAGAAGCTACATGGGAGCTTGAGGATATGATGAGGGAGAGGTATCCTCATCTGTTTGTTACAAAGTGATGAATTTCGAGGGCGAAATTCATTTTAAGGGAGGTAGAATGTAACACCCAAGATTTTTATGATAAATGTTTTGTTTCTATGTTATATACATCATCAAAGGAATATTTAACTATACACAACACTAGCTTGGCTTTCTTTACACGCAATCACGACCTTCCTCGATAGCTTGCGTCGTACGCAATACCGAGTTTCACTATACAACGATATGCTATTAAAATATTATTAAAACTAGCCGTTATGAATAGTAATACCCACTTTTTTAAATTTTATTTTTCAAAATGGACTTCATTTTTGGATTTGGAATATCGAAATTAGCCTAGGGTGAAATTTTGGTATTTTTCTGAAAACTTTGAATTTTTGATGAATAGTGAAAACACTGCGTTACTATTTAAAAACCGAATTTTTATTTAAATAATTATTTATTTTATTTAAATTTATTTTAGGTCAAAATTGATACATAATACCTATATAAGTTCAATTTAATTCATTGGAGTCATTTTATAATAATTTTAGATATATAAAAATTTTATTGAACTTTTCACCGTCTTTTACCCACCTCCTAGGAGAATTTGCAAATTTACATAAAACTTAATTTTACCACTTCAGTGAGTGGAATTTCGAAAATCCGAGAGACACGGTTAATATCAAGGACTAAAATGTGGTTCAATGAGACGAAAATAATTTTTGGTGAATAGTATCTTTTTACTTTTTTTTACCACGGTTAAAATTAAATAGGGTAATTAAGAGTAAAAATGATATTATTATTACCCTAACACATGTATTGATTCTATTGGATAAGTGTAATTAGACCAAAAACAACCGTAGGAATAAAATATGACCATTTAGGCCCACTTGGATTAGATTAGGACATTTAATATTATTTTATTTAAAGAATAGATAAAATAGTTAAAATCAAAGTTTAATAACTAAAACATTTTTAATTTAGGGTTATACATAAGATAATTTCTACTATAAATATTAATTAGAAAGATAAAAATATTTCCTACATAATGGTATTTTATTTATAATTTTTAGACATTAAATAATTTAATTTATTTATGACACAATGATGATGCAGGAATTATCTTATTAATGAAATATTGACATAATTGATGTTATAAATACCCAAATAAATGTAATTTGAGACTTTTTATGAATTAAAATAATTTTATAGGTTAATATGACATGTTAGTATTTATTTAATTAACTTTTTTGAACTAATCATTCTGTTATGATTTTCAAAAAAAATCAATTACCAAATAGTGTCAAAATTGACATAAAATAGTTTTTAAAACAAATATTATATTATTAATTGTTATTTTATTCTTAAAAATATAAGGTTCGGCCAAATGAATTAGATAAGGTTATATATTTTAATACTTAATAACTTGGGTTTAGTTTGTCTTGTTATAGTAATTTTATTAACCTTATATTGTAAGAAAACAAGAAGACACAGTAAAAGTGAAATTGTATAACTTAAAGTTAAATCTAAATGATAAGGTTAAAATAGTAACCTAAACTTGTCTAAAATATATTGGTTGAGAGTATTTCAACCCATACCCTCCTTATCTTCTAAATAAATCAATTTGGATCTATTAAAAACTGAATATTACTTTATAATAAAATAATATTTTTAGTTTTTCCAAAGGTACCCCTCTCCTCCCTTATAAAAGGGCACCTCCTCCCTCTCTTCCTCACACCACTTTGAGCCTTCAAGCTCGGCCAACACCTTCCAATTTCTCTTCTCCACTTCCCTAGAAACATCCTATATGTCCTGGTATTCTTGAAAGACCATATTTAGTACCCTAAGAGGAGGTTAAGAAGAGGCACTTCAAAGAAGAGGTAATGTCTGTTACCGATTCTTTCAACTTTATTTCTTCTTCTACTTATTCTTCTTTAGTTGTTTAATTATGAAGTAATGAAATAAGTATCACTAATATAATGATATGTTATTATAATTATGAAACAACCCTATTTCATCATCTATCCATCCTACGGAAAACGAAATCACCGCGCGTGCGTACGTATGGAATATCGTCACCACGCCATGGTGTAATCTATTTTCCACCACCACCTTACTTGGATGGGTATAATGGTGTAAAGAATAACTATATATGATTATTTTAAAGTGATATTTATTATTAAATAGTATACATACACTTCAATATTATTCCACGATCATGGGAATGATATCATCGCTCGTGCGTACGTACGGAATACCGTCTCCACGATGTGATCTGACTCGTTCTACATGATCTTCATTGCATAATGATTATATAAATGAATTGAATGAATAAATATGATATATATTACACTAATACCATTCCTGAAATGAGTTATCTATAACCTAAAAAGAAGAATAAGAATTTATTTGACAAAACACGCATAAGAACAAAAAGTAATAAACACTCGAATAACAAGTAGCAATGAAATATTACTAATAAAATGCTAATAATATGACCATATATGATATCATAACAATAATTATGATTCTGGAATAAGTCAATGACATTATTTAAATAATTATACAGGAGGTTCGGACACTTACGAAGCAAATCGTACCTAAGGTAAGGGAAAATCTCACAATCTCATTTTTTATCCGAGATTGTTTATACTTCCGAATTTATTGGGGAATATTTATCATCCACATCCATGTTTCCTCAATATTTAATATTATTTCCATCAACCTACAATTTTTTAAATCCAATTTTACCCATTGGTGAGTTTTTAGTAAAAATATGAAAGGAATCTTTTGTCGTTTTTAGTACGAGGTACTTTTTGACTTTTCTGACCAAAGTACGAGAAGAATGTTTTTTTAACTTATACAGCATGAATGGATTTTTAGAACATTATTTCCATGAAGATTCCTTTACAAGTTTTCAGTTTTATTTTTAATCAACTTTTTTTAGTTTAAAATTATATGATATTTTAATAAAGGAAAATGTTTTTGAAGTAGAAAGGATATTTTCCTCAAGAATGGAGTTCAAGTGTTTTATCAAAATTATTTTCCATATAAGATAATATAGGGTTCTGTTTCTATCCCTATTTTTACATTGTTTTGATTATGTTATGATGGAATTATTTTTATGATGTCCTTTTATCTTATATGGATTATGTTATGATGGCATGATGATTAAGAATCCCATTTTTATTACATGGGTTATGCTATGATGTATGATTTATGATTTTGTGGCACACATAAGAATGGTTTCAATATGAGATGGGTGGGACCTATATCTCCCTCCAATGCATTGGGTAAAGATTTATATCTCATGAGATATACATGGATGGAACAGAAGGTTAATCTGGTTCAGTGAAACAGGACTGAAACGAGGAGTGAACTCGGTTCAGAAATGGACTTTGTCCGCTAAGATAGTCTTGGCAATGAGTCTTGACTACTAAGAAATGATTCTCTATGATTATTTGTGTATGCCAAAAAGTTTCATGTTTAAGTTATGATTATTGATTTATCCCATGTTATGAAATTATGATATCTTTTACAGGTTAATATTTCTAAAATTTTATGATATTATGAATGTGATTGATATTTCTTTTGTTTACCCTTACTGAGCATTCGAGCTCACCCTTTTTTATGTTTTCTTTCCCCAGGTCAGGAAGAAGGTTATTAAGTAGGATATGCCAAAAGGGACTCTAGATATGATGAAATAAATGGGGGACAATGTAGATTCTTTATGAACCAGTTCTTTATGTTTCCCAGTTTCTAAAGACACTATACCTATACTGTCCTTTAATGGTTTTGTTATATGTTGTAATAAGTATGATTCAATTCTGAAGTAATAACAATGTATGTAAAGTATGGGTCGTTATAGGTGTGATATTTATACTGATCATAAAAGTTTAAAGTATATTTTCACTCAAAGGGAGTTGAATATGAACCAAATAAGATGGTTGGAGTTGATTAAAGATTAGAAATTCTCTATACCTTACCACCCTATGAAAGCGAACAAGGTGGTGTATGATTTAATTAGAAAGGACCATGCTAGCCTATCTATGATGAGGATTAAAAAGGATCAAATATTTATGGATTTACAAAGGCTGGATCTAGAAAGTTTAATGGAAGGGGAGAAATCCTATCTTTTTCAAAATTAATGTCCAACCATCCATACAAGTAAAGATTAAGGAGGAGTAGAAGGAAGATGTAGAGATACAAAAGAATGTGAGAAATGTTTCTAAGTTCAACTTTGATTATGATGGAATAATAAGGTATGGGAACCATTTTTTTTATTCCTTCCATACCAGAATTTAAGAAGGAACTATTGGATGAGGCTCACAGTTCATCATTATATATTCATCCTAGAGGCACAAAGATGTATAGGGACCTAATAGAGTACTTTTGATGGGATGGAATGAAGAGAGATATCATAGAGTATGTTTCTTAGTGGTTGGTTTTTTGGCAAGTTAAGTTTGAGAGATAGATGTCTAAGGGGGTGTTATAACCATTACCCATACCAGAATGGAAATGGGAAAACATCATTATGGACTTTGTCATTGGACTTCCCAAAACATATAAAGGTCATAATGTTATATAGGTTATAGTTGATCTCCTTATAAAGTGAGAACACTTCATTGCTATCATATAAGACTTATGTATTGATCATCTTAAAATAATATGTATTAATTAAGTGGTAAGATTTCATAGAGTACCACTTTCCATTATATCTTATCGGGATCCTAGGTTTACCTCAAAGTCCAGAGAAGTCTTCAGCAGGCTCTGGATACATAGTTATATTTCAAAACTGCTTATCATCCTTAGACATATGGTAAATCTGATAGGATAATTCAAACTCTAGAAGACACATTTAGATATTTATATATGGATTTTAAAGGTTTTTATGATCAATACCTACCTTTCATATAATTTTCTTACAATAATAGTTTTAACTCTAGTATTTATATGGATCCTTATCAAGCCCTTTATGGTAAGAAGTTTAGAATTCCAACATTCTATAATGAATTTGGGGAAATAAATCTATTGGGACCTAATTTAGTGGAGGAGATGGTAGATAAGGTTATATATATTCAACATCACATAATAGAAGATCAAAGCCGATAAAAAAGTTATGCTGATAATCGATGAAAAGACCTAGAGTTTGAAGTGGGTGACAAGGTATTTCTATGAATATATCCCTGGAAGAGAGTGATGATATTGGGAAAGAAGTGAAATTTAATACCTAGGTATATCGGTTCTTTTGAAATTATGGATCGTTTTGGGAAGGTAGCTTATCGATTAGATATTCCACCGAATCTCTCTCAAGTTCATGTTATGTTCTATGTATCTCTCATGAGAAAGTCTATACCTGATCCTTCACATGTACTAAACTCAGAATTATTAATTCCAAAGAAAGTTCTTTCTTATTAAGGACAACTGATAGAGATTATGAATTATAGAGACAGAGTTATATGAAACATGACCACTTGTTTGGTTAAAGTTTTATGGCAGAACCACCAATTTGATGAAGATATGTAGGAACCTGAGGATGTGATGAGGAAAACTTATCTTTATCTATTTGTATCCAATTGATTAATTTATAGGGATTAATTCATTTTAAGGTGGTTATAATGTAATTCCCAAATATTTTAATAAATATTTCTCTTTAAATAATTTTAATTCTTTAATAGCTTGCATTGCACGCAATTGTGAGTTTAAATGAACTGGGAGACACTATTAGTATAAAATGACTATTATAACATAGCCATTAAATTATTAGGAATAAATTTAATAACTAATTTATGAAATAATTTTAAAGGTCCAACTCAATATGAATGTATTGGAATGTTCTTAGAAAATTATCACAGAAATTTTTAGTAAAATCTCTTTATTCTTCAAAAAAATATGTTTTCTTCAAAAATGAGTTTTTCTTGTTTTTATTAATTTCTAGAAGTTATATAAAATGTATTTTAAAAAATGAATTTAATTTTTGGATACAAAATTTAAAAACTATCTTAAAATTATTTTTTCTGAAAATAATTGTTTTTTAAGGAATAGTGAAAATACTGATTTTTATTGAAAACTATATTTTATTTTAAATTATTTACAAGGTGAAATAATATTTTTGATTATTTTTAAATTTTAATTAGTTAATTTTTATTTACAATAATACAGTTATGGTTTTTAAAAAAAATTTATACATGAATTTATTATAAATCATTTATGTTTTAAAATTACATTTTTCTGAAAGAATATTTTTCATGGCATTTTACGGATTATATATTAAATTAAATTTTAAAACTTTTTTATTTTAAATTTTTAAAAATGGATTCCAAATTTTGATTAAGAAGGTCCAAATTAAATAAATAAGACTCTTTTATTTTTTGCCAAAATGAATAGTGACCTTAGTAAATTTTGTTACCACGGTAAAGGGTAAATTGAGAAATTTAGGTTAAAAATGAAATTATAAAAACTCTAAAATGACTCTAAAACATTTCAAAATTTTATTTTATGGATAAAATTATACCCTTAACACATAAGAATCTAATTTAAGTTGTTTGATGGACACTTTTATTTGAAAATGACTTATATAATATTTAAATCAAAGAAAGTCACAAAATGCAAATTTCTTTGTCTTTAATATCCCTTATGTATCCACATGGGGATAAATTTATGTTATGAACGAATATAACTATAAATTTTTAACTTAGTAAATATATTTTCATGATATAAATTTATTTTTGACTTTTTGGGTCACTTAGATGAAATTATGGTATTTATAATATTTTATTTAATAAAAATTTAAAGATGTCATGTTCAAATACTATATCATTTTTATATAAGGTTACACAAAATATATATTTAACTATAAATATTATTCTGAAATATAAAGGACTTATCTTTATCATGGTATTTTATTTTTAATTTTTTGAGAAAAAATAATTATATTAAATAATTACACAATACTGATGTAATAATTATTTTATTAATGAAAATATCAAATAAATGTTAATAAAAATATTAAAATAAATATAATTTGAAATAATTAATGTGATAAATGAATTTTTTATATTAACTTGACATCTTAGGGATATAATAAAATATTTGGTTCAAAATTAACTTGTTATCTTGATATTTTTAAAAGTCCAAATAATGAATAGTGTTAAAATTGACACTAATGATATTTTATTAAAATAATATTTTATTAAATTATTTAAAAATAAAAAAAAACATATTTAAAAATAAAAAATATATATAATATGGTATAAATATAATAAATTGTTGATTTTTTATTTAATTTACATCACATAAGAAAAATTTACATCCTTTTAATATTGAAAATTTTGTTAACTTAATTAAAATTAAAATAGGTTAACTAAGGGTTAATCAAAATAATAAGTTTTAAAATAACACCAAAACATATCAAAAATATATTGGTTGATGATATTACAATATTATATTATATTATATTATATTATAATAAATTTCCTTTTGGAGGTATTTTTATTGAGAATTAATTAGTTATAGAATAATATTTTGAGAAAATTCCAAAAGTGCCCCTCACCTCAATTATAAAAGGTACCCCCATCCCTCACTTCATCACATCACATTAATCCTTCAATATCTATAATCCCCTAAAAATTTCTCTTTTAAACTTCTATATCCATATTATAAAGGTTCTAGTCTTCTCAAAATACCAACCCTAGTGTCCTTAAGAGGATATCTAAAGGAAGTTCTCCAAAAAAGAAGTAATAATCTTTACCGACTCTTTCAAGATTATTTCTTCTTAAACTTACTATTATTATGTTGTTTAAATTATTAAATATTAAATACAATATAATATATATTTTTATATGTTATTATGATTATGGAACAACCATATTCCACCTTTTATCCATCCTTTGAAAAACAAAAGCACTGCACGTGTGTACATATAGCTTATCGTCTCCACGTCGTGCTGTAATCTTTTTTTCATCACCACTTTATTTTGATGGGTATAATGATGGAAATAATATATATATATAATAATTATAACATTATATTTATTCTAGAATAAAATATATAACATCCACTTTCGTACTCTTTTATTCTTAAAGGAATGATGTCATCACTTGTGTGTATGTATGACCTATCGTCTCCATGATGCGGTGCGATTCATTTTCCGTATGCACCATTAAATAATGATTGTATAAATTTATATAATAAATAAATATGATATATATTACCTTAATATAGTTATTTAAATGATGTAACTATATCTTATTTACAATAAATGGGACTTATATGACAAAACATGCATAGAAAAATGAAGCAGTTAGCCCCCGAAAGAAGAGTAATAATGAAATATTATTAAAAAATGGATAATAATATGATCATATATGATATCATAAATATTAATATAGTTGTATAATAAGTTAATAACGGTCTCTAATCCATTATACAAGAGTTTCAAATATGTATGAAGTAAATCAGACCTAAAGTAAGGGTTAATTTCAAAATCTCATTATTATCTGGAATTATTTATATGTATCTGCTAGGGAATATTTATCTTCCATGTCCATGTTTCTTAAAAAAGTTTTTCAAAATATTTTTACTATTCTTATACAATTTTTAAAGTCATTTTTACTCATGTGTGATTTTTTACTAATCAGTTTGAAAGGAATCTTTTTATCATTTTCCTAATGAGATAATTTTTTACTTTTTTAATAAAATTATGAGAGAATTTTTTTTTAACTTATACAGATTGAACAGATTTTTTTGATTTCATGACACATTAATGAACTAAATCTTCCCTTACAATATTACAAGTTAATTTTCAAAGAAAATTTTTCTTTTGAATTTTCATTGCATTTTAAGAAAAAAAATTAAAGAAGGATATTTTCCTTAAGAATTATTTTCAAGTGATATCTCAAAATTATTTTCCATCTATAATAAAAATATTTTATGTTACTTATGTTTTAATGTGGATATTTTTTTAAAGGATATTAACCCTATTATTCATATGGTTGTTTTATGTTTATAATGGAATGATAACTATGAAACCCATTTTTTTCATGGGTTATGTTATGATTGAATGATGTTTATGAAACCCGTTTCATTTAACGGGTTTTGATATGATGAATGATTTATGTTCTTGTGGCACACATAAGTATGGTTTTTAATATATGATGGGTGGGAAATATATCTCCCTCCAATTCATTCGGCAAAGGTTTATATCTCATGATATAGAGAAGACTATAACAGAAAATAATTTCAGTTCAGTAATACAGGGCTAGAACAGGAAGTAAACTCGATTCAGTAATATTAGGATGGAACGGGGAGCGAACTCGGTTCAATAAATTACATTGAATGCTATAATGGTATCAGAAGTGAGCCTTGACTAGTATGGAAATTATTTTCTCTACTTATGTGTATACCACAATTTCATGTCTTATGTTATGATCTCATGAAATATGTTCTTTATGAACTTATATGATTTATCCCATGACAATATATCATGATCTTTGATATGTAGGTATAATTTTCAAATGTTTTTCTTATGTTATTATATATTATGATTATTATATGACTGATATCTCCCTTTTTTAACATTACTAATCATCTGATCTCATCCTTTCTTATGTTTCTTTTCCCAAGATATAAATAAAGTTATTAAGTAAGATGTGTCAAATGGGGGTTCTAGTTATGAAGGAATAAGTGGGAGATGATGTAGATGTTTTATGAACCAGTTGTTTATATTTCCCAGTTTCCAAAGACAATAAATCTATACTATTTTGGAATGGTTTTATATGTTATATAATAATATTATTCTATTTAGATGTAATATCTATGTATGAAAAGTATGGGACATTATATAAATAATTAAGAGTATTCAACTTATCAAACACGGGTATTTAAAATAAGATACGAGACATAATGATAAACAAGGATATCTTAGATATACATATAAACAACTTTGAGTCAAAAAATATCTCAACCACTACCAACCATAGATCTGTTGTGAGGTTTCAAGGTAACATTCATCCAAGAGATCTCAATCCACAATCCCTTCCTTCCATAATGACACTCAACTGAGAGATATCACTCATCAGGTATTTCTAAGCCAATTTCACATCCCCTTGATCCCATAGATCATGCTCGTTCAGGAGGAACCGCTCCTTGAGATATACTTCCACTGAAAAAACTCATCCTAGTGGTCATGATCATCCAGGAGGAGCCACTCCTTGAGATATATTACCATTACGGACACTCATCCTAGAGGTCACAATCGTCAGGTATATATAAGAATAATTACATAGAAAACTGAGAGGGTTCATTCATGATACAAACTCCATTAGGCTAATACCCTGTTATAAAAATAAGGATCACGTTGGGCCTCTCAAAGGGATCATATCTCAATACATTGATAGGATTCAATGCCCAGGGTTCATTGAGGGGGACACAATACCCTACCTAAAACATCCTCATAAATAAAGTATTAATACTAGTATAAGTTTTTTTCATGCCAACACCCTGCATATGGAAAATATGAAGGACATGAGGATCACTTCAGGACTCTTAGAGGGATACATGCTCTGAAAAGATAAGGGATCTGTCAAAGAGTACTGAGATAACTCACTCCAAGATAAGGGAACTCACCCACACTACTATGATCATTGGGAATATATAGAGAGTTCACTATCTATTATGAGGATGAGATGTTGTAATGGACCCTCATAGGAATTAACCAAGGAAGATCACACAAGCTCGCAATGAAGCTGATCTAAGAAGAAAGAGGACTCTAACTTTTCCTCATAGGAGTACATGGTGTGTCCCTTGGGGTACGATTCATGTATCCCAAATCCTATAACTTCCCATTTTTTGTGATCACATGACATGCACTTTTCCAAAATACATGGCATGTAACTTAAGGCACATAGCTTATAGATGTCTCCTTAGAACTCATTGTTCTATTATTCTTGTGCCCATATACACTAGATCTTTCTCATGTACTTGTTTGTGTCCGAGTACATGGCTATTCTTGTGTACTCTAGTCTGCCTAGGTACATACCAAGTACATGGAATATGGGACCACATGGCCACCTGGTCATGTACCCCATGTACACGTTGATCCGTCTGCCACATATTACATAGCATGTGACTTGGCACGCATGATGTGTAACACTACATGGACTCCTGGTCATGTACCCCCTGTACACGCTGAGCTAGTCAGAAAAGTTTCACCCGATGTGTGACACATGTCACACACCATGTGAAAATTATTTCTATGTGTAAGCCCTAGTTCCATACAGAGGTAACTATATGGCGTGTGTTTATGGAACTACACATCGTGTAGTTGTGTTTTTCATAGAACTCATGGGATTCTTTATTCTTCTTCGATCGAGTCTCCATAACCACTGATTTTACCAAAAATCACTTGATACATCACAGATATAGGATTTAATGTACCCTCTCACCATCATTGGCCTTATTCTGGCCATATCTAATGCTCGGAAAATACGCTTCATCACACCTCATTGGTGTTACACCCTAAAACCATTATCACGGACTCTCAATCCATCTATGTATGTACTTTCATCATTTAATACCTAAACCATGATGTAAAATCTCCATCGCAAACCTACTATAGTGATCTATTATACCAAAGGCTTAATTTTCAATGATCTTTCATAGGGTATTCATCAAATCATAGGAAAAAAGAGAATACCAATTATGAAATTGTATAGAACTGAGATAGAAAATGAAAAAAACAAACATTAGTAACAGAACTCAAATAATGTTCATGTTGGCCTTAATTCATTGTCATAAGGTGAAAAATGAAGATAAAATAAACTAAAGTAATATTAATTACAATATAGTAGGAAGATAAAGTAATTTTCTGAATCAAATGATTGATATTTGAATTGCTTTTTAGATGATTAATTCACATTCATCATGGGTAAATCAAAATGGGGGATAAATCCACACAAAAATGTTCTATATTGATTTGGATTAATCGATGATAAATAATGACTTCACTTTATTGTAGTTGATGATATCCACAATCTATGTTGTCATTGGTGATCCTTACGGTACTCTGATCATTAATCCATGATCCTAATACCCACCAACATTCCCCCATGCTCTCCTCTCAAATATCAGGTTTATAAGGCTAACCCTAGGAATTGGTTATAATGGCGTATTTATAGATGAAAACCCATGTCTCTATGTCAATGTAATAAATAAATTGATTTAATTTATTTATTTTATTATTTTTTCTTGTGGTGGATTTTAACTAAACACCCAGCACTGACAAATATTATGTCATTCCTAGAGTAAACACCACATTCTAAACTCAATGGTGGTCTCAGATTTTTGATCCTAGAATTTGTTTGGGAGTAGTTCTACCTTTTTAGTAAAACTGCACATATGTGATATTAATATATGTAATATTTTTATAATTTCAATTCCTGGCTCATCGATCCTTGGAATCTTGCACCGTCTCAGTGCCTGGATTTGAAAATATTCCAAAAAATATTTCAAAGTCTTAAATAGAAAAAATGATACATTACACTCTAATTATAAAATATATATTATGGAAAGGATCTATAGTCATATACATGACTCTAGGGATTGATAGATGAGCCATGGAAGAGCCTTCTTAGAGGAACGATGGAGGATCATGGATTGGAAATTAGTGTGTCAGTCAGAGCTTGTGGATCTTGCCAAAGACATCAATGTGTGACCGATCTTATTCATTGATTAATCCAAACCTAAGGTATTTTTTTCTTTTGTATTATTTCTTTATTTGATTATCTCGTGATGAATGCAAATCTAATCCTCCAATAGATTAATCTTCAAGTTGTTATTTCTTGTGATAATGGTTTTATCTTCCTAAGATTTGGGAATTGATATTATTTATTTTTTTGGTTCTTCCTTCATCATTCTAACAGAAACAAATTGAGGTAAAACCAAAAAATGGCCATGGTTCATTCCATAATGCATGCCTATCATGGGGTATCATAGAAAAATTTGTTTATTACCTACATATAGTCTAGGGTTTATCTCTTAAGTTGTCTCTAAAGGAGGATTTCACACAAAATAAGGTTGTCGCTTTTTGTTTATTTTTTGAAAAGTTAATTTTAATTATTTTTTATAAATTGAGAGTATGAAGTAGTTTTATTTGATTAATATTAAAACAATTGATAAAGGTGGCGACCAGAGTGGTTTTTTCTAGTCATAGTGTCAAGCTATCATGGTTTCCAAATTTTAACCTTTTTTGTTCTACTGACTAATAAGAGAGAGATTCATATACTAAGTCTTGTCTCCCCCTTGTCCAGATATTTATGATGAGAGTATTCCTATCTAAAACCTTAGTTTGTTCTACCCTCCTTCCTATGTATGTGGTGTTGCATCAGGTTCTCTTGGTTAATTAGAGAAATCCTTGACTAGGAATTGTTGTTCCCTAGTAAACCAATATTTCCAAAATACAATTTTATACACTTGATGATGATCATCGAGAACTCACCACCCAACCATAATCTTTTCCAGTATGTATAGAAAATAATTGGGTGGAGGTAGAAATGGATCATCGAATAGGGAAATTAAAATTGACAAAATCAAAACCTAACTCACTCATATTCAAGATTTAAAACTAAAATTAAGAATTGAAACCAGATATAAAATGAAGAAAGGGTTTTATTTAATTTCTAAACAAAAACTTAAACAAAGTGAATAGTTATAGCCTCCTATTTCCTAGTTAATCAAAAAAACTAACACTCCATGGATATGGTAGATGATTTGATTCAGTATAGGGGAACATCATAGGAAGAAAATAAAGTAAAAGAGAAAATAAAGTCACAATGTATCATAGCAGTAGGACATCAGTTAGAGCTTCCCTCGTTGATCGATCCCTCTCAAAGCCCTCCCTAAACACTTATTTATAGGAATGGAAGGGAATTCATGCCATCATAAATGGGTAAAAAAGACATATCGGGTGGTCCCAATTCATAAAAATGGTCTTCCTCCTTTATTATGTTGCACCTCCTCATTTTTTAGTCCATCATCCATTTTTACATCATGTATGTGTTACACAACGTGTAAAGTGAAAGGCTGAAACATTTCATTGATTGTTCCACATAGTGCTTTCATGTCCTGTATTCCTTTATTTTACACATCATGAATGAATTTCATGACATGTAATGTAATGGTCTGTGAGTATTTTTCACACTGTATATTCTTCAAGGTTCACATCCTGAATAAAATTCATAGCATGAATTTCTATTTTCTAGTAGGTTTTTCTCTATTTCCACCTATATCTTTGGTTTTGATCCTTGGAATTGATTATTCACTTTTTCTTTACTTTTCTACAACTTTAATATACCTTCAAAAGTACAATGTCACACCATGTATCTTTTTTTTAGAAATCTGAATAATTGTGGTATCTTTCCATATATCACAAAAATAATTAAATATCAGTAAGAATAATTGATTAAATTATAAAAACATTGTGTTTTATCTACAAAAATATATGAAAAATATAAATTTTTCATTCCTATTATTATGTTTTGTGGTTTTTCTCCCCATACATCACATGTTAATCATCAGTATTTCCTTGGTCAGTAGTTCAACCAATACCCAGTAATCAATCATTGCACGAGCATTCTTCGGTGCAACGGATCGATGCTACAGGCTTAGGTTCGCGATCAATGGAAAGATTAAGGTGTGATGATGAAATTGTGAAATATTATATGTATAGGGAATATATTTGGATATCCCCATTATGGTTTGGCATGCATTGTATGGTGAGGTGTGATGAGAGATGATTCCCAAGTGGCTCAGATGGCTAGAATCTAGCCACCAATGATGGAAATCTTGGTCAACCCTAGATCCACAATTTTTAGACATGATTGGAAATTTGATCAAAGTGTAAATGGTTCAAGTAGAACCACGTGAGTTCTGGGATTCTAGAAAAATCATGAATACCTTTCATGTTGTGATAAGAACACATGTTTTTTAGTCCCCACTTCTATGGCACTATGGTTTCTACACAAATAAAAATATCACACATCGTGCGACATAAGTCACACACTGTGTGACCTAGTTCTAGAAACTACGAAAGTACACTATAAGTACATGGTCATAGAAATGTTCAAGCACAGGGGCAAGGAAAAATTAAATAGGCACAACTCGGTACTCAGACACAGTCAGATACATTCTCACAACCACAGTTCACAAGAATAACTAGATTTATATGGGCACAAGCTAGAGGTGTGAAAAGTGTCAACCCAACCTCCACACATCATATACCCCAAGAGGAAACACTGTGTATATGGTGAAATACATGTTGTGTGATATTAAAATACATAAACAGACCTGAGGTAGATAATACACATTGTGTACCCCAGTATATGTCGTGTCCTTTTTTCAAGGTAAGTTGAGAGCTTCTGTCTCTTCAGTTTGGACTAGTGTCGGTTGAGTGTGTTCCATTTGTCCATCCCCATGAGGGTATAGTGTGTAATTACATCCTAGGTAGAGGATTATGATCTCCTATATGGGTTTAGACTTGGATAGTGTTTCAAGAATCCCTCAGCATGACTAGGGTGGGATCTTCTATCATTTCATGACCTTCCCTAGGTGGGGTTTGAGGAATCTTTATGACCACCTTATGTGGGAATATGATTCCCTACATAGAGGTTAATTCTAGTTAGGTTTTTTAGTATCCCCTGTGATTACTGGGTGTGATCCCCTATCTATATATCGAGATAATTTTAGATTCAATGAGTAGTTATTTGGAAAGGAATAATGAGAACAACCTCTCAAATGAGTGTCATTAGTGATAGAATGGTTCATGGAGTGAATTATTCTGAATGAGCGTTACATTGAATCCTCAAGAATAATACTATGGATGGAAGTATGGTTGATGCCTCTTTAATACTTGGAGTCTATCATGAGTATATCTTGGTTTTTACTATTCTTACTTTTTGTCTCATATATTTATTGACATACCTTGTGATGATCTGACTACTCTCTTAATAATTTATACATAGTGATTTTGCTCACCCCTGCATTGGATCTGCCTACACATGTTGTGTCTTATTTAGACGAAATTCCTTTTGATAGAGTCCTAGGAGGACCAGTAGTGGGTATAAAATAGTGAGCTAGAGTAATTTTGGTTGGAATATATGTTGTACTTGATAGTAGTCCCCTGCTACATAGAAGGTTGGACTCTTTTATCCATTTTGGTGGTATTGTATTTGGCCTTTTATACTTTTGAGTACTTTTTCCGTACTCTAATGTTGGATAGATGTTATACATACATTTTGGTATCAGTTTTACTTTAATTTTCTGAATTGTATGGGTATTTGAAGATTATGGGGTACTTAGGATAAGGATTACCATGTGTGATATATTCCTACTCGGAGCTATTATCCATCCCATAGCCTATTAAATGTGGTCTTGGGGTGCCACACTCAGCTTGTTGCTAGTCAGGTGGGCCCTGGTGGGTTGGGTCATAACACTCATGACACAAGCACATGCATACATGATCATCACCAATATTGACTTTTGAGTCTATTTTAAAAAAATCTATTATGTTTTGTATACTCATGCCCAACTAGGACACTAAATATGTATACATAGATTTTTTAATCCTTGAAATAGGTAATTTAAAAGTCACAATTAAAAAGATTTTGTTTGTTAATAGTACAAAATAGAGTGTGTAGCCAGGAACTGGTTATTTAAAAAATAAAAATGGATGATTACTCAGCCCTCTACGACTTTAATTTTCAATTATTAATTTTTTATAATATCAACCTAAGGGATCTCTTTATTTTTATTTTTATTTTTAAAAGAATGAGATTTTTGGTGGAAATAATCATGCTCCCAACAATATAATGTTATTAATTTTATAGTGAATCAATAATAAACTGTATAAAACATTCAATCAAATTTTAATCTTTAAACCTTTGTGAGTGGATATTATTATCAAGTGTTTAGAAAAAATAATCACACGTGAAATAATTTATACTAGGAATGAATTCAAAATGGATCATAAGAATAAAACACTAATGATTTAGTTGATTCACTATCATATATAAATTGACAGAAGAATTTATATGGATAATATATTGTTAGAATTTAAAAATAAATAATTCAAAATAAGTGATATAGTTTTACGTACTCACTATACCTATGAATCGCTATCTATATATAAATTATTAACTTACTACTTTCATGGGGTACTCTAAATTACAAGGAATTTCATATTTACTATATCAGTAACCCATAATATATGGATATTAATAGAGTAAGATAAGTTATAATTCACCCTAAATTAATTGGAATAAGAATGATTCTTAGTGTATTCAAAAAAATAATGGATGGATAACAATACATTTGGGTATTAAAAAATATTCCATATACCCACTAGTTTCATCCTGTATCTTCAAACTGCATTCTCATTCTATATATATTTAAAATAAATATGCACACATAAAAGTTATTTATTAGTCCCTCAATACATGTATAAAATATTCTTCTATCTTCTAAGTGTGTGATTCTATTATATATACAATTGTTATGTACTTAACCTTATTCCTCTCTATTTTCATCCCAAAATTGTCTCTCATCTAAATTAACTAATTTTCTTTTATTTTAGTATCTTGAAAGAAGTATCATGCCTCTATGTACAAATTTAAGAATCCTAGATATGGTACTTTTTTTCCAAAATTATCATAAATTATAGAAGGATAATGATTATGTGAATTAAAAAATCCATCCTTTTTCTCTCTCTTTCAGTGTAATTATCACATGATCCCTATAAAAATTATTTTTATACCATATTCCCATACTAATTTTTTTCATTTTTTCTCCAAATACATCCATTTAACCTCCTAAAATTTCATTATTTCTTCTTTATTTATGTATGAACCATAGACGATTTTAATGTCTTAGTGAAAATATGGTCTGATATTTCCTCTAAAGAGATCTCTTGGATCTACCATCACTAAAAAAAGAGTTATTGGTGGTGGTTATTAGATTAAAAAACAATCACATCATATTAAATATAATTTATAATATAGCATATTTTTTATATAATTGTTTCTATATATATTTTATTTTTAAATTTTGTGATGGTTTGGTTTAAACAGCTGTTAAATCTTTAAAATATACCCTAATTTGACCCCCACCCTCCCCATGATCTTTTTATCCCTGATTACCCCTTCTCCCTAATTAAAACCGCCCCTAACTCACCTCAGATCCCCATTACCCTGACCCCCTGATCCCCAATGACAACCTTCCCTCCCCCCTATAATCTCCATGACCCAAACCCCCTACTCCCCAACGATGATCATTCCCCCCCCCCCCTCAATCCCTATGACTATGACCCCCATATTCCCCGTCAACAACCCCACAGTGATCCCCCCTACTTGATGATGGCCCCCAAAAATGGTCCTCTTTCCCTTTTCTCGGTTATTGTGACCCCCAACAATGGAAACAACCCTAACCCCCTTTTGCCTATGAACCCATCCTCGTCCCACTTCTGTCTTGGCCTGATTCCCCTTACCCTTGTATGTTCATGAGTCAGACTTCACTGGCCTCATCTCCCCAGCCACCATGTTATCCATTTCCCTCTATCCTTGGCTTAGTGAACTTATTCCATGATATCTGACTATATTATTTTGAGGGGTAATATTTATTCCTTATAATTTTTATGTTTTTCATGTTGGATTGAATCATTTTTATACTAAATTTTTATTATGTCGAATCAAGACCCTACCTTATTCAATGATGAAGTTAGATTATGTTTAATTTTGATTATACTTATTTGATTAAACATTTATATCTTTCTATAAAAATATATAGGGAGAAGAGTGAAAATAAAATACCTATTGATAAAATTTGAATTAATTTACCTCAAAACACTACTTCGCATGCTAAGGGTTTAGAAGAATTTTTAGATTATGTAATTGAAAACCAATTAGTGGATGTTATAATAAAATGTATGTGTCCATATTGTAAATTCAAGTGAAGGTTGAATAGAAAGAAAGTATATGAGAATTTAATATTGAAATTTTTTATTGGTTGATATTTATTTTTTATTTCTCATAGTGAATTTAATTTTATGGAAATTCAGAATAATGAAAAAAATTAATGAAACACAAAGCATCCATCCATAGGATAATTCATATTGAAATTTGATAAATGACACATTTTTTATTATTAGGATACAATTTACAAGATTTTAATAGATCAAAAGTTGCTTCAGTTCATTCTGAGTAGGTTAATCTTGCTTAAAACATCAGTGACCAAAAAAATGAGTTTTATGAATTAGTTAAAGATGGAAAATAAGAACTGCATGAAGGGTGTGTCAATTATAGTAATGAGAAATGGGTGGGCCGGGGCGGGGCGGGCTTAGCCCGCACGGGTTTGAGCCCGCGCGGGCTTGTCCACAAAAGCCCGCATATAATGCGAACAAAAAATTTCAAACCCGCCCCGCCCCGCATAAACCCGCGGGTTGCCCGCGGGCTTACCTACATTTACAAAAAAAATACTATTTATAATCATTTAAATACTGTATTTTTTATCATTCTTAAAGGTATTTGTGGGGAGAAGTATGAATTAACAATAACTAGAGTTTTAAAGGATGTGATGGAACATTTTTTTGTGGGTTAATGGTGGCATGTGGTAATGCCGATGTGGTGGTGAATTGTTGCGATAGAAAGTAGGTGAGTGATCGGTGATGAGCGATGAATGATAATGTTGGTTATGTGGTGATGTGAACAACTAAACCTGTGAATGAATGGAGTCTCTCCAGGTAACGACCAGTTTCAAAGAAAGTTATTAGTGTTTTGACGAAGTTCTATCCAATTCTCTTAATAACAAAATAAAATTAAATAATAACAAAATGAAATCGACCTAATAAATATTATGATTATAATAGCTCTTATAGAATTGAAACCATGCGCAGGGGTGATGAGTTCCATTTTTCAAGAGATGGGTTGACACACCATGTGAATATGGTTAATAATTACTATATAAATAATATACTATCATATTAAAACAATAAATATAGACCTATTTAAAATTCACATGTGAATAAATGGTTAATTAATATGACCATTACGGCGAGAAATCATATGTCACTGTTTAACCATGATTTTTTTGTTAAAAAAATTAAATGTTAAAGAAACATATATTGTAAAAATAATATGTATTTTTTTTAAATCGAGCCCGCGGGCAAGCCCGCACCCGCGCGGGCTCAACCCGCATTAACCCGCACCCACGCGGGCTCAACCCGCATTGGTCCGCACTCTAAACGGTCAAATTTTTTAGGCCCGCCCCGCCCCACATCCGCCCCATACCCGCAAAGCCCGCGGGCCGCGAGCCCGCTTTGCATCGCTAGTCAATTATTTAAATTTATCTTTTCATTAAGTTTTATTATATCAAGTGTATCTATGTAATTAATGGAAAAGAAAATTAATCGATTTTATAGTTGCTTCATGATGCATTTAGTGAAGCTAAGAGCCCTATATAATTCTATGATATGAATAAAATCATCAACAAACTAAGACTTGATTATAAAAAGATACATGAATGACCTAATGATTGCATGTTTTACTGGGGAGAAAAGTATGATAAATAATAATTCATAATATTCCATAATATTCATAATAATTCATAATTTTTCATAATTTTTACTTTCCTCTGAAACCATACCTAAAAATATTATTCATGTCATCTAAGAATTCATATGACATAAAGTGTAATTATTAGGGTAGTAAACATGATTTTTTTATGATACATACAAAAGTTTCAAAATTATATAATGTTTTTTATTCATTATATTCAAATTTTTCTTCAGATCCTATGAATATACATTTTTTATTAGCTTCTTATGGTTTTAACCCTTTTAGTACTTTAATTAATAATTATAGAATTTAGCCAGTTGTTTTGATCTCCTATAATCTAACTATATGGAAGCTTATGAAGAATACATCTTTCATTATTTCTATAATTATTTATGGAAATCAAATGCTTGGAAATGACATTGATTTATACCTCCAACCTCTGTTAAAACCCCTTCCCCCATGGGCCAAGAGGGGTTAAAGTCATCCGGTCCTTCTCTCAGGAAGAAAGTTTCTGAAACTCCAATGAGTTTGGCAGCCTCAGATTTGGTCAAATTAGCTGGTAAATCTCCCCTCTGCTCGGGTTCTATTTCAATGCAGGAAATTGAACATTCCCCTCATACTCCACCTGTATCGAAACTTTTCAAACAGCATGACACTAACCCTGCTGCTGGTGGAAGTCAAATACAGGTAAGTTCTCCTCCCCCTTCACAGGGGACTCCAGGAAATGATATAAAGGTTGGTCAAGCCTTGTGTACCTGGACCACTTCTCCAGGGAATGTTATTCCAAGCTCTTCAGCAGCTGCATGCAAAAACAAGCAACATGCCATAGGTAAAACCGTTCAGGTATGTACCTATAACCTTTTTGCACTGCTTGCTTCTTCAAGCAGGGATGATGATGGAGGGAAAGCAGGTTGTTTACTTGATGATGGTAGAGCACAACTAGATGCTGACTCTAGTTCAGAGGAGAGAAATGGCCCATGGATACAAGCGAAGGTAGGGAGAGGAGGACGTCGTGCTCGTGGCAAGAGTGGCAGCTCATCATGTCACAGCATGCGTACTCGCTCCCGGGGTTTTTGATGAGTTTTCTTTCGCATCTGTCTTGTTTCAGATTATGTTTTATGATGTATCCCACTTTTTGTACTTTCTTTCTTAATTTATAATAAGAGACCTCGAGTCTCCACCTTTTAAAAAAAATATGGTGTTTCAATGAGAAAACTATTCAAAATTAATGACTATTTAATGTGGAAAATTACTGACTTTCCTAGACTAATAAACTTATCCAGATGTAACACTCATACTAGTTTGGATCATCCAATTTTTAATTTTGATTTTGAAACTCAATGATTACCTCATAGTAAAAAATGGTTTTCTATGTGTCATCGTCAATTTCTTGATGATTCTCATAAATTCAAGTTTAACAAGATGCAGTTCAATGGAGATATTGAATTGAGAAAGCCACTGAAGTTATTATCTAGTTCAAAAATATTGGGATAATTAATGAATTTCACTGTAGAATTTGTAAGATGTAATCAGTTTAAAGAAGGGGGGAAGGTATGAGGTACAATATATGAAGTAGATAGAACACAAAAGTGGAAGAAAATGAGTATATTTTCAAACTCTATTTTTTGGAGTTTAATTTGACACATCATAATATTGGAATAATTCATATTTATAAGAATTTATATGAATATATAAGTTTTATATTTCTTAATGATTAGGGTAAATCAATGGATAACCTTAATGATCGTAAGGATTTGGAATCAATGAATACTAATCATGTTTTGTGGGAAAATGAGAATGGAAAGTATCCTTCAGGTATTTTTACAATGTAAAATCATGATAAAGATGTATTCTTTAAAAAAATTAAAGAATGTAAAAGTGCCAGATGAATATTCAAGTAACGTTTCAAGGTACATTGACTTAAAATATCAAAATTTACATGGATTGAAAATTTGTGACTCAAATATTCTGATCGAGTAATTATTGTCATTGGCATTGCATAATATATTACCTGAAAAGATAATTTTAGTTCTAGTTAATTTGTGTACCTTTTTTAGAGATCTTTGTGGAAAAAATATAAATCTAACTAATCTTGATAAACTTCAATATAGAATTTGTTTGACACTTTTCCATTTGGAGATGTTATTTCCCCAGTCATTCTTCGCAATCATGATTTATTTGACTATTCATTTGGTTAAAGAAGAAAAACTTGATGAACTGGTACTGAACTCACACCTGTTGTAGGGTGTGGTAAAAGTAAATTATTTTCCTAGTGCAGCATAGTTGATGAATAGGGTCATCTCACTTGATGATCTTCTCAGTTTTGTTCACTCACTTAATCTAAATCACCTAAATTAGTTGTTGTTTTTTGTTTTTATTATTTTATGAAAACAATGAAAAATGTTTTTGGGTTTTTTTGTTTTCTAATATAATGAAATGATGTGAAAAATGGAAATTTAAACTAACATGCAATGATAAACATAATGAGTTAAGGAAGAAAGAACTTGGTTTTGGGTTCAGTTTTGTGTTCAATAATTATTTTATTTTATTTGTTTGATTTTAGTTTGATAATCCAAACATTAAATCTCATGATGAATTGATATATTTTTTTAGAAATTTTGTAATATTTGAATTCCTAAGAAATTATAACTCCACCTCCTCGTATAATCAAGGATGATGACACACCTTGGTCAAGGGTGTTCCATCTTCCAAGACTCAGCTCTATCAATGTTGTTTCATCCCTTAACTCACCCAACTCCATCATGTGAAGAGTTATCCAGTGAAGAGAGGGAAAAGAGTTTAAACAAAATAATATAAATATATTGATTTGCATGTCATGGGGGATAGTCACCAAACTGAGGAAATTCACCTCACCTATGAATGTTACTCATATATATCACAAACATTAAATAAAATTTAATAAAAAATCAAGAACACCTTGACCTCCCTTAGGCCAATACTTGGGTAAACCTCCCATTATTGGGAGTAATAGATCACTTTTGTGGAAATAGGTAAGAGAAGATAAGAAATAATATAAAAAATAAAATAATATAAAAATAAAAATAATAAGGATGGTAAAAAAAATAAAATAATAAAAAGAAAATGAAAATAATTGGGATGAGATAGAGAGTAAGAATAAATAAAATAAAAGTAGAAGACGAAGTGGTGAGAATAAAATATGAAAATAAATAAAGAAAATAAAATATAAAGAAGAATCTTAAAATAATAATAATAGTAGTAATAATAATAAAAATATAAATAATAATAAGGAGAATGGGAGAATGGTGGATGGGTGGGGACACAAAAATTCATCAATTTTTTTTAATAAAAGAACTTTAAAATTACAATTAAGCTAAAACTAAAATAAAATAATTAAAAGTAAAATAAAAAAATGAAGAAGAAACAAAACATAGTAGCTTGGCTGAGCCTTCTTATTGGATTCCCTCCATCAGATCTCAACACTACTTAGACATGGATGAACTCTTCCTTATATAGGCCAAGGAGGTGCCATCCTTTGGTATTCAAACTCAATATCTTCAAAATCTCCCTTTAAGATACTCTCCATATTCTATCTACCAAATAATTTCTCGTGGTAGACCCATTTAATGATCTAATTTAGTAAAAGTTTATTCTTAAAAGTTTTTAAAAAATATATTGTGAATTTTAATACCAAATTTAATCTTTATATGACATGTTTAGTAAAATTTATGTCCCATTAACTCCAAAAAATTATTATAACCAGACAGAATCTTTGAATTTCAAAAATCTAATTTTCTCATGAATTTATGGCCTTTAAATCAGCAGAATCAAGTGGGGATATAGTTATGAAATTTGTTACTATGGATTTTAACTTTATCAATGTATAATTTTATCTCCATTTTAAAATCCATTTATTATATATTGTCTCATCCTAAAAAATATTCATATCTTTGTATATATTTTGAGGCATAATTTGGGAGGATATTTTTTGCCTCCAAATATTGGATTTAGCTCCTGGTCCAGAATAATGAAATGAAGATCATGATGTATTTAATACTAAAAAAACGAATTTCATAAATTAAATCATTGTATAAATTATTATGGCCAAAATACTTAAATAAATTAAAATAGTTAAATTCCAAAAATAGGTTATTTTTTAATTAAGACCAAAAGGCTACTAAAAATCATAAAATATGACAATTTAAATTAAAATATCACCTTTTTTGGGATTAAAAACATTGAAATTTGTTTAAAAATATGCATTAAAATTGAGTGTATCAATACCCCCACACTTAAACCATGCTTTTCCTCAAGCATAATATCTCAACAAGGAATTCATAGGGCACCAATGTTACTAATATTTAAATTCCAAAGCAATAAAAAAATCAATGTAAAATTAAATTTTCAAATATCACATAAAATATAAATTCAATTTCCCATTTTACAAAGAAAAAATAAATTTAAGTATTTTACTTTCTCCATTTTGAAAGTGGTGGAACTTATTCTTTAATTCATTCAAACTCCTTAATTCATTATTATTAATGATGTCAAATCATTATCTACCTCTCTTTTGAATCTTTTCTCTCATAAATCATGATAAAATTCAAGTAGATTTCTTCTCATATCATGAATACATTATCCATATCCATAGTCTTGTAAAGGAACTAATTTATCCATTTTTTAAAGACAAAAGACACCTAAAATCATGATGCCTTTCATTAAAGGTTCAAATAACACTAAGAATTAAGGTGGTAGGAATTATTTTTTAAAAATTTAAGGCTCAGGGAGGAGGTTTATTTATTAAATAATAAATCATGATATCAAAAAGTAAAAGTGTCATGAAATTCTCCCCTTCAAATTATAAAAAATCTAAAATTCCCCAAAACTCAAAGTAAGGATCGTGATCAAATTAAAAATAATGAATGATTTGTGCACCCTCTTGAAAAAAAATCTGGCTTTATACTTTTTTTATTTTTCATAAACCCTTTTCATTTTTTTTACTTTTTTTAAAGTTATACATAGAAAAAACCTAACATACACCGCCTAACCACATATGATAAAAATCATTGTTCTAGTAATGGTGATTTTTGTTTTTCTTAAATCACAACCCATTTTTTAATCATTTTTTTGGTTTGTTTTTTTCATTTTCTTTTTTTATTCAAGAGGGGAAAATAGTGATGTAGAATGAATGAATCGAGAACCTTACTTTATTCCTATAATAAGAACCCCCACACATTTTTCTTATAATGTATTCCATCCCCTCCACCATGATTCTCTTCACCCCTACACTTTAACTTTAAAATATCATGAAAATAATAAGAATGGGATAGGAATGGATAAAAATGGCTTGAAATGTGGGTCATTCCTAACAAGGTCATCCATGGTTTCTATGGGATAAACAAGGATTGATGTGAAGGTGGTATTTTTAGGATAATTAATTTTTAAAATATTCCTCAATCGTTTTAAATGTGATTTTGTATAGTAATAGATTTTAAAAATTCAAATGAAAGTTCAAGTAAGTGGCATGTCCCAAGATCACTTAAGAAATATACTCAAGAATAAAATAGGAAGTATTTGGTCTAGAAATACTCTCAATAAAGGGAATTATTACATTGGAAAATCACTCAAGGCATGATTAATAATAACAAATAAATTCACATGAATTTTAGAAATTCAAAGTATGAAAAATGATTGGGAAATTTCATTTACATGAATCAACTAATTCTCTTAAATCATGAGTCCTAATTTTAATATCCATGCTTAAATTGAATAATTCAATTTTTTATTTTAATCATTCAATATCATTAACATTGAAATATAAAACATGGCATCACATGATTCTTAAGAAACTCATGTCTCCTAGATTAGTTAAGTAAAGCATAAATCTAAATATAGTCATGCAATTTTCCAGTTTAAAGATCAAAAACTGTTAGAAAAAAATGTAGTGATTTTAAAAGATAAACATAAAAAAAAAAGTAAAATCCATTTCCCATTAAGCTTATTATTCTTTCATCCATGATTGTTTGAGGGATACCTTATGAAATCATGGTCCTATAAAAGAAAATTAATCATTTAAACTCAAGGACCATGTTATTAATTCTCAAAAATATAAGAGGGAGTGGGATGGATGCTAGACTAATTCCTAAAACTGAAATTGAAATTATAGAAAGCAAGTAAAGATAAATCTTGGTATGGTCGCTTGAGTGGACCCTAAATTTTTACTGCCTCCAGAGGGCAGTACCATCTATTTTCTAAATTCTGATGGTAGATAAAGATTATTTTATTTGAACCAACACATATGGATTTTTCCCAGCTTTTTCTTCTTCCTTCTTGGGGATGAATGATCCATGTATAGAGTATATAAGATCCTCCCCCTTCACAATTAAGTAAAGATTTCATGGAAGGGGTGGGTTGAAGTATTAATAATCCTCTTCTTTGTTTTATATGTATGAAAAATTATAGTTCTCTTCCAATGTTGTCTTAATAGGGGTTGCATGAATTAAATATTTAAAGGTAAAGTAATAATGTGTTTTTACTTGAATATAATTTGAATTTGAATTTTTAATAATTAATTTGTCCCTTTTAATATGAGCATCCCATGTCTTGATTTCCTCATGTTTAAATACTTGGATCTCCTTATGGGATTCCTAAAATGTATTTTCATTAAAATTGAGGACCTCCATGTGCTCCTCAACATGTGTATGTCTAGTTTCTTCATCTTTATCCAATGCTTTATAAGTCTTGGTTAAATATGTAGAATCAAAATAATAGGGAGTTATGTATGATTATTTTTTAATAAATCACAAGACATTGAGTCAAATAAGATTCAACTCCATGAGTTGGTTTAGATTCAAATTGTTTTTTAGTTGAAAGTTCCTCTTGGAGTTGAGTAGTAGAAAATGGAGGTAGGTAGTCAGGATCCTCCAGTATTTCTTCAATTTCAAAGAAGAGTGGTGAAATTTATTCCCCCACTGGATCAGGTTCTGGTTCTGGCTTATGTTATTTAGAAGTAATGGAGAGATTAAGTTTTTCTTCACAATCATTCCAAAAGTTATCCATATCTTTTTGATATCCCACATGCATCTCAGGATCTAGTTACTCTTGGTTAGCATGGACATATTTTTTTATCCTTTATATTTTTTCATGTAGTCATTATATATCCTCTTTAAGTTCCTTCACTAAATATCTATTGTACTCTAAAAAATTATCTTCTTATTTTTGTTTCACCTATGAGTAGTCATTACATGTAGAGTAATATTAGTTTGGATACATCATGGAAAAAGATTTTTTTATGGTTTTTTTTTGTTTTTTTTAATTAAAAACTATCTACTATGAAAATAGAAAAAACTAATGGACTACTGATTGGATCCTCGACAACATTTCCAGTTTTGAACACATGACTTTCTTAGGGAATTGAAAAATCAAATTATTTTATGTGTGCAGTATCATGGCTGACCAGGGTTATCTCACATAATGAGCTTGTTAGTTTTGTTCACTCACTTAATATAATTCACTTAAACTAATTATTTTTTTATTTTTTTTACTTTATAAAAACAATGATAAATATTTTTGGGTTTTTTTATTTTATAAGATAATTAAAAACATGTAAAATGAAATTTTAAAATAACATCAAATGATAAATAGAATGAGTTAAGGAATAAAGAACTTGGTTTTGGGTTCATTTTTGGGTTCAATAATTATACTCATTTATTTTTTTGGTTTTAGTTTGATAATCCAAACATGAAATCTTGTAATGAATTACTATTATTTATAAATTTTGGAATCTTTTAATGCCTAATAAATCTCAATTTCACCTCGTCCTATAATCAAGATTAATGAAACACCTTGGTCGAGGGTGTTCCATCTTCAAGGACTTAGATCTATCGATGTTATTTCATCCATTGACTCGCTTAACTCTATCATGTAAATAGTTAACCAATGAAGATAGGGAAAAGAGTTTAAACAAAAGAATAGAAATATATTGAGTTACATGTCATGGGGGATAGTCCCCACACCTGGTACATTCACCTCACTCATGAATGCTACTCATATCTACCACAAATATAAAATAAACTTTAAAAAAAATTCAATAACACCTTGACTGCCCCTGAGAAAGCCTTAGGTCAGCCTCCCATTAACGTGAGTAAGAGATCACTTTGATGGAAAGAGGTAGGATAATAGAAGAAATAACATAAAAAGGAAAATAAGATTAAATAAAAAGAATAAGGATGAGAAAAAAAATAAAGTAAAAAGAATAAAGTAAAACAATTGGGATGAGAGAGAGAGAAAGAATAAATAAAATAGAAGTAAAAGAGGGAGAGGGGATAATAAAATAATAAAATAAATAAATAAAATAAAATAAAAATAAGAATATTAAAATAATAATAATAATAATGAGGAGGAGGAGGAGGAGGAGGGGAAAGAGAATAAGAGAATGGTGTATGGGTGGTGACACAAAAATTCATGAATTGTTTTTAATAAAATAAAATTAAAATTACAATTAAACTAAAAATAAAACAAAATAATTAAAAGTAAAATAAAAAAAATGAAGAATAAACAAAGCACAATAGCTTGGTTGAGACTCCTTGGTAGATCCCCTCCATCAGCTTTCAACTCTCCTTCAGTGTGGGTGAACTCCTCCATATGTAGACCAAGGAGGTGATATCCTTCATTATTCAAATTCAAGATCTTCCAAATCTCCCTTTAATATCTCCTCCATATTTTTTCTACTGAAATTTTTCTCATGGTAGACCCATTTAATTACTGAATTTTGGAAAAAAATTATTCTTGAAAGTTTTCCAAAAATATTTTCTCATTTTAATAAAAAATTTGAACTTTATTCAACATGTTTAGTAAAAGGTATATCCTATTAACTTTGAAAATTTATTTTGACCAGGAAGAATCTTTAAATTTCCAAAATCTAGTTTTCTCATGAATTTATGGCCTTGAAATCAGAATAATAAAGTGGGGACATATTTATAAAAGTTTTTCCTACAGATTTTATCTTTCTCTATGTATAATTTTAGCTCTATTGAAAAAATCATTTATGATATATGGGCACAACTTCAAAAATAATTAGATCTATACTTAGATTTTTAGGGTTAATTTGTGGTTTTATTTTGGGTCTCCAAATGTTGGATTCAACTCTTTGTCTATAATAATGAAATGAATCCCAATATACATGTAATCCTAAAAAAAGGAAGTTTATAAATTAAATCAATTTATAAAAAGTTATGGTTAAAGTACTTAAATAAATTAAAATAGTTAAATTCCAAAATTAGGCCATTTTTTCAATTAAACCCAAAATGGTACTAAAAACATAAAATGTGACAATTGAAATTAAAATATCACTATTTTGGATTAAAAAAATTTAATTTTTTTTTAAAATATGCATAAAAATTGAGTGTTTTTGGTACACTATCAATAGATGTATCCAATTGAGAGGTATGTTGATATTATTTTTATGTTCATTGTTGAATTCAATATTATCAAATCATTGTATAAAATTTTTTAATATGTTTCTCATTTTTCTTCATCAGTTACATAAATAATTTGAAATCATATATGAGGAATAAATATCAACCATAATTCTCTATTGTTGAAGGTTACATAGTTGAAGAGTGTTTGACCTTATGTTATAGGTATTTGGATGGTATTGAGACTAGATTCAATTGTGTTGGATGTGTTGATGACAACTCTACTAATTATTATTATGAAAACCAATCATCGATATTTCCAAATATTGGATGAACAATTAGAAAGGGTTCAAATTTTACACCAACTAAATTGGATTTTCTACAAGCACATAGATATATGGTAATAAATAGTCTTATTTTAGTTCCATTTATTTAATAATTTTCATTGAAAACAAAGTGGAAAATAATAGGTTGAGCTTGAAATAAGATGGAATTAAAAAAATGTTGATAAGGAGATTTTTGAATGGTTCTATTGTCATGTAAGTATATACTCATATTCATATTATTGACGTGTAGCTATTTTTTCTATGTTAAAATTAACATCTTATGTCATCTTTTCTAGATAATGAATGTTGAGAATCGACCTAAAATATAAAATGATTTGAAGTTTTTGGATTAACGTCCTATAAGGTAGGAAAAGTGATTAGATGCCAACAATATTAATGGCTTTAGGTTTCATACAATTTATCATGAGGAAGTCTTGAAAACTCAAAATAATGGTTTATTTACACTTATAGAGGTGGGATACTATGGAAACTTGATTGATATAATAGAATTAAACTATCATGGTCAATTTTTAGTTGTCTTATTCAAATTCAAGGCGGTCAAACTTGATATGGGTATAATGAAAGATTCATTACATTTTACTTATGTCAACTTCTCTCTCTTGATCCATACTGGTAAGCATGAAAAGCATGATTCATTTAGATTGGATTTACAAGAGAAGATGGTTTATTATTTGGATGATGAAATACATAAAGGTTGGAGTGTTTTTGTACTCTTAAAGAAGAGGGACTTATATGATATGGGCGTTGAATATCAATTGGTACTTTGTGATGTGAACCTCGTCAATCATTAAACATTGAACAGTTTTTTCCTAACAATATTAACACAATATAACTTTCAAGATATAGTAAAAATGAAGTACCCATATCAATGAATGTTGATAACAATTAAGACAATGAAGATGAAGATAATTGAATATGTAAATTTTTAATAAAAATATATTACAATTTCTTATTTATAAGTGTTTCGTACATATATCAATTGTTCTATTTTTTCCTTTTTTGTAAACATATTTTACTTATGAATTTTTTTATACATTAAATATATTCTGAACCATTTTAATTATAATAATTATAATAATATAAAAAATCTAAGATCCTAGACGATCAACATCTCAATGCACACCACCACTACTGTTAGCTTCATTGGATCTAAGTGATTTCAATATACCCGTGGATTCTCACGAGGCAACAGTTTCCCCTGATGTTGTTGGCATCCCACAATTTGATGCACCTCTGGCAATGGAGTATTTGGTCTCCACCCTGTATAGGGGATATTGGAAAGTTACCATTACTGGTATGTATTTCATTGTACAAAAAACTATATATTTTATTAATTGTTTAATGCATGTGTCAAACATATAAAAATAACAATATAAGAGATATAAATATGAATACAACATATGTATGGGACCTAAAAGAATCTAATATTATCATTCCATTTGATGAGTTTGGGGTGCCTAGCGGGGATGCTTCCAGAATCTATGGATAGATTCTTGGGAAGCTTTCTTGTGAGATGGTGAGTTTCCCTATTAATTATAAAGATTGGAGGTATATTCCCACGGTATGGAAAATGAAGTTTTTGATAACCAAGTAATGTTAATATTAATTTAATATTCATTGATAACTAATTAAAAATACATGAGTTAAATTATTTATATACTTATAAAGTGTTGCATTTTTTTCTAGATATTTTTTCATTTTGATACCCCAAACTCCATTTCATGCCCCTAGAATCTAAAAAAATTGGGTAAGAAATGAAGAGATTTTAAATGGATATTATGGGATGAATTTAATGAAACATCTCTAAACTCAAGAAAATTGTATGAGAAAGTGTCTAAAGACGCTTCACATGAGCAGTGAAAGATGTTTTTCGATATTTACAAAGATGTATCTCATGAGGTAATTACATATGTTATGGTATCTTAATAACATAAACACAATAAAATTATAATTTTTATCAATATTTCTATTTTTTGTAGGAATTATCTAAAAAATAATGTGAATTTTGTGAAAAACTCCATTCCTCGTATTGCTTTGTCTTAGAGTTTTTTAAGAAAAATAACAATCTTGGTTGTATTTTATCCACTATTATTTATATGATTTTATTATAAGTCAATGTTTTTTCTAACTTGTACATATTATTTTTATAAATTCTAATGAATTATGTAACTATATTAGTCAGATAGAGATATGGATTGAAGTTTATAGAAAATCCAATGGTGGGTTTGTGAATAAACCTAATAGAGACATTAAAGTAAGTACTTTTCATTACTATTTAATATTATTTCATTGCTATAAAAAATATTAATAAAAAATAAATTATAACGGAAAAATGCCTTAAACCCAATTAAATGGGGATAACTACATGGATAAAATGGTGTCAATTAGTTCTATTGGAGTCATTTGATCCCTCTAACTGGCCCCATTTAATTGGGTTTAAGGTGTGTTTGTTATAATTTATTTTTCATTATTATGTTTTTATAGTAATGAAATAACATTAAATATAAATTAAAAAATTATGAATTAGATAATATTATGATGTTCATACAATTTTAAAAAACATTATTAATATTGTTTTATTAATAGGTTAAAATTCAAGAATCTTAGGATGTGAACCATTTAAAATCATCATTGGTATCCCAAAATGATGCAGTTGCAATCGTTTTAGAGAAAGAGCAATCTGGGAATGTATGAGGGATTGGTTTTTTGACTACTCCATAACCTATCTTTGGTAGGGCATTTTCATTATTTACTACTACACTCAATGTAGGTTCAAGAAGTTTTTTTGATTTATAAGCACATAGAAAAATTGTAAGGTTGAAAGAAAAAATAAAAGAATATGACTCTTATAGGAAAACACAAGATCAGTGGTGGTCAGCAATGGAAAATGCTTTACTGTATGTATTTTAGAAGATGGCAGGCACAATCCCCATGGAAATTTCTAGCCTTATATCTCATCATGTCGAGGTAAATTCTAAACACTATAAATCATTCATAAATTTGAAAAGAATATATACAACTACCATGAATAAAACTAAAATGACACTTTTATATTGAAAACACACACTTCGAGTCATCCCAACCACATAGTGTATTAGATTGACATGCATTCGATTCCTACACATCAAAAATAAAGTATGGATCATTTTCCTAATTTTGAAAACAATTTGATCTTGTTTGTTTAGTTTTGGCTATGTGAAATGTGTTTTAAATTAAAATGAAACTAATATTGAAACACACTATGAGCTATACCGCCCACTTCATGTGTTCGATTGATGTGCAACCAATTCCAACATAACACAAATTAATTATGGATCATTTTCCTAAATTTTGAAAACAATATGAGCTCGTTTTATTGACTTTGACAATATGACATACATTTTAAACTAAAATGACATTTTTATATTTAAAATGCGCACTTCAAGTCATGCCGACCACATCGTGTGTCAGATTTACATGTGGTAAATTCCTACACATCAAAAATGAATTACAGGTCATTATCCTAAATTTTGAAAACAATATGAGCTCGTTTGCCCAATTTTGGCAATGCGACAAGCATTTTAATGTAAAAAAAATGTCACTTTTATATTGAAAACACATAATTTGAGTCATACCTCTCACTTCATATGTCTGATGACCATGAAATCATAGGATAACAACTATAGTTTGATTTTTTAAATGTAGGAATTGGCAGCAAGACATTCCAAGTTATAGTTTACTTAGGATGCTTATAAATGTGTTTTCGGTGTTTTGAAACACTAAAACATGTGTGTGATGGTTAAAATCATAGAAAATGACATTAGATTGACAAGAAATCATGATACAACCATATTTTAATTATTTGAATTATTTTTAATGTGTACACAAATACAACACGCCCATCTGACATGAAGTGTGCTCGGAATGACTCAATAAATAGTTTTTAAAGATACCAAAGTCTTTAAAAACATGGGTTAGGGTGTAAAAACCAACCAAAAAATGTTGGATGGCTGTGAAATCAGAGAAAAATTATTGTAGATTGATTTTTAAAATTTGGTAACTGACGTCGCATCATTTCAACTTATGGTTTTCCCGAGATTCTTGTAAACATGTTTTTAGTGTTTTAAAACACTAAAACATGTGTGTCACAATAAAAACCATAGAAGGTGGTCTTAGATTGATGTGAAATCATGGAAAAAAACATTTAATTATTTTCTATGTGTACATGTAGACAACACATCCATTCGATGTACGTTGTGCTACAAATGACCCAATAAGTTGTTTTTAAAGATACTAAAGTCTTTAAAAATGTGTGTTAGGGGGTCAAAACAAGAAAAATGGAATAATATGGCTATGAAATCAGATTATAGTGATTGTATATTGATTTGTAGAATTTAGTAATGGATGACACATAATTCCTTTTTTTTTGGGTACTCGTAAACGCATTTTCAATGTTTCAAAACACTAAAACGTTTATGCAACAGTCAAAACTATATAAAATGACCTCATATTGATGTGAAATCGTGAGAAAAATACCTTTGAATTATTTTTGAAATGTACACATAGATAACACATCTATTCGACGTGTGGTGTGCTCCGAATGACTTGATAACCAGTTTTTAAAGATACCAAAGTCTATAAAAACGTGTGTTGGAGGGTCAAAACCATAAAAATGGTGTTATATGGTTATGAAATCATATTAAAATGACCATATATTTATTTTTAAAATATAGGAACTAACATAACATCATTCCAAGTTATGGTTTGGTCGGGTTGCCTATAAATGCATTTTTAGTGTTTTAGGACACTAAAACATGTGTGTAATGGTCAAACCCCTAGAAAACAAACTCTTATTGATGTGGAATCATAGAGAAACCACCATTGAATTATTTTTTATGTGTACATGCAAAAAAAACATTCATATGATGTGCGGTGTGCTCATAATGACTTAATAAGCAGCTTTTAAAGATAACAAATTCTTTAAAAACTTGTGTTCGGGGGTCAAAACTATGAAAATGTCATCGGATGGTTGTAAAATCAGAATAAAATTACTGAATATTGATTTGTGAAATGTAAGAACCAACACCACATCATTCTGAGTTATTATTTTCCCGAGATGCCTGAAAACGTGTTTTTAGTGTTTTAAAACACTAAAACATGCATGTAACAGTAAAAATTATAGAAAACGACCTCATATTAACGTGAAATCATGGAAAACTATTTTTATATTATTTTTTATGAGTATGAATAGACAACACATCTGTTTTAAGTGTAGTGTTCTCTAAATTACTAAATAAGTAATTTTTAAATATATGAAAGTCTTTAAAAACGTGTGTCAGGGGGTCAAAATTAAGAAAATGATGTCGGGTGGCTAATAAATTAGAGGACAGTGATCGTAGATTGATTTTTTAAATGTAGGAATTGACGAAATGTCATTTTGAGTTATTATTTGTCTGAGATTTTCGTAAATACATTTTTAGTGTTTTAAAACACTAAAATGTGCATGTAACGGTCAAAACCATAACAGATTACCTCATATTGGTGTCAAATCATAGAAAACCCACTGTTGAATTATTTTTGACACGTACACATAGATAATATGTCCATCCGATGTGTGATGTGCTCCAAATGACTCAATAAGTAATTTTCAAAGATACAAAAGTCTTTAAAAACATGTGTCAGGGGGTCAAAACTATAAAAACGACATCAGATGGATGTGAAATCAGAAGAAAATAATGATAGATTTATTTTTGAAATGTAAGAACCGATGAAACATCATTTCGAGTTATGGTTTTCCCAGGATTTCCATAAACATGTTTTTCAGTGTTTTAAAACACTAAAACATGCATGTAACGGTAAAAACTAAAGAAAAAACCTCAAATTGATGTCAAATCATGAGAAAACCATTGTTTAATTATTTGTGACGTTTACGTGTAGATAACATGCCCATATGGCATGTGGTATGTTCTGAAATACTCAATAAGCAGTTTTTAAAGATAATAAAGTCTTTAAAAATGTGTGTTAGGGGGTCAAAATTATGAAAATGATGTTGGATGGCAGTGAAATTAGAGGGAAACTACCGAAGATTTATTTTTAAAATGTAGAAAATTATGGCATAACATTTCGAATTATGGTTTGTTCAGGATTCCCAAAAACACATTTTTAGTGTTTTAAAACACTAAAACGTGCGTGTAATAGTCAAAACCATATCAAACAACCTCATATTGACATAAAATCATGAAACAAACACCGATGAATTATTTTTTATATGTATGCATCGACAACACGTCCAGTTGACGTGTGGTGTGCTCAGAATGACTCAATAAGCAGTTTTTTAAAATACCAAAGTCTTTAAAAACATGTGTCAAGGGGTCAAAACTCTACAAATGACGTCATATGTCCATGAAATCATAGGAAAATGACTGTATATTGATTTTTTAAATGTGGTAACTTACGACAAGTCATTCCAAGTTATTGTTTTCCTAGGATACCCGTAAATGTGTTTTCAGTGTTTTAAAACACTAAAATGTGCATGTGGCGGTCAAAATATTAAAAATGACATTATATTGATGTGAAATCATGAGAAAACCACCATTGAATTATTTTTGACATGTATGTATAGAAAAAACATTTATCCGATGTGCGGTGTACTCAGAATGACTTAATAAACAGTTTTTAAAGATAACAAAGTCTTTAAAAACATGTATCAGGGGGTCAAAACCCTAAAAAAACGTCAGATAGTCTCAAAATCATAGGAAAATGACCATAGATTTATTTTTGAAATGTAGGAACCGACGGTATGTCATTCTGAGTTACGGTTTTTCCGGGATTCCAGTAAATGCATTTTTAGTGTTTTAAAATACTAAAACGCGTGTGTAACAGTTAGAATCATAGAAAACAACCTCATATTGACATGAAATTATGATACAACTATCATTGAATTGTTTTTTGAAATATAATACATGTTGTCATATCAAAGTCTTTAAATTTTGTTTATTAGGTAAATTCCAAACACACCGCACATCAATTTAAAAATTAACTATATATTGTTATATACTTGTCCCTTTCCAATTCCAAGTGTTGGATCATATCTTAAATATGTATGTTATGTTTTCAAAGTGTGTTTCATGATATATTATTTGTTTTATGTCAAAATTTATTTTGTTTGATTAACAAAATAAAAAATGGTATGTGTAACATTCTGAATGTATTTGGTGACCATTCTTTTTCACATTTGAATTCCTAAATGTTTTGGTTTTTATTATAGGTGACAAATGTTAATGGTAGGCAGGATTATGGTCGTTCTAATCCATGACATTATTTATAAAGCAATTGTGAGAGTTCTTAGTTTCTATGGTATGTTTAAATATTATCAATGATTCTACTGTAATTCTGATTTATTATTGTTCAGTTCTAATTTTTATCTTCTTTTTTGTTCTAATTAATGACATGATGTGGTCAGTTCCTGTTGATGACATGATGTGGAGGTAGATGGATGCATTGGAGTTCATGGGTTGGATGAATATTGGTCATGAGTTGTTGGTGGTGGTGGACATATTTTATATGTCTATATTGATGGCTGAGGTTAAGGGTTGTAATGTCTCATATTTTCTGTGTATTATTTTTAAATATTATATGGAATTATTACTAGACTAGGCGTAGTAACGACACATCATTATGAGGCCTGATGATCTCGGAATGGTGGTTCAAATTTTTTTTAAGTTAAGTGAGTTGGCACTTGTGCGTGGTTGTGGTAGTTTCCAAACGGATTCCCGGATTAAAAATATGAGGGCACTGTTGCATCTGGGACGACGACTTTACCTAAGAACGGGTCTATCCTCAACCGGTACAGGTCAAGGGAAAAATTTAATTTTCGGAAGTTTTCAGTAAAAAATAAAATAAAATAAATGGAAAAGATTATTTTATTTTTATATGGAAACATTCACTGTAGCGCAACGACAAGGCATCTTTTTTATAATTAATGCCACGTCATAAGGACCCTGAAACAGCAATGCTGACTCATTAATGCCGCAGTGTAATGGCAGCAACTCGGCGTAACAGAACACTGAAACACATTCCCTCTTTTTAATGGGTTAATCAAACGTTTCTCATTAGCAAAAGATGGAGAGAGACTCTGGAGAATCCTTGGCACTTTAGAGATAACTCTTGGCGACGAACAACGATGAATCAAATCAGTGAATCGTTGTGCCAAAGAAGTTAAAGGATCTCTGTGATGAAAGAGGCATGACCCCCCCCCCCCCCCCCGTCAGCAATTGAACCCTTCATGAGGTAGGGGTTGTTATTTTGATTTTCCTTTCCCGTTTTTGAATTTAAACAATGAACACGGATCAACCACGAACAAGTTGATCCGCAGATTCGTACGTTTTTGCGGGAGGGTTTTTGTTGGGATGATTTTGGGGAATTAATCCATGTTAAATTACTATTTGATTCTGCTTCGTTTAAGCCTACTAACGGGATCGGATCAACGTTGTGACGAATGATAATGGATGTTCATTCCTCAATTTTCTGATTGGATTTCTCGTGTGTTCTTCACGTTCTTTGTGGGGAAACGAACAATGGATCGTTGTGCAACTGTCTTGCAACACAAAAATCCCAATATGGAGATCTGACATCGCAACGACCCTATAGAGGTGCAACGGTCATAGCGGATGACAAATCGGTTTGGATCGGAAAAGGCTATTCTTCAAGTGTTCTTCACGCGGGATGATCAAAATGCATTTTTGGAGCTGATCGGAGGCCCAAAAACAACGGAGACGACCTTGGGACATCGGGGTGACCTAGATTCCGAAGTTTTGTGTCAATCAGACCACCGGATCGACGAACGGGATAGCATGGAGGCGCGGCGGTGGAAGTCCGCTATTCTGGAAATTTCCAGAATACACGGCGTGTACTCCCGAAGAACACATCATGTAGTACTGGCGGTGACATCTAGGGTTTCAGGGGTCAAAGAGGAATCATACGGCGTGTGACCCTGGTTACACAGTGTGTAGGACTTTCCCTGGAGCTCAGTGTGTATTTTGGAAAGTACACGGACACGGGATGGACTACACGACTTCAGAACACGGCGTGTACTCTCTACGCAGCACAGCAGAGGCGGCTACGCGGGACTCGACGTGTATTCAGGGGATACACGGACACGGGATGGAGTACATGACCTTGTACTCCATCACACAGCTAGGCGAGGCCAGTAACGCGAGTCACCCCGTGTACTGATTACACGGGTTGGAGTACACGGGTTGGGGACCGTGTACGGGCACATGGCCAGTATACACGGAGCCAACCCTAGTCACTTGGACATGGTGTGTACACCTTACAACACACTATGTACTAACTTTTATACATGACCAGCCTTACGACATGGGCCATTGTACACGGACAGTACCCGGGGTCAGACGACACGACGTGTAAATTTTCTACACGCCATTTACTTTTTATAAAATGGCATGGTCCTCTTGTCCATTGTATCTTGGACGTGTTTCGTTTGGTTTAGTTATCTTTCTTCTCATTTCCTTGAAGTTCAAGCATCGTTTCCTTCCACAAGAGTATGATCCCTTTAGTAGTACTTTCTGTGATAGAGTCGTCATCCCTCCAAGAGGCCCGGAGCGAGATCCTCTATCCATTCCTGACCCTAGGTAGAGTCAGGAATCGACATGACCAACTCTACCAGGCATTGATCCTCTACCTAGCTGGTGAATTCATATGATTCGCAGTATCCACCATGTCCCTGGCAGTGATCCTCATCTGTGTATCGTGATCTTTCCCACTCCGGAGTGTGTCTCTCATAATGAGTGCATCTATCTCTCATGATCTTCCCACTCAGGAGTGTGTCTCTCGTAATGAGTGTAATTTACCTTTCATGACGTTTCCTGATGAACAGTACTTCTAGGACATACATCATCAGAGCTACCAGACTCATGGAGTGTATTCTCCTGGAATGAGTGCTTCATGGAATCTTTGAACTGAATCCCTAGCGGGGGTATGCGGTTGTGTGACTTGTTTCTAGACCACGGGTCTGAGTTTTGGTTATATCTAGATTGTGATCTCATATCATATGTTCAGTAGAAATATACTGTGTAGAGATGATAGTGCCTTTCCATTGTGTACTGCTTTGTGTTTTTCGGGGTCCTCTACTGAGTATTGTTATACTCACCCCTGCACGGGCTCTGTCCGCACGTGTCATGTCTTGTGCAGACGAGTAGCCTTTTGACAGAGTCTAGGGTGGATTGGGACAGGACCTAGATTTCTGAGTTCCCTACAGACCGAGGCATTCCTTTGGCTACGAGCAGCAGTCACAGTACCTCTTTGTGTTTACAGGTTGTACTTTGTAGTTTTCAGACTCTTTTTTTTGGTGGTCTTATATTCTGGCCCAGTTTACTTTCAGTACTTTACTTTCTGTCGTACTCTATTGGTTGGGTTTAGTTGTATGCATGCATTTTGTTCCTTAGTGCTTTTTTTACATTTCAGCATTTGTAGGCTTGGAGATGTGTGTGTGTGTACAGGTTCTTAGGCAATGCCTCCCATGTAGTAATATGCCTACTCAGTGCTAGTCACTAGACCTTGGCCTATTGGAGGTGGGATTGGGGAGTCACGGCGTGGTCCCCATTGGTACGGGTCATGACAAAGTGGTATTAGAGGTGGTTGGTTCTAAATTAGGACCAAGAGTTTGTGAGATTGGTTTGGGGAAACAGTGTTTAGTGTTTCGAGCTCAGCTTTCAGACCATAGACTCCAGTGTTGGTGCGGCGGTCGACGTATCCATACACCAGGACTCTGATAACCTTCTTTTCAACTCGGTACATGAAAACACTAGTTGTAGGGAAATAAAAGAATGGTATATGCATCATATAAGAATGGGTTGTGTTTTCCATATCCTTTGTGCCAGCTATCCAGATATACTCATTGACCATGGTACATCTTGTTTCCTTACAGGATGCCTCTGCGACGCATACCCTCTAGGATTCAGCAGCACGATCACGAGGATGAACCCCTTAGTGATGAGGCTTCAATATAGGGACCAGTTCCCCAGGCGTTGTCACCAGGTGGTGCACCTGCTATACCACCACCAGTAGAGTAGCTCGTGGTACCTGCAATACCGACTGACGAGTAGAATAGGCTGAGCGTTCTCCATGAGCTCTAGAGACAGACACCCCTCAGGTTCTGAGGTGAGCTTGACCCTCAGGCAGTTGAGGACTGGCTTGAGGCGGTGACCAGAGTTTTCCGTCTAGTGAGGACACCAGCAGACCAGACGGTGATCCTAGGGGCAAGCCTTCTTCAGGGTTCGGCGGGATGATGGTGGAGTCTGACCACACAGACTCATGGTGAGGAGACTCTTTCATTGACAGAGTTTGAGCAACTCTTTAGGGAGGAGTTCTCTCTGGTTACGCTGAGAGACGTACGCATCCAAGAGCTTATTTAGCTCCAGCAGGACAGTTTAACGATAGCTGACTATTCATCAAGGTTCACCAACCTCACCCAGTACTCGATGGATATGGTCATGGATTGGTACTTCAGATCTCATACCTTCGAGTGAGGTCTACGACGAGACATCTGAGCTAGTGTCGTGCCTCTATGTATTTCGACTTATGCTGGAGTGCTCGAGCGGGCTTTGGTGATCGAGAGATTCTTGGCGAAGCAGAGACAGCCGACAACAGTCAACAGCAAGCAGACAGGTGTGGAGACCTCGGCAGCAGGGAGCCGACGTTTGACGCAGGGATCGTGATGTGAGAGATGTCAGAGGAGGACCCAGGATAGGGGATCGATAGTCCAGGGTTCTCAGGCTGGATCCATTCATCCTAGGGAGAAGTGGTGCTATGCGTACGACGGTAGGGGACATCTCGCTAGTGATTGTCCGACCCGTCAAGCTGCTGACAGGGAAGCGGTGGATGGACCACCGAGGTAGAGGCAAAGAGTGGAGCAGACAGACCCGTCAGGCGGAAGACATAGCAGATGAGCAGGGAGAGCTGCAGGTGGTGGCAGATGCTTTGATCTACTTCCACCACCACCCCCAAGAGGTATACAACAGGCTCAGGGAGCTAGGGGACAGGGGCGGGGACAGCTGCTTGCGGTCGAGGCGTACGACCCAGGGGATCCAGTGATGATACGAGGTACGATCCGTGTCTTCTCTACCTTAGTTGTCGTACTTATAGACACAGGTTCCAGACATTCCTTCATCGCCACATGTCTTGTGCGAAACCTTGAGATTCTGGTAGAACCGTTGAATCGATCCTTACGCTTGGAGACACCTATGGGAGGAGACTCAACGATCACACATCTTTGAAGACAGTGTGATCTTACCCTTGGAGGCGAGAGTTTCGGTTGGAACCTCATGGTGGTAGCGTTGAGGCATTACGACTTCATTCTCGGTATGGATTGGTTATCTTCAGTCCATGCCCAGATTGACCGTTTTAGGCGAAGAGTGTGGTGTGTCCACCGTGATGGGACGAGGTTTTCCTTTGTTAGAGAAAATGAGACCCAGACATCACAGAATGGGATCGTGCATAAGAGGGTGCATCCAATCACTCATGAGATGGCTAGCCTTACCCTCGGAGAAGTATATTTTGTGAGCTCTCAGTTCCTAGCAGTAGTGGCAGAGTATGAGAACGTCTTTCCTGAAGATGTTCTAGGATTATCTCCCCATTGGGAAATCGACTTACACCCCGGGACGTCACCGATTTCCTCACCAGCATATCGGATGGCTCCCGCAGAGCTTCCTGAGCTGAGGGTACAATTGGAGGATTTTCAGAGCAAGGGTTTTGTAAGACCAAGTGTTTCACCCTGGGCAGCCCTAGTCTTGTTTGCCAATAAGGAAGATGGGAGTTTGAGGTTTTTCATGGATTACCGGTGCCTGAACTAGGTAACGGTGAAGAATAAGTATCCAATGTCGAGGATCAACGACATCTTCAATCATCTGATAGGGGCACAGTGGTTCTCGAAGGTTGACCTTCGATTAGGTTATCACCATTTATGAGTACGGGACGAGGATATACCGAAGATGGATTTCAGTTGTCGTACTTGGTGATGCCTTTTGGCGTGATAAACGCCCCCGCAATGTTCATGGGACTGATGAACCGGATCTTCCAGCCGTACCTAGACCGGTTCATAGTGGTCTTCATCGACAACATCCTTGTGTACTCGGCGTCAGAGGAGGATCACACGAGACACCTGTGGATAGTTCTAGACGTACTCCGGGAGCACCAGCTTTTTGGGAACCTCTCGAAGTGCTAGTTTTGGATTCAGGAGGTCCACTTTCTGGGACATGTCATCTCAGCAGATGGAGTAGCTGTGGACCTAGCCAAGGTGGAGGTAGTGTTAGCATGGCAGACACCTCGGTGTGTGACAGAGGTGCGAAGCTTCCTTGGGTTGGCAGGATATTACTGGAGATTCATTCTTGATTTCTCCTGAATATCAGCACTGATGACAACCTTGACCAAGAAAGGGCAACCCTTCATGTGGATGGATAAGTTCCAGCAGGCTTTCAAGCAGTTGAGATAGAGTTTGACGAGCGCCTCAATCTTGAGATTACCGAAGGAGGGTGTCGAGTGCGTAATTTTTTGCAACGCATCTGGGACCGGGCTTGGCTGTGTCCTAATGCAGAGATAGGTAGTGATTACTTATGGTTCATGCCATCTTAGTCCACATGAGCAGAACTATGCGACCCATGATCTCGAGTTAGTAGCGGTAGTATTGACATTGAATATGTGGCGACACTACCTTATGGGCGAGCTATTTATCGTCTACTCTGACCACAAGATCCTCAAGTACATATTTTCGCAGAAGGATCTGAATCTGAGGGAAAGGCATTGGCTAGAGTACCTCCAGGACTATGATTTCGAGATCATCTATACTCCTGGGAAGGGGAACAAGGTGGTGGATGCTCTTAGCATAAGTTCGAGCTCACAGCTGTTGAGTGAGGCGACAGAGCAGTTATCCATGTTGTAGTTATCCTTCGTGGACAGAGGGGATACAACTTACCTACAGTCGATGGTTGTCGCCCCTCCACTCTTACAGCGGGTTAGGGAGGCACAGCTAGGAGATGTCGACTGTGTGACTTTACATGCTCAGTTATCCACAGGACATACTCCTGATGGATATTCACAAGGTGGGGAGCACATACTTCTTTATAGAGGATGCATTGTTGTACCAGTAGCGTTGTAGGAAGAGGTCTTGAGGGAGTTTCATACATCCCCCTTGGCAGTACATCCTAGAGTGGCAAAGATGTACTAGGATCTTCGACGATAGTTCTAGTGGTCAGGCATGAAGAAGGCAGTAGCAGAGTTCGTTTCTCGATGCCTTACATGCCAGCAGGTGAAGGCTGAGCACCAGGTTCCAGCGGGATTATCTCACCCCCTGGAAGTTCCAGAGTGGAAGTGAGATGAAATATCGATGGACTTCATGATAGGATTACCACGAACGTCCAAGGGGTACGATTTTATCTAGGTGGTCATTGACCGACTCACAAAGTCGGCCCACTTCCTATCTATCAGAGAGCAGAGTTCTGTAGAGAGCTTGGGACGCCTCTATGTGTAGGAGATAGTTCGGCTTCATGGCATCCCTTAGACGATAGTCTCGGACTGAGATGTCCGCTTTACATCCCGGTTGTGGAAGGGATTGCAGGAGGCCTTTGGGACTCAGCTACGCTTGAGCACGTCATTTCATCCCCAGACCGATGGTCATACGGAGAGGACTATTCAGGTTCTGTAGGATATGTTGTGGGCCTGTATCTTGGACTTTGGTCGCGGTTGGTAGGACCACCTACCACTGGTGGAGTTTGCGTATAATAACAGATACCACTCAACCATTTGTATGGAACTGTTTGAGGCTTTTTATGGGAGACCCTGTCGGTCACCGCTTAGCTAAACCGACCCCAGAGAGTCAGCACTCATGGGTCCAGAGTTGGTGCGAGCTACCACTGAGAAGGCATCCAGGAGAAAATGACGACTGCACAGAGCCGGAAGAAGTCTTATGCTGATAGGCGGCAGAGACCCCTGGAGTTTGAGGAGGGAGAGCATGTCTTTTTTCGGGTCTCACTCCAATGAGGGTTACAGAGATTTGGTCGAGGCGGCAAGTTATCTTCGAGATTCATCGGACCTTTTCAGATACTGCATAGAGTTTGTGAGGTGGTGTACCGCCTAGCTCTACCATCGTAGTTGCATCAGGTACATGATGTCTTCCACGTGTCGCAACTGAGGAGGTACGTGCATGACCCATCGCACATCATCAACTGGGGTGAGCTAGACATCGAGGATGGAGTGACCTTTGTTGAGTACCTGGTGGAGATCGAGGATCGGCAGGAGATGATCTTTCGTGGGTGATCGATTCCCTTGTTGCGCGTTCGATGGCGGCATGGGAATCTTAAGGAGAGCACGTGGGAGCGGGAGGCTCAAATATGTGCCCAGTACCCACATCTTTTTGAGTAGTCGTGTTTTGGCTTTTCGGGGACGCAAAGCCCCAAGGTGGGGAGAATGTAATGTCTCGGATTTTTCATGTATTATTCTTAAATATTATATGGAATTATTACGAGACCAGGCGCAGTGACGACACATCATTCTGAGGCCCGGTGATCCTGGAATGGTGGTTCGAACTTTTTTTAAGTTAAGTGAGTCGGCACTTGTGCGCGATTGTGGCAGTTTCCAAACGGATGCCCGGATTAAAAATCTGAGGGCACCGTTGCGTCCGGGACGACGACTCTACCTAAAACGGGTCTAACCTCGACCATTGCAGGTTGAGGGAAAAAGTTAATTTTTGGACGTTTTCAGTATAAAATAAAATAAAATAAATGACAAAGTTTATTTTATTTTTATATGGAAATATTCGCTGCAGCGCAACGACATGGTAGCTTTTTGATAATTAATGTCACGCCATAATGACCCTGAAACAGCAACGCTCACTCATTAATGTCGCTGCGTAACGGCAGCAACTCAGCGTAACAGAACGCTGAAACATGTTCCCTCTTTTTAATGGGTTAATCAAATGTTGCTCGTTGGTAGAAGCTGGAGAGAAACTCTGGAGAATCCTTGGCGCTTTGGAGAGAACTCTCGGCGACGAACAACAACGAATCAAAGCTGTGAATCGGTGCGCCAACGAAGTTGAAGGATCTCGGCGACGACGGAGGCAAGACCCCCCCCCCCCCATCAGCAATTGAACCATTCATGAGGTAAGGGTTGTTATTTCGATTCTCCTTTCCCGTTTCTGAATTTAAACGACGAACGCGGATCAACCACGAACAGGTTGATCCGCGGATTCGTACGTTTTTGCGGGAGGTTTTTTGTTGGGATGATTTCGGGGAATTAATCCATGTTAAATTGTTGTTTGATTCTGCTCCGTTTAAACCTACTAACGAAAGCGGATCAACGGCGTGACGAACGATGGTGGAGGTTCGTTCCTCGATTTTCTGATTGGATTTCTCGTGCGTTCTTCGCATTTTTCGTGGGGCGACGAACAACGAATCGTTGTGCACCCATCTTGCAACGCAACGATCCCAAGCTGGAGATCCGACATCGCAACGACCCTACGAAGGTGTGATGGTCATAGCGGACGACGAATCGGCTCGGATCAGAAAAGACTATTCTTCGAGCGTTCTTCGCGTGGGAGGATCGAAACGTGTTTTCGGAGCCGATCGGAGGCCCAAAAACAACGGAGACGGCCTCAGGACATCGGGGCGACCTGGATTCCTGAGTTTTGTGGCAATCGGACGGTCGAATCGACGAATGAGGCAGCATGGAGGCACAGCGGCGGAAGTCGACAATTCTGGAAATTTCCAGAATACACGGTGTGTATTCCCGAAGAACACATAGTGTAGTACCGGCGGCGGAAGCTAGGGTTCCGTGGGTCAGAGAGGAATCACATGATGTGTGACCCTGGTCACACGGCGTGTAGGACTTTCCCCGAAGCTTGGCGTGTATTTTGGAAAGTACACGGACAAGGGGATGGACTACACGGCTTCGGAACACGACGTGTACTCTCTACGCAGCATGGCAGAGGCGGCTATGCGGGACTCGGCGTGTATCCAAGGGATACACGGACACAGGATGGAGTACACGACCGTGTAAACCATCACACGGCCAAGCGAGGCCAGTAATGCGGGTCACCCCGTGTACCGATTACATGGGTTGGAGTACACGGGTTGGGGACCGTGTACGGGCACATGGCCATCATACACAAAGCCGACCCCAGTCACTCGGACACGGCGTGTACACCATACTACACATCGTGTACTAACTTTTCTACATGACCAGCCTTACGACGCGGGTCGTTGTACACGGGCAGTACCTGGGGTCAGACGACACGGCGTGTAACATTTCTACACGTCGTGTACTTTTTGAAAAATGGCATGGTTCTCTTGTCCACTGTATATTGGATGTGTTTCGTTTGGGTTAGTGTCCTTTCTTCTCGTTCCCCTAAAGGTCAGACATCGTTTCCTTCCACATGATTATGATCCCTTCAGCAAGACTTTCTGTGATAGAGTCGGCATCCCTTCGAGAGGCCCGGAGCGAGATCCTCTATCCATTCCTGACCCTAGGTAGAGTAAGACATCGACATGACCAACTCCACTGAGCGTTGATCATCTACCTAGCTGGTGAATCCGGATGAGTCGCGGTATCCGCCATGGCCCTGGCAGTGATCCCCATCTGTGTATCATGATCTTTCCTACTAAGGAGTGTCTCCCGTAATGAGTGCATATATCTCTCGTGATCTTCCCACTCAGGAGTGTGTCTCCCGTAATGAGTATAATTTACCTTTCGTGACGTTTCCCGACGAACAGTACTTCTCGGACGAACATAATCAGAGCTACCAGACTCGTGGAGTGTGTTCTCCCGAAACGAGTGCTTTGTGGAATCTTCAAACTGAATCTCCAGCGGGGGTATGCGGTTGTGTGACTTGTTTCTAGACCACGGGTCTGAGTTTTGGGTATATCTGGATTGTGATCTCCTATTATATGTTCAGTAGACTTATACTATGTAGAGTTGACCATGCCTTTTCTTTGTGTACTGTTTTGTGTTTTTCGAGATCCTCTACTGAGTATTGTTATACTCACCTCTTCATGGGTTATGCCCGCACATGTCGTGTCTTGTGCAGACGAGCAGCCTTTTGACATAGTCTAGGGCGGACTGGGACATGACCGGTCTTTCTGAGTTCCCTATAGGTCGAGGCGTTCCTTCGGCTACAAGCAGCAGTCCCAGTACCTCTATGTGTTTACAGGTTGGACTTTGCAGTTTTCAGACTCTTGTTTTTTATGGGTTTGTATTCTGAACCAGATTACATTCAGTACTTTACTTTCCATCATACTCTGTTGGTTGAGTTTAGTTGTATGCATGCATTTTGTTCTTTAGTGGGTTTTTTACATTTCAGCATTTGTGGGTTTGGAGATGTGTGCGTGTGTACAGGTTCTTAGACAATGCCTCTCATGTAGTAATATGCCTACTCATTTCTAGTCACCAACCTCTGACCTATTGGAGGCAGACTTGGGGAGTCACGGCGCGGGCCCCACTGGGACGGGTCGTGACATGGGTTGACTGAGGTTATGAGTTGATTGGGGTTGTATATATATATGGCTATGGATGTATGATGGTTTACATGTGATGAGTTTTTTGTGCATTTATGCTTTAGTTTATTGTATGTCGTAGATTTTCTATTTATATTTTTTTTATTAAATATTTTTAAAAAATAAAATAGTTATAAATATATTTAGCGGCGATTTATGATAACCACGGCTAAATATATTTTTATTAATTTATTTAGTGGCGGTTATCATTAATCGCCGCTAGACACAACTGTCGTTAATGTATTCAATGTCGCTTATATTCATTTTCTCAATTTTATTTCCAGTTGAATTTTTTTTAAAATAAACCACCACTAAATGAAATGTTAGGTGCTCCAGAAACGACACATAAAAACCACTGCTAAAAAGGAAAAATTGCAGCTAAATGATTTTCGGCCATGAAATAAGAGGCGGTTTCCGTAACCGGTGCTAAACCATGTAGTGGTGGTTTAAACCGGTGCTGGTGGCAGAAAAAAACAGCCACTAATATCAATGTTTTTTGTATTGCATGTGATATACCATATTATAGTATACGATATACCATGACTAAAATAATTCTTCTTAGGTTTTCATTATTTTCAGTACAATACAGTTAAGTCACTATATATGATGTGCAACACTTCACTCAATAAGAAATGTTACATGGTACAATAGATCAAATTCCTTTATCCGGGTCTATAACATATGTTAGGCCATTTGATAACTCTGTGTAAACATTTTTGAAAGCACCTTATCGCATGGCATTACTTGGTTAAATAATATTAATATTAATTTCACTACTACATAAATGGGTTTTAACACCGTTTGAAAAAATCATCAACATTGCTAAAAAAACATTATTAATCTAAACGTTTTTAAAAGAGAGTTTATTTTGTCACCGTTAACAAAAGTACTGATAAAGACGTTTTTTATGAGTGCTAAAAAAACATTCATAAAAAGAGGTCTTTTATTAGTGCTAAAATAAAAGCGCTGATATAGTACAAAAATAATTTTTTTTTAAAAAAAATTGCATATTAAAAAAGAACGGATGCGAAACCACCCCTTTTATCAGCGCTCAAAGACCCCTTTAAAAGTTCCCCCCACCCCCACCACCTTTAACATTGATGGGCACTCCCTTCACCCACCCGCACACCCAACCCGAGACCTCTCCCTTGCACGTTTCAGCCTCTACCACTCATTCATGTTGTTTTGTTCTCCATTGTATAAGATATCTTATCACCACAAGTGATTTACGAGCCCCGTATTCATTTTTATGCATTAGGGCATAGCATATTATTTACTTAGGTTATATGCCCAATGATATTGTAAGCCTTAAAAAGTGGGAAGCTACTAATATAAAATATTATGATATAAAATTACATATGCTTGTCACCACTCACAGTGGTAAATTCATGTCATCCTATTTGATAAATTAAATGACTTGCAATTATTTTATGAATGCCTATAATATTCAATTACTTCATACGACACATTATGATATATACTATTCTTCATTGATCCCGATCTTATAGATTGTGATATGCCTACATCACTTCTTACTATATATGTCACTCCATACAATATCCCCATGGTGCGTCATATGATATGTGCATTTGATAAACCTTTATTTGGAAATGTTATATTATAAATCGAGATATTCTTGACTTTCCTCCTAACCCAATATTTTATTTTATTTTCGAATAAAACCACGCTTTCAAAATAACCAAAAAACTCAAATTTAAATTTCCAGAACTAGAATTCGTAATTCAATATTTTATTTTATTTTCGAATAAAACCACGCTTTAGGTCGACAGGAAATTCGCTTCACTCAGCCATGTGCCTGACATAACCGAAGGCAATGATGCCCGAAGTAGACTTTCTTCCCACGAATAATACGCCACTTGTCCTAATCTCTTCATGCAACATGAGAATCATATAACTAAAAATAAATAGCCTCATATACCTTTTGGGAATCACAACAATTATACAAGATATTAATTTTTTTGGAAACATTTCCATTTATAGATTTAATTATTAAAATTACGTGTGAAGAATCTTTTTTCTGTGGATCACATTATTTAGTTTTAGTAATTAATGATTTTCTTTTTTTTCCAATATGAAGGGTGAGATACACTGGATACATAGAAATTTTGAATGGTAAAGGTAGGATTAATTAATAGCGATAAATTAATTTTAAAAAATTCATAAAGTGCATCTAGAGGAAAGTCAAAAAAATTCACAAACAAGGTATTAGATTACAAAAATATATATATAGTATTTCTTAGGACATGGTGTTTCATTTAGAAGTGTAATTAGTATAATTATGCTTGTTAGCACATTTTTTAAGTTGAGGGGAATTTTTGAGAAGTACAAGCCTTTAGTGTGTGTTGATTCTAGTATATATTTGTACTAAATAGTTTTATAATAAAATGTCAATTGGTTTATTTTGATTTATTTAAATTTAAAAATAATGAAAAAAACAAGGGTAGGTTAGTGGCCAGCCTCTTAGATAAAGCTAGTGGTGGTGTATCCACTGTAAGTATAGCTATGAATTTAGAGTTTCAAGAACCACTGGACCCCAATAAAAAAGAAATTGACACAAATAAAGAGTGAAGAAAGGTGATAGCGAGGAAAGAAACATCAAAGTCCATGAGCAATCAAACATCATGCAAAGGGGGTCAAAAAGAGTTCATTCACTACCACAGAAACAATTTTACGTAACATCATCCTTTAATAACGTTAAAAAAACATGGATAAAATGTGGTTTTAACATCGTTAAAAAATGCTTTGTTAAAAGTACTCATTTATCGCCGTTTTTTTACGTTCATATTTTTTAAAAAAAAGGTGAGGGCCAAGGCCATTTTCATTGAAACAAAAGCAAACAAACAAAACAAAATGAGAGTAGATGTTCATTTCACACAAATCAGTGGCCCTCCTCACGAGGGTCCAATTTTTTCCTAATCTTATCTGCAATCTTTTGCTCTGCATCTTGCAAGGCGACCCAATAAATCTTACGTCATCACCCTTGTCCACGCCCCCTGGTGTGAAGCACTTAAAGATTTCTTGCTTGTTGAAGAAGACCTTCAATGTCTGCGTCATCCGAGTCTGAATCCACAAAATGTGTTTCATCTTTCTTTGAGGTCAGTTCTGCTCATCCACATCCTCGCCCACGACTGCTAGGAAGCCGTCCTCTTTTCGATGATCTAGTCTGTTGCCAAGAGCCATCACGACCATCTTCACCTTCTGCTGGAACTAGGTTTGCCACCAGAGTCTTCTCTATCATCTGCTGAGGGCCAGAAAGTGTTGACGGGGGTTGCATCAAGGCAGCCTGTTCGTTTTCCCTTGGAGGATCAGCAACATCAACCTCAATATGTCCTGCAACGCAATTAAGAGCTTCAAATGTGTTAGCAGTGGTCACCTACACCTGTGCAGATGGTTGCGGATCAGTCCTGCTAGGTAATGGAACCAGAGGCAAGATGAGAACATAATTTCCAAGATCATCAGTAGGAGGTTGGATCTCCATTGAGGGAACTGCAGTAGGTTCTTCAGAATGTACAACATTCTTTAAAAGATCAACAGAGTGTTGTTCCAGTACTGGGTACATATGTCTTTTCCCAACGCTTTTATCAACGTTTTTTTAGTAGCGTCGATAATGGAAAGTCTTTATTAGCGCTTATAAATCATTAAAAACAATATATTAACATAAAAATATATTTATATTGATATATATAATACATTTTATTAAATATGATTTATATAAGGCTAAACACGCATTTACAATTAATATATAAGATATTTAGTGAAAAATGGATTATAAAATAATTTAAAAAATAATATTAATTAATAATTTGCTAATTATTATCGAGTAATAGACATTTAATAACAAATTGAAGACAAAAAATTCAAAAAAATAATAAACGTTCTAAAATAAGTTGAAAACGTGACTTGAATTTCAAACATCGATAACTTTTGATGAGAGTGTCTGTTTGAGCTCTACAAAATATCAAATCAAAACCTATGATGAGCTCTACGCACTGATGAATAGGGAAAACCCCAGTAGCATTTTCAAGGAGAAAAAAATGTTCGGGTTGACTTCAAAACTATGTTTCGCTACTACATATATGCCTTTTAACAACACACAAATATGCTTTTAACAGCGCTATAAAAGCGTTGTTAATCACAATGATGATAAGGAGGGGGTTCCCTTTATCAGTGCTAAAAAAGCACGGATAAAGCTCTAGCCACCTGCAATCTTCTATTGATATAACAACACACCCAGAAGCAAAACCTGTAATTTCAAATGCTATATACAACCTGTAATTTCGAACAATGCTATATACATTTAATTGATATCATGAATACAAAAATGTCCACCCATGGTATATAAAAAAACATTGCTATTTACATTTCAAACAAAATATTTCTTAATTTACATTTACAATTATCCAACAAACATTCTAAAACATTAATATTTCATCTTTTGATGCCCATTATCCCCTCTAAAAAATGTTCGCCCATGGTATCAGTTTCCGAACAAATCATATCAACCTGAGCAAAAGATTCTGCCTATATAAGAAAACAAATATTATGTTAGTAATGATATAAAGAAATAAATTAAACATTAATATAAAAGAATATATTAATAAAATGTCAATATTTAATAAAAATGACACATTAGGAGTAATACTGGTCACACCGTGCATCCTATTGAGGTGATGTTAATTCCTACATGTCACAAATGAGTTATGAATTGTCTTAAAATATCAAAACAATTCGAATGTGTTTTCCCGGTTTTGAGTATGTCACTTGTTCTTTTACTAAAATTAATGTCAATTTTAAATAATAACACATTTGGTGTTATACCGGTCACACCATGCGTCAGATTAAAGTGCAGTTGATTCCTACCTGTCACAAATTACTAATGGATCATTGTCCTAAGGTATCAAAACAATCCAAATGCATTTACTCGCTTTTCAGTATACTGGTTGTGTTTTTTTACTAAAATGTCATTTCAAACTGGAAACACGCATTATGAGTCATACCAGTCGCATCGCCCATACACGTCATGAATGACTTATGAATCGTTGTCCTAAATTATCATGACAACTAGAACATGTTTGCTTGGTTGTCAGTGAGTGATACATTTTGAACTAAAATGTCAATTTTAAACTGATAACGAATACTTTTAGTCATACCGATCACACCGTACATCGGATTGAAGTGAGATTGACTCCTACATGTCACAAATGACTCATGGATCGTTGTCCCAAAGTATCAAAACAATCCAAATGTATTTTCTTGGTTTTTAGTATGTCACTTGTTGTTTTTACTTAAATTAATGTTAATTTTATATAAAAACAGACACTTTGAGTCATACCAGTCACACCGTGCGTCGGATTGAGGTGCAGTTTACTCCTACACATCATAAATGACTCATAGATCATTGTCCTAATGTATCAAAACAACCCGAATGCGTTTTCTCAATTTTTAGTATGTCATTTGTTGTTTTTACTTAAATTAATGTCAATTTTAAATAAAAAGAGACACACTGAGTCATACCGGCCACATCGTGTGTCATATTGAGGTGCGTCTGATTCCTACATGTCAAAAATGACTAATAGATCGTTTTTTAAATATCAAAACAATCCAAATGTATTTGCTTAGTTTTCAGTATGTCACTTGTTGTTTTAATTAAATTAATGTCAAATTTAAATAAAAAGAGACACTTTGAGTCATACCAGTCACACCGTACGTCGGATTGAGATGCGGTTGACTCATACACATCACAAATGACTCACATATCATTTTCCTAAAGTATTAAAATAATCCCAATGCATTTTCTTGGTTTTCAGTATGTCACTTGTTGTTTCTACATGAATCAATGTCAATTTTAAATAAAAAGAGATACTTTGAGTTATACCAGCCACACCATGCGTTGTATTGAGGTGCGGCTAATTCCTACACGTCAGAAATGACTAATAGACTGTTTTACTAAAATATCAAAATAATAAAAATACAATTTTTTAGTTTTCAGTATGTCATTTTTGTTTTTTTACTAAAATGTCATTTCAAACTGGAAACACACATTTTGAGTCATACCCATCGCATCGTGCATCGATTTGATGTGAGACTGCTTTATACACATCAAAAATGACTTATGAATCACTATCCTAAATTAACAAGACAATCAGAATGTGTTTTATTAGTTTTCAGTAAGTGGCACGTTTTGAACTAAAATGTCAATTTTAAACTAATAACGGGCACTTTGAGTCATGTCGGTCACAACATATGTCAGATTGAGATGCGGTTGACTCATACATGTCAAAAAATGACCCATGGATCATTTTTCTAAAGTATCAAAACAATCCTAATACCTTTTCTCAGTTTTCAGTATGTCACGTGCTGTTTTTACTTAAATTAATGTCAATTTTAAATAAAAAGAGACACTTTGAGTCACACTGATCACGTCGTGCATGGTATTGAGGTGAAGATGATTCCTATACATCAAAAATGAGTAATATATCATTTTCCTAAAATATAAAAACAATCCGAATGCGTTTTCTCAGTTTTCAATATGTCACTTGTTGTTTTTACTTAAATTAATGACAATTTTAAATAAAAAAAGACACTTTGAGTCATACCGGTCACACCGTACGTCAAATTGAGGTGCAATTGACTCATACACGTCACAAATGACTCATGGATCATTTTAATAAAGTATAAAAACAATATTAATATTTTTTCCTCAATTTTCAGTATGTTACTTGTTTTTTTATTTAAATTAATGTCAATTTTAAATAAAAAAGAGACACTTTGACTCATACCAGCCACACCGTATCTTGTATTGAGGTGCGACTAATTCCTACATGTCAAAAATGACTAATAGATCATTGTACTAAAATATAAAAAGAATCCATTTCTTGGTTTTCAGTATGTCAATTGTTTTTTTTACTAAAATGTCATTTCAAACTGGAAACACGCATTTTGAGTTATACCTGTCGCATCGTGCATCGGTTTGACATGAGACTGCTTCATACAAATCAAAAATAAATTATGAATTGATGTTCTAAATTATCAAGACAATCAGAATGCGTTTTCTTGGTTTTCAGTGAGTGACACGTCTTAAACTAAAATGTCGATTTTAAACTGATAACGGAAACATTTAGTCATACCAGCCACACCGTGCATCAGATTGAGATGTGTTTGATTCCTACATGTCAAAAATGACTCATAGATCTTTTTCCTAAAGTATCAAAACAATATGAATGTGTTTATTTGGTTTTTAGTATGTCACTTGTTCTTTTTACTTAAATTAATGTCAATTTTACATAAAAAGATACACTTGGAGTAATACCGACCACACTGTGCGCCGTATTGAGGTGTGATTGACTCCTACACATCACAAATGACTCATGGATCATTGTGCTAAAATATAAAAACAATCTGAATGCGTTTTCTTGGTTTTTAGTATGCCAATTGTTGTTTTTAATTAAATTAATGTCAATTTTAAATAAAAAGAGACACTTTGAGTTATACTGGTCACACCATGTATCATATTGAGGTATAGTTGACTCATACACCTCAAAAATAACTTATAGATCATTTTTATAAGGACCTGAACCCGGTTTCCCAGAGTCGGTGCCTTATTTAATTACATTGGCATATAAATAAGGAATATGCATCCCGAAGGACCGATTAGTCTAGTAGAATTGGAAACAAGATACATACATAAGTTCAACATTACAACTTTAAATGAAAAACAACATAAAAATTCCTTCAACAACATCTATAACTCTTAGGTTATTTCTGCATGTCATTCATAATAAAAATATTCATGTCCTGAGAAAGTGAATCATAAGAAAGGGGTGAGCTCAAACTCTCAGTAAGGGTAAGAAATACAATGGAAGATATCATAAACATAAAAATTAGGAATGTTGAATAACTAAAATACATGCCTTGAACAAAAAACTTGAACACATTATGACAAGAATAAGAGATGAATAAATAATGGCATAATAAAACATAATTATGAGTATTCTACTAGTCGAATAACTACATGAACCATCAATACCATTTTCATAATGATGGAATGAATATATGGAACATCATAACCATACCATTAAGGTCTCGTGACAAGACCATAAATAATCATTTTGTCAAGGCCTTGGGCTAAGACCGTAGTTTGTCTCGTGAGACCTACCGATACACTGAGGAGATATAGAGGGCCCCACCCGACACTTACTATGTCCAATTAATTCTTTATATGAATTGGTATAAACATAAACAATATATACATTCATATTGAAACTAATATATGAAATGTAAAGAACATTCCCCAAACATTAAGCATAAACACAAAACATTCAGAGTAAATTGATAAATGGTTTTAAGATAGCACATCTACAGTAAAAATAATCATAAACCATTAAATTAAATATGGTAGATGATACCATAAAATATTAATCCCAATAATAGATAATAATCCACAAGAGTGTTGAAATATTTGAAGAAAATCTTATAAAATCTTCGAGTAATTCTTGAGATAAATACTCTTTTACTTTGAAAAGAAGAGTTATTTTGGAAAAATATTTTTATAAAACCAGAAGTGAAGTAAGATAGTATTTTCATAATAAAATGAGTGATTTTATAAAGATAATGGTTTCCAAAAAATATATTATAGAGTGCCCTTGAAAATAGGTAAGAATTTGAGGAATTCCCTTGAAACAAGATTGATTATCAAGAAAGATTTTTGAAAGATCATTTTAAAACATATAACTCCCCATAAATGAAGGTATGATTCTTGTTGGAACAGATATATTGTAACGCCCTGACCCTAGTTACCTAGAGTCAGTGTATTATTACATAACATTGACATGATAAAAGGAATCATGTCCCGAAAGACCGATTAGTTTAGTAGCCTTGGAAGTACTAGATACATTCATAAGTTTTACATTACATCATGAAATAAAAACATCAACAACATTTTTTACCCTTTTGAACACACTTATATCCTTAGAATATCCCTACAGGTCAACCATAAAATATTTCTTCACATCTTGGAAAAAATAAAACATAGAAAGGGGTGAGCTCAGATGCTCAGTAAGGATAACAATATAGCAGAAACTTTCATAAATAAGCATAAACATTTAAGGACATGTATATACTAAAACAAAAGCCTTTTAAACTTAAAATTCAGCATAATATGGAAAATATAAAATCAAATAATGCAATTTACTTATTCACATGGATATTCTACTAGTCTAATAACCACATGCAATATCAATAGCCACTTTCATAATGATGGAATACATAATGCCAAACTTCAGAACCACATAGTCAAGGCTTTGTGCCAAGACTACAAATAAGATTTTGTCAAGGCCTTATGCCAAGACACTGGTTTGTCTCATGAGACCTACTGATGCATTGAGGATCTATAACGGGCTCCACCCATCACTTACTAAGTCCAATGCATTCCTCATATGAAAGAGTTTAAACATAACATAAACATTCGTATTACAACTAGAATACAAAATGTCAATACTTTATCCATAAACCATGAATGGTACAAAAATAACACATAAAATGTTAAACATATCACAAAACCTTCAATACAATATGGAAGATTTGTATCATAATAAATCAACTTCAAACAAGTTTAAAATCTATCAAAGTATGTGACATAGAGGAAATTAAAACTTTTTGAAAGAAATACCTCTTTCTATTTTGAAACCATTTAAAAGTAAAATAATTATAAAAGGAAATATTTATTTTGAAAATATTCTTATAAGTTTTTATGGGAAGCTTTAATGATGTTATAATGACATAAAATAGCCACACTCTCCATATAAGTTAAAGAAACATTCTTACCTTAATTTTGTCGAAAAGATCATAAAGTACCTTGTTTGGAAAACGACGGAACGATTCCTTTCAAAACATATAAGGTCAAATAAGGGTATAAATGAATTTAAACCGTTGTCTAGTGAATAGTAATTTTTTTTGAAATATATTTTTTAAGAAAACATGGATGTGGATGATAAAGAGGTCCCAATAGATACTTACGTAAAAACAACCTCGGATAATAAAGAGATTTTGAAATTAACCCTTACCTTGTACTTTTCCTTGGTTGAGGGTACGTTAAACTCCTGTATAATATTTAAATAATTGTTATTAAATTATACAAAAACTATATACATAAATATTATATCATATATGATCCTCTAATATTGCTTTGTTAATAATATTTTAGTAATATCATCGTTTTGGGTGTTAACTGATCCGTTTTCCTTTATAGCTCGGTTACGTAAGCAATGTTTTTATGGATAGGATGTATTTTATTAATATAAATAATGATATTAAGTTCTTAAACATTATTTTTAATCATAAAATGAAAAATATTCTTGAATTATTACGATGGGGAATGAATCTCATCGCGTTCGTGGAGATGGTAATCTGTACGTACGCACGAGAAACACTATCATTATATTGATGGTAAAATCGTATGTAATTGGATGATATATCATATATATAGAATCAATAACATGTTATATTTATTATTTACATTAGTTATACTCATAATTATACCCATATAAATAATGAAGTATTTGAATAACAAACTACACTACAACGTGGAGACGGTAAGTTGTACGTACGCATGTATAGTGACTTTTTCAATCATATGATGAATAAAATAATAAATATGGTTGTACCATTTTTATAATAACATCACTATATATATAAGATACTGGATTTATTATTTTAGAATGGAAAAAACAAAGAAAGATGAAGTGGAAGAAGAAAATAACTTGAAATAGGTGATGAAATATTTACCTCTTCTTCGGGTTATTCCTTTTGATTTGATCAAAATGGATCCTTAGGTTGACTTTCTAACCAAAGGAATGCCTCTATTATTAAGGGAGGAAATTTCGGAGGATATTTGGGCAGGTTTTGGCTGAGGAAAATGGCTTTGGAGGTGTGAAATTAAGATAAGGGAAAGTACCATTTTATAAGAGATGTGAGGGTCACTTTAAGAAAAGCTTGAAATATTATTTTATAATAAAATTATTTTCGGTTTATAATGGCTCCAAAATGATTTATTTATAGGATAAGGTGGGTATGGGTCGAGAAAATCTCAACCAATAGGTTTTATATAGGTTTAGGTCACCATATTAACCTTGTCTTTTATATTTAACTCTTAGTTAAATAGTTTGACATTTACCACGTCTCTTTGTATTTTTATATTATATGGTTAATAAACTTACTATAACAAGCCAAAAAAATCCCAAAGTGGTTAATTATTAATAAATATAACCTTATCTAAGTCCTTTTCTAAATATTATATTTTTATAAATATTATATCAATTAATAATATAGTATTTGTTTTAAAAACTCAATTATGTCAATTCTGACACTATTTAGTATTTGTTTTTTTGTGAAAATCATAACAGAATGATTACTTAGAAAAAAAATTATTTAATCAACCCTAATATTTCATATTAACATAGATAATTAGTGTAATTATTCAAAAGTATCAAATTACTTTTATTTGGATATTTATAATATCAATTATTTTAATCTTTCATTAATAAGGTAATTACTGCATCATCATTGTGTTATAAATAAATTAAATTATTTAATGTTTAAAAATTATAAATAAAATAAAATTATGTAGGAAATCTTTTTATCTTTCTAATGAATATTTGTAGTTGATTTTATCTTAAGTATAACCCTATATTAAAAATGGTTTAGTTATTAAACTTTGAATTTAATTCTTTTAACTCTTCTTTAAATAAAATAATAATAAATGTCCTAATCTAATACAAGTGGACCAAATAGGATCGTATTTTATTCCTAATATTGTTTTTGGTCGAATTATACTTATACAATAGAATTAGGACATGTGTTAGGGTATTTATGATACCATTTTTACCCTTAATTACCCTATTTACTTTTAACCATGGTAAATAAAAGTCAAAAGTTACTATTCACAAAAAATTATTTTCATCTTATTGAACCAAATTTTATTTACTGATATTAACAGTGTCTCTCAGATTTTTGAAATTCAACTTACAGAAGTGGTAAAATTGTAGGTTCCGGGTGCAGCGGAAGCGCGTTGGTGGGAGAACCCAACATTAATTTTATCGTTAAAGACGATAAATCCGAGATCCGTCACGATGTAAAACACCGGATCTTCGGAATAGAACGAAGAACGAAAAACAAAAGAGGGATTCCTGGAACCATAGAGATAAGATCATCATACGTTGGTTATAATTAGTTTAATTAATTGATAAGAATTACCTTGATGGAATTCTTTTTTCGTTGATGTCTCCGGTCACAATCCAGTGTGATCCATCGTTGTGTTGTATAATCCAAGTGTAGGATTCCTTTAGTGGTGATCCACATGTGATCCATGTATCTCTGGATGTCGCCGAAGGGATCTCTGGGTGCTAGCGCAGAAGAACCTTCGCTTGCGATGTCTGCCTTCGATCGCCTTGATCCGGTGGTGGTGGATCTCTCTCGGTCTTGAGAGCGTTCTTAGAGGAAGGAGTTCTTCTGGCCTTGAGAGAACTCTGCAGAATTGTTGTGCACAACGATTGGGAAAAGTGTTGAGGTTGTGAGGATATTTATAATCGGGTTTGAGGTTATAGAGTTATGACAATAAATAAACGCGTTATGCGTTTTATTTATTTCATTAACTCTCATTGAAAACCCCCATGTCAAATGATTAATTTCTTGACATGTGCCCACGCTGATTATAATAAATATCATTTAATAAAACGATATTATTTCCTCAAAATCCCGACTGGAAAAACTACACGTCGTTTAATCATTAATACACGGAGTGTACTCATTTTTCATAAAACTACATGGCGTGTATATTCAATATACACAGCGTGTACTTTTATTTTCCATTTTCCTTTATTTCCTCCACCACATTTATTATTCCTTGAGTAATGGCTATTTAATTTTGAAATAAATGTAACTGCATTACTTGCTAATAAATATATTATTTCACCCATAATATATTCTCTTGAATAACTAGTGTCGAAATAAACCCGATCAGGCATCCTTGAATAATTATTAAACCACAGTCGGGAATAATATTTATTCAACTTGTTAAATTAATATTTAACTGAGATACATGAACACGCTTAGTGTGTAACCCTCTAGGACTCTTTCTCATTATCATTAGGTAGGATTGCCTAAAGTCCAAGATTACTATCTAGAAACGGGTCAAGGCACCCAAGAGAAAGAAGTTGACACCGCATTGAAGTTTCACCTCATATGAATGCTTATCGTGTAATATAATCCCTTTATCATGATATCTCGAATCAAGTGGGTTGCATGCTAGTGTCATCAACCCATGTGCTCGATTATTCTTTCTTTGAATTTCTGGAATTGAACTCGCCTATACCTTACAATGGCCATGGATTTATTTAGGCTATATCAATTTCATAAAAGGGCCTGAGATATCTACTTTCATTATGGAACAGAAGGGACAAATCCTTTCTCACATTATCTATTAATGTAGTAGTACTCGTGACGCACCCAACGTATCCTACCTCACTGCGAATGGTGTGTCGTCACAGTTTTCATCAATAAAACTAAGTGCGTGAGTTTTAATACCCATTAATAATGATCTTAAAGTCTAATGACCAATACACACGTCCGTAGATAGGAACATCCAATGACACTATGAAATGTGAATTTCTTAATGGCGGGTCTCGTTCTCATAATATCCTCTTGGATATTACCAAGGGCGCACACCATGAGAAGGTGCCTCAAAGTTTTATGAGTCCTCACCCCTAATGGACTATATTATTTTTGTCCCTAAAATAAAATCATCTGGCCATAGAACATATATTCAAGAACAATTTTATGACACTTCCGGGTTCTCATCATAGCAGGGATCCGCTACGACCCATTAATGCAACAGCTGTCCTTAGGACATTATCATATGCATTGTCACGCAGAAGAAAAATCAAGATGTGATAAGGTATTTATTAATGAATAAAGTACAAAGTAGTTGGTTCTAGGCCACCAACTCCAACAAAAATTATGTTTTATGCAAATTTTTAAATGCTCCTAGAAGGTGGGTAAAAGACGGTAAAAAGTTCAATAAAATTTTTATATATCTAAACATATTATAAAATGACTCAAATGAATTACATTGAACTTATATAGGTATTATGTATCTATTTTTACCTAAAATAAATTTAAATAAAATAAATAATTATTTAAATAAAAAGTCGGTTTTAACCAATAACGCAGTGTTTTTCACTATTCGTCAAAGATTGAAAGTTTTCATAAAAATACCAAAAATTCACCCTAATCTAATTTTGATATTTCAAATTCAAAAATGAAGTCCATTTTGAAAAATAAAATTTATAAAATTTCAAAAAGTGGGTATTACTATACAAAACGGCTAGTTTGATTGGTCGTGGTGTGTTAGAATCTCGAAGTTGCGTACAATGCAAACTATTGCATTATTCAAAGGGAAACGTACTGTGGAAGCTTGAGGTGTTACATTCTTCCCTACTTTAAATAATTTCTTCCTAGAAATTTATATAATACTACCGCACAAAAAGATTTAGGTGATTCTTCATCATAAGTTCCTCTGGTTCCCACGTTGCCTCTTCCATCTTATGGTTTCTCCATAGAACTTTTACCAGACGAGTCGTCCGGTTTCTCAACACTTGTTCTCTTGTATCAATAATTTTGATAGACTCTTCAAAATAAGATATATCAGGTTTCAGTTCAATTTCCTCATAGGTTATTATATGCGTTGGGTCAGGCATGTATTTTCTCAACAGTGATACGTGGAACACATCATGAACTTTGGAGACACATGGAGGCATTTCCAAATGATAAGCTACAACTCTAATTAGTTCTAGAATTTCGAAAGGTCCAATGTACTTGGGACTCAATTTACCCTTCTTACTAAAACATATAACACCCTTCCATGGAGATACCTTCAATAAAACATGATCTCCTACTTGAAATTCCAAATCCTTCCTTCGGTTATCGGCATAGCTCTTTTGCATACTTTGAGATGCTTTGATGTGGGTTTGGATAACCTTCAAATTTTTCATCGTTTCCTCAACAAGTTCTGGGCCTATGAGTTTTATTTTACTAACATCATCCCAACAAGTTGGCATGCGACATCTCTTTCCATATAATGCTTCATATGATGTCATCTGAATACTTTAATGAAAGCTATTGTTATAGGAAAATTCTACCAGAGGTAAATATTGATCCCACATACCTTGAAAGTCAAGTGAGAAAGATCTCAACATGTCTTCTAAGGTTTTAATAGTCCGTTCTGATTGTCCATCAGTTTTAGGGTGGTAGGCAGTGCTCAAAAGAAGTTCAGTATCCAGGGCCTTCTGAAGACTTTTCTAGAATCTTAATGTAAAACAAGGATCACGATTAGAAACAATCGATAGGGGTACACCATAGAGTCTTACAAATTCATTATTATATAGTATTTCTATATGTTCAAGTGGTAAATCTTCTCTTATAGCAAGAAAATGTACTGACTTGGTAAGACGATCAACAATGAACCATATTGCATCATTCCTTCTAGGAGTCTTTAGTATCCCCATGACAAAGTCCATCATAATATTATCCCATTTCCACTCAGGTATGGGAAGAGATTGCATGAATCCTCCAAGATTTTGCCTTCCAGCTTTCACTTGTTGACAAACCATACATCTTGACACAAAATTGGTAATCTCCCTCTTCATGTTGTCCCACCAAAAATGTTCTTTCAAATCTCTATATATCTTAGTGCTACCAGGGTGTATAGAGAAATTGGAGCTATGAGCATCATCCAACAATTCCCTTTTTAGATCAGGTATATCGGGAACACAAAGTCTCTTCCCAAATTTCAAAATTCCATCTTTATATACTATGTTGATCAATCTACCATCATTCACAACTTTAATTTTATTTTAAAATTCCTCATCATCAGTTTGAGAAATTTTTATCCTTTCTAGTAAAGATGGTTTAGACACCATTTGAAAATTATTGATGTTTTACCTTCCATGGTTATTCCCATATCCATCTTTACTAGATCCATGAAAATAGGATCCCTTTCAACTCTCATCTTGTTCAAAAATCCATGATCATTTTTGCTCAAAGCATCTTCCACCTTATTTTCCTTCCTTGGGTGGTAGTGTACTGTGAAATCATAGTCCTTGAGTAGTTCAAGCCATCTCCTTTCCCTCATGTTTAGTTCTTTTTGTGAGAAAATATACTTCAAACTCTTGTGATCAATATAAATCTCACATTTTTCACCATAGAGACAGCGTCTCTATATTTTCAGAGAAAAGATTACAGATTATAACTCAAGATCATGAGTAGGATAGTTTTTCTCATGAATTTTTATCTGCCATGATGCATAGGCAATAACTCTATCATTTTGAATAAGGACACAACAAAGTCTTTTCTTTGAAGCATCACTATAAATAAAAAACCCAGCATTCCCCGATGGTAGATTCAAGATAGGATAATTAATTAATATTCTCTTCAGTTATTCAAAACATTCTTCACACTCTTTTGTCCAAACAAATTTAACCCCTTTACAAGTGAGCTTGGTTAATGGGTTAGCCAATCGGGAAAAATTCTGAACAAAATTCTGATAATAACCTGATAAACCAATAAAACTGCGTACCTCATTTATACTCATCGGTGATGGACATTATTGGATTGAATTGGTCTTTGAAGGATCAATAGAGATTCCATCCTTAGAGACAATATGTCCAAGAAAAGAAATCTCCTAAAGCCAGAATTCACACCTGCTAAACTTACCATATAATTCATTTCTTCTAAGAGTCTTTAGAATAATGTGCAAGTGATTTTCACGATCTTCATAGCTTTTGGAGTATACCAAGATATCATCAATAAATACCACTACAAAGTCATCAAGATATTCCTTAAAAACTCTATTCATTAGATCTATAAATAAAAAGGGTGCATCAGTCAATCCAAAAGGCATTACTATAAACTCGTAATGCCCATACCTAGTTCAAAATGCTATTTTTGGAATGTCTTCCTTCTTCACACACAACTGATGATATCTAGATCAAAGGTAAATCTTTGAAAATATTGATATCAATGAAGTTTGTCAAATAAATCATCAATACGAGGTAGGGAATACTTGTTCTTTATTGTTATAGCATTGATCTCCGTGTAGTCAATGAACAACCTCAAAGATCCGTCTTTCTTCTTAACAAAAAGGACAGGGGATCCCCATGGAGAAACACTAGGGAAAATAAATCCCTTATTACTCAATTCCTCTAGTTTTTTATTTAGTTCCACTAATTCCACAATGTCCATTCTATAAGGGGTCTTCGTTATGGTCCTTGAACTAGGAATTAAATCAATGGAAAACTCAATTTCTCATTCTGGAGGATTTCTAGGTAAATAATCTGGAAACAAATCAACATATTCTTGCAAAATAGGTACATACTCTATTCAAACATTCTTTTCCTCACCCATAATCATTTCATTCTCATCCTCCCCAATAATTGAATTTAGTAGAGCTACTGGGGGTGGATCTAGATAAGAATTAGATGGTGACGTTTCTGCTCTAAAGATAAGGTACTCTTTATCATCATCAAGAATTTTAACCTCCTTCTTTGTAAAATAAATTTTTGCATCATGGTATGAAAGCCAATCCATACCAAGGATTATATCAAATTCAATCATGGGTATGACGATGAGATTAGCAGATAAAGAACATTTATATGACCTAATGGGAACTGATTCACAAAACTTTGTTGCAATGATACTTAACTTAGGAGTTTTTACTAAAAACTACCTTGTTAAATCAAATTATAAATATCTAATTTTCTTAGAAAACTAGAAAGATATGAAACAATGTGATGATACAAAATCAAATAAAGTATTGGCTAAACTTGAGGAAACCATTAAATTACCTACCACAATGTCTTTCAGAGATTCAACCTCAGCAGTAGTGATCACATAATCTTAGACTTTATCCCTTGGCCTTTTCTAAGGTAATTTACCTTAGATCTTAGGACATTAATTTGAATATTTACCATTTTCTCTACAATTGTAGCATTAAACATTGACAGGCTCTTTCTTTCCCTTGTAATCAAGAACTTGGTGGCCTTTTTCACCACACTTATAACAGACTCCAATTCCCTTCAGACAAGTACCGGGGTGTTTTTTACCACATTTAATATAGGATGGATATTCAAATTTTCCTTTTTTCTTTTTATTTCCATTTCCAGAGTGTTCGAAAGATCTCTTATTCTCTTACTTTACTTTAAATTTTTAAGACTTATATAATTCCTTTTCTGTCTTGATAGCGCATGAGACAATATCTTTATATGATGAGAAGGATTGTGATACTAATGCTCGATAGAGAAATTATTTTAACCCATAAAATAATTGATCAATATTACTTCTTGTGTTATGTATATAATCTACTCCATGCCTTGCTAACCTTGTAAAGTTAGCCTCATACTTTGCAACATTCTCATCCTCCTTTTGCCTCAGACTCAAAAATTGTCTTTCTATATCCACTCGATGGGCACGAGGAAAGTATTTTCCTAATAAAATCTCTTTAAACTCCCTCCATTCCATGTTTGATACTTCTTCATCTTCCTTTTTTTTGAATCAATGACCACTATTGATCTGGATCTCCAATGAGGCGATAAACTGCCATGACAACTTTTTCCCTTTAGCTACTCCCCAAAGCATGAAATATTTTCTCTAAGGAACTTATCCATTTCTCATATACTAACATATTTTTACTCCCATTTAATTTTAGTGGTTGTTTCTTCATGAAGCGGTCTAACATTGATCCTCTACGTTGTGGATCAGGGCGCTCCATACGGGTAAGGTTATTATTCATAACTTGAGTGAGTTGTCCTAGTATAGTGATAAGCTGATCAGCACTAGTTGCATCACTAGATCCACTATAATTGTCTTGAGTAGGAGGAAAATCCCTACATGGATTATGTGAATTTATATAGTTTCCATTCCTTCCACTAGGCACCATTTATAAACAATGGCATATAGTAGATTAGTTTATGAATCACAATACATAATTCCAAACTTGTAAAACACTTAACATAAATTGAAAAGTTTATGAATATAATCCATAATCATAAAAATATTTTCTTTGAGGAGATATATACTCATAAACCCTTCATAATGGTTTGTAAAGAACATAATAATTATCCTAAGCATATCCCCCAGGAGTGTCGTAACCAAGAGTGCAACAAGGCCCGTTGTCGTGCACCAGTTCCCATTCGAGTCTAGCTCAAAGCGGTGTTTTCAGGTTTTACCCCTATGTACATTTGTGCCAGAGCCGCCTCAACCTTATTGTATCCATACATGTATTTATTTCTTGTAAAACTCATAAAATATTTACAGTACCAAAATTCTAGGATGTTATTCTATACTAATCCTCAAAGCCTATCTTAGGGTAGTGTTATCTAATTAGAGTTTTTCTAAATCTAGTTTTCAAGGTTTGTACTAAACTTCCTCTGATGCCAACTGTAATTCCCTGACCCCAGTTACCCAGATTCAGTGAATTATTACATAAAATTGGCATGATACAAGGAATCATGTCCCAAAAGACCGATCAGTTTAGTAGCCTTGGAAGTACTAGATACATTCATAAGTTTTACATTACATCATGAAATAAAAACATCAAAAACATTTTGTCCTTTTTTGAACACACTTATATCCTTAGCCTATCTCTACAGTTCAACCATAAAATACTTCTTCACATCCTGGGGAAAATAAAACATAGAAAGGGGTGAACTCATATGCTCAGTAAGGATAACAATATAGTGGAAACTTTCATAAATACGCATAAACATTTAAGGAAATGTATAAGACTAAAACAAAAGCCTTTTAAACTTAAACTCCAGCATAATATGGAAAAGATAAAATCAAATAATTCCACTTACTTATTTACATGGATATTCTACTAGTTGAATAATCACATGCAATATCAATAGCCACTTTCATAATGATGGAATGAATAATTCCAGACTTCATAACCATATAGTCAAGGCCTTGTGCCAAGACTACAAATAATATTTTGTCAAGGCCTTCTTACAATACACTAGTTTGTCTCATAAGACCTACCGATGCATCAAGGATCTATAGAGGGCTCCACCTGTCACTTAATAAGTCTAATACATTCCTCATATGAAAATGTTTAAACATAATATAAACATTCGTATTAAAAATAGCATACGAAATGCCAATACTTTATCCATAAACTATGAATGGTACAAAAATAAAACATCCACTGTCAAACATATCACAAAACCTTCAATAAAATATGGAATATTTGTATCATAATAAATCAACTTCAAAAAATTTTAAAATCTATCAAAGGAAGTTGGTGGAGATTAAATGAAAACGTTTTGAAAGAAATACCTCTTTCTATTTTGAAACCATTTAAAAGTCACATAATTATAAAAGAAAAAATTTATTTTTAAAACATTCTTATAATCTTTTATGGGAAGCTTTGACAATGTTATAATGGAAAAAAATAGTAGCGCTTGTCGTATAAGTTAAAAAAACACTCTTACCTTAATTTTGTCTAAAAGGTCATAAAGTACCTTGTTTGGAAAACGAAAGAAAGATTCAATAAAAAAAATATAAGGTCAAAAAAGGGTATAAATGAATTTAACCCATTGTCTAGTAAATAGTAAAAATGTTTTGAAATACATTTTTTAAGAAAACACGGATGTGGATGATAAAGAGGTCCCAGTAGATACTTACGTAAAAATAACCTCGTATAATAAAGAGATTGTGAAATTAACCCTTACCTTGTAATTTTCCTTGGTCAATGGTACGTTAACCTCTTGTATAATAGTTAAATAATTGTTATTAAATTATACAACAACTATATACATAAATATGATATCATATGTGATCCTCTAATATTTCTTTTTTAATAATATTTTAGTAATATCATTGTTTCGGGTGTTAACTGATCAATTTTCCTTTATATGATCGGTTACATAAGCCATGTTTGTTATAGATAAGATGTATTTTATTCATATAAATAATGATATTAAGTTCTTAAATATTATTTTCAACCATAAAATGAAAATTATTCTTGAATGATAACGATGGGGAATGAATCTCATCGCGTTCGTGGAGATGGTAATCCGTACGTACGCACGAGCGACAATATCATTATATTAATGGTGAAATAGTATGTAATTGGATGGTATATCATATATAAATAATCAATAACATGTTATATTTATTATTTAAATCTGTTATAATCATTATTATACCCACCTAAATAATGAAGTCTTTGAATGAAAAACTACACCACAACGTGGAGATGGTAAGCCGTACGTACGCACGTATGGTGACTTTGTCATTCATATGATGGATTGAATAATGAATACGGTTGTAAAATTTTTATAATAACATCACAGTATATATAAGATACTAGAGTTATTATTTTATAATGGAAACAACAAAGAAAGAGGTAGTGGAAGAAGAAAATAACTTGAAAGAGGTGATGAAATATTTACCTCTTCTTCGGGTTCTTCCTTTTGATTTGATCAAAAGGGCTCCATAGGTTGGATTTATGACCAAAGTAAGGACTCTAGGATGAAGGGAGGAAAGTTGAGAGGATATTTGGACAGGTTTTGGCCGAGCCAAATGGATTTGGAGGTGTGAAATTAAGAGAAGGGGAAGTACCATTTTATAAGAGATGTGAGAGTCACTTTAGGAAAATCTTGAAACATTATATTATAATAAAATAATTTTCAGTTTATAATGGCTCCAAAATGATTTATTTAAAGGATAATGTGGGGATGGGTCGAAAACCTATCAAATAACAGGTTTTAGATAGGTTTATGTCACCATATTAACCTTATCTTTTAGATTTAACTCTTAGTTAAATAGTTTGACATTTACCATGTCTCTTTGTATTTTTATATTACATGGTTAATAATCTTACTATAACAAGCCAAGAGAACCCCAAGTGTTTCATTATTAATATATATAACCTTATATAAGTCCTTTGGATGAACCTTAGATTATTAGAAATATTATATCAATTAAAAATATAGAATTTGTTTTAAAAATTCAATTATTTCAATTTTGACACTATTTAGTATTTGGTTTTTGTGAAAATCATAACAACATGATTAATTAGAAAAATTATTATTTAATCAACCCTAAAATGTCATATTAATCTATAAAATTATTTTAATTTATCAAAAGTCTCAAATTACATTTATTTGGATATTTATAATATCAATTATTTTAATATGTCATTAATAAGGTAATTACTGCATCATCATTTTGTCATAAATAAATTAAATTATTTAATGTCTAAAAATTATAAATAAAATACCATTATGTTGGAAATATTTTTATCTTTATAATTAATATCTATAGTCGAATTTATATTATGTATAACCCTATATTAAAAATGGTTTAGTTATTAAACTTTAAATTTAACTCTTTTAACTCTTCTTTAAAAATAATAATAATAAATGTCCTAATCTAATCCAAGTGGACCAAAGAGGATCATATATTATTACTAAGGTTGTTTTTGATCTAATTATACTTATCCAATAGAATTAAGACATGTGTTAGGGTAATTATGATATCATTTTTACCCTTAATTACCCTATTTACTTTTAACCGTGGTAAATTAAAGTCAAAAGTTACTATTCACCAAAAATTATTTTCATCTTATTGAACCAAATTTTACTTACTGATATTAACCGTGTTTCTTGGATTTTTTAAATTCAACTCACAAAAGTGGTAAAATTAAGTTTTATAAAAATTTGCAAATGCTCCTAGGAGGTGAGTAAAAGACGATAAAAAGTTCAATAAATTTTTTATATATCTAAACTTATTATAAAATGAATCCAATGAATCAAATTGAACTTATATAGGTATTATGTATATATTTTTACCTAAAATAAATATAAATAAAATAAATAATTATTTAAATAAAAAGTCGGTTTTAACCAATAACACAATGTTTTTCACTATTCATCAAAGATTGAAAGTTTTCAGAAAAATACCAAAAATTCACCATAATATAATTTCGATATTCTGAATTCAAAAATGAAGTCCATTTTGAAAAATAAAATTTATAAAATTTCAAAAAGTGGGTATTACTATTCATAACAGCTAGTTTGATTGGTCGCAGTGTGTTAGAATCTCAAAGTTGCGTACAATGAAAGCTATTACATTATTCAAAGGGAAACGTACCGTGGAAGCTTGGGGTGTTACATATATAGAACATTAAAATAAAAATTATTATGAGTACATATGAATGAATAATAATTTAATTGAGGTTAGTAGATAATAAATGTAACCCAAATGAAATTGGAGGTTTGGGTAGAAAACCCTTACAACTTTGTAATCAATTGAATCGTATGGCCCAAAATTAATAATCATCAAATGATAAATTGAATATAATGAAAATAAATATATTCATGATATTAATCATCAATGGGAAATATACATACACTATACACAAGTAATAGTAGTGAATATGGAATATCTCACAAAAATGGAAGTGAGATGAAGAAACCCTTACCTTAAGTCCAAATGTGTTCTGCTCTTGAACTTAAGGTATTGGAATATGAAATTAGAATTATTAATAACTTAATTAATAAACTATTATACATGAATTTAGTTTATCATAATTTCATTAAGTTCATTATGTCCTTATTGATAATTTATAAGATTGAATTATGTCATTGCGGAGTGTTCGTTTCCTTGGTTTTCATAATCGGTATATTTGTATATGAGTAAGGATGTTCACGTGGAAAGGATGTAATTCTCCAAAATTAAAATTATATAATATTTATGAACAACCACAAGTGATAATGGTTATATATAGCATTTTTTACATGGTATGAGGATGAGTTATTGGATGAAATATTAATGACAATCACTTAGATTATTTGACGGTATTTGGATTATTATGAACTAGTTTTGTCATATAAATTAATACTATGTACATATACTGATTACTAAATATTAAGTAGATTAGAATAAATATTTTATAGTATGGTTCAACCATACAAATGGTTTCATGACTAGCAATGAAGGAGAAATTGAAGAACAAAATTCTTCGTCCACGAAGGTTGTAAATTGGAACCTCACGGATGATGATTTCATTTATAAAAGAGAGAGAGAGAGAGAGTAAGAAGATTGATAATGGTAATTACATTAACATGGTATAATTCCAGTATATAGATGATACTAGAGTTATAAGGATCAATTGGACAGATGAGGTTAGGATAGAATAAGAAAAGAAGATAAATTGAAATGAAACTAAATGAAAAAGAAAGATGTTTTACCTTTTGAAATAACCTCCTTGAGAACCTCTTTAAGGGAAGGGGTTTTCATCTTTTGAAAATACCAAGATCTTCTGTACGTGGGGAGTGACTAGGGAAGGATATTTGTGCATAACTTTGAAGAGATTCAAGTCTTAGAGGAATGAAGATAAGAGGGAGTGAGGGGGGGGGGTGTTATAGTGGAGGAGAGGAGGGTTTTCCCATTATTTTATTATTTTTTCAAATACAACCAATAGTATTGATTATTGTGAAAAAAAAAGTAATAAGTGCATGTGAGTTAAAACCAATGGTCATTTACATCATCTATGACTCAAACATGATGCAGAAATTCAGTTATTTAACATGTTTTGTAAATTATCAAATTTCACTATTCACCAAAAATTCATGTATTTCTGAAAAATCCCGAAAATTCACCCTAACCATTTTTTGATGTGTAGAATTAAAAAAATGAACTCTATTTTTTGAAAATAATTTTCTAAATAGGAATAATTTAACTTTTAAATAAAATAATAATTTATTTGAAAAATATAAATTTTAAAACTATAATTCGTTTTATATCACATTGAAAAATTAATCAAGATCATAACCTTAAGACAATAAAATAATAATATGACTCACTATTCATAAGGGTAACATTACTATTCATAAGGGTATGTTACTATTCAAAAAAATTAAGTTTGTCTTATCAGACTCTAAATATCTTACTGAATGCAACCGTGTATTTCAGTTTTCCGAAATTCAAATCACAGAGGTGGAAAAATTATGTTTACTGGATAGGTTATAACAAGGTGGTGTTTTGTAAAGACTTGGTATTTCACGCGTTCAATATTAAATTTATTTCCAAAATCTTGGGGTGTTACATTATCCCCTCCTTACAAAAATTTCTTCTTCGAAATTAACAGAATATTACATCACAAAAAGATTTGGGTAGTTCTTCACCATAAGCTCCTTAAGCTCCCATGGCGCCTCTTGGATTTTATGATTTTCCAATGTATCTTTACCAGTCGAGTCGTCTGATTCCTCAACACTTTTTATTTAGTGTCTAGAATCAAGATAGACTCTTCATAGTAATATAGGTTAGGTTTTAATTCCGTACCTTCATAAGAGAGGACATGCGTTGGCTCTGGCATGTACTTTCTCAATAATGAGACATGGAACACATTGTGTACTTTAGAAAAGCTAGGTGGAATTCCCAAATGATATGTAACATATCCAATTCTCCCCAAAATTTTAAAAGGGCCTATATACCTAGGGCTCAATTTTCCTTTCTTCCCAAATCTTATAACACCCTTCCATGGAGATACTTTTAGGAAAACATGATCTCCCACTTGAAATTCCAAATCCTTCATTCAATTACTAGCATAGTTTTTTTGTCTGCTTTGAGATGCTTTTATATAGCCTTGAATAGCCTTTACCTTCATTGTTGTTTCCTCTACAAGATCTGGGCCCACTAGCTTATTTTCACCAACTTCATCCCAACATATTGGTGTACGACATCTCTTTCCGTACAATGCCTCATATGACACCATTTGAATGCTAGAATGGAAACTATTATTGTAGGAAAACTCCACTAAAGGTAAATATTGATCCCATATACCTTGAAAGTCAAGTGAACATGATCTCAAAATGTCCTCTAAGGTTTTGATCATCCTTTCTGATTGCTTTTCATTTTGAGGATGATAAGCATTACTCAAACGAAGCTCGGTATCCAAGGATTTCTAAAGACTTTTCTAAAATTTTGATGTAAATCGTGGATCATGATCAGAAAAAATTGAGGGAGGTGCTCCATGAAGTCTCAAAACTTCATTGATATAGAGTCTTTCTAGGCACTCTAGTGGAAAATCCTCTCTTATAGTGAGGAAATGTGCAGATTTTGTAAGTCGATCCACAATTAACCATATTGCATCTTTATTTCTTGGAGTTTTGGGTAATACAGTGAAAAAAACCATAGTGATTTCATCCCATTTCCATGTAGGAATAAGTAGAGGTTTGATGAATCCTCTAGGATGTTTTATTTTGACCTTAACTTGTTGACAGACTAAACATCTTGATACATAATCAACAATTTTCCTCTTCATGTTATCCCACCAGAAATGTTCTTTAAAATCTCTATACATTTTAGTGATACCGGGGTGTAGAGAGAAATTTGAGCTATGAGTATCATCCAATAACTCCATTTTTAGCTCAGGTAGAGAGGGAATATTATTAGACACTAAATGAGTCTAATATTAATTGTTACTATATATAATATTCATGTACTTTATAATTCATAAACACCATTTTTAGTGCATTTTACACTTTGAACATCATTTCACATTATGATTGTAATTCCTTCTTAAAATGCATTATTATGTGGCACATTTTTTAACATAATTTTAAGTACCCAATTATCTTGATTTTATTTTCATATTTAATTTTCAGGTTTATAATTATATTGGGAACAATTAATACTTGTGTAGTGTTGGATGATTCACATTGGAAGACCACCAAAATTGGATTTCATGCAAACAATTCTGGAGAAGGAAGATTAGACACCAGCCCACTAATGAGCATGTGGGGCCCAACATACAGTCCCAATGAACCCCAAATTTCTTGGGATGATATCAGACATATATAGGAAGAAATAATTATTCAGTATCAAATGCTAATTCGGCCTCCATTGTGATTATTCAGGCGGACCAAGTTGAAGATAAAATTATGGGCCAGATTCTGTGGCCCAGAAAAACACCCCACCATTTTACATATATCTCGTTAACCATAAAAATTTTTGGGATGAAAATTTACATACGATTAGGGGAAATCCTTATATTAATTTTTGTCTTCTATTGATCACTCGAATTCTGCCATCTAGAAGGACTTCCAGGCGCATCTGTTTGGAGGAAGCAAGCTGCCTACCACCTTGGGTCAAGGGTGGAAAAATCAACTCTCCCTCAACTTTACACCCACCTATGGCCTACCAAAATTAATTGAGGAGACTTATACTATTGTAGGATCAACCCAAAACTTCAAAAATTCATATTTAAGGTAGTGGTGGTGGAGAAGTTGGGGATCCTTGGAGATTGTTTTCGTTGTAATGTTATTATGTTGATCTGGCTTTGTAACGTTCTTCTTTCTCATGTAAGTTGTTCGAATCACCTTAGTTATTAATAAAATTTCTTCACTTCCTCTTATTATGTCTTTATTATTATCACTTTGATATCTTTTATTTAAGGTGTGAATTTATTCACACCATACCTTGTGATATTCTTCACACAGCGGTGGAGTGATTGCTTCATTTTTATTGTTTTTTACTTCTCCAATTCCTCCCTCATGAGTCTACTTTCCGCTTCCATTGAAACCATAGAATCAATGGAGGGATAAATCTTTTATTATTTTATCTAAGGGAGTAGCAAGGGGCTGGTTTGGATTTTATTTCTCACTCTATTAATTTCTAATCACTTCTTTTAATTGAGAATTTTGTTTGAAGATCTTTAAAATTCTTCATCCTTGTTGAATTTAAGGCCACACACTTCAAGTGATAATACGAACCTTTACCTTGAAGTGATAAAAACTTTGATCCTTCAAGTGTATAGGTGATTAGTATTAAAGGGTGTAGGTATTAAACCGGTAAGTGATGATGTTGTTTGATCTTCTTAAATGAACCCATCTCAAATATAAGAAATTGAAATAGTTGAAAAAGAATTTCATCCAATCCACCCTGAGCGATAACCTAGGATCAACTCATTCTTTTAAATTGAATTCACTTAATTCTATTATTGATACTTTAAAACCATCTAAAATCAACCCAATTTGGACACTTCATAGCGAAAAACAGTCCTTAGAATGTGCATGTCTATAGGTTACTTCTTAGGTCTCTGAGGATTCGACAACCCAAGCTAGACTACAAGGACCGTTATACCTTCTTATCTTGGGTAAATTTGAGTGTGAATCAAATTTTGGCGCCGTTTCCAGGGAACCAAGTAAGTCATCTCAACACCCATTCTATTCTCCCCCAATTTCTTCTATTCTCACCCAATATCTCTTATCTTCTCCCTTTCTCGTTTTTTTCTTTTGGCGCATGTCCGCCTTCACCCGCAATCAATCAAACTGTCTAGTTAGGGTGGAAAGTCCTAGGGTTGGGGAGTCAAATGAACATAGGGTATTGATTCCATTATATTATAATCCTCTTGATATTCCTGAGTCAAAAATTTATCCAATTTCAATGGAAGGTCTTCAAATAAACCAACTCATAAACCCGGGTGAGAACCAAAATGGAAACCCAAATGAGGCAGCCCCAAACTTGGGGAATGCAGTTGATCAAACCATGAATGAATACCTCACACCTTCCTGGAACAATTACCCCTCATGCATTAGACACAACTACCTAAGAGATACCAACAACATCTTTAAACCCCATGTCCTAAACCACCTTCCCATATTCCATGGAATGGAGTCCGAGATGCCCTACCTTCACATTAAGGAGTTTAATGACATTGTAGAAATAACGTGTCCCCCACATCAACTAGAATCAGATAAGTTGAGGATATTTCCTTTTTCTTTAAAGTATTGAGCTAAAAATTGGCTAAACAATTTGATACCATCATACATAAACTCTTGGGACCAATTATAAAGATAATTCTACAAAAAATACTTTCCCCACCAAAAAACAATTGCACTTAAAAAGATCATCCAAATTGTTTTTGAAAAAGAGGGAGAGTCATTCTATGAAACATGGGAGAGGTTCAAAGACACTCTAAACATGGTTCCACACCATGGTTTTTCTATTCTCGAAAAAGTGATAATTTTCTATGAAGGGTTGGGTCCTGGGAACAAACAATTCATTGACATGATGTGTAATGGAACCTTTAAAAACAAAGCCCCAAATGATGATTACGAGTATCTAGAAAGTCTTTCTGAACAAAACCTAACATGGGGAATTTTACCTTATTCTGAGAAGACACAAATAACTACTGGAATTAATACACTAAGATAAGAGGAAAGCCTTAGGGATAAACTCGCAGCACTCTCTAGGATGTTTGAAGAGATAAACCTTAGGAAAGTCCATGAAATCCAAACCGTAGACCCTGTTTGCACAATTTGTGAAAAACATGACCATAAGACAAACAACTGCCCAACCATTCCATCCATCAAGGATGTTCTTTTAGGAGGAACCCCAGTGAAAGTAAATGCCTTGAACTTTCAAAAGCCTCAATACCAAAACACCTTCCACCCAAGGTATAATGACCACCCAGGCTTCCACTGGAAAGATAACTAGAAACCTAGCCAACCACAGGGACAAAATCCTTACCCCATCAGAACTACCCAACCCATAATCAGTTCCAAACCCAAACTATCCAATACCAATATCCACCGGTCCATTTTCAACAATCCATCCCACCTCTAAAATACCCCCTAGGATAAACCAATCTTCTCAAGCACCAACCCAAACTGTTCAACAAATCCTACTAGAACGACTATGAAAATAAATGGAAAGGATAAACTCAGAAGTCTCTTCCCTAAAACAAGAACTTCAAACCATCAAAACTGGAAAGGCACCCATTCCTACTCAGGCGATACCATCTTCAAATTGAAGGGGAGAGTCAATTTGCACTCAAACAACTCATGAACAACTAAGGGATGTGAGTATTTTAAGAAGTGGGAAATAAATTAAGAAACCTGAACAAATAATTTAGAACCCATATAATTATTCAATCTTGGATGAAAATTCAAATGAACCACAAGTTCAAACTGATGAAACAAATAACAATGTCAAATAAACAACTCTTCAATAAAAAAATCCCACAACCTGCACCATTTCCTCAACGAATGAGGGGGAAAACCAAGCCTGAATTGAGTGAAACATTGAGGAAAATATTCTCAAAAGTCAAGTTGAACATTCTTATTCTTGATGTAATCCAAACCATACCTGCCTACTCAAAGTAACTTAAGGACGTGCACTTTAAAAAAAAAAATTTACATAAAAACCAAGTCCTTTTGACTGCTAATGTGAGTACCACCACTCAAGGGACCATTCCTCCTAAGTTGAAAGACTCGGGTTTCCATTACATTAATGTTGAACTAGGAGAGAGAAAAGTTTTCAAGGCCTTGTGTGACCTAGGTTCTAGTGTCAATATCATTCCCTATGCTGTGTACTACCAGTTAGGCCTAGAAGATCTCCAACCCATGTCTATCACACATCAACTTACTGATCGTAGCATTAGGGTTCCAAAGGGGATTTTAAAGGACGTTCTGGTAAAGGTTGAAAATTTCATCTACCCTGTTGACTTCATTATCCTTTACAACCATCCAAACTTAGGAAATAAGGAACAAACCCCAATCATCCTTGGTCATCCCTTCATTACAACAATCAACTCTGTTATCTATGTCCGAAATGGGAACATGACCATCACCTTTGGAAACATGAGTCTAGACTTGAAAATCTATAATGCAAGCTCAAAAATAGGAGATGATGAGGAAATTAATGAAGTAAAAATGATAGGAAGCATTGATAATGAATCCATAGAACATCAAGGAATATTTGATGGATGTTTAAGTCAGGATGAGATTGATTTACTTTGTTCACATGAAGGATGTTTATCTCCTTGGCTTGAATCATTTCCAAATTGCTCTTATGATGAAGTCTTAGGTCAAAAAATCAGTGAAACCTTTCAGGAAACCACTTTCATGGAGACCACTCTAACTTCCTTCCCGAAATCTGATCAAGAAAATCTATTAGCTGAACCTTCTACATGTGGGGAATCAATCCTATCTAAAAATCTAGGAAACAAAATTGATCTCGATCCAATATCCCAATATTCTGCTGAAATTCTGAACAAACCTGATCTTGAATTGAAGAAACTTACTACTGCACTCAAGTATGCCTTATTAGGGGACAATCAAACACATCCTATTGTCATTTATTCTTATATTGAATCCAATAATGAGAGGATGCTTCTAGATGTTCTTAGGAAACATAAGAAATCCATTGGTTGAACCCTGTCTGATATTCTTGGAATTATCCCACTTATCGGGACTCATAGGATTGTTCTGGAGTCTGATTCAAAGCCATGTCGTCAAAATCAATGGAGAATCAATCCTAATCTCATGGAATTAGTGAGAAAAGAACTTATAAAATTGTTAAAAGCTGGTATCATATATCCCATATCTGAGAGTGAGTGGGTCAGCCTAATACAAGTGGTTCCAAAAAAGGCTGGAATCATAGTGATAACCAATGAGGATGGAGATATTCTTCTAACAAGGGTGAGTAGTGTCTGGAGAGTCTGAATCTACTATAGGAAGCTAAAATCATTTACCAAGAAGGTCCATTTCCCCTTACCATTCATTAACCAAGTCCTTGAGAGAGTGGCAGGTCATGCCTTCTACTGTTTCTTAGATGGGTACTTGGGGTATAATCAAATTGAGGTCTCCCTAGAGGATCAAGGGAAGACTATATTAACATGTCCATTCAGCACCTTTTCTTTTAAACACATTCCCTTCAGGTTATGCAATGTACCTGGAACCTTCCAGCGGTGCATGATGGGAATATTCTCAGACATGGTAGGGGATTTTATTGAGGTCTTCATGGATGACTTATATGTGTTTAGGGATACATTTGAGGGATGTCTGCAGAATGTGGAGAGAGTCTTGTTAAGATGTGAAGAAAAGAATCTGGTCCTAAACTGAGAAAAATGCCATTTCATGGTTAAAGAGGGACTAGTTCTAGGCCATCTAGTCTCAGTTAGGGGGATTGAAGTTGATAAATCCAAGGTTGACATCATTCGTCACCTTCCATCACCTAAAACTGTCAAGGAAGTGAGGTATTTATTAGGACATGTTGGTTTCTATAGAAGATTCATCAAGGACTTTTGTTCAATCTCCCGTCCCCTTTGTGATCTCCTAGTAAAGGATGCTCCATTTGTTTGGACAGAAAGATTTGAGGGTTCATTCTCAACCCTCAAATCCTCTCTCACCTATCCTCCCATTATGAAATCTTCAAATTAGAACCTTCCTTTTTAACTTATGTGTGATGCCAGTGAGTTTAATGCAGGATCTATGTTAGAACAACGTTGTGATAAAACTCCTTATGTCATTGATTATGAAAGAAAATCCTTAAATGATGCCCAAATCAACTACACCACCACCAAAAGGAGTTACTTTCTATTGTGTTTACCTTAGAGAAGTTTAGGTCCTACCTCTTAGGATCCCCCATAATTGTGTTCACAGACCATTCTACACTAAAATACCTCTTCCAAAAACAAGATGCTAAGGCTATAATGATTAGGTGGGTCCTTCTCTAACAAGAATTTGACCTTAAAATCAAGGATAAAAAGGGTGTTGAAAATGTTTTAGTTGATCACCTCTCTAGGATGGAATTAAAAGACAACTCAAATAACCTTTCTGTGTCTGATTCATTTCCTGATGAATACCTATACTCTATGAGTGATTGCCCTTGGTATGCCGACATACCCAATTTCTTAGTCACATGAGTCATTCCAAAATTCTCAGGGACTCAAGCTCAAAAGGAAATTTCTTTCTGATGTTAGACACTATGTGTTTTATGATCTATACCTCTATAAGTTCTTCCCTGACCAAGTCATTAGGAGGTGTGTTCTAGAATCTGAAAAAGAGTCCATCCATAAATTCTATCATAGTGAGGCATGTAGAGGTCACTTTTCCTCTAATAAAACATCTGCTAAGATTATTCATTGTGGTATCTTCTGGCCACCCTCTCAAGGGACTCCTACACATTTTTTCAAAGATATCCTAGCTGTCAACAAGTAGGGTCCATCACAAAAAGGAATCAAATGCCACTCACTCCCATATTAGTGATTGAAATCTTTGACTGATGGGGAATCTATTTCATGGGTACCTTCCCAAACTCTAGGGGATACCTCTACATCATCTTAGATATTGATTATGTTTTAAAATGGGTTTAAGCCATTCCCACCAAGTCTAATGACCATCATGTTGTGATCCGATTTCTGAAAGAGCACATATTTTCTCGATTTGGAATTACTAGGGCTATAATCAGTGACTGAGGAACCCATTTCTACAACCTTCCATTCTCTCCACTCATGTCTAAGTATGGTATTTCTCACAAGGTTTCCATTGCGTACCATCCTCAAACCAATGGTCAAGCTGAGCTAGTGAATAGGGAGATTAAGAATATTCATGAAAAAACTGTCAATCCTTCTAGGAAAGATTGGTCTGACAAACTCTTGGATGATCTTTGGGCATATCGTACAACATACAAAACCATCCTAGGAATGTCACCATATAGGTTGGTTTATGGAAAAGCATGCCATTTACCTATTTAAATAGAACATAAGGCTTTTTGGGCAATTAAGAAAATGAATTATGACCTCTCATTGGACGAAACAAAAAGGAAATTAGATCTCAATGAACATGAGGAACTTAGGATGGAGTCTTATAAAAATTCAAGGATCAATAAATCTAGAGTTCAAGCCTACCAATCTAGGAATATCAAAGTCAAACATTTTGAACCGGGAAAATTTGTGATCTTATATTGTTCAAAACTTCAATTACACCTGGGAAAGTTAAGGTTTAGATGGTCATGTCCTTTCATAGTGCATCATGTGTACCCCCATGGGGTAGTAGAGATTCAAGATCCCACTAGTGGTCACATTTTCAAGGTCAATGGTCATAGGTTAAAACCATTCATTGAATCGTTAAATAAACAGGAAATAGAGGTTGAGTTAAGTGAGCCAACCTATGAACCAGGAAAAAATTGATAGATTTAGAATCCTTGTTGGGCTAACGACATTAAACCAAAGTGCTGCACGGGAGGCAACCCGTGATTTTCATCATTGCGAATATTTTTTTTTAAAATAGGATTCATTAATCATTTTTATATTAAAAAAAAGAATTTTGACCTATTATTCTATTATGAGTATGGATGGGTATGAAAGGTGAGCACAATATTCATCTGTGTCATGTGGTGTGATCCTTGAGTAATACCTTACCCAGAAATTTAAAAAGAAGACAAAGTATCATCAGTTCATTTTATTTTAATGTGTTTTTAGGTTAAAATAAAAATAATAAAAAAACTATATATATATATATATATATTAATAAATAAATAATAAGGAAACGTTATAGGTCATGGGTCAAACCCCATCACAACCGACGAAGCCGCAGGGAATCGAACCTGAGACCGAAGGGAGACAGGGGCGCGCGCTTACCACTGACCTATGATTTTTTGTGCTTCCTTATTCTATATTTTTTTATATATCCTTATATTTTACTTTATTTTTTATATAAATATAAATATATAAATATATAAATATATATATATATATATAGTTTTTGTTTTGTTTTGTTGGTTTTTTTTCCACTAGGGAATTCTCAGAATGACATCGAGATCAAGGGATTAAAAGGGAGCAGTAATAATCTCAACTTCAACCACCAGGTGACTTCATTCCATGATCCTCATTTTCAATTTCTTTTTGAACTCTAATTCTCTACCTCTAACCCCATCCAAATTCTCTTTTCTTTAAACACCGGGGATAGTTTTATTTTAAGTTGGTGGGGGGAGATAAAATAAAAAATGCTTTTGTGTCAAAAAAAAATGAATGATTTGAAAAAAAATGTGTGTAAATAGAAGAAAAAATTCCTTTAACTTTGAACCTGATAATACACATTGAACACTTTGAAACTAAATATCAAATAATTTAGCATGCCCCGATTCTGATTTTAATCCTTGTATAATTTCAGGAGCATTTATTTTGGAAAGTGTGGTTGTCCAATGTGATATTTCATTGTTTAAATTTTCATCCAAATAAAAAAATATCACAATGCACGTCCTTTGGATAGTGACCTATTAGTTTAATTTAATTGGGTCCCCCAAATAAATAGAACAGGTTGGTGATCATTTTTGTTTTAATATGAGTATTCAATAAAAAAAATTAAAAAAAAACAATAAATTTGCACGTAGAGCAATTAAATGACCTAATGCGTGGCTTTAGACACTTGGGGATCGTGACTCCATAGTTTTTTGGCCCATAGTTAGTAATTTTATCTCTATTTTTGGAAATTTGATTTTGTTTTTGATTGAGTTAACTCGAGATGATGCTTGATTATGTGGGCTTCACTTGGTGCCCTAAGGTCTTTGAGTCTGGGAGTCATTGGCAAAGTCTCGCTACAGGGGTTGACTCTTTTGAGTGTAATTTCAATTACCATGGAAAAATTGCAAAAAAAAAAACAAAAAAAAATACAATAAAAAAAATTGAATACTCATCTTAATATTGAAATGTGATTCCACCTAGCGCTTGCATCATTTCCCTCTTGAATAAAGATGAACCCCCATGTCTAGTGCGATGCACAACACATCATCACTCTTAATTGATATTGGATGAAATATTGCGATGAATTTGAACAAAGGAATGGGCTTGGGATTGGGATCAGCTTATGAAGCTATCTTTTATTAAAATATCTTGATGGGTTTCATGATTTTTTGGTATAAGGGTTTTGGGAGATCGTTGTGTATTAAAATGTTTTTGGAAAGGGAATTCAAATTTCATATTGTTGAGATATATTTTTCTCGGGACTAGAAAAACTCAATTTGGGGGGTGTTATTAGCCGCTAAATGAGGCTAATATTCATTGTTACTATATATAATATTCATGTAATTTAGTATTCATAAACACCATTTTTAGTTCATTTTACACTTTGAACATCATTTCACATTATGATTGTAATTCCTTCTTAAAATGCACTATTATGTGGTACATTTTTTAACATCATTTTAACTACCCAATGATCTTGATTTTATTTTCATATTTCATTTTCAGGTTTATAATTATATTGGGAACAATTCATACTTTTGTAGTGTTGGAAGATTCACATTGGAAGACCACCAAAATGGGATTTCATGCAAACAATTCTGGAGAAGGTAGATTAGACACCAACCCACTGATGTGAATGTGGGGCCCAAAATAAAGGACCAATAAAGACCAAATTTCTTGGGATTCTAGAAGACATATAGTGGAACAAATAATTATTCAGGATAAAATGCTAATTTTAATTCCATTGTGGTTATTCAGGCGGACCAAGTTGAAGATAAAATTCTAGGACATATTCTGCGGCCCAGAAAAACATCCAACCATTTTACACATATCTTGTTAACCATAAACTTTTTTAGGCTGAAACTTTACAGAAGGTTAGGGGACACCCGGAGCTTAATTTTTGTCTTCTATGGACCACTACAATTCGTCAATATATAAGTTCTAGGAAAATATGTTCGGTGGAAGAAAGCTGGCTTCCACCTCGGGTCAAGGGTGGAAAAATCAACTCTCCCTCAACTTTCCACCCACCTATGGCCTACCAAAATTAATTGAGGAGACTTGGACTATTGGAGGCTCAAAAAAAGTCTTAAAAAATTACTATTTAATGTAGTGGTGGTGGAGGAGTTTGGGATCCTCGGATCTTGTTTTCATTTTAATGTTATTATGTCGATTTGGCTTTGTAACGTTCTTCTTTCTCATGTAAGTTGTTCGAATAACCTTAGTTATTAATAAACATTCTTCCTTTAATTTTATTATATCTTTATTATTATCACTTTTATATATTTTCCTTAAGGTGTGAATTTATTCAGACCATACCTTGTTGTATTCTTCACACAACGGTGGAGTGATTGCTTCCTTTTTATTGTTTTTTTTACTTCTCCAATTCCTCCCTCATGAGTCTAATTTCCACTTCCATTGAAAACATAGAATCAATGGAGGGATTAATATTTTATGAGTTGATACAAGGGAGTATCAAGGGGTTGGTTTGGATGATATTTCTCACTCCATTAATTTCTAATCACTTCTTTTAATTGAGAATTTTGTTTGAAGATCATTAAACTCCTTCATCCTTGTTGAATTTAAGGCCACACACTTCAAGTGCTAATACGAACCTTTACCTTGAAGTGATAAAAACTTTGATCCTTCAAATGTATAGGTGATTATTATTAAATGGTGTAGGTATTAAACCAATAAGTGATGATGTTGTTTTATATTCTTAAATGAACCCATCTCAAATATAAGAAAATCAAATATTTGAAAAAGAATTTCATCCAATCCACCCCAAGCGATAACCTAGGATCAACTCATTGTTTTAAATTGAATTAACTTAATTCTATTAGTGATACTTTAAAGCCATCTAAAATTAACCCAAGTTGTCCACTTCATAGCCAAAAATAGTCCTTAGAATGTGCGTGTCTATAGGTTACATCTTAGGTCTCTGAGGATTCGACAACCCAAGATAGACTACAAGGATCGTTATACCTTCTTCTCTTGGGTAAATTTGAGCATAAATCAGAAGACATAACCTCTTCTCAAATTTTAGAACTCCATCATCACACATGAATTCAACCAACTTCCCATATTTCATAGCATTAATTTTTTTTGAAGATTCTTGTCATCAGACTGTGAAGATTTAATTCTTTCAAATAAAGATGCTTGTAAAACCATTTGAAAAAGTAGTGATGTTTCACCTTCTTTGATAATTCCCATATCCATACTCACTAGATCCATAAAAAAAGGATCCTTGTCGATCCTTATTTTGATGATAAATCCACAATCCTTTATACTTAATGCATCAGCTACCTTGTTTGCCTTTATAGGGTGGTAGTGTATGGAATAATTATAATCCTTGAGTAGTTCGAGTCGTCGCCTTTTCCTCATGTTGAGGTCTTTCTACAAGAAGATATATTTTAGAATCTTATGATTTTTATATATATCACATTTTTCTACATATAAATAATGTCTTTATTTCTTTAGAGAAAATATTACCGCTTCTAACTCAAGATCATGAGTATGATAGTTTTGTTCCTGAATTTTTAACTGCCTTGATGCATAGGCAATAACTCTATCATTCTACATATGGACACAACCTAGTCTTTTCTTTTATGCATCACTATAAATCAAAAATCCATCATTCCCCAATAGTAGTGTTAGGATCAGATCATTCACTAATCTAATCTTCAATTCTTCAAAATAGTCCTCACATTCTTTTTTCCATATGAACTTAACCCCTTTATGTGTAAGCTTGGTCATTGGGTTGGCTAATCAGGTGAAGTTTTGAATGAAATACTGATAATAACCTACTAACCCAATAAAACTATGTACCTCAGTTATATTCATTGGAGTAGGCCATTATTGAAAAACCTTTGTCTTTGTAGGATCAAAAAATATTCCATCCTTAGAGACAATGTGGCCAAGAAATAAAATTGATTGAATCCAAAATTCAAACTTTATAAACTTCCCATATAATTCATTTCTTCTAAGAGTCTTCAAAATAGTTCGCAAGTGATTTTCACGATCTTTATAGATTTTGGATTATACCAAGATATCATCAATAAATACCACCTAAAATTCATCAAGATACTCCTTGAAAACTCTATTCATCAGGTCCATGAAAATATAGGGTGAATTAGTCATTCCAAAAGGAATTACTGTAAACTCATAATGCCCATACTTGGTTCGAAATGCTGTTTTTGGAATGTCTTCCTTCCTCATAAGCAAATGATGATATCCAAATCGAAGTTCAATCTTCAAAAAATATTGAGTTCTATGAAGTTGATCAAATAAATCATCAATGTGAGGTAGGGGATGCCTATTATTTATTGTTATATCATTGATATACCTGTAGTTAATGCACAAACTCATAGATCTATATTTCTTCTTAACAAAAAGAACAAGGGATCCCCATGGAGAAACACTGGGGAGAAAAAATCCTTTATAACTCAATTCATCTAGTATTTTCTTCAGTTCCAGTAATTCTACAGTTTCCATTCTATAAGGGGTCTTTGATATGGGCCTTGAATCAGGAATTAAGTCAATGGAAAATTCAATTTCCCACTCTTGAGGATATCCAAGTAAATCCTATATAAATACATCAACATATTCTTACATAATAGGTACGTCTTATATTTGAATATTATTTTACTCACCCATAGTTATTACATTACCTTCCTCCCCAATAATTGAATTCAGTAGAGCTAAATGGGATTGATCTATATGAGAATCAGATGGTGATGTTTTTTCCCTAAAGATAAGGGATTCCACATCATCCTAAAAAATTGTAACCTCCTCCTTCTTGCAATAAATTTTCACATCATGGATTAAAATCCAATCCACACCAAGGATTATATCAAATTCAATCATGAGTATGACAATAAAATCAGTAGATAAAGTATGTTTATATTCCATAATAGGGACTGCCTAACACAACTTTGTTACAATGATACTTCCCTTACGAGTTTTGACTGAAAACTCCCTTATTAAATCAAATTGGAAATATCTATTTTTTTTTGAAAAAATGGGAAGATATAAAAGAATGAGATGATCCATAATCAAATAAATATTTTGTGAAGTTTGAGGAAATTATTAAAGCACATCCCACCACATCATTAGGAACTTCAACCTCTGTAGTTGTGACCACATAAGCCCGGCCTTGATACCTTGGCCTTGTTTAGAGAATGTTTCCTTGGAGCTTAAGAAATTAATGTTTATAATGTCCTAGCTCTCTAAAATTCTAGCATTGAACATTGGTAGCTTATTTATTCCCATTAAAATCCTGATATAAGTGGCCTTTTTATCCACACTTGTAAAAAACTCCCATTCCCTTCAAGAAAATAACAAGATGTTTCTTCCCACAATTACTGCAGGATGGAAGGTCAACTCTTCCCTTCTTCCCCATTTTATTATTTCATTTTCCAGATTTTTTGGTAGCCCTATTCTTCCCTTGTTTTACATTAAAGACATAATACATAGAAAATTAATTTTCCATATTGATTTCACTTGAGACTATCTTCATATAATGAGAAACTTTGGGAGACTAGTGACCTTTGGAGGAATGGTTTTAAACCTTCAAATAATCGATCAATTTTTCTTCTTGGATTATATATGTAATCCATAGCATGACTTACCAACCTTGTAAAGATGGGTTCATACTTGGAAACATTTTTTTTCTCCTTTTTTCTCAGATTCAAGAATTTCCTTTCCATATCCACTCATTGTTCGTAGGGGAAATATTTTTTTAGGAATATTTTCTCAAAATCCCTCCATTACATCTCTTCTATTTCTTCCTCCTCTTTCGTGTTTTGGATTAACGACCACCAATAATACTAATATCCTGATAGATGATAAAAGTTCATGAAAACCTTATCTCTTTTGTTACATCCCAAAATGAGAAATATCTTATCTAGGGAACATATCCACTGCTCAGCTAAAAATGGGTTTGTAGTCCCATTGAATGATGGAGGTTGTTGTCGCATAAAGTGATCTAACATAGCTCCCCCACATTTTGGATATGGATGATCCATACAGGTAAGGTTATTATTCATAACCCGAGTTAGTTGTCCCAGTATAGTTATAAGTTGCTCAGCACCAGTCACAGTAGCAGATCCAACATCATTATCTTGCATCGGAGGGAATTCCCTACATGGGACACGCGTGTTCACGTGGTTTCCATTACTTCAACTAGGTGCCATTTCTAAATAATAGAATACACTAGATTAGGTTATGAATCATAATTTATGATCTCAATGTAGAAAAAATACTTAACATGAATTTAAATTCTATACATATCTAATCTCAAAATCATAAACACGGTTTCTTTAAGAAACAATTTACATTTAAATCCTTCATAATGGATTATAAAGAAAATGCGAATTATCCTAAGCATATCCCCTAGTATTGTCAAACTAGATGCGCAATATGGACCATTGTCATGTACCAAGATACCCCATGTCAAGCCCGAAACTCCTCTTTAGAGTTTTCACTCCTAGGTACATCTATGCCAGAACCGCGTCCACTTGTAGTATCCAGATAGAGATGTATTTTATAGAAATATCCACATAATCTATTCCTTACCAAGATTTTAGGATGTTTATGTATGTTTATCCTAAAATAATATCTTAGGGTTTTCCCCCTAATCTACTTTTTCTAAATCTAGTTTCCAAGTTTTCTACTAAACTTCCTTTGATACCAGCTGTAAGGACCCGACCCCGGTTTCCTGGAGCCAATGCATTATTTAATTACATTGGCATATAAATAAGGAATATGAATCCCGGAGTACTGATTAGTTTATTAGAATTGGAAAAAATATACATACATAAGTTCAACATTATAACTTGAAACAAAAAAACATAGAAATTCCTTCGGCAACATCCATAACTCCTAGGTTATTTATACATGTCATTCATAATAAAAATATTCATGTCCTAAGAAAGTGAAATATAAGAAAGGGGTAACTCAAAGGCTCAGTAAGGGTAAGAAATAAAATGAAAGATATTATAAACATAAACATTAAACATGTTGAATAACTAAAAATACATGCCTTTAACAAAAAACATGAATACATTATGAAAAGAATAAGAGTTGAATAAATAATGCCATAGTAAAACATAATCATGGTAATTATAATAGTAGAATAACCACATGAACCATCAATACTATTTTAATAATGAGGGAATTCATAATGCGGGACATCATAACCATACTGTCAAGGCCTCGTGCCAAGACCATAAATAATCATTTTGTCAAGGCCTTGTGCCAAGACTGTAGTTTGTCTCATAAGACCTACCGATGCACCGAGGGGCTATAGAAGGCCCCACCAGACACTTACTATGTTTAATGAATTCCTCATATGAATTTAGATAAACATAAACAATACATACATTCATATTGAAACTAACATATGAAATGTAAAGAACTTTCCCCGAACATTAAGCATAAACACTAACCATTCAGAGTAAATTGATGAATGGTTTTAAGATAGAATATCCAAAGTAAAACTAATCATAAAACATTAAATTAAATATGGTATATGATACCATAAAATATTAATCCCACTAATACATAATAATAAACAATAGTGTTGAAATAGATGAAGATACTCTTATAAAATCTTCGAGTAATTCTTGAGATAAATACTCTTTTACTTTGAAAAGAAGAGTTTTTTTAATTTTTTTTTGTATTAAAACAGAAGTGAAGTAAGATAGTATTTTTTATAATAAAATGAGTTATTTTATAAAGATAATGGTTTCCAAAAATCTATTATATAGTTCCCTTGAAAATAGGTAAGAATTTGAGGAATTCCCTTGAAACGAGATTGTTTATCGGGAAGGATTTTTGAAAGATACTTTTAAAACATACAAATACCCATAAATGAAAGTATGATTATGGTTGGAAAAAATATATAGAACATTAAAATAAAAATTATGAGGAGTACATATTAATGAATAAGAATTTAATTGAGTTAAGTAGATAATAAAAGTAACCCGAATGAAAATGGAGGTTCAGGTAGAAAACCCTTACAACTTTGTAATCAATTGAATCATATGGACCAAAATAAATAATCATAAAATTATACATTTAATATCATGAAAATAAAAAGATTAATAATATGAAACATCAATGTGAAGTATACATACACCATAGAAAATTAATAGTAGTGAATATGGAATATCTCAAAAAATGGAAGTGAGATGAAGAAACCCTTACCTTAAGTCCGAATATGTTCCGCTCTTGAACTTAAGGTCCCAGAATATGAAATTAGACTTATTAATAACTAAATTAAGAATATATTAGAAATATAGTTTATCATAATTTTATTAAGTTCATTATTTCCTTATTGATAAGTTATAATATTGAATTCTGTCATTACAGAGTGTTCGTTTCCTTGGTTTTCATGATCAATATATTTGTATATGAGTATGGATGTTCATGTGGAAAGGATGCAATTATTAAAAATTGAAATTATATAATATTTATGAAAATACAGACGTTTCAATGGTTATATATATATATATATCATTTTTTACATGGTATGAGGATGAATTATTGGATGAAATATTAATGACAATCACTTAGATTATTTGGCGGTATTTGGATTATTATGAACTAGTTTTGTCATATAAATTAATAATATGTACATCTATTGGTTCCTGAAAATTAAGTAGATTATAATACATATTTATAGTCTATTTCAACCATAAAAATAGTTTCATGACCAGTAATGAAGGAAAAATTGATGAACGAAACTTTGTCATCCATGAATGTTGTAAATTGGAACCTCACGGATGATAATTTCATTTATAAGAGAGAGAGAAAGAGTAAAAAGATTAATAATGGTTATTAAATTAACATGGTATAATTACAATATATATATATATATATGATACTATAGTTATAAGGATCAATTTTATATAGGAGGTTATGAGAGAATAATAAAAGAATATAAATTGAATTGAAACTAAATGAAAAAGAAATATGTTTTACCTCTTGAAATAACCTCCTTGTGAACCTCCTTAAGGGAAGGGGTTTTGGTCTTTTGGAAAGACCAAGAGCTCATGGATGTTGGGAGTTACTAGGGAAGGGTATTTGGGTAGAACTTTGAGGATATTAAAGGCTTAATTTAATGAAGAGAAGAGGGAGCGGGGTGGGGGGTGGTGGGTGGGTGGGGGGGGGGGTTATAGTGAAGGAGAGGAGAGTTTTCCCATTATTTTACTCATTATTTTATTATTTTGACAAAGACAACCAATAGTATTGATTATTGTGACCAAAAAAAGTAATAAGTACATGTGATTTTGAAACAATGGTCATTTACATTAGCCATGACTCAAGCATGATGCAGAAATTCAGTTATTTAACATATTTTAAAAATTATTTAATTTCACTATTCAAAAAAAGTTCAAGCATTTCAAAAAAATCCCAAAAATTCACCCTAACCATTTTTTGATGTGTATAATTCAAAAATGAACTCCATTTTTTGAAAATTATTTCCTAAATATGATTAATTTAATTTTTAAATAAAATAATATTTTATTCAAAAAATAACAATTTTAAAAATATAATTCGTTTTATATCACATTGAAAAACTAATCAAGATAATAACCTTAAGTTAATAAAATAATAATATGATTCACTATTCATAAGGGTCATATTACTATTCATAAGGGTATGTTACTATTCACCAAAAATTAATTTTGACTTATCAGACTCTAAATATTTTACTTAACGCAACCATGTATGTCAGTTTTTCGAAATTAAAATCACAGAGGTGGAAAAATTATTTTTACTGGATAGGTTATAAAAAAGTGGTGTTTTATAAATACTTAGTGTTTCATGCATTCAATATTAAATTTATTTGAAAAATATTAGGGTGTTATAGTTTTTCTAAAGCATGAAAACAATTCGATTGTGTTTGCTTGGTTTTCAGTATGCAAGTTGTGTTTTTTTACTAAAATATATTTTAAAACTAGAAAAACGCATTTTGAGTCACATAGTGCATTGGTTTTATGTGATAATATTTCATACACATCACAAATGACTTATAAATCTCTATCCTAAATTATAAATACAATCAAAGTGCATTTTCTTGGATTTCAGTGAGTGAAAAATTTTGAACTAAATAAGTATTAGAAAAAAATGATAAGGAAATTAACTTACAAATAGTAGATAAAATGATGAAAAAATTAATTAATTACATAAAAAGACTCACTTTGAGTCATACCAGCTATATCGTGCCTTAACATGCTTTCCATTTTATTTCTTTGTCGAAATGGAAACACTACATTGTCAAAATTTATCACTTTCCTTCAAGTTTCCTCCACTGCCTTTGAAGGATAGTGATTAATACTGACAATGTAGGGGTGAAAAGGTTTTGAGGGAGAATAAATCTGTGGAAAAAATTGTCTACATGAGTAGTCAATCATTTAATTTATGTTATGTTAATGTAGTAGATAATAAATAACATTATGAAGAAAAACATAGTATATTTAAAAATACTTTACCTTCTCATTGAATTTTGAGTTGCAGCCTCGAAGTCTAATCTCTTCCGAGCATTATCAGTTTCGAAGAAACCACCCTGACTCGAACAAAGGAATACACCTGTATAAGAAAACAATTATTATATGAGTAATACTAAAAATAAGTAAATTATACATAAATATGAAACAATTCACTACTTATATGGAAGTCACATATTCATGCTATTTGTGTACATTCTTCCATTAGGTATGATACCCATTCATTTCTGAGCACATCTATATCATCTTGTTAATATGATTCTTTTCAACAATCATAGTAGTACTGGGAAAATATAAATACACAAAGGATTAATAAATATTTTAAACGAAATAGTAATTATCTTCAAAAATACCTCTTCAAGGATACTAGTTTGTTCCTGGAGTATGATATCTCTCATAAATTTACAAATAAAATAACCACAATCTTTTCCATTGGTTTATTTCAGACATTGCAGAAACATTGAGGAAAATAAGTAATTTGTTTTGATATGTGTTTTTATAGTGAAATATTATTATATATACCATAATAATTTTCCAATTGTAATACTTTTCTTGTTCCTCATGCTTATCTCCTGGCTTGATTCCTTTTTTTCACGATATTGATGCACCAACCTTTCATAAAAAAATCACCATTAAAAGATAATATAAATTATATAACTTGATGTTTATTTCTAAAACATTGGCTGTAGAGTATTAAAAATTCAAAAACATCATCATGTGTGGACAGTTTGTTGGATATCCATCCATTGATTTTAAGAAATAATTTATTGGAGTATCCAAATTTACCGCATTGAGCATCTAATGTTTCCTAAAAACACAAAAAGGAATAAGTAATGAAAGAAATTAAAATATATTTGATATGATTAAATTGTATAGTTTTACCCCTGAATCATTGGTATTAAATAGAGTTTGTCATTTGAAATTTTTATTTCAAATGATTTGATCAAACCTACCACTATTTAATCCTTTTTATTGGTATCTAATTTTGTTTGTTCTATAGAGGTGATGTGTGGACTAACGAGTCCAAATTTTCAATCATGGGAAAAACCATCCAATTTTTTTTCATATATATGCATTATAAAAATATGAAATGTATTTAGTCATAATTAACACTGTATATTAGCTTTTTTAAAATCAAATCATGGAAACATACCTCATGTATATATTTACAACTGAGCCACCTAGCCAATAATAGTTGAGTATTTCACTTACACTCTCAACACTAATGAAGTATTGATATTTCTCTCCGTATATATTTTCTTCAAAATCAACTATGTTATTGTGACAATTTTTTAACGTTGTATCCACATGAACCTTTAATGATAACAAATGTGGATATAGAACTAGTAGGGTAATGGTGCTTTCGGTAGATCTTTTAGATCAATTAGTCTATCCTTTAAATGGTTTTGAGGGGGTTTTTCATTTCATCCCCTTCTCTTTGTCATTCTGTAGTAACATTCATTGGTTCACCCCTTTTTCATTAATTGTTAATGTTTTAGCTTGAAAAGTAAATTGGAAATGAATACCGCCTTTTCAACATGTTTTTTATACATGATGTGATAGCCATGTGATGAATGTTCCAATTTTTTTTGACAGTATGAATATCTTTTTCATGAATTGGAATAGGTAGATCTACCCTCGGCACATGGGCTATGCTAATCGACACTCGCACAAGACATGTTGGAAGTGGTTTGTTCTGTATCATGTTGTTTTGAATATTGAACATTGTATCCCTCACTACAAGGTGATGGGTGGGTGTTGTTAGATATAAATCATAGTCATTATCACCCTATAAAAAATCAGTACAGGAAATGTATCAGTGCTTTTCTTATTCAAATTTCACATAAACATTTATTAGAACATTGATTACCTTGGATAAGACATCTCTTTAAGGGGAATGACTAGCCTCATAACTGGTGAGGGTGGGGAGGGATCTCCACATAGTGGCTATTCTTGAGTTGCTTCTTCTCCTTGAATCTCCCCCACAAAATTTTCCATAATCACTCTCTACCATTGGAATTTTTCTTCAAGATTATATATTCTTTATCCCATATGTTTTATTAATTTACTTTGATCCTCCTCTTTTTTTTCTCAAAATATGTTCGCAATGTCACCCGAAAACCCGCACCTCTGATGCGAACATACTGTTCTGGCTGATTCAAGGCCAGCGACATTATGTGTTCATCTGGTATAGGTGTTGCTGATTCCTGTGACTATGTCAGATAGAAAATATAATAAAATAAGTGATCATTATTATATAATAACAATTAAAAGAAAAATAAATTTTATTATGTAATACTTACACATGTTTCCCACACTTTTTGTATGTTTTCATATATTAGTATCCTGTATTTATTTACACGTGCCTCTTTCCATAGAACATGATGTGGGTTAAAAATATACTTGGATTCAGATTCATCATTCTGCATATAAACATAGGAACATGATTATGGTGCTGTTTCATGTCACATAAATGTATTACGGTAGATTTAAAATATGTACCAATTTTTTTCAAGTGAAGTGTACCCCATCCTTGATTTACAGTAGGGGTACACTGGTTTTTATTCTTGTTCCTTATTTCCAACACTCAATTACTATTACATAAATAAAAAATTGTCAATCAAAGTGATGAATACACATATCATCAAAAAACATATCACTAGCCATAATGTACCTGAAAATACACATCTGCACGACAACCAATAAATGTATCTCATGCTTCATGGGTTATCAGGTGTGCATAGATTAGCAGTGGGTAAGGTTTTATTTTCCCTTCAGCATATTTAAGAAGATGTCTTCTTAGAATTGTGATAAACCCTTTATGAATCCTTCTAGTAATAATTAATACATATTTATTGTGGGAGTCATCTACTATAAATGCAATTTGTAATGGATGATGAAGAGTAAGTAAATGTTTCATTATTTTATTTCTTAGTAAAATAAATAAATGATATCATAATGTTACTATAATATATTCCCATATCAATGTCTTAATCCTGGGCACAACATAGTTCCAAAATATACATCAATCGACACACATTGACGAGTTATGATTCCAATATAACTGCTGAACATGGCCTTGTCGAGGTTAACATGCTGGCCCCATGCATTCTTTCTGACCTTGAATTTGATGCCTTTGACTTTCACCTTAATGATTTTTGCTAACATTGTCAAACTAAGATGGTCCTATTTTTTCTATATCGTCGGTCCTTCGTCGCCTACCATTTCCTCAGAATCAACATCATCAATATGTTCCTCTAGATCAGTAGCATTGGCATGTGAATATGGTTGTTGTACCTTTACACTGGGAGCAGTAGTAGGTTGATAAACCTATTGTTCCTTAGGAATGGGAGCACCATCATGTGCAGAAGGTCGTTCCTCTGCACTATGAGCAATAATAAGTTAAGAGACCTATTGTTCCTTAAGATTAAGAGAACCATCATGCATGGAAGTCATTATCTGCATCAATGTTTTATCATTTAATTTAGAGTACATAAATGAAGTAGTAAATGTATAATAACATGATGAATAATGATGTATATTAAAAAAAATAACCATATTATTGAACTTTATTTTTATTTTTTAAAGGATGAAGAGATTTGACCCCTCTATCAACGATCCAAATCCATTCATTGTGGTATCCTCTAACATAAAAAATGTCTTCTACATTGGGACTGCTGGAAAATGATTACGACGTCCCAATGAAAGGGTCATCCTTAGTTGAATTTTCATCCAACCCTTTAGTGGTTTTGGTTGATAACAGAACAATTGATCACTTTCAGTTTGTGATATCTGGAACATAAAATACTTGTACTTCTTGTGATTCTATTATAAACAATTCTTCTTTGTACCCTTCCTTACTAAAATCAACTTTCAAGAATCCCAATTCAGCTATTTTAACAACACTTCTTTTATCAACCCACTTTCATTAAAAAAATCGACACTTGGAATGTTGTATAATACAAATCTCATATTTGTTTGATGGTTCCAAAGTATGACATATTCACGTAAATTGGATTTCTATCCTTAGTACCAGAAACATGCATCGCTTCATCCATGAGTGTAACTCCACTATTTGGCATGGTACTATCTTCATCATGCTCATTTTTATCGAACATATAACCATTAATTACATAACCATTGTAATATAATACATATAAACTTGGTCCTCTGACTAGCCATTGAAGTCGTTCTAAAATTGAATCTAGATTTTCATCTAACTCCTTTAAAATATGGTCCTAAAACCATCCTATAAACGATTTATTATGTGTATTTTATATCCATATTTCATCCCTTGATGGATTCAAATGCCTAAGAATTTATTTGTGGGTTTCAACATATGAGGAAACCTACAAACTGTTATGAAAAATGTAAATGTGGGACTGCTCCTGATTTGTAATATTGATTGTGACAACATCTCTTCTAGAAATTAATTCACCCGCAAGCTGCCCATTGTGACGAGATTTCAGTTGACCAATGCTTTCCACACCATACATGTATTTGGTACATAATTCAATGGCTTCCTCAATAATATATCACTATGAAATACAACCCTCTGGATGACTTCGATTTTTGACACACCCTTTTAAAATCTTCATATATCGTTGAATGAGGTACATCCACTTATAATGTATAGGAAAACATAGTAAAATATCTCTCACTATGTAAACCATCAAATGAACCGTCATATCAAAGAATTTTGGCGGGAAGAACATTTACAATTCATATAATATGACGACAATTTCTATTTCCATAGTTAGTAATTTCATCAGGTCTATAACTTTTTTGCATATATATTTGAAGAATAAATAGAGCTTGGTTAATATATGACATACATTCTTGGAAAAAATGAAACCTAACGCTATAAACATTAGATCTTGCATCAAAACATGGTTTTCATGTGATTTCAGAACCTTTAACTTTAAATTGGCCATTGAAACAATGTTATTTATATTCTATGAACACCCCTATGGAACCTTTACATCATTCATGAAGTTGAAAACTGATATCTCTCTTATTTGGAAAGAGTGTAAGCAGCTGGAGGAAGAAAAGTTTATTTTTCACCCTTCACTAGAACCAACTATTCTCATATTCCCATGTCAACCATGTCCAACCTAGTATTAATTCCATACTTTGTTTTTCAAGGTGTATTTAGCAACGTGCCAATGCCACTATCACATAATTTTTTTTTCAACATTCATAATATCAAAATAAATTCTGATGTAAAGACAATTCCAATATGGTAATTCAAAAATAACTGATCTCTTTTTCCAACCGGTTTTCATAGGGTTTTTCAGAAATGGTTTACCAAAAGCAGTGTCAACATATTTTACTTTCTCAAATATTTTATCACCTATTAGTGGAGATGGTGTTGTATGTTCTTTTTAACTTTCATAGAATGATGTTGTCCAAGATCGGTACTTATGATGTCAGGGTAGAAATCTGTGATGCAATAGAAACATAGTTTTTGATGAATGTTTCAACCTAATTGACTGTGTACCTTGTTCGTAGATAGGACACCCTTGAGTTCCTTCAATACCATATCCTGAAAAATTTTCATAAGCAGGAAAGTCATTTATCATCCCGTACAACATGTATCTCAACATGAAATCTTCATTTATGTAAGCATCATACAATGTAACACCTAAATCCCACAATAATTTTAAATCCTTGATCAATGAAGCCAAATAAACATCAATATCATTACCTGGTTGTTTTGGTCTTGATATAAGCATAAATAACATGATGTATTTTAATTTCATGTATAACCACGATGGAAATTTATAATTTACCAAAATAACTGTCCATGTACTATGAGTGATGCTTTGGAAACCAAAAGGATTCAATCCATCTATATATAACGTAAGGCAAAGGTTTCTAGGCTCATTTCCAAATCCAGGATACTCATGATCAATTATTTTTCACTGAGGAGAGTCTGCTAGGTGACATAGTTTCCTATATTTATTTCTTGTATCTGCATGCCACGTCAATTTCCCTATAGTCTCATCAATTTCATATAGGTGCCTAAACCTTGTAATGATTGGAAAGTACAATAAAACTTTTATAGTACTAGATTCATCTTTTTTTTATCAAGAAACACCACACTTTGGGTATTCTATAAGTGATTTTTGGTGCTTGAGAAACAGTATACAATCATTCGGGTATGCATGCATTCTTTCATAGATCATACCCATCTAAAAATAACATTAGTTTGGTTTCGTATATTTGGCTCAGGAGATCGTTATCTAATAGAATCATGTCATTCAAGAGATAAAGTGTTCCATAACACTAGAATCACTCCATCCATAGCCTTCTTTAAGATTATATGACTTTAGTATGACTGATAATCTTGTATATTTAGTGGAACCACCATACAATGGTGTCTTTTCATAACTCTTTAACTTCTCAAACAACTTTGGGTAATCATGAAGTTCATATTCAACTATCCTTATCATTTCCTCAATACGATCTTCATCATCATTCACATCTATAATGGCATACTTAATACAATATTATTCATTTTCCACACATTTAATCATATCAGATGATCCATAAAATGCAGTTCTATCCCAACCACTAGCTATATTTACCCATGTTTATTCCAACATTTATAAATTTGATCTATTCCATCATAGAATAAGTGTTCTTCCAACTCCTTTGGACTAATTTTTCTTGAATAACAACAGTTTAAACACAGAAAAAGGATTTGAGAAGGGTCATATGCATGATATTTTTCAATCTTTATGAGCACTTTCAGTTCATCTTTATACTCATTTGTTAGATAATTGAAATCCATCCATTATTTATTCATATCTACCCTATTTGATTCAATAATATTAATATTTAAAAAAGTAAATACAAAAAAATATCATCATAATACACCTTTATATAGTAACAATTATTTACATCACACTGCATAAACATTAATTCTACCATGAAAGCATTGAAATTCCTATTACACTGTCTTGGTGCCTACTTAAGCCCAAAAAAACACCATTTGAGATTGGAACCAAACCTTCTATTCCATTTAACAGGAAACCATCCAGTTTATCTATCTAGATCTCTTCCTATGAATCTCTATGAAGGAATATAATCTTGACATCCATTTGTTATAGAAATAAACCTTTAATGGAGACCAAGATGAGAACCATCTGAATTATTATATGCTTTACAATAGGAGATAAAATCTAACTAAAATCTAATCCTTCTAATTATTGAAATACATTTACCCTTTCCATAGTTTTATTATCAATTTACTTGTCTTCCCTATATAATGTAATGGTTTTCTAATTCTGTAAAAATATAAACTTAAAAGATTATGGAAAAACTACATTTTAAATGTCCTTTGAAAACTATTTATAAAATCATTGTTGAATTCCCATTAAAAAAACACACCATTTACACAAATTCTTCTTTAAAACGACACACCCATTTTAAAATAAACCAATCAGTTCCAAACTCTCTTTCACAAAACCCCAATTACTTTTTTAGAGAATTCAAGGCAACTTCATGATGAAAGAATATTAATCATTTAAAATGAGTGAAAAACCTCTATATTTCACATATTTTAATTTAAAACTTCATACAATCCTTGTTAAAATGAACCCATCATTACATACGCTTTCAAAACATTCACATCCCTTTATGAAATCCAACCAGGTGAGTTGACAAACACTTGGCATGCAACCTACGTCCATGCCAAGTATTTAAATAATTTTAAAGCTATTTAAAACCAAAAAAGGGTATGTTGAAAACATATATTTTTTTAAGAAACATTTCAAAACACTTGTGTCTTTTTAAAATATCCACTTAGACATTTTCATAAAGATATAAATCCCAAGAGAGGCACTTTATAAAGGATACATGAATAAAAAATAACCAACATTCTATAAAATATAAAGCTATAAAAGGTTTATCATGTCACTCATGAATAAATAGTATGAATCTTATAGTTTACTCCCGTAATACTACTGAGGAATGAATAAGTGATAGATAAAGACCTAAGTGTCACTTGGACATGATACTTTTGACCATAAAGTCATATCTCTTCAAAGTGGGAAACCATATTCCACTTGATGCTTAAATCATGTACTACCTAAGAATGATCCTTCCAATACAGTATGTTAAAAAAAATATAATTCCACCCATCGTCGTATTTGGAGTTTGGTTTAGTGGTAAGAACCACGTAATCCTACATAAAAAATTGGGGTTCAAAACCCATTGGGTGCAGGTATTGTAGCAGTGAAGGCACTATAGCAATGGCGTCACTATAGCAGCGGCGGACACTGTAGTAGTAGTAGTAGAGGGTATTGTAGAAGGCATGTACTATAGCAGACAGGAACTGTAGCATCACTATTCATAAAATGGGCCTTGGGAAAAAAAATTTGGGCCCATGGGCCATGTAATGGGCTACATTATCACTGGGCCTTCAGGCCAAAATATATGATATAATAAAGCAAGAAGTTGGGTGGGTGGATATGACTTTCCTTTTAGGCCTTTGTGTGTGTGGTGTGTGCGTGTTTGATGTAATTATACCCCCAAGTACCTAATATAATATAACTCCACCCATCAATGAAAACAATTGATATAATAGATACATCACTACATGGGGGGTTTTAATTGTAGTCACAAACTAGACTCATAGTGTTAATGACATTAGAACCTTCCCTTTCCTTTTTTGTGTCTATATTAAGTAGAAATTAATGAGTTTAATGGTAAAACTATCAAATAGTTGTGAGACATTCTATGCATCCATTTTTTATATATGTGAAATTTTTATCTCCCTCATGTATTTACCTCCTACTTTCAATCAAATTATACATGACCAAAGGTGATTATGGAGTGGTTGGATCACCTAAAAGGTAGTACGAGCCTCATCCTCAATAGTCTGAGTCTGTGTGATCACCGACCACTCCTAGTACTTCTTCAATACACCCCAATAGGTTGCTGGAGGCAACCATTAATGTTTGACTAAAATTTATCCCATGTAGTACTATCCAGTTCATTGAGATATGGGATTTTATGCTTTTATTTTATTTTCCATAATAAATTTTATTGGTATGTATTGAATTCCCCTAAAAATCCTATTTACCCTAAAAAAATCCCAAGATTGGAAACCCCTAGACTGTAATTACTTGAACTATTTTCATTCACTTTCAATTTCTATCCCCTTGGGAATTAGTAAAGATAATCCTCCTTGTTAGCACGATTAAAACACACCATTATGTCATTAAAAAAAGATTACTTGAATGGTTAAAAAAATTATCTACAATTACTTAATCTTAGATGTTTGGGTATGTTTATCTTTGTAACAGATCAACTAGGGTCAACCCATAAATGTAACTCGAATAGAGAAACTAAAAGGATTGAATCATTCTTCTGTTCTCCATGGGTTGGAGACAAGCACTTGGGTATCATACAAAGAAACATGGGAATGATTTCACCTTCAACAGAGATGTGACAAGATAAGAACAATCATAGTATTACATTAAATATTAACAATAAATCACATATCAAAATAACCAAACCATAAAGGAAATATCTAAAAATAGGATAACAATGTATAATTAACAAATTAAAAGATTGTCAATATAGATCTGGAGGCATGGAGATTAGGAGAATTAAAAGACTCACAGTGGTAGCACCGGAGAAGTTGGGTTCGCGGCAGAGGTTGGTTTGTAGAGGAAAAGGGATTCACATGAGAGGTGGGATTTGATAGCAGAGTATGCAGAGGAGGTGGGTTTGCAACAAATGAGGTTCAACGGTGGAGGTGATGTTCACGGAAGAGGGCTTCACGGCGGTGATGGTGGCGTAGGAGGAGTCAACGATAGTGGAGGAGGAGGAGGAGGAGGCGACAATGGAGGAGGAGGAGGAGTTGGCAGAAACGAAGGAGGAGGAGGAGGAGACAACAACAAAGGAAGAGGAGGAGGAGGAGGAAGATGAGGAGGAGGTGGCAGCGGAGGAGGAGGAGGATGAGGAGGAGTTGGCGGTAGCGGAGGAGGAGGAGGAGGAGGTGGCAGAGTTCAACTTCTGCAAGAGTTTGAGGCGTGCGAGAGAAGGAGGAGACTGTTAGGGTTTATTTATGAAAGCGACCAAACCTTTTATCAGTGCTAGCAAAAAAACATTGATAAAACTATAATGATAATAAATTATTTATATTATATATATATATTTATAAAATTATATGTATAATATATATATATTTAAAATAATAACCACAAATAAATATATATTTATATATATTTATATATATAATAAATATATACTTATTTATAATTATAAATTAATAATAAATATATTTATTATATTTATAATTATATATAATTAATATCTTTATTATAATTTTATAGTTATTTAAATATATCTATATTTATTTAAAATTATAATTTAAAATATTTGTATATATTTATTATAATTTTAAAATTATAACTATAAATTTATATATATTTATTTATAGTTATAATAAATAAATATTTATTTATAGTTATAATCATAATATATATATATATATATATTTCAATAATTATAAAATTATAAAAAATATATTTATTACATTTATAATTTTATAAATATATATAATTTATATATTTATTATAATTTAATAATTATTTAAATATATCTACATTATTTAGAATTATAAATATAAACATTTGTATTTATTTATAAATATTTTTATATATTTATAAATATATTTGTTTAATTATATATATATATATATTCAATTAATATATTTATTATAATTATTTAATTATTTAAATATAAAAATATATTTATTTAAATAATTATGAAATACTTATGAAATAAATATACATTTATTATAAATATATATTTATTACATATATATTTTAATTATAGTCATGAATATAAATAAATTTATATTTATGACTATGATTAATATATATATATATATATATATATTTATAATTATAAATATAAAAAATATAATTATTATACTTTAAAAATTATTTACATACATATATATATATTATTTATAATTGTAAATATAAATATTTGTATATATGTATAAATATTTGTATATATTTATAAATATATTTCTATAAATTATTATTATAATAAATATATTTATTATAATTTTATAATTATTTAAATATATATATATTTATTTATAATTATAATTATAAATAAATATATTTATAAAATTATAAATATATTTATATGTATATATATGCATATTAATATATAAATATATATATTTATAAAATTATAATAAATATAATTATTTTAATTTTATAAAAAGTGTTTATATATAATTATAAATATAATAAATATATTTATCATTTAAAAAAATTATTGCAATTTTATAATTATTTAAATATATATATAGTTATATATAATTATAATTATATAAATATATTTTAAAAAGTATTTCTATATAGCTAAATATTTATAATTATAAATATAATAAAAATAATAAATATATTTATTATTTAAATATATTTATCGCGATTTTAAGTATTTATGAGAGCATAATAGCTTCATGGGAGCATGAATGAATCATATACACCGAGTATAGTATAGATCATAAATGAGTCATCATATATATGGGCAACATGAATAGTAATGAGGGTGTAATGTATAAATGAATATTAATGATGAATAGATAACATATGAACGTCAATTATATTCATACATCAATTAAGAAAATTCATTAGAAACATATGTATAATTATAATTATAATTATAAATATACATATTTAAAAAGTATTTATATATAATTATAAATATACATATTTAAAAAGTAGTTATATATAATTATAAATATATAAATATATAAATATATAAATATATAAAAATATAAAAATATAAAAATATAAATATATAAATATATAAATATATAAATTTATATATATAATAAATATAACAAATATATCAAATATATTTATTATTTAATTAAATTTATTATATATATATTTTAATTATTAAAAAAAATATATTAATTATAAACATGCATTTTTTATTTAATTTTTACAAATAAAAATTATTTTTAAATATAAATATAATAATTTTATATGAATTAATAATATTTTTTATTAAAAACTATTATCAGGGCTAAAAATTGCGCTGATAAATCTACCCTTTATCAGTGCTTTTTTTAGCACTGATAAAGGGTACACCTTTATCAGTGTTTTTTAGCGCTGATAAAGGGTAGATTTATCAGCACTTTTCGCTAGCATTGATAAAAGCCTCCCTTTTATAAGCACTTTCTGCTTAGCGTTGGTAAAAGCCGGCGCATCCCTTGCCCGGATATGTGGTAGCGTTTTTAGTCCGGGTATCCCAATTTTTTAACATTCTATGGAATTTCAGCCCCGTTTTATAGGGTCCTTTTTCCCATTTTCAGTGTGGAATGAATTTATTCTCAAGACTTACATTCATATTGATATTAGGGTTTTGAAAATTTATCATTTTTCATATTGTACTGGTATTTATAATCAAATATATAAAATATATACATATTTTTTATATATTCACACATAAAAATTTAATTTTATAAATATATATGTAAACATATTTACATATAAAATATATTTCTAAATATATAAACCTTATCTAAATAGAAAATAAAATCCATTTTATTTAAAATAAAAAATAATCAATTTTTATATACATATACAATTAATGTATATATAATGTTTTTATATATATAAATATATTTGTATGGGTGTGTTGAAAAACAAATATATATTTATCTATATATTATAATATATGTATATAAATATTAATATATAATATGTGTAAACAAATATAAATATGTATAATTATATTTATATATGCACACACATATATATAAATATATATATGTATGTATGTATTTATAAACACACACATATACACTCACAAAACATATTTTATATATGTATTTATAAACACACACACACACAGACATATATATGGATAAAAATGTAACAATATATATATATATATATATATGAATATATAGATATATCATAAAATATAGAACAAAACAATATAGGGGAGTGGAAAAAGTGCAACAGCATGAGGAGATTGTCTCAGGTTCGAAACCCAGCAAAGACAGGGGCACACGCGGGCGAGTGAAATAGGTACCTTGCACTGTTGGGGGGGGGGGATTCCTAGAACTATTAAAGGGTTGAGGAGGCTAAACGAGCAATACTAAAAGGGGGGATTGAGCGCTGATAGGGGGGGTCCACCAGCTGTTTTGCAGATTTTTTTCTTTTTTTGATTTTTATCAGTGTTAATTTAGTGCTGATAAAAAGGGTCTTCTATCAGTGCTAAAAAAGCACTGATAAAGGTCTATTTTATTAGTTTTATCAGTGATTTTTAGCACTGATAAAATTAGCCTTTATTATCTCTTTTTAGCGCTAATAAAAGAGACCCCCTTTTAATAGAACTGAGGACAACAATGCTTTTTTAGATCTATTAATAAACTTTTTGCATGCTGTTAAAGAAACAATCTGAAATAGTGATTGTTGAGCTAAGGGATAATTATTGTTAGGGTCCACACTTTTTTGAATCTCCAACACTATGATCATCAAAACCTCAAATGAGTTAGTTAACTATATGTTTGTCAAACCATCCATGGGGAATTATTTTTCAAATTTTATTCCATATACACATGGAAACCTAGATACTAGTTGACCAAAAAGACCACAACAATTTAGGTTATTGATTAAGAAATGATTGGTTCTACATCAATGGTGAAAGATACTTGAAAAATGTTTCCAAATTATTGGGTGTTGTGACATGGTTTTGTATCTATGAAGATGTGACAATGGCTCATTGGATCACACTGTATATAATGATCATTGAATTTTGTTATTTGGATATGTATCGTGAATATGGACCATTCTATAATGAAATATACCTTGATCATGACTATCTATTTTCATACCTAGTTTTGTTTGATTAATCTGAGGTTTGGCTCATGTAAGAGATACAGAAGAATCCATGGTTGTTTGATGGTGTTAACATGTGATTTAGACAATCTAGATTTACTCATGTCATTCTAACTATGTGTAACTAACCACCATACTCTAAAGGTTCATAGGAGTGTCATATGACACCCCTTCAATATCCCAAGCTATGCATGGTTTCACATGTGGAAGGGGGAAATAAGGCCCATAAAATAGCATGTTTATCATTTTTATGGTAAGAATATGAGAAACTAATGTGGAATATTTAGAGCTTGAAAATTCATGACCATACTCAAATATTAATTTTGAGATGATAATTACTATAATAAATGGGTTAATACTTTTACTTTTGTGACTAGGGATGACGAGGATCCCATAGTGGATCCTAAAAGATTTTTAGAGTCCAATTAAGTCCTTTTTGATTAATAAATTTTAGTAGAGTGACTATGTAATAACACCATTATCATATTTCATATCTTACATGTGTATAAGGTATAGAGCGTAGATATATTCATGGAGGGGTTTGTTCCTTTGCAACCCCTGGGATTGTGGAAAGAATATTGACCAACAAAAATTACTGAGGGATTGGTAATTATATTAATTAGCCTTATAAATATAAATGGATATTATTTTTTTATTTTAAATAATAAAATAGATATTATTTTTTATTTATATATGGTTTATATATTTATAAAGATATTTTATATAAAAATATGTTTACATTTTTTTATAAAATTAAATTTCTATGTGTAATTATATACAAATATGTATATATGTGTATATATTTAATTATAAATAATAGTAAATTATTAAAAATGATAAAAATTGAATGTAAAAATATCCTTATGACTGTAATCATTGAGAATAAATTGTTTCTCTACCAAAAAAGATAAGAAGACACCTTTAAACGAGGATTAAATTCCATCAATATTAAAAAATGAGGATACCCTAAAAAAACTCAGTTTTAGAGGCCTTATGTGTAACATTCCAAGTAAATAAAGAATATGAAATTTTAATATTTATTAATATTTGTGAATTAAATATTAATTTTACATTAAAGGGGATTCTATGTTCGATGACGTACTTGATACACAACATCAAGTTTCTTTGAAAACTTACGTTACACACAACATTGAGTTATAATGAAAAATAATATAAAAAATTTAAATGGTAGTTAATGCCTAGCCGTTGTATCGACATGAATAAAAAAAACTCACTAAAAAATTATTATATATGTTTGTTAATTTTTTTTACATTTATCCAATAAATTTTAGAGGCTAAAAATGTGAATGAATCCAATTTTAAGCATAAATACTCTAATATTCTTTAAAAGGTCGATTTACTGCCTTTTAATGGAGAACCCTTTTCAAATATATTTTTTGTCACTTTTATATATTATATTTTACAAAATTAAATTCTTCTTTATAATCAGAACATCAAAATTTACTTTGGGTAAATTTTTGGTATTTTTCTGATAAAGATTATTTTTTAACGAATAGTGAAAAATACAGTATTTTAATTCATAACTGCCTTTTAATCTAATTTATTTATATGGTTATATTATATTTTTAAATTATTTTAAATTTTAATTAGATTATATTTTTATCATTTAATCCAATGTTGGTCATTGGAAGTAATTTCACTTCGAAATTGGGCATAAACAAGTGTCAATCTTATGATGGTTATTGTTTCTTAAAAACACCCTTTTTGTTTTGACAATGGGAATTAATTTTAAATTAATTTTTTACACTTATATGTTTTGGATTTGGAAAAATGGATTCACTATTTGAAATTATGAGGTCCAAATTGTGTAAATAGGTACCCTTTATTTTTAGACACTATGAATATTTACTTCAGTAAATATTTTATTTACCATGGTTAAAGGGCAAATCTGGTAACTAAGGGTAAAAAAATAATATTATAATAATATTAAATTACCCTAAAATGTGTCATAATACTATTGGATGATACATGTCTGACCATGGGCATCTTTGGGTCGATTTCGGAACCCCATGGATCCACTTGAAAGTGATAATGACACTATATATTAATTAAGTTAAATAAAGACAAAAATGACATAAACACATATCTTTTAGTAAATAAATTTTTACATGGGGTTATATAAGTTATATCTTAAACTATAAATATTAATTTTAAAACTAAAACTATTTCCTACATCATGGTATTTTTTTTTATAATTTTTAGATATCACATAAATAAAATTATTTATGACACAATAATGATGTAGTGTTTAGCCCATTAATGAATGATTTAAATAAATAAGATTAAAAAAATTAAAAAAAATCCAAAACCTATCCAATTATTATTGGATGATTTTATTTCAAACATTATTCATCCTATATTCTACTTTAATGAGTTTTAGACCTTTAGAAACCGAAAATCATTATATAATAAAATAATATTTTCATACTTTCCTAAAGAGCCCCTCCCCCCTTATAAAATGCCCTCAACTCTAACCCATTACTAACACCTATAAAGTCCCTTGGATCATCCAGAATCTACCCAATTAAGCTCCCCACATCCCTATCTTCCTCTTAGAAGACTTAACTTACGTAGAAGGCAATTCAAGTAAACCTTTTGGTTTAAACTAAATGGAGATACCTGATTTAAAGGAAACTCCTTCTCTTAAGTTATTTTCTTTAATTTTAATTCTCCAACCACCTAAAATATTTTTATTACTTTATTTTATAATATAAACAGTATCATCAATATACTAGGTTGTTTATATGAGAATTATTCTAACTTCACTTTCACACACCTCCGTCTAATGGGTAAAGAACAAACTGTTTCTGTGGATGACGAACTACTGCCTCACGAAACGATGATTGTTCAATCTTCTCATACCACCTCTTATGGTGTCCATTAATATGGCACTGTATTTACATGTGATATATATTATATTTATATTGTCTCTATACTTATGTTTTTTTTCATTTATATCATACCTTTATGGTCTATAATGGGTAAATACGATAATTTCATTTGAGGAAGTGCGGACTACTGCCCCATCAAAGTGATATGACTCGTTCATTCCATATGTGGAATGTATAAAGGATAGATTTAATTAAATTACATAACATAGATATTATAATTCAATTATAATATGCCCATTTATTATTAAGTTTTCATTCCTTTAAATATAAAATAGAAATGAAAGCAGTGTTCATGCGTACGTATGGCTTAATGTCTCCATGAACGGTGCGTTTCATTTCTTAACTCCAAATGATATGGAATATTATAAATACATATAAATTGGATATATATATATATATGATATATATTATATCTAAATAATTAATATAATTCTGGATATAATGTACTTTTGACCACATGGACAGTTTTTAATTATAACAAGTTTATTTTTGACAAAAGTTCCGAAAATCGACAAAATGTCCAATATGAACTCAAATAATTAACTAATTGTTACAGAAAGGTAATAAGTGATATAAAAGGAATAATAAACTTGAAAAATGTTCTTAATCAAGTAGAAATTAACTTAAGTTTATTATTTTGGAAGAAAAAGTAATAAACGAGTCAAGTCGGACATGAGGTAAGGGGTTTCTTATCTCACTTTTAATTCCGTGAGATTTCCATTATTCACCACTTATTTATTGCATATGGTGTATTATGTACTACCATTTGATATATATTATCATTATTCTCTTTATATTCATGGTATTATGCAATTCATTTGTTATTTATTAACTTTTGTTCATATGACTTGATTGATTACAATGTGGTAAGTGGTTTTTATCTCACTTTTTATTCACGTGAGATTCATGCTATATTTGCCACTATTTCCTTTTGTGTGGTGTATGTACTTCCCATGATTGTATTATTTGTGTAATATAATTTAATTTATGGGTATTTACATCTTCATTGTATGATACTTCCTTCATGGGGTGTATGTTTCGTAAGTTACCAAATCGGTAAGGGAACCTTTCACCATTCTCTTTTAGTCCAAGACTTCTTTTATGTCATGTATTTTAATTTCCTTTTTCTTATGTTGGTATAAGTTCTTATATATCCTTATTTCTGTTAATTTTATGTCCATGTTATGAGATAACCTTTTTCCTCTCATCAACTCATTTTATTAATTTTAAAGTGACGCCGTTAGACTATTGAATTTCTATAAGAGAACTTCTTAACCCAATTTCAATTCTTTGGGTTAAACTTATACTTCTTGATTATGTCATGCTATGAATATGTGAGAATGAACTATGATTTTTTTACACTTAATATCCATTTATATTGAGTGTATTCTTATTTTTCACACATAATTATGTCATTTATTTATCCTTAATATAAGGATATGATCTTTGCAAGGGACTTTGTCTCAATTTACATTCCATTGAGAATTATTTGTTTTTATACACCAATTCACATTTATATGGTTTATATACATCACTTTGACATATTATATCATGAATATCTTTATTCTTATGGTATTATAAGCTTTGATTAATGTTATTCTTTAATTATTTGTATTCAAGCATCTCTCATTTGGTTATGAACTCTTTAACAGAAACATATTTTTAAATGTTTTAAAGATTTATCAATATAAATATTTCTCATTAATGTCTATGTTTCAAAAATTGTTTTAAGGATTTATTTATATGGACGTGAATGTTTTGAAATTAAAATTTCTTTCAAAATATTCAAAGTGGTATGGTACACTTTGATTCAAAAATCTCTTTATTAAATGTTTTAAATGGTTTTGAAAATGGTTTGATAAAGCATTGTTCATTTAAATATATTGATATGATATATTGTGGTAGGAATGTGAAAATTTTATCTTTCATATATGATTGTGTTATGTGTTATGATTATGTTATGGTTATTGGGAATTGTTTACGTATACAGGTGGTTCCGTGATAAACATTGGGCGGGTGATCCCGAGATAACTCTCCAATGAATTGGGTAACGTGACGGATGTAAACGTTAATGTTTCCCCTAACAGATTTAGAGAATATAATGTGATTGGTATTCCAATGTAACTCCCTATATAGACGTGATAACTACAATATAAGTATGTTATGTATGCCACAAGTTACCTTTATTATTTATGAATTCTCTGTGTTATTCATAAATCTTATGATTTCATGAGGTATGTTATTATTGAAAAGTATGGTTTCATTGATATGTATTTATTAATGGGATAATATTTTCATTCCTTATTTTATAACCCTTACTATGTTTTTTATGCTCCTTCCAAGTTTTAAAAAAATGTTTTCCACAGGACTTAAAGATGAATAAGTGTTAAGTATGGGATCAAGGAAAAGTCATGCTGTCTAAAACATGGAACTAAACATATTTCTTTTTAAGAGTTTTTATTTTATGAAAACAATGGGAACTGAGTAGTAAGGTCTACATGTAATATTCAAGTTGATATGTAATAGTTATGTCATAATTATCTAAAAATCTAAACCTGAAAAGATCCTCAATGTGAATTATTAACTTAATTCAATATTATGTAATGTTTAAGGATGAGTCCTTATAGTTGGTATCATAGGTCGGTTTAGGAAACCTTAGGGATTAGAAGTTTTCGTTAAACACATGGTTAGTCCCTATGCCTATTATTTCAGTTAAACCCTTTTTCTATAACTTTTTCAGATCAAGGAAAGTCGGTCACAAATGGAAAGAGGAGGATCTCAAACAACATTCCTATCTCTTCCTAATGACATGCTTGCAATAATTACTGTAAAGTCATGTTTGGATTATTGTGAAAATTTTTCTAACATATAACTCACTTGAAAGAAGTTGTTAAAAATATCAAACACCTCCACTATACCTTGACATCATCGTGGATCATGGGTTGTATTTAATCAAATCATATTTTCACAATATTTTCATATTTTCAAGGAAGGTATATATTATCAAGGAATTTTTAAATATTTTACCTTATCACAAGATTTTTAAGAATATTATGATTTTGAAAAAGGTGTTGAAGAAGAAGACCCTTGAACAACCTATTTATATTTTATTTTATAATATAGTCTATCCAAAAATAGTTATGGTACTTTAAAAGGACTATTTATTGAAAGTTTCAAATCAAACTCGGTCTGACTATTTTATAGAAATCATGTTTTATCAGATGTTTTGAAATTATATTCCATACATGATTATTTTCAGAAACTATTTTTCTGTGAACACCCATATGACCCAAGTTGTACAAGGTGTATTTGGATGAAGGAAGCAAATGATTTTGAAGGATCTCTAAATCATTTTTGCAATGCATGGACCTTATACCTACATGAACAAGATAACGATGAAAAAATATGGAATCTATGATGAAGGTATATTGTTCTTTATATTAGGAATAGTTTTATTTTATCATATGAAGGTGAAATAAGAAAAAGGAAAATACATATAAGGCATCATGAATTAAGATGTTGCGGTCTTAATGTTTTGAGTATGAAAATGAAAGGTATAAGAAAACCTTTGAGGTTAAAAAATGTTAGAATTATTTTTGAGTTTTATAAAAAGGATAACACACAGACCGTGTGAAAACCCGTCGCGTCGGACATAGCTGCGGGAATCAAACCCACAACCAAAGTGCGATTGGGATTTATCACCAAACACTGGACTACGTGAAGTCACTGGTTAGCATGAATTATTCTTTTTAGTTAAATGATATTATTGATCAAGAATAAATTGATTTTGGGAACTTATGTTTTAATGGATATCCTTAATATAGGGAAAATATTTGGTGATTAAGTGATAAAGGTTATTTTGGAAGATGTTATCTCTTTTGGGGAACATTATATGCTTAAGGAAAATAGAATAATATGGGATATCATTTTTGGATTAATGGATGAATTTTTTATTTTGTAAGAATCTATGTATTTATTGTGGACATATGGTGTATGATAACCCTGATTTTATTACAAACTTAAACATGATTTATTACATAAAACTTCACTTGATAAAATAAAGAAGATCGAGAGGTTTAGTGTCTTTGGGGCTTATAATCATTACATAAAAACTTAAAACATGAAATACAACATCTTTATTGAAAACTTCTTTTACATGACCACTACATTCCTTCGTACCTTGCATTGCATGAGATAACCTGAGGACATGCATAAAAAAAGGGTGAGCTATAAATCCCAGTAAGGGAGTAAAAATGGAATAACATGAGGAGTACAATACATGTTAGAAAATAGGCATATCAATATATCATAATAAAAACTTGAATATAAAGGCATGATAAAGCATGATAATCATAACATGGAAATGTGGCAACAACACTTAACATGGAATTAGCATGAGCCAAGGATCATTGCAAATGGAGCATGAGTAAATCCTCATTGCACATAAATCACAAGTAAACCCTCATTTAACTTGAATTAGCATGAGTCAACACTCATTGAACATGACGTATCATGATACTATACTTTACCCAATGCATTGGAGCGCTATAAGGGCGCACCGTTCTTAAACATTTCATTTATTGCATAAGTGTGCCACATGGATCATAAAACATGGATTCATAAAACATAATCATTTATTCCACGATAAAGGAATGTGGAATTAATACATGAAACTTTAAAATCAATAAGTAAATGTGCATAAAGGTGAATACCCTTGATGGAGAAATGGGCATGGTATTCACCACACAATGACATTGGCTTAGAAAATCAGTGCGATTTCGGCAGCGTAACGACGTGACATAAGAATTCATAAAAAATGGATGATGAGAGAGAAAGGGGTTACTCATCATATATACATGTAATGGACAGTAAGGAGGTCATATAGATACATGTAACAACAATTGTAATAGAATTTAGATTCATGATACAAAAGTATTGCTTGAAAGTAAAAGAGGAGAGAGAAGTTCCTTTCAGACTTTCGGCATAGTAACGGGTGTACATGAGAGGCATTTAATGAGAGAGAAAGGGGTATCCCATAATTAAAACATAAATAGGGCAGTATGAGGGAGGTGAAAAACCATACCCCAACATTCATAATTGAAATTAAAAGGGCAAAACAACTTAAAGAAAATTGGACAAAAATGAGAAAGGAAGAAAAAACCCTTACTTGGAAGTGTGCTTCCCAAGGCTAGAGAGAGGCTTGTGAGAGGCTTATTGGGAGCTTGGGGCACCTTGGGAGGATTATAGAGAGAGTAGTGAATAGTTTGGACAAACTAAAAAGGCTTTTAGTGAGGAGGAAGTGGGAGCTTGGATGGGTTTATATAGGAAAGGTGAGGGAATTCTTTATTATTTAGGTTTGGGACCCCTTATATTAAATTAATTCAAACCACAAACCATCCCATAGTTTTTGCCCATGGTTTTTGGAAAAGGGAAGAAGAAAATAATATTTTATAAGGCCAAGGTCAGAACTTCTTAAAATATTAGGTTTTCTTATGTGGAGGTGAGTCACACTCCCATAGAAATTAATTTAAAAAGACAAGGTGTTTAATAAGTCTTGAGGGGTCCATTAATGCTTTGAGAAGTAATCCAAACAAACCCAAAATCACATTATTTTAATGGTAAAACATATATTTGTCGAAAATAAATATTATAGTATTTTATTACGTCACTATTGGGTCATTATGATGTCATAAAACACATTATATATTTAAACGGTATTTAATTTTTACTCAAAAATTTGACTGTCTCAGAAAATTATGAAAAATTCACCGTTGGATAATTTCGACATCCTGATTCCAAAAATAAAATTTATTTTATCTAAATAATTTTCTAAATATGTTAATTTTCACTTTTAAAATAAAAGCTGACATTTATAAAAAATTCATGGGTTTTGACAAAAATGGATTTCAAACCTTAATAAAAATTATAATTGCATTCATTCAATTACATGATCATTTATATATAATAAAATTAATCTAATAAAAATAATAATAATATTTTATTAAAATAATATTTAATTCAAAAATCCCTTAATTTAATAAAATAGATTTCTTAATTAAATAATAACTAAAAACACCATTTGTACTTTAAAAACTATTTACAATGTATCAATAATGACAAGAAATTATATTCATTATTATATACCAAAAAAAATAATGTACATGAACATACTACTATAGATTAGTTACATAACCCCTTAAAACAGCCGCATAAGACCTAAGGGTAAGGTGTGCGATGGTGAAAGACTCTTGGGGTGGCTCGGATAACATCGCTCGAGTGGTAATTTCTATCAACTTACACTTTTCCTGTAGACGGTCCTGTTTAAGCTTAACATGATGAAGCTCAGCTTGGGCTTGGTCAAGAGCGAAGCCCAAGGACGCCACCTCTTTTCCGAGCTCCGACAAATGGGCTTTGTATGGGGCAATTCTACTAGATGAGGCCATCACTTCCTTTGTCTGAGTAAATTTGGATTTTTAAAAGCTCTATATTTATACTAATCATGTGATTACTGTTCAATGGCTATATTAGCAACGATCAGAATTCTTAACATAAAACCAAAGAAGTTGAAATTTTATATAAACATAAAGAGACATTTAATTAGATCAAGAGGGATTTCCATTAATGAAACTTTGGGTCGTTACATGGTGATTTGGGTTATTTCTGGAGATGATTAACCTATCATAGAGAATAGGTGATTAGGTTAATTACACTTTAGTAGTAGACTTTAAGAGTAGTTGATGTTATTTGGAGATAAATGTTATGATTTATCATGGAATACTATGTGATTAAATCTTTATGAGATTTTTCTTTCAATATTAGTTTGGATTACTTTGAATAATTTTACAGGAAATTGTTTATTCAATGGTCTTTATTGAACTTTGGGTATTGTTTGACAAATTTTGGATATTAAGAGTAGTTTTTATTTTTGTAAAATATTATCCTTTTTTGGGGATTATATGATCTTGTGCTAACCATTTTGGTTTTGGTTAATGTCTAAGGATAGGGGAAATATATAGTTCTTATTTTTTGGATTATGTGATTCTCTAGAAGTTGATTCTAGCACTTTAGGTGTGACCATGTCATCATTAATACTCATCGTTTGAAGAAAAAATGAGTTTGTGCTAGGAATTTATTAAAGTATGAAAGTCTACATGATAAGTAAGTATGTTTCCTCATGTTTTTAATTAAGCTCATAAATAAATTCCTCAACTTTATGAAAAGTAACTTAAAACAAAAAACATTGTCTGTTAAATTTTCCTACTGGGGAATCAAAGACCGTTTAACCCATCATAAGTTTGTGATTTTATGGTGGTTAGCTTTTTCCCAATCACATTTTCTATCACTCTCCACCATAACATGATGGTTTGTTTTCTCCTCTATATCCATGTTTTCATAGAATCCTATTATCGGTTATCTCGGGTGACCTTTGTGTTGGAATCCTCATGTATTAATCATGTTTTAATGATTACAAATCAATCTCATTGTTATTTACAAATCTTATGCATGATCACAAATCTTACTTATCTTATCAAACCTCTATATTTATGTTTCAAAGTTATATTACCTTATAATGGTTAAGCTTAATTCATATTATTCATATTGCTGTTTAAGTTTGAATACAATTATTTGTCTAAGTATCAAGACACCGTGAAGTTTGACACAGTAAGACAGACTGTGTGCAAGACACAAACACCGTGAAGTGTAAGACAAACACAGTAAGCCTGACACCGTGAATTCTAAGTCTCAGACACCATGACCAGTGAGACCCCGTGACCTCAACACACCATGATAGTAAGCCTGACACCATGAAGCAAAATACTATGAGCAAGGAACCGGATGCCAGAAACCATAAGTTAGACATCGTGACCCAGACACCGTGAAGGACTCACCGTGACTCAGACACTGTGACATGGAGACACTGTGAAGGACACACCATGACTCAGACACCATGACATGGAGACACCGTGAAGGACACACCGTGAGCCACATACCGTGAAGGTCATACCGTGAAGGACACACCGTGAAGGAGACACCATTTTCATAACTACCATGATACCATTTCTTAACCTTTTGTTAATATTATTTAAATAAAGCTAAAGACCATATTTGATGTTTTTAATGCATTTAATGTTATTTAATGATAGTTGTTGGCATGTCAGGAAACCGTACCTCGTACCTATGGAAAGGAAATAATTCCTACTGCCAGAGCTTATTGAATATAAAGAATATTGAGCTGCAGTAGGATACAAGATACACAAGAGTGCGCCCCAGTGCTCAAGAGTGAAAAGAGAAATAAACGAAGACAATACATGCAAGCACTGTACTGAATAGAAGTGGAACACATTGCAAGATTCTCAAAGAACTCTCATACATACAATCCGACACTACTGAAGAACACACGAAGTACTCTAAATTCAAGAGAACATCTTCGCTCCTGAAGAACAAAAGCTGAACCACGACACTCTATTTTTCAACAAAAAAACCAGAGAAGGACTCATAAGCATTTCTGCTGAATCCAAGGAGTCCAGAGCTGCACTTATAATCACTAGATCTTTCTAAAATTTCATATACTCTCTCTAAGTGATTTCATTACTTACTTTTTCAAGCAGTGTGTATACTCTGTATCTTATACACACACTATCTCCTGCACTGAACAGAAGGATATCACAATCCTCAAACCAGAACTCCTTACTCTTGTTTACCCACGACAACTGTGGAAGAGGTCCTTGTGTGTCCTGGTATTTAATTTTGTTTCCCACGAAGAATTGTGGTAGAGGTCCTTGCGTGGCTTGGACATTCATGTACTGTTGTTAACCCCGATCCAGGGTGTGGGTCACTTTTATATAAATTGTTTAAGAGGACTAAGTCTCAGCTTGAGACTGAACCTCTTGGTTATATCTTCTGTTCATTTTAGTTTAAGTTTAAAATATACTATATATATCTTTTATATTTCACTGCTATTACTTTGAAATACAAACTATTTTAAAGTTACTTTGATAGTTAATCTAGAAAGTGTTTGTAACTATTGTAAATAAGTAGGTTAGTTTTAAAAGCTAATTTAATCTTCTGATTAGATTAATTGAGACCTAATAATTCTTTTGAGAAGCTAATTGAACCTTTATAGTTTTACAAATTCACTACAGTTTAAATTGTTTTATATATTGGGTATTTTAATAGAAATTATTTTTAATAGAAATTTTAATTGGAACTCAATTAACCCCCCTCTTGAGTGTCCACTCTAACCAACATTTGGTATCAGAGGTTTGTTTTTGTTAAATAATTTCAAAATACTCTGTTTTTCAACTATGATTTTAGTTGCATCTTTAAAGATATTAAATTTCTGTTAGTTCTAAATTTTATCTCTTTAAATCTATTTTGTAAAATCTAGCTATGGAAAATAGACTAGAAGGTGATGCTACTAACTGGCCACATTTATTCAATGGTACCAACTATGCTCAGTGGAAATTGAAAATGAAAATATATTTAAAAAGTATGGGTTTTGATATCTGGACTGATATAGAATCTCAATATAAAATTCCAGAAACTAAAAGAACTGCTTGGGATGAACCAACTAAAGTAGCTTACAATAATAACTGTAAATCTATGAATGACCTGTATTGTGCATTAGGAGATGAGGAATTCAATAGAGTATCTTCCTATAAAACAACTTATGAAATATGGGATACTTTAGGTGTTTCTCATGAGGGAACAACTAATGTCAAAGAAATGAGATTGAATACATATACTATTAAATATGAAAATTTTAAAATGAAGACTGATGAACCTATTTCTAATATGTATCTCAGGTTCAATGAGATAGTCAATACAATGAGTTCACATGGTAAAGCTGTTCTAGCAAAGGAACAAATTATGAGGATACTGAGATGTCTACCAGACCGATGGAGAGGAACTTCTGTTTCAATTAGAGAATCATGTGACATTGGAGCTCTTCCTGTCAAAGAACTGATTGGTATGCTTATGATGTATGAGGAAGAACTCAAAGTGAATAAGGAGGAAGATTATGAACCTAAAAGAAAGTCAGTGGCATTTAATTCTACTTCTTCAAAGAGCAAGGACAAATAAAAAGTTCATATACAAACTAAAAGATCAACAAGTGAAAGTTCAGAATCTGATAGTGATGCAAAAATGGATCAGATGGCCAGGAGATTTAAGAAATTCTATAGGAATAATAAATTCTTCATAAAATCAAACTACAAAGGAAAATATGACAACAAAGGTTATTGGAAAAGGGACTGGAAAAAAGTTTATAAGAGTGATGAGGTTGTTTGCTATGAATGTAAAAGGAAAGGACACATAAAAGCTGACTGTCTGAAACTGAAGTTCAATAAGAAACATGACTACAAGGACAATAAGTACAAAAAAGCTATGAATGCTACTTGGAGTAGATCAGAATACATCACAAGTGATTTTGAAGCTTCTGACTCTGAAAAGAATCATGCCAACATGTGTTTCATGACCAATACTTCTGAGGTACCTGTTTACCATATGATAAATGATTATTATTCTGGAACTAATTATGATTCTGAATCTGAAAATATGACTAGTGAGGAACTTTTTGAATACTGCAATATGCTTTAGGAAACATGTAATGAACTTAAGGACAAATATAAGTAATTAAATAAATATCATGCTCTCACTGCGAATGTCAAATCTTCTCTTGATATAGAACAAGAAAAGAATGCTCAACTGTTAAAGGAAAATACTAAACTGAAAATGTCTAATGAGAAATTTAGAAAATATTTAGAAAAGTTCAAAAATGTAAAAGACACTCTAACTCAAATTCTAGGAAATAAAGTGGAACCAAAGTACACTACTGGAATAGGTTACCAACCTGGAAAAAGACAGTTCACTAAAACTAGATTTATTCCTAAATCCAGACAGAATACTGCTAGTTCAAGTTCTGGAAATTCATATGCTTCAACTAGTTATTCACATAGTTATAGATCAAATAGAGTTTATATTTCAAAATATTTTGATTCTGTAAAATATATGAGACCCATAAGACAAATTTGGGTACCAAAATCATTGATTTCTAACCTGTCTGGACCCAAGAGAATTTGGGTACCAAAATCATTCTCTGTTTAAAACTGTTTTGTATGAAACCTGCTTGAAGAGTTCCCATAAGAAGATATAGTACTTGGACAGTGGATGTTAAAGGCATATGACTGTTGATAACTCATGTTTCAAGAGCCTAATCAAGATTGATGGAGGTCATGTCACCTTTGGTGATAATTCTAAAGGAAAGATCACTGGCCTAAGCCAAATTGGTAACACTAACTCAGTTTTAATTTCTAAAGTTTTCTTTTTTGATGGACTTAAATATAATATGTTAAGTAGTTTTCAGTTATGTGATGATGTCTTTAATGTTAAGTTTGAAAATTATTCTTGTAATGTTTTTAATTCTAAGAATGTTTTATTATTTTCTTCTTTGAGAAATGAAAATGTTTATGCAGTTGATTTGAATTCTTTAGCTAAACAAAACATTACTTGTTTAAATGTTTTTCATAAAGAATCTTGGCTTTGGCATAGAAGATTAGGACACTGTAATTTACAATCAATTAGAAAAATGACTAGGAAGAACTTAGTTAGATACTTACCCAAACTTGAGTTTCCAAATGACAAAGTTTGTAATCCCTGTCAAAAGGGAAAACAACAAAAAATCTATTTCAAACCAAAGAAAGAAGTTTCAACTTCTCAACCTCTCGAGTTGGTTCACATGGACTTGTTTGGACCTTCTAGAGTTTCTAGTATAAATGGGAAGCACTATGTCTATGTTCTATTAGATGAATTTTCTAGATATACTTGGGTATACTTCTTACCTCACAAAAGTGAAGCTTGTTCATTTTTTTTCAAATACTCCAAGTCTGTAGAAAAACTTAGTGGAATTAAGATTAAAACCCTGAGAAGTGATCATGACCGTGAGTTTGAAAATCATGAATTTGAATCTTATTGTTCACACAATGGCTATAGTCACAACTTTTCTACTCCTAGGACACCTCAGCAGAATGGTGTAGTAGAAAGAATAAATAGAACCCTGTAAGAAATTGCAAGAACAATGCTCAATGGGTATGAATTACCTATTACTTTTTGGGCTGAAGCTCTAAATACAGCTTGTTATATCATCAATAGAGTCTTAGTCAGACCTGTTCTCAAAAATACCCCTTATGAACTATGGAATAATAGGAAACCTAACGTTAGCTACTTTAGAGTCTTTGGTTGCAAAGTCTTTATTCTAAATACCAAGGATAATCTGGAAAAGTTTGCTTCTAAGAGTGATAAAGGAATATTTTTAGGATATTCTATAACTAGAAATGCCTATAGAGTTTTCAATAAGAGAACCAAGTGTGTGGAAGAATCTGTTCACATCAAATTTGATGAAACTGATCCACATGAACCTAAATCATCTCTTCAAAATCTTGAAGAATATTTATCTGTTCTGAACCTTAATTATAGAATCAATGGACCTACTGTAAAGACAACCAGTTCCGGAAATATTTCAGAATCTGCTCCTAATGAACCCTAACCTAGAGAAGAACCTGAAATTTCTAGTCCTACCTTTACTAGATCAACTAGGATTATAAAGAATCATCATTTAGATGCTGTTGTTGGAAATCTTGATGGAGGAACAAAAACAAGAGATTATCTTAGAAATCAGGTTGAACATCAAGCCTTCTTGTCAAAGATTGAACCTAAAAACATTGATGATGCTATTAATGATGAATTTTGGGCAATTTCTATGCAAGAAGAACTCAATTAGTTTGATAGAAATAAAGTTTGTAAACATTTTGAAAGACCAAAGGACACTTTCACTATAGGCACAAAATGGGTGTTTAGGAATAAAGTAGATGAATCTGGAAACATAGTTAGAAACAAGGCTAGATTAGTTGCACAAGGCTATAGTCAAGAAGAAAGAATTGACTATGAGGAGACTTTTTCTCCAGTAGCTATATTAGAATCCATTAGGATCTTACTTGCCTATGCTGCACATCTAAATTTTAAACTATATCAAATGGATGTCAAGAGTGCATTCTTAAATAGGAATATAGCTGAGGATGTTTTTGTTTAACAACCACCTGGATTTACAAACCCTCATTTTCCAAATCACATTTTCAAATTATCAAAAGATTTATATGGTTTAAAGCAAGCTCCAAGAGCTTGGTATGATAGATTAAGTACTTTTCTAATTTCCAATGGTTTTAAAAATGGAATAGCTAATCCTAGTCTCTTTATAAAACTAATTTCTAAATATGTTTTATTTGTACAAATTTATGTATATGATATTATTTTTGGATCTTCAAAAACTTCATTATGTACTGATTTTTCTAAAATGATGCAAAACAAATTTGAAATGAGTTTAATGGGTGAACTTAAATTCGTTCTTGGATTTCAAATATTTCAAAATAATGATGGAATTATTTTAACTCAAAGTAAATATACTATAGATCTTTTAAAAAGTTTTGGATTGGATAGCACAAAAAGTAGTGACACTCCCATGAGTACCACCTGTAAGTTGGATCTTGATGAAGATGGAAAATCTGTTGATTAAACCACTTACAGAGGAATGATTGGAAGTATACTCTAATTTACTTCTAGTCATCCTAATATTATGTTTAGTGTGTGTATGTGTGCTCATTTTCAAGCAAATCCTAAAGAATCACATTTAAATGCTATAAAAAGAATTTTCAAATATCTCAAACATACACCCAATTTAGGACTATTCTACCCTAAAGGACAATCACTTGAATTAGTTAGTCATTATGATGCTTATTTTGCTGGCAGTAAGTTAGATAAAAAAGAACCTTTGGAACATGTCACCTTTTAGGCAATTCACTAGTATCATGGTGTAGTAAGAAGCAAAATTCTGTTGCATTATCTACTGCAGAAGCTGAATACATAGCTGCTGGAAGTTGATGTGCACAAATTTTGTGGATAAAACACACTTTAATAGACTATGGATATCAATTCATACATGTCCCAATAAATTGTGACAACACAAGTGCTATTAACATTTAAAAGAATCATGTTTCACATTCTAGGACATATCATATTGATGTAAGACATCACTTTTTGAGGGATCATTATCAAAAGGGTGATATCACTTTAGAATTCATTGGTACTGAATATCAACTTGCTGATATATTCACTAAACCATTAAATTATGATAGATTATACTACATCATACATGATCTTAGTATGATTAATCATAAGTAGACATCTTACAGGTCTTACTATTTAATATTTTGCTATATTTTACTTTACGGTTTCATGCTCACTGTTTCTCAGTTACTGTTTCATGCTTACAGTCTCACAGTTAACACCTTGTGTTCATGGTCTGTCACTTAATTGTCTCACCATGATGGAATAGTTCACTCACTGTCTCATTGTGACTGCATAGAATAGTCACTGTCTCACCGTGACGACCACCAACTGTCTCACCGTGACGACTGCTTTTCATCGCACTGTAACGCCTACTCACGGTCTCACCGTGAAGAGTATTTATGCATTTATTTTAATCTGTATCGTGGTAATTTTTATTTCAACACTATTTAATTTCCAGTGTTATTGTTTTTATGACGTTTTACATTCCCATATGATAAAACAAAATGGTTTTTCATTCGATTCCTCACCCGATCTCTCTCTTGCTCACTCTCTCTCGAACCCTCTTTACCTTGCAAACCTTCTCTCCTTCTCTCTCACCTAAACCTTCTGTGAATGCCAAGGACGATGCGTCCATCTTCACCCTAATCTGAGAAGCGCTGCTCTAAGAAACAGAAGAGGACACCGAAGCTTTCACCTGATGAACCCCTGAATCCTAACCTTGTAATCCATACTGTAGTTCCCGAGAAAGAGATTTTCCCTGAGTGGCTGCTGTCTAGCAAGTCTTTGGTTCTAAAAATCTTAAGAGAACAAGGATGGCTCGGATGGTTCTCTCGAAGAGATAGACCTATTTACCAGAGCTTGGTATCTCAGTTTTACCAGTATTTAATGTTTTCCTTTAATGATGGATAATGTTTTATGGCAACAAGTTGGATCAATGGACAAAAGTCCTCATTCTCTTCGAGACTATGTGCTGCATGCCTGAGGATCCCTCATGAAGGGATTTGTGATGATTACCAAAGAGACCCTTCTCCTTCAACCAAAATCTTTGATCTAGAAAATGCCTTGGAAATCTTAACCGGAAATGGCACCAAGAGAAGGGCTATAGCAGCTGAATTGGAGGGGGAGACAAGGCTCCTGTTTAAGTTTGTTCAGAATTTGATTAGTCCAAGGAAAGGAGAATTTGCTGTGTTTAAGTATCAGGATGTGTTCCTAATTCATCTAATGAAGAATGGTCATAAGATCAATCTTTGAAAATATATCATTCACCACATGTGTAAACTGATTAAGGTCACTTCCAAATGCATCTCCTTGTTTTACTCAAGGATGATCTCAACTATGCTGGTTTCCAAAGGAGTGGTTGGACCAAATGAGGAAGTAATCATGGATTTTGATTTTTGTTTGTCCAAGCCTACCATTATAAGGATGAAAATTAATTGGAACCCTTGGGAGAAGTAGTGGGTTGAGGATAATGATCAAATTTATAAGAAGTATAATCCTTTTGATTATCCAAGAAGGCCAAAGAATATTACTGATCCTGGTTTGGAACCAGATGAAGTGGCTGAGTATTCAGAAGAGGAAGAAGAAGAGGAAGTGGCAGCTGAAGTACCACCTAGAGAAGAGGTTGAATTACCTCAAAAGGAAGCATCTCCTGTCAAGAAGGAAAGGACTATTGTCCCCACTGATGTTCCTGCTAAAATACCTCTTAGAGAGGATGTTGCTATTGTTATTAGAGAAGAAGAACCTTCTATTGTTTTTAGAGAAGATGAATATCCTGCTGTTCTTGGAGAGGAAGAAGCTCATGCTTCTAGAGAGGGTGTTGATCCAGAAATCCAACCTGAGGCTGCAAGAGATTTTATTATCCCTGATTTAGAGCAGCAAGCCATGGAAGAGTCTGGTGGTGCAGAAAAACTCCCTGCAATGCTAGAAGCTAGTGTAGAAGAACTCCCTGTTGAAAAAGAAGCAAATATGGAAGCACAACCTATGGAATAGTCAGTTCCTAAGTACATAACCTCTACTGAAGAGAGGATGGAAATTTCCTTTCAGTTGTCAAGGCAAGAAATGGCTGAAGATAATAGAGATGATCCTGTGGATCTTACCCAAGCTGTTGAGTCTCTAGTTCCTGAAATGGAAGCACTTGTTGAGGGGGAGGAACCTCAAAACCTTGAACCTAGTGCATCTGAGTCTAATGAATCTGAATCTAAACCTGGTGATGCACCTCCTTCCACTGAGTCATACTCTGTGTACACTTTGTATGAATTCCCCAGTTTTTATGATGTGAGTGAATCACAGAAAGTGACTGCAACTGGTATAAATCTCTCCAATTTGTTTCATTTGAAATCAGTCACTCACCCTGAGCCAGAACCAGAACCTCAATCTCAACTAGAATCTTCTCCATAACCTGTACCACTACCTTCTCCTGCACTCTTACCCTAGAAACAATCATTTGTAACTAAAGATTATTTGAAAGTCTTTGGAGAGACTATCTTAGCTGTATTTGAGAAGATTATATGCTCTCAACCTCGTCCTATGACTCAACTAAGTCAGGAAGATGCCTCGATTATTTTGGAAAATATTATTCTGCATATTCAACCAAGTATGATCCGTGAAATTCAAGAATTCAGGGTTGAAATAAAACTTCTTAGTGCTGATGTTGCAACTTTGAAAATTATGGTAGCTGACATGTAAAAAGAACTGTCTTCAAGATCAGAGCCTAATCTTTCACCTGTTTCTACTTCTCCTGAACCAAATGTTTCCAACATTTCTAGAGATATTGTATCTCAGATGCATCCCGACCTGTTGTCATTTGATGAGAAGATTGGATAAAGACACACAAAGATGCTGTAATGCATGAGAGAGATTATAGAAAATCTGAATAAGCTCACAGATGAATACACTGGATGCCTTCAAAAGGTTTTGAAATAGCTCAAAGCTCTAACTGTAGCTGTCAAGGCTTCTCCTCCCTCTGGTCAGACCTCCACACCTTCTTTGGATGATTCTCTGCTCAGATCCATAATCAAGGAAGAAATTCAGAATGCCCTTAGTAGTTTAGATTTGTCTTCTTTATCTGAAGTTGTGAAGAATAGTGATAGAGCACTTGACTTGGTTCACATTCATTCTAATATTTCCAATGACGCTCAACATGAGATCACCAAGAAGATAGAATTTTATCTCACTCGGATTTTCTCTAAAAGTGACATGACCAATCACTTTAAGTATCTTTTGGAGAATATTAAAATCCATCCAGTGACTCAGGCTTTCAAAACTCAAGTTTAGAAGCTTACATAATTCAACAGATTGTTGAACAAATTCATGGAGAATAAGGATGATTTTGAAAAGGCTATGAAATATGGTGGAGAAATCATTACTAATTTCATCAATCTTTTGAAGTCGTATCTTCATGTGCCGAGTACAACTATAGTTACACCAACTGCTACCCCTCTTCGACCAGGTCTACCTGTCCCAGCCTCAACTACTATGTCAGTCAGCCAAGCCCTTTCTCAGATCAGACCAATCAGTCTTGACCAACCACATACTAGATCTTCTACTGCTTCTTCTTTGGATCCATCTATTTTTGAAGGTCTACCTTTACCTTCTTTGTCTACTACCTCTATGCCTTCTTCTACATCAGCTCCAGCTCCTACTTCTAATAAAGGAAAAGAGAAAGCCATTCCGTGATGCCAACCAATGATTCTTAATTTTTGATGGGATGTCTTTGTTTTTGTATTTCTATTGTATAATTTATTCTCTAAATTTTTAATGACACATGCATTGTTTCACTCCATTCTCTCTACTTTTTGATAATCCCAAAATGTGGAGAAAAAGTGAGAAGAGTTATCTCTTAGTATTTTATCTGTTATTATTCTATATGTTATTTTCTCTAACATTCCATTTCATTTATACTTTAACTATATATGATTTGTGATCATCAAAAAGGGGTAGATTGTTGGAATCCTCATGTATTAATCATGTTTTAATGATCAAAAATCAATCTAATTATTATTTACAAATCTTATGCATGATCACAAATCTTACTTATCTTATCAAACCTCTGTATTTATGTTTCAAAGTTCTCTTACCTTATAATGTTTAAGCTTAATTCATATTATGAATATTACTGTTTAAGTTTGAATATAGTTATTTGTCCAAGTATCAAGACACCATGAAGTTTGACACAGTAAGACAAACTGTGTGCAAGACACAGACACTGTGAAGTGTAAGACATACATAGTAATTATGACACCGTGAATTATAAGTCTCGGACACCGTGACCAGTGAGACACCGTGACCTCAACACACTGTGACAGTAAGCCTGACATCGTGAAGCAAAATACTATGAGCAAGGCACCAAAAACCAAAAACCATAAGTCAGACACCGTGACCCAGACACCGTGAAGGACACACTATGACTCAGACACCATAACATGGAGACAGTGTGAAGGACACACCATGACTCATACACTGTGACATGGAGACACCATGAAAGACACACCGCGAGCCACATACCGTGAAGGTCATACAATGAAGGACACACCGTGAAGGAGACACAATTTTCATAACTACTGCGACACCGTTTCTTAACCTTTTGTCAATATTATTTAAATAAAGCTAACAGTCATATTTGATGTTTTTAATGCATTTAATGTTATTTAATGATAGTTGTTGGCATGTCAGAAAACCGTAACTCGTACCTATGGAAAGGAAATCATTCCTACTTCTAGAGCTTATGAAATATAAAGAAGATTGAGCTGTAGTAGAATACAAGATACACAAGAGTGCGCCCAAGTGCTCGAGAGTGAAAAAGAGCAATACGCAAAGACAATACATGAAATAACTGTACTGAACAGAAGTGGAACACATTGCAATATCCTCAAAGAACTCTCAAACATATAATCCGAAAATACTGAAGAACACATGAAGTACTCTAACGTCAAGAGAACATCTTTGCTCCTAAAGAACAAAAGCTGAACCACGATACTCTATTTTTCAACAAAAAAACCAGAGAAGGACTCAGAAGCATTTCTGCTGAATCCAAGGAGTCCAGAGCTGCACTGATAATCACTAGAGCTTTCTAAACTTTCATATACTCTCTCTAATTGATTTCTTTACTTACTCTTTCGAGAAATGTGTGTACTCTGTATCTTATACACACACTATATCCTGCGCTGAACTAGAGGATATCACAATCCTCACACCAAAACTCCTTACTCTTTTTTACACACGACAAATATAGAATATGTCCTTGTGTAGCCTGGTCTTTATTTTTGTTTCCCATGAAGAACTGTTGTAGAGGTCCCTGCATGGCCTGGATAGTCATGTACTGTTTTTAACTCCGATCCAGGGTGTGGATAACTTTTATATAAATTGTTTAAGAGGAATAAGTCTTGGATTGACACTAAACCTATTGGTTATATCTGATGTGCATTTTAGTTTAAGTTTAAAGTATACTATATATATCTTTTATATTTCACTGCTATTACTTTGAAATACAAACTATTTTAAATTTACTTTGATAGTTAATCTAGAAAGTGTTTGTAACTATTGTAAATAATTAGGTTAGTTTCAAAAGCTAATTTAATCTTCTGATTAGATTAATTGAGACCTAATCAGTCTTTTGAGAAGCCGATTGAACCTTTACAGTTTTACAAATTCACTACAGTTTAACTTGTTTTATAAATTAGGGATTTTAATAGAAATTATTTTTAACAGAAATTATAATTGGAACTCAATTCACCTCCCTCTTGAGTGTCCACTCTAACCAACACTTTTTTTCTCTCTTTATTTCTTTTAAAGTGATAGTTTTATTGACACTTTTTTTGATGTGGGGCTTTTAATGAAGTTTCCAAGCCCAATTTTAAAATTGTGAGGATGTAATTTTCAAGAGGGCGGAAGGATGTAACATCCCAGGTAAATAAAGAATATAAAATTTTCATATTTATTAATATTTGTGAATTTAATAATAATTTTACATTAAAGAGGATGCTATGTTTGAAAACAACGGGTTTCTTTGAAAACTTATGTTGTACACAACGTTGAGTTATACCAAAAAATAATATAATAAATTTAAATAGTAGTTAAAGCCTAGCCATTGTATTGATGATAATGAATAGATCTAACTAAATAATGATTATATATGTTTGTTAATTTTTTTTAAATTTATCCAATAAATTTTAGAGGCTTAAAATGTGAATGAATCCAATTTTAAGAAAAAATACTCTAATATTCTTAAAAAGGTCAACTTGCCACCTTTTAATGATGAACCCTTTTTAAATACTGTTTTTTTTTTCAATTTTATATGTTATATTTTACAAAATAAAATTCTTCTTTAGAATCGGAACATCCAAATTTACTTTGGGTAAATTTTTGGTATTTTTCTGATAAAGTTCATTTTTAATGAATAGTAAAAATTACTTTATTTTAATTCATAATTTCCTTTTAATATAATTTATTTATATGGTTATATTATATTTTTAAATGGTTTTAAAGTTTAATTAGATTATATTTTTACCATTTAATCCAATTCTGTTCATTTGAAGCAATTTCACTTCGAAATTGGACATAAACAAGTGTCAATCTTTTGATAGATATTATTTCTTAAAAACACATTTTTTATTTTGACAAAATGAATTAATTTTAAATTAATTTATTCCATTTCTATATTTTGAACTTTGAAAAATGGATTCCATATTTGAAATCAGGAGGTCCAAATTGTGTAAATAGGTAACTTTTATTTTTAGACACTATGAATATTAAATTCAGTAAATATTTTATTTACCGTGGTTAAAAGGTAAATATGGTAAATAAGGGTAAAAAAATAATATTATAATAATATTAAATTACCCTAAAATGTGTCCTAATACTATTGGCTGATAAATTTTTGACCATGGTCTTCCTTGGATCGATTTTGGGACCCCATGGATTCATTTGAGAGTGATAATGACACTTTATATTAATTAATTTAAAGTAAAGACAAAAATGACATAAACATATATCTTTTAGTAAATAAATTTTTACATGGGGTTATATAAGTTATCTTTTCAACTTAATTTAAAATCTAAAAATATTTTCTACATCATGGTATTTTTTTATAATTTTTAGATATCAAATAAATAAAATTATTTATGACACAATAATGATGCAGTGTTTACCTCATTAATGAATGATTTAAATAAATAAGAGTATAAAAATTAAAACAATATCAAAAAACTATCCAATTCTTATTGAATGATTTTATTTCAAACATTAGTCATCTTATCTTTGACTTTAATGAGTTTTGGACGTTTAGAAACCGAAAATCATTATATAATAAAATAATATTTTCAAACTTTCCTAAAGAGCCCCTCCTCCCCTTATAAAACTCCCTCACCTATAACCCACTAATCACACATCTCAAGCCCCTTTAATTCTCCAAAATCTGCACAATTAATCTCCCTACATCCCTATCTTCCTTCTATAATCCTTACCTTAGGTATAAGGCAATTCAAGTAAACCTTTTTGTTCAAACCAAAGGGAGACACCCGATTTAAAGGTAACGTCTTCTCTTAAGTTATTTTCAATTATTTTACTTATCCAACCCCCAAAAATCTTTTTATTAGTTTATTTTATAACAATAAAAATATCATCAATATACTATGTTTTTGATATTATAAGTATTTCAACTACAATTACACACACCTCCGTCTAATGGGTAAAGAACATACTGTTTCTGTGGATGGAGAACTACTGCCTCACGAAATGATGATTGTTCAATATTCTCCTACCACCTCTTATGGTGGCCATTAAGATGAAAATTTATTTACATGTGATATATTTTATATTTATATTCTATTTATACTTCTTTATTTTTCATTTATATCATACCTTTATGGTTTCCATAATGGGTAAATACGAAAATTTCATTTGAGGAAGTGCGGACTACCGCCCTCTCAAAGTGATATGATTCATTCATGCCATACATGGAACGTATAAAGGATGGAGTTAATTAAATTACGTAACATATGTATTATAATGTAATTATAATATACCTATGTATTATTAAGTTTTCATTCCTTTAAATATAAAATATAAATTAAAGCAGCGTTCATGCGTATGTATGACTTACCGTCTCCAAGAACATTGTGTTTCATTTATTAACTCCAAATGATATTGAATATTATAAATACATGTAAACCAGATATATATATGATATATATGATATCTAAATCATGAATATAAATATTTAGATAATGTAATTTTGACCACATGGGCAATTTTTAATTATAACAAGTTCATTTTTGACAAAAGTTTCGAACATCGACAAAATGTCCAATATGAACTCAAATAATTAACTAATTGTTACAGAAAGTTAATAAGTGATATACAAGGAGTAATAAAATTTTAAAATCTTCTTAATCAAGTATAAATTAACTTAAGATTATTATTTAGGAATAAAAAGGAACAAACAAGTCAAGTCAGACACGAGGTAAGGGGTTTCTTATCTCACTTTTAATTCCCTGAGATTTCCATTATTTACCACTTATTTATTGCATGTGGTGTATTGTGTACTGACATTTGATTTATATTATAATTATTATCTTTATATTCATGGTATTATATGATTCATTTGGTGGTTATTAACTTTTTTTCATACAACTCGATTGATTACAATGTGGTAAGAGGTTTTCATCTCACTTTTTATTCCCGTGAGATTCATGATATATTTTCCACTATTTACTTTTGTGTGGTGTTTGTAATTCCCATGATTATATTATTTGTGTAATATAATTTAATTTATGGGTATTTACATCTTTATTTTATGATACTTCCTTCACAGGGTGTATGTTTTGTATGTTACAAAATTAGTAAGGGAACCTTTCACCGTACTCTTTTACTCAAAGACTTATTTTATGTCATGTATTTTAATTTACTTTTTATTATGTTGGGATATGTTATTATATATTATTATTGATATAAATTTTGTTTCCATGTGATGAGAGACCCTTTTATCTCTCATTAACTCATTTTATTAATTTTAAAGTGACGGAGTTAGGCTGCCGAATTTTTGTAAGAGAACTTCTGAACCCAATTTCAATTCTTTGGGTTAAACTTCTACTTATTGATTATGTGATGCTATGAATATGTGTGAATAAACTATGATTGTTTTACACTTAATATCCACTTATATTGTGTGTATTATTATTTGTCACACATAATTATGTCATTGATTTATCCTTAATATAAGGATATGATATTTGCAAGGGACTTTGTCTCAATTTACATTACATTGAGACTTATTTGTTGTTATACACCAATTCACTTTTATATAGTTTATATACTGACATTTTACATATTATATCATGAATATATTTATTCTCAAGGCATTAAAAACTTTGATTAATTTTATTCCTTAATTATTTGTATTCAAGCATCTCTCATTTGGTTAGGAACTCTTTAACTGAAATATCGTTTTAAATGTCTTAAAGATTTATTCTTCTAAATATTTCTCATTTATGTTCATGTTTTAAAAATGGTTTTAAGGATTTATTTATATGGATTGGAATGTTCTGAAATTAAAATTTATTTCAAAAGATTCAAAGTGGTATGGGACACTTTAATTCAAAAATCTCTTTATTAAATGTTTTAAATGGTTTTGAAAATGGTTTGATAAAGGATTTTTTATTCAAATATCTTGATATGATATATTGTGATTGGAATGTGGAAATGTTATCTTTCCTTTATACCTGTGTTGTGTGTTATGATTATATTATGTTTATTGGAAATTGTTTACATATAATGGTGGTTCCATGATAAACCTAGGGTGGGTGAGCCCGTGATAGCTCTCCAATGCATTGGGTAACATGACAGAGGTAAACGTTAATGTTTTTACTAAATGATTTAGGGAATATAGTATGATGGGTATTCCAACGTAACTCTTTATGTTGCTATGATAGCTACAATATAATTATGTTATTTATTCCACAAGATACCTATATGATTTATGAATTTTGTGTGTTATTCATAAATATTATGATTTCTTGAGGTATGTTATGATTGAAAAGTATGGGTTCATTGATTTGTATTTATTGATGGGCTAATGTTTTCGTTCCTTATTTTATAACCCTTACTGATCTCTTTATGCTCATCCCTAGTTTTTGAAATGTTTTCCAAAGGACTTAAAGATGAATAAGGGTCAAGGATGGGATCAATAAAAAGTCATGCCATCTAAAATATGGAACTAGACATTTTTTTAAGAGTTTTTATTTTATGAAAAAATGGGTACTGAGTAGTCATGTCTACATGAAATATTCAAGTTGATATGTAATAGATATGGTCTAATTCTCTAAAAATATAAACTTAAAAAGATCCTAAATGTGAATTATTAACTAAATTCAAGATTATGTAATGTTTAAGGCCAGATTATTATAGTTTGAATCAGAGGCTGGTTTAGGAAACTTTAGGGATTAAGAGTTTTTATTAAACACATGGTTAGTTCCCATGTCTATTATTTCAGTTAAATCCTTCTTATATATCTTTTTCAGATCATGGAAATTTGGTTAAAAATGGAATGAGGAGGACCTCAAACAAAATTCCTATCTCTTCCTAACGACATGATTGCAATAATTATATCAAAGTCATTTTCGTATGATTGTGAAAATTTTTCTAACATACAACTCACTTGTAATCAATTGTTAAAATATAAAACTCCTCCACTATACCTCGATATCATCATGGACCATGAGTTGTATTTAATCAAATCCAATTTTCACAATATTCTCATATTTTCAAGAAAGGTAAATATTATCAAGTAATTTTAAAAATTTTACCTTATCATAAGATTTTGAAGTATATTATGATTTTGGAAAAGGTGCTGAAGAAAAAGACCCTTGCGCAACCTATTTATATTTTCTTTTACAATATAGTCTATCAGAACATACTTATGGTATTTTAAAAGGACCATTGATTTAAAGTTTCAACTCAAACTCGGTCTGACTGTTTTATAGAAATCATGTTTTTTCAGATGTTTTGAAATTATATGCCATACATGATTATTTTCCCAAAATATTTTTTGCAAACACCCATATGACCCAATTTTTATAAGGTGTATTTGGATGAAGGAAGGAAATGATTTTGAAGGATCTATAAATCATTGTTGAAATGCATATACCTTCTACCTATATGAACAAGATTACCATGAAAAAATATGGATGCCATGATGAAGGTATGTTGTTTTTTCTATTTGGAACAATTTTATTTTATCATATGAAGGTGAAATAAGAAAAAAATACAATATATATAAGGCTTGATGAATTAAGATGTTGGGGCCTTAATGATTTGGGGATGAAAATGAAAGGTATAAGAAAACCTTTGAGGTTAAAACATGTTAGGGTTATTTTTGAGTTTTATAAAAAGGATAACACACAGACCGTGTGACAACTCATCGCATCGGACATAGCTGCGGGAATAAAACCCACAACCAAAGTGCAATTGAGATTTATCACTAACCACTGGACTACATGTAGTTACTGGTTAGTATGACTTATTATTTTTAGTTAAATGATTTTATTAATCAAGAATAAGTTGATTTTTTGAACTTATGTTTTAATGGATATCCTTAATATTGGAAAAATATTTGGTGATTAAGTGATAAAGGATATTTTGGAATACGTTCTCTCTTTTGGGGAATATTATATGCTTAAGGAAAATAGAATACTATGGGATCTCAGTTGTGGAGTAATGGATGAATTTTTTATTTTGGAAGAGTCTATGTATTTATTGTGGACATATGAAGATTTGGGTTATTTCTGGAAATGATTAACCTGTCATAGAGAATATGTGATTAGGTTAATTACACTTTAGTATGAGACTTTAAGAGTAGTTGATGTTATTTGGAGATAAATGTTAATATTTATTGCAGAAGACTATGTGATTAAATCCTTATGAGATTTGTGTTTCAATCTTAGTTTGGATTAAATTCAATAATTTTATGGAAAATTGTTTATTTAATGGTATTTGTTGAACTTTGGGTATTTTTTGACAAATTTTGGATATTAAGAGTAGTTTTTCTTTTTTTAAAAGATTATCCTTTTTTGAGGATTATCTGATCTTGTACTAACCTTTTTGGTTTTGGTTAATGTATAAAGACATAGGAAATATATTGTTCTTATTTTTTGGATTATGTGATTCTCTAGAAGTTGATTCTAGCACTTCAGGTGTGACCATATAAACATGAATACTCATCATTTGAAGAAAAAATGAGTTTGTAGTAGGAATTTAGTAAAGGATGAATGTCTACATGATAAGTAAGTATGTATCCTTATGTTTTTAGTTAATCTAATAAATAAATTATTCAAATTTATGAAAATTAACCTAAAACAAAAATTTTGTATGTTAACTTTTCCTAATGGGGAATCAAAGACCATTTAAACCATCATAAGTTTGTAATTTTCTGATGGTTAACTTTTTCCCAATCATATTTTCTATCAATATCCACCAGAACGTGATGGTTTTATTTCTCCTCCATATCCATGTTTTCATGGAATCCTATTATGGGTTATCTCGGGTGACCTTTGTACCTCTCTTTATTTCTTTTAAAGTGACCATTTTATTTACACTTTTTTTGATGTGGGACTTTTAATGAAGTTTCCAAGCCCAATTTTAAAATTACGAGGACACAATTTTCAAAAGGGGGGAATGATGTAACATCACAGGTAAATAAAGAATATGAACATTTCATTTTTAATAATATTTGTGAATTTAGTATTAATTTTACATTAAAAGGGATTCTATGTTCGAAAACAATGGGTTTCTTTGAAGACTTACATTGTACACAATGTTGAGTTATAATGAAAAATAAGATAATAAATTTAAATGGTAGTTAACACCTAGCCATTGTATTGATTAGAATGAATATAACTAACTAAAAAATGATTATATATTTTTGTTAAATGTTTTTACATTTATCCAATAAATTTTAGAGGCTTAAAATGTGAATGAATCCAATTTTAAGCATAAATACTCTAATATTCTTTAAAAGGCCGAATTACTGCCTTTTAATGGCGAACTCTTTTTAAATATAGTTTTTGTTCCTTTTATATGTTATATTTTACAAAATAAAATTCTTCTTTAGAATCGGAACATCATAATTTGATTTGGGTAAATTTTTGGTATTTTTCTGATAAAGTTCATTTTTTAATGAATAGTGAAGAATACTGTATCTTAATTTATAACTAAATTTTAATCTAATTTATTTATATGGTTAGATTATATTTTTAAATGGTTTTAAAGTTTAATTAGATTATATTTTTATCATTTAATCCAATTTTTGTCATTTTAAGTAATTTCACTTTGAAATTGGACATAAAAAAGTGTCAATTTTTTTATAGTTATTATTTTTTAAAAACACGATTTTTGTTTTGACAATGGGAATTAATTTGAAATTAATTTCTGCCACTTCTGTGCTTTGAATTTGAAAAAATGGATTCCATATTCGGAATCAGGAGGTCCAAATTGTGTAAATAGATAACTTTTTTTATACATTATGAATATTTACTTCAGTAAATATTTTATTTACCATGGTTAAAAGGTAAATCTGGTAAATAAGGGTAAACAAATAATATTATAATAATATTAAATTACCCTAACATGTGTTCTAATCCTATTGGATGATACATTTCCAACCATGGGCATCCTTGGGTTGATTTTTTAATTCTATGGATCCACTTGGGAGTGATAATGACACTTTATATTAATGAATTTAAAGTAAAGACAAAAATGACATAAACATATATATTTTAGTAAATAAATTTTTACATGGGGATATAAAAGTTATATTTTTGACTATAATTTTTAATTTAAAATCTAAAAAGATTTTCTACATCATAGTTTTTCTTTATAATTTTTAGATATCAAATAAATAAAATTATTTATTACACAATAATGATGCATTGTTTACCTCATTGATGGAGGATTTAAATAAATAAGATTATAAAAATTAAAAAAATATCCAAAACCTATACAATTCTTATTTGATGATTTTATTTCAAACATGAGTCATCTTATCTTTGACTTTAATTAGTTTTGGACCTTTAGAAACCAAAAATCATTATATAATAAAATAATATTTTCAAACTTTTCTAAAGAGACCCTTTTCCCCTTATAAAAATCCCTAAACTCTAACCCATTAAGCACACATGTCAATTACCTTGAATCATCAAAAATCTCCCAAACTAATCTCCATACATCCCTATTTTCCTCCTAGAATCCTTACCTTAGGCAGAAGGCAATTCAAGTAAACCTTTTGGTTCAAACTAAAGGGAGATACCCGATTTAAAGGGGACGTCTTCTCTTAAGTTATTTTCATTTATTTTACTTATCCAGCCCCATAAAATATTCTTATTACTTTATTTTATAACAAAAACAATACACTTAATATACTATGTTTTTGATATTAGAATTATTCCAACTACACTTACACACGCCTCCGTCTAATGGGTAAAGAACATACTGTTTCTGTGGACGACGAACTACTGTTTCACGAAACGATGATTGTTCAATATTATCATACCACCTCTTATGGTGGAAATTAAGATTGAAATTTATTTACATGTGATATATATTATATTTATATTGCCTCTATACTTATTTATTTTCCATTTATATCATACATTTATGGTTTCCATAATGTGTAAATACGATAATTTCATTTGTGGAAGTGAGGACTACCGCCCCCTCAAAGTGATATGACTCATTCATGACATACATGGAAAGTATAAAGGATGGAGTTAATTAAATTACACAACATAGATATTATTATGTAATTATAATATACCTATATATTATTATGTTTTCATTCCTTTAAATATAAAATAGAAATGAAAGCAGCGTTCATGCGTACGTATGACTTACCGTCTCCATGAACGGTGCGTTTCATTTCTTAACTCCAAATGATATGGAATATTATAAATAAATACTCACTATATTTATATGATATATATGATATCTAAATAATGAATATCATTCTGAAGATAATAGAATTTTGACCACATGGAAAATTTGTAATTATAACAAGTTAATTTTTGACAAAAGTTCCGAACATCAACAAAATGTCCAATATGAGCTCAAATAATTAACTAATCCATATCCCCTATATTATATGAGAGTGGTTTAGGGTGGTATGACTAGACATGATATCCACTTTGTAGGGTCCCATTTTTGCTAGTTTATGTCATATTTTTATTAGAGTAAGTTTATAATAAGAATGATTTTTAGAGTATTCAAATGTGATGATCTAGGGTTAGTTCTAGGGTAATAATGATAAATCAAATTAACATACATTCTATCATAATAATAAAATCAAATAAGAGTGTAGAGATCAAATCATTCCTATGAAAAGTGTTTAATCATCTGTAGACTTGAGTACTAAGTGAATTACATGTAGGATATAATTAGGTCAAAATATGACTCATATAGTTTTATATATAGAATTATTATGTATATTCTATATTAGGATAGGGGATTTTTATTTTTACAAATACATTTAGGTGAAATTATTTTTATATTTTAAAAATAACCCCTCTTCACCATGAAATAAATTAAAAAAAATAATTAATTCTTTAAAAAATCACCATGTCATCACATAGATATTCATTGTAGAATTCTTATTCATGATAGATCATGATTTCTCCTATCATTGTATGACAATATTTTGATAAAAATAACATGGTGGAATTTATTCAAGGACCCACATCAACTATTGGAACATAGATAAAGCTATCATAGAGGAATAAAATTTCTATTTTAGTTGTGATACCATATAAGTTTTAGCATTAGAGGCCACTCATGTTATATTATAAGCCTAAGACTTAGGTGATGAAGTTCTATATAGATAATACTTCTAGGATATTCCATGTTATGGAGATAAATTCATATAAAATGGTGTATTTGAAGGGGTATTAATCTAGGATGAGACTAGTAGATGTTAGAAACTGACCCTCTAGATTAATAAATATTTAAAAATGGACTAAGGATATTTCTAGTGAATGTTTGACCTAAACTATTTTCCGTTACTTTGATTACATATAAGATTAAAGAGATATTGGATTTTGATATTGGGTTGTTTCAAAGTTATGTATTATCAATAAATATAGGTGGAATTTTTAGATTTTATATAGACATGATGTGGTATGAAAATTGTACAGGTCCCGAATTTTAGAAGTAGAAGAAAGTAAAGATCCATATTTGGATGGTATCCCTTATCCTTTTGACTTGATATGAGGTAATGATAATAGGGATATAGATAAAAAGATACTTAATAGAGTTATGACCATGAGTGTACCCATAGATAGAACATAACATGGATTATAAATGAAGAATCACTAGGAGGTATCATTTTCCACAATCATGATTAAATCTATTGAGACCAAGGTGAGACTAAATTGATACATATACTACTCAAAGATCATGGAAATAGATTAATCAATAAAGGGGTATCACCTAATTCCTCTATGGAATCATATACTATGGGGTAAAATAATGTTTGTAGACATTCTATACAATGAGATCCATGGATAAAAAAATTAAGGAACATCTCTCCAAATATAGTGTATATGTTATGGACCCAGAACCTAAGACCATAGTTAAAGTCTTTTTACTATCATAGAATATATATATTTTATATAAAAATGAATTTTTGGAAGTATTATATGAGTTTTCCCTTATATAACATTTATTTTGGTAACTCAAATACCTAAAATTTTTAACCAGGATGATAATTAAGTGTTGGATAAAATTCAATTATATGTCTTTGATTATAATATATGATACTGATTCCTATATATTATACTTCATGGTTAGAGAGAATATCTTAAGGAAGTGGGATTGACCATAGAAAAGGTTTATTGGTAATAAATATTTTTAAACTAGATATAGATTCCTATGATTTCACTTTAAAAGTTATATTGGTTGGAAATAATATGAGTAGGATTGGGATACGTTGTTGGTTATAAATTTAAGTAGTGAAAATAAATATGTTACCTTTTTCAACCAATATGGGTTTAAAAATGTTTTCTCCCCTAAGAAAATGCCTAAATCTATTCTAAATAGGAATTTTTCTAATCAAAATTTTGATACACTAGAGGTAAAATAATTATAAGTGGTAGAAAATATTGAGTGAAAAGAAGTATGATTTATCTTGGTTCATGTCGATGTAACTAGAATAGATAAGTTTTATCTTACAAACTAAGGTAGAAAGATCATTATCATTAAATAGTTGAATCTTTTTTAAATTAATATATGTTGGTATGTATCCTTATAGGGATATATGAACATTATTTAATGGTTTTTAGAATACGTATTAGTGTTGTATAATAGAAGGCGGTTCTCCTAGTTAGTTAGGAAATAGAAAACTTAAAATCTTAATAAAAAACAATGACAATGAAAAAACCATAAATATTTTATATTATTGATGATATTGGTGTTTGAAGAGGCTGTTTGAGGAGTACATTTCATTCACTAAGATCATAAATTAGTGGATGATGAAAAGGAGAAAATTAAAATTTGTTTTCATGAAGTGAGTAACTTTGAACCAAGGTAGTTGTCATTTTACTTAGGGATAGTGTAAAACAACATTTTTACAATCACCCTAAGTTTGATAAATATAAAAAATGTGGTTGAAAAAGGGTGGAATTATCATTAGAATTATATATGTGAAAGTTTTTTCTATTTAAATTCGTCATCTAATGGTTAATAATCTTGATTCATTTCATACAAATAAGTTTTTAATTACAACAACAATATATATATATATATAATGTTTTTCATATGATACTAGAGATAAAATAATATATGCTAAATGTGTAGCCAATATTACAATGATGATTATAAATTATTTTTATTAAAGATAGAATAACTAGAAATTATTAACCTAGATATGGTAGATGTGGGATATATAGACTTCTCATGATCAATGAAAAAATCATGAAGACCATTATATAGTGATTTAAGATCAAAAAATGGTATTTATTAAAAGGTACACAATGATTTTACTTGTTATTTAATTAAACTAATGGATTTTCCAAAGAATAGTATTATATAATATTAAAGGGGTGATTTGTGGTTCTAACTAATCTTTAATAGTAGGTATTATATAAATTTTACACATCCTCATTTGAAATATATCTTAGAGAAGTGTAGAAATACTATTATAAGATATAAATGTACTCTAAAACATGTATTATGTATAGTATAATTGAGCTTTAGGAATGATTATATAGTTTTGAATAGGTAATGTTTCTGTACCATTTCCTAGGAAGTTTGATATATCCTCTAAGTATTCTAAATTTTAAGCGACATGAAATAAATATAGACTTAGTTACTATATTTCAATATTTAATGAATGTCCACAATACCATTGGGGTGACCATTGATTGTTTGATTAAGAATACTTCTTTGTTATTCCAGAGTATATTTCGATGAAATACATGGGACATATATTTTTAGTTTAGATAATTGAATTGAATAGAGTATAAAAAATGAAAATTTATGTCTCGAAACAAGGTTTACTTATAAATTTTTTTAGAGATTAAAAAACACATTTGGGACCCAACATAGTATGAGTATAATATTAAATACCAAGAAAAAATTTATTGATTGAATGATAATTATTATGATTTAGTTTATGGAATGAGGATAAAGACTTAATATTAGAAAATATTTTATAGGGGTGAAATATATCTACTTGATTTATTGGGTCATTATAAATTATGAGTACAGTTAAGGATATAACCTATCATTTATTCTAACCACAATCTATGGTGCAAGTGAAAAACATTTTTTATTTGTCTCATCTTGGGAGATAGATGAATGAATCCTCACACATTATTTATTTGAGAGGGTTTTACATAGAGTATTACTCAACCTTAAATGAATATACTATGGTGATTAAGGAAAACTATGAGAAGGCCCTTTATAGATGGATTATTTCCCCATATTTTGTTCCTTTACAGGAATAAAATAATCTAGAAGAGTATATGGGATTGTTAAACCAAAATTTAATTTAAACACCCATGCCGATTTTCTCAAGTATTTCATTAAAAAAACCTTAAAGATGGTGAAATTATAGTTTATTTAATATTCTATTATATAAAATTTATTATTAATTCTTAATTTCATCTCATATTATTATATAATTTTTAGGTTAAATTATTGTTAAGGATAATTTATAATTTTAAACTAATTAAGACTAATTTATTGAGTGAAATAAATTAATTGAAAATAATTCATAATCTAATAAATAGGTGATCCCTTGAGGAAAATTGTAACAATCTCAAGAAAATGAACATAAATCAAAGTTTTTTAAGTGTAATACTGATTAGGACATAATGTTTCATTTTGGTATGGATTTTTTTAATTTTTACTTATAGATAGTTAGGATCCTTAGTCTATAAATAACCAGATAACACCTAGTTAGGATCATTATAATTTTTATCACGATGAGTACAGTTTTTTAGGATAAAAATAGATAAAGGTGAACCCCTATGATGGATTTTTTAACAATATTAATTATCTAAATTTTATGTATAATGATTTATTTATGTTTTTATAATATATTAGTTTAAAAATAAAAATATTTATTTTTTATCTATTTTATAAAGTTAAATAATAAATAAGAATATAAGGGATGGTAAAAAAACCACTCCACCCTATGAACCAGGTTTGGTTGTGCTGGTCATTATTCTAGGGTTAAGTCATCATCAAGCCACCACAATGATAAAACTCTCACCTTTATAGGGAGTTGACTAAAGTTAAAGCAAAAAATTTACCTTGAAGGCCATGATCAATCTTTATTCAAGCTATTTGATTCTAACACTAATGTTTTCTTTGAAAATGGAGGCTTGAATTGTTTTTTGTCATGTCAAGGTAATATATAAGGATTCATACTTGAACATAATAAGGCATGATGTTAGCTTTTGATTTTTCATTACCATCATCCCGATCCAGGACTATATTTTTGTGATTCTCACCAATCTTAGATTTTAATGATAAAAAACATGATTAAAGTGTTTATTTGTATTATTTTAATAATTAAATATATATATATTTTGATTTTATTGTTAATTAATCAATTATTCATTTATTATTATTATTATAGTTTTTTTATTTAATTTGGGTAAAAATTTAATTTTCAAAAGTTCAATTTTACCCTTAAAAATGCCTTGTATTTTTCACATTACCCTCATGTAACTTTTCTTTAACATTACACATGCTTTATTAGTTTTGTGTTACCCTTATATAAATCCTATTTTACCCTTACACATGTATTGGAATCCTGTTTCTACCCTTACACAACTCCCTATTACCCTTATGTGACTTCTAGGTTACCCTTACATATGTAGTTGAATTTCATGCCTACTTTTATTCAAGTATTGATACAAACCATTAATCCTTAGGTAAAATTCTGAGTACCCCTAAACATCCTATTTAATTTTCATTTTAACTTTATGTGTGTTCCTTGCTACCTTTATGCATGTAAATTTTACCCTTACACAGGTATGTATTTGACCTTTACACAAGCTATATTTATGCAATATAACCTTACAAAATGCATGAATTTCATTTATTCCCTTACACAGAGAATGTTACCTTTATACATGATATTGTTTTTTTATTTTACCCTTATAAAAATTATGGAATTTATATTCTACCTTTATATAGCATTGAAAATGATCCTTAGATAGGTATGAATATATAAAAGTCTCTAATTTAATCCTCTTCACCATTTTCATTATATATTTTTTCATCATGTTAATAAAAAGATTTTAAATTGTTTTGGTGATTTTATAAATTCATATTAATGTTATATAATCTATGTGAAGTATTGTTACAATTATTTAAACTCTTTTATTATCTAGATTAAATATGTTATTTTTTATCATATATTTTTATAGAATGAGAGTCAAATATTTTTTTTTTGATTTTGTGTTATTTTCATTGATTTTATTATTTCTTAATTCATGTTTAAGCTAAACTAAGTTATTTAAACTTGTTTTTCTTAATGTAGCACCATTGATGTTTGATATTATCACATGTTTAAAAATTAATTTTTTTAGATGTGAAATTTTTATGATATATTTGAATTATTATTAAGGAATTGATTTAAAATTTCTAATGATAGTTTTTATATTAATTTGAATTGTTCAAATTGTTTTAAATTCAAATAAAATTTTTTTTGATGATATTTCTCACTCTTTGATAATTTTAGAATAATAATATTATTATTTTGAGTTTTAATTGCCTAATGATAACCTTATTATTATTGATTTTATTCTTATTTAATGGGGCCAAGGCATGTATAAAAATAATGATGGTTAAGATTCACGGAACCTAGACTTCAATGAATTAATAAGATAAATGATTCTAGAACATTTACAAAGTATTTTCATGCTATAAATAGAGACCTTTGGAGGCTTGGTGAACTACACCTCATCTACAATAAATTTCTCATCCTTTCTGCCAATGTGCTCAATTTATCTTTAACTTCTCAAAGCTCCTATTTCAAAATACTATTTTTCTTTCAATGAGTGTATGTTAAAATTGTAATATCTTTCTCACTCTCTCTATTCTCATTCTATCATTGTGTTTGTCAAATAACTTAGAATAATTTCTAAGATAACAAGATTATCTTCCTACTGTTTTTTATTTTTTTGGTGATTACTATTATTAAAGTAAGGGAGTATGGTTTACTTGATGTTTTTCCTTTAAAAATACAAAGGGATATTTTTTTAGTTTCTAGATTCATCGTTAAAGAGCTAGTGTATTTGTATCTAGTTTCTTGCTATAAACTAAAAATAAAGGGATAGTTTTGGTTACTTGTATAACATTAAATCCAATGGACTAATACATTAAATCATCAATAGATTAAGGTTTTATATATAGGGGTACCCTCAGGTACTATTGCCGAAGCTCTTTACTAAATATTGTGTCCTATTTACTTTAAAAAATTTAATTTATTCTTCCTATTATATAATTATATATTACTAATATATTGTGATTTCTATACTTGGATTATTTGATTCTTTTCCTTTATTTTTTTTAAAGTTAATTCACCCCTATTTCTATTTTAGCTCATATCTTTGACCTATATTTAGTATCAAAGGGGTTTTTATTTATTTAATTTCTTTATTTTCAAATTCTATCAATGTTTTTATTTTCAAAATCTTTAATCATTTTTTCAAATAAAGATCTCTTTTTTAAAATGGATTTTCAAACACCCATGGTGGTCCTGAAGGACAACCATTAGTCCATGCTCAATTTTTTGATCGCAGTAATTATAGTTACAGAAAACTCACATGTTTACTATTATTGGATTAATTTTTCATACTATTTATAATATTTTTATACATGTATTTATTCCTATAACTGAGAAGGAAGAAAAATTTAACCTGAATTATATTTTTACTTTTAAATTAGATGGTAAATCTATGAATTACATTCATTTTGGTTTAGATGTTAATGATTTTAATAGAGTTTATTCATAAAAAAAATCACATGAAATCTAGAAATTATTATAAGTTACACATTAAGGTAAAAATAAATTTAATGATACAAGGTTTGACATTTTTAGAAAATATTTTGAGAGTTTATCCGTGCATTCTAACAAATCTATCACTACAATGTTTGTTGGATTTAATAATATTTCTACTGGATGAAAATATATATTTTTTAATTTCTATAGAAACTTTATTTAAGAAAATACGTTGGGTTTTACCAAGTATCTGGGATCTAAAATTCACTATGATCCATGAATATAAAGATTTTGTGAACATTCCAGTTAAGGAAATTATAGGTTCTCTCATAAAATATGAGATAACCATGAATATGCATGATTAAAAGAAGGATAAAGAGGTCAAAGATACTAAAATCACAATTTATTTCAATAAAATCCATGATGAATCATCCTAGAGTGACTCTGAAATTTTAAAATTTACTAAGATAATTGAAAAGTATAATAAAAATATGAAATATACTCGTTGCTTCAAAAATAAAAATCAAGAATTTGAAGTACCTTGTTTTGGTTATAAAAATAAGGGACACATCAAAATAGATTACCCCTTAAATAAGAACAAGTTTAAATATAATAAAAGGTAACAAATATTTAAAGGTATCAACTTGGGGCACTAGAGATGAATTTATTTCAACGTACGAATCAGTAATAAAATTCACAAGTGTTTAATAAAACATGTCAAGGATGGAGTTTAGGTTAGTTCTAAAGTTTATCTTTCTCCCACTCAATCCTCTTCATACTATTTTACATATAATACCACTTTTTAACTTATGAAGATATTATAAATGCCATAAATGAGCTTCAAAATGGTTTTATTGATATTTTTTCAAAATTAAATAAACTTAAAATGAATCACAATTTTGTTGTTTACAAAAAAATAAGATTTTAAAAGAAAAATAGGATTTTATTTTAAAATTAAAAGATCAACCAAATTTTAAAATTTTTTAATTTCAAATTAAAGATATTAAAAACTCTCTTTTTTATTTCTCCTAATGAGAATAAAATATAAATAAAATTTTGTGTTCAATTTTTTTTAAAAAATTGACATGGTTTTTTTTTCAAAAAAAAAATAATTTTCCAAACAATTCTAAAAATTATAATTTTGTGAAGGGAAATTTTCAAAATAAACTTTGTAATTATTTTAAAAAATTTGGTCATTTATTTTATTAATTAAATAGAAAAAAATCTAGATATGGTAGACCTAAAAGCAGTCACCCTTGTTCTCATATTTCAAATGGAAAAACTTGTTCCAAATAAGTGTTAATTTCAAAATCTTTATTATCTAACTTAAGTTGACCCAAGATATGGGTAACAAAAGCTATAATTTCTTAATATTTTGTAGAAAAATAGAAAAACTCAAGAATCCACATAATATATGTATAACGGGTGCTCAAGATATATGTGTGGTGTTACTTTTGAATTCAATTATTTCAAAGAGTTTGATGGAGGAAATATTACCTTTGAAGTCTATTAAAAATGGAAAATAACTAGTATATGTACAATTAGTTTCTCCAAATTTACTCTTATAGAATAATTTTTATTTGTCAGAGTCTTGAAAAATAATTTACTAAGTATTAGTCAATTATGTGATAGTAGTTTTAAAATTACTTTTAAAAATGTTTTTCTTTAAATTTTGTAATTCTAAAGTAAATTTTTTATTTACCACATTCCATTTTCAAAATGTTTATATTATAGATTTAAAATATCTAGAAAGTGTTTAAGTGAAATAGAAAATGATTCTTTACTTAACATCTAGGTTATTCTAATATTTATTCTCTTTTTATACTCAACTGTAACTAACTAGTATGAGATTTATCAAAATTTTCTTTTAAAGATAACTTAGTTTTTGAACCTTCCCAACTTGGAAAGAAAAAAAAGTCTTAATTAAAACCTAAAAACCTCATTTCCTATTATAAATACCTATAATAAGCCCACATTGATCTTTTTAGACCAATTCAAGTCTCTTTTATAAAAGGTAAAAAGTATACATTTTTAAATATCAATGAGTTTAGTTTATTTACATGGGTTTTATTCTTATCTTGTAAGAATGATCCTTATAATATTGTTATCATTTTTTCATGAAAAGTAAAAAATGAAAAAGGCTAAAAACTATTTTCCCTTATAAGTGACCATAATGAATAATTTAATAACAAAGTCTTTAATTAATTTTGTGCTTCACAATGTTATAATCACTCATTTTCCTCTCCTATAACACCTAAAAAAATATGTTTGTAGAATGATGAAATAGGACCCTCTAAGAAATGTCTAGATATTTCCTTAATGAGTTTTCACTTACTCAATAATTTTGGGCCTAGGTGGTTAATACCACATGGTTTATCCTTAAACATGTCCATATAAGACCCATATTAGGAAAAAAACCTTATTAACTTTGGAAATGAAAAATTCCAAATGTTGGGTACTTTAGAGTATTTGTTTGTAAATGCATTTTTATTAATACAAATGATAGTTTATGAAAGTTTGACCCAAAATCCAATGAAACAATTTTTCATGGGTACTCGATCTTAAGTAAATCCTTCTCAATATTCAATAAGAGTACTAATACCCTAAAATATCCAATTCACATCAAATATGATGGGAATCTTATTAAATCACATATGAAAAGTGATTATGAAGTTGACCAACCTAGTTAAACCGTACCTTAACATCAATATTCTAAAATAATTAAATATGATCTTGAATCCACATCCTATCCTTTACCCAAGTCTTGGACTCAATCTAAAGACCATACTCTTGATAATTTTATCAGATAATTACAATCTATAACTCATACAATAATTTTGGTATTAAATGAGGTTGAACATCAAGATTTTATATCTCACATTGAACCTAAATCCCTTGAAGATTCTATTAACAATGAGAATTAGATACTTTCCATGTAAGAGTAGTTGAACCAATTTTAAAGGAATAACATTTGGACTCTTATGGAATGTCTCAATAATCATCCTATTATCGACATTGAGTGGTTTTTTCAAAACAAACTAGATGATCAAGTAAATGTTATCCATAACAAGGCTTGACTTGTTATTAAAGTCTATAATTTTGAACAATGTATTAATTATGGTGAAACCTTTTCACCAGTTACTCAACTTGAATACATTAGAATGTTGTTGGAATTATCTACTAATTTTAATTTTAAACTATGTCAAATGGATGTCAAAATTTCTTTTTTAAATGGTTTTATTTATAAAAACATTTTCATAGAAAATCCGATGAATTTTTAAAATATCGACTTTCCAAATTCTGTTTTCAAGTTAACCAAATATCTATACAGTTTAAAATAAGATCATTGGTCCTGGTATAAGATTTTAAATAAATTTATTTTATAAAATGATTTCAAAATGGAAAAATCTGATTCCACCACTTTTATCAAAACCATTTCCAATGATTTATCAATCATTTATATTTATGTTGATGATGTTATTTTTAGATCAAATAAAAAAAATATTTTCAATTACTTTTATGATTTAATTAATAAATAGTTTTAAATGAGTTTTATAAGAGAACTTAAATTATTCCTTGGTTAAAAAATTTACCAAAATTATTATGGAACCTTTTAAACTAAATTAAATACATTAATTAATTTCTAAATAAGTTTGTAATGGAACATTCTAAGGAAATTATAATTTCCATGAGTAAAACTTATAAGATAACATTGTATGAATTAAATCAGTTGTTCAACAACAAGATTTATCAATGTATGATTTAAATTATACTTTACCTTACTGAAACCCATCTAAAAATCATGTTTAGTGTATGTCTTTGTGGTCATTTTCAATTCAATCCAAATGATTCTACTTTAAAATCACTAAAAATATTTTTTTGTTATTTGAAAGGAACTAAAAAACATAGAATTTTTATAATAAGGAAACCTCTTTTGAACATTATTTATTTTTCCATTGATAATTTTGGAGGATGTAAACTAGATAGGAAAAACACTAGTGTAACTTTTAATCTACGAGGAAAATACCTCATCTCTTGAATTATTAATAAGTAAAACTCTGCTGCACTTTCTACAATTGAAGAAAAATACATGGACACTAATAGTTTTTGTTCCCATGTTATATGGATGAAACATCCTCTCTTAGAATTTGGGATAAAATATTTTTTTATTCCTATCGAGTGTGATAACACTAGTATGATCAGTAATTCTAAAAATACCTATCCAATATTACTTGACTAAGAACAATGACTTGAGACACCATTTTATACATTGTAACTTTCAAAAATATGATATAATTCTTGAATATTTTTTCATAAACCTTCAAATTACATATATCTTCACTAAACCCCTTCCTATTGATTGCTTTTACTTCATAAAAGTTGAGTTGGGTTTGATTAGCTTGTGATTCTAATCTCTTAATATCTTTGAATCTTGATATGTTTTTATATTTTTTTTAAAAATCAATTTTTCACAATATATTCCAAAAATTATTTCAAATTATTTTATTATAAAAATAGTTTTCAATATTTTTTCATACTTTTGGAAAAGTGAAGTGATTATAATTTTATAAGAAAAACATTCCTACCTAGATACAAAAAAGTGGATGTGGTTCCGACACAAATGATCATAGGGATTTATCTTGAAAATAGTCGATTGAGTTTTTTTAAACTATTTATACTTCCTAGGTAGGGTGAGTGGGACTTTAGTGTACACCTAGTTTGACACTCGTATGGGAATTTTATATGGTTTATTAATACAATCATTACTAAACCTTAATAATGAAAATAATTTTCAATTTTTTACTATCTTTTATTTATTTAGTTTGATGTATATGATCCCTTTAATCTCCACTCATGAATTAATTGTGGGGGTTTTAAACTTATTAAAACTGAAATTATATTATAAGATATATTTTCTTTTACTAAATTTTATTTTTCAAATTTTATTTTTTTTGGAAAAACTTGATTTTTTTAAATATAAATATATATTTTCAAATTTTTATTTTAGCTGTTAAGATATGTTTTTGAAAAATATATTTTTTGATAATCCTTTGAAAATATTTCATGATCTCATAATATTTTAAAAACACTTATTTTTATCTCCCTCAAAGGATCATTATTGATGATAACTAAAGATTTAATTTTTATCTCTTTATCATCTAACCCCATGTATAAATTTTATTTGATAATCTCAAAGGGGAAAAAGTTCTAGAATATCATCCCAAAGAGGGTGAAGTTATGTTTGTGGGAGAAGTTTTATTTCATTACACTTTTTTATTTTAACTTTTTTATCAAGTGTTTGTGCTCATTAAAAAGGGTAAGATTGTTGTTATTCTCAAGATTCTTGGATTTTAATGATGACAAATATTATTAAATTATTATTTTTTAATTTTAATAATTAAAAATATAATTTTTTTATTTATATTAATATATATATTTTAATTTTATTCCCTAATAATTATTTCTTCATTTTTTTATTCTTATAATTATCTTAAATTTTTTTATTGAAAAATTAATTTTACAAAGTTTATTTTTACCCTTATGTAAGCCTTGTATTTTTCCTGTTACCCTTATAGAACTTTTCTTTACCCTTACATATGCTTTATTAGTTTTTTTACCCTTATATAACTCTTATTTTACCCATACACGTGTATTAGATTTCGATTTCTACCCATATAAAACTCCTTGTTACCCATATGCGACTTCTAGATTACCCTTACATAAGGATTTGAATTTCATATCTACCTTTACGCAGGTATTTAAACATAATTTTTACCCATACACAACATTTTGATTACCCTTACACATACTATTTAGTTTTCATGTTTCCTTTATATGAGTTCCTTGTTACCTTTATGCATGTATATGTTACCCATATAAAAGTATATATTTTACCTTTACATAGAACATGATTTATCTTCTTTGCCTTTACTTAAGCTACATTTACACAAGCTACCCTTACATAACAAATGAATTTCTTATATACCCTTATAAAGATCATGTCATGTTTACACATGATATTTTTATTTAATTTTATACTTATGTAACTTATGGAATTTATATTATACCTTTACACACATGGAAAATGATTCTTATATAGGTATGAATATATAGAAATCTCCAGTGTACTTTGTTTCACAATTTTTATGATATTTTGATTTGATACATGTTAATAATGAATGATTAAACCATTTTTTTGATTTTATAAATTTTTATTAATGTTATATAATCCATGATAATTATTTTTAAATTATTTTAAAAACTTTTATTATATAGATTAAATATTTTATTCATTATTGAATATTTTTACACCATGAAACAAAAATATTTTTATTTTATTATTTTGAGTTATTTTGAATTATTTTATTATTTTTAAATTCACGTTCAAGCAAAAAAAATTTATCCAAACATTTTTTGTGTTTTTAATACAGTATCATTAAAGTTTTATATTTTCACATGTATAAAAATGGAAAGTTTTTTAGATATAAAATCACAATGATATTTTTGACTTATTATTATAAAATTTCTTTGAACTTTTTATCAATTTTTTTAAAGTTAATTTGAATTGTTCACATAATTTTAAATTGAAATGATAATATTTTTGATAATATACCTCTCTATTTTATAATTATGGAATATTATCATTATTATTTTGTGTTTTAATTAACCAATGATAACTATGGTCTTGTCGAGTTTATTCTTCGTTTAAATGGGCCAATGCATGCTTAAAAATAATGACAGTCAACGGTAAAAAAACTTGAATTTAATGACATAAAAAATTGTAAGATTCAAGAATTTTTTTGAATGATTTGAAATCTAAAAATAGAGACCTTTATAGGCTTGGAAGACTACAAATCATCTAAAACAACTTGTTTATTCTTTCTGCCAATATGCTCAATTTCTCTTAAAGCTCTCAAATCTTTCTCTTTTTAAATCATATTATTCTTTTAATGAGAATTTACCAAAATTGTAATATATTTCTCACTATATATTCTCATCATTCCCTAGTTTTCATCAAATTCATTGGGAGAATTGAGACTAATATAGAAAGATTATATTCGTCATTTTTATTCCATTTTTTGGTGGTTACTACCATTAAAGTAAGGGACTAAGTTTTACTTGTCTTTTTTTCCTTTAAAAATAAAAGAGACTAATTTTTTAGGTTTCTAGATTCATCGTTAAAGATCTATTATATTTGTATCTGATTTATTGCTATAACCTAAAAATAAAGGGATAGTTTTGGTAACTTGTCTACCATTAAAGCCAATAGACTAATACATTAACTTTTCAAGATATCTGTGTGGTAGGCGTCGGGGTACCCATATGTACTATTTCTGAAAATCCTTACCAAATATTTCCTATTTATATTTAGAAATATAATTTATTCATTGTATATTATTTTGATATATTATTATATGGTTATTATTTCAACACATTTATTCTTTAATTTTTTCTCTTTAAAAATTTTTAAAAGGAAATTCACCCCCTCTTTTCATTTTATCTCATATATCCAACTTAAATATATATGAATTTTGGCAGGTAATTACATGAAACTTGGTATGACTCCCCATATTCCAGAGGCTACTGGATAGTGACAAGGTACTAATGATATCATGTAGGGAGACTATACCCTCCATATTATAGAAAATAATCACAATAAATAACAAAAAATAACAACATATATAACACATCAGAATAAAAAATTTAATTATAGTGGATGTAATACCATGATTCAAAAATAAAAACTAATAAATAATGAAATATAAATTCAATACCATACAGTCATATGTATTGAAAGAGATAACTTTATTTGGTTGATTATATAAAAATCATAATAAAAATTAGCTATAAGAATGAGACATAAGTTCTCATGACCTCAGTATCATCTCATTACTATTTCCTAATCCCCAGGAAGAAACTATAACTCCTCCCCTTTCTTAGTACTTATAATCAAATATAAATTCCAAATATAGAGTCTATATATCCCTCTAAGAGAACATGAAGGGTGTGAGTGCATTACTCAGTAGACAACCACTAATGGTACGACTAATATAATACATTAGTTATGAAAGTGAAAGCATTCTATGAGATATAGTAGTAGTAAAATGTATAGAAGCAATATGATAAAAAATTTAATACCTTATCATGATAGTGATAACAAAATTATTCTACATAAGGTGTTGTTTTCCAAGTTCTCACAAAGCATGACTAAAAACTAACTTTTCCTACATCAATCTGTGATCAAAATACAAGCTTGTACAATCTAAAAATCCTGAATATGAGGGGATAAAACCACACACACACGCACACATCCATCCTCACTTTATAAGATTTTATTCCCATATGTATAAATTCATACATATCCATAAATACACACACAAACACATCCATACTTACTTAGGAGGTCCATATTATCATATGAAGGAATGAAATAATATATATATCTTCACTTTAGAGGTCCTTTTATTCATAAGAATGAATAAAATAAAATATATATATATATATCCATCATACATATATCTTATGTATATACATCAACATGTAGTCTCCATTATGAATATTTTTGGTACATATATAAAATATTCATAAAAATATCAAATATCCAAATATCAATTATAAAATATGGAAGAAAATCATTATATTATGAATTATAATAACATTGTGCCATTTATTTTCCAAAAAAATTATAAAAACATATATATATAGAAAAAATAACAATCCACTGCATACTCAATATAAGTAAATAATTGAATAATAGTATACTAATAATAAAATGAATGAAAACCCATTTCATTTAATTAATTTTAAATTAAATTATTTTTAATTCATTATGTTTAAAAGATAATCCCATTTTACAATTTATTCCCCATATAACCTTTACGCCTCTATCTATATAATTATGGAAATTGTACAAGTGATAATGGGTTACCATCCAGTGATAGGTCTTAACATTAGGGCACTCAAAGAACACCCCTATCATTAAAATATATAAAATTTTTCATAATTTTTAAAAAAATGATAAAGTCTTTAATATATATATATATACCTTTACCATACTCAAACCTACTTGGAAATCCATTCACTGAGCAACCACAATCCTAGTATACTCTCAATAGGGTCACACTTATAGGAGAAATGAGTAACATGAAACCATTCTCTAGTAATATCTAACAAATTCATGAATTTCCTCAACTTTTATGTAATTATCATGAAAAAATTACCAAAACTATAACACTATGATATTTTATATATTTTTCCTTTGAAATAAACTTGAATTATTTGATAGCATATTTTACACACAACCTAGAGTCTAAATGAACCATCATATAGTATACTATTATAAATAAGATATTAGAATAGTGGGTATGAATAATATTAACTAAATTATGAAAATAAATTTATAAATCTTAATTAATAATAAATAAATACTAAACCTTCAGTTACATTATTTTATGATTCAATGTTTTTTCCAAAAATGTTATTTATTACATTTTGTGCATCGAAATTATAATTAATTTATACTTTTTTTTAGAAATTTTATTCGAGGATATGAATTTAAATATTTTAATAATAATTTCAATATTATATTATGTTGAACGTTTTGGATTTTTCTAAAAATATTTATTTTTAAGTGAATAGTGAAAAATATTGTTTTTTATAAAACTATCATTTTTCTCATTATATATATTAATTTATAAGTAACATTATTTTATAATTTGATCATAAAGTAACATAAGAAAAATTTGATTTTAAATAGTTTAATTAATTACATATGTATCAACATTATACTTTATTGTGGTATAATTTCATTTTTGGGTTTAAAAACACATTTTTTTAAAAACCAACTTTCATCGCGTTTTTGGGTTTGTTTTTAAATTTAAATAAAAAACTTGTAGAAATTAAATTTTATAAAATTTAATCCATAATTGGAATTATTATGTATCAAATTTTTAATGAGGCCACTTTTATTTTCATTCATTATGAATAGTAACAATGTAAAAATTTAATATTATGGTCATGATTAAAATGGATTATCGGGGGAGTTAAAATAAAAATATAAGGGTTAAAATTGCATAAAAACTTGAATAAATCATATTTGATATATATATATTGATATTAACTTTTAATTATTTAAAAAATAATGGAATTTAGAGCCACATGGATTGAGAAAGACCTTAATATATTTTATTATTTTGATAAATTCGAAGTGTACCCTCTCCATCTCTTATAAAAGGACACCACCTTTCCTATCTTCCTCACACTTAAGAAGCATTATATATTAACCAATAACTAACCAAATAAATTATTAAAATACCTTCCCATTATCTAAAGGTACTATTTTTATCAAAAAAACATCCTTATAATGATTAAGGTGTAAGTAAAAGTAGGTTGTCCAAAGAAGAGGTATATCTCTTAACTGAAAATTTTCATTTTATTTCTTCTTATACCTCCTTAAATTATATTATAAACATGATAATATAATAACATAGTAATAACTAATATACCTATAAATTATTATGTCTATGTAAAAACCTTTATTCATCTCTTTCTCCATCAAATGGGAAACAAAAGCATCGTTCGCGTGTACCTGCCGACTATCGCCTCATGAAGGGATGTTTTTCATTTTTCATCACCACCATTCAAGGTTTGTTATTATGATTAATTAAATATACATATTTAATATATTTATGAAATAATTTATCTTCTGAAATTATAATATCTTATCAACCTTATTACCTTCCATTTCATTGGAAAATTACAACGTTTCTCATTTGTACGTGCAGACAACCACTTGCATGAAGTGATGCGACTCATTTTTCATTTCTATTTTACATTGATGGTAATAAACATATATTTATCAAATATATATGATATTTATTGTATAATAATTATTATATAAAGGTTAATTATTATTTACCTTTCTTTCATTCTATCTATCAGAAAGTGGAAACATCACTCGGGCGTATGTACGAACTACCATCTTCACAAAGTGACGTAATTAATTTTACATAACCACTTTATATGAATAGTTATAAAAGTGAATATAATGAATAAGTATGATTCTAAAGTCACTATTAATATTCTATATATTATGAAACCATGATAAAGGTGAAAGTACCAGAATCATCGAAATGAAACATGAATGGAAAATAGATAAATTTTCACCCAAATGTCTATTTTAAGGAAAAATTATCAGCAAAAGGATAATTAGAAAATATAAAGTAATGGTACATATTATGTTATATATTAATATGATTCTAGAATAAATTTATAAAAAATTTATATTTTTTATAAAGGATATATGAACGTGTATAAATTAAGATGGGACTTGAGGTAAGGGTTTATGTTACATTCTTATTTCTTTTCAGGATTATCTACGCTAAATTTCTATTAAGGAAAATTTTTAATCTTATAATATAAAACCAATATATTTTTTATCATATGGTTATTCCTATAATTTTTATATATTAGTGCCAATATTTTCTATTAGTTACTTAAATCAAAAAAGAAGTTTTTTAAATAAAATTCGACCTTATTTCCTCCCTCTTCGACGAAATTTTTCATCCATATACATGATCATAATGTTTTTATCAAAGATTTACCTATAAATGAATTTTTTAAAAGGATATTTTCATTAATTATTAATTTATCTAAAAAGTATTAAAAGAATCCCTTTTCATTTTTTTTGAATATTTCATTTTTTAACCTTTCAAAAATGTTTGAAAAGAATGTTATCTTTTAAATTATATGGTGTGAACAGATTTTCCATCCATCATGATCATTATTTTGTTTGAATATTACTTTAAAATTTAACATGGTTATTTTCCAAGAAAATAATTTTTTCAATATGCAGGTAATTTTTAGTTAAAATTAATCAAAAGAAAATGATATTTTTCTCATTATTTCAAAGAAAGGTTCATATGTTCTTTTATTGTTATTTTTAATCTTTATCAACATCATTTAAATATTTATATGATTTATTAGTGATATGATCCCAGGATACCATACATTTTCTTTATTTAGATGGTGTATAATGATAATGATTTAGGGATGATTCTATGAAACCCATTTCTATCCCATGGGTTAATTAAGTTATGATGAAAACCATTATGAAACTTGTTTCTTTTCCAAGGGTTATGCTATAATGAAATGAAGAAATGTTTATGAAACTTGTTTCCTTTCCATAAGTTTTGATATGTTGATATGATGAATGTTTTAGGATCTTGTGACACATATATGTATGGTTTTAATTATGCGATGAGATATCCCATAATTATATAGCCCTAAAATGAATTGGGTAATGGTGAATATCACATGAGATAATAAGGGTTGGAATGGGGAGTGAACCTAGTTTAGTAAAGGAATTTTTCCACTATGATTGTATTCGGAGTGAACCTTTTCTAAGGAAATTATGGAATGTGCAGTGAAACTAATCCACTATGATAGCCTTGGAAATTATCCTTGACTAAGGAAATGATTTTATATGATTATATATATTCCAAAAACTTATGACTTATACTTATGATATGTTCTCATAGACTATTATTAATTATTAAAAATTCCACATACTTGTGAATTATGTATTTTGTTATGAAAAATCTTTATACCATTATTTATGATTAACAATTTTTGATAGATTGGGTATAATGATCAAAAGTTATGTTCATGTTCTCATACCATTATCCGTATCTTATGCCCACTTATGATCATTGATTGATATTTTGTATGTTTACCCTTACCGAGCATATGATCTCACACATTATTATGTTTTCTTTATAAGGTTATGAAAAAAGGATTTAGGTAGGGATTGTCTAAGAAGTGTACTATAGAAGAATAACTTTGTGGGAGATGTTGAAGATCTTTTATGAAATAATATGATTATGTATCTAGTATCCAAAAACACTAAACCTTTATGGTTATAGTATGTGTATTATTACTAGATGTATGAAATATTCATCTAAAATGATGTAATATATATGTATGAAATTCTTGGGTCAACTTGTTTGGTATCAGAGTAGGATCTAGTTATTTTTAGAGATTTAGATTAGTGTACTTTTTAGAAAACCCTAGGAATAAGTTTAAGTATAGGATAACATCATGAAACTTCATTACAGTATATATTGTATGGATTTACTAATGAATAAATCCCTTTATGTATATTGGAAAGTGGATATAGACATGGTAAAAATTCACATCGGGGTAACAAATCTAAAAGGAGAGGATTGTGTATTAATTTGATTGTCACTGGCGCACGATGAGTGGAACTAAGGCTGAACACCATACTAGACACTCTTGGGGGATATGTTTAAGTTAATTCAAATTATATTTATGAACCATTATAATGTATTTGAATATAAGATGACCATGAATAACCTATGTTAAATCTAATGTGTTTTATATTGAAATGAATTTGTAATGATTTATCCATCCTATGAATGATTTTTCATTATTACATGGTTACTCACTATGATTATTGTTTCTCAAACTATGTTTTTTTGGTTTTAGTTAATGGATGGAACTAGGAGGAATCATTTCAATACTGAATTTTATAGACAATGAAGTAATTGTTCTTATCAGAAACCAAATCAAATGGGATCTAGAATATGAAAGCTTTTGATTATTCCTGACATTCTATCTCGATATTTAATTTGTAAACTAAACTTAGGTGAGTTTTCTAAGACACCTAATAAGAGAAAAATGGAGTTTTTTAGACTATAGTTGATGAATACCATGTATAAGATAAGATCCAACTTCTTAAATATCGATATTTTGGGAAGAAAAACTTAAGAAATTGTCTCAGAGGAACAAGAATATGTTTTATGTGCAGAAAAAAAGGGAATAGAGAAAGTAATTTCTGAGTGAAATTGAAGAGTTTGATGGAGAGAAATAAAGTAAATTATAATTTAAAATTTATATTTCAGTTTATTATATGTGCGGAACATGGGAACTATCCAAGAGAATCCCCTAATCCAAGGGATAAATCCTAAAATAAGGAAGGTCCTATAATATATCAATAATTAAAGTGTATCATTATGGATATGGAAAACTTATCCTTTACTATAGAGTTAGGGATGTCATGTTTAAGTTTCTTTAAATTCACCTTATGAAAATATTAACATTCTCTCTTTAGTGGAATTTGATTTAATTTTTAGCATTAATTAGATATCTATACATAGATCTCTTATAAATTTTTAGAATAATGAAATAAAATTTGATACAACGAATCAACTTATGAGCATATTTCAGTGCAAGTATGAATATGAACTTCCAAAGGATGTTACTTCCATTTTATGGGTCAAACTACATATTTATGGGGTATATTTATCTCAAATGGTTAGAGAGAAACAAAACATTGAAGATATACCTATTGTTCAAGATTATGATACTATATTTATTGAATAATTTCCTAGTATACCCCCAAATCATGAAGTTGAGTTTTCAATAGAACACATACCTAGTGCTACACCTATTTCTAAGACCCCATATACAATGGACCCGATTGAGTTGTAGGAATTGCAGAAGTAACTCTAGGATAATACTGATAAGGGATTCATACACCCTAGTATGACACCATGGTATGAACCTATTCATTTTGATATGAAAAATATATTTTAATGCATCTCTTCATTGATTATCAAGAACTCAGAAAGATCACTATTAAGAACAACTATCCTTAACCCTGTATTGATTACTTATTTTATCAACCGTATGGAGCTCAATAATTTTATTACATTGACCTTAATTATTGATATCATCAATTGAGGGTCAATAAGGAGGATATATCCCATACAATCTTCCATATGAGGTATGATTATTATGAATTTATAGTGATTCCATTTGTACATACCCATTCCCCTGCTAACTTTAGGGATTTAATGAATATAGTATTTAGATATTTCCTCAATTAGTTTGTAGCAATCATTATAGATGATATTATTATATATTATAAGAGAAATTAAGAGCATTATGATCTTTTAATTATTGTATTAAAGACCCCATGGAAATAGAAGTTTTATTCAAAAATCAGTAAGTGTGAATTATGATTACAAAATGTTTCATTCACATGCCTTATAATATCAAGCTAAGGTATATCGGTGGATCCATCCAAGATAAAAGTTATTAAGAAATGTCCTAGACTAACCACGGTATCCAAGACTAATTGTTTTCTTAGGTTGGATGGATACTACTAGTTCTTTGTGAGGAATTTATCATGAAAATCTTATCAAATAACCAAGTTGACTTGAAAGGGATCCATGTTCCTTTATATAGATTAATGTATGGAAAATTTCAAGGAGATGAAAATATGTTTAGTTAACACAACTATTCTTACACTCTCCTATAGTTGAGAAGGGCTTGTGATCTATAATGATGCATCGAGGAAATTCCTGAGATGAATACTCATGCTGAATTATGTGGTGATATCTTATTCCTTACACCAATTTAAAATTAATGAGAAAAATCACCCGACTATTGATTTGGATTGGTAAGAGTAATTTTTGCAGTGAAAATATGGAGGTAATATATTTATGGTGAAATATGTGATATATTTACTTATCATAAAATCTTTAATTATATATTAAAAAATAGATTTGAATATATTCCAAAGGATATTGTTAGAATTGGTTAATGATTATGAATATTAAATACACTACCACCTTGGGAAGGAAAAAAAGGTGGTTGATGCATTGAGTTGTAAAGACCATAACAGTTTTCCCACAATGAGGGTTGAAATAGATCCATTATTTTTGAATTTATAGAAGGTGTATCTTAAAATCATGAGAAATTGGGATTGATCATATATTCCTCAGATGGGTGTTCAACTTCTAAGTGCCCAGTTAGGATAATTGTATCACTGAGAAGGGGAGGGGGTGAATAAGTGATATCCTTTTCTTCTATGTTTCCTGGAAAATGAAAAAACCCTCACCTCCTATTAAAGATACTATCCCTTCTAAAAAAAATTGAAATACACATCCATAGGAATACAAGAATTTATAAGGTTTGTTATTCAATAATAATATCTATATACTTGGTATGGTTTGGAAATGATCTAATACCACACAATCCATGAGAAAATAATCATTTTGTGTGGAATAAAATGAGTAGGATATTCCCTTTCACTCATGTAGCACTATTACAACAATCTAATAGCGCATGTGATTCTCCTAACCAAAATGATGTAATAAGAAGTTTTGTGTAACAAACCATGTTATTGTGCTTCTTTATCAACTTTCACAAATATAAACTTTCAATGAAATTATTTACTTTCTTACCCAAAAACTAGTAATAACTTCATGGAATTTTTAATAAAACTCATAATAATTACCCAGTTTGATTTTCCCAGTCTGATTGCTCAATACGAAAAATATACCTCTTTTAGAATATGGTTGAGACAATTCTAGACACTTTCTTCTTCAGTCCAGAAATCCCAATATGACAATCCTAACCAATATGATAACCCAATGAATACAATAATCAGTTAATATGATGATCATTTTAATATGTTTTAATATTTTCTCCTCTCCTTTCTCTTCTATATGGCATGATTTCTTTAAGAAAAACAATCCACAAACCTATTACTATCTCTAGAATTTCTTCAGTGTTCTACCTTATCTATACTTCTCGTGAGCAGTACTTCAGTCAAAAAAGTAAAATGTACTTTTCTCCTTTTGTACTCTCCCTAAATGTGGTTTGTGTGAGATTCTTGAAAACTTTCCCATTCAACCAAGTTACCTAAATTTTCACGTTTTCTTGAATTTTGGGTGAATTTTTACTTTCATCAATGTTTCTCAACTCTTCTTATTTCTTCTTGATCCTTATTAAATATTCTAAAAACATCATCTCACTTTTGAATTTCATCAAAAACACCATAAAGATTCTGATTTTTCCAACATGATTCCTTAAATATGATTCTCCGTACCAATTTCCTGTAAGAAGGAATAAACACTATTTTGATTTCCCGATACATTTTATTCATTAAAATTATTTGTATCAAATACATGTAAAAAAATAATCTTATTTGAAATTTAAAATTCCCCTTTCTATCATTTTTTTATCTCCTTCAATCTTACTAAAGTCTGATTCCAATTCTGATTATGATTTTTCTCATTATAATGATGACAAATGAAAATCAATAGATTCTTCTTCATTTCTTCTCTTGACTGATTTGAATGATAAAAAAATAAATTCAGCTTATTGTAAATGGTTGAATAAATTATTGATTAACCACTGAATGTCTTCTTCACATTGGTCACCATATTAATTTTTTTCCTTTTCATTTATCGGTCCTAAAAAATTCTTCCTCCAATGATTACGATGGAATACCGAGTTTAATGGAACAGTATTAGCAGCTTCACCTTCAATAACTTCATTGTCTTATAAATAAAATACCAATTAATTTTCATCACAAAAAATTCTACCTATGATGAATATGATAGTATACCAAATACGATGGATCAATATTCAAAAAATTTGACTTCAAAAACTTCCTTCTTTCACAAAATTGTGCTTGTAACATGACTTACTTCAGGAATTTGAATATATTTGAGATCAGCTTCAGTATCATATGACTTACCAAGGAAAGTATTGCAACTTCCCTATTTTTCCTCAACAAATTTATTTCCTTATCAGGATGAATATGATTGAAATGATTACGATTATACTGGATATAATTGGCAACATCTCTTTCACTCCCCCCTTTTTTTCATCAGGCTTGCATCACAAGTTTCACATAATAATTATGATTTATGAGAACTATAAGACCAGAAAATCATCGTCACAATTATATCTCAATCACGAAGACTTAGGTTCTCCCCCATTATGATATCATCTTTCAGTATGAACCCTTAATGCATTCGATGATCCTTTTTATCTAGAAAACAACTTCTCAATATGATAGAATTTCTCAACTATTGGGAGTCTGATTTTCTTGAATACGATGGTTAGTACGATTGTCACAAAAAACAAAGTTAAGTGATTTCTTTTCATCTTAAACTTAATTTTCCTATTAAACTTCATCGACAATAAAAGAAAATGCCTGAATACAATCATCCTTATCTGATTGGTCCTAACAATATACCCCTTTGTATTTTTTTTCAACAAATATTTATAAACCCTTAAACTTTGTATCCTTAAGCTGTGGATTAATTATCAACAATTCTAAGCCTACGTGAGCCAACCCATTGCAGGAAACTAGAATCATTGTTAACAAAAACATGTGTCCAAAAGTAGTGATCATGAAACCTCTTCAACTTTTCTTTACAAATTTTTTCTATGCTTTCTCCAATTCTTCAACTTCCCTAGAATACAAAGATTTTGTTTCCTTAAACCACTCCAACAAACAGTTAGAATAGTTCACACACATACAATGACAGATTCACAAATTATCCACAACTCTCCCTATTTAAATGCTTCCATAAGGATAGATTTATGAAAAAATTCTCCCATTGACAACACTATCTAAAGGTAATATTAGTGTAACACCCCAAGCTTCTACGGTACGCTTCTCTTTGAATAATGTGATAGCATGTGTTGTACGCAACACCGAGTTCTAACACACCATAACCAATCAAACTAGCCGTTATGAATAGTAATACCTAATTTTTGAAATTATATATATTTTATATTTCAAAATGGACTTCATTTTTGGATTCGGAATATCGAATTTAGCCTAAGGTGAAATTTTGGTACTTTTCGGATAACTTTAATATTTTGATGAATAGTGAAAATTACTAAATTTTAATTAAAAACAACTTTTTTAATCAAAATAATTAATAGTGATAAATTATGAATTTGAGTGGTTTTAAAGTATATTTAGAATATATTTTTACCATTTAATATAATGTTTGTCATTGGACATAATTTTACAATTGAACCGAACATAAACAAGTATCAATCTTTTGATTGTTATTATCTCTTAAAAACACGCTTTTTTATTTTGACATCGGGAATTAATTTTAAATTAATTTCTGCCACTTATGTGTTTTGAATTTATAAAAATGGATTCCATATTTGGAATCAGGATGTTCAAATTGTGTAAATCGGTAACTTTTATTTTTAGACATTTTGAATAATTACTGCAGTAAATATATTATTTACCATGGTTAAGGGTAAATCCGGTAAATAAGGGTTAAAGAATAATATTATAATAATACTAAATTAACCTTAAACGTGTCCTAGCCTTATTGGGTGATAAATTTTAGACCATAGGCATATTTGGGTCGATTTTGGGACCCCATGGTGCCACTTGTAGGTGATAGGGACATTTTATTTTAATTAAGTTAAAATGAATACAAAAATGACACAAGCATATATCTTTTAGAAAAACATTTTTTACATAGGGTTATATATGTTTGATTTTAGATTATAAATATTAATTAGAAAGATAAAAAGATTTCCTACATAATTATATTTTATTTATAATTTTTATACATTAAATAATTTAATTTATTTATGACAAAATGATGATGAAGTAATTACTATAATAGTAAAACATTAAAATAATTGATATTATAAATACCCAAATAAATATAATATGAAACTTTTAATGAATTAAAATAATTTTATAGGATAATATGATATATTATAATTGAGTTAATTGAATTTTTTTGATGTAATCAATCTTTTATGAGTCTCACAAAAATCAACTATTGAATAGTGTCAAAATTGACATAAAAGAGTTCTTAAAACAAATATTATATTATTAATTGATATTAAATTCCTAAAAATCTAAGGTTCGGCCAAGAGACTTATATCATGATATGTTCATCATTAATGGACCACTTGGGGGTCTCTTGGATGTATATAGTAAGTTTATTAACCATATTATTTAAAAATACAAAGAGACATTTTAAAAGTGAAACTAATTAACTTAGAGTTAATACTTAAAGATAAGGTTAATATAAGTACCCAAACCTGTCTAAATTATATTGGTTGAGTTGTTTTCTACCCATACCCACATTAAAATTTAAATAATAAACTTTGGAGCCATTAGAGACTGAATATGAATTTATTATAAATTAATATTTCTAGCTTTTCCAAAGGTTCCCCTCACCCCTCTTATAAAAGGGAACTCCTCCTTCCCATTTCTTCACACCTTAAAAGCCTTTTGGTTCGGCAAAAATCTGCCAAAATACTCTCCCAAATTCCCTCACTACAACCTAGAGGCCTTAGTTTGATCATAAATCCAATCTAAGGATCCCTTTTGATCAAATCAAAAGGAAGAACCCGAAGAAGAGGTAATGATTTCACCACCCTTTTCCAAGTTCCTTTCTTCTTCCACTTCTTCTTCCTTTGTTGTTACCATTCTAAAATAATAACTCCAGTATAATATATATACTGTGATGTTATTATAAATATGGTACAACCATATTCAGTATTCTATCCACCCTTTGAATAACATGTCACCATACGTGCGTACGTACGGCTTACCGTCTCCACGTCGTGGTGTAATTGTTATTCAATATATTATTATTTGTATGGGAATAATAATGATGTGTAACTCATGTAAATAATAAATATAACATGTTAATGATTCTTTATACCATCCATTTATATATTATTTTAATATCAAAATAATGATATTGTCGCTCGTGCGTACGTACGGACTACCGTCTCCACGAACGCGATGAGATTCATTATCCATCGTATCCATTCAAGTATAATTATAATTTTATGATTTAAAAATAATGTTTAAGGACTTGATATCATTAGGTATATGAATAATATACAACCCATCCATGAAAAACATGGCTTATGTAACAAAACATATAAAAGAAAACGAGTAAGTTAACACCCGAAACGACAATAATTCTAAGATATTATTAACAAATCAATGTTAAAAGATCATATATGATATCATATTAATATATATGATTCTTTTATAATTTAATAAAAATTATTTCACCATTATACAGGAGGTTAAACTACCCCAACCAAGGAAAAGTACAAGGTAAGGGTTTATTTCACAATCTCTTCATTATCCGAGGTTGTTTATACGCAATTATCTACTGGGGTCTCTTTATCATCCACATCCATGTTTCTTCGAAATGTATTTCAAATTTTTTTTACTATTTACAAGAATATGGGTTAAAGTCATTTATACCCTTATTTGATTTTTATAAGTGGTTTATAAAGGAATCTTTCCGTCGTTTTCCAAACAAGGTGCTTTTTAACCTTTTCGATAGAATTAAGGTAAGAATGTTTTTTTTAACTTATACGGCGGGTGCGGTTATTTTCCACCGTTATAAAATTGTCGAAGCTTCCCTTACATGCTTATAAGAATATTTTCAAATTGAATGTATTATTTTATAATTATGTTACTTTTAAAATGATTTAAAAAAAAAGATATTTCTCTAAAATAGTTTTGATTTCATCTATGTCAACATCATTTGATGGATTTTAAGCTTATTTGAAGTTGATTTATTATGATACAAAACATCCATATTTTATTGAAGGTTTTGTGATATTTTTGACTGTGGATAAGTTATTCTTATGTCACTCATGGTTTTTGTTTAAAGTATTGACATTTCATAAGTTATTTTTAATCTGAATGTTTATGTTATATTTTAACCTTTCATTCAGATGAATGTGTTAGACAAGTATGTTCCGGGTTGGGGACCGGTAAAAGTAAGCCCTCCGGTTATTAGAGGAACTCCGGTTTGGTCTCCAGTTATTAGAGGCACTCCGGGTTGGTGTCCGGTTATTAGAGGCACTCCGGGTTGGGTTCCGGTTACAGTTAGCCCCTAGGTCTTGGGACGAGGCCTTGACAAAGAAATTAAAGTTCAGTATTATGCGTTCCATCATTATGAAAGTGAATATTGATATTACATGTGATTATTCGATTAGTAGAATATCCATGTGAATAAGTAAATGGAATTATTACATTTTACTTTTGCCATACTATGTTGAATTTCAAGTTTAAACGGCTTTTGTTTTAGTAATGCATTGCCTTAAATGTTTATGCTTATTTTTGAAAGTTCCGCTATATTGTTATCCTTACTGGGCATTTGAGCTCACCCCTTTTCTATGTTTTATTTTTTCCAGGATGTGAAGAAGTAAGTTATGAATGACCTACAGGGATTTTATGTGGGGATATGAGTGTGGAATATGGATACTATGTTGTTGTAGTAGTTTTTCACTTTATGATGTATTGTAAAACTTTATGAATAAATCTAGTGTTTCCAAGGATACTAAACCAATCGGTCTTTCGAGATTTGATCTTTCTTATGATGATGCCAATGTTATGTAATAATGCACCGACTCTGGGTAACTACGGTCGGGGCGTTACAATTAGATAGGGAAAAAATACACATACCTCAACCTTTATGATAAAGAGGTTGGACTCCCATGTTCAAAATCAATTTAGAAAAAGATTCATTTCATAATGGTTTTTTGAAAATCTCATCAACTTGTTCCGATGTAGGAATATATTGGAGATTTAAATAATTATTCTCCACACTCTCTTTGATGAAATGATATTTGATATAAATATGTTTTGAATGATAATGTTTAACCAGATTCTTGGTAAGATTGATTACACTTTTATTATCAAAACCAAAGAGTAAGGGTAGCTTCACTTCAGAAAGTAAGTCTTCTAATTGAGTTTTCATCCACATAAGTTGGGTAGTGTCTTGAGTAGGAGAATCATACTCAGATTTAGATATACTAAGTGTTACTGAATTCCGTTTCTTTGTATTCCAACTAACACAACTTTTCTAAATAAAGAATACTCCACCAAATTTGGATCTTCTATCATCAACATTTCCTACCCAATCAGTATCTGAATACCCAAACAAATAAATACTTTCTGATCTATCATACCTGATTCCAAAATTTGTTTTTATTTTGATATATCTAAGAATTATTTTTTTAATTAGTAAATGTGATTCTTTATGAGAAATCTGAAATGTTGAACATAAGGTAACAACATTAACAATGTCAGGTATTGAGGCAGTAAAATATAGAAAAATTTTAACCAGCTTTTGAAATTCTCCTAGATCAACTTCCTTGCCTTCTCTATCTTTAGACAACTTTGGTCCCACTAAAATCAACATTGAAATAGGTTTCAAGTTTTCCATGTCGAACTTCTTAAGAAGTTCATGAGCATACTTTTATTGGGAAAGAAAAATGTGTTTATTCTTTTGTAAAATTTTTATCCAAAGAAAGTATTTTATTTCCCCCAGTATGAACATCTAAAAAAACCTTTTCATTTCTTTAGAAAATATTTCGCAAGATTTTTCATCATTCCCAGTAATGATAACGTCATAAACATAAAAAATTATGATGAGGGAAAAATATTGACTTTCTTTGATGTAAATATTTCCATCAACTGTTCCTTTCTAAAAACTCATATTCCTTAAGCAATTATGCCCTCATATCTTATTTCATCCCACACAAATATTTCTTCAAGATGTAAATAAAACTTTTATTGTTACCAATAAAAAATCCACAAGGCTATTCAATGTAAACTTCCTCATCAAGATCCCCATTAGAAAATGAGGAATTCAAATACATTTGAAAGATTTTGTAGCTTCATTGTGCATCAATAATAATAAAGATTCTAATTTTTTCTAACATTTCCATCAGAGATAAGGTTTCATCAAAAATCAACACCTTCAACTTGTGAGTGACCATTGTACACTAATCTTATCAAACTTCTTTTGGAAAACCCAATTTGTACCAATACAATTTTTGTTATCTAGATTAGTAACACTTTTCCATGTATCATTATTTTCTACCTGATCCAGATCTTCATTCATGGCCCAAACCCATTATATATAATTTTCATTCACAAAATTCATCTCAACTTTAGTATATAAGGAAGTATGTGTAATATCATTTTATTTTCTTTTCATTTGAACCTTTTTATGTTAATAACCAATAATATCCTGAGATTACACTTGATTCCTCATCCTAGGATGATATTTTCAAATATCTTTCTCATCACTAGAAGTATATGAGTCCGATTCTTCTCCTTGAGTAGGATTACAATTGTCTGTATCATTATCAGAATTATTTTCCTTACCCTTCTCAACTTCCTTATCTGCATGATTATGTTTATATTCATATATATTTTCAATAACTGTCACATAAACAGAACCAACAATTATTCTTCTTTCTTTTTTGAATCATCTTTATCATCTTCCTTCCAGAGCATATCAAAGAAAAATTCAATCTTCACATTTCTACTAAAACTTTCCAATGTTTCCACCTTTCTTATTTATAAAGCATGGAATCCTAAAAACTCTTAAGTGTTTCAAGCTTGGAGTTTTTCTATAAAAATATTTGTATGTATTCATATATGAACATGGAATATAGAAACATAAGTTTTGAATGTACACAATAGTACTCATGGCTTTCCTCTAATAGTAATGAGAAAGACCATGTTCAAGTTACATAGTCCTCTATATTTCTACAAAACTTCTATTGTTTATTTTAGAAACCCCATTTTATTGAGGAGTTTATGGAGAACTATACTCATGATTAATTCCATGATTATCAAGATAACTTTAAAATTATTCATTCTTACAATCACCACCATTATCAGTTCTCAAATTCTTCACTAAACACTCACATTCCTTCTCAGCTTTCCTTCTGAAGATTTTAATTTTTTTCAAAGAATCAAACTTATGCTTCATATAAATAACACAAGTAATGTGAGTAAATTCATCAATGAAATTAATTAAGAACTTATATCCATTTTTTTATTGTTTTATCATTGGCCCACATATATTGGAATGAATAAGTTCTAGGGTTTGTTTTGAACAAATCTCAACTTTCTTATGCACTAAGATTGTAAATTTTCCTTTCTAATAAATAACACAACACCAATATCTTATTCTTAGAAAATTAGGAATATCATGAACACTATATTTATTAGATAACTTGATCATGTTTCTTTGACACATGTGTCCTAACCTTTTATGAAACAATTGATTATATTCCACCATATTCAATTAACAAGAGTTTTTTATTTAACTAACTTGAAAAAAGTTTCCATTTGTATGTTGGAACCTTGTAACTATCGTTCCATATTCCTAACTTTTTATAACAAACCCATATTTTTTGAGTGTAACTTTTTTTACCCTCATCGCAAAGTTTTTAAACACTATGTAAGTTGTGCTTTATCCGATAAACTTATAAAGTTTTATTGGATTTCATCTTTTTTTCCCAATTATGGCTGATCCAACACATTTGATTATCAAGGGTTCATCATTGTCAAATTTCATTGTTAATTATTTAAATTCATTAAAATTCTTCAACAACTTTGAGTCTCCTCTCATATGAGAAGAACACCCACTATCAAGAATACAAGGCTATTCTCCTTTTGCAGTTTCAAATAAGTTTCTACAATAAGATCCTTTTCTTTCTTGATTTCAAGATTTTGATAATTGTTGAAAAACTTTTTTTGTACTAGTAAAAAAACAAGACATCCATTTGCAAGGTGTCTAGGTTGTTAACACCTTTCATAAATAGTTTCTAGTGATTGGAACCTATTTTCAATTCTTACTCCAACCTTATCAGGTTTCTTTATTTGAGTAGATTGAATACCCCTCAAACTTTCCCTTCCATAACCTGTGAAATAATATTAATATTGTTGGTTGAACCAACATATATTTTCCATATGTCTGAATCCACCACAATACCAACAGTATCCATATAATTAATATTTTCCTCTAAAAATTCTATACTGACTAGAGTTGTTAACATGTTTTTAAGAAACCTTATTTATTTTCTTATTTAAGTCACCATCCTTTATATTATCAACCAAAATATTCTTTTTTAGCTCTATTTTCTTTCAATATTTAATGTAATTAGTAGTATTAGATAATTTTTAATACTTAGGGTATTATGAAATTTCTAAATTCTTCACTTTGTTAATTTTTTCTACATATGTAACTTTCCCATATTTCTTCTTTTAAAAAAAAATTCCATCTTTCTTCTTACATTTTTAAGGTAACTTTAATTGAAACTTATAAGGTTTCTCATTACGAGAAATTTTACCAACTTAAGAGATAATTTTTTTAAAACTTGCACATTTCTTTTCGGCTTCAGAATGTTTTTGTTGCACAAGTTCCGACTCTTCTTATTTTTTCCTTCAACTTCGCTTCAAAATGTTCATTAAGATTCTTTTATTCCTTAAGAGATTTATTTAAATCATCTACTTATTTCACCATCTTTACTTCTTCATTAGGAAAACATTCTTGATTGTTTTTTAAGAAACATTCATTTTTCAACTTTCTGATTACTTTCTCTTTCCTTCCAATATTTCTCATGAATTATTTCAATTCTTCTTTCAGATGATATTCTAATCAAGTTTCTATTCATTAGAACTATTGCTTCTGAATTCTTCATCATTTAATATTTCAATAAACGTATTCTCACCAACATACTCTGCATAATTTTTAGATTCAACATCACTACCTTATTCTTTTTCATCTTTAGATAAGAAACATATTCTTTTGGATTTGTGGAATTTTTTATCTTTCCCTTTAGAAAAATATTTATCCATATCACCCTTTTTATTCCCTGATATTCTTGGATTTCTTTCTTCTTCATCACTATCCTATTTTTTATTTCTTTGAGGAAAATTAGCTATAAAGTTACCAATGGATCCACATTCAAGCATTTCAAGGGAAGTTTCCTGTTACATTTCCCTATACCTCTTCTCAAATTTTTAGAAAATAAGGATAAAATATCAACAAGATTTTTATATACCTCATTTTTAGAATCAGATTCTACATCTTCTTCTTCAATAAGAATATTATTTTACATTTATTTTTTGGCAAGCTTGAAAGACATTTCTCTATCTACTTTTTTTTACTGTCATATATTTTCCCTTATCATTTCATAAGTGATGAGAGTGATATGAAAATAATCTAGAGATAATGTTTCACGATATCGATATTTCAATAAAGAAAATTTAGCATCAAAATTAACGGGAAGGATTCTCAAAATATTTTCAACAACTATAGAATATTCTAACTTTTCACCAAGGCATTTGACAGTGCTAAAAATTTCATTTATCCTGGTAAAGAATCCCTAATAGATTCATACTCACCCATTTTAAAATCTTTATACTTTAGCCTCTAGATTTGTAACTTTACCTTATTCACTTTTATATTGCCTTCATATATATTTTTCAAATTTTCCCACATACCCTTGGTTGTGGAAAAAACTTTTACCCTTAGAAATTCACTTTTAGAAAGTGATGATAGTAAATAATTATTATCCCTTTCATCATTCTAAATATTTTTCTTATCAATAGATATAAGAGGAAATTTATCATCAATAGGAGGAAATCTATCTATTACAGCCTCAAGAAAATCATAACCAATAGATATAAGATAAATATACATTATATCCTTCTAGATTTTTTAATTATTTCCATAGAAAACTAGGGCACCTTTACTGTTCACACAATTTAGATTCTCTATCAATTTCATTTCAAAACCTCAGTACAAAAAAATGAAGGGATCCTTCACTCTGATACCAATTATAAGTTCCCAACCAGGATAATTGTTTTAATGAGAGGGGGATGGGGCAAATCAGTGATATCATTTTATTTTATGTTTCCTTACATATTAAAGAAAACATTGAATCTTATTAAAGATACTTTCCATGCTAAAAAAAATTCAAAAACACATTTATAGGAATATAATATTTTACAAGGTTTACAATTCAATAGAATGGCTACGTCCTTAGTTTGGTTTAAAAATGATCCAATACCACACAATATACTAGAAAAAAATCCTTTTGTATGGAATACAACAAGTAGGATATGCCCTTTCACTCATGTAGCATTATGTAAACAATCTAATAGTGCATGTGATCCTCCTACCATAATTAATGTAATACAATGTTTTTGTAACAAACCATGTTACTTTGACTCTTTATCAACTTTCACAAATATACTGTTTCAAATAAATTATTCACTTTATTACCCAGAAGATCATAAGAACTTCCTAGAATTTGTAATAAAACACACTCCACTTCCCCAATCTTATTTTCCCAGTTTGATTTATCAATATGAAAAATATACCTCTATCATATTACGGTTGAGACAATTCTAAACAATTTCTTCTTCAGTCCAGAAATCCCAATATGATAATACCCCCCAATATGATAAATGGATGAATATGAAAATAAGCTGAATATGATGATCAAATGAATATGTTGTAATCTTTTCTCTTCTTTTTTATCTCTTATCCCACATGATTTATTTAAGAAAAATAATCTGAAAACCTCCATTTATCTCTATAACTTCTTTAGCATTCCACATTCTCTCTACTTATCATGAAAAATACTTTAGTCAGAAAATTAAAATGTACCTTTCAAATTTTATACTCAACCCAAATGTGGTTTGTGTGGGATTCTTGATAACATTCCTACTCAACCAAATTACCCGAATTTTTATGTTTTCTTGAATTTTGGGTGGATCTTGACTTTCTTAAATGTTTCTCAATACTTCTTGTTTCTTATTGATCCTTCTAGAATCTTCTAAAAACTCCAAATCACTTATGAATATCTTCTCAAACAGTAGAACAATTTTGATTCACCCAATACAATTCCTTCTATACAATTCTCCATAATAATTTCATGTAATAAGGAAAAGAAACTATTTTTATTACCCGACATGTTTTCTTAATTACGATGCTCTGTATCAACTACATGCAAACAAAAAATCTTCATTGAAATTAAAGTTTCCCATTCCCATAACTTTTTTATTGCCTTCAATCTTTTGGAAGTCTATTTCTAATTCTAATTAGTATTTTTCTCATTATGATGAATCCAAATTTAAGTCCAAAAATTCTTATCCATTTATTCTCTTAAACAATTTGAACGATAAACAAAGTAATTCAACCTATTGTTAATAGTTGATAACATTTTTGATTATGCTCTGAATTTCTTCTTCGCATTGGTCTCCACATTCTTTTCTTTTTATTTGTATTCATTGGTCCCAAAAAATTATTCCTATGATTATTACAATGGCATACAAAGTTCAACAGACCTGTATTAGCAGCTTCATCTTCAAAAACTTATTTCTCTTCTGAATATGACACCAATGAATTTTCATCACAAAAAATTCTACCTCTAATGAATATGATAGTATACCAAATACGATGGATCAATATTCAACTACTTAAACTTTATAAACTTCATTCATTCACAAACTTGTGTTGGTATCATGACTTCCTTCATGATTTTGAATACATTTGAGATCAACTTCAAATCATATGACTTACCAAGGATATTATTGTAACTTTCCTATATTTCATCAATAGATTTATTTCTGTATCATCCCGAATATTATTGACATGATTATGATTAGACTGGATATAATTGGAAGCATCTCTTTCAATCCCCCTTTCTTTCATTAATATTTCATCACAATTTTTATGGAATACTTATGATTTATGAGAAAGACAAGACCAGAAAAGCATCATCACATTTATATCATAGTCATGAAGACTCTGATTGTCCCCCATTACTATCTATCTTTCTAGTATAGACCCTAAATAAGTTCGATGATCATTTTCATCTAGAAAAAAACTTATCAATATGATGGAATTTCTCAACCATTGTGAGTCTAATTTTCTTGAATAAAATGGTTAGTTCAATTGTCACAAAAAACAAATTGAGGTGATTTATTTTCTTCTTAAACTTCCTTTTCTTCGTAATTATTCTTTGAAAACAAAAGACAACACCTGAATATGATCATCCTTATCAGCTTGGTCTTAACACAACTATCCATACATGTGAGGATTAAAGATTCATAGAAGGAGGATGTGGAACTATAGATGATGTTGAAAAATGTTCCTAAGTTTAACACTGATTATGATGGAATGACATAGTTCAAGAATTGAGTATGTGTTTCATAAATACCAAATTTGAAAAAGTATTTATTGGATGAAGCTCATAGTTCATCATTCTCTATTCATCCTAGAAGTATGAATACGTATAGTGATATAGAAGAGTATTTCTATCGAGATAACATGAAAATAGATATTATCGAGTATGTATATAGATTCCTAGTATGCCAGAAAGTTAAGGCTAAGGGATATAATTATAATGATATGTTATAACCATTACACATACCTAAATCAAAATGAAAAAAACATTACCATGAATTTTATCATTAGAATTACCAAAACTTTTAAAGGGAAAAATGATATTTTGGGTTATAGAAAATCTCCATATGAAATCAACAAATTTCATTAACATCAAAAAAGATTTATCTCTTGAAAATATTTTTAGGATATACATTAAGTATGTTTTAAGGTTTCATAAAGTAATGAATTCTATTATATCTGATTGGGATTCAAGGTTTACCTCTAAATTATGGAGAAGTATTCAATAAGATTTGAATACCGAGTTGAAATTCAACATTATATATAACCCTAAAACAAATGGTTCGTCTGAGAGGACCATTAAAAACATATAGGATGTGTTGATATCCTATTATATGTATTTCTAAGTTAGTTGGGATCAAAATAATCCTTTGGTAGAATTTTCTTATAAAAATAACTTTAACTCGATCAATCATATGACTCCTTATAAATCCCCCTATAGTAGGAAGTGTATAACTCCAAAATATTGGGATGAAGTTGGAGAAAAAAATATATTAGGACTTGAGAAAGATTATCATATGATAGAGAAGGTTATATTCATTCTATATCACATCAAGGTGTATTATATTCGATCTAAGATTTTTGTTAACAATCTTCAATGATATCTAAAATTCAAAGTTGGTGAATAGGTATTCTAATGAATTTCTTCACAGAAGAAGGTTATGAGATTATAAAGATGGAAAAACTGAGCCCAATATATATCACCCCTTTCAAGATTATTGATCAGACTGAGATAGTTTATTATCTCTTAACGATTCCATCGAACCTCTCTCAATGTGTTCCACATATCACTTTTGAGGAAGTACACACTTGATCCTTCACATGTATTTAACTAAAAATACACACAACTAGAACATGATATTACTTATAAAGAAAATTGGTTTCAATCATGGATCACATAGATAATGTTCTACAAAACATGACTACTCACCTGGCTAAATTTATTTGGATAAATCCTAAATTTTAAGATGCTATAAGGAAACCTGAGAAAGTGATAAAGCAGAGATTTACTCATTTTTCTATATCAAGGTGATGAAATTTATAGGGTTAAATTAATTTTTAGTGTTATAGAATGTAACAATCCAAGATTATATATATATATATATATATATCATTTGAAATTAACTTGAAGTATTTGAAATATTATTTTACATAAAACCTCAATTTTAAATAAACTGCGATATATTACACTATTATAACCTAACTATTGGAATGATGAATATGAATAAGATTAACCACATTATAAAAAAATATGTATAAAGGTTAATTCAGAAAAAATAATCACCCAATTTCCAGTAATTTTATTTTATACATTAAAAATATGTTTTCTTGAAAAATGGGTTTTACTACATTTTGTGAGTGAAAATTATAATTAATTTCTACCATTTTTAGAAATTTTAATTAATTAAATGAATATATTTTTTAAAATTATCAATTCATCATTATCTTAGTGTGATTTTCTTTATTTTTCACAAAACAGTTATTTTTAAGTGAAGAAAGAAAAATAATGATTTTTGTAAAGATTCTATATTCTTCATTAAATTAGATAATTTAATAGTATCAATATTTTTTGAATTTGATTATAAATTAACATAATTATAGTTTAATTATAAATAATCTAATTAATTATATAGTAATCAAAATTTTATTTGATTTTGGCATAAGTTTATTTTTGGGTTTAAAATTTCATTTTTCTAAAAACTATATTTTATCACATTTTGAGGGTTTGTTTTTAATTTTAAATATTACACTTATATAAATTGAATTTAATAAAATTTACTCCATAATTTTAATCATAATTTCCAATTTTTTTGATATATACACTTTCATTAATAACAACTGTGGTAAAAATTCAATACTGTGGTAAAGGTTAAAATGTATTAATTGGGGGGTTAAACTTAAATTTTAAGGGTTAAAATTATATATAAACTTATCTAAATCCTATTTAATATATATATTTAGAGATTATATCTTTATACCATTTAAAATAATATAATTTGGATCCACATGGCATGATTAAGACATTAATATATTTTAATCATTTGAAAAATTCCAAGTGTGTTCGCTCCCTCCCTTATAAAATGACACCACCTATCCTATCTTCACCACACTTCATGAGAATTGTAGTTTATTAAATCCATTCCAAAATACCTTCCTAAAATCTCTCCACATTATCTTGATGTCTTGGTTTGATCAAAATTTCAACATTATAAGGATTTTAGTGTAAACCAAAAGAGGTTGTCCAAAGAAGTCATATAGCTCTTCACCAAGTGTTTTCATTTTATTTCTTCTTATACCTACTTCAATTATTTACTACCCATGAAAATATAATAACATAATTAACTCTTATATACTTATATTTTATTATTTTTATGACACAACCTTTATTTATCTCCATCTCCATCTAATGGGAAATGAAAGAATCATTTATGCTTATGTGCATATTACTCCCTCGCTAAACGATGTATTTTGTTTTTCATCAGCACCATTCATGGATGGTTATTATAATATGTATAATTTTTATATATATTATATTTATGATATAATTATTCTTCAAAAATTATAATATGTCATCTACCTTTTTACCTTCCCATATTTTAGAAAATGATAATGTTGCCCATGCGTACATGTGGAATACCACCTCAACTAAGCGATGTGATTCGATTTTCAATACTATTTTACCTATTTGGTAATTAAGATATAATTAATAAAATTATATGATATTTATGATATAATAATTATTCATTGAAGTTTAATTATTATTTACCTTTCTTTTATTCCATCTATCAAAAATTGAAAACATCACTTATGCGTACGTACATACTACCATCTCCACAAAGTGATGTAATTCATTTTTCATCAATGTTTCACGTGAATAATTATAAAATTATATATAATGAATAAATGTGATGATTATTTTATTATTAAGATTCAATATATGATGAAACCATGACCAAGGTTCAATCAGTATAACCATCAAACCAAATCATGTATGGAAAACAAACTAGTTTTGAGCTGAATGTCCATTTTAAGGAATAATTTTTCATAAAAATATAATTTTATATTATAAAGGAAAGGTATAAAGTAATTTATGTATGAATATTATTATATAATAAATTTATAAAAATATTATATTTATTATTTATATGAAACAACAATTAATAATTTTATATTACTGTCATTCTGGAATTGTCAACGAAAAATGATTAATTTCCATTCAATGTTCATGTTTTGATCATAAACATATATAGGGAGCATTGTTTTAATTCATTCATTTATAATATAGTTTACTATTTTGATAATATATTTCAATATACTGATACAAATTATGTGATTATTTATTTTTACCATTCCTCATCCCAATTACTACAAATCATTCAACTGGAGATTTGGCTAATTCAGCTATCTAAAGGGAAACATGGACCACACAAGAAAGTACACCAAATCCATGGAGAAAACTGGACCATCCATTATGATTGAATTTTTGGGATTAATAAATAATACCAAATTTTATTAATCTCCATAATATATTCTAATATTTCTTGATACATCTTGGATAAAAATTTGAAGACCCGACTCAACCAATAAATGGTCTAATTTATGCATGAAATTCCATCCCATAATTCAATCCAGGATTTGAAAACATCCCACAATTATTGAATTTTATCTCAATAAAATAGGCTAATGGATCTGAAATTTTGTTGTTAAAATGTAAATATATAGTTTTCCAACTTTTTTAAATAAATAATTTATAGATGAAGGCATATTAGAGGGATAAAACCCATTCACATTAAGAACATGGAAGAATACTAGATAAAACTAGAAAACAACACATGGTTTATGAAAACAACAATATATTTGGATAAAAATGTCCAATGGATGCCAAATTTGAATGGTATACTATAAAAATATATATTTAAAACTTTTAAGAATATAAGTTTTCTATATTAAGATGTCTTCATGGTCAAATGGTCGAGCTAACTTGAAGGGAATTTTTGAAAGGAAAACAATCCTCTCCCTTTAGCTATAAATAAATACTCATCCTCAACATGAAAGGGGTTGAAACTTTATAACTAAAGGAGGATCATTGGAATGACCATAGAAATTCAAAAGGCCTATTAGTACTTTATACAATCTTAATTCAACAAGATATACCTCTCATATACTTTTCTTTTCATGCTTGATTTTATTTGTTTCTGGTTGTAATCACATAAGTTTTTTTCTATTTCAATTTCATGTAATGAATGTTTTAAATTATAAAAAATACTTTTCTAATCCAATTTTTTAGTTTTTTTATTTATATCATAAAATAAATTCAATTATGTTAGAACCTCTTCCCTCCATCACTTTCTCATTCAATCCAAAGAATGCATTTAACACCCTTCATTTGTGTGTGTTCGACACAAAACTATTTTATTATCTTCTTCTCTTTATTCAATTTTTTACCTATCAACATAAACACAATTTACTATATTAATAACCATCAAAATGGATGATTAAATATTCCATTATTATGAGTCATAATTTATAAATGTTATGGGATTGAGATATTTTTCTCATTTAATTTTATTTAAATTGATATTGTGTATGTTGAATATAAAATGTCATGGATTGATGACATGTTTTGTATAAAATGTGGATTCTATGTATTATTGAAACCAAAAGTACACATGGGTTCATGAAATACTGAACATTCCATCAACAATAATTGATATTGATTATAACCCTAGTAACGGTGTACTGGCCTGGACCTCTCTAGTCCATTCCTTTGCGAAAATCTGGTGTCTGAGGTGTTCCGGGTGGTCAAGGTGACTTATCCCCAACACTTTTCCAAATTTCCAGTTCTGTGAACAGTACGATGGTAGCCTTAGGTGAACAGTGCAACGATAGCCTTATGTTAACAGTGTCATCAGTAGCCTTAGGTAAACAGTGCAATAGTAGCCATATGTGAATAGTACCAATGGTGAGGTCTAACAGTAACCTCTCTTTCCTTTGCCAAATTTTGAGTTCATGAAAAATGTTTCCAGAATGGTGAGGTTCCAATGGTAACCACTTTCCTTTTACAAATTTTAAGGTCATGAATAGTGTTTCTAGAATGGTGAGGTTCCAACGGTAGCCTCTTTCCTTTGCCAAATTTTGAGTTCATGAATAGTGTTTCCAGAACGGTGAGGTTCCAACAGCTAGGTTTCAACAACGAGGTTCATGAACAATGTTTCAATAATGGTGAGTTGCCAGTGGTAACCTCTTTCCTTTTCCAAATTTCAAGTACATGAAAATTTTTTCTAGAAAGATGAGGTTCCAATTGTGAGGTTTCAACGGTGAGGTTCATGAACAGTGTTTTCAGAATGGTGAGGTTCCAATAGTGAGGTTTCAACGGTGAGGTTCATGAAAAGTGTTTTCAGAACTCCAAGGATCATGAATAGTGTTTCCAGAACGGTGAGGTTTCAATGGTGAGGTTCATGAATAGTGTTTCTATAATGGTGAGGTTACAATGGTGAGGATTCAATGGTGAGGTTCACGAATAATGTTTTTCCTTTGCCAAATTTTTATTTCGTGAATAATGTTTCCAACTTCTGATAGTCTCGCCCCTTTAACATTTAATTTGCCATAAAATGCATTTAAAGCCTCATTTTAAGGACTCTAAGGACAATTCAAAGTCCATAACTCCTATATTAATATCCCTAAGGCTCATGATGCTTTTACTTGGTCAAACTACGTGGTTTAATGTGATCTGCTTTTAATGGAAAATACAACGTATCTTAAACCGCTGCTCCGTTAAATGTTCTAAAGGGACAAGATGTTATCCTCCCTAGTTCTTTCTCCTTATTCTCAGATGTGAGACACTTGAACCTTTCATTCCACCCCGTAGGGGTTGTGTAATCAAATTTTCCTCCTTGGATTAGTTCCCCTCTGTTTATGATGCAACCAAGCAGTATCGATCAATCTTCGATATAAGGTATGCTATATTGTCATTATTTTGGGTTCATCTCCTTCTGTTTCTCCTTGATTTTTTTGGAATTCTAAATCCATGTTCCTAATGGTATTTTCTTGGGTGTTTACCGATGTGGTGGTGTCTCTGTATCCTTGGGTGGATACAGTTGTCACAGGGGAGGAGATTGTAACCTGTTGTATAGCTCATTCTCGTATAAAGAATGTCAAGATATGTTTGAGGTAGGGGATTAATTGCTTCTCTTTTATTTTATGTGCAACTGTATAGTCAACATGTTTTATCCCACTGGATCAAAATAGAATTGAAAAAATAAATATTTCAACTGAATAAATTAATTGACATCGATCATATGTTATTGCCTCTTGTTTTTCTAGATAGTGCGATATCTATGATTGCTTTGTTTATCTTTTCATTCTTGATGGAAATTTGTAAATAATGTAAAGCCCGAATTAATTGATAATTTTTTGGATAAAGATAAAGAGGCATGTAAATGAATCTGGTTCTTCTTGTTGTAATTTTATGTTAATCAAATTGGTGCAGTAAGCATGTTTAATTATTTGTGATTGCTTACTGTTTAGGTTTCCTGAAGTTGGAACCTGTGAATAATAAATCAGTTAATCCAAGATGGATTAAATAACTGGTTGTTTGATAAAAGATAATTCCTTGTAGGTTTCTGAGTTACCATCTTGATTGTTTAATATCTAATATCCCAATTGATATGATGGTTGTTTTCCTGCTACTTGTGTTGTGATGTGAGCCTGGAAGACTATTGTGATATGTGGGGGTAGGGAGGCCTATTGGTTGTGGCAGAAGTTGACACCTAGAGTGGCGAGATGCATCAATTTATGCATATGGGTGTCAGGGAGGACACCATGGATGTTGGAACAGGTTGGATGTGAATATTTGGATGCTTGATGATTCTTATTGGTTTTTTTATCTTCTTTACTTTACCCACTACTCAAGGAAGATGGTATTTCTTACCCTTCTTCTAATAGGGGAAATGATGCGCGGGGTATGCCATGTGATTTCCATGTTAAGCTTCTCAAAATAGGATGGGTCTACGCTCTTACTATAGGCAGCAAAGACTCGATGGGTAGTTCATCTACTCACCGTGTTGACCACCCTTGTGTTTGTAGTATATAATGTTTTTCTATAATGCTTGGGAATATGGGAAAGTAATACTGTAGATAAATAATTGAATAAATGATGTTAACCCATGGGGTTAGAGCTTGCTGGGATAGAATGCTGAGGACAACGAACTTTGGGTGTGATGCTAATGAAATATAATGTGGAATTGTTAATGGTTAATTAATATTTAAATAATCAATTAACGTAAAGTTTAACTGATAAAAAGTAAATGAAGTAATGTATTAAAACTATTTAAATGGTTGCATGCTTATAAGATACATAGTCTTAGAAGTTCCAGTCGGGAGTCTGAGAGACGTTAGCTATAGTTTAGTCCAAGACTAGGTTATGCCCATAGTGTGGTTGTGATCTATAGTATATTTTGTACTTTTTGTGTTTCTATACGATACTCCACCCCATCAGTTAGGGAAACTAACACCCCAGGGATTCTGAGCCCTGGGGGGGGGGGGGGGGGGCTTTCCCTAACATTCTGGTGAGAGGATGGATGGATGACTACCCCCTTTGGCCCCGATCTCTTCACTTGGTAGTTACTTGTGCTGGTAGGCACAATGGTTAGTTTTCCCCATATATGTGTGTAGAGGGATGTAATGGTTATTGGTTATTCACACACATATATTCTGGATATAGTTTCCTATGGACTAATATAGGTGTAACGTGTATAGGATATGCTGGCTTGAGGATCCTTACTCGGTGTATGGGTTATAATGTCTTGAGGTTTAATACCTAACATATGATACATGTTATGAGGGATGTGGTGGATCCCATAAACCACCTGGTTAGTTTTCTTATGTGGATGTGGTGTTTTTTTGCATGAGCTGCATGTTGTGGTGCTTCGCCCAGGTGTCTGCGGGCAAGCCTTTTTGGAGAGAGATTCTTTGGGCGTGTGACGTTGGGGAAAAGTGGAAAACCAGTGGGGAAGTAGTAGAGGGGTACCCTTGATATTATTTATTATATTATATACACTTATATGTGATACATAGTGAGAGTTTCCATGGTGAGGCTAGGAACATAGTATGACTTTTTAGGTGATGAGTTAGTTTCACTTGTTGTTCATTGTGTTTTAGCATGATTTGTTTACTGTTACACGAGAGGATTTAGGGAGGATCCTACTGAGTATACTTTTATACTCACCCTATGTTTATATAAACTATTTTTTAGGTCACTTAGAGAAGGTTGGAGATTAGGATGGTTTCTATTATCTTGGGGTTTCAGGATCTGTTTGGGCTTCATGGTTGCTGTTGTTTTTACTTTCTTTTTGGTACTTGTAGTTTTCCCCTTTCAGTTGTAGTAGTTTTTTATGAAATTGCATATGTGTACTTGGGATTTCATTTATATTTTTTTCTGAGTTAGGTTTGGATGGTATCTATCTTATCTCACTCATTCTCATGTGTTCTCTTAGAGGGTAATGCCTTCAATTTGTGTGTTTACTATACCCTCGATGCAAGTTGCCAACCCAGGGCCTACTGTAGGTGGTACTCGGGGGTCACTATCTCCCTTCTCACATTCCCGACCCAAGAGGGGTACACCTTGTGGGGAGGGGGTTGTGACAGAGTGGTATTAGAGGCCTAGTTGAGAGATAGGATAGAGTTTGGTGTTAGGCACAAGCGAGGTTGCATGGGTTGGTAGGGAAATGATGTCAGTCATGTTTATCATGTGATGTAAACATTGGAGACCGGCTGAGACATAGGTGTTTAGGTCCCCCTATGATCTGATGTGAGGACCTTTAAGTTTACAATGGCTACTAAACAAGGTGACACTCGTTTCAGGGTAGAGACCTAGGAAAGGATCATGCATCATTGTTCTTTGTGCCTATGTTTGAATGGGTAGAACTTGGGATCAGTTAACCTAAATTTAATAAAAGAAAAAAATTAATTTATTAATGCCAAGTCTTCCATATTCCAGGTTTAGGAGCTCAAAATATTTAGGTATGGATCCAGGTCGACATCCTCATCAGGATCTCATAGAAGATGTCCTGCCGGCTGTGCCAGTAGGTTGTCGTTGGGTAGAGGTTGAAGATGACGACACTTGGAGGAGGACACTCCGAGAGTTTCAGCGCCAGAGTCTTCAAAAGTATGAGGGCTCCATGTTAGATGTAGTCATGGAAGACAGTTTGGAGGAGGCCATGATGGAATTCAGTTTGATATTTGCTCAGAAGGACCACTGGGTGTCCTTTGTTGTGATGATTCTAGGTGGAGCAGTGAGGTAGTGGTGGTTCTTATTCCACGGGGATCGCGAGGAGTCATCAATCTCATTAGAGGATTTCTGAGACAAGTTTAGAGTCTAGGTTCTTTCCTCAACTGCGAAGGTGTCCAGTTGCTAGGATCTTCTTACCCTTCGACAGGGGAACTCCAGTGTACGAGAGTTTTGAATCCATTTTAGGAACCTTTTACAATATGCTTCGGACTTGTTACCAGATGAGGAGTCTAGGGTGAGACATTTTGAGGAGGCTTTGCATCCAGAGATCTAGTTCCAGGCCACCCCATTTATGTTGAAGACATATCTTGAGGTGCTGGAAAGGGAAAATGTCATCGAGAGGACATTATCCATAACCAGATCATAACGAGAGGGGAGTCATCCTGATTCCTCAAAAAGCATAGTTGTGGTCTGGGGTTCTTGGTTTTTAAGACAGAAGAGTTTCCGTTTGGCCGGGGGTAGGTCCCATCCCTCAACATCTCTTTTCTCTAGGGGCTGCGGTCCTCAGGCCTATGCCAAGGTATCAATTACTTGTTTTTCTTATGTTGGTCGAGGTCATCAGTAGCGAGAATACCTGACCTTTTAGAGTAGTCATCGTGCACCAGGTGTTCCTCTCCGAGTTCCTCCATTGAGGAAATTCCAGTCATGAAAACAGCAGCAGGTTGCACCAGCTTTAGATCAGTAGAGGGTAGATAGGGAAGGTAGAGGATATCCCCTTGATTCTCCCCATCCACAGAGAGTAGAGTGCGGTCATGGTGGTGGTAGTCATCAGGGTTAGAGAGGCCGTGGAGGAGGTCGTGGTCAGCTTCATGCTTTAGCGTTGCCAGTGCTAGGAGAGTCAGAAGTCGTTTTAGGTACCCTTTTCTTATTTTATACCTTGGTGTATTCCTTGTTTGATTTAGAAGAAAGACAATCCTTAATATCTCCTACGCTTTTCCATGATTTGGGACTTTAGGTAGAGAGGCTTCCAGTGCCCTTGGTGTTGACTACGCTAGTTGGAAGATGAGATGACTTGTTTGAAGTATGCAGAGACTGTGAGCTAGTACTAGGGAAACAACGCTCTTGGGAATATTTCCTATGTTTACGGATACAACCATATGATTTCATCGTTGGCATGGGTTGGTTGTATTCAATACAGGATATCATGGATTGCTTCAGGAGGAAAGTTCTATTCTTCGATGCAGATGGAGAGCTGGTGGTGTTCATTGGCGAGTGAGACCCTTAGGTGGGTTAGAGGAATGTTTCATTCTTATCATCCATAATGGATGAGCTGATGATGATTTCTTCAGTGATTTAGTAGTTGGGGTTTACTAGGGTCGTAGAAGAGTATCCTGATGTCTTTCTAGAAGATGTTGTAGCATTACCCCATCAATGAGAGATCGAGTTTGGGATCAACCTACAACCAGGAGAATCTTCTATCTCTATGTATCCATATAGAATGGACCCTTATGACTTACAAGAGCTATGTTTACAACTTGATGGTCTGTTACAATATGGTTTTGTTCGTCCGAGTGTGTCACCATTGGGTACACTAGTTTTGTTCATGAAGAAGGCTGATGGCAGTTTGCGGTTTTGTGTCGATTATCGTCGCTTAAACAAAGTGACAATGAAGAATCACTATCCTCTTCCCTGTATTAATGATTTATTTGATCAACTTAAGGGTTAATGTTGGTTCTCAAAGATCTAATTGTGGTTAGTATATCATCATATGCATGTGAAGGATGAGGATATCCCGAATACTGCTTTCCGTTGTGGTCATGGGAATTATGAGTTCGTTGTAATGCCATTTGACATGAAAAATGACCCATCTATGTTTATGGGATTGATGAACACTGTGTTCCGTGAGTTCTTGGACAAGTTCATGCTCGTTTTCATCGACGAAATCCTTGTGTACTCCACATATGAGGAGGAGCATGCAGAGCATCTACATGCCATTTTGGGAGTTATTCATCAACATCAGCTGTTTGGGAAGTTGTCAAAGTGTGAGTTTTGGGCTCAAGAAGTCCATTTCTTGGGTCATGTTATGTCCCAGTAGGAGTAGCTATGGATCCATTGAAGATAGAAGTAGTTTTGTCTTGGGCATCCCCCAAGACAGTGTTAGAGGTGAGAAGTTTCCTTGGTATCTTAGGCTACTATAGGAGGTTCATAGCCAATTTATCTCGAGTTGTGACTCTTATGACAACTTTGACCAGGAAGGATTAGGCGTTCATATGGACTGATCAGTTTCAGGTAGCTTTTGAGTATCTAAAGGAGAAGTTAGTAAGTGCTCAAATTCTTTGTCTTCGAGAAGAGGGAGTTTAGTTTTATGTTTTCTATGATGATTCGCATCTAGGGTTAGGCTATGTTCTGATGAAACATAGATCAGTTGTTTCTTATGGGTCTCAGCAGTTGCATCCTCATGAACGTAACTATGCCACCCATGATCTTGAGTTGGCAGCCATGGTGTTTTCTATGAGGTTTTGGAGACATTACATCATTGGAGATCACTTTTTGGTTTTCACCGATCATAAGAGTTTGAGGTATGTTTTCCCCCAGCATGACTTGAAATTACGATAGCATCGTTGGATGGGGTTCTTACAGTAATACGACTTCGAAATACTGTATTCACCTGGAAAGGGGAATTTTATTGCTGATGTGATGAGTCAGAAGTTACGTAGTGATGCAATGTGTGAATCTGGTGACTCATGGAGAGTAATGGAAGAACTGTCAGTGTTACATCTTGATATGGGAGAAGTTGGGGGTAGAGGTTGTCTTTTACAGATGATAGTGCAGTCATCTCTGGTACCATAGGTGGAAGATTCCCAATTGGGGGATCTAGAGGTGGAGGTCTGAAGAGACCGAGTTTTTTGTGGTGAGGCCCTTGACTGTTGGTTTGAGGATGAACAACACTGAGTGCTATATCATGGAAGGATATTTGTTCCTTTGACGATGCGTGAGACAGTTCTTAGAGAGTTCCATAGTTATCCTTTATCGGTGCATCCTGGCATGACAAAGATGTACCGAGACCTGAGGAGCCAATTTTGGTGGCTTGGGTTGAAGTGAGAAGTTTCAGAGTTTGTGTCTCGATGTTTGGTCTTCCAGAAGGTGAAGTCCAAACACCGTGTTCCTAGTGGTCTTCTCTAGCCATTAGATGTTCCTCAGTGGAAGTGGGAGGACATCTCAATGGACTTTGCTACTTGTTTACCTTAAGCTTATGGATAAACTGATGCTATTTGGGTGGTAGTGGATCGTTTAACAAAATCATCCCACTTCATAGCAATCAAGGAGTCAAGCTCAGTGGAATTTTTGTCGAGGCAGTATCTGGAGGAGGTGGTGAGACTTCATGGAGTCCCAAGGATGATCATTTCCAATCAAGATCCTCATTTTACCTCTAGGATATGAAGAGGTCTCCAACATGATTTTGGTTCTTAGCTATGCCTTATCACTGCTTTTTATCCTTAGACGGATGATCATATTGAGCAGACTATCCAGACTCTTAAAGATATGTTACACTCTTGTGTCCTGGATTTTGGAGGTTCGTGGATGAGGCACTTAACCTTGGCGGAGTTCACTTAAAACAATATTTTTCACTCCACCATTGGTATGGTGCACTTGAATCCTTGTATGGCCGACCTTTCCATTCTCCGTTGTGCTAGACTGGGGTCAGAGAGTCAGCAATGCTCAGACTGGAACTAGTCCATAATACAATAGAGATGGTTCAAGTGATTCTTGAGAGGATGAAGATAACACATGATCGTCAGAAATCATTTGCCAATTAAAGGAGGAGACCCTTAGAGTTTGATTTTGGGGATCACATGTTTCTGATGGTGACTCCCCGTTGTGGGCAGCGAAGGTTTGGTCGTGGGAGTAAGCTTTCTCCCCATTTTGTTGGGACTTTCAAGGTGTTAGCTCATGTTGGAGCTATGGTGTATCGAGTAGCACTTCCCCCACAGATGATCCAGATACATGATGTTTTTCATGTGTCACAACTCCGTTGTTATCTTCATGATGACTCTCACATCATTGATTGGGGAGCGATCGATGTTGATGATGATGCAAACTTTGAGGAGAGACCTCTAGATATCCAAGACCACAAATAGAAGGTGTTTCATGGGCATTCTATCCCCATGGTTTGTGACTTGTGGCGACACGATGGCATGAAGGATAGTACCTAGGAACATGATTCGTTGATACGTGATCAGTACCTAGAGTTGTTTGATGTTTAACTCTTTTCAGGTAACGTTGTTTTCTTTGTGGTTATAGACCTTGCGTGTTTATGAGATGGATTTATTTGGTTTCTTCTTATGGCTTACTTCCTTTTGAGAGGTATCTTGATGGGTTGTTTTTCAGACTTCATTTCTATTTCCATTAGTTTGGTTTTGAATTCTCTCTAATGAGAATGCTCCGAGAGGTTTTTGATGTAATGTTATGGACCTCTCTGGTCTATTCCTTTGCGAAAATACGGTGTCTGAGGTGTTCTGAGAGGTCAAGGTGACTTATCCTCAACACTTTGGCAAATTTATAGTTCTGTGAATAGTACGACAGTAGCCTTAGGTGAAAAGTTCAACAGTAGCCTTAGGTGAATAGTGAAAAGGTAGCCTTATCTAAACAATGTCATTGGTAACATTAGGTGAATAGTGAAATGGTAGCCTTATGTGAACAATTACAATGGTGAGGTCCAACGACAACCTCTCTTTCCTTTGCCAAATTTTGAGTTCATGAACAATGTTTCTTGAATGGTGAGGTTCTAATGGTAACCTCTTTCCTTTTCCAAATTTCAAGTTTATGAACAGTGTTTCCAGAACAGTGAGGTTCCAATGGTATCCTCTTTCCTTGGCCAAATTTTGAGTTTATGAACAGTGTTTTCAGAACAGTGAGGTTCCAACGGTTCTTTTTCAATGGTGAGGTTCATAAACAGTGTTTCCAGTATAGTGAGGTTCATGAATAGTGTTTCTAGAATGGTGAGGTTCCAACGATAACCTCTTTCATTTTCCAAATTTCAAGTTCTTGAATAGTGTTTCCAGAACGGTGAGGTTCCAATAGTGAGGTTTCAATGGTGAGGTGCATGCACAATGTTTCTAGAATGGTGAGGTTTCAACGATGAGGTTCACGAACAGTGTTTTCAGAACATGGAGGTTCATGAACAGTGTTTCTAGAATGATGAGGTTCCAATGGTGAGGTTTCAATGGTGTGGTTCATGAACAATGTTTTCAAAACGGCGAGGTTCCAATGGTGAGGTTCATGAATAGTGTTTTCCTTTGCCAAATTTCGAGTTCATGAAGAGTGTTTCTAGCTTCCTACAGTTCACCCCTTTAACATTTCCTTTGACGTAAAATGTATTTGAAGCCTTGTTTTAAAGACTCTAAGGACAATTCAAAGGCCATAACTCCTATATTAATTTTCCTATGACTCAGGATGCTTTTACTTGGTCAATTCGTGTGGTTTAATGTGATCCCATTTTAATGGAAAATCCAGCGTATCTTAAACCACTACTCTGTTAAATCTTCTAAAGGGATGAGATATCATCCTCTTAGTTCTTCCACCTTGTTCTCAAATGTGAGATGCTCAAGCCTTTCATTCCATCCCGTAGGATTTATGCGATCAAACTTTCCTCCTTGGATTAGTTCCCCTCTGTTTCTGATGAAACCAAGTATTATCGATCAATCTTCGATATAAGGTATAATCTATATTCATTATTTTGGTTTCATACCTTTCTATTTCTCCTTGATTTTTTTTGGAATGCTATCTTTATGTTCCTAATGGGATTTTCTTGGGTGTTGACCGGTGTGGTGGTGTTTCTGCATCCTCAGGTGGATACAGTTGTCACAGGGGAGGAGATCATAACCCGTTGTGTGGCTCGTTCTCGTATAAAGAACACCAAGAACTATTTGAGGTAAGATACTTGTTGCTTCTATTTTATTTTACATAAAACTATATAGTTAGCATGTTTTATCCCACTGGATCACAATATAATTGACATAATAAATATTTGAACTGGATAAATAAATTGATATCGATTGTATGTTATTGCCTCTTGTTTTTCTAGATAGTGTGATATCTATGCTTGTATTGTTTAGCTTTTCATTCTTGATGTAAATTGGAATGAACATAATGCCCGAATTAATTGATAATTGTTTGGCCAAAGATAAAGAGGCATGTAAATGAATATGGTTCTTCTTATTGTAATTTTATGTTAATCAAATTGGTGCAGTAAGCATGTTTAATTATTTTTGATAGATTACTATTTAGGTTTCTCAAAGTTGGAACCTAAAAATAATAATTTATTTAGTCCAAGATGGATTAAAGAACTGGTTGTTTGATAAAAGATAATTCCTTGTAGGGTTTGGAGTTACCCTCTTTCTAGTTTAAGGTCCAAGAGCCCAATTGATATGATGGTTTTTTTCCTACTGCTTGTGTTGTGATGTGAGCGTAGAAGGCTGTTGTGATAAGTGGGGGCAGGGAGGCCTATTGGTTGTGGTGGTAGTTAACGCCTAGAGTGAGGAGATGCATCAGTTTATGCATATGGGTGTCAGAGAGGACACCGTGGATGATGGAACGGGTTAGATGTGAATGTTTGGATGCTTTCTGATTCTTATTGGTTTTTTATCTTCTTTACTTTCCCCACTGATCAAGGTAGTTGGTCTTTCATACCCGTCTTCTGAAAGGGGCGAAGATGCGTGGGGTATGCCACATGGTTTTCTTGTTTAGATTCTCAAGGGAGTATGGGTCTATGATCTTACTATAGGCAGAAAAGATTAAATGGGTATTTCATCTACTCACCGTGTTGACCCCCTTTGTGTTTAGTAGCATTGAATTTTTTTCTAGAATTCATGGGAATATGGGAAATTAATGCTATAAATAAATAATTGAATAAATGATGTTAACCCATGGGGTTGGAGCTTTTTGGGACACAATGCTGAGTACAATGGAGTTTGGGTGTGATGCTAATGAAATATAATGTGGAATTGTTAATGGTTAATTAATGTTTAAATAATTAATTAACGTAAAGTGAAACTGATAAAAAGGGAATGAAGCAATATATTAAATCTCTTTAAATGGTTGTGTGATTATATGATACCTAGTCTTAGAAGTGGTAGACAGGAGTCTGAGAGACGTTATCTGCATTTGAGTCTAAGACTAGGTTATACCCATAGCATGGTTGTGAGATATAGTATATTCTGTACTTTTTGTGTTTCTATACGCTACTCCACCCCTCCAGTTAGGGAAACTAACACCCCATTGATTCTGAGCCCTGGGGAGGGGGGTGTGTTTTCTCCAACATTCCGATGGGAGGATGGATGGATGATTACCCCCTTTGGTCCCACTCTCTTCTCTTGGTAGTTACTTGTGATGGTAGGGACAATGGTTAGTTTTCCCCATATATGTGTGTAGAGAGATGTAATGGCTTGTGGTTATTCACACACATATATTATAGATATAGTTTTCTATGGACTAATATAAGTGTAACATGTATAGTTTATGATGTCTTGAGGATCCTTACTCGGTGTATGGGCTATAATGGTTTTAGGTTTAATACCTGACGTATGATACACGTTATGCAAGCTGTGGTGGCTCCCAAAAACTACCTGGTTGCATTGCTTATATGGATGTTGTGGTTTTGTTGCATGAGGTGCATGTTTTGGTGCTTCGTCCAGGCATCTAAATGCAAGCCTTTTTAGAGAGAGATGCTAAGGACGTGTGACATTGGGGGAAAGTGGAAAACCAATGGGGAAGTAGTAGTGGGGTACCCTTTATATTCTTTATTATATTATATACTCTTGTATTAAATACTTAGTGAGAGTATCCATAGTGAGGTTGGGAACATAGTATGCCTTTTTAGGTGATGAATTAGTTTCACTTTTTGTTTACTGTGCTTTAGAATGCTTTCCTTACTATTGAAGGAGAGGATTCAGGGAGGATCCTACTGAGTATACTTTTATACTCACCCTATGTTTATATAAACTATTTTCAGGTCACTTGGAGTAGGTTGGATATCAGGCTAGTTTCTACTAGCTTGGGGTTGCATGAGCTATTTGGGCTTTGTGGTTGCTGTTTTTTTTACTTTCTTTTGGGTACTTGTAGTTTTCCCCTTTTTAGTTTTAGTAGTTTTTCATGACATTACATATGTGTACTTGAGATTTCATTTATATTATTGTGTAAGCTGGAGTTGGTTGGTTTCTATATTATATCTCTCTTTTTCATGTGTTCTCTTAGAGGGTAATGCCTTCTATTTGTGTATTTACTATACCCTCGGTGCTAGTCGCCATCCCAGAGCCTACTGGAGGTGGGAATCGGGGGTCACTATCTCCCTTCTCACATTGCCGGCCAAGGAGGGGTACACCTTTTGGGGAGGGGGTCGTGAAAAAAGGCCTGGATTAAAGCCTCAACACTTGGGAAGTATGAACAAAATCATCTTGTGAAGTGGGTGCTAATTTAATTAAATATATTGAAAATATCAAGGATATAATAATATTAACTTGACAATAATGATATCACATCAATATTTATTAGTTGTTTAAATTAAACTTAATCGAATAATAAATTTACAAAATCATTGCTAACAAAACCCCCTACCCATTCAAAAGAAAAAACACAAACAATTAACTCAAAAAAACAGTTCCATCAATGAGGATTTGACTCGAGTGTCACTATACACATTATATAAGAACATCAAACCTTTGAATAATCTATAGGTGAAAATATTTCACACTTAATATAGTGCATGGTCTCAGGAACACAAAACAAAAAATGCACAAAAAAGTCATTTTCACTCATAAAAAAGTATTAAAATATAATTTTCATCAATTAGGGGGGGGGGTTTATACTAGTTTAACCATCCATAAAAAATCAAAAAAAAACATTATAGTAATAATTTTAATAATAGAATTTTTTATTAATGGAAAAAAGTATAGATAGAAAATGTGATCACACAAATATCACAACTTTCACAATGATTTCATATTATTGATGGAATTCACTTATTCACCAAACAAAAGTAAAAATATTAGATTTTTTAATATCTCTCATCTTCCATTACCTACATTAAAGTGTACAAGAATTAAGAATTTTTTTTGGTGATTTTTTATATGGTAGGAATATAATGTCCAAAAGAGTGGAAAGGAGGGGTAAAACACCAAAATGAAAAAAATTCAAAATTTTGAAATGGGGAATATAAGAAAATGGGAAAAAATATTTAAAAGGGAATTAATGATTCAATAATGTCAAGTGAGAGGGAGAGAGAGAGAGAGAATTGGAAGAAGATGAAAAGATAAAATATTTAAAAAACACAAAACTTCTCCCAACGACACATGAAAACATGATGCAAGTTTTATTTTTTTAAGATCTCCACTTGGAATAAATTTGACATTCATATCTCAACCCTTGTTTTATCTACTCACTACACTAATTATTATAATTATAACAAGATGAAATGTTGTGTAAGAGTGGTTTTTGACCCACCCAAGATACAACCCATGTTTTTTTTTCTTTTGGTTTTTTTAATTTGTTTTTTCAATTTTATTTTTTGAATAATTTTCAATAAAATTTGTACAAAATGAAATAAGCATAAATCCATTCCCAAATATCACCGAGTGACATATTTCACCCACACATAAATGGATGTTTTCCCTCAATAATATGAAGTCATGTTGAACATCAAGTAAATTATGAACAAAATTAAATCCCTTACCCCCACACATAAATTTCAATAAATCATTAAATGAAATTCCATTTAGATGTTGGGCGAGAAAAGGTCTTTGGATTATAATGTTGCTATAAAGAAATTTTTTTTATAGGATTAATGGAGATTTTAAAAGGAGGATCAATATAAGGGTAATTTGAGGCTATTTTACTATTTTGATTCTCATGTGGTTCAGAGAATTCCTCTATCATATTAATAAAAAAAAGTAAGAAATTAATCTTAAAGGTCCATAAACTCAAGACTCACAATTAGGGGTGAAAAAAACACAAAATTAAATTATGGTCATAGGTTACCTTAACATGAAGGTTGACGTTGTCCCATACCATAGGAAATGAATCATTTTCCAATAAAAAATTATTGGTATTGACACAAAATTATTTATCCATGTTTATGATGAAAATAAAATATTGTTTTGATTAAAACAAGTATTTTGACTCACCAAAATGGTTGAAAAAAATTTCAAAATCTAATGGTGAGGATTTGTGACATTTTTTTGATTTTTTTAATTTTTTGGATTTTTTTGTAAATTAAATCCCACAAAAAATATAGAAAAAAATGAAATGGTGGATGTATAATGTGTTGTACATCTCGAACCTCTCGTTGTTTGATTTTCATGATCACAATCACTTTCATTTTTATCTAACATTGTGTTTTAAGTGTTTGTGTTGATAGGCATTTGATTGCCAAGAAGTTGACCAAGGAAGAGGCAGAAATGGACTGAAATTCAGTCCACCGGCCGACCGGTGGCTTCACCACCGGCCAGCCGGTGGCACCCAGACTCAAGGGGTAGCTACTGCCTCCCCACCGGTCGACCGGTGGCTCTGCCACCGGTCGACCTGTGGCACCCAGCCCAAATAGTGTTTGCTACTGTCTTGCCACCGGCCAGCCGGTGGCTCCTCACCGGTCGACCGGTAGAGCCTGGATCAAGACTCTTCCTCTCTACCAAGGCACCGGCCAGCCGGTGGAGATGTACCGGTCAGCCGGTGGCCCCTGGACAAGAATCCTATGCCTTTTTGCACACACCGGCCAGCCGGTGGGACTGTACCGGCCAGCCGGTGGATCCAGTCAAACTAGCCGTTGGGCTTTTGACCAGCCTGTCCACTTGGCTCCCAACGGCTCTCTAAGCCTCTCCAACGGCTCCGAAGCCTCCCCAAGGGTTCCATGCCTATAAATAAAGGCCAAGGAAGCCCCGGACACTAACCGGAACTATACGGAAGCCCACGGACACCTTGTTGATCATTTGGCGTACCTCCGGTGCATTCCTCCAAGGGAACCCCAAGTGCTCTATGCAATTCCACATCCAAGGAGCTCCTCCAAAGAAGCTTGGAAGCGGCCTTCAACATCTCCATCCAATCAAAGGCTCCCAAGGCTTCTCATATACGGTTTTTTATTGTATATTTATTTTGAGCTTTAATTTTGGGTTTGTGCTTACAAACCCCAACCTTTTCTTCATCCCCTCTTTCTTTGGGTTCTCACACCACCACTAAGGTGTGAAGAGGTTCACAAGCCTTACCTTGTAAAAGGCTTGAGATCGGTGAGCTAGCCTTCACCCGTAAAAAGGCTAGTGGGTTATTGCTTAACCACTAAAAGCATTGGGTTCTTGCTCAACCACTAAAAGCAAGCTGTAATAGGTCCTAGTGCTACCTCAAAGCCTAGTGGGTTTCTTGCTACAACCATTGAAAAGCAAGCGGTAGGAATCTCTCAACGGTTGAGTTGGGAGCGGAGACGTAGGCCGGGTTTTGGCCGAACTCCGTTATCAATTTCTTGTGTGATTGCCTCTTTATTTCCGCTGCACTTTACTTTGAATTTTAATTGTTAATCAATTTTTTAAAAAGGCAATTCCCCCTTGGTGGGTGTTTTCTCCGACCTAACAATTGGTATCAAAGGGACCTTTGAGTAATTCCTTAACCCGGTTTCAAAGTTAAGATCTTTTTTTGATGGCATCAACTTCTTTCGCCCCCGAGGGCCTCTCATTGGGTCGGGCTCCATTTTTTGATGGGACCGACTATAATTATTGGAAAACCCGCATGACTACTTTTCTTAGAAGTATAGGGTATCCCATATATAAAATTGTCATGCAAGGTTACACCCTCTCCTCTCCCTTTGATACCAAATGTTGGGTCGGAAGAATAGCGAGGAATGATGGCAAGAGGGGGGAGAATCACAAAGGGGGAGAATTTCTTGATTGATTGGGGGAGAAACTTTTTTGATCATGCTTTGCTTTACATTTCATTTTATTTAAGCATTCCTTTCAATTCATGTTTTTACTTTAATTGTTTAAGTGATTGTGATCATCAAAATAGGGGGAGATTGTTGTACATCTCGAACCTCTCGTTGTTTGATTTTCATGATCACAATCACTTTCATTTTTATCTAACATTGTGTTTTAAGTGTTTGTGTTGATAGGCATTTGATTGCCAAGAAGTTGACCAAGGAAGAGGCAGAAATGGACTGAAATTCAGTCCACCGGCCGACCGGTGGCTTCACCACCGGCCAGCCGGTGGCACCCAGACTCAAGGGGTAGCTACTGCCTCCCCACCGGTCGACCGGTGGCTCTGCCACCGGTCGACCTGTGGCACCCAGCCCAAATAGTGTTTGCTACTGTCTTGCCACCGGCCAGCCGGTGGCTCCTCACCGGTCGACCGGTAGAGCCTGGATCAAGACTCTTCCTCTCTACCAAGGCACCGGCCAGCCGGTGGAGATGTACCGGTCAGCCGGTGGCCCCTGGACAAGAATCCTATGCCTTTTTGCACACACCGGCCAGCCGGTGGGACTGTACCGGCCAGCCGGTGGATCCAGTCAAACTAGCCGTTGGGCTTTTGACCAGCCTGTCCACTTGGCTCCCAACGGCTCTCTAAGCCTCTCCAACGGCTCCGAAGCCTCCCCAAGGGTTCCATGCCTATAAATAAAGGCCAAGGAAGCCCCGGACACTAACCGGAACTATACGGAAGCCCACGGACACCTTGTTGATCATTTGGCGTACCTCCGGTGCATTCCTCCAAGGGAACCCCAAGTGCTCTATCCAATTCCACATCCAAGGAGCTCCTCCAAAGAAGCTTGGAAGCGGCCTTCAACATCTCCATCCAATCAAAGGCTCCCAAGGCTTCTCATATACGGTTTTTTATTGTATATTTATTTTGAGCTTTAATTTTGGGTTTGTGCTTACAAACCCCAACCTTTTCTTCATCCCCTCTTTCTTTGGGTTCTCACACCACCACTAAGGTGTGAAGAGGTTCACAAGCCTTACCTTGTAAAAGGCTTGAGATCGGTGAGCTAGCCTTCACCCGTAAAAAGGCTAGTGGGTTATTGCTTAACCACTAAAAGCATTGGGTTCTTGCTCAACCACTAAAAGCAAGCTGTAATAGGTCCTAGTGCTACCTCAAAGCCTAGTGGGTTTCTTGCTACAACCATTGAAAAGCAAGCGGTAGGAATCTCTCAACGGTTGAGTTGGGAGCGGAGACGTAGGCCGGGTTTTGGCCGAACTCCGTTATCAATTTCTTGTGTGATTGCCTCTTTATTTCCGCTGCACTTTACTTTGAATTTTAATTGTTAATCAATTTTTTAAAAAGGCAATTCCCCCTTGGTGGGTGTTTTCTCCGACCTAACAATTGGTATCAAAGGGACCTTTGAGTAATTCCTTAACCCGGTTTCAAAGTTAAGATCTTTTTTTGATGGCATCAACTTCTTTCGCCCCCGAGGGCCTCTCATTGGGTCGGGCTCCATTTTTTGATGGGACCGACTATAATTATTGGAAAACCCGCATGACTACTTTTCTTAGAAGTATAGGGTATCCCATATATAAAATTGTCATGCAAGGTTACACCCTCTCCTCTCCCTTTGATACCAAATGTTGGGTCGGAAGAATAGCGAGGAATGATGGCAAGAGGGGGGAGAATCACAAAGGGGGAGAATTTCTTGATTGATTGGGGGAGAAACTTTTTTGATCATGCTTTGCTTTACATTTCATTTTATTTAAGCATTCCTTTCAATTCATGTTTTTACTTTAATTGTTTAAGTGATTGTGATCATCAAAATAGGGGGAGATTGTTGTACATCTCGAACCTCTCGTTGTTTGATTTTCATGATCACAATCACTTTCATTTTTATCTAACATTGTGTTTTAAGTGTTTGTGTTGATAGGCATTTGATTGCCAAGAAGTTGACCAAGGAAGAGGCAGAAATGGACTGAAATTCAGTCCACCGGCCGACCGGTGGCTTCACCACCGGCCAGCCGGTGGCACCCAGACTCAAGGGGTAGCTACTGCCTCCCCACCGGTCGACCGGTGGCTCTGCCACCGGTCGACCTGTGGCACCCAGCCCAAATAGTGTTTGCTACTGTCTTGCCACCGGCCAGCCGGTGGCTCCTCACCGGTCGACCGGTAGAGCCTGGATCAAGACTCTTCCTCTCTACCAAGGCACCGGCCAGCCGGTGGAGATGTACCGGTCAGCCGGTGGCCCCTGGACAAGAATCCTATGCCTTTTTGCACACACCGGCCAGCCGGTGGGACTGTACCGGCCAGCCGGTGGATCCAGTCAAACTAGCCGTTGGGCTTTTGACCAGCCTGTCCACTTGGCTCCCAACGGCTCTCTAAGCCTCTCCAACGGCTCCGAAGCCTCCCCAAGGGTTCCATGCCTATAAATAAAGGCCAAGGAAGCCCCGGACACTAACCGGAACTATACGGAAGCCCACGGACACCTTGTTGATCATTTGGCGTACCTCCGGTGCATTCCTCCAAGGGAACCCCAAGTGCTCTATCCAATTCCACATCCAAGGAGCTCCTCCAAAGAAGCTTGGAAGCGGCCTTCAACATCTCCATCCAATCAAAGGCTCCCAAGGCTTCTCATATACGGTTTTTTATTGTATATTTATTTTGAGCTTTAATTTTGGGTTTGTGCTTACAAACCCCAACCTTTTCTTCATCCCCTCTTTCTTTGGGTTCTCACACCACCACTAAGGTGTGAAGAGGTTCACAAGCCTTACCTTGTAAAAGGCTTGAGATCGGTGAGCTAGCCTTCACCCGTAAAAAGGCTAGTGGGTTATTGCTTAACCACTAAAAGCATTGGGTTCTTGCTCAACCACTAAAAGCAAGCTGTAATAGGTCCTAGTGCTACCTCAAAGCCTAGTGGGTTTCTTGCTACAACCATTGAAAAGCAAGCGGTAGGAATCTCTCAACGGTTGAGTTGGGAGCGGAGACGTAGGCCGGGTTTTGGCCGAACTCCGTTATCAATTTCTTGTGTGATTGCCTCTTTATTTCCGCTGCACTTTACTTTGAATTTTAATTGTTAATCAATTTTTTAAAAAGGCAATTCACCCCCCTCTTGCCATCATTCCTCGCTATTCTTCCGACCCAACATAATGTGGTAATAAAATTTAATTATAGATTAGCAATGATAGAGGATGAATAATAAAATAGGTAAAGAGAGAGATAGAGAAAATTAGGAGGGTAAATACAGGGAGGGAGAGTTGAAGGAAAAGTGGTTTCCCTTGGTTTGGATTTTGTGGGTTGTCATCTCTAAGAAATGGTGGGTCAAATCTAGTGCTTGAGGATTTGGTAGAAGTCGATGTTATTCTAGGGGTGTGTGTAATCATGTGGTGATTCTTTAAATGATGTACATTAACTATTAATTTCCTTTTAGAAGAGGCATCCAGTAATTACACTACACAAAATGGGTAAATATTAGTAATAATTAATGGGACTTATCAATAAGAATTAAGCTTACCTAGGTGAAGCTGAAATATAGAATTGAAGAGAATTAACTTTTAACCTTCAAGAAATACCTTTCATGGGATGTGTTTGTCATGTAGTACCTTATATTTTTTTGTATAGATTGTAATTTTTATAATAATACAGTTGATGCTCCTCCAGTTCATTCAATGACAAGAATGCCTCTTCAATAGATATTTCACAATCAAAATTATATTTTTTCACAAACCAAAATGAATTATGTTGTATTTAAACTGGTAAATGGAACTCTTTACCAAAAAAAAACTAGACTAAAAGGATACATAACAATGGATATTTTTTAGGTAGTTTTATAAGTCCAAATTTCTTCAAAAATAATTTCAGACCAGTCTTTTCTTATGGGATTAATAATTCTCTCAATCATACTTTTCACTCCTCTATTGGAATGTTCAGCCCCGCCATTAGTTTGGGGGTGATATTAAGTTGATGTTTTATGTACAAACCCATTATTTTTAAAAGGATATTAAATGGTTAAATTATAAAAAAATATTCCTAAGTTACTTACCAAGGAATGAAGATTTCTAAATAGATGGAAGATGTGGGCTTTGAGGAACTCACTAACAATATGTGAATTATAATTTCTAGTGGGTTTGACCTCAACCCACCAAGAGACATATTTGACCACAAGAATAATGTAGGAGAATCCATTAGGAATGGGGAATGGTCCCACAAAATAAATTCCCCCAAAAATGAAGATCTCATAGAATATTAGTGGCTTTTGTGGCATTTAATTTCTTTTGGAAAATTTTCCAATCTTTTGGAAAGTGGGACATGACTGAAAGAACTCATGGGAGTCCTTGAAGAGTAAAGGACAGAATAATCTAGAGTCTAGGACCTTTAGAGAGGTACTTTATGGACTAAATTATACATATATTGGAATTGAGTAGAAGAATTCCAAGATTGAGGAATGCTCATTTTCATCAACACATCTCACAATCATCACGTGATCCCCAATTGTCCAAATTTTATTATCTTACAAAAAAATAGTATTCTGAATCACTTTTCAACTTCACTTTTTGTTCCTTATAATTTTATTAGGAAAAAACCATAAACCAAGCAATTAATAATTGGGGAATACTATGGTTACTTTTGTGGGATATATGAGAGGTGTTTGGTAAGAAATTAAGTATAAATGATTTCAGAATGAGAAGAATTAGAAATTATACTTAGCTTATCAGTCACATGGTTTTCTTTTTAGGTCTATATTTGGTCTCAAGGTCAAACTCTTGGAGAAATAAGATCCATATTATTATCCTTAGTTTGGAATAAATTTTCTTGAGTAAGAAATTTAAATTTGAACGGTCTATAAAGATGATGATTTTTCACACCTAAGATATAGGACCACAATTTACCCATGGAAAAAACCATAGCTAAAAATTAATTTTCAGTGGCAGTGTAATGAGATAGAGTTTTATCCAGTTTTTTGAGTCATAATAGTGGATATATTTATTTTTTTATCTTCTTTGACCAAGTACGACCCCAATGGACCCATCATAAACATCAAACATAAATTTTAAGGATAAGGAACAATATGGGGTTTGAATTATCAGGGCAGATGTAAGTAAAACATTGAGTTCAATGAAGGAAATATTGAAAGATTAATAAAAATATATTTTGAAACCATTCTATATTAGTTTAGTGAGTTTTAGGGAAATATTACTAAATTTTTAGTTGTTAAATCAATAGAAACTAGCATGAACAAGGAATGATAAGATGTATGGAACGAATGTGGGTTTATGAAGTGATTGGATCACGTTAATTTTAGAAGGATCGACTTGAATACCCTCTTGAAAAATTTTGTGTACTAGAATAATTCCCTTAGTAAACAAGAAGTGAAAATTTTAAAAATTTAGTACAAGGTAACATTTTACATAGTTTGGGATTACCATAGAGAGTTAATGCAAGAATGGTTAGAATGAATCAACAAAAATGGTAAATTCATCAGTTAATACCTCAATATAATGCTCATTTAATTCAGAAAATTTACTCATCATACACATCTATAATTTTTTAGGAGAATTGGAAAGCTCAAAAGGAATTATTCTATATACATATGTTCCAAAGGGGAAGTGAATATAGTATTTTCTTGATCCATAGGTGTGATTGAGATTTGGAAGTAGTCAGTGTATCCATAAAGAAATAAATAATTTTAATTTTGGACTAATAATTCTATAATTTGATCAAGGAAAGAAAGTGGGTTGTGATATTTCCATGTTTCAACATTCAATTTTCGATAATAGATGAAAAACACCATTTTTTCACTTGATATGTGAACACTTATCAATTTTCTTTTGCAACAATAGTTATCCCACCCTTCTTAGGTACAAATTGAATCAAACTAACCCATTAACTCTCAAAAATTGGGTATATAATACCAGATTTAAGAATATTGGTAATTTCTTCCCTAACAACCTTATGTATGAGTGGATTGAGTCTTCTTTGAGGGTTTATAATTGGTTTGGATGATTATTCTATATTGATGTGATGTATGCAAAGGGTGGGGTTGATTCCTAGAATATCATATAGGGTCCAACCACCGTCCTTTTTCTTTTACACTAACACATTAATAAGTTTGGACTCTTTAGTTTTAGTGATTGATGAAGAGACAATGATATGAGAAGAGTGATCATGGAAAAGGAATGCATACTTCAGGTGCATAAAAAGAGTTTTTATATCGGTTTTATCCTTTATTTGTGGGCCAAAAAACTTAGGAATAAATAAAGGCATTCTAATTAGTTTTGATTTATTTTCCTCATTACTATCTAATATTGAATAATAGACATTGTATTTGATATGGGATTCCAAATAGTTTTCAAGATCCTTTATATTGATGGAATTTATAAATGAAAGGTCAACATCAACATCTCTATTTATGAATTGGTTAATCATGGTGAAAATTTCAAAACTAATATATCATTATAACCAAAAGAAGATGATGGAACATGATTCAGTAAACTCTTAGAACTGTCCTCAGAAGTAAAGTTTGAGAATGAAAAGTGATCCTATGATGAATATCACATGGGTTTAAAATATTGAAATTGAATAGTTGGTCACCAAATTCCATGGATAAGATGCCTATATGGACATCAATTTTTTTTTCTTGATTTCATGAGGAAGGGTCTTCCTAGAATCAGGGGAGATAAAGAATAATATGTCTAACCTTATATTTTAAGGATATAAAAATAAGCTTGGAAGATAAGGTCATTGACCTAGATAAGGGCATCCTTGTTTGTTCACTGAGGACTGGTAGTGATTTGATTAGATAACTAGATAACAACACTCATTAGGTGTGTGGTATCTAGACCAAGTTTTAAGAATATGGATTTGTGCATGCCATTTATTGAGGCTAAAAGGTATATGAGTGTATCATCAAATTTATAAATCCCTATTTGGAATGGAACTATAAAGGTCCCTAGATATTTTAACTTCAAGGGAATGGACTATTGGGTAGAAAAATTTCCAATGGTCCTAATATGTATCTTATGGGTGCACAATTACTTAATAAACTTTTTGTACTTAGGGATTGTTTTATGGAATACAATAGGGAAATGTTAATTTTAATTCATATAAACATGTCTAACATTTCCGAATCAAGTTTAAAGGGCTTATTTAGCTTAGATAAGACTTGTGGAAAAATAATTAGGTTCATTAGAGGGATGGAAGGATGTGAGTAATTGGATTTAGGTTATTTTTCTGGAGTTTTTGTTATTTATTTTTTCAACCAAACATCTAAATGGGATTTAAATGAATCATCATGTGGCATAAAAATTTTAATTCTAAATCAAAGTGAAATTTACTTACATTAACCTTGGGGTTAAGAAAAGGTTAAGCTGGGAGTTGGTAAGAATTGGATTTTTGTTGCTATGTTAATTGGGATTCAAGTTTACTTATTTGGTTTTCAATTTTTTTGAGGATACAAAAAGTAAAGGAGGAAAGATACTTAACAACACTTTATCATGGTTTCCTAGAAGAAGTTGCAGGTACTATATTTGTATTTCATTGATTTGGGTTCTTAGGAAAATTGATTATATTGGGTTGATAATTGGGAAAGCTCACTTGGATAGTATAAGCCAGGAGGAGTAAGAGGTAGATTTATCATTTGAGTTTGAGGAACAAAAGTATAAGTATTTTTGAAGGTACTACCACTATGACTATATTGGAATTGGATTTTAATTTTGAGGATGTAATTGAGAGGTTTGGTAGAATGGATTAGTATACCTCATTCATGGATGATCAATCCAGCATGAGTTATAGGTAGGAGAGAAGTCATCTTAATGAGGCTGGCTAGAGTTTCTAATGAATAATCTTGGTTGTTGAGGGTTAGTTTTTAGTGAAAAAATTATGTGTTGATATCCATTAGTCTAAATGAATATGATTTACCATACTATAATTGTGTAAATGTGATAGTTTTATGAGTAGGTGAGCTATAGGTTCTATAGTTTTTTACAAGCCTAAGAAATTAAGATTATGGAGAAGATGAGGTTAGGGATTTGGAAGCCACAACTAGTTGTCGCACAAGATCAGTAAGTTCACTCATCCACTCGGTAACCATGTTGGGCTTTATAGATTGATTCTATTAGACTTTTTTGAATTTAGAATTTTCACGAGTATAGAATTGTTATCTATTTGTAGCCATGTTACTTATGAGATCTCGTGCAAGTACAATAGTTTTTTCAACAAGAGCATTAACACTTGTGGTGTTGATGAGAGTTCACTACATAGCCAATAATCCCTTATATAAGCATTGGATCATGTTTTGGATAGATATTTGGTGGCGTGGGAAAGTTTCCATAAGATTTTTACACCTCTCCTTGTACTCATGGAGTGATTCATTGGGGAATTGAAAGATAAAACTAATTTACCTTTTGATAGAATCAGTTCAAGAAGTGGGATAAAGTTATTATAAAAATAGACACTTCATGTAAATACACGTGTTTATGGAGATATGAGTTTAGTAGTATAGACATGACCTGGTGGAGTCATATAGGGAGAAATGGAATGCTTGAAGTTCAATTTTATCTTTAGAAAACCCTAGAAGTTTCATAGTAGAGTATACCACTTATAACTATTTAAGGTAAAGGTTTTAATCTGCACCAGATTACCATGTAAATGAGGCAAAAGATGAATAAAATGAAATTTAAGTTTGAAACCATCCTCTATGTTTGGATATTGAATACCTAGGGGTTAGTAATTAAGATCATTTGAAGTGAGTTATTTGAGGGTTTATTCCCTAGTATTGGCCATATATAGATCAATTATATGATCAATGAATGGGTATTGAGTGATTTGATTATCCTTAATGTATCTCCTAAGATAAAGAATAGTTATATTGATTTTAGGGTTAAAAATATTCGATGGATTGTTTGCAAGGATATTGGGAATTTAGAGAAATTTTTTAATAATGAGGAAAGGGGGTTTTTCTCTGTGTTTTTATAATATTTTTTTGTTTATTTTTGATTTTTTAATATTTTTTTTACAAAAAATCAAAAACAACTAACTACTAATCACAAAATCCTTAGAAATAGCTTCATTTAAAGCATGAATTATTATCAATTATTGACTAGTCAAAGTTTCATTTCTCTTATATAATGAGTATAGAGACACTTGGGTCAAATCCTCAACAATGGTACTATTTTTTATTGTTGATTATTTATTCCTTATCTTATTAATGGGTATTTTTGTTTGCATAGATTTTATAATTTTTTTGGATTGATTTTAATTTATTAATTTAATAATGATTGGGATGAGTTCATTATTGGATAGTTAATATTATAACATCCTTTAGATTTGTGATATATTGCATTAAATTAACACTAACTTCACAAGACTATTTTGATCTAAATTCCTAAGTGTTGAGGATTTAATCCAAGACAAAACTAGGGTTTTAATCAGTATAAATTCTTATTGATGGAAGGTTAAATATTTCATGAACCCATGTGTAATTTTAGTTCCAATAATCCATGGAATACAAATGTCAAACAAAACATGTCATTAATCTAAGAAATTTTAAGTTCAACATATACAATATCAATTTAAAGAATATTAAATGAGAGAAATCTATCAATCACTTAACATACACCAATTATGACTCACCAAAATGGATTATTTACTCATCCATTAATATTATTATTAATATGGTTAATGATATTTTTGGTGATAAGTTAAAAATAGAATATAAATAATGGGATAAGAAAAGAGTTGTGTGCCTAACATTGGAAAATGAAGGGATGTAAACACATGCTTTGGATTGAATGAGAATGTGAAAGAGGTAATAATTTATACCATAAATAAATGTATTTTATGAAATAAATAAAGAATATAAAAATTTTTTATTAGGAAATTATTTTATATAATATAAAACATTAATTACATGAAATTGGAATGGAAACAAACTTGCACGATTACAATTGAAAATAAACAAACCGCACATGAAAAGAAAATTAGAGGAGAGGTATATCTTGTTAAAAAAGAGTATGGAAAGTAATAAAAGTAATTTGGGAAGGATGTGTCCATGAAAATTATACTCCTTGAGTTATGATGTTACAAATCCTTTCAAGGTGAGGATGAGTATCTATTTACAGCCTAAGAAAGTGGACTTTATTACTTCCAAAAATCCCCTTGAAGTTGGATCAACCATATGTCCATGAAGAAAGTTGAATGTAAAAAAAATCATCTTATTAAATTTTTTATATATGGATATGGAAAGTATATCCTCAAAAGTTTTCATCCATTTTACTTTTAGAGAAAAATATATGCATTTTTTCATAAACCATGGGCTGCTATCCAGTTTTATCTCACATTTTTACATAGACTAAATGTGAATGGGTTTTAGTCATGGAATATTAATTCATATAGAAAATATTTCTTTTAAAAATTTGGGATTTTATATCTTTAATTTATAACCAGAAAATTTCATATCCATTGGGTGAGTTTATTGGGAGAAAATTAAATAACTGTGATATGTTTTCAAATCCTTGATAGAATTATGGGATAGACATTCATGAATCAATTATAACACTTATTGAATGATTTGGGAATTAATATTTTTATCTAATATATATCTAGATATCCTAAATTATATAATATAGTTTCATCATTTTTTTTCATCTTTATTGAGCCCCTAAATTTAATCATCATGGATGGTCTAGTTTTCTCCATAGATTTGGAGAGCCATCTTATGTTGTTCATATGGCCCTTTAGATGATCGAATTATCCAAAGATCATGATATTAAATATCCATTAATTATTTTATATTACTCTAATACCTTAATTTTCAATAAAAAATGATAAATTTATATTCACTATTCATGTTTTGATCATAAAAAAACATAGATAGCATTGTTTGAATTCATTCTATTACACTACAATTAACTATTTTGATCATATATTTTAATATAATGATCCCAATGATGTAATTATTACTTTATAGTGTTACTTATTAAACTTATTAAAAATAATTAAAATGTATATTTTTTATAATATGTCCTTATTTTGTTTTCCATATGTCCCTTTATTTATATAGGATATTTGAATGCATACAAAGAAATCCAGGACTTGTGGTAAGGGTTTATGTTATAATCTAATTTATTTTTGGGATTTTATATGATAAATTTACATTGAAAAAAACTATATATATATATATTATCATTTAATCCACTTATATTTTATTTTCATACAGTTATTACTAGAATTTTTATGTATTAGTACCATTTTACTCTCTTGGGTACTTAAAATGTTTGAGAAAAGGGTTTTAAAGAAAAGTTAGCCTTATTTACTCTCTACTCATCGAAAATTTTCTTCCATATCCATAATATAAAAATTTATTTTACATATTTTTTTTAATAATACATGATTTTTTTTAAAAAAAGTTCATTTTCATTACCTTTTAATTTATTTAGAAAGGTTTAAAAGGAGTTTTTTTAAAGAAACATTTTTTGAACTAGTTGTTTTTTAAATTTTTGAAAAAAAGGAATGTTCTATTTTAATATATACAATATAAATCAATTTTCCCACCATCTTGAACTTAATTTTCTTTGAAAATTCATTTACAAGTTTCCATGGTTATCTTCAAAGAAAATCATTTTCTCAATATTATGGGAATTTTCAATTAAAATTTTATCAAAAGAAAAGGATATTTTTCTCATGTTTTCAAAGAAAGGTTCGAATGTTATTTTCATGGTATTTTTCATATATTTTATCATCATTTAAGGATGGTTATTCTTAACTAGGGATATGATCTCATGATACCATCCATTTTATTTCTCCAGATATCTTTTAATGATGGTGATTTAAGGGTGATTCTATGAAACCTGTTTCTTTCCCATGAGTTAATTAAGATATATTGGAAACCTCTATGTACCCCATTTTTTCCATGAGTTATGATATAATGAAATAATGTAATATTTATGAAACCTTTTCCTTTAGATGGGTTATGATATAATGATATGATGAATTTTTTATGACATTGCTTCACATATATATATGATTTTCATTATTTGATTTTTGGACCCAGAATTATATAGCCTTATAATGCATTGAATAAATATGGATATCTAATGAGATAATAAGGGAAGGATTGGGGAGTGAAACTAGTTAAGTAAGATACTTTTTCCACTGTGATAGTGTAGGGACTGAACCTTGAATTTGGAAATGATGGAATGAAGAGTGAACCATATCCACTATGATTGTCTTGGAAATGATCCTTAACTAAGGAAATGATTTTCTCTCCTTCTATATATTCCATAAAATTAGGTCTTATTATTATAACATGTTCTCATGGATTATTATTGATTATTAATGATTCCACACACTTATAAATTATGTATTTTTTTTAAAAAATTCCTTATGTGGGGATTTATGATTAATAATCTTTGACTAACTAGGTATGATTATCATATGTTATGACCATGTTCTCATACCCTTATTATTATATTTTTTTCACTTATGATCATTGATTTATATATATTATGTTCACCTTTACGAACCATTTCATCTCACCCTTTTTTATGTTTCCTTTCCCTAGGTTACAAAGAATGGTTTTTACTAGGGTATGTCAAAGAAGTGTCCATGTAAGAAGAAATATTTTAGAGATATTGAACATATTTTATGAAATAAGATCATTATATATCTAGCTTCCAAATACAATAAACCATTATTATTCTAGGATGTGTATTTTTATGAAATTTATTGAATATTCATCTAAAATGATGTAATATATATGTATGAAATGATCAGGTTTCCTAAGAAATATCAGTAGGATGAATCACCATAAGACTCCAAACACACCTCAGAGTCACTAGAGGATAAAATAAACCTTTTAGGTTTAATAAAACACAAGTGGTAGGTAGTTTTACCCCATATAAAAAAATACTAAAAATGTGGTCTACCAATAATTTAGTATGACCCTTGGGGTTGACCGACATGTGAACTCAAGACTGTCATTACTCGACATTGGAATACATAGTCACAAAATATAATAGATAATAAAAGACACAAAAACTATATGAGACACTATATACATAGCTTAATAATCCAAAATATCACAATAAGACAAAAAAACGAGTTATGCAAACCATATTCAGTGACACACACTGAAAGAATACCAAATGTGAACATAACAACCCAAAAAATAGAAATGTCATGAATGAGAATCCTAAGAAAGAAAAACATTGATAACCATTATACATCCAAACTAAAAGTCCATCAAGAACTCATCCATACATCACTCATGCTCTGGACACTAATATGATCTTAATATCTAGTCACCCATGATAGATAAAGACACCAACATACCACTACTATAGATGTTCCTAAAATGAAATACATGAAACTGAATGTCTAAAATGGTGTCCATACTGGGAGTGTATATATAAATACTTAGTAAGGACCTAAAAAATTCCTCAACTCATTAGATAATAACTATCTGTATGTATTCACATGTATACATATTTATGTACATATATGATAAAATAGTTTTATATGAATAAAAAAAACATAACATAAAAATCCAAATATTCAAAAATTTGACATATGTATTAAAATAAAAACCATGTAACTCCATAAACCTATAGGATCCTCACCAATCTCACAATATATTGGAAATATCAGTATCAATTCTAGGATATACATAGGTAAATCTCATAGCCCATCCCATCAAAGTATAACAAAAAAAGTTTCAAGTAATAAGGCCATCTTATGGTAAGGGGAATGTGTATATAATTTTAGGTCCTTAGCATTTCCCATGGGAAGGGGAAATGGTATAGAATATCAAGGTCTTGCATGACTATGCTATCATAATTATCTATTACATGGTGTACCTAATTGTAAAATATATAAAGAAAAAAAAACTTTTTAGTATGCTCTTATAATATTAAGTAGCTATTATGATATAAATATAGGGCAAAGATAATAGTCCCCATGATTATTAACATAAAATATTGACATGATTTTCTATAATAAAATAGATATTATAGCAATATGACATAAAATATAGTCATACAATGAATAAAATATCATTTATTTTAATTAGTAAACAACTTACAAGTCAATAATAGAACAAAGCATTATTCCCGATAAGGATGTCACAAATACCAAACATAATATATGGTATGATTACCGTTCTATGTTTTATTTCCTCCTTTCCAAACAAGGAACCAGTTATATTAATAAGTATATAAGTGTACACAAGGTATAAACTAATAAATTGAATGTTCATGGAATTTTTCATAACAATTTCACAGTTGAATTAATCTAAAAGGAGGTTAGAATATAGTATAAAATAAAATTTAAAATATTGATTCAAATGTGTAGTTCATTGAAAAATAATCGTCCATGTTTTAAATCTATTTTTAAAAAATAATAAATTTTTGAGAGAAATATTAAATATGAATTATGTTTTTAAATTTTATACTATATCCATAATGGGGTAAATTATTTATAGAAAAAGTAATTTAGTTGGTAAAAAAACCCTTATAATTAGTTTTTATTAATCAAAATAAATTACAGTTAATTACTACAGAAAATAGTGATTTTTTTAGAAAGGAAGTGGGCATGAGTTTTAAATAATGAGTTAGTTTTTTAAATCCAAAAAACTATTTTGGAATGTAAAGAAATTGGTAAAATCTTTTTACTCTAAATAAAAGTGTAATTGTTTAATGATTAAATACATGAAGTTTTATTTAGGTAATAACCTAGTCTAATTTTCTAATAATATTTATGGATTTATCACTACCTTCCACCTGACCAGCTTAGCAACTATATCACCCAACAAAGAGACACTTAACAAGGTTTAATTTTGGATTCTTGACTTAAAACTCATTTAATACATGGTGAAATGAAGTGACCTTCTTGTAAAACATGGTAGGGGCACACTAGGGTATCCATAAAGAGATAATTGTTGGGTTGTTTAATACTCAATGTCAATGTCATAACATATTCAAAATTTTAGACCAATGAGGTAATATCATATTCAATACTATATATATAATACTATCAATAAACCATCTTAAAACATTTAATGAAATTGAATCATCTGTAGAAAATAATCGAAAGGATAGAAAACCCATTGAGTGATCCTAAGTACACAAGACTTTATAAATAACATAATGAATCATGATTAAAAAAAATTATGAAATAAATGATGTATTTTAATCAGTGTAATCAAGGAATACTTTCACAATTACGACTTTATCGAAACCCATTTCCTACAAAAACTATGAACCATAGGATAAAGAAATGGAATAAAAACCATTTTTAAACATCTCTTGATATTATAAAATAAGAATTTCACTTTAAATTATAAAATATCTTAAAAAATCAATTCATAATTCCAAAATAATATTTAGTATTTATTAATAACTTTGAAAAAACTAGTGGTTGTCATGTGCCTGGCATATTTTAGAAATTCACAAAAGGGTTGAGAAATCCATACTTAAACATAAGTGATATTTAGAAATACAATAATCCATAAGACAATATCTAATGGAAATTAAAATCCCCAATAAAAAATTAAGAACCATTACATAATCAAGAAATAAAAAATAAATATCCACTATAATCAATAAATCACTAAACATCAATAAAGACCTAAGAGAACCACTCAAAAAATAACCTCACGAACATAAAATCCCTAATACATAAGTAAATCTACCTCACAAATATTTAATTACCCCATGAAATTATTCAAATACTATAATAAATCACATATTTACTACTTTATATGGAAATAACACAAATATTTAGTCAAAAAACATGTTAGGGATTTCTTTATACAAGAGAGTAAAAGCCCTAAATTTAGAATTGATTTCAACATACCATAATGAAATCAAAAATCAAAACCAATGACCAAGATAGATATAAGTAGAGGAAAGATAATAGAGGGGAAGAAGAGATGATAATGGATGGTTTACCTTGTAATCATCATGAATAAATTCCCATAAATAACCCTTGGATGAAGGAAGTAAAAAGAGAAGAAAAAGATCTTAAATAACATCCATAGAGTTCCTAATAAGTGTTTGAGGGATAAAAAAGTAGAAGGTGTTCCAAAAGAGGTAATAGAATAAGAAGAATGACCAAACTACAAAAAATTTAAGGTAAAATTAATCTTGGCCTATCAAGTTCTCATTTTGGTTCCAACAGGTACTCGATGGCTCTCCCAATAGCCCCTCTCCACTTCCTAGTCCATGAGGTACCTGGTGTTATCTAAAATAATATGATATAAATGAAACCCCTTTGTATCCCACACAAACCCCTGTTTCATCTACTAAACCTTGAAACTTGTTTAATAACACTTGATATATCATCCCAATACTTCAAAATACAAATACGTGTTCTAAAATGAATAATGAACCCTTAATGAGACATAAAAATTCAAAATGGAATATATTCTCATTAACCATTTCTATAAAGTTTACCTATAATTATATCCACAAATTCACATACATTACAATTCTCCATGTCAGAAAAATATGCATCACCAAAATTCTGATCCTTCTATTCACCCAAAAATCCAAAACCTCACATAATTCTCAAAGAAAAACAAATTATTTTAATTCCTAACACTTCCAATCAAATATTTCCATAACTAATAAAATCCCAAAATACAAACCAAGAATGAAATTGAAAATACATACCATCAAATTCAACCTAATAAAAATCTTGAATCATCCTATATGCATCCGATGCTTGACTCCCAAATCTAACTCAATTCACCCGAATCCATAAAATTCTAATCTTTATAAGATAAATGAGCTAGTGACACATTATTATTTATATTGAAACCTAACTGAATCTTCATTTGATAACTTTTTCAAATAATTCCAAACCACTATATATTTAAAAATTATAATACCAAAGCATACAATTAATTCAAAAATCCTTAAGGAAGTTCCCAATATACTAAAAACTATTATTATAATGGTCCACACTATAATAATTATCTTTGATCAACCTCTAATTAAACTTCCATTGAATTTCATATTCTTATACACATTCACATACCAATTTTTTTTTCCAAAAATCAATCCCACTTAAAAACTAAATACATTATCCATTACTAAAACACTAATTTTTATTACCAAGTCTTCCTCAATTTATAATCACAAATTATGAAAAAACCCATCCAATTGTATATTTTTGAATGTAACCATTTTAAAAAACATTATTCCTATAATTTATTATGTGTAAAGATTTAATTTAAGAAAATACCAAATCAAATATTTTATTAAAGAACTACCCATTCTAAATTTCACAACACTATAAAAAAAACTTTTCATCTAAAACACATGATTTTAAAATATATATCCACAATTTAGTAACATTAATATATTATAGGTTTTATAAAAACATTATGCATAATATGATATATTATTAATATTTCTCTAAATCTCAATATATATTTTATACAATTTTTTTATACAATATATTTTAATGAAGGTACTAAGAAACATTCTTATAAAGAATATTAATAATCAAAATATGAGTAGAATGATTAGAAACAAATAGTAACCTATGAAATAGTGGAATTATCAATAAAAAATAATAGATAGAAGATAAAAAGCATTCTCAAGATTTTAAATAGGCTTCTAATTCTATACTGAATTTCTAAATAGGGAAAAAATAATCCTTGTTAGCACTGGTCCATATATGAGTGACTATAATTAATTAGATAACATGTAATAAGGTATTTAGAAAATATTTTATTACATTATAATATATTTTTAATTAATTAATTAATTTCAAATATGTGAATAATAATATATACACACATTAAATGAACATTCCCTAATATATCACTAGACCACATGATGCATGAGATAATACAAGGAGTGTCTCCCTATCGATCCTTTAAACCACCACATAAAATTCCCTAAATTTTATTTTTAAACACTTATAATAAGTAGTTAGATGTATCTATATATTCTAGACTTCACATCTAAACATCCATAGTAACTCAATATTACACTGTAGACAAGTTGGGAAGGCATTTACATATTTTACCATGTTGAGTCCTAATATCCTATCGCCTATTTAAAACATGAAATATAAAAATTCTAGATAACCTGAAAACATTACTATAATACCATTGTCTAATGACCATGACATGATCACTTGAATGACACTAGGAAATATCACCATAATACCTCAGTTTCACCTTCATATATTCAATGTATTGCATAAACACCTGGGGATTAATAAATCAAAATTGGGAGGTAGTTTTAATCTATAATAAATGAAACTAAACCAAACATGTGTTCTACTAAAAATCCAACATAATCATAGGGGTATATGGACATTAATAACCTATAATTTTGTTACCTTACATTGGAATACATGCTCACTGAATCACATAGAGAATAGAAGACACACTAGTTATATGAGACACTGTGTCTTTAACAATCCAACCTCAAAACTCACATGAATTCTAAAATATGATTGAAAAATACATATTACATTACAAAAAAATGAATTAAACCAAAAAAAGTCATAAGGGAACAAAAATAGAAATCATGTTAGTGGGAACCATGATTAAAAAAATATAAATATCCCTTTCACATCTACACCAAAAGTCCTCCAAACACTCTTCAGGATTATACCCATGATTTTGGGCCTAGGAGAAACTGACTCCCATGCTAGCCAAGAATGAAAATGCTATAAACAACCAAACACTAAATAGGCACATGAAATAATATAAATGAAATTATATGTCCACCAAGATGTATACACATAGTTTGAGAATATACATACTCAGCAAGGAACCAATAACATTCCTTAACTAAGTAGTGAAAAACCAAGTGTATGAATGGACATTTCTACAAAAATTACCTTCAGTGCATGGTTACATTTTTATTTAAATAGTATTATTTATTAATAGAGAATTTAAATATGTATTTATTCAATTAGTATAAAGGAATGGGTTATGGATACAACGAACCATACAGGGCTTCCATCCTTCCCAACACCTAATGCGATTCACCACAAGTCCCGGAGGGATTCCCCGATCCCCATGGGCCGCAAAAAGCATCAAGGCATCACAATTACTTCTTTTGGAATGGGGTTTTTTCCAAATTAGAGATAAAAAAGTGGAATAAATAAATAATACTAAATAGAAAATACACAACATAGAAAATAGGTTATAACCAACTACCATGATCCAACCCATTTGCAAATACATGATCAACATCCATAAAAAAAGATACAAATAGGCAGGACATATAAGGAACAAAACTAACAAAAATAAAACTACTACAAAACAACCCAATTAAACTGAGCCTGAAACTTACTCAACACAATCTCCGATTTCTCACCACCATCCAACTCACCCCATGCTGGAAACAACGAACAATAAGGATCCAACTAAGAACCTGATACCTAAAATTTTATATGTGTGAGCTAAAAATCCTAGTATGTTACCAAAATTCACTAAAACTATGAAATTTATTTCATAAGGAAATTTAGAAATTATATTTTGAAAATAAATATTGAAATTAATATTTAAATACATAAAATTAATAGAAATAAAAACAATTAAATAATCCACATTCAATAATTTTCCCTTTGTTTCCCAATACTGAACACACGTGTTTTCAAAACAAAGACATAGTCACAATCCATTTCCAAATCACACACCCAATTAACATTTATGAAAAAAAACTCATCCTTATTTTATAAAATTTAAATGGCTAATTTAATGCATTTAATTAGATGAATCCATATTTAAACCAGATCCCATATTGAAACTCTCTTTAAAATACTCAAACAAGAGTCTTTAAAAACTCAAAACAGGTTTTAAAAAACATCATTGAAAACTCATTTTCAAGGGAAACAAACCAACTCACATAGGTTAAGAATAAAAAGTAGGCATCACATAGGTATCACAAGTAATAATAAAATGAAACATAAGAAATTATGGTTCCATATCAAAAATATAAAAGGAAATTATACAATCAATAACTTGATCAAACTACCCTTAATCACATACTCACTAAGAAAAAAATGTTTTTTGATCCTACCTGAATTCAATAATGTTCCAAGTATCTTACCGTATATGGGTATAAATACCTAAAATAGCTATCTATATATTCTAAGTCTACAATATTATCTAATTATCCCACACAAGAATCATTAGAAATAGAATACCCACTTAGACCTATTTCACAATATGGGGACACTAGTGGTGTGTGAACTAACCAGAGGAACGAATTAGATCCTTAACTTCGTAACCGAAATCCCACGACTAATAAATGAAGTGATTAATAGTGAAACTATCCAATTTTACCCATAAGGGAAAATCATAACTACCCTCACCCATAATACCCAGTGGTAGAAATCCCCATATATATAAAATACTCATATGGTATAATAAGAAAATTCCCACACAATGGGAGAAACCAGAATCACATAGTGATAAAAAACAACACTAGGGGTACACAAGAAAAGGGAAATAAAGGGTGAAATCCACATACCACATTTAAAATAAAAGTGAAAAATGGGCCCTTAATTCCAATGAATTACTTTTATTGCTAATCCCTTTCACATTTCATAAAACAGTTTCCAAAATCTATTTGGAAAGTGATGGAAATCACCCAAACATTTAAAACATTTAAACAACACCCTTACACAAGGGATATTTTCTTTGAAAATCCAAAACCTGGAGAAATCCATTATTTCCATCATAGTTTTTATAAAATACCACTTAAAATATTTTAAGTGGTCCAAATTAATCACCCACTTCTTTTTAAATGTTTCAAAGCTACCCTTGAACAAGGGTTTTCCTCTTTGAAAACAAAAACATGTCTAAAGTGAAAACCATTTTCCATAAAACCATTTAAATAATCCACCATGTCATTTTACAAGGGGTTAAACTACACACACCATTAAAAAAGAATTTTGAGTACATTGAAACACCCCTTTAAAAATCATTTTGAGGTCCATCGCTCAATTAAAAACCAAATTCCATTTTAAACCATTGTTTTAACACATTGAAAACCCAAACCGGGTTTAAACCCATTTTTCCTCATAAAAACCATTTCAAAAAAGCCAAAATCATTTCAAAATATTCTTATCATAATAAATTATTGCATTTTAAATAACAAAACATGGAATTTACATGTTAAACTAATTATTCCAAGAAAGAAACTCAATGAAATGGTTCTAAGTCATCACAAGGATACAATATATAATTATGATTTCATAAAAAGGGAACTTAAAAAGTGAAAGTGTGCATAAAATTAGAAAGTGAAACAATTTCATAGTAACACCTACCTCAAAGAAGTAGAAATCAAGATGAAATATCCAGAAACATGTCTCCTTCAATAGAGACCTTTCCCATAGATAAAAAAACAATCTCTACAACCCCTAGACACTAAAATACCCATCAATAAACCCACATTAATCCATAAAACCAAGAGAAATGATAACTAGGGTTCATAGAGGAAGCTGAAACCAAAATAGAAGGGAGGGGGAAGGAATAAGGTGGGAAAGAGAAGAATAATCACCTCAAAACCTCTTAGATAACACCAAATAGAGGGTGAGAATATAAGAAATATGAGGATTGAACTATTCTTTGGCTTCAAGAGGGTTGACCTATACGTGTGGGTGAGAAGATGGGTAAAATCCCTCTTAATTAAGGAGATAAATTTGGGAATTAACCAAAATTTTAAACACTTGTACAACTTTCAAAGTTTTACCGCACAATTAGAAAAACCATGAACCAACCTTGTGGTCGCCATTGGCTCCCAAAGATCCTTATGCTACAAGGTTACTCCTAGGAGGCCACATAGTTAGAAAAACCTAGAAAATCAATTCAGAACAACCCGAAGCCTCACATAACCTCTAGAGGATAGCTGTATAGTTTGAAAAACTATAAAGAATCATTTAAAATTGATATATCAACAACTATAAATCCAATATTACACTTTCCTATTGGTTTACCAAACCATGTACAATTCATTCTCCACACCTCAGACACACCAAGGGACTAAAATGATTTCCCCTAGGTGACACAAAATTTGGACTTAAGCATGCATATCTCATGCTAAAAAACTTTGTGTAGTTAAAAATGAATTAAAAAGGATCCTCATAAAGGTATTTTGCACAGTTTCCATTTAACCATTCATAGCAAGAAAACCTAAAAAATTTATAAGTTTCGAATTGGAACTTTATGGAAACACAAAATAGACCTCCACATCACCAATATCACCAAAATAACAACATAATGACATGAGGGTGTTACAAAATTCTCACCATTCCACTTTATGACCTGATAAAGTCCCAGTCGCAAGAAAAGTTGTAGAAAGAACGAAATATCCCGAGTGTGTCTAACCAAGAGAACCACTAAACACGGATCTACATCAAAGCTAACAATATAAACCATCCAAAACAATAGAACATATCAACCATAATAGATCCAAACATATCCAATCAAAACCAAGATAAGACCCTCTAACAAGAATCCCCAAGAAGCATGAGAGACCTAACATGGTATCACCAATATCTAGAGTTCATCTAGAATGGTGGCATGAAGCAATTGCTACTAAGAATGCATCATCAAACAATATAAAAACACGAGAGGATCACACCCTCAACCACAAGTACTTCCAAACATAATTAATGGAATTAAAACCACAAGATCCTTAAAAAAACAACAAGAGAACTCACCCTAGGTCACAACACACATGATTAACTTAGGGTTAAAAATTAGATCACCCTCACATGGTGCATCCCAAAAAAGGCCCAAAACTAAAAACCAATAAGTATACTATACTCACTGGTGTATCACATAACCTAGTTACCCAATCATGTACATAAAATACTCTCTAAATCTAAAACAATTAAAACCACTAGGCTCCACCAAAAGGATGGGCTCAACCTACTATCACCAAGAAGGGTTTTCCCAAAAAATGAGGCTAAAAACAACAACAGTAAAATCATATCCACAAAAAAACAAAGAGAGTAGAGGAGGGGTGAAACATTCGTCAATAGAGAAAAACTTTCCATCAAATAGCATTCAATCCATCCATAAAAACATTCAAAAGGGAATCACCCACAGGAAAAATCCTAAAAGGGATAAAATCTAAAAAAACCTAACCACACAAGACATAACTCTTATACCAAGACTACAATCACCAAAATAATGAGCCCCAAAGAAACACCACTAATTCCCACCAAACTCATTGAAAACTAGCGATCATTCCCACAAGGGCTCTCACAAGGAAAGTTCCACAAACACTACTCCATTTAGAGTTAGGGTAGGCATCAGAACTGAGGAAACCCTTTTACCATTTTGGGGGATGACAAAAACAAATATATGAACTACCTTGAGTCATTTCTTAAAGATAAAACCAAATGACTCCATAAAAATTAAGGAATCAAAACAATAACAAAAACCCTCAACCAAGGCATGCTAAAACCACATCCAAAGAAAATTTTATTTTTAAAACTGCCATTTAAGCAAGGAATTTTAAAACTTCCTTACACTAAGGTGTGAATTTGAAAAACAATCCAACAAAAAATCTAAAATAAAACCACCTAAGTGGAACATACCCATTTACCAAACAAGGTAAGATAAAAAATTCCGTTTATAATCTCTTTTTCACTTTAAAAAACAAGCATCTGAAAATGATTTTTAAAAATCATCGCATCTTTTTAAAACACTTTCCATTTTTTTACAAAACAAAAATTCTTTTTTAAAAACCTCATTTTCAAAATAAAATAAGGTAAAATACCATTTTAATATAAAATTTCATTAAATCCTTGGAATTAACTCTTCCAATTATTCAAAAAACCAGGTTTGAAAATAAATGTTTACACAAAACCCATTTATTTTCAAAAGGAAGTTTTTAAAAATACAAGTGCACACAAGAACCATAAAATCATCCAAAAAATGATCCTCAAAGCCACATCTCAAAAAGGAAACAAAAAACTCTACATTTCACCACCAACAAGTGAAACCCCTTTTTTGAAAAATCTAGAATTAAGAGGAGTCTAAAAATACTAATTAGGGAGAAAAAATGTTATATTTTCCTTGAAAACCATGGTTTGGGTGATTGGTTGGTAACAATGAAGAAATTTTTTCAAAAATTCAGACTCAACAACATGGTTTCCCAGGCCAAGTGAGATGACTGTGCAACTCAAGTTCCCTTTCACCTTGAATCCAAAGAGTGGTCCCTAATATCACTTAACAGTCAAAGGGGACTCAAAAATGTCAAAACTAGTAATAACCACCATAAATAACCAAAAAAAACTTTAAATTGGAAATTAAAAACCCAAAAACCCATATAATCTTAGGGTTCAGGGAAATAAAGAGATAGTTAGACTCTCGCAACCCTTACATCTCAAGCTCAGACAACCTTAATATTACTTCTACTAGGACATCCTTAAATAACATGGGGTACAGATGAATCTTAAGTCCATACTCAAGGAAAGCCCAAATCTATGATTCCAATTTGTAATGAAATATATAGGACTTCCACCTTACCTGGAACCTGACCCAATTATCCATAAGTCCTAATGGGAATTCCCAATCCCCATAGGCTGGAAAAAAGCACCGGGCATCATAATAATTCCTTTAGGAATGGTTTTTCCCAAATCAAAGATACAATAGAGGAATAAATAAATAATTCAGAATAAAAAATAAATATCATGAAAAAACTGGTCATAACCAACTATGATGACCTGATCTATATTCATCTAAATAATTATTATTCATAAACAAAGAGATACAAACACGTAGGAAAAATTAGGAAGAAAAATAACCAAAAGAAAACTGCTACAGAAAAACCCACTCAAGCCGATCCTGAAACCAACTATATGCAACCTTCGATTTCTGAACACCACCCAACTCACCCCACACCGGGCATAATAAAAAAAAGGATCCAACTGATAATTTTAACCTGAAATTTTTGAGGGGTGATCTAAAAAACCTAGTAGGTCACCAAAACCCATCAAAACTATGAAATTAATTTTATAAGTCAATTCATAAATTATTGTTTGAAAATAAATCTATAAATAGTGATTTAAATATATAAAATTCATGGAAATCAAAAAAATTCCACAATCCACTTTCAAAAATTTTACCTTTATTTCAAAAAACCAAACACAATTGTTTTGAAAATAATTCCATCAGCCTAATCCATCTCAAAATCACACACTCTATTAAAATTTCTCCAAAAAAATGGACACATGTTTTATCAAAATTAAAATGGTTATTTTATGACAATTCTCCAACTGAATTCATCTTTAAACCAAATAAAATTTTGAAACTCACTTTAAATCACTCACATAAGGGACATTAAAGACTCAAAACAGGTTTTCACAAACGTCCTTAGAAACTAATTTTCAGGGAAATAATACAACTCACATGGGTTAAGAACAACAATAATGCAACACATATGAATCATAAATAATAATAAAATTCAACCAAAGAAACAAAGGTTCCATATCAAAGAAAGTAGATGAAAAATACAATCAAGAACTAGATCAGAATTTCTTTAATTACACACTCACCAAGAAAAAAAAATTTCATGGTCCTATTTAAAGTCACTAATGTGATAAGAATCTAATCTTATAATGGAATAACCACCCGAACTAGCTACCATCATAAGCTAAGTCAATACCATCATCCAATTATCCCATATAAGCCTCATTGGAATGAAAAAACCCACTTATCCCTATTTCAATCTAAGGGGACACTAACGTCATGTAAACCAACTATTGGAATGAATTAGATATTATAATTAGTACCCAGAATCCCACGACCAATAAAGGAAGTGATGTGTAGTGAAAAAATCCAAGTCTACTCCTAAGGAATTACCACATCTACTCTCATCCCTTACACCCAATGATGTAAATCCCCATACACATAACATGTACATATAGAATAACAAGCCCATTCCCACATAATGAGAGAAACAATCATCTTATAGTGATAGAAAACCCGTATAAGGGGAACAAAATCAAGGGGAAATCAAGGGTTCCACCCACATATCCCATTTAAAACCAAAGTACAAAACATGCCTTTATCACCAAATAATGGATCATATTTATAATCCCTTTAACATTTCATAAAACACTTTCTGAACTCTATTTGGAAAATTATGGGAATTACCCAAACATTTAAATTTTTTTAAAGTCACCCTTACAAAAGATATCACTTATTTGAAAATACAAAACATGTCCAAATTCATTATTTCCATCACACTTTTCAAAAAACGCCACTTAAAACATTTTAAGTGGTCCAAATAAATCATCCATTTCTTTTTAAAAATTTCAAATCTACCCTTAAACAAGGATCTTCATATTTGAAAACCAAAACAAGGCCAATGTGCCATCAGTTTTCCATAAAAACTTATAAACAAGCCTTCGTGGAATTATAAAAGGGGGTAAAATACACACACCTTTCAAATCACCATTTTAAGTACATTAAAACACCCCTTTACAAATAATTTTTGAGGTCCACACCTTAATATAAAACCAAATTCCCTTTAAAATCATTATTTTAACTCATTGAAAATCTTAACCAAATTGAAACCCATTTCACCTCATGAAAACCATTTCAAAAATCTGTAGCTCATTTAAAAATAAGATTACAATAATAAAAATTACATTTTAAATAATAAAACAAGTAATTCACATGTTAATCCAATTATAACTAGAATGGAACTCAATGAAATGGTTCCATATCATCAAAAGGCTACCATATATAATTATGATTTCATAAAAATATAATTTAGAAAGAATAAGAATTCTTAGGATTCCAAAATTGAAAAAAATTCATACTAGTACCTACCTCGTGGAAATAAAATCCAAGCTAAAACACCCCGAAACATGTCACATTCAATGGAAAACACACCCATGGGATAAGCAATGGTGTCTAAAACCCCTAGAGACCAAAATAACCATCAATAAACCCACCTAAAACCCTAAAACCAATCCACATGATAACAAGTGTTGATGGGGGAATCCAAAATGAAAAGATAAAAGAGGGAGAAAAAGGAAGAAATGAGAGGAAGAATCACCCAAAACAACTTGGAAAACGCGAATAAGAGAGTGATAATCCAATATAGAGGAGTTTGTAACTCCTCCTTGGCTTTAAGTGGGTTAGACGATATGTGTGGGGGAAAATAGAGGTGAAATCCATGTAAATTCGAAAGGGAAATTTTGGAATTAACCAGATTTTTAAACACCTTAAAAACTCACATGGTTTGGCCACCTGATTAGACAAACCATGCACCAACCATGTGGGTGAAACTACCTCCCAAATAACCTTAATACATATGGTTACTCTTGAGAGGACACATGGCTAAAAAACAGTGAACCTCACTTCAGAACCACCCGAAGTCTCCCATGACCACATTGGCCGCCCTCTATAGTTTTACAAACCATGTAGAAGCTATGAAATTTACTCTGTCAAGAATTACAACACAACCTCATGCTTACCACATGGTTTACCAAACTTTGTGCAAGTCATGCACCATACCTCAGAAACACCAAGAACCTATCAAAGATTCTCATAGGGGCCACATTGTTTAGAGTTAATGATGAATAACCCATGCTGAAAAACCATGCATAGTTTAAAATGAACTTAAAAGGATCCTAATAAATGGAGTTTGGATGGTTTCCATATAAACATGTACCTCAACCCTACACAATAGTAAAAACTACAAAATTTCCATGTTTTGAACTAGAACTCTATGTAAACGCAATCCGAACCTCCAGTTCACCAAAGAGAACTAAAATAACAATAAAATGGAATAAGGGTGTCACAATGGATTGATAATACACATATTACATGATGATTTTATGTAATACCAATCAATAATGGTTAAAGAAGAAATTTTTTTCCATTAAAGTTGTAATTGAATTATCATATGATGGAAAAGGTTGTTGGAGGAGTGGATTTAATTGGAGTTGCATAGGAAGTATCATATGATGAAAAATAAAAATGGAAGAGTTGATGATATGTGATAATCACCTACACTAGAAAACTATTGAGATAATATTTATGATAAAAATGAAAATTATTGACGGTATTGTTTTATTTTTTTCCGTAACATAATAGAAAAGTTAGAGTGAAGATGACTACTTAGAGAGCGTGAAGATTTTTTTTGAAGAAAGAATGTAGCTTATAAGTTATGAGGAAGCCATACTAATGTTATTATACTATTTAATTTGAAAATCAGTGTTAATAAAAACATATATAAGGTTTTAATAGATTGGATGATGGTTAAAGTGTAATGAATGTTCTTAAAAATACTCTATGTAGAGTATATATTTTTTGTAAAATACTTCAAATACAACCTAAGATTTTTGTAATTATATTTATGATTAATATATCTATTAGATCTGATATAAGGATAATTAAACTATTTGTGAGTGATTTTTACTAGATGGAGATGATTTAAAAAAGTTTTGGATTTTAGAGTTGAAATCGTGATAATTTGGGTAGCTGCATATGTTTCATTAAAGGAAACTTATATGTAATTTTCTACATTACATATCCGTGTTTTCCATATGTATATGTGTGATATAGACTCATGTATGTGTCAATGAAAGATGTTTACGTGTAAATGGAAGCTATACATGTGTCCAAAAGACACTGCCTATGTTTTATCTAACTAATTCATATGTGTCATGTAACACATAGGGAAACTCTGAGGTTCTACTGAAAAGAAAAAAATTCACAATTTACTATATGAATAAAAAATAAGTTATGAAGATTATTAGAATATTTTTAAGGAATCATAACATCACATAACACTTTCATGAACTAAATTTTAGAGTAGCTAATCTTCAAATTGAGAAAGATAAGATCAATAAAAGGGATATTTTTAGAGGTTTTTTAAGTATAAAGAATTTGTGTTTCAAGAATTATTTAATTATAATGAAATGGAATATTATAAGTATGATAATTATCTTCATTATTTGATACATGAAAAAACATTATGATCCAAGGTTATTTGAAGAAGATTACTGATGAGGAGAATTTTTGAGAAATAAAAAATAAGCTAAAATGAGGTTTCTAAAGATGTTTAAATCTAGAAATGAGGAAATTAATTTGAAGATAATAAAGTCATATTTAAATGTTTAAATTATCACAAATCAGTTGTGATTCAAGATATTATATTGATTTATGATGTACTATTGTATGATTATAATAGAATAAGTAGAATAGATAAAGCTTCTTTAGTGATAAAAATAATATGAGTTTTTATAGAATTGATAGTTATTTATATTTATGAATTTTCTTTATTATGGAGAAAGTTTCATGAAACTATTTTGAAATAATTTTAGAAGAAGATGAGGAAAAAAACAAATTTTCTAGAATAATATGGATGATTATTTTATTAGTGTTAACGAAGAAGAAAATGTGAAAGAAAAACAAAAAGTAACACATGTATTTTTACAGGAACCAATGGTTAAGGATAAAAAAATAAATGTGATATCATAGAGTATTTCTACATACCAGAAAAGTTGAAAAAAATTTATTAAGGACATTGTGCACTGAATTTCAAGAAATAAAATTCTATATAATAAATATAGGAAAATGAAATAATGCTGACCTATATATAAAAAATGTAATAGAGAGAGAGATTTGTGTTAAAGGAGTTCATATGAGGGTATGATACACTGAGATAACTTTCAAGCTCTTGAGGAAGAAGATAACTGATATAGTTAGAGGAGAAATATATGATGGGTATTAAAGTTAAAGGAAAAATAGGGACAAAACATTATTTTCATATTAGATAGGTTTATTTATGCAGTGAGAAGATAGGGAAATAAGAATTTGAGGAAAGTCTGTCCTTATGTGTATGATTTTATTCCGGGTGCTGAGTCTTTTAGAGAACAAAAAGGTGATATATTTCTATTGATCATAGGAACTCAAAAGAGTAATAAATCTAGGTGATTAGTTCCTATAAATATTTATGTATCTAAGATAGAATCAATGTCAATTTATATGAATTACCTATTAAAAACATACTAGCATTCAAATATCTTTTGTTGAGAAAAAGGAGATCTATTTTTTTGATAGAGAAGCATCATGTGTAGACCTGGTGATCAAATTTTAACATAGAGATAAAAGGAACACTTTAATATACAATGTGTGAATACATAAAACCATTAGGACTATAGGTACATAGGGGTATCATAATGTGTATATTTTACTCTAGTGGGAAGCTATTATGAATAATTCCTATGAGAATCAAGAAATTGTATACATGGTGAAATATTGCAGAGTAAGAAACCCCAACCATTATACTTAGTGATTGATTATAGTATATATAAATTGATTGGATAAAATAACCAATCAAGTAAAGGAGTAGTCCGTTGAACCGAAACATGTAAAAATACTATGTTCATATTTTACTTTCATTCCAAAAATGCATGTTATGTTGATCATCAGTTAAACTAATATAGATCCAATCATCTTAACTTTCATTAGAAGTTCATAACCATAGGGGTTTAAATAATCAAAGAATATTTTTAAATTGGAAAAAATTATACAAAACCCAGTAACCCACATCCTGTTAGGTGTTTTCATTGATCATAATGGGAATTTCAACTAATATTAGAGAATATTTTCCCTTTTAATGAATTTTATTATACATTACATGGTATTTTTTTATATTTTTATTAAGTTTAGTTTTGATTTGTTGAAGAAAATCCTATGATTTAAGAACCAAATTTTATTCCTATTATTATATACATATATGCCTCATCAAAAAATATCGAATATAAGAAAAATAAAGAGGCCAAAAAGCTAATAAAAATCTCAAGAAATATTGAAATATCACCGTCTAAAGGTAGTTAGAGTTGTTCTAGAAGTTCAAGTTATGATAATATTTGTTCGATTAAAACTGTAGATAAACTACACTATAAGGTTGGAAGTAATTTGATGAAAGTTCCTACCAAAACTGTTACTCATATATTTGGGTTCATTCAAGATCTATATAATGAAAAATCACACTTGATAGATGATCCCAGTTTTGTACAAAAAATAATTGATAAAAGAGATTCAAAGATGAAACTCTCTTATTAAAGAGAATAAAGATAAGGACCAATTCTAATAGATTAGTAGAGATAAATTTATAATGGTTAAGGAATACATAATTTTTTTGTTGATGATAAATAAAATATGATTAATATTAGTGACGATAAAGTCATACATTCGATGAAATATTGAAATCTATTATGAGAGTTAAGGAAGATCAATTATAAGTTAATGCTAAATTAATTTAATAGATTGATCATACAATATAATAAAGTATCAATATTGTTGAATAATAGTTTCAAAATATAAAAAATCAATGTGAGGATATGATAATATTATTTTATAATGAGAATAATACTCTTAGTTTAAGGTTTTGAGTGATGGAGGTAAAACTGAAGAATCTAGAAGTGACACAACCTAGAACTTCCCATGATGCTAAACGAAATAGTTTTAATAATAAATTCTAAAAGATTATAATTAAATTAAAAAGAACTATTTATAGTGTTAAAGAGAGTATGAGATCATGTGGGGGATAATCAACCTCATTCTCATGGAAAATGGTATCCCACCGCCCCGATAAAGTTGCAAGTTCGAAATATATTTCATTAGTAAGTGATGGATATAAGTAAAATTATGTAAATATATGGGTATAAAAAATTATAATAAACCGAAAAAAATAAAAATTGTGTATGTGAGAATTTATAAGTAGATAATCTCCCAATATATTGTGCAAAAAATTGGTGTTCAACCTAAAAACAACATAGTTCTCAAATTGAAAAATCATGACAAACTGAGATTACATGAAAATGGAAGAGGTTTTTTGAACATTATAGGTGTTGCTAGATATTTGAGAATATTTTCATAGTTTTAAAATAAAATTTCCACTCACACAAGTGGTATAAGTCCATAATAAATGGGGATTAGTACTAAAAATGTGAAGATACCTATCGATTTGAGACATACATCACATAAGATGCATAATTTGTTTTACAAGAATAAATATGTTTGTCTTGAAATATTCAATGAATATTATAATTTTTTCCATAAATTTAAATACCCCAAAACTTCTATTTTAGACACTATGGTTACATTATTTCATTTTCACTAGATATAAGGAACCACATCCCAAATGATCAAATTGTTTAGTAGTCTTGGAAAACTAGTTACCTAATTGAATTTTACATTACATTTTAAAACATAAAATATAACATATTATTTTTTATTAGAAAAAAAATATTCTAATTATCATATATCTTAATATTAATTGTTATACACTTGTTGGTATTCTAGAGAAAGGAAACATAATAAAGGCGTGATCTTAGATACTCAGTAAGGGTATGGGTATAGTGAAAGATATTAATGTTTGAATAATACGACAAGAATAAATGATAATAAAATAATTCCATATAAATAATCAAATGAGGTTGAAACTTATCCATTGATATCATAAACAATCAAATAATAACATGTAAATCAATAACCTATTTTATAATGATGGAATTCATAATGTTAGACATCTAAAACTTGTTGTCGAGCCTCGTACCAAGACATATTACATAAATTGGAAAGGCCTCAGCCAAACACCCAGTTTAGTTTGTCTCATTAGAAATAATAATGCATTTGGGGATATGTTATTTTAGGCCCCACTATTTACTTAATAAGTCCGATGCATTCATCAAATTAATAATTAATAAAACTTAATCAATATGCCTTAATAATCAATAATTTCCTTATTGGAAGAACTTGAAGGGTAAATACCAATGATTTCCTCAGTCAAATTGATCATAAACCATCCAAATAAATAAATTTTATGGTATAATAAGAGTATATACTTAGAATAAGATGCAATAAAGGATGTTGACATAGATTAAAATTATTTTAAAAAACCACTGGAAAATTTCTTGAGGAAAATACCCTTTTCATTTCGAAATAATATATTTAAAGATTAAATATTTTTCAAATATTAAGGAAAAAATCTTCTTTTAAAAAACATTGTAATATTATAAATCAATTTTTAAATAAATTATTGTTAATAGTGGTATAAAATTCCGTTAATCCTATATAAGTTAAAAAACATTCCTTTTACACTTTTATAAAATGGTCAAAAAGTACCTTGTTCAAAAAATGACAAGAATATTAATTTTAAACCATTTTTTAAAAATAAAAACATAGGTAAAAGTTAATTTTAATAAATAATAGAATAAATTAAAAATATTATAAAAAATATTTTTATAAAACATGGACATGGGAGAAAAATCTTCCTAACTAAAGATGAAATAAAGTCAGTTTTTCATAAAAATACTTTTTTTGATATTTTGAGTACATAAAGGTGAAAAATAAATAAAAAATTATAATTTTTAAAAATAAATATATTATAATAAAATAATTTTGTTTTAATATATAAATATAAAATAATACCCCCATCGAAGACTTAAACATAAACAATCTAGAATATTAATGAGAATGTGAAATAACCCCTTACCTCATGTCTCATTTCTGTTGTACATGTTTAAACTAATATATAATAAATATAGATTTAATATATATATTTTATAACCAAAATCACATATATCATATGATATATTATTTACTTATAACCTTTTATCACATGTTTAATAACTATTCTTTATTAAAATCTTTGTTTTGTGTAATATGTGTTTCATTTTTCATATATGTTTTTGTTTTGTAGTTTTGGTCCTTGTAAATTGATCATGGTTCCATCATATCCATAATTTTAATAATAATTTTAATATCATATATATTAATTATATATGTATTTATATTAATCCATAAAATTTGGAGATATACAAATTAATTACACTGTTCATGGGGATAGTAGGTCGTACGTATGCATAAACACTATTTTCATTTTTTGAAAGATGGAATAGAATAAAGGTAAAAAATAATTCAAATTTTTAGAAAAATTATAGTATCATATATATTATATATATTTAAAAAATACATCCTTATTACCATCTATGTAAATTAGAAATGAAAAATGAATCGCATTGTTTCGTGGAGGTGGTTGTCCAAACATACACATGTGCACCATTATCATTTTCCAAAGAATTAGAAGATAAGAAGGTATATATGATAATATAATTCAAGAATTATATTTATTTAATTAATATCAATTGTATACATTAAATACATCATTATATCCAGCCATGAGAGGCGATGATGAAAAAAGAATTACATCGGTTCGCGAGGTGGTAGTTCGTCCTACACATGATCGATAGTTTCGTTTCCCATTTGATGGAAGATGAGATTAATATTGGTTATTAAATTAACAAAATAACATATTAGTATATTTAATATATATTTTTTATTATTTCACCATAATTTAATAATATTTTAAGGAGGTATAAAAAGAAATAAAATGAAAACACATGGTTAAGAACTGTAACTCTTCTTCGGAGAACCTCTTTAGGTTTGTACCTACAGCCTTGATAGGATTATTTTATGATAAAAAAATGGAATCTATGTCATGGTATAAGAAGTAAGGAAGGTATTTAGTTAGGTCTTTTTTGAACCAAAATGATTTTTATGTGTAAATAAAAGGGGAGAGGAGGTTCACTTTTATATGTGAGGAGTGGGATTTTTGTAAATATCCTAAACTATTCGACAATGGGCAATGACTCTAAAAAAACTGAATAAAAAATATATAAATAATGGAGTGAAGGGAAGATAATCTCAATAAAAACTTCCAAAAATAAAAAATAATAATGTTTTAAAAATTTTATTCCCTTTACTTCTAAGGTTACCCACTTTTACCATATTAGTTTTCACCATGGTAACTAGTTTTTTTACCTAGGAAATTTATCTTTTAACCATAAAAATAAAATGGAACTTATTAGATAATTTTTACCCAATAAATTTAAATATTAATCATAATTTATTAAATAAAAAACCTATGTGTGTGGAAAATTAATTTTAATCCATTCAAATTTAATGCGCAAAACCCCATTTTAACCTTAACCATAGTAATTAATTTTTATTGTATTTAATATTAATTATGAAAAAATATTAATTAAAAATTATTAAAAATAATTAATTATGTTTATTCCAAATATGGAATCCATTTTTTAAAATTCAATTCATAGAAGTGGTATAATTTAATTTAAAATTAAACCCCAAACACGATGAAAAATGATTTTTAAAATAAAAAGTTTTTCGAAGTATAAAAAGTTTTTATATAAAACATTGAAATAAAATTAATTTAAATGAAATAAATTGGATTAATAATAATATAATTTAACTAATTTAAATTTGAAAACTATTTAAAGAAAACTTTTATATTGTAAATGATTTAAATGAAAAGATAAATTTTAATAAAAAATCCGTATTTTTCACTATTGATTGAAGAAGTAATCTTTTTCAGAAAATTTTAAAAATTTCAATATAAAATAATTTTGAAATTTGTATTTAAAAAATAAATTCAAAATTTTCCAATAAATTTTCTACAATTGGAAAAAAAATTAACTTTAATATAGGTGTGAAAAATGTGATAAAACTGCTTTTTAGAAAAATATAATTTTAATCATAAACCTTGATTTATTCTTATCACATGCATAGAAAAAGATTTGATGAATGATAAAAAATTTGATTTATTATATAATACATAAATTTCACTAAAAATAATTCTTCAATAGAGATTAATTTAATTTATTAAAGCACACATTGTGCGCATAAAAGTATTTTTCTAGAAAAACATTTCCTTTATTTTTAAATGATTTTTTCTTCATTTATAATCAATTGATAAGCAATGAATTTATTTTAGACATTTTCAAATGATATGTTTTATAATATAGTTATTCCTATTCATAAATTTCAATTTAATGACAATGTCGTTATGATATACTATATTATAGTTCATTTAGGCTTGGGGTTATGTGTATCAAAAGTTATAAAAAGATTAAATTTATTTAAAAATAAATACATCATAAAATCCAGAAGTGTTACATTATACCACCCTTAAAATGAATTTCAACCTTAAAATTACATTATTCTAATACAAAAAATGAGTATACCTTTTCCTCATCACATCCTTGGGTTCCCACATTGCTTTTTCAAAATTTTTATTCCTCTATAGAATTTTAGCCAGATGAGTAGTCCTGTTTTGGAACACTTTATCTCTATAATACATGATTTATACTAGTTTTTCTTTATAGAAAAGATCATGATTTAGTGGTATGAACCATAAGTTTAGTACACGTTAAGGATCACGTATGTACTTCTATATGAAATATACATTAAACACATCATTAACCTAAGAGAGGTTTGGTGGAAGAGCCAAGCGATAAGATACCATCTTTACTCGATCAATAATCTCATTGGGGATAATATACCTAGGGATTAAATTTATATTATTTCTGAATATCATAAAATTATTCCATTATTAAATTCATAGATACACCTCGTAACTAATTTTGAACTCCAAATCTTGTCAATGATTAGCATCATAACTTTTCTGCCGACTCCGACCTTCCTTGATGTGTTGTGGAGTGGTTTTGACTTTATCCACCATTTTCTTAGCTAACTTAGGTCTCAATAGCTTTATACCTTCAACTTCATCCTAACACATTAGAGTTATATACTTATTTACATAGAGTTATTTATAAATATTCATCTAAATAATTGAGTGAAAGCTATTTTTGTAAGAAAAATTGACAAGAGGAAGATATTGATCCCAATCACCTTTGAAGTTAATCGAACAATATCGCAACATATCCTATAAGATTTTAACAGTCCTCTAAAACTAACCATATTTCTAATTATGATGAGTAGTATTGAAACACAAATATATATCCAGATCCCACTGAAGGCATTTCCAAAATGTTAAGGTGAGCCTCAAATCCCGATCAGATATAATAGAATATGGTACTCCGTGAAACCTTTCCCCTTACATAATGTATATTTTGTAAATATAATAATGTGATAAATCCTATTTTAAATAAATTAAGTGTTCTTAATTATTAAGGTGATTTAATACAACATATATATAATTTTATACTTTTTAGAATTTTGGGGAGTCTGATGATGTTTTCCCACTTCTATTTTGGTATGGGTAATGGTTGTAACATTCAATTAGATTTTAGTATCTCATACTTAAATTTATGACATACCAGGAACCAAGATACAAACTTATTAGTATATATCTTCATGTTTTCTCACTAAAAATACTCTTTCATTTCTATATAAAACATCACACTTCTATGATGAATAAATAATGATGAACTATGAGCCTCATCCAAAAAATCCTTCTTTAAATATGGTATGGACAGAACACATACAAGGTTCCTTAAATTTATAATTCTATCAAAATCATTGTTAAAATTAGGAACATTTATCACCTTCTTCTATATCTCCACATCCTCCTTATATGCCTTTTTAATCCTTACATGGATAGATGAACGAACAATCATTTGAGAAAGATAATATTTCTACCAGTACTTAAATATTTGATGATCTATACTTTGAAAATTTATAAATATTAGATATTTTGTGATCCTTATCATATATAATCTAGAATATTATTTCTTACTTAAATTATTATCCATCTTGTTCAACTTACTGGGGTGGTAATGTATTGAAGAATCATAATCATTGATCAACTCCAACCATCTTATTTGGATCAAATTCAACTCCTTCTTTGTAAATTTATACTTGAATATTTTTTGATTAGTATATATATCCCAAATTTTACCATACTGGTAATTCTTATATATATTCGAAGAAAAAATTACTACTTACAACTCCAAATAAAGTGTCGGGTAATTTTTCTCATGAATTTTTAATTATTGAGAGACATTTTTTATCATCATGTCATTCCATAGGAGGACACATCCCAATCCCTTATTTAACGCATAAAAATAGATAAAAAACCCTTCACTATTACATCGTAGTGTAATAACATGTACACTAACCAAAGTTATATTTAGTTCTTTCAAACCTTCTTCAAATTCATCTGTCCATAAGAACTTACCCCCTTCTAAGTCAACATGGTGAGTGGATTAGACAGTCATGATAAATCTCTCACAATGCATTGATATTATCTATCGAATACAAAAAAACTATGGATTTCGGTTACCATGGTTTATCTCCACCACTTATTAATAAATTCTATCTATTAATTATTCACTAATATACCCTCAATTGAGATTATATAACCCAAGAATTAAACCCCCGGAATCCAAAATTCAAACTTGGAAAATTTAGCATAAAATTTATACTTCCCCAGGGTCTTTATCACAATTCTCAAATGTTTTTCATGATATTTTTTCTCTTTAAATATACAAGATTATAATCTATATAGACTACCTAAAACTGATCAATTTAATCTCTAAATACTATAGTCATTAAATCTATGAAGATAACATGAACATTCGTAAGTCCAAATTGAATCAATATAAATTCATAATGACCATACCTCATATAGAAGGATATATGATTTATATATTTCTTATTCATACTGAGATTAAGATACCTAGATAAAGGAACAATCTTATAAAAATATAGAGATCCTCATAATTGATCAAACAGATCATTGATATGGGGTAGATAAATCTTTTTATTAATAGTAATGTTGATAAGTTCTTGATAATAAATGTAAGGATACATTGATCCATGTTTATTTTTAACAAAAAGAAAAGGTTCAACCCATGTATAATCACTTAACCAAATGAAACCCTTATATATATTATCCTAGAGTTTCTTATTTAATTCTTACAACTCAATTGGGGTCATTGTATATAGATTCTTTGAAACTGGAATTACCCCAAGTATGAGTTCTATTGAAAAATCAACTTCACAATTCAAGGGAAGACTAAGACAGTACTCAAGAAATATATCAACATATTCTCAAACAGAAGGAAATTTTTCAATATTGATTTTCTTCCCAAAAATTCTATATAAATATATCTCATGAATAGGTTTCTAAACCCATATTATAGATGTAATTTTCCTTGTGTGTTCTTATTCATCCATGCATTGATAGAGGTTTGAAGGTTTCTTCCAAATATATAATTTATTTTCCTTCCTGGAAAATTGATATGGGATCTATACTGATAGATCTAATACATACCCCAAATAAAATAAAATTTAACTATATGAAGTGTAATAAGATTCATAGGAAGAACCATCCCAAAAATTTCTATTAGAGTGGAGTTATAAACTTCAGATGTGATCATCCTACCATTATAAGTCATCACTGCAAACTCAATATCTAATCATTGAGGTGGGGATGCGATGACATTAAAAAGTTAATCATATATAAAAGATTGGGTAGAACCAGAAACAAATAAAATATTTTCAATCTTTGAGTATATGATAAATATACCTTTTACCACATCACTTCAAATTTCCACATCAGCTATAACAATTATATAATATTGAACTTATCACCTTTTATTATGTTGTGTTATATTCTATTAAAGTTGGAGGAATTTGTTGGAATAGTATGGAATATTTTTAAAATTAAATCACTTTACTTTGATGTACTCTCACTTACCCATGCATTAATGATATTGATGGAATTTTTCTCTACACTAATCAAACTCCTTTTCAATTTAAGCATATACCAAGGTTTTTCTTTCCAAAAGTATCTCATATTAGAAAATTCCTATTTCTCTTATTATCCTTATCTATATTCTTTTCTATCATCCTATTATTCTATTTATTTACATTTAATCCATAAGAGTTGGAGAATTATTTTTCTCTCTTGATAGTACATGATATTATATCCTTGTATGGTGAGAATTTTTGGGAGACCAGTTCCCTTCAATGGATTGGATAAATCCCATCAAAGAAATGGTCAATATTAATCTTTGGATTATGTAGGTAGTCTAAAAAATGCATTACTATCCTTGTAAATTTATCTTTATACTTATAAATACTTTATTCTTCCTTTTGTATCGAACTCAAGAATTGTCTCTCTATATCCATTAATTGTTCATGAGAAATTTATTTTTCTAAAAAATTTCCTTAAAATCCTTATATTCCATGATTTATATTTTCTCCTCATACTTAGTTCTTTTAATCAATAACTACCATTGATCTGTATCCCATGAGAGATGATAAAATACCATGTTAAATTTCTCCCTTTCATTACATCCCAAAGCAAGAAATATCTTCTCTAAGAAAATTATCCATTACTCAGTTACAAATGGATTTTTATCCCCATTGAATGATGAATTTTGATGATGCATGAAGAGATCTAACATTATTACACCACATTGTGGATCAATATTATTTACCATACATGAATGTTTATTGGTCATAACTGAATTCACTTTCCCCAATATAGTTATAATTCTCTTAACTCAAACTGTAGCTCTATATCTAGCTTAATTTTATTACCCAGGAGAGAAATCAATTGATGGATTATGTTCACTAATATAGTTTCTATTACCTCCACTAGGAACCACTTATAAACAATTGAATACACTATATTAGATCATAACATTATGTATCATATTGTAAAATTTCAAAAGAAGTGTAGCGCTTAACATAAATTGAAAAAATTATTCATAACCAATCTCATAATCATAAATTTGGTTTCTTTGGGAATGTTTAAAAATCATAAAAATGATTTCAAATCTTTTATAATGGTTTGTAAAGAAAATTTGAATTAACCCAATAAAATCATGTGCATATTAAGGACAACCTCACTGTGTACTAGAACAATGGGTGAGATATACTCAAACCAACTCTTTTCGGGGTTATTACCCATAGATGCATCTATGAAAAAACCACATACTCTTATAGTATTTAAGAATGGATATTTTTCTTGGAAAATAAAAAAATATCTACCTTAATAAAACTTTAGGTTTTTATCCTATACTTAGACTTATCCTCAAATATTTTCACATGGACATTTTCCCTAATTTGTGTTTTTTAAATATAGTTCCTAAGGATTCTTCTAAACATCATATGATACAAAATATAAATACCCCAAAACTAGAAACTTATAGTTGGTTATTAATTTATTTCATTATAACTAGATAAAAAGAATCATATCCTAAAGGATCAAATAATTTAGTAGTTTTGGAAAAATAGTAACATACTTGAATTTCACATTACATTTGAAAACTTAAAATATAACATAATATTCTCCTTGAGAACACCATTATTTCCTTTAGAATAGCTCTACATATAAATCCTAATAAACTTACTAGAATCTTATGTAAAGGAAACATAATAAAGTGGTGAGCTCAGATTCTCAATAAGGGCATACATACAGTTGAAGCTATTAAGACATGAATAAATTATAATGAATAAATGATGATCAAATAATTGCATATAAATAATAACATATGATAGAAACGTATCCATGGATATCATAATAAATCAAATAATCCTATGGAAATTAATAAATTATTTCATAATGATGGAATTCATAATGATTTATATTTGAAACATACCATCGAGGACTTGTTCCCAGGTATGTTACATAAATGGGTATGGCCTCATCCAAATACCCAATCTAGTTTGTCTCATGCAACCTACCATTGAATTGAGTGGCTATTTAATTCTTGGTCCCACACATCACTTAATATGTCTAATTTATTCATCATGTGAATAATCAATACAACGAAATCAAAATGAATTAAATATCAATAACCAACTATATTAGAAGAACTAACATATAAAATATCAATGATTTCCCCTGTAAAACTGATCATAAACCATATAGAGAAATAAGGTGGGTTGTATTATTAAAATATATCATCATTATAAGATTCAATAAAGAATGTTAAAATAGATGAAAATTATTTATGAAGATAAATAAAAAATTTATTGAAGGAAATTACCCATTTCATAGTTAAATCACTTATTTAAAGCCTAAAATATTTTCCAAATATTAAGGAAATATTTTTTTTTAAAATAAACTTGTAAATTTTTAAAGATATATTTTAAGTAATGAATGATCATAATGGAGGTAAATTACATACATGCTGTGTAAGTTAAAAAAAATTTCTTTTAAACTTTTGTAAAGATTTCAAAAAGTTCCCAGTAATATTACTTTTAAAAAAATTTTGAAATTAAAAAATGGGTAAATTTTAATTTAATCAATTTTTATTGGAATATTAAAATCATTCTAAAATTTTTTTCTTGAAAACTCAGACATGGAAGAAAAAGATTCCTAACTAAAGATAAAATAAAGTCTATTTTTCTTTAAAATAGTTTTTTATATTTTGATTAGTTAAAATATAAAAATGAAAGGAAAAATTATCTTTTAAAAAAATAAATAGTTTATAAGAAAAAATATTAGGTTTAAGGTATAAATTTCCATTTGGGACCTAAACATAAACAACCCCAAATAATAATAACATTATGAAATAAACCCTTAACCTAGGTCTCATTTAAATTATGCATGTTTCAAACTCATGTATAATAAATATAGATTTATTACACATCTATTATAGAGCCATAATAATATAAATTATACCTTATATGGTTTACTTATAATGTTTTATCACCGATTTAATAACAATTTTTTAATAAATTCTTTGTTTTTCATTTATGTTTTGTTTATGTAGTTGTGGTCATTATACTTTTATCATGGTTAAATAATATGTAACACCCCAAGATTTCATAGTGCATTATCTCATTAAAGTAATTCAATAGCTTGCGCTACATGCAACATCGAGTTCAAGCACACCACGACTTACCAAACTAGACATTCCAAAGCGGTTATGAATAGTATTAACTGAATTTTGAACTTTATATAATCCTTATAATTTTAGAATCCATATTATGAGTTTCTTAGATATAATTTAAGAACAAATTCATTTTTTTTCAGATAAAAGAAGTAATTTTCAAAAAATGCAATTTTACCACCTTTTAATGGAGAACCATTTTTAAATCCAATATTTTAAACTTTTATATATTTAATTTGACAAAATAAACATTTCTTTAGAATTGGGACATAAAAATGTAGTTTAAATAAATTTTTGGTGTTTTTCTGATAACTTTCATATTTGGATGAATAGTGAAAAATACTCTATTTTAATTGAAAATAACTTTTTTAATCACAATAATTTATCGTTTTCAATTATAAATTTTAATGGTTTGGAAGTATAATTAGATTATATTTTTACCATTTAATCCAATTTTTGTCATTGGAAGTAATTTCACTTTGAAATTGGACACAAACAAGTGTCAATCTTTTGATAGTTATTATTTCTTAAAAATACACTTGTTGGTTTTGACAACAAGAATTAATTTTAAATTAATTAATGAAAATTATATGTTTTGAAATTGGTAAAATAGAATTAGTTTTTCAATTCAGAATATCAAAATTATCTTAGAGTTAATTTTTTGTATTTTTATGATCACTTTCAATTTTGATGAATAGTGAAAACACTGCTTTATTGTTTAAAACCGAATTTTTATTTAAATAATTAATTATTTTATTTAAATTTATATTAGGTAAAAATAGATACATAATACCTATATAAGTTCAATTTAATTTATTGGTTTCAATGTTATAATAAGTTTAGATATATAAAAATTTATTGAACTATTTACCGTCTTTTACTCACCTCCTAGGTGCATTTGCAAATTTTCATAAAACAAAATTTTACCACTTCTGTGAATTGAATTTCAAAAATCTGAGAGACAAAGTTGATATCAGTGAGTAAAATTTGGTTTAATAAGATAAAAATAATTTTTGGTGAAGAGTAACTTTTGACTTTTATTTACCACGATTTATAGTAAATAGGGTAATTAAAGATAAAATGATATTATTATTACCCTAAAAAATGTCATAATTCTATTGGATAAGTGTAATTAGTACAAAAAAACCTTAGTAATAAAATATGATCCTTTAGGTCCACTTGGATTAGATTGGGAAATTTATTATTATTTAATTTAAAGAAGAGTTAAAAGTGTTAAATTCAAGTTTTCATAAATAATTTTTTTTTAATATTGGGTTATAAATAAGGTAAATTCGACTATAAATATTCATTACAAAGATAAAAATATTTCCTATATAATGGTATATTATTTATAATTTTTAGACATTAAATAATTAAATTTATTTATGACACAACGATGATACAGTAATCACTTTATTAATAAAAGATTAAAATAATTGATATTATAAATACAAAAATAAATTTAATTTGAGACTTTTGATAAATTATACTAATTTTATAGGTTAATATGACATGTTAAGGTTTATTGAATCAATATTTTTGAAGTAGTCATACTGTTATGATTTTAACAGAAAACAAATACCAAATAGTGTCAAAATTGACATAAAATAGTTTTTAAAACAAAACTATATTATTGGTTGATATAATATTTCTAAAAATATAAGGTTCGGCCAAAGGGATTAAATAATGTTATATATGTCATTAATGAACCAGTTGAGGTTATCTTGGATTTTTATAGTATGTTTACTAACCATATAGTGTAAGAATACAATAAGACACAGTAAAAGTTAAATTATTTAACTTAGAGTTAAATCTAAAAGATAAGGTTAAAATGGTAACCTAAACTTGTCTAAAACCTATTGGTTGAGATTATTTCAACCCATACACACTTTAGATTCGAAATAAATAAATTTTGAGCCATTATAAACCGAATATTATCTTATTATAAAATAATATTTCAATCTTTTTCTAAGGTGCCCCTCACCCCTCTTATAAAATGGAACTCCACCTTCTCTCCAATTCAAACCTTCAAAGCCATTTGGATCGGCCAAAACCTGACCAAATATCCTCTCAACTATCTTACCTTCATCCTAGATGCATTAATTTGGTCATAAAGCTTACATATGGAGCCCTTTTGATCAAATCAAAAGGAAAAACCCGAAGAAGTGATAAATATTTCATCCCCTCTTTCAAGTTGTTTTCTTCTTCCGCTTCATATTTCCTTGTTGTTTCTATTATAAAACAATAAATACAGTATCTTCTATATATTTTGATGTTATTATAAATATTTTATAACAATATTCATTATTTTATCCGTCCTATGAATGACATGTCACCATACGTGCGTACGTACAGCTTACCGTCTCCACATCGTGGTGTAGTTGTTATTCAATACATTATTATTTTTATGGGTATAATAATGATGTATAATTGATGTAAATAATAAATATAACATGTTAGTTATTATTTATATATGATATAACATCCAATTATATACTATTTTAATATCAAAATAATGATATTGTTGCTCGTGCGTACGTATGGATTACCGTCTCCACGACATGATGAGATTTATTTCCATGTTTACCATTCAACGATCATTATAAAAATATATATTATTAATAAGAATGTAATATATGAAATAATAATTCTACTGGATATATATATATATATGTATGTATGTATTTAGTTACTTACATATATCTTATTCACTTATTTCTGTTCAATACGATATAAAAACGGAAACAACGTTTATGCGTACGTACAACCTACTGTATCGATAAACGGTGCCTTCCATTTCATATATACAGATATTATAAATATTTATATTCTAAATATATATGATATATAAATCATGGTTTATATTCTGTAATCATTTAAATCATGATCTAAATGATACAATCAAGAATAACAAGTTAAAACACAAACGATAAAGAAAGCGATTATTACCCAAAATGTTAATTTAACATGGAAATAATTATTAAATGGGTAGTATAAAATAATAAATGAATAATTTATGATATAATAAATATGAATATGGTTATGGTATTATTTAATAATATACTATGGTCATTATACAGGAGGTTAAATGTACCCTTGACCAAAGGAAAGTGCAAGGTAAGGGTTAATTCCTCAATCTCATTATTATTAGAGATTGTTTGTGGGTAAATTTTTACTGGGACATATTTATTATCCATGTAAATGTTCTATAAAAGAGTTTTAAATGGTATTATTTTAAAGTAATATTTTATTAAAACATAATTTTAAATGTTTTAAATATTTATTCTTCTAAATCATTCGCATTAATGTCCATGTTTTCAAAATGGGTTTTAATGATTTATTTATATGGACATGAATGTTTTTAAAATGTTAATTCCATTCAAAAGTTTCAAAGTGGTATGGGAAACTTTGATTAAAAAATGTCTTTAAATGTCTTCCTTTCTAAATTGTGTGACTTTTAACTGTTTTCATGAAAAATGGATATTTCTCTCAAAGAGTTACAAATCATTTTCATCTATGTCATCATCTGTTGATGGATTTTAAACTTGTTTGAAGTTGATTTATTATGATAAAAATATCTCATATCGTATTAAAGGTTTTGTGATATGTTTTACTATGGATGTGTTCTTTTTTATACCATTCATGGTTTATGGTTAAAGTGTTGAAATTTCATATGCTAGTTCTAATATGAATGTTTATGTTATGTTTTAATCTTTTCATATGAGGAATGTATTGGACATAGTAAGTGACCGGTGGAGCCCGCTATAACTCCTCGATGCATCGGTAGGTCTCACGAGACAATTAGACTTGGAATTGAATAAGGCCTTTCCCAATTTGATTTATGGTTTTGGTAGAGGCCATAATCATTTTTAGAAGTCTTGGCCGAGGCCTTGAAAAAATGTTTCAGAATGTATAACATTAAACATTCTCTCCTTATGAAAATAATATTGATGGTTCATATGGTTATTCAACTAGTAGAATACCCATGACTATGTTTTATTAGGGCATTATTTACTCAGCTCATATTTCTTCCATAAAGTGTTCATGTTTATTATTTGTAAAGGGATGTATTTTCAATTATTCACCATGCCTATTGTTTATGTTATATTCTAATTAATTATTTACCCTTACTGAGCATCTGAGCTCACCCCTTTCTTATGTTTTATTTTCCCAGGATCCCAAGAAGTGTTTTATGTTTGAGATGCAGGGTTAAGATAAGGGAAAAATGGCATTCTCAAAGTATTATTATTTTTTGTATGTTAGAAAGTATAATGTAACATTCATGTATGTAATCTATTTTCCAAGATTGCTAAACTGATTGGTCTTTCGAGACTTGATTCCTTGTAATCATGATAATGTTATGTAATAATGCACCGACTCTGGGTAACTAGGCTCGGGGCGTTACATAATCTATAGAATTTTAATAATGATATTAATATCATATATATTCATTATATATTTATTTAGAGTTATCTATAAATTTTAGATACAGAGAAATGAATTACACCATTCATGGAGAAAGTAGGTCGTTAATATGTATGAACAATGTTTTCAATTTTCAATGGATGGATCGAAAGAAACATAAATAATAATATACCTTTAAATAATCATTATAATATCATATATATAATATATATTCAATAAATCCATCCTAATTAATCAATAATGGGAAGTCACCCTTAAACCAAGTGCCTCTAAAATATATAAATAATTTATTATAAGGAAGATAAGGTCGATACAAAACTCCACCAATAAAAATTAAACTTGTCTTAAACATGTTATTCCCTTTTCCTTTAAGTTTAGTCACTTTTATGATTTTAATTTTCCCCATGGTAACAAGTTTTTTTTAACTATGTAATTTATCATTTATGCCTAAAAATATAATGGGTATAATTAGATAATTTGGACCCACTAATTATAAATATTAAATATAATTTATCAAATTAAAAAACTATTTGTGTTGAAAATTAATTTTAACACAAGCACATGTAACACACAAAACCCTATTTTAACCTTAACCGTGTAATTAAATTTTATTGTTTTTACTATTTATTATGAAAAAAAATTAATTTGAATTTCTTACCTATTATTAATTATTCTTATTATAAATATTTAATCCTTTTTATCAAATTTAATTTGTAGAAGTGGTATAATTTAATTTAAATTTAAACCAACAAACACGATCAAAAGCAGTTTTCCAAATAAAAGGTTTTATTAAGTATAACTTTTTTTATATATAAAATCAACATAAAATTAAATTTAATGGCCTAAATTGGATTAATAATAATATAATTTAAATAAAATTACTTTTAAAACCATTTAAAAAAAATGTAACTTTGAAAATTCTTTGTGAAAAATTAACATATTTAATAACAATATGTATTTTTCACTATTAATTGAAAAATTAATGCTTTTAGAAAATTTTAAAAAATTCACACTAAGATAATTTTTAAATTTTTATGGAAAAAATTAAGTTTATTTATGATAATAAATATTTTAAAAGTTTTAAAAATTAAATTTAAAGTAAGTGTGGAAAACACGATGAAACCTCTTTTAGAAAAATATAGATTTTAAGTATAAAGTTAGATTTATTTTTATCTTAAATCTAGAAAAAATATTATATGAATGATTAAAAATTTGATTGAAGATATAATTTATAAATTTCTTTAAAATAATTCACCAAATTTACTAATTTAATTTATTAAGAAAAAAACATTGGGTGCATAAAAATGTGTTTTTAAAAAACATTTCTATTACTATCAAATGATTTTTATTTTAATTTATATTCAATTGATAAGAAATGAATTTATTTTATACATTTTTAAACCATATAATTTTTATTATTTATTTATTCATATACATAACCTCTAATTTTGTGGCTTGGTTATAATAGTACACTATATTTCTATTCATTTAGACTTGGGGTTGCATGTATCACAATCTATTAAATAGATTAAATTTATTTATAATGAAATACATCATAAAATATTAGGAAGTTATAATAAATATGATAAATATTGGTATACATCATTACAACATGAGTTATATATTGATAAGAATAAATGGCCAGAAAAATTGAATAAAAAAACATTTGAATACAAGGTAGCCTCATTGAGTAAAGAAGTAAAGAAAATTGAGAAATAAATCCCAAGAATAAATTGATGAAGTCTAAGAAATATTACACACAAACTATAATAATATTATTCTATTGTGGTAGAAAATTTCAAATTCTAGATTATTGAAAAATGTCCATAAATATTTATAAAGGTAATAAGTGAAATTTGAAAACAAATAGGAATTCAATCAAGGAGATGTAGAAGAATATTGGAAAGGTGGAAGACATTATAGAATATGAGGTTGAGAGGTATCCTAAGTATGTTAACCCAAAAATTTATGAAGTGTGTGGAAGGTGAAAGAATTTTGGTCACCCATCTACCAAATGCATGACATGGATACCTGGTAAAAAGTGCTATCAAAAGGAAATGAAAATGAAATATTGATTTCAAGTAAAAAACCTATTGCTTCATAGTATAATACCACATAGAAAATAAATAAAGAGAATTCACCTAAAAATATATATATAAAATTGATCAACCATTTGGAGAAATCCACATAGAATTTAGAAGCTAAAAACAATGAGAGTGTCATAGTTTCTCCAGTGAAGAAGCTATATCCAACCAAGAAGAAATTTTAAAACTAAGAGGATTTCATGATTATTAAGTAATAAATAACGTGGAAAAATAAAGAGAAAATAATTTTTAAATGATCCATAAATTTATAACCCTCAAATAATGACATTATTTGGTTAATAAAAATTCATAGCCCTAATGATACATTTTGAGAGCAATATGATACCCACCTTATCCACAAATTACATTGGATGAACAATCTAGAAAAGGGGATTAAAAGTAATCAATAAAATGAGATGATGAATTTTGTAATCTAATTAAAACATGAGAGGATAATATGTAATGGTGTACAAAATTATCAATTTATATCAATCATTATTTAGTATAAAATGATTGGATCATATTTTTGGATGAAATCTTCCATGGAAAAGTATAGTAGAGAGAAAACCTTAAAGGGGAGCTACTAAGTGAGATAATTTTTCCATAAATCTGGTATTTCATTTTAAAACTATAAATTTGTTTATCCCTAAAAAAAATTGAAGAATTAAATATGTTTTTCACTCTCATATCATTGTTATGGACTATGATTTTTTAATCATCTAGGGGGAGTGATTTTTTAACAAGATAGAGAAGTTAAACAAATTGAACTTGAATGCCTTGATTTTTTTTCTAAGATGAGTGTAGGTTTATGAAATATCCTCAAAATATTTTTATAAATCCTGAAAAGAGTTTAATTCTAATTTTTCACCGCATTGAGAAATTTGAAGGGATGGCTTTGATTATCTTTAAAATAACTCTTTTTTTCTAAAATTTATTATTCCAAATAGAATTAGAGATGACTTAGTTAAGTCCTATTGCTTTAAAATATGTTGTTCCATACATCTCTCAAAAGGAATTGACAAAAATATCTCAAAAGTGGGAGAATATGGATATAAGAATAAATCAATGATAGATTATAGTTTATAAAGTCTAATGGGAAATGAAAGAATAATTTTACATTGGAAGACATCCCTATACATATATGGTATTAATATGATGGAGGAAATATTTTTCCCACATTTTATTTATTATTATCAAGGTGTAGAATAAAATTGAACTTTGAGTTCTGTATTCATATACATTTCATATATTAAGAAGTTTAAAAAATTGAAAACAAATACAATTGAGGAGATTGAAGTTCCCTTTAGTGGGTGATTGTATTTTGTTGCATGGTATTTGTTATTAATAGAGAATATCAATATGATTATTGTTAATGAGTATGAATTAATGGTTGATGTATTGATAATACACTCATTACTTAATGATTATATGTATTTCACATCCATAAGAGAAAATAAATAAAATATTTACACCATTGTAGTTACAAAGAAAATCTCATATGATGGAAAAGGAATCTGTTTGACTAGATACCATTGGAGTTTAAAAAGTAATTCTCATATGATGTAAAAGGAAGTTGAATTATTTTATATTGTGTGAGAAGCTCCTATATCTTTTTATTATTTAAATTTTATTTATTATGAACAATGAAAGGTATTGAAGGAAGTATTCCAGTGATTTCTAAAACATATTTGATAATTTTTAATAAATATGGATATGTGGAGAGGTTGGATATCAATGTTTAATGAAATAAAGTACGGTACATTTCTTCATAGGGACTCTAAATATAAAGAAATGAGTCCTAAAAAAAATCCAAGAATGGGGTAATATATAACCAACCAATGGTGATATGTTTTAATTATAATGATATTGGGAATTATGATAGTGTGTATCTGAAATTAATTAATCTGGGTTGAAATCATCAAGAGCAAATGTAGAAAGGTGTGGAAAAATATTTTTCTACTACTACGATTGATGTTAGGTTATGTAATGAAGTGGTAATAGATATGTCACTTGTTTATTCAAATTATGCGAATGGAATATTTGAATCTAGATATTCTAATTCCTTCGTTTATGATAAATTTATAAGAAAAATTGGAATATCAGCCCCAGGATAGAATATTGAATTTTTGGTAACAATTCCGAGTGGAAATATTTAAGCAAAAAGATTTATAAGGATCTTATCATTGTTTTTAGTGGGATAGTATTTCATTAAAATATTATTGAAATAGACATAATATAGTTTGATTTTATTTTTATATGGATTTTATTTTATTTTGTCATGCTAATATATATTTATTATCCAAACACATTTTATTCAATAATTTCATACCTTTAATAACCTACCAAGTAGCTAAGAAATCGATTAGAGATGTAAGTGAAAGTTACCTAGTTTATATTGTTAAAAATAAATAAAATTTTCAAATTAGTTATTTTCCAGTAGTGAATGGATATATGATTGAATTTATTGATGATTTTCTTGGTGTCATTCTGATCAAGAGAATGGATTTACTATTGACTTAGTGCTTGATGCTACCCTATTTCAAAACCCCTAATCAAATGGATCAAGTATAACTTTTATAATTGAAACTGAAATTATTGGAGTTTCTAGATAAAGGTTTCAGTCATAAAAGAACTTCACATTGGGGTGTTTCTATTTTTTTTATTAAAAATAAAGATGGTTCAATGAGAATTTACATTGATTATAGATCCTTGAATAACATCACTACTAAGAATAAGTATCCTTTACCTCATATCGACAATTTGTTTGATTATCTCCAATGAAAGAAATATTTTTTTGGAGATTTATCTTAGGTTTGGGTATCATCATTTGAAGATAAATGAGGAAGATATTCTAATGACAATGTTTTAGACTAGGTATTAACCTTTTGTGAATGTAACTATTCCCTTTAGGGTTTTAATGAAAAATCTGTATTTATAGTTCTTATTGATAGAGTTTTCCTTGATTTATTGTTTAATTTTATGGATGTGTTTATTGGTGATATATTAGTATATCCTAAAATTCACGAGGATAATGAAAGTCACATATATATTGTTTTGAAAACCCTAAAATAAAAAATATATATATAGAAAATTTATTAAGTTAGAATTTTGGCCGAAATAAATTTATTTCCTTGAACATATTTATTCAAAATATGGAATAACTATTAACCCACTGAAATAAATATTTTAATAATGTCCAAGATGATAAAATATCATGAAGATTCATAATTTTATTGTGTTAGTGGGATACCAATAGTGGTTTGTTTAAATATTTTCTTGGTTGTGTAGCCTAATGACTATGTTTACTCAAAAAGGAGTGAAATTCATTTAGAAAAAAGTGTCTCATGATTGTTTCCAAGAAAAAAAAGAGGATTGGATAATGCTTTAGTTTTGGACTTTCCCTCTAAAAATGATTATTTTTTCATATTAAATAAGGCTTAATTGAAGGTACTTGGTTGTGTCCTGATGCATAGTGATTTTTTAATTTCTTATGATTCACATCTACTAAAACCTCATGAGTTAAATTATGGTATAGAATTTTCTAACGTGGTTTTTTGCTTTAAAATTTTGGAGGCATCATTTGTGTGGAGTAATGTGTGAAATTTATATGGATCGTAAAATTTTGAAGTATATATTCACATATAAGTAGTGGAACATGAGGTAGTGAAGATTGCTAGAGCTAATTAGAGATTATGACTACATGATTTATTACCATCATGGAAAATCCAAAAAAGCAGCTGATGCTTTGAGTCATAAAAAAAATTCCACATTAACAGTGTCAAATTTAGAATGTGACCCTTGGATTGATGATTTGATGAATTTGTTCTTAGATGTTTTGGATTAAGGAACTTATTATATTTTGTTTCAAGTTCTAGTACAATCATCTCTTTTAGAGAAAATTAAGAAAGCCTATAAGGCAGATCATATTTTATAGGAAAAGGTAAAATATATTAACAGGGCTTTGTTTCAAGAGTATATTATTGATGAAAATGGTGTTATCAAATTTAGAAATAGATGTGTGTGACTTGTGATTCATAGTTGAAGAAATAATTGATGATTCAATCTCATGGTTCCTCATTTTCCATTCATCATAGAAACACTAAGATATATAGAGACCTTCAGGAGTATTACTGGTATGGTGGAATGAAAAGAGATATTGTTGAATTTGTGATGAAATGTTTGAATTTTAAATAGGTTAAACCAGAATGAAAACTACCAAAGGGGATGCTTCATACTTTTCTAATTCTAAAATGAAATTGAGAGAATATATTCAAGGATTTATTAGTTGTATTTTGAATACACCTTGAGGTAATAATTAGATTTGGGTTATTATTGATTAATTGATTAAATATGAAACTTTTATCTTTATTAGAGATACTATTTATCTAGATTATCTTTATAAACTATACCTTAAGGAGATAACTATATTAAATGGAGTTAATATGTCAATTTTATATAACAAAAATGTTAGAGTTACTTTTAATTTTTTAAAGGACATCAGAAGTCACTGGGAACTAAATTGAATTTTAGTAAAAATTTTATTCATCATTTTGATGGGTAGTGTGAGAGAATGATTTTTTACTTGGAATAAATGCTTTATGATTTTTCTATGGATTACTAGGGAAGTCAGGATCAATAGTAGACATTGGTTGAATTTTATTAAAACAATAGTTTTCATTCCAGTATATGATCGAACCTTTTGAGGAATTTTATGGAATGTGGTGTCAGATTCTAGATTTTAAGAAATAAGTAGGATAAAGAAAGTTTTTGGGACCAGCTTTGGTAGAGGAAATGGTTAAGAAGGTTAAGTTGATTCAATAATACAAGAGGATGACTCAGAGTAGGTAGAAAAGTTATTCACATAACTGGGGGAAAGATATTTCTTTTGGAGGTAGGTTATTTTTTTCCTTAAATCATATTTATGAAAAAGTGTTACATATTTTTGAAAAAAAGGGAAGATAATTTCATGGTTCAATGAAATATATTAAATGTTAGAGAAATTTTTAACAGTTTCATACTGATTGGCCTTGCAACCAAGTTTATCCCAAGTGCATAATGTATTTCATGTCCCGATGTTAAGAAAATACGTTCCGAATTTATCTCATGTTTTGAGGCATGATGTAGTTCAGTTGGAAGAGAACATTTATTATGAGGAAAAAACAATATATATTCTTCACCATATAGAGAATGTTTTGAGGAATAATGCGACTCGTGATTTTAAGGTTTTGTATAAAAATCATATGGTTGGAGAAGTAACATGGGAATCTAGAAATAATACGAGGGAAAGATATCCAAACTTGATTAAGAAATGAATATAATTTTGAGGACACAGTTTCAAAAAGGGGGAAGAATGTAACAACCTAGGTAATGACAGAATAAGTCATTTTTCTATTTTTTAGTATTCCAAAATTAGATAGTTATTTTCATTATAAATATATTAGTTATTCTTTAAAATAAAAAATAAAATGGTTTTATTAAAATATTTTCTTATAAGGTAGTATTTAAAATTTTAATTTTCAAATCATTGAAATTTTAATTTCAAAAAATTAACTTCATTTTTGAACGAAGAATATAAAAAATATCTTAGGGTAAAATTTTGGTATTTTTTGAAATGATTGATTTTTCATTAAACATTGAAAAATATCATCTTTTATAAATCTGTCATTTATTTTCCTTAAATAAAGTAATTTAAAATTATGATTTGGATTTTAATTTTATCATCAATAAAACTAAGTATTGTTTTGTTTTAAATAATATAAATAATTAATTTTTTAATCATAGTTATGCCAGATTTTGGTATAAGTATACTTTTCAGCTTCAAAACATATTTTACTAAAAAATATTTTTCTTTGAATTTTAAGGGTTTAATTTTAAATTAAATTATTACACTTATATTAATTGAATCTTGAAAAATTTAATCCATATTTAGAATCATGGGGCCCACATTTTTTAAAAAGGTCTCATTTTATTTTTATTCATTTTTAATAGTAACTATATTAAATAATTATCTCCTCGGTATGTGTAAATTTTGTAATTAATGTTAAAAATAATATGATAAAGACTAAAAACTGAACCTAACACTTGAATTTTTTCTATTTAATGAGGGTTCTTCATCAATTTCAATCCAATTCTCAAATATATAGCCACTTGTGGCTATATATCTATGATTTTTTCTTTTATAATAGTCAGGTAAATGATAAAGATGAAAATGTCACTTTCATTATTTTAATATATATAATAATTTTGTGATGGGGATAAAAATAACATTTGATCATTTATAAATAGTGATTTTAAATATAAATTAAATTTATTTATCATGGTAATTTATTTCTAATTTTTTTGTGATGAAATAATTTCTTTAAATACCTACACAGCGACAACACAATATTTATTTAATTAATTGAAAACTAAATAAACGAATTTCAAAATTTCAAAATTACTATAATTTGTAATAATTATTATCTTCTACATATTTTTTTTGATAAATATAACATTTATTTCTATTTTAAATGTTTATATTCAAATTCCATATTTTTATCTATTTTTTAATATAAAATTAAATTAATATTGTCAAAAATGACATTAATGATATTTTACAATAAATTATGTTATATTAAATGATTAAAAATTCGTATAAATATTATCTTTATCCATGTGAATTTAATATGGTTGATAATATCAACCATGGTGCATTTAGGGTTTTTTCCTTTTATAGTAAATTTATTGATCCCTAAAGAGTGAAAAACATTAATACCTCATAAATTATCAAAAAGGGTTAACAAGAGATAAAAAAATATAAGGGTAAATAAATCAGCTAAACCTTTACATTTTTTATATTATGAGATTATTTTTATCTTATCCTCATTTTATATTATAATTATATCCTTTTGGATCCATTTGAGTATGAAAATTATTTTAATACTTTAATAAATTTCAAGAGTACCCATCCCCTCTCATATAAATGGGCACCCACTCTCCTATATTATTCACATATAAAATAATTTTTGTTTTAGATAATACCTACCCAAATCCATTACTTAAATCTCTAACTACATGCTAGAGTCCTTGTTTTTTTTAAAACCATCATAGTAAATATTTTGATGCAAACCTTGAGAGGGTTTCTGAAGAAGAGGTATATTTCATAATAAAAACTTTTCATTTTATTTTTTCTTATATATCCTTAAAACATTATTCAAACATGATGAAATAATAAAACTATTATCTTCCATATACTGAGCTATTTTTATGAAAATGGAATGACCTATATACATTTCATTTTACATCAAATGGGAAACAAACCCATCATTCATATGTATTGAGGACTACCACCTTTCAAACTAATGTAATTCATTTTCCATCATTGCCTCTCGTGAACTGAGATAATTTGTTTTTAAATTTTAATTTACATAAAAATGATAATGTTATTCGTGGGTAGATGTGAACTACCACCTCTATGAAGTGATACGATTCATTTTTCATCACCACATCACATGGATGATATATATATATATACTTATAAAAATAATATGTTATTTGTGATTTTATTATCATTATATAAGGATAAAATAATACTCAACCTCTTTCCATAATGATCATTGAAAAATGGAAATGTCACTTATTCATATGTATAACCTACCTTCTTTATGACTATAACATAGTTAATTTTCATAAACATCCATAATTATTGGTTTTAGAAGTATTATGTATTTTTAAAAATGATAACTATGTCATGATCATTATTCTATATATGTTGAAATAATGACCCCTTTGACCAAAGTCAACCTGTCGAAGTCATTTTTGACATATGTTCCAAATATCATAAAAACGTCTCACATGATAATAATTTATTATAAAATATAAATAAGAAGAAAAATAAATTTAGAAAATTTTATTATAAAATTAAATAATTAACATAATTTTACTATTCCGAAAGATAAAGAACAAACCTGATGTGTGAGACACGAGGATAATAACTTTTAAAATTCCTATTTTAAAGTTTCTATTCCAACTATTTTTCTTCCATGTCCATAGTTTTTAAAAAAAATATATCTTATTAATGTATTTATATAGAAATAAAATATTTATAATGTAATTTTTTTGTCTCTTTTGAGTTTATTTCAAAGGTTTTCAAAATTAATATTTTTATATATTTTATATGGAACGTTTTGAATTTCAATACGAAAGATAAAATAATGTTTTATTTTAACATATACGGTGATGATGAATTTTTCTTCATCATAACCACTATTTTATGTTTTATTTTTTTCAATATTTCACTTTTTATTCAAATACAAACAAACATTACCTTTTATTCAGGGTATATTAGTTTTAAAAATAGGGTTTTAAAATGAAAGGCTATTTCAATATCTAAAAGTATTTTGCATATGGGTTCAAAAGAGTTTTTTAAGGAATTTTTGATGAAAAGGTGATATCAATAAATATTTTATTCATGATATGGTACTTGATCATAAAATATGAGAAATGTATGAGACCGAAAAAACTGATATGATGGGTTGAGCCCCATTATAGATCATGAATATTGGTGATCCTAACATAGCTTATATGAATGGTGAGCCCCATTATTGATATCTAATTCATTGGGTAATGTTCATTGTATTCGAAGGAAAGAAGTATGGAGTTAATTGGTGTGGTTTCTCTTATGGATTTAATTAGGCTCCAATTATTTCTGAAATGGGTTTAAAATGGGTTATGAATATGAAGTTATATGTTATCTAAATTTATTTGTATTTTCTATCTACAAGTGTTAATGTTTTTATTGATAAAGGGGTATTTTTATGTGGAAATTATTTATTTCATAAAATAAAATATTAATGAGATTAATGTATCTGTTTTATTGGTTTTATTATTTTTTAATAGACTAATTAATTTATTATTTTTATGACCCCTAATGTTATTTTTATGCTCAATCCACATTTTTTAAATGTTTTCACTGGGTTTAAAGATGGGTAAGAAATAAGAAGAAGTCATGTTGAAATAAATGAATATTTTTCATGAAAATAAAATGTGTTTCATTTTAAACATTTTATATTGTGGGAAGAATGGATACCGAGTTGAAGTGTCCACTTGTAATTCATGGGTTTATTATGTAGGAGTTAAAACCTAATTATCAAAATCTTTAAATTGTAAATATACTTTAGAATGTAAGAAAATTAATTCTTAACTAAAAACCATGAATTATAAAATGTTTAAGGATGATTCCTTATGGTAAAGATTTGAATGATGGATTAGGTTTGATTCAACTGTGCATGGTTCCATGAAATGAGGTGAAAATTTTCTCTTTGGTAGAATATGACTATGGTGAGATATCCAGTGTTGGTCAAGTCTTGGGTGATCTAGTGTTTTTTATTGGTTTGGGTGATGAATCCTTTATTTTTTAATGTTTTAGGTGAATATCCATAAATAGTGTGGGTAACATTGAGAGTTTTGTGAGAGAGAATCCCATGGGATATATTCATGGAAATTTAATGATTAATATGTGTCATTTTACTAGTTCTAGTTTCATTACATTATTTATGAATTGTTCTTATTTATTTATATGCATTTTGATGAGACCCAACCTTTATTGAGAGTGTGTGGTCAAGGAATTTATATTATTTTCCATGTTACCCACCTAGTGACATTGTGGTTCAACCAATTCCCTGGTACCTACCATGATGGGGATGGTTCAGGTTGTATGGTAGGTTAGTTATAGTGATTCCCTCCTCCCACCAAGTAACCATGGGACCCTCATAGTAATGGCGTGGATTGGTTTGTACCATAATAACTACCTTGAGCTGGATTGTTCGAATTGTGTGAGGGGATGGTTATTGAGATCCCCTCCTCATATTACTTCCTATGATAACGATACATATGATTATCCATAAGACCTAACTCATGTTGTTTTTGTTTAGCTTGTATGAGATGTTACCTATTGAGATTCCCTCCTAAGATTGCTTGTTCTATGGCATGGATTCCTATATAATCTATACATTATATTGAAATTATTATTTTTCGAGGATTATTTATGATGTGACTATAATTGATAAATTACAATCATTAGATGAAGTAGGAAAGGTCAAGTTTCATGATGGCCTGACATGTACACAATAACCTTATGCATACGCTTTTTAGTTCAATTTGTGTTATGTTTTCTAGTAAGTGTGTGTCATGTGAATGAAATCCACTCCCTATATGTATTTAATGCATATGAACTAAATCAAAATATTATTTAGCATGTTTAGGTTATGGGGAATCTTACAAGGACATTGGGATCACCACCTACCCACGTATATGGAAAGAGTTTTTATGTATATGGGAAGAACTTAATATTTTATTTTAGGGATATGTTTCACTTAGAGATGAAACATGGTTTAGTTATAGTAGGTTATGGAGGTTGAGTATTCAACTTAATAATTATTTGAATTAGATGAAATGCCAGTGTAGTTTGTATTTTAGATACTACTCTATATTTTTATTAGACAGTGTTCTGGTATGTCTATTTAAATAATAATGACTCTTATATATGTGTATCTTATAATACTATTTTTATGTTATTATGCATCATGTAGACTATTTATAGATTCCTATTCTTGATAATGGTCTCCCTAATGGATCCGTTTTTATTAACTATATATTTTTAGGATGTTCATCTTATAGAAGAGTTATTATATGTTTTTATAAATTCAAGTATAACCCTTGGATTTTTAGTGGGAATAGTATCCCTAAAACTATTTTGGCCCTCAATACTAATTAGAAGCCTTTGTAATATGAGAAAGGGAATCAAAGGTCTTGTATCACCCTTATCTGGATACGGTTTGGGTGATCTATATAGAGGAATTAAAAAATGGTATTGAGGGTATGATTGGTTGAGACATTGTTAGTTTGGGTAGAGTTAGGTTTTTGGGACATAGGAGGCATACTAGTATAATTCTAAGTAACAATGTCATTATTTAACACCCAATTTACTAGGGGATGCCTAGAATCGATATTAGTAACTCTATTTTGTGTGATGTTTTAGGCTGATAATCCCAAAGTAGAATGGAGGATACTTAGGATGATTCATATAGCTCGATGGGTATTTAGTGACTATATTCAATAATCATATTAATGGAATATTTATGAAAAGATACCTTCATTTTTTGTTAGTATTTTTGGCATATTTTATCATCATGATGCATCATTAATTGAATAATATTATAATATATTTAATTATTTCTCAAACACATTATATGTGGTTCTTAGATTCATATATATTCAAGGATATTTTTTATTATGATTGTTTAGGATTAATTAGAAAATTAATTTTTATATATTTATCTTAAAAAACCATGAATTAAGATGAAAATCATTGTGGTGGAAAGAGGTGTGTGCGAAATTGTTTTATATGATAGTTTTTAATGAAATATATCATGTGAATAGTGATTTTGAAATGGTTTTATAATATATAGTCATGAGAAAATATGAGGTAAAATGGTTTTGAAATTAATATTCATAGTGGTTTTGAAAATTTTGTGATTATTTGGGAAATTAAAGTGCTTTTTATGATAAGTATTTTTAAGATTTCATTTTTAGTAAAAAATATATTTATGCTAATGTGTTGTTTAAAACATTTGTGTTTTTTTTTTGTGTTTGAAAAATGATTGAGATGGTGTTAATTAGTGACCAATACCAGTGAAAACATGGCTTCTTGAATTTCAATTTTTTGGCTATAAGTGATCCATTTGTTGTAATTGTCTACTCAATTAGTGTACCATTTTTAATGGACTCACCTTGGGTGTTTTTTGAATATAATATAGAGAAGAAATAGAATTGTGGTTTGTTGTTTAACTGAGTGATCCTAGGTTTGATGGGGTTCATATCATGGAAACACATTACGTGTAATGTGACCAAGTATAATGGGCGTGTACACAAATTATTTTTATATGTGATAGATATAAATGGTGGGAAAAAACTTATAAGAGGTTTTTCTAGAGAATCACTCTACCATGGAGGAGGAGAGTAAGGGTTGGAATCTATTTTCATGGGAAATCAAAAATTAATGATGTAAAGTGTATATATGTTTACATAATTCTTTTTTTTGGGACTAAAATAATAGTAAATATAGAAGTCTATTTCTAGTTCTAAAAGATCCCGAGAGGTTTAATGATGATGGTGTGGTGATGAATACCACCCCTTGTTTAGTCTTAATTGCTGAGAGGAGAGTCCTAGGACATTAGTGGTCCACAGTTAAGGGGGTTACCCTTAAATTTTATGATCAAGGTGATTGATTAAATGGTTTCATGGATGTTTTATATTGGTTTTGATAAAATTTAAGGTGTTACTCTATGGTAAGAGTTAACATCATAGATGGATCCATGTAACATTGTATGGTCGATCTAAATTTGGTCCATGAAAGTTTTTGTTATGGATGATATGGGAATAGTTTAGAAGGAAGATATTACTATGATGATGGAATATTTTTTTATATTTTATCTAGGAGTAGTTTTAGGGATTTCATATGGTGGGGAGATCATGATTAGCTATTTGAGGGTGTGACCCTCAGTGATGGAAAATTTTGATGAATGAAGATCATGATGTTATTGGTCAGCCTAGAATTAGTTTTGATCTTTTTTTAATGTTATTTCTCAGTTATAAATGGTTTGTCTACATCCAGTCATTATTTTTCATATTTCATAGGACATGGGATTAAAATATTGAGTTTTTTGGTTTAGTGGGAAAACTATAAGGAGGATCTTATGGAGGAGAGAATCAAATCATTTATGAATGTATGAAATACCTTGTAGAAAGGGTCATGTATGTAGTAAAACATATTAATGGATGGTGAAAATGGTCCCAAAAAATTGGTGAATAATTAAAGTTCATTTATCTAGTTGCTTGGTGGAATACTAGATTTAGTAATTGGATGGGGTTTCAAAAGGATTGTTTGTGTCAACATTGAGTTCAGGGTAAAATTTGGTGTAATTGAAGACTGAGTACAATTAAGGATGCATCAATACTCAAGGGAGAAATATAATAGAGTATTTTGTTGGATGGGGTTACAATTCTAAAATTACAGTAAGTCTCAAGTTCAGACTTCAATTTAGAAAATAATATGACTATGATCTCTCTAAGAGTTAAGGTATCATGATTTGGAGAAGTGATAATTTGTGGGAAATTGAGGCCAAGTGTTTTAATGCAAATACACCCATAGAAGGTTCAAATGGTGTTGTTATATACAAATGGATGTGGTGTAGTTTAAACCATATAAAGAGAATCATTTAGGGTGTGGATGAATTGTTTCATGGATATAACTAAGGATTTTGGATAATGTTTGGTGTATGTAGGATAAATGTATTTTTAGTTGAGCCATGCAAATTCTAGTTTAGAATCAAGAATAAATAGTGTGTTGAATTTTGTTTGATAGGTTATAATTCAAGGCATGTTCCAAATTTCATCTCAGGGATGATAAACCTTATGATGTGGTGTCTATAATGACTTGAAAATTAATATGTCATTTCATTAAGAAGAAATTTGAAATTTTGATCCCAGGGAAGGGGGAATTCAATGAATTTGTATTTGGACCAAGATTTTAGGGGTTATAAAATCATCAGGAGGTGTTTTTGGGATGTGCTCTGGGCATGTGAGGTGTCTCAGGTGATAAGATGAGTGTTGTAGTTAGGTTAGGTTAGCCTTCCTATGATTTTTTTTCTAAAGTAGGGCTATATTAATTATAAATTCTGAAAAAATAGAATATTTTTCTATGTTTTGAAAAATATTTTTGTTCCATATCATTTGGGTATTTGAAAAATTTATTTATGAAGTTTTGATAAATTTTTGACGCTATTAAGGGTGTTTTGAATGTGATTTGTAGTGGATGAGATTGATTTTTGTTCAGTTTATAATAATAGAGATAAGATTTGAAAAATTTAGGTTTCTGAGTCATAGGGTATACCTAATTTATAAAAAATGATATAAAATTTCTATGGAGATGAATATTTTTGTGTTGAAAAAGTCACCAAGTCTCCATATGTAAGGGTCACTATATGACAAGGGTACTATTACATATGGGTACCCTCATACATATGGGTAACCATATATAAGGGTATACTCTTACATGTGGGTACCCATATATATAAGGGTCACCATGGATATGGTTGTACTCTTATGTTTGGGTATCTTCATACTTATTGGTCACCATGCATAAGGGTTTACTCATATATAGGGTGTCCCCATACATAAGGGCCCTCCTCTTGTTTAGAAATAAAATAAGTGTTGGATGAATTTTTTTTTACTATTATGAATGGGAACTGTCACATATAACGTTTATCATATATATTGTTTTAATATTATATACGGGAATCCACAAAGGTAAGGGTTATACTCTTGTTTGTAAATTGGTTAAGTGTGGAAAACCCTGTGATATGTAAGGTTTTTCATCTGTATGATTTTTTTAGGAAGTATGAAAACTTTTAAAGTATGGAATGCATGGGGGTGAACTTAAATACATTCAAATTAAAGTTTCACCATTAATAAAGTTTTAATATTATGTATTGGTACCTTGACACATAAAGGGTAATCATGCATAATGATGTACTCTTAATTATGGGAACCCACATACATATGGGTTTCATATTTTGAAAATATTGCTAGAAAATGTGTAAGGGATGATATATAAGGATTCCCATATATAAGGGACGATATATTTGGGTCCTATAATTTTATAAAAATTTAAAATGATGACATGGATGTGGAAAATAATCCATGACCCATGGTTCCATGCTATGTTATGCTATGATGAATTTTTAGGGGGAGTCATGCTAGGAAGGTGGGGTCCATCTTTGAAGTGTTGGTGCCTAGTTTATTTAAAATCTTGATTAATTAATTAAATGAAATATAAAAGGTGTAATATTTTCCATTTCCAATAGAAATATAATTATTATTCCATATTGACTTATATTTTGCATCCCTCCTCCCCTCTTGAATGATCATTTTCAATTGTTATCCCTTATTTACGCTGATTACTATGGGAGATAGTCATGGGTATGTATAAGATCGATTAATAGTTTATTTCCATTTTTTTACCAATTAATTTATTTATGTTGTATATTTATTAAATTAGGATTTTTTTGATTATTTGATTCATTTAGTTGAATAAATATTGGCCATTGTTTCTTGGTGAGTAGAAACCAGCTAACTCGAGATGAGGTAGGTGGCATTTACCTTAATAATTATATTGTTCATATCATGATTTTGTGTTTATATACAATATAAATGATTATTAATTTATTTTTTTCATGTTTTTTGGGACTCTTACCCATAAAATAGGATAGTAATTCATCAATATAATTGTAAACATGGGTTGCATAATTTTTTAAATGTTTTGTAGGTCGTACCAAGGTTGAATGAGTGTTAATAACCCTATTTATGGATTATTTCTTGGTTTGAGTTAGTTTATCAAGGTAAATGGGTTTTTATTATTGAATTTTGATTTAAAAATATATTTTTTTTAAGGAAAATGGATTCCTTTTGGGAACAATTTAAGATGGTATTTCAAGTTGAATGTGTGATTTCAGGTGATGGTTTTGAAATGGTATTTTAAAACAAATGAGGTATTTCTAAATAATTTTTTCATAAAGGTTTTTAATAAGGGGAAAACATGAGTAAATATAGAATTTTACTCCATTTTATTAAATGGAATGTGAGGAGTATTTATAATAGGATTTTAAGGGACGATCAAGAGGTCTTCTATTTAGATTTATTTCAGTTAGTTGACCATGTGTTGGAAATTCTCTACTTTCCAAAGCATGGTTTCTTTTGGATATTCTTATTGATTATGATTTCATATTGTTTTATCCATATTAAATGATGATGCAGGATTTTGTTATAATCAATTTCTATATATCTTTGTTATATGTGTTTCTATAGACTATAACGTATGTGAGTGCATGATTGGGACCGATAATGTTATTCTTTGGTATCAAAGTGGTTGGATGGGTCCAGATAGATGTAATTAAATTCTTAGATGGTGGATATGAGTAAAATGTTTTAGTAATGATGGAACTATATGTATTCACAAAAAATGTAGTGGGGATTCCATCTAGGGTATATTCAGACTATAGTGAGTTTTTAAGTCATGGGCAAGGAGTGGGTGGATTTATGATTTGGATTATAGATTTGGGAAATGAATCTATCATTTTTAGAGGTTTCAGGTGTAAAAAATCAACTTGTGTGGGAAAACAAGACAATTTGTTGAGGGAGAAATCCAAGAGATATCCTTGTGGTACATTTATACTTGGGATATGTAGTTGTACTAGTATTGGTTTTTTATATTGTTTAATAATTTTTCTTGTCTTTTATTATGTATTGTGTATCAGAGACAACACTGTGTGAGAAGTTATGGTTAATGACTTAATATGATTGGCCAAGTGAAGCAACTACAGATGGTTTTATTAAAATTATTCCATTGAACTTATAAACTTGATTTTTTTAAAAAATAATATTATGTCCAATAGATTGCTTAACACACAACATTGAGCTTTAAGTGACCTATGATATACTATAAAATTATTATTATATAAATGTGACCATTAAAAATTTCATGACTCATCCTAGAGGGGCCTGTGTCATGACTACCCTAAGCCTACCTCCAACAAATGTGACCATAAATGGGAGGCGTTAGCCTAAGTACCTTTACACATCAACACATCTCAAAGCCAAAAAATGATGAAATTTTGAAAAACTAAGTAAAAAATGCCTAATCACTATATCTTACAACCAAAGTATAATAATGAAAATACTAGAAACTAAAAAATGAAAAAAAACAAGCCCACCAAGAAGAATCTGTAACCACAAGTCCAACCTGTAAGAAAAGTGGTATTGGGATTACTATCTGAACTACAAGAACACACCTAGGTTATTATGACCTCATGAAGCACTTACAAATCATGGTCTACCTGAAACTCTATTAATGGGTTGATCATCTGCATAAGACATGACTCATGCAAAAAAATCTCGTACAGGGGTGAGTATAACAATACCCAATAGGAAACACCAAAACCACAAAAGAATTCTATAATGGAATACCACAAATGAATACCATCAAGGAATACCATAAATGAAAGTACAGTCATCTCCACATAGGTATATGTCTAAAACATATGTAGAATTAATATATAGATATACTCAATCTAAGACACATAGTCTAGAGGTAAGACACAACCAATTACCAGCCATAATATTCTTCTCGAAGCAGGCTTGTTCCGAGGGAACTCACTCCTCAATCCATGAAATCATCAAAGACACTCACGAAGAGGTCTAGTTAATTTGGACCCCACCCAAATGAGAATATATTGGTCAAGTATGAGTATGGTACATAGAGTGGGGTTCATGCCCAAAATTGACTGTGGGATACCATATACCCAATATGGATCAACCCACTATGTAGGGGATCATGCCCATAATAGACCAGGGTATACCACAGATTACACATAGACTCATTAGGGGATTCCACATACCCAACGATGTACCTCTCTGGAGGGAGGTCTAATGAATTTCTCTCAGAGGTTATGCTGATTCAACAACTCCACTAGGGGTGATAGAGGATCACATTCCAGTCTCAGGGAGGGATACTAGACTCTATCTGAGACTCGACCTCTAGAGTAGATCACAGTCCAGTGATGTAGAAGTAATACCGTACCCAACCCTAGAAGAAAGGACTAAGGGAAATTCTCTCAACAAGTACTAGTACAAACTAAAAACTCATGACTTGTCCCAAAATTACTGTCTCATATCTAGGGTCGCAACTGGACAGACAGTTTGTCAAACAGATGTACCGTTTGAAAGTTATGGCAGTTCAATATTTCAAACGGGGGGGGGGGGCATTAGGCCTAGACACCGACCACATGGCCCGACCACCCCACGACCACCACAGATTACCACCACTATCGACTTCCCCCTCTTTCACATCTGCTCAATGGATGGAGTTACCGTCACTCACGGTCGACCGCCGCGATTGGCCATGGCCCAACATTGACCTGGTCACCTCAAGTTTGACCTGGGCCTGACCCACTCGGCCCGGCCTGCCTGGGCCCTGCTCACCTGGCCTAGCCCAGTCAGCCCAACCTGCTCCAATTGGGCCCGACATTCTCCTTCTGGCCCGACCAATCTCCCATGAACCGACCCACTCATGCATGGGCCGCCACACACGACCCTCCTGGCGGCATCTGCAGCCCCCAATACACATGGCCGCCACTGTGGTCCACTCCCACCAGCTTCAATGCAGCCTCCAACTTCTCTCTAAGCTACCGATGCTGCTACCTCCGATCGACATTGCCTTTGACCGCCGTTGCCTCGGGCCGCCGCCGCCTTGCCTCGCCGGACTATCATACTAAACCCGCATCAGTGAACCCTTCCACTGACCATCAAGCCACCTAAAGTGTCTGGAATTAAAAATGGTTGTATATTCAAGATCCTCAGGTCCCAATCTATACAAAACCGACCTCTGTTGTCCCTTTCCTCCAATACAAGGGTCCAATCATTTTTGGATCCACCTGGAAAGTCGATCCGTGACCACGAGGATCCAACGATAAAGAACATGAAGAATAGGGGAAAATAAAAGTACAAAGAAAACCCTAAGGGATGAACCTAGACCTTTTTTCACATCAGCCACAATACATTTCCATTAGAACAAATAATAAAGAACCAAATCAAGAAAACTCCCAAAAATAATACCCGCAATTATAGAACATCCAGCAACAATCGAACCAAAGATCAATTTGTTCGTGGATTGACCCATGTTCATCGTGAAAATCAATAATGTGAAAATTAAAAATAAACAACATCTGTACCTTGATTTGGACCAGTTAGTGATGAAGAATAGTCAACACATCATATTTGATCCACAATTTGTCGAATTCAAGGGGCGTCGTTCAATCAATCTATTATCATTTTCTCTAGAGGTTCTTTCTCCACATATCCAAGTATTTTTTAGGGTTATGAGGCTAACCCTAAATTTTTGACAAATAATTATTTGAAAGGGAAGTTGTTGCAACAAAATAATTTTCATAAAATTATTTTATTTATAGTTATGTCCTCTGTGACTTTTTCTATAGAGGACTCGTGCTGACAAAAGTTATGTTGTGCCTAGGGTAAAACCACTACTCTGAATTCAATGGTGTGCTCAGATTTATGATCCAGTAACTGTTTTAAGAGTTGTTCCACTTTTTTAAGAAAACCACATGCACTTTCCATTATAACTTTAATATTTTTCAAACAATTTTTTCGAGAAAACCGGGCCTCATAATTACACTATGTATGAGTTCCTAGTCTTGAAATAAATCTATATAATTTCTAAAAATAAAACATGGGAAAAGAAGAGACTTTATAAAAACCTAGACATTAAATTAGTGGATTTAATATAAATAAAAAATTGTAAAAAATTATAATGGTTTTCTGTAATGTAAATTTATTTATTAATGAATAATAAATATTTACTCAATTTTAAGTAAATTCATTTTTTGCTTCAAAAATATATTTTCTTTAAAAATATTTTTTACTTTATTTTATGAAAAAACATGATAATTATTTTGATTTTTTAGAAATTTTATTATATGAATTTAATATAATTTTTGAAATCATATTTTTATATTAGGGTTGTTTTTTGGGATTTTTTCCAAAAATAATTATTTCCACTGAATAGAGAAAAATACCAATTTTTATAAAACATTTACTTTTTTTATTTTAATAAAGTAATTTAAAAGTAAAATTCTATTTTGGATTTTATTTTTAAGTAAAATAAGGTAAATTTTATTAAAAATAATCTAAATAAATCTATAGGAATCAAAATTATATTTTATTTTTGTAAAAGTTCATTTTTATTCTTAAAAAGTCATTGATCTAAAAACTATTTTTCATTGTATTTTACACATTTGTATTAAAATTTAAATATAATTTTTTTAAAATTTTAAAATTCTAAAATATATTGAATATTTGGAATCATGAGGCTCAACTTTGGTAGATATCTCCATTTTATTTTTGGTCATTTTTAATAGTAACCATAATAAATATTTTTCACCGTGGTAAAGGGTAAATATATTAATTAAGATTAAAAATTATGTGATAAGGATTTTAAAAACTCTAAAAAACAATTATTTATTTCATTGGATGATATTAATATGTCAATATCCATCGTAACTTTGATTATATAGAATTTTGGTGTCATGTTCCTTTGATAATGACATTTTTATTATTTTTAGTTAAGAAAATTACAAAATATCACTATATATTTTAATTTTTAAAAAAAGATGTTATGATAAATTATAAATGGTAAATTTTAATACTAATAAGTTATTTTTATGATAGTAATTTTTATTTTTATTTTTTATTGATGATATAATTACCTTAATGGATTTTTTAATGTCGATATAGTGCTTGTGCATGGAGTAAAAAAAATCACGGTAAATTATTTTAAAAATAATAAAATTAATATGTTTTGGATGAATTGTGGTATTAAAAGAATATAATAGGTATTTATAAAGTACAATTAATGGTATATTTATTTATATTTTAATTACATTGCTGTATTTATGTCGTTGAAGTCAAATTAAATGAATAGTCCCAAAAATGACTAATAATATTTTATGATAAGAATTATTTTATTAATTGAATTAAAAATAAAAATAATTTTGAAAGAGATCAAGTGGGATGTGAAATGGTTTAAAATGTTATCCATGGACATTTTTTGAGCCACTTGGGACCTTTTAAGTAAATTTTTGACCATTAATGGCTAAATAATGTGTTACCACGATTATGATTAAGAAGTGTTAACAAGGGGGATAAAACCAATGATATGGTTTGAAATATACATTATAAATGTATAAATTTTATCAGTTGATACTAATTTTACCTCATAATTTCCCAAATTTAAAATTATACCCATTTTTTTCCACAATACATGATTATGATATATATTATATTTAAATATTTTTAGTTATCCCGAGTGTGTCATTTCCATAACTTATAAAAGGGAACTTCATCTTCCCATTTATTCATAATGTTTTTGGAATTTATATCAAAAAATAAATAAAATATAACCTTTTTATCTTCCTTATACACTTCATAGAGTTTTTGGTCTTTTTCTAAGCTCACCCAATGAAGGATTAAGGTGTAAACCAAATGAGGTCTCTCATAGAAGAGGTAATCGTCTTATTCAACTCTTTCAAAATTTATTTATTCTTATAATTAAATTAAATATATTTTATCAATCATAACATAATGAATCCAATATTATAAATATACTAATATTTTATTATCATCATGGAACAACCATTTCCACCTCTTTTTCATCAAATGATAAATGAAAGTATCACTCATGCGTATGTGTGGACTACCGTCTCCACGTAGAGATATAAATAATTTTCCCTAACTATACTTAATGGTTTGTTATTATTATGTATTTAATGAATATATATATATATATATTATTAATGACATAATTAAAATTCTATAAATATAATATATCACTTACTATCTTATCCTTTGACCTGTTAAAAAATGATAACGTCGCTCATGCGTATGGTGTACTACCACCTCCATGAGATAATGTGATTAGTTTTTCTTTTACACTATTCATGGATGATTATAAAATTATATTTAATTTATAAAAATTATAATTATTTCATGATTAATATTCTTGAGATTATGGAACCATGCCCCCTTTGATGTAGGTCAACCTACTAATGTTGTTCTGTGATTATGAAATGAACTTCCTCAAAACATCCGATATGAACATAAATGATTTGATGAATATTAAAATAATGGTAATAGTTGAAATAAAGAGATAATAATAAGTTAATATACCTAAAAATCGTTCTTAATAAATTATAAAATTAATATAAGTTTATTATATAATAAATAAAGAACTTATGTGGCAAGTGAGACTCGAGGTAATGGGTTTCTTAACACAATTTCTTTCATTTGGTTATATTACTTCTTTACTATATCTGATATTCCATGATTATGTGTATAATTACATATGGATATTTATATTTATATTTATAATTTATTATATATGTATTTACATTAGTCAAACCTAATCACTTCAATGATTAATTTTCACTTTAACATTACAGACATTGTAAGTGTTATTTGTATCAATATTGTTTCATTGATAAATGTTTGATGTTATGCACCTAATTATTACTATGAGGTGATATAATATATCTTTTACAAGTTATATCATGTATTATTCTTAATTTATAGAATTTAGAGTTAAAATTAAAATTATTTTATGCAAGGGTTTTGGATTCAAAAGTTACCAACGTGGTAAGGGTTTATTTTACAATATCATCCTTATTTTGGATTATTTATTCTTAAGTTTAAATTGGTGTAATTATATTATATTTCTAGACTAAAACCATCTATTTTCTTATCCTTAGATTATTTCTCAAAATTATAAGTTCTCCTTTCGTTTTAATCTCTTTGTGTACTCAAAATTCTGAAAGAATATATTAAAGAATGAAGTGGCCTAGGCCAGATTGACCATCGGGGGGGGGGGGGGGGTGAATCAGTGGTTTACTATTTAAAATTTATTTTATTTTGAATTAATCCCCTCAAACTTGTTAAGGTTTTCAATATACTCAGTGATATCTCACAATCTCAATTCATATGAATAAATAATCAGTGAGAGCATGACACATGATATTTATAAGGCTCAGTATAAATACTTACTCCTTGACGTGTTGGATAATCTCCATACATGGATTTTCCACCATACAAGAAGGCAATTACAATTAATAAGGAAAAAATTGGTTATACAACCTAGCTGTTGATCCTCTAATTGACCCCGATTCTACACACCAACAACCAACTCTTATGGTTAATTTGTTTAGACACCCCAATCATCTTCTCTTAACATTCTTCTAGACTAGTTAGATAACAAAACCTCAAGTCTCTTCAACAATTGGTTATAAACCCTGATCAAAAACTCCTTTTGCTCAATGTTTTTGATCAAAAAATAGAAAGATATCTGTTTGAATCTGGTTTCTTATGAAACTATTGATTTAGATCTTCCTTGATGAGTTTTCAAGATATATTTTATACATGTAAAACTTCAAGATATTTAATAGCTTCTTGAAGTAATACCATTGGTCTTGAAACTTTTTCACACCAAATAATGAATGTTCTGATTCTTCTTAGATTACTAAATGCTTCGAACTAACCTTCTTCTCTTCAAGTAAATTATCACTTTAGTCTCTTTAACTTTTTATCTTTAGTGAATGATAAGAGCTTTCTTATATTACTTCTCAATCAACGATTCTTCCTTTTTTTAATAAAGTCCCAAACTCAAACTATGTGTACAAGTGATACAAACAATTTCATCAATATTATTTTATGCAAGATATAAACTTTAAAAAATTAGAATAATTATTCTTCTGAATCTCAACATAAAAATTTCATGTAATCATGTCTATTTCAAGGACTTACCATTTTATTATTCAATTTTTATACTTTAAAAAGTATGATAAATTGATCCTATTCACAACAAATGATAATAGCACAACATAGATAATTTATTGCATAATGTTGGTACACTTTCTAGATGCTTCACATACTGATGCATCAAACAAAAAGTTATTTATTTTTTAAGTATTTATAAATCACTTTATGAAATTACATCCAAGTGTAATTAGCATATCATTCCATCTTCATATCTCTTCTATTCAAATAATTTCCTGCTTCATTAAAAATGAAATGTGCCTTGTAGATATCAACTGGAGGGATATAATAACTTTCTCTCTAGATGAATAATTCTCCCAAAATTCTAAATTTTTTATTAAAAATATTTATCCTTATTTATATGGGAAATAAACAATGATTAGTTAAGAAATTATCGCATGAAAATTCTTCGATCGTGTGATGTAGTTTAAAGTGGTTCATTGGTATCTGCAAAGAAACACTGTATGGATTATTTATTCTTTTATGAAAATCATTTTAATATATATCCATAATGAATTTTTAATCATGTATGTAAAGAATTATAATTCTTATCCATAAACACTTACCATGAATCAACACCACAAAGAATCATCTCACAAAGAATTTAATTTGTGGTTGATCACAAGGCCATTTATTATTCCACAAACCACTATTTGTGAACTCAAATAAATCAACCACAAACTATGTATAGGATTTTAAAATCCATTATTGCATACTAAAAACATGTATCACAAAACATGTATCTAAAACACCTACATTCAGAACTGTATTCATTCGTATAGCACCTTCACTGCACAACAAGCAGGAGAGTCTCAGTTTTCTACCCTTGAGCTTCATCACGAACTAGTAACATCTACATAGCACTCACTCAGTTCACATAGTATTTTTAACCTCATCCTCACATTACTATAGACCGATAGCATCTATGGATGTCCACAATCTCAATCCACATAACTCAATCCCACAAAAATAGGTTTGTGTAGAATAATTCATCTGAAAACCATTGTGTCTGCAAAGTGTCTTCGCACATCAATTCTTGGGAAGTATTCTTCATTAACGTGCTAGTTTTCATAGTTCATATAGTATTCCTTATGAAAGCATTATTAGACATCATAAATAATTTTATTCTTTGAGAAAAATATTCTTTAACAATAATTCGGAACTCCCTATGAACCTAGTTGAACTTTCATGGTGACTGGGAGCTTTGTGGGTGCTCGTACTACAAAACTTCGACCGTGAGGGATTTGATTATTAAGTATTGTATTTGGGGAGGAAGGAGATAACTATTATATAGATTAGATGTCCCACATTAAAATAAAGAGATCAGATAAAATGATGGTAATTATTTACATATTTTTAATCAATGGGTGAATAATACATATGTAGGGTTATCCCACATCAAAAAATCAAAGAGGATTTGCTCTACTTTATAAGAAATTTTGTGCCATGGGCTGACAATAATTCATGAACCCCCAACCGTTGTACCTCTCTATACAGTGATTCCACCTCTACTCTGTGCATCCTCTAGGACTTATACATAAGACTATGTGGGTGTTATCATATGCCCACCCATACAACCTGCTATCTTGACTTAGGATGGATCCTCTAGAGTGTGGTTGACTCCTTAAGTCCCACATGTTCTTAGAAGTTGAGCTGGCCTTAACTTACATGTGGTTCAGAAAGGTTTTTTAATAATGTCTCCATTAAAAATCACTTAGAATAAACTAAGTATAAAATGAATTACAAATCCATCCTAAATAAAATCCAACAAAAACCTTCTTAATTAAACTATCTTACTCAATAAACCATCCTCACACATTTCTTCTTCAAGTTTATTTTCTTCATTGAATATTGCATGTACATTAAATTTTATTCATGACATATTATAATCATCATGCAAGTGAATATTTCAATAGAATGGACTTCAAATTTATTCGTGAAAATTTAAATTTTCATGGACTTCACTATTGTAACCAATGTGAAAAACTCTTTGGCACAGTCTTTTAATCATTTATATATCATTTTAAGAAATCGTCAGATTTCAAAACACAAAGAATTACTCAAGAATGAAATCCAATGTTATGAATCCATAACAATTCTACAAGTATCACCACTTCAAGAATCATCATATCCTCATATAAGTCTTCTCTGAAGTGAATCTTAATCTTCATCTATTTGGGCAGTTATACATACATATGCCCCACATCATTTCTCATGATTGCATCTTTAATGGAACAATTGTCTGGTTTTACCAATACCTCATGTTTCTCACACCGAGCATGACTCACGTGAGATTAGAGTGTAAAAGTAAATATGACATCTTTCTTTGAGCCATCAATCATGCATAAAACATCACACTCCCTTAATCGAACTACATGGGTTCTGATTCCTTTTCTAAAAAAAGGATATGTAGGTAGCCCATCTACGGGTATGATCCCAACTTTGAAATAATCCATGTCCTTTTGAATGACAATAAACTTCAAGTGCCCCACTGAGTGGCTTTAAAACCAGTATGGTCGTCATAATGACCAAGAGACTTTTATGTATTGAAGGATACCATTGAATAATAATCTCTAACAAATATAGATGATTCTCTATTGTTGAAGAACCTCAAATACATATAAAATATTCTCTAAATTTCCTACATATTTGATCATTGATTTTCAGATCTAAAGAAAAGATTATTTTATACTTGGTAATGTAATAAGGATTCACGAACATAACTTAAATCTATAAAGAGAGTCCCGAAGTAGACAATAATTCCCCTAAAAAAGGTGTTATTAGTCCAACCTCCTGTCCTCTTGACCAATGCAAATTCCTAAGTCTCATCAGTTCACAACTAATGAGCACCTACCTTTAGAAAGTAGGTCTAAATGGATATGGAATCATTGGATGTTTATGGTTATATGAACAAACCCATTAGAAACCGCTTGGAATGTTTTAATCTTAAATCAATGAGATCATCCCCAATTCTAGAGGAAACAAAAAATGGTGAACCCGACGTGAATCCTTAACCAAAGTTAAAATGATGTTTTACTTATTTGTTAGTCTCCTATTTAAAACTCAATGAGAGGGCCAACAAAACAATCAATAACATATGTGCTTATCCAAAAGGTGTAGTGGTCGGACTTATCTTGATTATATCTGTTATATCAAACATACACTATTTTTCCAAGATCATCTACATTACAAGAATGGATTTTCTTGAGCTCACATCTGTGAATACCTCTACTATGAAAACCTCTACTGTGAATACATATACTGCTGCTCCTACTGAATCGTCATCCGCTCTGAGGACGACATCACCTACTCAGCGCCTTCAACACTGGGTATCGAATGCACTAGTTAAAGGAGTACTATCAACACGGTACCATTCCAACTTTGGAGGCTACTCAACAAGCCCTCCAAGTGAATAACTCACCCTGGTCATCCAGACAATGACGACCAGTGATCAAGAAGAAGGTGGTTCCAAACACCGTCTCCAACCATTTCGGGTCGTTATCCCTGGAATGCAATCACCATTCACTCCCATATTCTGAGGAGGTGAATGAGCAAGTCCCTCAGGGCCTTAATTCAAGGAGACATGAGTCCTTCCCGAGGGCTCCCATCAATAATCGCCGCCAGACTCATGCGACAGTGCGCCCTAAACATGATGAGGGTATCGACTCCAGGCGTTCGGATTAGGTTCCTCGAACCTGAGGAGGCAAGACGAATTTCCAAAGGCGAAATCCGGTCAACAGTGAGCAGGTTCTTATCTCTGCCATCTCCGGAGGAGTCCACCAACCTAACTTGGTGGCAAGCAATGAGCGGGCACACACACCCGTCCGTTTTAATCCTGCTATATAGCAGACTCATCTGGCAGTATCACGCCAATCCCGCCAGGAAATTCCGGTGGAGTACTATAGATAGAAACATACACCTGTTTATAAATCATCATCTAGTCAACAGGCTCATCTGACTACACACGATGAAGCCTGCAAACCCAATGGGTTGACAACTGGTAAACATGCACATACACCTGCTTACACTCATCAATCCTGCCAGCAGCCTTGTCTATCAGTGTTGAAGGAAGCTCATCAACCATGTTCGGAGGAGTGCAATCATTAGGAACATACACCTGCTAATATTGATCAAGCCTACCAACAGTCTTGTTTAGTAGCATTCAGAGAAGTTAGTCGGAAAGCTCCAGCAACAAACAGAAGGCAGACTCAACTCTCTGCCCCCACACTTGAGTACTGTCAGAATTCACTGACAAGAAAAGGAAGACATGAGAAGGAGAACACACATACTCCAAGCAAGAAATGGAAATATATCCCCATTTCGACCGCTGAATTCACCAAGAACAATCTGTCAATTGTGAAAGAGCAGAAGAAAATCCCTGCTCATATTCTGGATGCCTGCCAGGATATTATAAAAGCTTCAACAGTATCTCAGGGAAAGACACATAAATCTATCCCTACCAGTGGAATTACACATCAACAGTTCACTCCAGAAGAGACACAAACCTCTGTTCCAGTCCAAGAGGGTTGTGGGGGCATACTCCCCCATATCATACGGACAACAAAGTCAGACACATACACCTGCCAAATTGAGTAAGAAGGCATCTAAAAAGAAGACCTACCCAGCACAGTCAAGAAATCAAGGGCCAATCTGTAATAAGTCCTTACTCGATGTTGGAGTTCTTGAAGACCTTAAATAATTATCTTTTGGAATTCAAGATTCTACTCTCTCAGTTCCCAATAGTGGGAACATTAATTCTGAAGGTCTTAATCAAATACTTCCTCATGAAGTCTTGCTTCATGACGATTCGGTCGATCTCAAAGTTTCATCTTTAGATGAGAGCCACAAGAACCCTCTGTGTGGTTAGAAGACCAAGGAGAAAAATTTTCATCTTTTGCTGTAACCCACCATGGTGGTCCTCCCCATGATGATGAATTTAGCTGCAAAAGTCCTCTCCGTAGTAGTAATTCGCATTGTCTGGAAAATTCCTCAGAAGACAATGTAGTGATGAGAAAGACCTCTTATCTTGAGGCACTTGAAAATGTGAAGCCAGTCATGTCTGATGCTTTACCACTAACAAGTGAAACACTTTCTCAATCATAAGATAGCCCGGGGTGTAGGTCATTCTCCGAACCACCCCTGGGTCGTTCATCTTCTAGTTTGATCAGTGAATTCTCTACCGATCTTGTTGAATCTAATGAAGCAACAAGGAAGCACCAGCTCTGGTCTAATCAAGTAGAAGAATCTTCATTGAATGATAAAGAGGAAGTACTGAATATGAGAAAACAACTGAAAAAAGGTAAAGTGGAAGTCATGTTTTGGCCTTTGGCCAACTCTTAGTATGATATTTCAGAGATGTTGATGGAAGATGGAATTCATGATATTCATCTCAACATATAAAAAACTGTTTGTCAGTTGAAAAAGAAAATATTATCTTATGATGAATATGAAAATCAAAAAAAGATAATAGAAGGTTTACAATGCCAAATTGACATGGCATCTCTCTCAGTTTCTCGATATCCAAAGGATGAAAAGCAACAGAGATCCCTTCAGCGTTCATGCCGTGGTGCACTAATAAGATTGCGCCAGTTAATTGTCAATTCCCCTTGTGGTATTCATATCATGGGATGGGGTGTTCATGGAGAAATACATTTCACTGTGCTCTCTAGTCAGAAAATCCTGCCGAAAATGGTTTCATGCAATGTTATTTCCCATGGCCGACCACAGTCAATGGGTTTTGTCTATAATCAAAATCTTTCTCAAGAACGGGCTTCAACTAGTTCCTCTCAAAATCAAGAATACAGAGAAAAAGTTGTTGAATTACTCCTGCATCATGCAAACAAGAATATTGAATAGGTGTCTCCTTTGGAGAAAGCACATCACCATGTGACATAAGTGTCAGAAATCATCCAACGGTCTTTTGATCCAGGTGATAAAATTTGATGCAGGTTGATGCATCCAGCTAATTTCTGGACTAAGGTCCTCAAGATCAAGAGAGATTTCAAGAAAGTCTCAGATATAGCATTTCAAGAGCCACCCCAGCTTGGCAGACTGGGGACTCTTTTAACTCAACCCTCAGAATCAACAAATAGGATTCAAGGAGTTGAGCATTTACAACCCCAATCTACCAGACTGGGGACTTTTTCAAATCATCAATCTCTTCCTTAGAGAAAGTCAGTCTTCTCTCAATTAGGGAATAAGCCTCAAGAGGAACGAAGAGAAAAATTATCAGGAGATTCCATCCAAATTATGGTTCGTCAAGAAGTTCCTGAGGGATCGAATCAACAAAAGGCAATGTCTCATCAAAGACATGGAAGAAGAAAATATCACAGAAATGCCGATAGAAGGGATGCAATGCATTATGCATCAATTCATGTCATCAATGCCGTTGTTGCTGATCCACCAGATGAGGTTCACTCAGAGGGATCGGATGAAGAGGTTCCTGCTCAAGAAGTTGTACGCACAGACACAAATGAAGAAGGTGTGCGTACACAAAATCAAAGGCTTACCCAGAATATGGGTATTCCTTTAAGTAACCCAATTCCCCCTCTCCGAAAGGGATCTAGCAAGGGGAAAGGAAAAAATCAGGTTACATACCCTTCCTTTGGAGAAGGCCAATCACTCTCACTTGAGAAAATATTTTTACAACAAGAGGAAGAAATAAAGGAATTGAGGAGGATTAATGCAGAATTACTTCAGGGTAGTCTTCCTCCTAAGCATGCTATAGTCAGTCAGTCAAAGGAATTTTTTGTGGCTACTGAGATGGATCAAGAATATCATCATTTATCAGTACACCCTCATAGGACTAATCCTACGGGTCAAGTGCAACAACAATTGACAGTGCTACCATCAACTGAAGTATCAGCGACCACATCTGTACCAGCTCCAGTCATTGCACTTGTTCAGGTCCAAGCTCAACTTGATGTTTCTCAAAAGTTAATAACTACTATTGATTCATTAACAACTTGGTTGGAAGCTATGGAGGGAAAGCATGATCAAATTCAACCAGAAAAGAGAGCTTACCCTGAATGGGTTGATGCAATTCCTCCCCCATCAAATTTTTCAAGTACCACATTCCTAATCTTTAATGGTTCGGGAGACCCATAACAACACTTAACACATTTAGTTTCTCATTGCGATACTATGATGGGAACCCTTCAGCAACAAGAAGCAATTAAGATCAGGTGTTTTGTACAGTCATTACAAGGACTTGATTTTGTTTGGTACACAAGCTTGCAATCCCGGTCAATTACAGGATGGGAGGATCTTCATCAAAAATTCCTTCTTCAGTTCAGCTCAATGTTGCCAAAGACAACAGTTTTTTATCTTAAAAACTGTAAGAAAAGGGAGAATGAAACGGTCTCAGATTTCATTGCTCGCTGGAAGGGATTAACTTATTCCCTGAGCTTAGCACTCTCTCAAGAGTAATTGTTGCCAATATGTGTGGAAAATTTACGTGATGATTTGCACACACCGCTAATACCTGTGAAATACACAGGAGGGATTCGAGACCTTACTTCAATTTCTCAACAGATTGAAGATTCTCTTATAAAGACTAAGGATAAAGCTTGTGTAATTCCATTAGCTCCAAGAAGGAGAATGGGTAAACCATAGACTGCTACAATTATGCTTAAACAAACACCTGTACCTGCTTATACTTCAAAACCTTCATCTTCTCGAAGGTCTCTACCTCCTGAGTGCCAACAACAGAGGTCATTTCATCAAGATGATCAAAGAGATCAAAGATGGAAACAATTTTAGGATCTAAAGAGAAAAGTTTACTCTTTCCGAAATGAACAAGTTCCTGGTTACTTAATTTCGGTTCTAGAAAATAATTTGGTTCAATTTCCAAGGCCCAAGAGGCCAAACAAGGAAGGAGATGAAGACCGTCCCAACTATTTCCCATTTCATCAGATGTTGGGGCATCCCATTCAGGAGTGTTTTGTTTTCAAGGACCTCCTACAAAAAATGGTCGACTTGGGACAAGTAAAACAGAAAGGTTCTTCATCTCAGGTATAATGTGTTACTGCTATAGTTACAGAGGAGGAAGGTGAGTGGCAATAAGTCAAGAACAAAAATTAAAAAAAATATGATGATTGGATGGTCAGAAAGATGATTAACCAATGTCATACTATTTTGCGAACACAATTGAAGAAACCAATTGTGTATTCTGCCATGAATGCCGCAGAAAAACCCTCTTCATCAGAGGGAAAATCCTCAAAGAAATGGCATAATTCAAATAAAGAAGAAAAATCAGAAGAAGATGAATATGGGCCAAAGCCCAAGTTGTCCTTGACTCTGGTAGATTTTATGCCATCTACTTCGAAGCAACGGGCACCACCCCACCAAACGGCATAGCCTAAACAGTCTAATCAGACAGAGTATTCATCTGATGAAGAGTTTATATTAGGTTTTTTTAATATGATTCACCTAACAGATCCTTATGCCAATCACAATTTCGAATTTGATGATCCTGAATTCCCTGTATCAAATAGAGGAATCAGAGGAAGTTATAGAGGCTTAGGGTAATGGACAAGACGTGGATATTTCAGAGGCCAATATTCCAATTCTACCCCTGCTAGAACTGTGTATGCGGTAGAAACTCATGGTAGATCACTTCAACGAGCTCAACAAGAACAAGAAATTTCTTCTACACAAGGCAGATTCAGTCCTGGCACAGTTATTCTGGAAGATCGGTTGGAGGTTCCACCTTCTTCCTCTCAACAAGTAAATAGACCTAATCCGTCTAATCTTCCAAATCCAGGTGTATTACAAACTCCTATCCCGGTACAAGATGCATCAACTTCCAAAGCATCAACTTCCAAGGCACCTGCTAAACCACATGTTCCTGTTGGGAAACACTAACCTTTGGATCAAAAGTATGATGTATTGAAACACCTGTCCCAAGTACCGTTCAATTTATCAATTCTAGATGCCTTGAATTTATCAAAGGATCTTTGGGAGGCACTCATTGAGGCTTTGTCAAGTCCTCAAGAGTTTGAAACTGAAATTTCTGCAATTGAAGCCTACCATATAGAGAATAATCTTGTAGAATGCCATGCAGTGATATCTTTCACAGATGAAGATGAAGATGATGTCGTACATGGACATATTAGACCTTTGTATTTATCTAGAAAGGTCAATGGTGTAGACAACCGAAGTGCTTTTATTTATAATGGTTTAGGAGTCAACCTCATGCCCATTCATACACTTCGTCGATTGGGCCTCACGAAATCTAATTTATCTCCTTCTACTATTATGTTACAAGGATATGATAAAAATGAACAAGAAACACTGAGCAAGATTACACTCAGAACTCAGTTTGGAGATCTTTTATCCAATTCATATTTCATGGTTTTTGATCAAGACTCAGCCTTCAACATCTTTCTTAGAAGACCCTGGCTACATAAACATGCGGCTATCCCTTCATCATATCATCAATATCTCAAATATTGTTTTGATGGTCAAGTTGGGACATTGTATGGCGATAATGCCCCGTTCAAGACAAGTGAATCTCAATACATTGAGGTAGAATTCTATCACATGAGGGGAGAGGAGGAATCCACAACAAAGGAGATTACCAAAGTTAATGCTCCATATGGTTTGGAAAAGATTCCAGTAAACCCATTAGCACATGTGTGTACAGAATATGTATTGCCTCTCAGTCAAATTTATAGGATAGACCCAAATCAAAATACTCTTATGGAAACCTCCATAATGTCAATTACGGCAATCATTCCAGAAATCATGAGAGAAAGTGGTGATCCACCAAGAAATGATGAAAGTTCAAATGGAGATGTTTTCATTTCATGTAGTGAAATCCAGCAAGTCTATACTTTGCCAACCAAGCCGGAAGAAGTTATATCAATGTTAGAGGTAAATTATGATGTCGATTCTCAATCAATCATCTCCTCTTTATTACCCAAAGAAGACCCTTCATCATCAATCAGGTCGGAAATGGAAGCTTCTTCTTCAAGATGTGTAAATTTTAGTATCTCTTCCGATCATGAAAATTCTTCTTCATCATCAACTATGCAAGTAGAAACAGAAGAATTAAAACATGTTGAAGAAGAATAGGAAGATCTCAGGGATGCTCCTCCAGCATTTGAAGAGGGTATCTCTACCACCATGGATGAACTCAAAGAAATAAATTTGGGTACAAAAGAAGATCCACGCACCACTTTAATTAGTGCGGCTATGACTCTTGAAGAGAAAGAGATGTATATTTCCTTTATAAAGAAAAAACGAGATATATTTTCTTGGAACTATACAGAGATTCTAGGGCTTGATCCTGATGTTGCCACTCATCGTTTGGGTTTTCCAGAAGAACATCGAGGATTCACACAACCGGCCATAAGAACACACCCAACCTATGATTCCAAAATTGAGGCTGAAGTGGATAAGCTTATCAAAGATAACTTCGTCAGAGAAGTTCAATATCCCAAGTGGTTGGCTAATATTGTCCCAGTGAAAATGAAGAACAGGTAAATTAGAGTTTTCATCGATTTCAGAGATCTTAATCGGCATTGTCCTAAGGATGATTTTCCAGTTCCTATTACAGAACACTTAATTGATGAAACAACTGGCTATGAAGCACTCTCATTCATGGATGGATATTCCGGGTATAATCAAATCTGAATGGCTCCAGAAGATGAGGAATATATATCCTTCAGAGCCCCTCAGGGTGTGTTTTGCTATCGGGTAATGCCCTTTTGGCCTAAATAATGTAGGTGCAATATATTAGTGTTCCATGAATCGTATCTTCAAACCCTTTTTAGCGAAGTTCTTTGAATGTTACGTGGACAATTTGGTGGTCAAATATAGGAAATGTCTTAGTCACTTGGATGATTTGTAAATCATATTACACAAACTTCGGCAACATAATTTGAAGATGAACCCCTTAAAATGTGATTTTTGGGTAACCTCAGGAAAATTTCTTGGATTTGTTGTACGCCATTGTGGTATCGAAGTCGATCCTGAGAAGACAAAGTCAATCCTTGGTATGTCACCTCCTCGAAATTTGAAATAATTGAGAGGAATTCAAGGACACTTAGCCTATATTCGGAGTTTCATCACTAATTTGGAAGGAAAACTTTTACCCTTCACCAATTTGATGAAGAAGGGAGTCACTTACCAGTGGACTGAAGAATGTCAAGAAGCATTCAATATTCTCAAGAAGTATCTCTTGAGTCCACCGGTGTTAATGCCACCTGTTGAAGGAAGACCACTTATCTTCTATGTGACAGCTCTATAGTGATCATTGGATGCCTTTCTTGCTCAGAAGAATGATGCTAGGAATGAAAACAACCTCTACTATCTCTGTAGGACTATTCTTGAAGAAGAAACCCAATATTAAAGTATTGAGAAGTGCTACCTAGAATTAATATTTGCAGTTCAGAAGTTGAGACACTACCTGCAACATCACGAGGTCCAATTGGTATCTCGAAATAACCCGCTCAAATTCATCCTTTGTCGTCCAATGCTTACAGGATGTCTGGAAAGGTGGGTTGTTATCTTGCAGCAATTTGATATTCAATATGTGTCTCAAAAGGCAATAAAGGGCCAAGCTCTGGATGATTTCCTGGCTGAACACCCTTCAGTGGAAGACACATCTTCAGATATTGAACTCCTTGATGAGGAAGTCTTCTCTATTCAAGAAAGTCTTCAAAAATGGGAAATGTACTTTGATGGTGCTTCCAGAAGTCGAACAGGGAGGAAAGTGGAAAATCCTAAATTCAACAAAGTTGGCTTAGGAATATTGCTCATTTCTCCAAAAAAGGTAGTGTTACCTTATTTCTTCTCATTGTTGGGAGGCGGTACAAATAATGAAGCATAATACCAACCTCTCATCATAGGCTTGGAGTTGGCGCTTCAAGCATAAGTGAATCACATAAAGGTGAAAGGTGATTCAGACCTAGTAATCAAACAATTCAATGGGGATTATGAAATCAGAAAATAAGAACTAATCCCTTTGTATGATTACGTTAGAGAGTTAATGGAGGAATTCCCTTCGGAACCGACATTTTCTTATGTCCCAAGATCAAAAAATGCCCAAGATGATGCACTGGATAATATATCCACAACTCTGGAAGATCCAAATCGGGATGAGACAACCATCGGTATTGCCCACTGTCATACAATTTCACCTTATGTTCAAATCAAAACAGAGGAAATCAATGAAATTAGTCCCATTCCTGAACTATATGGTCATACTACAGGATGGATGACACCTATCAGGGAATACCTCCAAAATGGAATACTTCTACCTGATAGAGCCGGGAAAGAACAAGTTAGGAGACGTGTGGTCAATTTTACTCTTTATGATAGCCCAGATCACCCAGAGAAAATTCTCTACAAGCGTGGTTTTGATGGAGTTCTCTTCAAATGCATTGATGGTGAAGAGACAATGGCTATCATGAAAGAAGTGCATGCCGGAGTCTGTGGTGCCCACCAGTCTGGAAATAGACTGTCTGATAAAATTAAAAGGCTTGGATACTTTTGGCCTTCAATGATACAATATTGTGTTTATTTCACAAAGAAGTGTAATTCATGCCAAGTACATGAAAACTTCATTCATCAACCCCCAGAGTTACTTCATACAGATAAATACTCGTGTCCATTTTCCACATGGGGAATGGATGGGGTGGGACCTTATCCTTCAGCTACAACCAAGAATTTTAAGTATATTCTTACTACTAATGACTTATTTTCCAAATGGGCAGAGGCAATACCTCTCAAAGAAGTTAGTTCTAAATTCATTGTTAGCTTCATCAAGTATAACATCATTACCAGATTTGGTGTCCCTCATACCATATTGACAGACAGTGGCACCAACTTCTGTTTATATGAGGTGAAGAAGTTGTATCAAGAATACAACATCAAATCCAACTGTTCATCTCGGTATCCTGCAGCGGCCAATGGCTAGATAGAAGCCTTCAACAAGACTGTGTAAAATATACTGAAAAAGATGGTGGATAAAGATAAGAGGTCATGGCCTGATAAACTCTTTCATGCTTTATGGGCTTATCGAACCCCCACCCACACTGCAACGTGGTGAACTCCATATTCACTGGTATATGGAATGGAAGCAGTCGTGCCAATTGAGGTTCAATTACCTTTGCTCAGAGTAGCCATTTGTGATCAGTCATCTATAGATGAACATCTCAAAAGAGATTGAATGAATTGGAACAATTAAATAATAAAAGATTGTGCACCCTACACCACTTGGAAGTCTATCAAAATAGAATATCACGAGCTTTCAACAAAAAGGTTCATCTTCATTCATTTGTTTAGGGAGAATTGGTATTAGTTCACAGAATTCCAATGATACCAGGAAAGAAACCTCCCAAGATTGAGCCAAAATGGGAAGGACCTTACTCAATACATAAGGTCTACTCTAATGGAGCTTATTATTTAATCTCAATGGATGGAGAAATCATCACTACTCCAACCAATGCCAAATTTCTAAAGAAATATTTCTTATGAACACAAAATACATCTACAGTACATGCATATGACTTTAAACTATTGGAACTTACGTCCAACATGACATTAAACTGTGATGTCCTAACTACATGACGCTAAACTATACAGAAGTCCCTTACATTCAGCAATATGTTAAACTTCATCATGCATATGAACTTAAACTATTTTTATTACTTTCATCCCATAAGACATTAAATTGCATCATCTATGGTCCATGCATATGACCTTAAACTCTTCGCACTTTTTTCCAACATGACGTTAAACTGTGTCCCTTTCATCATCCTATACGACGTTAAAATATACATCTATGGTCCATGCATATCACCTTAAACTATTATCACTTTCATCCAACATGAAACTAAACTGTATCGTCCCCTTTTCGTTCAACATGACGTTAAACTGTGTCCTCTTTTGTCTTTACTGCATGAAATTAAACTGCACAGTCCACTTTTTTTGTCCAACATGACATTAAACTGTATTGTCCCCATAGTCCTAACTAAATGACTCTAAAATGTACAGAAATTACTTAATACGTCCTACATGACATTAAACTATATTTTATCTATGCTACATGACACTAAACTGTGCAACACCAATAGTCTTAACTGCAAGACTTTAAACTGCATAGTCCCTTTGTATGTCCTACATGGCATTAAACTATGCATCGTTAAGGTTGTTGTTACCTCTTGTTTCTCACACTGAGTATGACTCATGTGAGCTTAGAGAAAACTTCAAACCATAACACCCTCTTTGGTCCGTTAACCACGAATAAGTCCCAACACCATTTTTAGGTCGTTGTCCCCAATAACAACTTGATCACTAATTCATTCTTAAATTGAACTACGAAGACTTTGATCCTCGCCTTCTAGGATGGGTATGTAGGAAACCTCCCATGTTTCAAGACCAAAACCAATCTCTTCACATCGTTTCACCTCCATATCATACGATGTTGATTCGTGAAACCACCCCCATAATCAATATCTTTACATTGGTTCACCTTTGTCCTTGGTATACGACATTAAATTGTACAACATTTATTATCCTGTATGAAAATAAACTACAATATTCTTTGATACCCTCACCTGAGAGAGAATCATTATTTACATTCATTTTCAATCACGTTATATTCAAAAAAAAACTATGTGCATACATGGAAATACTTGAACCTTTTATCTTAGGTTAAACCATCATTGCACTTCAGTCCCCTTTCACCCTTCACATGTACGAACTAAATTTGTACAGAGGGTATTTCTAGAACTTTGTGGGATTGATTACCATCCCTATGGGATATGTAGGAACATTCGAGTGTCCCTTGAATCCAGCCCCAAGTCTTTTGGGCCTAACCCCAAATTCCACTTTCAGTCCCCTGGCTGAAAATTCCCTGTGAAAACACACACTGTGTATTTATTGTAATGGTCCAAGTTCTATGACCCTAAACTAAGATCTCTTATCCTCTCATCCCACACGGCGTTAAACTGTATTTCAATAACTATGTATGGCTTCATTCCCATCCTTATGGGATACATAGTGAAGTCCAATATTTCAATTCAGGACCCAGCCACAACATGATTATGGTTAGCATTGATCTGTGTATCTCTACATACATTGGACAATACCCATCTTTATGTTTCATAATCCCAACCATAAATATTTTCAGATCTTCATAACTATTTTCTTGACTTCTAGTAACAAAAATGTCAAATTTCTGAGAGTTCTTTTGCCTGACTATGTAGCACGTTCCCTTAGGCGGCCTTGCATAAATAATCTACATAACGGACCTGTCAGCCAAAAGATACCATTATTTGACTATGCAGCCAATGCCCTTAGGTGACCCTGCAAAATTCAACCCCCTAACGGGTTTTTCAGATAATGGAAACTTCATTCTTGGTAAGAAAACCTCTTTTTTTCTTATTGTTCTTATCAAAAATATGTAAGGATCTGCAAAAAAAATAGCCATCCTTAACATATTTGTTTCATGTCCTTTTCCATGATCTGAAAGTATTCAAGTCTATGGTTTATATTTCTCTTACCAACGTATGGGTAAGACTTCATAGGAGTGACATTCATCCAGTTCTTGGACAATCTTGTTTGGAAATATCTTCTCCATATTCAAGTACCTCTCTCCATATAGAAAAGTCTATGCTTTGGAAAATTTGAATCCCCATAAACTTCCACTGGATTTTTAGCAGTAGAAAAGTAAATTTCTAAGAGTTCTTTTGTCTGACTATGCAGCACGTGCCCTTAGGTGGTCTTACATAAGTAGTCTACATAACGGACCTATCAGCCAAAAGATACCATTATTTGACTATGCAGCTAATTCCCTTAGGTGTCCCTGCATAATTCAACCCCCTAAATGGGTTTGTTAAATAATGGTAACTTCATTCTTGGGAACTACTTCTTATAATGCCTTTTAGATCCTTTTCAAATCATTCTTCAGATTCAAAATTTCTTAAGTCATAGTTTACATGTTTTCCTTCATACTTGAGTGTTGTAAAATGTTTTCAGATAAATTGTCAAGAAATTGAGTCAATTTTAATCCATTTAGTCAATGCTATTTCGACCTTAAACATTAGCCTCTTTATGTCCGACGTGCCTGACTTTAAACTTCCCACAAAAGACAAGGGAACTATAAATAAAAGTCAAGTTCTAGCTCACTAAACATACATTTTGTATGATTTAGGTAATATTGAGAAATTAAAAGATTAAAAATTTGTAGGGTTATTTATAATAATCCTAGTAAAAATCAAACTATGCTTACTAAGACCATTGGATTAGGTAAAAATTTAAAGTAGGTAGCAAAAGAATGTGGTAACAAATGATTGAAGGTGAAAGATTTTTTCATTGATGCACAAGAGTTAGAAGGACGTCCACAGATTAGAGTCTCTTCTCTTTTCCAAGAAATTACAAAAGACTGTCAACATAAGTCTTCACTTGATTTACAACATCCTGAGATTCATCAGTAGCCACTTGAAGCTCATGCACTCAACCAAATTCACTCTTCTCAGCCTGATGGATTGCTTTCTTGTCATCTGCGATGGATTTTATACCATTCGTTTGAGCTTACTCCAGTGAATTATTGAGTTGGTCAAGTTCCCCAGTAACAAAATCTAACTGTTGCTGAAGGTGCATCTACTGTAAGACTTTATCTTTGATCTTATGCTTGAACTCCTTCATCTTGGCAGCATAGTCAGCCTCAGATTAGGATACAACAGCCTCAAATTCACTAATATTGGATGACAACTTCACCCTGGTCAGATCTTCACGACACTTTTTCTCCCGCTCCCTCATTGAGATGACTTGTTTTACCGTGTCATGGATCTTTTGATATCCAAAACCTCCAAGTCCCAGCATGAAAAATAGGGATGATTGTCGAGGGATCTTCGATGAAAGCTCTTCTAAAGGCACTTCAGATATGATCTTCCATATATTTTTCCATGCCTTATGTCATGAAAATTGGAATTATTTCTGTACTTTTGGATCTGACTCAACATCACTGTAACATGGGGGAATGTAATCTGGGATTAATGAACTTAAGGAAGTGCCCTTTTCTGATCCTCCCCCCTGACCTGTGCTTCTTCTCTTTCAATTCTCATTGGGGCAGAGGCTGAGGCCTCACCTCTAGATCTAGCCACAACAATTGATGGCCCTGTATAATCAATTTAAATATTTGGTTAGTTTCAAAGGATAACAAAAGTTATTTGACTATCTTGAAAATTAAGTACAGTCACAAATATTGTTATCCCTTACCCAGTGGTAGATCAGCAACCTAAGAAGGATCCTCCCCATCTTTCCTAGCTTCGACAGGATTTTCAAGATGAGTTTGAGGAAGCTCTACTCGGTTCAACTCTACTTGTGCTAATGTATCTACAATGGTAGGGTTTTCTGTACCCCTTCAGGCATGGGTAGTTCAGCAGCTTGCTCAGACTGAACTGCACATTTGAACCAATCATGATTAGACATTTAATAAGAAGTTATTTTTAATAGGACGAAGGATAACACTCACATCCATAATCTTCTAAATTACATGGTAATTTAACATGATTTATAAAATCTACAAAAGATGCGCCAAGTTCCATCATTTCATATAATGTCATCTCAGAATCCTGGTTAATCTCACTAGTGGGAGCATTTGATGTGTCTTCTTGGTGACCTTCATCCTGCAGTCCCTGACCCTGGACAACATCTTCAGATAAAATCATGGCATCAGTTGCAATAGCCTCCAAAAGCTCTAATGCAGGGGTTGAACCTGAAGTATCACAAAATGGAAGTCAGTGGATGTTTCATTAAACATTTTTTGAAGCATTGTTAACTTACCAGAAGTAGGTTCTTCTCTTATTTCAATAATAGCAGGAGGGATACTGGGAATAGTTGCTGGCTCTTCTCCAGGAGTAGCCAAGCCATCCTGAATTTGCGGTTGTTCCACATCACCATCCGTGGTACTCAATGGAGGATCAGTCCTCTCCCTCAGAGGGGAAATTGAAGAATCCCCTGCAATACCAAGGAAAATGATCAATCTTTTTCATGGTTTAAGATTCATGATTACCCAAATAACTTACCACTACTAATGAAGCATTTAGTAGTGGACTTCCTCCTTCATTGCTTTTGCTTCTTTGGATTTTTGGGAGTGTTGGAAGTCTCCCTTATAGGTACTTGAATTGGAGAATGAAAATCTATGTCCAACTCCTCATTTATGGCCTGCTGGCCTGGAGATATCTCTCCTAACTCATGAGGAGATGTAGCAGTAGCCCCAATGGCAGTACCACCAGGGCTATACTATGGCGAAGGAACCTCAGTAGTTCCTTTATTTTCAATATATAGGATGAAGAAAATAATTTCCATGATTAACAAAGTTTCGACTGAAATCAAGTTGCAAAGAAAATAAGGAAAGAAAAATTACATATTCAGGAGCCACATAATTGTGCCACTCCTCATCACCAGAAGCATTAGTCCCCTCAGCGGCACCACGATATATCATTTCCTTCACCCGCTTGGTGACATGAATGGAATTGTCAGTGGAATATATGAGAATTTCCAGCTCTCTAATGTAAGCCCGCGCTTCATCGGGGTTATTCTCGAAAAATATTTCTATAGAATCTAGAAGAGTCCCTATTCCAGGGAGATGTATCCCCTCGTACAAATCCAACCAGGCAGTTTAAGCACCACATTATAAACTCTACCATTTTCGAACAACCTCTAGTCGTAGATATTTAATATGTGTACCAGAAGGCTGCGAGTAAGGTCCTACAATCTGGGACTTCAGCTTCTTCCCAGCTCCTACAACTACAAATAGAGAATAATAAAATAAGACTTATTACTCTATAAAGTAATGGTGATTAAATTTCCACAATGAAGTAACTCACTAAGAGTTGATGAAGTGGGTCTTTTGATTCTGACCAGAGGATTATATCAGGCACGAGGCCACTTTTCCACTTGTTGTGCCTCATCAACCCCATCTTGAGAATCTGGTGAGCCAGTCCTAGATGAGGAATCCGGCGAATCAGCTTCAGGTGGGGAAGCATCACCTTCATGAGGAAGAGTTTATTTCTATACAGTCCTCTTCCTTTTCCCCACCTGATAAACCAGATGATTCAGCACCCCTTTAGGGTATGATTCTATCCAGTGATCGACATACCATGTAGTCAAGTTATATGCCGCTTTTTCAACTGGAAGATCAAACACTACCCCAGTCTTCTCCCTAGATGTCAGCAACCATAGTTTCCAGGAAACCATCAGATGTTTCTCTAACATGAAATGCATAGGGGGAGATACATCAGTCTGCTGCAAACACTTGAATTGATGTGCAAATCTATATGGAGCATAGGCCTCGCATATAATCTCTCCGTCAATCCTGGCAACCAGCATACCATCTCTGTAGTCCAGGATGTATGCCCTTAGATCCAGACTGTCTGTTCCATCATCAACAAACTTCCTGGTTTGTGGATTTCCATAAGGAAAGAAATTGAATTCCTTATACATGCTCAGCCTCACCTTCATGTCATAAGCATTGAGATCTAGTGGAGCAATTCTAGAGAATGCCTGCACTGATGGCCTGAAAGAACTTCCAAGAATCTGTACTCCATTCTATAAATTATACACCCTGGAGTGAGTGGAGATCCATCCCCATAAAACTTGGAATGGTCCCACTATTCTCAAAGGAGACTTGCCCATGAATACATGGAGTAAACTCCTGTGAATCTTTGCTAAAATAGGGGTAGCCAACCCAACAATTTTTCCCTCAGCCAAATTTTCCGCAATAACAATGGTCCCTGGCCTGATGCCTCCCTTCGAGTCCTTGACTGGAAAGAGATAAACACTGAGCCACAAGGCCAAGAAGCCTGCTAGACGAGTCTTATTTGGGATCCTATGATTCACCTCATATCCCCACTTCTCAAATTCTCATGCTTCTAGAGTTGGCCAGAATGTGCCAGGAGCACCCCTCTTCTCTGTTTTGGGGAAGGTGGTAAGATGAGTGGGCGTCTTCTTCTTCTTGGATACCTTCTCCTTCGATCCCTTCTCCTTCGGATCCTTCTCCTACTTCTCGATAAGAAACATATTCATCCAATCCTCTGGATGAATATACTTTATAGAGTGAGTTAAGGATCTCCTTGAACTCTTGAGATTATGGAAGATTTTAAATAATTCTCGAGCTAAAACCAGAGTCTTCTTCAAATCATTCCAAGTCACCTTGTGAGGGATTAATTCATCATACATATCACCCAAAATTGGAGCCCCTGAGATTTTGTGGACATCCCGCAGATTGATGCCTACTTCTCCATGAGTCAGATGAAAAGAATTGGTTTGTGGGCGGCAATGACTGAGTATCTCCGGAACGAAGTTATCATGCCTATAAACATATGTTTTCCCAACCCAGATGGCTTCGTATATCGCAAATCCTTTTAAATCCTCGACAAACTCTTTATAGGTTTGTCTCACCCAGTATGCCAACATCCAAGTTGGCTTCACACCTCCTCCAGGATGAAAGTCCCAACTTCTTTTCCAGCCTTTGGATTGATCCATTTGAGAGTTTCAGAAAATTGAGGGATAACAATGTGGTTGAAGCTTGGGCTTATGAGGTTTCAGATCTGGCGTACAAGGGCTATGATGCATCATATAGGCCTTCTCCACTGTTCCAGCACTTATAAATGCTCCTCCACATGAAATTTTTGCTGAAGCAAAGTTGGTGTAGTTCTGAAACCAATAAATTGGGAGATAGTTCTTTGCCTCTGGAATGGTAACTTGTCGTAGATGACCATAGCCATACAAAGGTAGATAAATTCTTTGGGGGAAGTCGTGATGATACTTCTTCAAATACTTATCCAAATCCGTGAGAGTGCTGTCGCATATAGTATAGTAATCATGGCCAATGATGCTCATCATATCATCAAGTCTCTTGCTTTCCAGTTCATCAGCCATTCCAATTATCTTGGGAGCCATTGAATCTGCACAAAAGTTGAATAATTAACTCTTAAGTAAGTTTATTTTTCATAAAATTTGTGAAGGAATTCAAAAAAATGGCTAAGGCATTAAGGCGCGAAAGTCTAATTTTGGCGGGCAAGTATGGATGTGTCGTGAATGTTTTTGATGCGCAAGTATCACCACGAAAGTACTATTACCTCTACAGTAGTGCGACAATAATGAAATAGCAGAAAAAACAAGTAACTTGTGCGGCGAAGACAAATTGCCCGATGAGAGCTCGAAAATCCAAAATCCGAGTGCTTTGCGCGAGAATGGCTGCCTATATATATTCCAGGCCGCAACCCTGCACACCTAAATCCTGCGAACCTAAAGCCTACGTGCTCAACACTTGCGCGCCAAATTTCCCTTGGTTTTCTTCTTTTCCTCCGAGTAACACCCTCATTTCTTTCTGATCCAACTCTGAGGGGAGACTTTTGTTGACGCTCCTTTTCATCATAGAGTCTAAACGAATGGAAAGGGAAATGCCTTAGCATAAAGTAATTCATCCTTTGAAAAAACATCAAAAATCGACAAAGGCATGAACAAGGAATCATTTACACATGGGTCACACAAGTTTCATTAAGGTCGTGCAAGTACACTTGCACGCCGCCCAGTGGTCGCGCAGGTGACTTGTGTGCCCTCTTTGAAATTTAGCCCAGGGTCACTCCAGCCTATAAATACCCCTGTGGGCCCCCCATTTCAAAGACGAAAAATTCCATAACCTCAAATTTGAGCTCCCAGCACCCTAGTCTCTTCTCAAAGCTTTCGGACACTTCTATGGTAATTTCTTACCTAGAACGAAAGATCTAAAGAGGGGGAAGAAGGCCTAAGTGTTAAAACTCATCAACACTTGCGTGCCTTGGTGGCTAGCCCTTAAGGGAAATGGACACACTTGCGCACTACCTTACCCCTTCCATATAACTTGCACACCTCTCTTCTGGAAGTCTCTAGGGGTAGTATTAAAGGCTTGATCCAAGCCTCGCCAAAGTTCTACCCTAAGGATTTTCCGGTGCGCAAGTATCCATCTGTCGCGCAGGTACACCTACGCGACCAGGACTTGAGTGCCCATGCAGTACTTGCATGCCCAAACAGTACTTGTGCACCCCTCTCTTTTTGGGTGCCCTTCCTGCCCATTTCACCCCTCTTACACCTATCCACCTCTCCTATTTAGGATTAAGCCTTCAGAACTCTCTTCAAATCCATTTATGGCATGATTTCCTTGTTGGATTCCTTATCTGAAAGGAATTCTATGGAACATCTCTCAAAGCCTAGTGATTTACACATATTTTCATACCTAAAGTTAGAGAGTTCATTCATTCAACCTCATCCTTTAAAATGATATAATCCTTAACCTGGTCCTCCTTTTCAGGAATAAGCCCCAAGTCATCCGACCTGGGCCTCCTTTTCAGGAGTAAGACCCAGCCCAAATTAATCGGGGCATCCTCCTTAGGAGTAAGCCCCAAGTCCTCATTAATATGGGCATCCTCCTTAGAAGTAAGCCCCAGTCATGATTACCTTAACCTGGGCTTCCTTTTCAGGAGTAAGCCCCAACCATAATTTCTCAAATCTGGGATTCCTTTTCACCCCAACCATAATTTGTCAAATATGGGCTTCCTTTTCAAGAGTAAGCCCCAATCTCAAATATGTACATCCTCCTTAGGAGTAAGTCCCGAGTCCCTTAATTCTAAAAATTCCCTTATCCTGGTCCTCCTCATTAGGAATAATCCCCAGTCATAATTTCTCTAAACCATTCCTAAATTACTTTTGATCTGGGCTTCTTTCTCAGGAATTAAACCCAATCATAAATCCCTTCTTAACTTTGTCATCTTCCTTAGGAGTAAGCCCCAATATTATAGTATCCAAATCTATATAAAGTACATATTTCTTTATGGAACATGTTCCTGGATTTCTTCTCTGAAGTGAATCTTAATCTTCATCTATTTGGGCAGTTATACATAAATAAGCCCCACATCATTTCTCATGATTACATCTTTCATGACACAATTGTCTGGTTTTACCAATACCTCTTGTTTCTCACACCGAGCATGACTCACATGAGCTTAGAGTGTAAAAGTAATTAAGACATATTTCTTTGAGCCATCAATCATGTATAAAACATCACACTTGTAACACCCCGAGATTTTATGAAAAATATTCTTTTAATTTCATTAATTTCTTGTGTTTTATTCTACACCAATATTACCTTGCGCTATACGCAACACCGTATTAGCTTGCAGTATACACAACACTATTCTTGGATCGTGTTACACACAATTTTGATAATAGTTATTCTATGCAACATTGAGTATATATATATATATATATTAAATGTATAAATGAAATATGGTTGGATTCTGTTATACGAAACAACGAAGGATTCTTTCACAACACGCAACCCTGACTTGGCTTGCATTACACGCAATTGCGACCTTCCTCGATAGCCTATGTTGTACGCAATACCAGGTTTTAATAAACAACGATATATTATTGTCATGAACTAGCCATTATGAATAGTGTTAACTAAATTTTGAATTTTATAACATTATTATTTATCTTACACATTTCTAGAACATGGTATAAGAACAAAATAAATTTTTCGTGTAAAATAAGTATTTTTCAAAAAATGCAGTTTTGCCGCCTTTTGATGGCGCACCCACATTAAATCTAGTTTTTGACATGTTTATATGTTCAATTTGACAAAATAAAATTCTTATTTTGAATCAGGATATACAAATTTACATTAGATAAAGTTTTGAAATTTTTCCGATAACTTTCATATTTTAATGAATAGTAAAAACACGCTATATTTTAATTAAAAACAACTTTTTTCATCGTAATATCCTATGTGGTTAAATTATAATATTGGATGGTTTTAAAGTATAAATAGAATATATTTTTACCATTTGATCCAATGGTGGTCAATGTACTTAATATCACTTTGATATTGGACATAAACGAGTGTCAATCTTTTGATAGATATTATCTCTTAAAAACACGCTTTTTGTTTTAACAACATGAATTAATTTTAAATTAATTTATGCCACTTATGTGTTTTGAATTTAGAAAAATGGATTCAATATTTGGAATCAGGATTTTCAAATTGTGTAAATAGGTAACTATTATTTTTAGACATTTTGAATAATTACTGCGGTAAATATTTTATTTACCATGGTTAAGGGTAAATCCGGTAAATAAGGGTTAAAAAATAATATTATAATAATTACAAATTACCTTAACACTTGTCCAAACATTATTGGTTGAGTCATTAAAGACCATGGGCATATTTGGGTCGATTTTGGGACCCCATTAAGTGATAATGACAATTTAGACTAATTAATTTAATGTAAAGGCAAAATAGACATAAACAAGAATCGTTTAGTAATTAATTTTTATATGGTGTTATATAAAAAATAATTTTGACTACAAATATTCATTGGAAATATAAAAAGATTTCATACATGATATTATTTTTTTAGAAGTTTTAGACATCTAATAAATTACATTATTTATGACACAACGATGATGCAGTAATTACCTTTTTAAGAAAATATTAACATAATTGATGTTATAAATGCCCAAAAAATGTAATTTGAGACTTTTTATGACTTTCACTAATTTTCTAGGTTAATATGACATGTTATTTTTGATTTAAGTAACTTGGTTAGAACTTATCATTCTGTTATGAATTTCATAAAAATCATGTACCAAATAGTGTCAAAATTGACATAAATTAGTTTTTAAAACAAATATTATATTATTAATTGTTATTTTATTCTTAAAAATCTAAGTTTCTGAAAAATGACTTAGATAAGGTTATATATCTTAATAATAAACAACTTGGGGTTCTTTTGGCTTGATATGGTATGTTTATTAACCATATAGTGTAAGAAAACAAAAAGACACGGTAAAAGTTAAATTATTTAACTTAGAGTTAAATCTAATTGATAAGGTTAAAATAATAACCTAACCTTGTCTAAATCCTATTGGATGAGAGGATTTAGACCCATCCCCACTTTAGCTTCGAAATAAGACCCTTTGGAACCATTATAAACTGAATTTGACATTAATATAAAATAATATTTTGAGATTTTCCTAAGGTGCCCCTCTCCTCCCTTATAAAAGGGCACCTCCTCCCTCTCTTCCTCACACAACTTTGAGCCTTCAATATCGGCCAGAACCTGCCAAAATCTCTTCTCCACTTCCCTAGTATCATCCTAGAGGTCCTGGTCTTCTTCAAAAACCTTCCTTAGTTCTTTAAGTGGAGGTTAAGTGAAGGCGCGTCAAAAAGAGGTAATATCCATTACCGATCTTTTTCAATTTCTTTCTTCTTAAACTTCTTCTTATTTAGTTGTTTCATGATAAAGTAATATCATCAGTATTTATTATATACTGATATGTTATTATAAATATGAAACAACTCTAATTAACCTTCTATCCATCCTACGGAAAAAGTAAATCACCGCGCGTGCGTACGTACGGAATACCGTCTCCACGCCGTGGTGTAATCTATTTTCCGCCACCACCTTAATTGGATGGGTATAATGGTGTAATGAGTAACTATATATGATTATTATAAAGTGATATTGATACTGAAATAGTATACATACACTTAAACACAAGTTCACGATCATGAGAACGATATCATCGCTCGTGCGTACGTACGGACTACCGTCTCCATGACGCGATGAGATTCATTCTCCACCTTAACCATTCATGAATGATTATAAAGTATATATAATGAATAATAATTAAATATATGACATGTTAAATATACTGGATTTATGTATATATATATATATGTATGTCATCTACTTACTTCCATTCAAGACAATAAGGAAAGGAAAACAGCGTTCATGCGTACGTACGGGCTACCGTCTCCATGAACGGTGTGTTTCATTTCATTTATCTATCTATTATATATATATATATACTGAATATATATGATATATAAATAATTTTTTATATTTTGGAAGTAAGTAAATCATGATACAAGTAATAATAATGTCAAGAACAACAAGTCCAAACACCTACGATAAATGAAACGATTTTACCCAAAATGCTTCTTTAACATGGAATTTACAAAATAACGGGTAATATAAAGTCATAAGTGAACCATATATGATATCATAACAATGAATATGATTCTGTAATAAGTTAATGACATTATTTAAATAATTATACAGGAGTTTCGGATACGTACAAAGCATATCGGACATAAGGTAAGGGAAAATCTTGCAATCTCAATTTTTATCTGAGATTGTTTATAATTTGGTATTTACTGGGGTGTATTTTATCATCCACATCCATGTTCGCTCAATATGTAATGTTATTTCCATCCACCTACAATTGTTTAAATCCAATTTTACCCTTTGGTGAGTTTTTAGTAAAGGATATGAAAGGAATCTTTTGTCATTTTTCGTACGAGGTACTTTTTGACTTTTCCGACAAAAGTACGAGAAGAATGTTTTATTTTAACTTATACGGCATGAATGGATTTTTTAAAAAATTATTTCCAAGAAGCTTACTTTACAAGTCTTCAAGTTTAATTTTAATCAACTTCTTTTAGTTTAAAATTTTATGACATGTTAAGAAAGGAAAATGTTTTTGAAGTAGAAAGGATATTTTCCTCAAGAATGGAGTTCAAGTGTTTTATCAAAATTATTTTCCATATAAGATAATAAAGGGTTCTGTTTTCATCCCTATTATTATATTTATTTGATTATGTTGTGATGGAATTATTTTTATGAATTCCTTGATCTTATATGAATTGTTTTATGATGTCCTGATGTTTAAGATTCCCATTTTTATTACATGGGTTATGCAATGATGTATGATTTATGATTTTGTGGCACACATAAGAATGGTATCATTATGAGATGGGTGAGACCTATATATCCCTCCAATTAATTGGGTAAAGATTTTATATCTCATGAGATAGACATGGCTGGAATGGTAGGTTATGCCAGTTCAGTGAAACAGGACTGAAACGAGGGTGACTCGGTTCAGAAATGGACTTTGTCCACTAAGATAGTCTTGGCAATGAGTCTTGACTAATAAGATATGATTCTCTATGATTATGTGTGTATGCCACAAAGTTTCATGTTTTATGTTATGATTATTGGGATTTCATTTCACTACTATGATTTATCCCATGTTATGAAATTATGATCTCTTTTGCAGGTTAAGATTACCAAAATGTTATGTTCTTATGAATATGATGTGATTGATATTTCTTTTGTTTACCCTTACTGAGCATTTGAGCTCACCCTTTTATGTTTTCTTTTCCCCAGCATATAAAGAAAGGTTTTAGGTAAAAAAAAGGAAGATCTTTATGGGAGATGTTGAAGATCTTTCACCACGATTAGAAGATTATATTCCGAGTTTCCAAAGACACTAAACTATTACGATCCTTGTGTGTGTTTTTGTTATGTACTAAGTATTCCACAAAAGTAATGTAATGTCCATGTACGTCAAGCTTCGGGTCTCTACAGTTGGTATCAGAGGAAAGGTTTAGTCAACCTTTGGAAACTAGGATGTGAGAACGTTAGTGAGATCCCTAGAGATAGTTCTAAGGTATGTCTAGGGATGTCCCTAAGGATAAGTATATGTATAGGATATGGTCCTAGAACTACGGTAACGATCTTAGAATTTAACCTAAGATGTTAGATATTAAGGGTACCCCCCTTTACTATATTGTTTTACCTAGCATTATTTTTGCCTCTCACACTATTCTTTTTGGGTTTTAGACGATGGCTGGAACCCGAAGGAACCGTATTGATCACTGTAATGGACAATGCAATGATTGTACTCCTGAACAAACAAGTGTTATGGGAGATGGAGTGAAAAATCTTATTTCTATACTTACACAAGCTATGAATAATTCTGGACTTCCAAATGAGCAGAGAAGGGAACAACATTCTATTGAGTCCTTCATGAGGCAACGTCCACCTTCTTTTAGTGGGTCTTCCGATCCACTTGTTGCTGAAAAATGGATCAGTACCACTGAAAAGATATTTTCAGTTCTTCAATGTTCTGAATATGATAAAGTCATCTTAGCAGTATATCGTTTGGAAGGTGAAGCTGATCAATGGTGGAATCTTATCAAGAATATGAGGCCAAGAGATGAAATTGAGTCCATGGAATGGGATGAGTTTAAGAACTTGTTTTTCACTAATTACTTCCCTCGTATTCTTCAAACAAAGATGGAAAAGGAGTTTCTTGAGCTGAAGCAGAAGGATGATGAATCTGTTGGTATATACGAAGCGAATTTTACAAGACTTGCAAGGTATGCATCTGGCATTATCATCCAACCTGAAAGTAAATTTGATCGATTTTTCAGTGGCTTAAACCAAGTCTTAGAAGGGAATTAGCTATAAGAGACTTCAGTAGCTATGAAGACATTATGGGTTGTGCTATCAAGGTAGAAATGGAAGTTGGTGTTACTTATCCATCTCATAGTTTTGACAAGAAATGAAAGATGAAGTTCAAGGAGAAATCTCAGCATAATGGTGAAAAGAAGATGAATGTTTCCTTATGCTCAATGTGTGGAAAGAAGCATGGTGGAGATTGTCTTAAAGGGACAAGTAAATGTTTCAAATGTGGAAAGGAAGGTCATCGGGCATTTGAATGCTGCAATGATGGGAAGAAGATGTCTAATGATGCAAACAAAGGAAGGGATACACAGAATGAACCTACTACACTTCAATGCTTCAATTGCAAGTAAATGGGGCATTATGCTAATAAATGCCCTAATCGAAGGGTTAGTGATGATCGACATGAGAAACCGCTTAAGGCAAAGGACAAAGGGAAGTCACATGCGATCACTATTGGCGATGTTGAATATGACAACGATGTGGTGGAATGATTAAGTGTTTATGTAATGGGATTCCAAAATAATGTTGTATCATGGAGTATTGGAATATTTATGTATTGGTCTAATGTGGTATTCAAAGTGATTGAGATATTTTTGGAAATAAGATGATATGTGCATAATGAAGGGAAAACGAGAAAATGAAATGTTTAACAGTATTCATGAGCTCATGATTGTATAAGGACTAAGTGATATCATTGTTTGAGTATATAGAATTTTGAGGATTTTGGTATGTGGGAAGTTTTAACTTTTAACTGCATTCATGCTTTCACTATGATTAAATGGGTATTCATTTTTTTCAAGAGAATACATGATTAAGGTATTCACATGATTGGAATGTGACCATCAATATATATATATGGGGGATAAATGATGGTATTCACATGCTTGGTTGATGACATTTCAAGTAATAGTTTTCTTTATACTATGAGCTTGGACCGAAGTATTTTAGATAAGCCTAAATATTGAAATGGATTATGTTGGACATATGCTAAGTATTGTTTAAGGATAGAACTTTTTTCGATATTACTGATGGGATTTTATAGTAATGTAGTTTTAGAAAAAGGACAACCTGTAGGACGGGCGATAGCCCATCATGTCGGACAAGGCTGTGGGAATCAAACCCACAACCGAATTGCGACTGGCCTTTATCGCCTACCACTGGCCTATAGGAAGTCCCTGTTTAGTAGAAACTAGTTTTATTATATTAAGCAGTATGATATATGAAGTATAAGTCCATTTTAGGAACCATATATGATTAATATCACTATAGATCGACTTATGTATATAATTTTTGCTAACCTTTTGTTTGAAAGAGATGGAATGACCCATCATTCTATCACATGATCTGCTAACACATCACGAATAACAAATTCAACTTCATTTCTTTAAGGGATGAAGTGGAAATTGTTCAATTCACGAACAACAGTGAGATTGTACCAAAATCATGCAAGTATTTCTTTTAATTCATCAACTTTAGGGAAATGATCTTGAAAACCAAAAATGTTGTCCTAGTTCCCTTATATCCGATTAATCATATGGTACCTTAGATCATCACAAATCAATAGCTTTGCGATTGTTGGCTTTTTCATAGCCATGTTCTCTACCACTCTCTATCAGAACATGATGGTTAGATTGTCACCTATGTTCTCCTACGTGGAAACCCAGTGATGAGTTAATTTGGGTAACCATTACATTTCATAATTTAGTTTTTTTAAAGCCATGTTTTGGTATTCCTTTTTATGATGTGGGATTCTGTTAAACAAACTATCGAGTAGTAAACCATTTATAACACCGACGAATTTCGAGGGCGAAATTCATTTTAAGGGGGGTAGAATGTAACACCCTGAGATTTTATGAAGAATATTCTTTTAATTTCCTTAATGTCTTGTGTTGTATTCTACACCAAGATTACCTTGCGCTATACGCAACACCGTATTAGCTTGCAGTATTCGCAACACTATTCTTGGATCGTGTTACACACAATTTTGATAATAGTTATTCTACGCAACATTGAGTATATATATATATATATATATATTCAATGTATAAATGAAATATGGTTGGATTCTGTTATATGAAACAACGAATGATTCTTTCACAACACGCAACCCTGACTTGGCTTGCATTACACGCAATCACGACCTTCCTCGATAGCATGTGTTGTACGCAATACCGGGTTTTAATAAACAATGATATGTTATTGTAATTAACTAGCCGTTATGAATAGTGTTAACTAAAATTTGAATTTTATAACATTATTATTCATCTTACACATTTCTAGAACATGGTATAAGAACAAAATAAATTTTTCGGGTAAAATAAGTATTTTTCAAAAAATGCAGTTTTGCCGCCTTTTGATGGCGCACCCACTTTAAATCTAGTTTTTGACATGTTTATATGTTCAATTTTACAAAATAAAATTATTATTTTGAATCAGGATATAAAAATTTACATTAGATAAAGTTTTGATATTTTTCCGATAACTTTCATATTTTAATGAATAGTAAAAACACGCTATATTTTAATTAAAAACAACTTTTTTCATCGTAATATCCTATGTGGTTAAATTATAATATTTAATGGTTTTAAAGTATAAACAGAATATATTTTTACCATTTTATCCAATGGTGTCCAATGTAATTAATATCACTTTGATATTGGACATAAACGAGTGTCAATCTTTTGATAGATATTATCTCTTAAAAACACGCTTTTTGTTTTAACAACATGAATTAATTTTAAATTAATTTATGCCACTTATGTGTTTTGAATTTAGAAAAATGGATTCCATATTTGGAATCAGGATGTTCAAATTGTGTAAATAGGTAACTTTTATTTTTAGACATTTTGAATAATTACTGCGGTAATATTTTATTTACCATGGTTAAGGGTAAATCCGGTAAATAAGGGTTAAAAAATAATATTATAATAATTCAAAATTAACTTAAAACTTGTACAAACATTATTGGTTGAGTCATTAACGACCATGGACATAATTGGGTCTATTTTGGTACCCCATTAAGTGATAATGACAATTTAGACTAATTAATTTAATGTAAAGGCAAAATGGACATAAACAAGAATCGTTTAGTAATTAATTTTTATATGGTGTTATTTAAAGAATATTTTTGACTAGAAATATTCATTGGAAGGATAAAAATATTTCCTACATGATAATATTTTTTTAGAAGTTTTAGACATCTAATAAATTACATTATTTATGACACAACAATGATACAGTAATTACCTTTTTAAGAAAATATTAACATAATTGATGTTATAAATGCCCAAATAAATGTAATTTGAGACTTTTTATGACTTGAACTAATTTTATAGGTTAATATGACATGTTATTGTTGATTTAAGTAACCTGGTTTGAACTTATCATTCTGTTATGAATTTCATAAAAATCATGTACCAAATAGTGTCAAAATTGACATAAATTAGTTTTTAAAACAAATATTATATTATTAATTGTTAGTTTATTCCTAAAAATCTAAGGTTCGGCTAAATGACTTATATAAGGTTATATATCTTAATAATAAACAACTTGGGGTTCGTTTGGCTTGATATGGTATGTTTATTAACCATATAGTGTAAGAAAACAAAAAGACACGGTAAAAGTTAAATTATTTAACTTAGAGTTAAATCTAATTGATAAGGTTAAAATAATAACCTAAACTTGTATAAATCCTATTGTATGAGAGTATTGAGACCCATCCACACTTTAGATTAGAAATAAGACCCTTTGGAACCATTATAAACCGAATTTGACCTTAATATAAAATAATATTTTGAGATTTTTCTAAGGTGGCCCTCTCCTCCCTTATAAAAGGGCACCTCCTCCCTCTCTTCCTCACACAACTTTGAGCCTTCAATCTCGGCCAGAACCGGCCAAAATCTCTTCTCCACTTCCCTAGTATCATCTTAGAGGTCCTGGTCTTCTTCAAAGACCATCCTTAGTTCTTTAAGTGGAGGTTAAGTGAAGGCGCGTCAAAAAAAGGTAATATCCATTACCGATCTTTTTCAATTTCTTTATTCTTAAACTTATTCTTATTTAGTTGTTTCATGATAAATTAATAACATCAGTATTTATTATATACTGATATGTTATTATAAATATGATACAACTCTAATTAACCTTCTATCCGTCCTACAGAAAAAGTAAATCACCACACGTGCGTACGTACGGAATACCGTCTCCACGCCGTGGTGTAATCTATTTTCCGCCACCACCTTAATTGGATGGGTATAATGGTGTAATGAGTAACTATATATGATTATTATAAAGTGATATTGATACTGAAATAGTATACATACACTTAAACACAAGTTCACGATCATGATAACGATATCATCGCTTGTGCGTACGTACGGACTACCGTCTCCACAATGCGATGAGATTCATTCTCCACATTAACCATTAATGAATGATTATAAAGTATATATAATGAATAATAATGAAATATATGACATGTTAAATCTACTGTATTTTTGTATATATATATATGTATGTCATCTAATTACTTCCATTAAAGACAATAAGGAAAGGAAAACAGCGTTCATGCGTACGTACGGACTACCATCTCCATGAACGGTGTGTTTCATTTCATTTATCTATCTATTATATATATATACTGAATATATATGATATATAAATCATGTTTTATATTCTGGAAGTAAGTAAATCATGATACAAGTAATAATAATGTCAAGAACAACAAGTCCAAACACCTACGATAAATGAAACGATTTTACCCAAAACGCTTCTTTAACATGGAATTTACAAAAGAACGGGTAATATAAAGTCCTAAGTGAACCATATATGATATCATAACAATGAATATGATTCTGTGATAAGTTAATGACATTATTTAAATTATTATACAGGAGGTTCTGATACGTACAAATCATATCAGACATAAGGTAAGGGAAAATCTTGCAATCTCAATTTTTATCCGAGATTGTTTATACTTTGGTATTTACTGGGGTGTATTTTATCATCCACATCCATGTTCTCTGAATATGTAATGTTATTTCCATCCACCTAAAATTTTTTAAATCCAATTTTACCCTTCGGTGAGTTTTTAGTAAAGGATATGAAAGGAATCTTTTGTCGTTTTTCGTACGAGGTAATTTTTGACTTTTCCAACAAAAGTACGAGAAGAATGTTTTATTTTAACTTATACGGCATGAATGGATATTTTAAAAAATTATTTCCAAGAAGATTACTTTACAATTTTTCATGTTTATTTTTAATCAACTTCTTTTAGTTTAAAATTGTATGACATGTTAAGAAAGGAAAATGTTTTTGAAGTAGAAAGGATATTTTCCTCAAGAATGGAGTTCAAGTGTTTTATCAAAATTATTTTCCATCTAAGATAATAAAGGGTTCTGTTTTCATCCCTATTATTACATTTATTTGATTATGTTGTGATGGAATTATTTTTATGAATTCCTTGATCTTATATGAATTGTTTTACGATGTCATGATGTTTAAGATTCCCATTTTTATTACATGGGTTATGCAATGATGTATGATTTATGATTTTGTGGCACACATAAGAATGGTATCATTATGAGATGGGTGGGACCTATATCTCCCTCCAATGAATTGGGTAAAGATTTTATATCTCATGAGATAGACATTGATGGAACGGTAGGTTATGCCGGTTCAGTGAAGCATGACTGAAACGAGGGTGACTCGATTTAGAAATGGGCTTTGTCCACTAAGATAGTCTTGGAAATGAGTCTTGACTAATATGATATGATTCTCTATGATTATGTGTGTATGCCACAAAGTTTCATGTTTTAAGTTATGATTATTGGGATTTCATTTCACTACTATGATTTATCCCATGTTATGAAATTATGCTCTCTTTTGCAGGTTAAGATATACAAAATGTTATGTTCTTATGAATATGATATGATTGATATTTCTTTTGTTTACCCTTACTGAGAATTTGAGCTCACCCTTTTATGTTTTCTTTTCCCCAGGATATAAAGAAAGGTTTTAGGTAAAAAAAAGGAAGATCTTTATGGGAGATGTTGAAGATCTTTCACCACGATTAGAAGATTATATTCCAAGTTTCCAAAGACACTAAACTATTACGATCCTTGTGTGTGTTTTTGTTATGTACTAATTATTCCGCAAAAGTAATGTAATGTCCATGTACGTCAAGCTTCAGGTCTCTACAAAACTCCCTTACTCGAACTACGTGGGTTCTGATTCCTTTTCTAAACAAAGGATACGTAGGTAGCCCATCTGCGGGTACAATCCCAACTCTGAAATAATCCATGTCCTTCTGAATGACAATAAAATTCAAGTGCCCCACTGAGTGGCTTTAAAACCAGCATGGTCATCATAATGACCAAGATACTTTTATGTATTGAAGGATTCCATTGAATCAGAATCTCTAAAAAATATAGATGATTATCTATCGATGAAGAACCTCGAATACATATAAACTATTCCCTAAATTTCCTACATATTTAATCATTGATTTTCAGATCTAAAGAAAATCTCATTTTATACTTGGTAATCTAATAAGGATTCACAAACATAACTTAAATCTACAAAGAGAGTCCCTGAGTAGATAATAATTCCCCTAAAAAAGGTGTGATGAGTCCGACCTCCCATCCTCTCGACCAATGAAAATTCCTAAGTCTCATTAGTTCACAAATAATGAGCACCTACCTTTGGAAAGTAGGTCCAAATGGATATGGAATAATTGGATGTTTCCGGTTCTACGAACAAACCCATTAGAAACCGCTTGGAATTTTTGAATCTTAATTCAATGAGATCATCCCCAATTACAGAGGAAACAACTAGGTAGGTTTATAGGTGCATGGTTAGAATAAACTATGTTTATGAACATGAAAAAATTGTGAGTGAAGATATAGTGTAAAAGAAAAACTGATGAATGGTTTTTCAAACAATGTGCTAGCCATGTGAGGGGGGTGGTTTGGAGAAAGTAGCATTTGCACTGTCAGTGCATGTTTTTGCAAATAGTGTAGGATTACCATGAAATATGAATTAAATGCTCAAAATATTAGATTCTAACTCTAGTTTACATCTCAAAAGCCTCAATTTTAACATCTACTATTTGGATCCTGAACTCCTCTCCCCTCCTAGGAATTTGTAGTGGTTTCTTTTGATCTATAAGACAATTTTAGTGAATCAAGGTGCATTAGATATCCCAAATCAATATTAAGCCCCCTTTCTTTCTTATTTTCTCTAGATATACTAATATTATCTCTCACAGATCCATAAATATAATATTTTATAGATAGATCTATATCCTATGATGCGTATTTTGATGAGATACTATTGGGATCTAATGAAGGGATGAAGTTTCAAGGATTTATCTAGAGGTTTCATGAGTTGTTATTCATTTTCTATAATGGTTTTTAGGTAGGTGTATTCTCACCAACACTACTTATTTTTAAACTTGATGGTGTGATGCCTAAATCACTTTCTCTTGTTTTTTGGAAAATATCTTTATTGGTTTTAATGGATAATTAATTGGTTTTAAATGATACACATAATGTGTTTGATAAATTTCTTAAAAAATATATTTTAAACGAATTTATTTTATTGAGAACCTAGAATCTATGGTTAGTATGAGTTAATGAAACTGCATTATGATTCCTTGATGTGTTGGACTAGGGGATGATTCCAAAGTGGAAGATGGTTTATTCAATCATGTGACGACTTAGTGATGGGTTGGGTCATTACTAATGAATGTTGGGATAGTCATTGGGCATGAATGGGTTTGTTAGTAGTATAATGATTAATCCAAGTGGTTATGGTTTTGGTGAATTTCTTAATTGATTTAGAATGGAAAATTTTAAAATGTTATCTACTAAATTTTTATATAATATAAATGTGAGATAAGTTGTTATTATTCTTAGTGGCATGTGTTGGGAAGTCTTTGGGGTTTTACTACTGAGTTTTATACTAAACCCTTGCTTGGGAACTCTGGTGAATTTTCAAATGTTGTGAAAAAAGATACAGGTAAAGTCCATATGTCATAATTCTCTAGTGAAGCATCATGATGTAGTGGTATTGTGACTTAGAGTTGGATTTTGGACCTTGTTTGTGGTGATGCTTGTGTTGATTCCACTTTGGTGTCTGTTAATGCCAAAAACACATGTTACAAGAGAAGTCTAGGAATGAGTTGAATATTTTAGGTTAATATGGACCAAAATAGGCTAAAAATCCACCAAAGGGGATGGATTCATGAAAGATTAATCCTTTATGAAATCCAAGGGCATCAAAAATAATGAAAAATCACTTTGAAACTCCATATTATGTGATGATGGAAATATTTTACAAAGCACATGTCTCAACCTTCATAGTGTCTATAAATACCCCTTTCACCCTTTATTTAAAGGGATAATGACCTTTGAAATTCTAGAAAAACTGGTGAATTTGTAATACTCAATCCTTAGTGAGATAAAGGTGAAATGGATTCCTACATTTATCCATATTTTGTGAGTATCCTTCAATGATTACTTAAGAGCCTAAGACCATAATATTTATGAACTTAGATAAAGATCATTCCCTCTATGCTAGAGGAAAATTCTTTACTCTTGATAGGGTTCTAAAATACCTTCATCTTCAATACCCCCCAAAGAACCATGGAATGATCCTTAGGTAGGGTATCCATGTTTTTTATGGAATTAGCCTCGTGATAATTAACTTCTTCAATCCCACAACCTTCATTAAAATCACCACAAAGGCTCCTACATGAATTATTCTTTATAGAGACATAAATTTGTGAAATTTGATTTCCCATGGGCCTTATTCTTGGATAAGACGGGTTTTATAATGCCTCAAATATCCTCATGACCTGTATCATCAATCCACATGTCTAGGACCTTTTCTCAAAGCATGATATGAAAAATATTTCCAGTCATTTTCTCCTAAGCATAGTCAACATAACCTTAGTACCCTCATCTACTGATTAAATGGGAATCATCAACCCCTTTTTTCTATCCAAAAGAAACCGTTTAGTGGAAATTTACACCCCAATAATAGTATCATCATCAAGGAAAACATATTTCTATCCACTTTAAGGGTATGAGGGATCCTTGTATCCTACTATCCTCTTACCCTAATTGGGGATGGAATGAACCATATGTATGTACCAAAAATTTCCAATATGTAATACTTTAATCAATATTAGACCTACAGTCCTAGTTTTATAGTTTTAAAATGCATGAAAACATCCTAGTCGCATGAAATTAAACTGCATGAAAACATCATTGTCATACAATATTAAATTACATGAAAACATCCCTAGTGTATGGTGTTAAACTGTAACCTTACCTTATGAGATGAACATAAGATGCTTCATGTGATAATCATGAGATGATCTATCATTTTTTGGGTAGATATGATACATAATACCAACACTCTTCCTTATTTCCACTCATTTTGTGGCATAATCATCCTTACTACATGATGTTAAATCTCATGGACCAGTGCTACATGGCGTAAAGACTATGCACTTGAACTAGGTAGATTTTGATATAAGTATCCTAATGGGGTACATAAGAAACCACTCTATGGTTCAATCCCGACACCATCAAAAATCTATCTATCTTCCCATTAATAGTCGATAACCCCAAAGTGTGATCATCCCCCCTGGGGAAACACCTAAAGTCTCATTATCCAAGCTTAATATCCCCACTATACCTTAGCACCACCATGTGATTATCACCCACATTTGGACCTATACCTGAGCATATATGGGAAGTATCAAAAAAAGGAAATAAAACTACTACCATGTCCATAAGAGACTTTAATCTTGTGATAAATCCATACGTTATGTGTATATGAAATATAGAATACACTAGTTTCTATACATGTTAATCACCCCACTCAGCTATAAACTTGCGACCCCACCTAATGCATTAAAATCTCTTCTTCATGTTAAAAACATGAGATTACCTAGGTGATTAGCCTAGGAATATTTATATAATGATCATAATTTCCCTTATATGATAAGTTTTGGATGCCTCACGTAACACATAATAAATGTTAATCTCGATTTCTGATAAGTATAGGATACTTGAGGCAATGATCCTTGGATTCCTTATGCCCCTAGCACAAGTTACCTAATAAAGTACACCTTTTTTGATTCTAAATATAAAATACCTCATAAAAGTGATTCCCTTATCTCTGAAAGAGGAATACTTTATAGATTCCAATCACATCCAACATCCATAGATGTACAGGCATGCCCAATATCACCATTAGCTATGATTGTAGGTTTCTAACCTATCACCATACTAAGAAACATAATAAACTTGTTCCTACTTCAAGATATCCCCAAGAATGATATTAATGAACATTTATCAAATCAACAAGGGAGACCTGGATGAGGAAACAAACTTTAAGGATAAATCCATAGACGGAGGTCTTGACATCCCATCATTATGTTCTGATCAAGGAGATAGAATCATAAGCCTTGGTGGTGGAGGATATCCACCTTTGGAATATAAAAATATGATGTAAACAAACTATATGGGTCATAGATAAACCAATGATGAAGTCCAGGCTCAGAGAGGGACTAAAAGTACACCCAATGTGTGCCTCGATGGAAGCGTCAAAAAACTAAATAGTGAACCCAACACAAAAAAACTATGAGAAATTATAGATTAACCACCACCAGTAGGCATATGGGAAGGAGAGTGAAAGTGTTCAATCCTGTGCAACCATTCTCCTACCAAAATGGCCATTTCTACCACAACTACCGGGTTCCCATTCCTTATCTCCCCTCCCATGTCATCCAATAGAGGGTTTCTAATTCCTGGTTTCATCGCTTTGAAAAGTTAAGAGTCATTAAAAACATGGAAATTGACCATCAGGACCTGGATATTGTGACACTACACCGTCATTGTCTTCATTAGAGGCCACTCTAGGGAAAATTCCCCCTCATAGAAATGTTGAACCATTTCAGGTTTCTCTCCTTGGAATGTTTTGATATCTCAATCCCCTATGCAGAAGAGGCGGGGTACATTATATCCACACCCATAATGACCAATTATCAAGATTCACCCACTCCAAATCAACCATAACAATAATATTTACTTGCTCTATTAGCCAATGTGAAAGAAAATCATATCCCTACTCTATCGGCCCTGGTCCAGAATACCTAATGCCGATGCTGGGTGAAGGCTGAAAACCCTTCTTGACATAAATCCACTCCAATAGCTCTAGTGGCCCCTTTCACCATAGAGGAACCTCTTATACCTCCCAACCACTATACATGTGTACGTATTTACCTGATTGGGATTGAGACCCATCCACTAACCAGAAAGGTCTCGTTGAATCTCCCCATTAAGAGATCCACTAATTAACATCATGGGCCATCCCATGATGAATAATTTCAATATATAGGTCCTCCCTAAAACACCATCAATAGAAAAAAAGTTCTTCCCCCTGAAGAATACTTCCCATACATTTTAACATTCATATCGAGGAAGGAGGAAAAACAAAGGTTGTGGAGGACGCACCCACAATTCTTACTAAAATGCACATAGAAGAAAGCATTGAAAACCTCATAGGATAATTCTTGGGGAAGTCCTATTCCATAAGAAGAAGGAATAGGGGAAATATAACATGACTGTATACCTCTCAAAATTTGAGGTGATAGATTACTAGAGGGACACACCTCCACCCTCAATAATAGAGATATGGAAAAAATCATTCGGTTGTGTCAAACCATCCCTAAGGCCAAGGTTGAAAAATTCGCCAGATCTCTTTGTAGGTACTTTCATGTGAAGGATGTCTTTGATTCCTTCCAGGGATCTTTATGAGACTATCCATACCACCATCATATTCTCTCATCTCTACCTCCACCTTGGAAGTAGGGGATATGTTTGGGTCTGGATTAGCCCCCTCAAATGCCCGTGACCATTACAATGAGTCACATTTTCCTGAAAATATTCTTGATCAGTAGGGGGAAATAGATAAACCATCTTATATGGACATGGTTATGAATATAGACCCACAATAGGAAGAAAATACTTCATTCCATGAATGATTGGCCTCAGTGATACTCCCTTTTTCAAAATATCATCATCAGTGTAGGCTTGCATCATTGCCACCCCAGTTTCCTAACTATCAACAATAGGAGCATGGAGTTGATCATGAATAGAAACACCCTCTATATAATGATCATGATAAAATCTTGTGGTATATCCTAACCATTTATTAGATATTATTTGTGTTTTTCCCACCTAATACAATGTGCTTTACCATCCTAATGTTCTTTAATGAGGACCATACATCATTCCTCCTCCAAAATATTTATGAAAAATTCAACTACCTATGAGATATCCTATTATACTACCTAAAAATCCTTGTGAATATCGAGGCCATCCATTAAGAGGTCCAAAATGTTGACATCAATGAACTTATAGTGTCTCAATGACCTAACTCATGTGGGCACCTCTAAAGAATCCAATAGTTCTGTGTAAGAAGAATCTTTATACATCAGTGTGTAGTGAAATAGGTGTATTAAAATGTAAAAATTAGGGGATAGTGGGAGTAATATTCCCTCCATTTCATCCCCCTTCCATAGTGATATTTAGACCATTAGGGTAACCCACTCATTGGTACTGAAGGTTCATCTCCTATCACCACCACTGTTAATGTTGTCATAATCAATCCTCTGGTTGATCAGTGGAACTGAAAAGGTGATATGATCATGTTGGAGAAAACCCACACCAAATGGAGAGACAATATGACATATATATTTTGATAGGTTCCCATACTCATAAAAAAAGAAATACTTTAGGCATAGAGAGTCCCCCCACCGAGGAATTTTCTATAATCCATTAATATCTCAACAAGGAATAGGAGATTATAGAGCCCGTTGGCCCATTTGAGGCCACACTAAAAACCAAGTGAGATGATTGGATGAACATTGCGCTACATGATATTGATGGATATAAGAGGCTCACCTTAAAGCTCCCTGATGAACAACACATATAGAGAGATAAGGTCTGAGGGGAGCCCATCCCACCCACAGATGAATATCCAGCCCTTCATGGTTAGATTCCCCGAGTTGAGGCGGGTGGTCCCACACACTCAATTAGGATAAAGGTTAGTGATTCTAGAAAATGAAAAAGATATTACCTTTTTACGTCAATTGAGCAGAAAAAAATCCCACATTTAAACCATAACCGCTTTTCCTCTCGATCTAGTTGGATGGCCAAAGAATTGGTAACCACCAATCCTCACCAAGATGACCTACTATCCACTCTCAATACTCATAATGAGGTTTTAGAGACATAGAAAGACTCAATTCCACCTGAAGGTAACTATATAAAACATGGGTGGAGTATGTCCATCCAAACATAGTATTTGGTAATATGAGTTTGACCCCATTCAACGGGATGGTCGAGCCACTACAACACCTATCCCACTTCGCCTCATGATACAACCAGATTCTAGGAACCCCAAAGAAGGAGGAGGATGTCAAGATTTAGTATTTCCTACAGACCTTAGAGGGACCCACCTTAATTTTGTTGACTTAGCAGAACCTAATATAATTAACCAAGCTCACACTTTCAGACTCATCACATATAAATGCTATGTATATGTTTTAAAAAAGGAACTGGACAAATACAAAACATTAATTACATTCTAAGAACTTTTTATGGTCTATGTTTTGGAAAATTGGATACATTCCATAAAACGTAAAAAACTTTACAAAAATAAATAAAGGACTTTGAGCGCATTGCTTATTCAATGAAATACGCATCACAAAGTAATCCTCCAAACCTATGATAAATACATTTAAAACATAGGGTGAGCAATTATTTTTCCCATTAAGGGGATTTAAAATTTTGGGTAAATAATTTTAAAATATTATTTTCAAAATAATTTTGATAATACATTTAGAAATACCTTTTGAAATCATCAATGAAATAACTTATGTCTATAAATATTTCATTACATTGAAAATTAATTACGGTCAAAGATTTCTTTAAACCTATCCATTGATTTTTATGAAAACAGTATGCAACCTTCATTAAACAAAAGACTGATTCCACTTGAAGCATTCATGTCTATCTTGGGCCTACCCACTTTATGAGGAATGAGTTAACTCCATAATTCCCTACCATATTTACAATGTTAAAGTTTCAGATTTTACAAAAACATTTTAATCTTACATTATATATATACATTATTCATTGGGTTTTATACTTTAAAAACATTAACAAAATATGCTTATAATTTTTTTAAACATATAGCTTAATTAGGAAAGATTCTAATAAATTATAGTAACTGATTTTTCTTAATTTTCATATATACATAGAATGTTATAAATATTCTCTCATTTAACCAATTCAAAAATAATTTCTTAGGTAAATATAATTCAATACAAATATATTTGAAATTATTAAAATCTAATGCATGAATGAAATTTCATGTATTATAGATTATGTCCATATCAAATAAAAATTATGACATTCATGTATTTTTAAAGAATTTGTGAACATGAAATGATAGGTTTTATTTATAATTAACACATAAAATTATAATATTTATCATTTATATATAAAAGATACATACAAAATGCAAGATTAAAAAAGTTCAAATCCTTGCATGTGAATTTGAAAATAAATGATTAATCCCTTTTATTTATCAAAATAAATATATATAAATAGATCGATATAAATAATTATATACGCACAAACACACACACACATCGATCTTTGTAAATTAAACATAAAATGATAGATTGAAAACATGATCAAACCCTTTGATAAAAATAAAATATCCCCTTACATAATAAGTTCTAGAAATAATTAAGGATAGTTACATAGATATACATATATATATGTATATGTATTTAAAACATAAACATATATTGATAAAAATAATTTAAACCCTTATAACCGTAGTCTTAGAAATAAAATTTAATTCAAAACCCTTATCCTATAATTTCTGAAAATAGTTAGATATAAATATATAATGGTATATGTATATAAAATTGTAAAATAGAGACAAAATAAATCTAACATTTACTTGTAAGTTGATGGTGTTGGATTCTGGACAAAAGGAATAAGATACAGAAGGGATCTAAGGATGGGAATTAGGTGTTTTGGGTGAGAAATAGTGAGGGTTATGTTTAAAAATTCTTCTTGGGAAGAAGTGTATGAAATGAAAATAAACACACCCACGTTTTTTAAAGAAATAAAAGTGTTCGAAGAATTCAAACGATGGTTAAATATAAATATTTTATATTTAATATTGTAACAATCAATGATAGGTAGTGGATTTGAAATCAACATGAGACAATATCAAACAACGATTCCAATTAGTGTAAAACACACAAATATATATACATTTATTATAATAAAAAATTGTTGGGGAAGCCAACAATGATCGGTTTAAACTAATATCGTTCAATTCGAGGTTGTGGAAGATGAATCCAGGATGGGGTTGAGGCTGAGGGAGACTTTGACGGATGAGATAGGTTGGGCGACAGACCTACTGGTGTGATAAGGGGAAAATGGGGAAGATGAATAGTTTTTATTCATTTAATATTTTATTTATTCATTTTTTTGTTTTGCAGTTTCACATGTTCCCTTTACTCACTTTTCCATTGTTTTATATTTTTATGAGAGTCACGTTCCAACCATCAATGTCATAATTTCAATATTTTTATTTTTTGTTCTACATCATTTTTTAACACTTATTCAATTCTTTTTTATCATTTTATTTTATCATCATTAAAAAAAATAATTTTAGCATTATATATATATATATTTATACATTTTAGTTTTTTAAACATATATATAAAGTGTACTTTTTATAATAAAATAATAAAATAAAACGTATATATAAAATAATAAAAATGATTATTATATTTATAAACATATAATCATATATATATATATATTAAATTAGGTTTTGATATATATATATATATAATAATTATATATATTTATGAAATATATAATTTATATTTTGAAGTCATATATTTATTTATAAAACACATCATATTTTTCTTCGTTTTCTTTTATTATTTAAATTCATATATTTTTTAATTAATAAAATTATATATATTACCTTAAAAGCATAACTTTTTATACATGTATAAATTCAATTTTTATATTATATATATTGATAAATTCAAAAATATCATTATTAATATATTTATATTTTATAAAACATATTACTATAATATGAACATTCAAAATTTATTAATTTTAAATAAATAATACGATTTTAATACAAATTAAATATTAATAATCTACTTTAGACAATTATTATTTCAAATAAATCCTAATTGTCATTGTCTAAAAAAATGATAAAATTAGTAAATTAGATATAAGTATTTCATTATATATATATATATATATATTATATTCTAAAATGTAATTTGACTTTTCAAGTTTAGTTATTAATATATTATATTTTTATAAAAGAATAATCATATATATATATATATTAAAATAACTTTTTAAAACAAAATAGAATCGATTTTAATCTTATTTTGGAAATAGAAATTTATTATGAGATTTGAAAACAATAAAAAAAATTCATGAAAACATATTTCATAAATATTTTTATATTCCAATATTTAAAATAAAGGTATTTATTTAATTGTTTTAAAAATTACTTATTAATATTCTGGTTTTTATATTATTCCCACCTTGAAAGAATTGAATCCTCACAATTTGTTCATTGGAGTCAAGAAAATTGTGAATTTCCATCTCTAGAATTAAGAAAAAATAGGACTATTGAACTTCTATACTCTATCAAGAACATATAATCTCAAAAGTTTTCTAGACTATCGCTCTAAAACAAAGTATAACAACCCGATCCCACACTTCCAGTATCAGTACATATAATTGTTGGGTATATTTTTTAAAAAAGGAACTGAAGAAATACACAAAATTTATTATGTAATGACCTAGACCCAAAAAACCACCCGAAGAGTGAAAAACGGATCAGGTGCTACTACCTTAGGCGCACCTCCCTGAACGCCAAAGGCTGCAGACTAGCAGGGAGGGTCTTATAGGTATAGTGGGGTGGTTATACCCTCTTGGAGGATAATAATAATGGTACTGGTCTGAGTATAATAATAAATATGCAACGAAATAAATGACCCAACTGACTTGAACCAGACCCGTAGAGTGGAAGCACATCAATAAACAGCGGAAGCTATAAATATAAAAAACAGTAGTAGAAATAAACACAACAAAATGGTAATCACTTGTAACTACTACTAAGCAACAAAACATGCATCCAAAGCAGGTCATACATATCTAAATATAAAGGGTGACAATGGATAACCAACTATAGCTACAAACAAGCATGCTGATACAGGAAAACACGCAAAACATAGTAAACTCCAGCTAGGCAAAACCTCAAGGTCCATACCATCTCCATGCAACAGCTAATGTAGCCCCGCTCCTGAAGCTGGCCTCTTTCCTGCACATAAATCCATAAAGTCTGCACATGTCCTAAAGGGCCCATACAGGGTGTGAGGCAAATCTCAGTAGGATACCACCCAACGGTGTGTACCTAATATGAGTGGTTAAGTAGGAATAAATTTGTAAGGAAAGAAGTAAATATTACAATGCACAAATAAACACTAACTCAACTGGTGCTCAGCAACCAACATGGAGTGTCACCTGATTCGTCCAACGCCGAAATATCTGTCATGTAACCCAACACCATGTGCCCCCTAACATCGCGTGTCTCAAGTACAGATGTCCTGAAGTCACGCCTAAGAAATAGTAACCTGGATGAACAATGATGCCTGTCCTCAATAAGTAACCAGAGGGACAGTGATGTCTGCCCTCAAAATAAGTAGTCGGAGGGATAGTGATATCTATCCCCAAAATAAAGTATCCGGAGGGACAATGATATCTGCCCTCATATAACGGCGAGCCTCTTCTCCCAACCCGATATCCTCAATGCTATCCCTTGAAGGCTCCTCACCTTCCACATGGATTCCTACGACAATCACCCTCAAACCAAAAGTACCTAAACCGCATATAACGGGGGCCTCTACCCACACTAGTGGTCAAAACCACCTCATGAAGGAGTCTCTCTGTGTGCACACTAATCAAAGTTTCCGGGTGAGTGGTACGCACCAAAATAGTACCCATGCCACAACACCTCTGACACCTCGTGTCCCTGCAACCATGCTGCTCAGGTCTAATGGATTTTCCATCCCAATAACCTGGGCCATGCCCAACCTGACAGTCATCCTGCCTCAAACCGATGCCCATGACACCCAATCCCACGGTCAGAACCACCCAACATAACCCGGGCCAAGCCCAACCTGTGATTAGTATCACTCAAGAATATCCGGGCCATGCCCAACACAACCCGAGGGTTCCAGCATATGCAATTCCGCAATTACATATATAACATATTTAAATAGAACACATAAATAGGAAAAACAATCTAAACAGTTGAATTGCACTAAGAAAGTGTTGTTCCATACCAACACAGAGGTCCTTAAGGACTCTAACAATATATATCAAGGTTTAATAACTAAAATCAACAGTTAAAAACAATACAATTCAAATATAACCATTTTGGAATCCCCCAGCCAAAATGCCCCGATGAGTAATGACCCCTCGCCCAGCCCCGCTGAATAAAAACTAGTAACAGGTCATACCCAAAGGCATCCCATAAGTCAAAAAATCAATTCAATATGTAATAGAAGATAAAACGGGTACCACTCAAAATACCTGTAAACGCGCTGAAGGCCGTGCCACCCAAATGACCATGAAAATACAAAAAATGTATGCACCACCTACCTGAGACTCATATGATGCTAATCCCCCGATAACATCCTCCAATTAGGTCTAAAACGTGGTAGATCTACAAAAGAATAAAAACCTCTCAAAACCCAATAACTCATTCTATAACAGAAAACAAGAAAAGCGGCTCAAGGGGAATCGAGGCCTTACTAAGGGGGTTCCAACAGATCAATCGGTGTTCGGAACCAACATCAGATGAAGAACCGGGAGAGAAATGAGGTTTCGACCGGCTCTCCCCGCTCAATCCCACTGAAATATCAAGGTTCTACCTCAATATGAGGCTACTACCCATTTTAAGGGAAAAAAGAAAGCACACGACGTGCACTTCATGACTACATGTCATGTGTATCATTTAACTGTTCATATGGCGGCCACTTTTCCACCGAATTTCTTTCCAGAACGTGCCGACATGAGTACACAACGTGTACCTAGGGGTACATGGAATGTACTTAGTTTTTCTTCTCTTTGTCGCCGACTTACCCACACACTATTTATATCCCTCATAGATGGATAGACTACACGGCATGTCCAAGAAGGACACGGTGTGTACTTGGTTTAAACAATTCTACCTGGCCAACAGGCTTACACACCATGTATGGCCTCCACATGGTCACGGGTACACGGTGTTTCTATAACTACATGTTGTTTAGTAATACATTTCTACACGGTCATCACATGACATGTAATTGATGAGCATATGGCCGACACTCGCCTAACCTATACGCAATGTGTACTTAAAAGTACACAGTGTGTAGTCTGAAAATTTCTAGAAACTGCCCAATTTCTCCATTTTTCTTAGGTACAAGTCAAAAATTCAAATAAGGTCAGGATTTTGACCCGTTCTAAAAACCCGAGTTCTTATAATCTCCCCAACTTTATATAGCTCATCCCTGAGCTATCAAACAAAACCCAGAGATGACACCGAACATACCCCCCGATCAAAGTAACTTGGACTTTCCCAGTCTCAAAGCTCCTGGCTAAAATCCTCAAGGGGGGGGGGGGCTCCCCACCTTAGGAGTTTCCTAACTCAGTCTCAACCCAACAAAACTCAAAACAAACAAAGGTTCACTAACTTGTTTTCGGACGCATAGTCCTTCCGTGACAGATCATCACCCCTATGCGTCATTGGTTCTCATGTGTCATTACCGACACCCAATGTATCCCACACCGCATCGGTGTCCGCCTCCATGAGGTCCTGGTGGCCTAGCACCTCAAATAACCTGCATCATCGATGACCCGATGCCCAAGACACATAAATAACCCGCATTATCTATTCCACTGATGCTACGCAACTCATACATATATATAAATATATCACACACCCAATATGGTGCCAATCCCACTGACTAGCATCTAGTCAGTCCACAAAGATCCTGTGCATCTCAAGCACTCAAAACATACATGCCTCTACAGGTCATTCCAAAAAGGAAACATGGAAATCATGATGACACCCATGGTGTACCTATAATCGTCGTCGGCTCACCAGGCCACTCAGCCTCTGGCAGCTCCACGGTGTGAACCTTGCCTGAGGCACACCTGCCTGATGCCTGACCTCTCTGTGGTGCTGCTTCAGCCACCGACCACTGACCCATTAGCTGGATCCCACTGTCTCTATCACGTCCTCCACGTGTAGCTGAACCCCATCTACCCTCTCCTGGTACTAAACCTGAACCATATTCATAGGCCACCATCTGTCCTGTTCCCCACCTTCTGGCTGTCTAAGAAGGCTGCCTGCAAAACCTCTCAAGGTGGCTGACCTGTCCACATGCCCGACACTCCTTTGGAGGGCTATTGGACTGAGTCCGAACATGCCTTGGCTATCCAAAATGAAAGAAAATCACGGAATAACTTCTATGAGGTGGTTTAGATGAGTCCTTGGCTTGACTGCCCTGCTGGAACTCATTCCGTCCTCACTTCCTGCTATCTGAACCCTCACCTGAAGCTGTCGTCCGACCAACCTGAGGCCTATCCCACTGGATTCCCATTGCTATGAGCGCCTGATTCACCACCTTTGAAAAAGAACCCAACCTAAAAATATTCACCCGGATCTGAATGATGTATCGTAAGCCATCCTCGAAGCTTCTCACCCTAGCCGCGTCATCGCTTACCATACCAGGTGCAAAGCGAGACAACTCAGTGAAAGTAGCTGCATAGTCCATGATGGACATGTCTCCCTGCTGAAGACTCAAGAACTTCTGATCTCTCTTGAATCTTAATGTCTCTGGGTAAAAGTTCTCAGAGAACCTGTCTTCAAAGTCCTTCTGTGCCAGTCCCTCGTACCGGTGTGCCTGAACCTGTACATCCCACCAACGCTTTGCCGGTCCTCGCAGCATGTATGTCTCTAGCTTGACCCTCCACCCTGGAGGCTTCTTGAGATGCACGAAGATCATCTGCATTTTCTGTATCTAGTTCTCTGCTACTTGTGGACCACCCTCACCCTGAAAAAGTGGTGGGTGCTGCGACTGGAACTGCCGTGTCAGATATTCCATAGATGGATCTGTACCTTGAACACCTCTGTCGATCCCATACAAGACTCATACAGGGCTAGCTCGGAGCTGCTAATCGAGCCATGGTCTGAATTCTGCCAAACCCGGCTGCTTTCCTGCCTGCACTGGATCTTGAACCTGATCCCGTCCTTGATCATATACCTGTGGCATCTGCTCTGCCTGCACCAGATCCAGAACCTGATCCTGCACCTGCGACACTGTGTCATCACCCACCTGACACTCCATCTGATTTGCCCAAAAAGGAACCCACTGAATACCATAAATGGTCAGACAACCCATATATATATATATATAACAATATATATTCAACACAAGTAATAAAGTAGTAAAAGGAAGCACACAACTACCACCCTTACTATCCCCCACTACAACCATGCCCCATGGAATCCTGGCCTCATGGCCTCCATACCTACCCCAAACAGAGCCAATTATCAAAAGTACCTCGGGACATGCCCGTCCTGACAACTAACATTTTCTCAAACCGATGACTGAGTCGCCCAATTCTGGTGATCAAAATCACCTTAACCGATTCTACCTTCCTTCTCATACAAGAGCCAAACCCAAATACCCTATCACATAAAATTATACCAATATATAAAGCATGGCATACACACTGCAACAAACAAGAAATTCTATCAGTAATTTCACCTATTCATATTTCAAAGCATACAAAGCATGGTAGTTGATTTTTATTCACATGGAATTATCACTTCACAAAGAATACATGCAGTTATGAAATTGAAATACCCTAAAAATCTGCCTATCAAAAGACAAGAAAACAAGCCTTGCCATACCAGGCCAAGGTCCAGTTCTCCCTTACTTCACCTGATCAAGGGTTACATATCAAAATCATTAACATCACACACAAAGTGAGCCACCAAGGTGGAAATCATATAAACTATAATCTGAGAAAAAAGCAAACAGAAAATCCCACCCATGGTAACTTGGTCCATCCCTCGTACCTGGGGCTACAGGCACCCAATCACAAGATAGAAACCCAGTTCTAGTAACAACCTATCTCCAATCTACCATATCCCAAATAGTAAAACCAGAAAAAATAAAAGAGAAGCCCCAATCTCATTAGTAGCCAGTAAAACACTACTTCTAAATCCTTATCAAGAACTCCTCTGATACCACTTATAAATCCCAGGCTTTTTTTCCTATCACCTAAAAGGGTACGTAGGATGCCTTCCTATGGTTCAATATTAACACCATCACAAATCTATATATCTTCACCCTAGGAGGTCACAACCCCAAAGTGTGATCATTCCCCCCTATGGAAACATCTAACCTCTCACTATCCAATATTAAGGTCCCTACTGGACCTCAACACCACCATGCTATGCTAACAAACATTCTTTCTACTATGTGATAATTATATTTGGGAAGAATCTTTAAAAGACTTTAAACCTTTGAACACATACCCACAAAAATTTAAACATGTCATAAACCCATATATGATAAGCGTATGTGAAATAATATGTACTATAATTTAAATATGTGAAGCACTCTCACTCGATATTAAACTTCTGACCCCACATAATAAATCTAAGTATCTACCTAATATGAAAAAAATGAGATTTCATTGGCAATGATCCTAGGAAGACTTATGTGATGAACACAAGTTACAAAAAATGATGAATGTTATATGCCTAATGTAACACATAATAAATGTGATTTTTCTTATCTGAAAAGTGGAGGATGCTTGAGGAAATGAGGCTAAGATACCTTATGGACTTAGTACATGATTTCCCTGAATGAACATAAGATGTCGTAGGTACTACACCTAATATTCCTCATACATGTGATTTAAAATGATATGAAAGAGGAAGACTTTAAATATTCCAATCATTCCCAATGTCCCTAAATTTACAAAAATTCCCTTTCTCACCATCCAATCCAACCACAGGTGTCTACCCTATTAAAACATCAAGAAAAATAATCAACTGGTGTCCACTTCAAGATGACACCAGAAATGAGATTCATGATCATGTCTCAAGTCAATGATGGATAACTAAATGAGGCAATAAAATCCAAGTAGGAACCCATGGAAGGAGGAACCAAAATCCTAGCACCCCATTCTGATCAAGGAGATGATATAATCATCCCTGGTGTTATAGGCTGACCACCTTTGGAAAGAGGGAATATAGGGAAACCAAACTAGTGAGGACATGACTAGTTCAAGGATGTGGATCCCTTAATTTTAGCGACTAAAAGTTAACCAGATGGTCCCCATGGTGGAATCATTGGAAAATTATATCCTTTAGGTATGTTTTCAGCTATTATTTCAGAGTTATACCTTATTTTTAATATGTTACTTTGATGTTACATTCTTGTTTGAGTTGTATTATACTAATTTACATGCATCTTATATCATTATTTTTCTTATTTTTTCTTCAGAATATAGTTTATGTTTTAGGGAAAATCATCCCCTAACAATATAAAAATACCTTGGCAATATTTTTTAGCATTTGGTTTCATGGGGACAAAACCTAAAGTGAGTAGCACCTTTGACCTAGTCTAAGCCAATGGGTTGGGCTGGGTTGATACAATATGGGTTTTCAACAAAGGAATTTTCAAATATTGAATGCTTGATTATTGAGATAAACATTGTGAGGATATATTTTATTTAAATGAGGATAATGTATGACACAAATAATTTAGTTTAAAATAATATTAATCGTGATATATTTCTTTACACGCAATACCGAGCTTTAAGAGAATGACGATATACTATGAAAATATAATTATTAAACATTGACAATTACAACCTAGCCATTAATATTTTGGAATGAATAGGAATACAAATATTAATAAAAATATGTATAAAGGTTTTATATAAGGAAAATGTGTTTATTAATGTATAATAAATATATACTCAATTTCTAGTAAAGTCATTTCATGCTTCAAAAATATGTATTCTTCAAAAATGGATTTTATTTCACATTGTTCATGGTCATTATAAATATTTTATATAATTTTAAGAAATTTTATTTGAGGGAAGAAATGTTAAATTTTAAATCAACATGTCAATATTAGATTTGGGTTTTTTTGATTGTTTTTATAAAAATAATTATTTTTTCATTGAATTATGAAAACTATCAATTTTTGTGAAACTCTATTATATTTTCCTAAAATAAATTAATTTAAAAGAATATTTTTATTTATGATTAGTTTTAATAGTAACAAAATTTAAATTTAATTAAACACAATCTTACTAATTTTATTGTAATAAATATTTTATTTTATTTTGGAATACATTTTTTTATCCTTAAAAAACATATTTATTAGAAAATTGTTTTTCATTTATTTTTATGAATTTATATTAAAATTGATTTATTCCTCTTATATAAATTGAATATTGAAAATTTTATTCTATATTTTGAATCAGGAGGTTTATATTTGGTAAATAGGTCCCTTTATTTTTGTTCATTATGAATATTAACCATGGTAACTAACTATCACGATGATAAAGGGTAAATCAGTTAATTAAGGTTAAAAATAATGTGACAAGGCTTTAAGAATATTTCAAACACTTTACCTTAATTTATTTTATCATATAAATTATATTATATCCATCTTGATATCAAATATATAGAATTTTAGAGTGATTTTATTTTGATAATGACAGTTATTTTATTTTAGTTTAAGAAAATTTTAAAATTTCATTCTCTTTATTTTAATAAGTAAAATATATTTTATTTGGGTTAAAAAGAATTTATGATATGTTATAAAATGTTTTTTTAATATTAATACATTATTATTATGATAGTAATTTATTTTTAATTTTTTGTGATGATATAATTTCCCTAAAATATTATGCAGTGCATATAAAGTGTTTGTCCAACGAGTAGAAAAATTAAGGTAAATGATTTTAAAAATTAGAAAAATTAATATTTTTTGGGTGAATTATTGTATTACACTAAATTAATAGGTTATTATAAGTTATAATTAATGGTAAATGTTTTTATGTTTTATTTTAATTTCTATATTTATGTCTTTGAAGTACAATTAAATGAATAGTCCCAAAAATGACTTCAATAATATTTTATGATAAGAAATATTGAACTAAATGATTTAAAAATCAATATATATATATTGAAACTAAAAAATTGGGTTGGGAAATGGTCTCCAATTTCATCCATGGACCATTTTTGTGCCACTTGTCACCTTATGAGTAAATTTATTACCCTTAAATGCTAAAAAATTTATTACCATAGTTAAGTTTAAAAAGGGTTAATGAGGTGATAAACACAAAGATATGGTTTAAAATGTAATGAATATATGTATAAATTTTATTGATTGAATTTTTTTAGATCTTATGATGTCCTAAATTTGAAATTATTTCCATTTTTTTTCCACATGGAAAGATTATGATATAAATTATATTTAATTATTTTAAGTAATTCCAAGTCTGTCCTTTCCATCACCTATAAAAGGGCACCCTATTTTATATATTATTCAGAAATTTGGAGAATTAAATCTTAGTTAATAAATTCCCAAATAAAATTATATATTCCTTATACACTTCATAGAGCTTCTGGTTATCTCATAACACTATCCTATGAAGGCTTAATGTGTATGACAAAGGAGGTATCCCAAAAAAGTGCTAGTCATCTTACCCAAGTTTTTAAAAGTTTATTTATTTTTATACTCCTTAAAATATAATTTACCCATTCTTAAATAAAAAATATAGTAATAAGAATATACTTATATGTTATTATGAAAATAGTAAAACCATTTTACACCTCATTTTCATCAAATGAGAAATGAAATTATCGCTTGTGTGTACATGTGGACTACTACCTCCACGTTGTGATATGACTAATTTTCCATAATTATATTTCTTGTTTATTTATTATAATGTATTTAATGAATATATATTATATTCATGAATAATTATGATTATGTAAATATAATATTTTACTTACTTCTTACCCTTCACCCCATTAAAAAGTGATAACGCCACTTGTGTGGGCGCGTGGACTACCACCTCCACAAGGATATGTGATTAATTTTTAATGTTTTCCTTTGATTTATCATTATAAAAGTTTATTTAATTTATAAAATATAAAATTATTTAATTATTTAAATTATTGATATAATGGAAACTGTGACCCCTTTGACCACAATCAACAAACTGAAATTGTTATGCGATTATGAACTTAACGTCCACAAAAAATCAAACATGAAATTAAAATTTTTAATAAATATATAAAGAATGGTGATTAATGAAATAAAATTTATAATAATAAGGAAATTTACCTTAAAAGTTTTACTAAACAAGTATAAAATAAATATATGTTTATTATATATGAGATAAAGTATGTACAAGGTGAGTCAGGCTCGTGGTAAGGGGTTTATTAACTAAATTTATTTTAATTAGGTCATATTACTTAATCATTGTATATGTTATAACTATATTATGTGTTAAATGACCTCCAATTATTTATTTTTTATTTGCATATATTCTATTTGGATTTAAATTTGTTATGCACAATAACTTCACTGATTAATTCTCACTTTAATGTTCGGATATTTGTAAGGGTACTTCATCTCAATATTATTTTGTTGAGTCATGTTTGAATTTAAGAACCTATTTATGTTTATGAGGTTTTAATAATGAATCATTGACATATTATAGCATGAATACTTCTAAAATAATGTTATGTAAATAAAAAATAGAAACTATTTCATCCAAGGGGTTTTATTCCAAAGTTACCAAATTGGTAAATGTTTATTTCACAATCTCTTCCTTATTCAGGTTTATTTATGATTAAGTTTATATTTGGGTAATTATATGATAATTATATCTTAAAACCTATATATTTTATTCTACAATGGTTTTTTTATAGAAATTAAAAGCTTTAATTTCATTGTCCTCTATCTAGGTACTCAGAATTCTGAAAGAATGTTTCTAAGGAAAATCGATTTTATTATTACATTTGGTACGGAATATTTTTCTTCCATGTATATATTTTTGTTAAAATGTTTTAAATAATTTTTTTAATATTATATACTATCAGATTAAAGTGATTTTTAACCATGTATGAGTTTTTATAAAATGTTTTAAAAGGAATCTTATTTTTGTTTTCTAAATTGAGTAATTTTTACTAAAGGTGTGCATGGAATATTTGTTTTAACACTTACCACACAATTTTTTTTCCAATATCATAACTTTTATTTACCATGAAAATAATTTAAAGGTTCAAATGATTTTTTTTGAATTATTTTAATATTCTAGAAAATTTTATATTTCAAATAACTGATTTCAAAATGAAAATGGTTTTTTCCTCAATAAATGTTCTGGTGATATTTTTAAAATATTTTTAATTTTGATAAAATCCTTATATATTATTTATGATTTTATGGGGAAATAATATAATGGTACCATTACTCATATTTCTCTGGATGGATTAAGAACATTTTGACTTGGAAAAGTGTTGACATTACATATGATAGTTCTTCTAATAAAAATAATTATTGATTATTAAGGAATTTATATAAATTTGTATTATTTATTCATATAAAAAATGTATTGAACTGAGTATATAATGAGTGGGGCTTGATTACAGATTTCCCCTTGATTCATTGGTAGGTATCATCATAAATAAGTTTTTGGGTATTTGGCATATGAATTATCCATTTATGTATGATATCTTGTTATGAGGCATTGATAGAAAGTTTAATGTGTTTGACATTATACATTCCATCATTATAATGTCAGTTATTTTTTTCCATATGATTATTCAAATAGTTTTGATTTCCATGTATAATTTTGTATCTATTATGATGTTTTATATACAATTATTTTATAATCATTTATTCCTACCATATTATTCATTCCTTATTAATTTTAGGACAGTTTACACTATAAGAATTTCCATACTAAGCTCCTAAGATCACAATTTTATTTATTTTTCCTTGCCCCATTATTATATGAAGTATATTATGATTAACATACAATGATATTTTAGAGATAATAATAATTTTATCAATGAATATACATTGTCTTATTTTAAATTTTCAAATGTAATGCGAAAATCAAGAATGTATCTAGTTTTAAACACTATTAAACTATTTTATCCATGAAGATGAGATCACTTGTATCATTTTCCAACGTAATTAAAAAACACTTGCTATAGGTTATTAGAGTTAGGATGTTTTAGGACATACCATGAAGGGATGGTTCTGTTTGTTCAATAGATTGAATATTGTAATTACCACCCTTGGTAACTTTTTTTTTCTAAGTTCTTTATTTGAAAACAGACATGGTAACCATATAGCAATGATGTGGTTTGGCTTATTCCATGGGACCCACCAAAAAGGGGAAGGTTTGGATAGTTCGGGAGGTTGTGTATTGAGATTCTCTCAAAATATAATTTCTTATTATGTTAATATATACAATTATCCATGGGACCAACCTCACATAGGTTTGGTTCAGATCATGTGAGATGTTGACCACCAACATTCCCTCTAATATTGGTTTTTGAAAAATATAGGTTCTTATATAATCAGTACTAGATTTTGATATATAATTTATCATTGGGAATCTTTGTGATATGACTACAGTTGATATATTACCACCATTGGTTGAAACAGGTGAGTTCAAGTGCACGGGGTCGTGTTTATCACCTGATGACCTGAAACAGGTACTTATGTTTACATTTTGTGTTATGTTTTCATGAAGTTGTAGTACATGAGAACAAATGTAACTCCTTATATTTATTTCTTACAGACCCAATTGATCAAATCAACATTTAGTGTGTGAGCTGATGTGGAATCCTATTAGGTTACTGGACTCACCCCCCAACCTACATACATTACATGAGTTTCAATGTACATGTGTAAAACACCATGTTTTATTTTATGAAAACTTATCATTTGTATTTAGACATGTTGTTTATATATATATGGCTATATAATCTATGGAGTTAGCATTATGATTATGTGAGTTGGTCTGGAGGATAGTGTACCTTACTTTTTTGTTAATATTCTATATCTATACTAGTTAGTGGGCTTATATGCCTCTTTATATGATTTTACCCTTTATTAATATATGTGTTCTATTCTTGCTATATTATGTTATGATTAATCACATAGACTATTTAATACATTATATTCTAGACTACAGATGTAACATCTTTCCCCTCACCCATTGGATTGAGAAGAAGAAGAAGGATGTTACTGGGCCTTAAGTGATCTCCCCAGACACGAAAGGATGAAAATAAGTAGCAAGGGACTCAAGAAAACTTGGTGGATGATTTACCATTTTAATATAAAAATCCAAACAAAAAATACAATAACTAAATAAACCTTTATATGACACATGAGTACTAAAATAAAACTCAACATAACCAAAAAACAACCATTTTAGAGTACAAATTAGAAATCAAGTGACAACATCCAAGTAAAATTAAAGAAAAAAACCCAAAGACACTATATACATTAGAAGAGAAACTCCCAACCTACTCCAAGATCCAACTAAATAAGGCATTCCCATAGTATTAGGAATAATCAATAAACAACTGAGATACCTTTCCTTTAATCATTTCTTGATAGATAAAATTTGAAAATGCACAAGATTTCCCAAGAAGAGGGAGATTCTAAACTCAGTAATATTTCCCTAACGACTTACCAAATCACACCAAAGGACACAAATTTTTAGAATATTATATAAAATAGTTTAAAAGAACATAAAACCATTTATATCAAATCCAAAAACAGTTTTCCAAGGAAAGAAATAAAAAATTCTTTTATAAAACATGTATCATATCATTTATAATACCCATTCCATGATTTCGCACATACCCACCGATGCATACCCATGTGATAATTCCACAGTAATGAGTAGCCTATCATATGTCCACCAAGTCATCACTATGTGGTCAATCTTCTTGTTCCCCAATGGCACACAACACTTACCCAGGTTCATGTATCTTGTACCCCAATGGTACACACCCCTTATTCAGCGTCACATAAAAATCATGTACACACACCAACCACATATGAATAAAATCAATGCCATGAAAGTTCACATAAAAGTTTCATTATTTAAAACATTTCAAAAAACTTTTTCCTTGAATAAACACTAAATCCATAACATTAAAATCATCATTTTAAAATTATCATTCAAGAATATTTTCCAAAAACCATCTTACTCCCATATTTTTCCAGAACAATCACTAAAGGTGTTTCCAATAAGAATTACACAAGGATTTTATAATAATTTTAAGAAAAAACATTTATTTCATGATAATCATTGAAGTTCTAATCATGTTTAATTGAGAGAGAAGGAACCTACCTCATGAATATTAGAAAAAATTTAGAATAGAACAATGATTCAATTGATTTGGTCACGAAACACCATTCCTTACCTATATACATCTACAAAACATAACTATTCACATCATGAAACAAGGATATACCCCTAGTGTATTGTATATAAGGTTATAGGAAAGAGAAGGAGAATAGATCAATGAAGAATGACCAAGAATGAAGACTTACTGGAAAATATGAATCTCCAACTCCCTTTGAAACACCTAAAGATCCCTCCTAGACCAATGAGAGACATATCACACACCTTTGAAGTAAAATGAATTCACATTACATGATAATTTGGGGAAAACCAAGGATTACAATATTTAATTTGAATTAGATCCACAAATGTTGGTGGGATGATTGTATGCGATATTATTAGGTCACATGGTTTGGAAAAACATGCCCCAATAATGATATTGAATCTATCCCAAGACAACACACCACATAGTTGGCTCACATAGTTTGATATACCATGTTCCAACCATGCACGATCCACTATCATAATCCATCCCTCGCATGGTTGTCTCACATAGTTAGACCAACTATGGGATAACCATGTGTTTCCCACTATGTCAAGGTTCAAAGTTTCTCCAGAGAATCTGTATGCTTTGGTCAAATCATGCACCAACCACGCGCCTTCCCAGTGACCACTATTTTTTCTTACCTAGTTTTCTAAAGGTGCTTTATGGTTTCTACTAACCTTTATCAAACCTTGAACCTCTAAAAAACCTCAAAAACATGAAAAAACTCATATGAACTTCATGAAACCTAAATCTATCATTTTATATAATTAAAATACAAAGATAAATTCTCAATTACCTAAAACTTAGGGTGATAAATTCTTCCTGCTATTGGTCTTTCATTCCCCAAAAATAAAAAAATAGATTTTTTCCTAGAGGATTTCGGGTAATTATTCCATCATTTCCTTTTATACTCCCACATTTCTTCCAGAATCGGACCGTGTTACCATAAGACTCACACTAGAATGATTATTTTACCATGAAAGACTTTATTTTTCCTATCCAAAATATGTACTAACACATGAACCAACCTAGAATTTTGATCTAGGTTGACATGATCTCATCAAATCGCATGATTAAGATTTGATTAATACATATTATATTGAGATAAATGAAACCCACTATTCATTTAAATGAAATGTGGAAGAAAATAAAACCGATATGCCACCCCAAAAACTCATTCAAGTATCTCAAAAGGGATTATGTATCAATGATATAAATTTAATTTCTTACAAAAAAGATGATGTCTAAGCCTTGGAGAGATTATAAAAAACACATGATCACTCACCATGAAAACAATTATCACTAATAATGATCAACATATGATTTATATCAATTCAGAACTATATCTATTCTCTTTATGATCAACTAAATCTTCTCTATTGTATCTTAAATAAAGAATTGTCTAACTAGTGATGTATCAACTGTTTATAACCAAAAAAGGGGATAATGATAATTATTATCATACAATTTTTCAAAATGATCAATATGTATTAGGGCCTTGTAACTGTTGTTGTATGAAAACTTAACTAATGGTTTTTACTCCTACCATGAGCCACCAAAATCTATTACACAAGCCTTAATCATTTTCTATAATGTTTGTATCTCCCTTTAGGATTTTTCATCTGTTTGAGGATTAAATGGCATGCTCATAGTCAACTAAGTCCCAAGGGATGACTGTAAATATTTCCAAAAATGAGAGGTAAACCTGGGGTCTTTGTTAGATATAATCGAGACTATAAAGTAATTCCACTTCACAACTTCTCAGATATTGATTTTGGACAAGTACTACACCACATTAGATTCAAAAATAGAGATAAAATGATCCAAATTCATGAGATGATCCAAAATTGTGAATATGGAATTGTATTTCCTAACCATTATTAGTAAATCTGTCATAAAATACATAGATATTTTCTCCCATTTTCACACCGAAACTAGTAAATATAGCAACATGACCGCTAGTCACTAGTGTTCCACCTTAACCTAATGATTGGTGAAGCATATCAAAACACACTCCACTACTTCCCTTTTTATGACAACCCACTAGAACTGTTCTTTCATCAATTTATACATCTTTTGAATTCCTGTATGAACGTCCATTTTCAAATAGTGATACACATTAAGAATTTGTTCCTAGCAAATCAAAGGTATCATGATCCAATTTGTGAACTATAAAATCTAACTACCATCCAGCTTCCATACCTAAATGGTATCACCACCATTGAGTTTTTACCATCTATAAACACATTTAAAATTGGATATCTGAGCCTTTCTAACATTCTCAAGAAAATTAGGAACAAATGAAATTAGGAATAAAATTGAAACATAATCCTCATCAGTACAATCTAGGTGCATGTCTAATATTACTAACATGAACTACCACTAATTCAAATCTTCTTTATCCAATTGATTATATTAATTACAACTTAATTCACCTAACAAAAAATTTAATTTTCCTAATGTATATATCATGTCGAAGTTGAACATTTGAAGGTATTCCATACATATTCTTTTCCTTAGATTCAAATATATTTGTGAGAAAGTGTGTTTCAATCTCTTGTTGTCTATAAAAATTGTGAATTTATCACCAAAAAGATAATGATGCCAAGTCTTCAAAGTAAGGAATATAAAAACCAATTACAAATCATGTTTTGGGTAGTTCCTCTCATGAAAATGTAACTACCTTGATCCATAGGCAAGAACATGATCTCCCTACAAGAGAAAACATCTAAATCCAGATCCCGATGCATCACTGTAGACTATATTTCCCTATGTACACTCTAGAAATGTGAGGATAAGTGTCGATGTAAGTTTAAACTTAAGATGTTAGAATGATTTCAGACATTCATTATTCCACTATAATGTAATTCCTTTCTTTATCAAAGCTATCATTGGTGATGCTAAATGTGAAAATTCATGTACAAAACTTTTTTATTATCCCTTTCAGCCAAGTAAACTTCATATCTCAAAGAAATTCTTCAGAAATTACCAAAAGATAAAAACTTCTATATTTTTAGGGTCTATAGAAACATTGTTTTAAAAAATGAGATTTCTACCGAAATGTACCACTTATATCCAGAAATCACACTTTGATAACTTGAAATACAATTAATGCCTCAAAAAGATACCCAAAAATATAGCCAAGTGTTTCTCATGATCTACCTTTATCCTAGAAGACACCAGTATATTATCCAAAATCACCACCATAAGGGAATATAAATACCTTTAAAATATCCAATTCATCAATTCTATAAATATTTATGGTTTATTCAAAAGACCAAAAGTCATAACAACAAACTCATAATGGCTATACCGGCTTCTAAAAGATGTGTTCATAATATTGTCCTTATGAACCCACAATTGGTTATAACCTAAATGAAATTAAATTTTATAGAACTATTGGGATCCCATAAATTTATTTAAGAGATCATTAATTCATGGAAGAGGAAATCTATTCTTTATCATAACTTGGTTAAGCTTATGATAATCTAAACAAATCCTAATAGTTCCATCCACATTCATCACAAAGAGAACTAGTTCTCCCCATAGAGACATGATCGGTCAGATGAACCCTTTACTTTCCAACTCTTCTAATTAACCCTTCAATTTATTTAATTATTTTGGTTCCATATGATAAGTAGAAATAGAAATAGTACTGTTCCCCGGTAATAGATCAATCATAAAATTTAAATCTCTTTTTGGTGGAAACAATGGTAAATTTTTTAGAAAAAATAAAATAGTTAGTCCAATATGGTTATAAAAACTCTATTTATGATCTCATCCCCCAATTCCAAAGTAACTGCTATCAAATGGTAAGAGATAGTTATAACCACCGGTACCAAGGGTCCTACTCTACTTTCATCCACTACCGAATCTCCTTTAATGAGATGTCTAATACCATCATAATATTTGAAACTTTCCTACCATGAAGAGAAATTGATATGGTCCTCAAAGCTCATCAACAAATACATTCCCATAATAAAGTCATAGAAATCCATATATATCTCATAGAAACCTCATTCCAACTTAATATCATTGATTTCTATCAAACATACTACACATATCAAGGCTTGATATTCTTGTTTTCTTAAAGGTAATTGGTGTTTCAAAATAGAAGGCATCATCTAAACATGTAAACCTAGAAGATCAACTCTATGAGAAGAAAAAAATGAACAGTATTCACTCATATTAAAAAACTATTGCATAAGGTTAGAATTAAAAAGAATCACACCTCTCATTGTCAAAGGTACCTATTGATCATCCATGATCACTTTCTCATCTCCATACAATTTCTTGCTTGGTGCACTTTTTTCCTTACTACCCTGATGATGTTGAACTAGTTGATGATTTATGGTGTTCCTATAAATACAATGGATTTTTCAATTATAATGATGAGATATATTTTATTAGACTCATCCCATTAAATAATATGATGCCTGGGAAGCATGATATTTTCCCCTATCATCCGACCCTGGAGAACTGTGACAATAGAACTAAAGATGTACTATCTGGTTGCAATTGTGACATGATCTATGTGGTTTTATACAATATCAATTCATATGCTCAAAATAACCACACTAAAAATATCCAATATTACTCTTTGGATGACGTGGTAATTTTACTGATCCCATAGTTTGATTCTGAGATAAATGACCCCCTTGAAAATAAGCGTCCATCATCCACTTATTTCAATCATTGGAGTTTCTACCTATTATTATACGAATAAACATACTTACTTTGATAATGTATCCCAAAATATTTATTTCTACTATCATTTTTCTATTGAACATTTATATATAACTTTTTATAAAAATGAAGGAAATATTTGAGTGAATTTGTGGTTTTTATGCCGACAAAAAAATGCAGGCCTACAAGGATTCACTTGAAACAACTTCTGGTTAAAAGAAGAATAAATTCATAAATTTATTTTCATACTATATTATCAATAGATTCTCCCTATTAAAACTAATTAATTTTATTTTTCTAAAAATTATGAATACATGAGGATATATTTGTTTATTGAAAAATTATTCAAAATCCTACCATGGAATTCCTTGGTCCAATTTATCTTGAACTACTAAATCCCTCCACTGGAATTCTAGACACTCTAGGATATACATCACCAATTGTAATTTCATCTCTACTAGTGTGACAATTAAATTGATGTTTTGATTAATCCCATTCAGCCACACTTCTTCTTTTTTCAGTTGTGAATCACCCCAAAAAATGCATGGATTATACTTTTGGAACTGAACTGAATGATCTAGTTGAATTGGTTTACCATTTCCATTCCTTCTATCCATGGATTTAAAGTCCTAGACAATACTTTGGACCAAATATTGGTTCACCCATGGATTAAGTACCACCACATTCTCAGTATTCTCTTCCAGATGGTTCCTATGAAACCTACTTGGTTCCATTATCTATAACCAAAACAAAATCCATTTATTATCACCCACTTGAAAATGAAGGATTAGCTATTTCAATTTACCAAATTTAAAAATATCACCACATATACTTCCACAATAATATTTTTCCACAATAAACCATCGTAACCATTTTCAAAATACCATCATCAACACTTTTTAAAATATCATCCTTTGAAAAAAGTTTCATCACTTTTAAAAAATCATTTATTTTTACCATTTCCATAAATAATTAACTCAACAATTAACCATGTATTCCTAGTGGTAATTCAAACTACAAATCCATTCCATGGAACTCTCATTGGCTAAACCACTGACATTGAGGTGACATTCACCTGGAAGTGTATAAAACCCCTATTTACCCTAACATCCTTGGTAAAATGAAGTTCAATATAAATTGGATAGTTATTCATTTTTATTATGTACATTTATAGTTCCAACAATCCTACTACTTTATACCATTCTAAAGAAAGATGAACCAAACATCAACGATATTCAAGGATCGAACAAAATTATACCATTTGTAACATCCTACCCCTCATCCATTGGTTTAAGCAGAGGTAGAAGGATGCTACTAGGTTTTAGGTAACATCACCAAGACACCGAAGTTTAGAAATAAATGCTAAGGGCCTTAAGAATATTTATAGGATTATTTACCACTTTTAAGATAAAAATAGAAACCAAAAATAATAACTAAAAAACCTAGTATATAATGCATGAGTATAAAATTACAATTCAACATAACCAAAACAACAACCATATCAGAGTACAAAGTAAAAAACAAGAGACAATATCCATGGAAAAATGAAGACAAAAAAACCCAAAGACACTAAATACATTAAAACAGAAACTCCAAACCTAATATAAGATCATAATCAACAAGCCACACCCACAGTATTAGGAAGAATCACTAAAGAACTGGGATACCTTTTATTTATTGATGTCTCAATGGATAAAATTTTAAAATGCACAATAGTTCTGAAGTAGGGGTGATTCTAAACTCAACAGGATTTCTCCAATGACTTCCCAACTCACGTTAGCAGTAAAAAACTTATTGGAACATTATAAAATATTTTAAACCAACTTAAAATAGTTAATATAAAATCCAAAATAGTTTTACATAGTAAGTAGTAAAAAATCCTTTAAAACATTTCTCATCTAATTTTGAATACCCATTCCATGATTCCTCACACACCCACACATGCATGACTAGGTGGCAGTTCCATACTCATGAGAAATATCTTTCCCATCCACCTAGGCTTCACTAGGTGTTCAATATCCATGTAACCCAATTGATCATTCCCTTTATCCAGGGTCTCTTCTCCTGTACCCCAATGGTATATTTCTCTTATTCAAGTTCACTTAAAAAGCAAGTACTCACACTAACCATGTGTGAAAAAAATAAATTCCAAGACAATTCACATAAAACATTAATTCTTTAAAAAATTTCAACAAACATTTTCTATGAATCAACAAAAAACCATCATTTTAAAATTATCATTCAAGAAAATTTCCCACCAAACCATCTGTGTTCCACTATTTCACAAAAACATCACTGAAGAGGTTTCCAATAAGAATGAAATAATGATTTCACAAATCACTTCAAGAAAAAAATTTATTTCAAGATAAGCCTTAATGTTCTAATCAAGTGTGACTAAGAGAGAATCCACCTACCTTTTGAACATTAGTGAAAATGAATAACCGCACAATGATTCTCTATATCTGATAACAAAAAACACTTCCTTCATTATATTCAGAAATAAAACATCAAAATTACCATCAAATAACAATAATATATTCCCAAAATATTTGATATATGGTTCCGGGAAAGAGAAGGAGAAGATATCAATAATGAAAAATCAAGAACAAAGACTTACTAACAAATATAGCACTCTAGCAACCTTTTAAACTCTCATAGATTGATCCTAGACTTATGGGAGATTCCTCTCACACCTTGGGAGAAAAAAGAGCTCGTGTTATGGTATAATTTGGGAAAATGTAGGATTAAACAAATTAATTCGAATTAGATCTAAAAAATTCAGAGGAATGACTATAAAATTCATGATTTGGAAAACTTTACTCCAACCATATAGCTTACACTGTCCCAAGCCAACACCCATCCTAGTTTTCTTTCACAGTTAGATAGTCAGTGCACTAACTGTGCACAATATACTATCATAATCCATCCCTTGCATGGTTCTCTTACATGACTAGACAAACCATGCACCAACCTTGAATTTCCTACTGTGTTATGGTTCATATTTTCTCTAGGGAACCTTTATAGTTTGGAAAAATTGTGTGCCTTACTAGTGACCACTATTTTCCCTTTCACAGTTTCCTAGAGGTGCTTCATGGTTTATACTAATCTCTCTCAAATCACCACCTCTAGAAAAGCCTAAAAAACATGGGAAAAATCCTAAAAATATCCCATAACTTAATCTGGTCATTTTATATACTTAAAATACCTAATTTTTTCTTCAATTAATTGAAACTGGGGGGGGGGGGTACTACAATAGAGGCCTTCTTAGATCCTTGTTTTTTTTGTCTAAATGGTTTTGAAATGTCTATCTTACTAATGGGCTATACTAATGTTTTAGAACATTAGGGTGTGACCATAGTGAATTATTTTAAAAGGAATAGTATCCACCTGATTTTTTTGTCCCTCAACTCTCGTTATTACCCTATTACATAATTGGAGTCTCACCTAGGATCTTGCATCAACCTTTCTAGCATGCTATTCAGGCGATCCAGGCAAAGGTATTGCAAGTGGGAAGGGTATACATTGTTTATACATTATAATACTATCCCATCATCATTATCCATATTACGGTGTACTTTCCTGGAATATATAAAATGGAATGAAATACCCATTATAATAAGCTCATGGAATATTAAGTGACAAGCATTCCTTAAATAAAATAAAAACATTACAGTTATCATGCTTATCAATGTAAAAGATAAGAATACTTCTCTATACTATACTAGTTGGTAATATAATCATGGAATAACACATATAAATACCAATAATAATATATCGTGAATTATAATAAGTAAAAATGTTATAAGTGAAGCATAGAAAAAAGAACTATGTATTATATGGATGTCAAAAATGATAAACATAAACTATATTCTGATTTTCATTCTGTGATTTTATTAAATCCATTACAAATAAGGGACTATCAATATTAATATTTTTACAAGTGTGCACTATGGATTGAAAAAGAAAGGACATATTCATGGAATTGGTTATAAGTAATTCCCACTCAAATTAATCCTTAGGGTATAAAATATTAGTTAAAACACTGATTCAAATGTAATGTTCTTTAAAAAATAAGATTTTCTTTTTTTTAAAACCTTTTTATGGAGTTTTTACATTTCTAAGAGGAATCATAATTATAAATTAAGTTTCAAAACCTAATTCTATGTCACATAAATTGGTAAATTCATTAGACAATTAATTTTTTAAAATAAAAAAACATTATCCTTAACTTTCATTTAACCAAAATAATTATACATAATTATCATAAAAAATTATGATTTATTTATAGTCGTATAGGGAATGAGTTTAAAAAAGTGTAGGTATTTTACATCCAAGAAACTATTTAATGAATTTAAATAAATTATTATAATTATTTTTTTTACTTTAATGAAAATATCCATTTATCAATTATTAAAATCATTAAGATTCATTTTGGTAACAACCTAGTTTAAGAAAACAAGAATATATGTTTGTTGGTCACTTCCTTCCATAAGAATATCCAATCTATTACCTCCCCATAGTTTCATCCATTAACTAGGGTAAATTTTGGATCATTAACTTATAACTCATTGAACCGTGGTGTAATGAAGGGACACTCTTAGAAAACATAGTAGGAGAACATAAAGGTATTTATAAATGAAATATGATTGAGCAGTTGAAGAATCTATCTAAAAATCATAACATATTAAAAAGTGGGAAACTATTATGTCCTAACATAGTCAACACCATTTATGTAATACTATGCATAAGTTATATTATAAAATGTCATGACATTTTTGTTTTTGAAAGAAATCATGAAAATGAAATAAAAACCAAGGAAAGTTAATGAGAACTCAAGACCTTAGAAATAATTTAATGAATCATAATTTAAAATTATTATAAAAGAATTAAAGTATAATACTCAATGTAATCATTAAAGGCACACATAATTAAAACTTTTTAAGAACTAATTTCTTAATAAAATTCTAACCATAGATTTAAGAAATTGATTTAAAACAATAATCACACATATTTTAATATTCCATTAAAGGCTTCAATTTTTTTATTAAAAAATATTTAAAAAATTAATTCATAAATATAAAATAATATTTATTATTTATTAGTAAGATTGAAAAAATATAAGGCAAACATGTCAAAGGAATAATCGTAGAATTCATAAAAGTGTTGAGAAGTTATTACCTTGTTCTTAGGAAAACAATATAAATTTAAAACTCATTAAATTATGCTCTAATAGTTTCTAAACATTCCCTATCAAATATTATAAAAAGTTATATAACCATGAAATCTAAATTAAATAGAAAATATAATAAATGAATGACTAAGCCTCGATAAAGATATAAGTAATGAACTCTAAAAATAACCTTTAGAACATAAAATCGCTAAGGCCCATGTAAAACAACCTAAACATCAACCAATCTAACCCAAAATCTCAAAAACCCTAGAATAAGTCACATATTTATTAATTTATATTAAAATCTAAACTTATTGATATAAAACAACACATTATGGATTCTTTTAGGTATGACAATTTAAATCCATAAGTTTAGATGTTATTTCACCATGAAAAGGAGAAATCATAAATCAAAACCCCTAATCATGGTATATAAAAATAGATAAATTTGAAGATATGTTATGAATAGAAGATAAGGGGGGGTTTACCTTAGAATAAATATATAGAAACATACTTGAATCATCCTTGTGTGGATGAGGTTAAAATAGAAGAAGAATAACCTAAAGAAGAGTCATGAATACCGTCACCTATGTTTGGGAAAGAAATAAGTTGAAGAAGCCTCAAAAGGGGGTTAATGAAATATGGGAAATGTACCAAATACCCAAATTTGAAGGGGAAACAAATTTGGTCTACAAAAAACCTAGTGGAATCCCCATGATCCCCACTCTACAAATTATCAAACTAGGTACCCAATGAGCATCCACTAAGTACCTGATGTTACTTGTAATAATATGCCACATATGAAACCCATTTCTAGAAAACTCAAACCCTTTATTCACCTATATAACCTCAAATCATTTCAACAAAAACAAAATATTTCATATTAATAGTTCAAAAAACTATTATGATTCCAAAAATAAAGAGAAAAAAAATTCTAAAATAGAGTTAAAAATGAAAAAGACTATATTATCATTGACCATTTCTCAAAATTTTACCTTTAATTAGATCAATAAGGACACGAAATTCATAATTTTACAAATATTAATATGGTAAATCCTACCAGACCTAAACCACTACCCATGTAATTTTTTTTACACTAGATTTAATTATTAAATAAATTACCAAAAGCATGTAAAAGGTTTTTGAATTTATTTTAGGGATGTATACCCAAAATAGGTTCCACATAAGTTTTATTTTAATTCCATATGATTGAAATAATTTATGGGAAACACTAAATAAAATAAATATTACATGTGTTATATCCCATTTGAAACTAGGGTGACTTACTTAACCTCACATGAACACCCCTAAGAATTATTATAAAATTCCCAGATCACGAACACACACCTACTTGAGCTTGCTATCACATCATATAAGAAAACACATATAAATCAAGAGAAAATGTCTGGTACATCCAACAAGTTTTATTAAAAACATAATAAAACATTATCATGGTTTTAATCATCTTATATCAATAAAAATCATATATTATAATGATAAATACAATAATTATAAACATTAGATGGATTAGATATAAATAAAGACAAACATTCAAAGTTGAAAGGTGTGGGTGACTATACTCACTACTGGGAGATCATTGTAGTTGAAAAATAACCAATTTGATGATTAATAGTTTTGTTAAAATGAAAAAGGGTGGAGAGAATGAAATATATTGCCACCGTAATCTTTATTATGTTATATTTAGGGTGGAGGTTGAGTGTTAATGTTTAAAATAAAAATTAATATTTTAATTCAAATTTAGAATAGAATTTTCATGGGTATATTGGACTCTGGGTAGTTTTCACATGATTCTTAGTGAGTCTATAAAATTCCTGGGGGAATAAAAATACACTTATAGTGGAAATGTAAATAGATTCTACATATAGACACTATCCATTTAGTGAGATCCGATGATCCTTTAAGTGGAACTTATTGAAGACATTTAATCGATTTTAGACATTTAAATTATAATTCCTTTTAATGGATTGGCCCTGGTCAACTTGACACGACTCCTGATCTTATTCACTATAAGCCCTCAGGCTGTGATCCCCATATTCCATAGGCTTCTAGCTAGTGGAGAGGGTCTAACAATATAATGTGGAGGATTATACCCTCGATTAGAGTGAAATAAAAATTAAATTACCATAACATCCACATGGACAAACATTAGAGTATACATAATAAAAAATTAAAATAAAATCATGCTATAATAATATGTAAACTGGAATACAGTCATACTAACTCACAATCTTGCTAAAACACAACAACCAAACCCCAATTGAGATGAACCCATATTCAAACTAATTAAATATAAAAATAAATACATGGGGCTCTTATACTAACTCTGATATGTACCCCATACCTAGTCTCCAAAATATTATAACTTCTATAGCTCAAACCTCAAACTCCACTTGAGATATACCACTCAATCAAGTAACACAGTGCCCCATCCCAATCCACAGTGTGTCTTGTGATCTACTTGAAATATGATATATAGTTTTGATTCACACCAAGGTGCACCAAAATGGGGTGAGAAAAAACTTTCAATTAGACACCCCCAATGGAAAACCTATAATATGATATAATTTTCTTGTTAATTCACAAATTATATGCCTTTCCTAGTTGAAAACTAATTATATATGGAATAAACCATAAATTTTTTTGTGAAATAAATTGCTACAATAAATAAACAGGGATAAATAAAAATAAAAAACATCCAACCTTTGATTCAAGCATGACACCTATGGTAAATCTACCCATTCTCTAACCCCTATCGGAGGACTTATAAAACGTGGATCACCAAACCTTATAAAATTAGGAACAACCTCTAGATTTATATATTATCTCAAAGATAACTAAAAATCAATATAAATAATTATAGACCCATGGATCTCATCCTTGGTGTCCATAACAACATCATGTATCACTATTAGGCTTTAGGACACTAATGGAAAGATTTGAATTTGTGATAGGAATACTATTAACACTAAAATAACTTGTCCCAAGAGTTATTTTAATGTATAAATAACCAACTCCAATAAATATATTTAAATAAAGTCATATCCCACAACCAAGGTCTTTAAAAATGTCCAGGACCATGGACACCAAACCCCTAGCTAGTAAAACCCTTCTAGCCTAGGGGTGGGATTGAATCCTCTAGATCATCCATTAACTCCCTAGAACGGGATAAGAATAGCTATCCAATGAAGGATAGAAATAAACAACACTCATCTCTAACACCTAGTCCAAAGATATCCCAAATGTCTCCTCCTATATCCAATCATATGTAGAAAGTACTTCAAACATCCCTTTTCAAAGGATATGAAATGAAGGGTTGATCAACTCTTGAATCCATCATCCAAACTACATAATCATTAACACCATCTATATTATGGTGAAAAAAGCTCAGGGACCCATGTTCCTCTAAAACAACTAAAAAACCAAAATAGGGTCTATCCTCCAGTCTCAAGGTTATAGGGTGACACTCAATGTTTCTATAGTTGAATAAATAATGAACCTCACTTAGGGTCAATAAAACATGGGATACCTATAATCCCCTATATCATGTCCATCACAAACCATGGTTCACACCTGATACATAAAAACTCAACCAAAAAATTGGAACCCCAACCAACCATGAACATTAACTCTCCCACATGGGAATATACATAATAGAATATGACACCCCATGAGGGGAACCTATAGAATACAATAAACCCTAGAAAAAACACATCACAATAAAATCTCATCCAGCGTCTCTAAATCACAACCTTATCTAAGGTATTATCTCACCTACTAGGGAATCCATAATGGGTATCTCAGAAATATATCAATATCTACTGGATGAAACCTAATTTTACCTGAAACCACACAATGTCAATCATACCCAATGTCTCTAATTGATATAATCCCCAAACACATGATCTAAACCTCAACAACTCTAAACTCAATCAATTGTTTCCAAATTCCATGTTCCATTTGAGACATCCTTAATGATATTAACAGACCCCCTTCATGAAATCATATGAAAGAACCTCAAACAAACCTACATGACATCCAAGATCTATTTATTCCAATAATATCATGACCCTTACTAGGGACTCACATCGTAGATCTAAACCTGCATGAGGATGATAAATTAGAACCATAATGTAACCCTATCACCAAAACATTCCCTTCCCAAAAAAAATAAGACAATATACCCATACTGAAAGGATTCCATCATCGTTATATGTGTGTAAAAAAAGAAATGGACTACTGATAAGTATTATTTTTCCTCCAGGGTGAGAAAAATTGAAAATTAGATAAAAAGGGGAAGTATATTGTGTGAACCTCAAGTACACAATGTGTACCCCCAAACATCAACCCTGGTCATGTACCTCAGGACCACCCAATATGTACTTACATAGTATACAACATATACTACTACTATAAAATGAATGGTCCTCATGTAGTGCAAAAAAATGTGCTTGGTTATGTACCTTACCTGGGGTCTATCCAACTACCTTGCATGGCTACTTTTTTTTTTTACTTCGCATGAGTTATAGCTGTGTACTCCACCCGGATAGGTTCCCAACATAGTGTCTCTATCCAAGTATCCATCCACACCCCAACTCACATATACTTCGAGATTCCCAAACACACACACACACACACACACACCATATAGTCCTGATATTCAATCCCATTCCAAAAAATTGGAATAGACATTGTGTGTTCTCTAAACTAAAGACCATATAGATGTGTTTTTCTGAATGGAAATTGCTACAATCATCCCAAATCACCCATTAATCTTCAAAAAACAAAGAATAATCCCTCTAGGGATCCACAAAAACACATATAAGTCTTTTAAATGAAAAATAAATGACTAAATGGGGGTTGGGGATAAAATATTAAAAATCGGTCTACCCATGGGTGATAATCACTAAAGATTCACTCTCATATCCATGAGACCCATCCACTAATGCCCTATCTACCACCGAAAATTCTCCTCAATGATGACCACTCTACTATAAATCCCTTTGTATCTCAGAAAATCATGAAACCCACAATGATATGAGAGAATCATATATGAGAAACCATGTGAGAAATGAAAGAAAAAGAAGAAAATAAGAAAAAAGAAAAGAAAAGGTGTCTAGGCCTGACCCCACCCCCTCTGATAAAATTATGCTATGCCTCAGAAAAATACCCCATTATAACCTCTACCATGGAGTCTGAGTTTATATATAACACTCTATTCAATATATATCACATTTTTAATGAACAAATAATTAATATATAATTAATTAAATATTAAATATTCTTCTTAAATTTGAATGGATGAAAATTCTTCCAAACTCCCATCCTACAAAAAAAATATAATTATCATATCAAACACTGGATAGATTTTTTTGGGATCATCAGATAGGGTGAATTACTATTTTTTTAGGAAAATCCACCCATAAAAAAATTATTCAAATTTATCATTATTTTATCAACTCGTATTGATGTTGGTCATTTCAAACTACCCACTATATTTTTTCTCACTGCCCAAGAAGCATCTGTGGTTAACCAGTCACCATGACCCCAATAAAAGAACCAAAACAATGAATGTTATCCCAACCCTCTTCCAACCATCCTAAGAATATTCATAAATCTCCCATCATGAGATTCATTCTGCCATAATTGATATGGTTTTCCCCACCATAGAAGTATCCTTGCCATCACCTTGTTAACAAAACACCAAACTCTATGACCCACACTCCATCAATACCCAACCATAATTAAGTGTGTGGAAAAATAGTTCACTCATATGTACCAACATGAAAAACCTGTTTTCTAACCCCAAATGAACATGAATGGTGTCCCCAATGCTTGAAAAACCACTTAATACAAGGATTAAATCATACAATGGCCCATGGTGTGATCCCCAACATAAGTATTTATTTAAAATACTCCTAAAGTTCGAACCTAAATGGTTTCTCTATGGCTATACCACTCATGTTTTATCAACACCATAATAACTCTTAATAAATCCACATACAACCCATTAAACTAAAACATGAACCAACCAACCTTTTGAAGAACCCTACACAAATTCCCTAATGTAAAAGGAATTTTCCCAAGAAGCCACATGAACCATCACTCTTCTACTCAATATATATTTACTCCCTTAGAATCTATCATAGTTTCTCACACTCACAAAACCATGCCTTAACAAACCTAGGATAACAAACCTAAAAAAATGACTATACTCTTCACATAGGTATTTTCAAACAAATTGGACTACCCTCGATGCTCCTCTTCAATATCGAGGCATCTCCCTTATTCCATTATTACCCACATGTCCACCTGCTATCCGAGTGTTGATCCAAAACCACAAGTATCTAACTATTTCACAAAAATTTCATTTAAAAGTGAAACTACAGGCATATAAGGCTAGTCATCAAAAGAAACCTTCCCTCTCAAGGAAACCAAAAATATAGGACCACTACCATCATCCCATTTCTCAAACACCCAACATACTCAATGGATATAATTTTCACAATGACCCATTGGTGATAGTGGAACCCAGTGGGTTCCACCGAAGATATTTTTTGACATTCCCACCCAATTCCCCAATGATTGATGAAACATAAGCCTCAATAGAAGACCTGATAGACAAAACATGGTATGAACTAGTACCTATTCTAAAAATGTATTTAAAACACCTTTCCTCCTAACTCAAACCCATTTCTTCAGGGAAATCACAATCTTAGTGAAACTGAATATTGGTCCAAAAATCTATCATAAATCCTTAATCTTATAGAGCCACCAACAAGGAACTCAATTTCCATATCGACCGACTAGGTTTTCAATGAAAACCTCAATAAAAGGATTTTTCCTCTATCATTGGTGAAAATATCTCCATGAGATCCACATGAACTATCACCAGAAGAAAATACCTATATTTCTATTAATTAGAATGACCCTAAGGTGTTATATAGGAAAACACTATATAGATCTCCACAAACACTTTAAAGAATTCAACCTCCAATATTAGTGAAATCACACATAGAAAATCTTATTTGATGTGAATCCTATGTACCAAGAATGATTCATGAATTTTACCTCTTACCATCTAGATTAGATAAATAATCTAAAATAAAACATAAATATACTAACCAAAGAATATCAAACTAGGTGAAGTTATATAACCATAATATCTGAAACCAAGAATAGAAATCCCATGTATTTGAAACTTGGACTTTCTTTCAGCAAATAAGTTCATGAAACACCAATCAGACATCCATCACAAGTTATGACAAATTCTGAGACCATCTATCTACCATATCCCAAAATCATAAAATCAGAAATCTCTGATACCATTTTATAAGGAACCGATCCAATTAGGCTTAAAAAAACACCAAATCAGATTCAACAAAAGGTCTTAAGCACACATCCCCATACCCTATAGGATAAATACTAACATCATGGTTATAGAATATATAATGGAAAAACTATACCCTCATTTAGAGTGAAATAAATAAAAGAAATAACTAATTTTTTATAAGGATAATCATCAAAGTATGTATAATAAATAACTAAAAAACAATCATGTTATGAAAATGGACTGTGGCATAAAGTCATATAGAATCAAAATAAAGCTAAAACATGAGAAATTATACCCATTGGGATGATCACATTTATAGAATATGTAAAACTATAATTAAATACATTAGAATCTTCTATGATATCCAAGATGTACCACATACTCAGTCTCTATAATGGTCAAATGGATCTAGCTCGAATGTAAAACTCCACAAAAACATTCCTTCTTGATCAAGAAACACTATGCCTCATCCCTACCCACCGTGCATCTTTTGACAAAACTAGAAGCAGATATGTGATTTTCTAAACTTCATGGTAAATGTAAAGAGGGTAAGAAATAAATCTCAGTAGGACACCTCTAATGGTGAAACTAAAATATGATGTTATATATATATTCTTATACACTTTATATTCACATCCTAGTTGAAAAATAATAACAACTAGAACAAAAACACAAACAAAGCAGTAAAATAAAAAACATATATAAATAATGTGGGCTAAATAAATATACAAAAAACCACCAAAATACAGTTCTAGCCTCACACCCAAGTAAATATAACCCCATATCATCCCAAACTGAAGAACTTATAACATGTGGATCTCCCATACACAAATCATCAAGATCACCCATTGGATCTACACAAGAGATCCAAGATGAATTAAATGAAATAGACACAAATAACATACCCTATGATCTCATCTTCTACAAAAAAACAACAAAATTCATATCTACTAGGATCTATAACTCTAATAGAATAATCTAAACTGGAAATGATTACTCTACTTACACTAAGATAACCTGTCCAAAGCATGGTATTCTTTTAAAAATGTCTAGCTACATAAAATATATTCATTGAAAGGAATAACTTGCAACCAGGTTCCATAAAAACATCTGACTCCACATACATCAAATCTATATCTAAGTAAAAATACATTGGTCTAGGGGATGGATTCACTCACCCAAATTGTCTAATATCTACCTAGACCATTATGACAACAACCATCCAATGAATGAGACAACTAGATAACTCTCAAGGATAATTCATAATCCAAATATAACTCAATGGAATACTCTTACATCCAATCCTAAGTATAAAATAACTCAAAATTCCCTAGCAAATGATTATAAAAGTAAGGGTAGATCAACTCTCAAACCCATCATCTAAACTGTTGAGTCATTAGTACTAACCAACTCACAACTGAAAAAATATCAAGACCCCCATGGTCCTCTAAAACACCAAAACAACCACAATGGGATCTCATTGATAATATATGGGTTAAATAGTGGCACCAATGTTTCCATATCCCGAATAAAAAAACCTTTACTTATATTCAGTGAAACTAGGGGCTCTCACAGTCCCCTGGATCATGTCCATATCAAACCATGGTCCACACTCGATACTTAAAATCAAATATATCGACTCGACACACCACCCAACCAGAACCATTAAATAACCCACAAGGGAATATATAATATAGAACATAAAACCAAATGAGGGGATCCATTATCTCAAGAAAAACCTAACAAAAATACCATCACATGAAAACCTCATCCTGACTCACTAACACACAAACCATCCTTGTGTATTATCTTTCCCCCTAGGGAATCCATGACGGGTCCCTGACACCTATCTCAACATATACCCGATGGAACCTGAATTTACCAACCATCCCATGAAATAAACCCATACCTATGTATACAATCCACTTGATCCCAAAATATAGGATCTCAACCTCAACATCTATAACCATGATCAACAAGTGCTGACATCTAAGAACCATCTAGGATCTGCTCAAAAATATTACTCAATCACACCTTTTTATAATCATATGATAGAACCTCAAACAACATGACTAAGACTCCATAGGATAATTCATCCAAAAATCTTGAGAACCACTATAAAACATTGAGATTTTAAAATAACACTAAGTTAGATATTGTACACAACATGCTACATTGAGCTTAAATGAATCATGAAATATTATTATTTAAATATGAACATTATAAACTTGCCGTTAAATTGGAGGGTATAAATAGTATTAAATAATTTATGAAATATATTTAAATTTGATAAAATATATAAATTTATTGATAAATTATAAATAATAAACAATCAACTTTAATAAAGATATTTTATTCAACAAAAAACACGGTTCCTTAAAAAATGATTTTTATTTATTTCCGAGAGAAAATATTATAATTACTTTATGTAATTTCTTGAAATATTATTTTATAAAAATAATATTATTTTTAAAATAATTATTTAAAAATTATATTAGGGTGAAATTTTGGGAATTTTCTGAAATGTTTTATTTTTCAGTGAATACATAAAATTATCAATTTTCAAAAACTATTATTTCTTTTCATCAAATAAATTAATTTAAAATTTACACAATATTTATAATTTGGACTTATATTTAAATATGAAAACTTTTATTTATTATAATATAATTAATTTTATTTTAATCATCAATTTTCATGATTTTATATAAGTTTAGTTTTATGCTTAAAAATGCAGTTTTCTACAAACTATTTTGACTATATAAATTTATCCATTTTAATTAATGAAAATAATCCCTTATAAGTAAATATTTAGATGAAATTAATATATTATGCATCTATTTATATTAATTTAAATTTATATAATGATTATTTCCAGCCACAAAGTTAATATAAGACCATTTATTTCATGATAAGTGCATATCTTGAAAAACCATTTTTCGACATGTTTTGCAGGTTATATTTTAAATTAAATTATAGAAATTATGAAATTTTAATTTGAAAAAATTTATTAAATATTTTTAATCATTATAATTAATATCTGGTAATACATTTAAATTAATTTTTTTATAATGAATAGTAATAAGAGTAAAAAAACTAGTTACTGTGGTGAAAAACTAAAATGGAAAAAATGAGAAACCTTAGAGTTAAATTGAATAAATCATTTAAAAAAAGTTTCTTTATGAATGGTGGAGGTAGTTCTCGATCATATCACCCATAAAATAAATTATTTATCAATATTTTCAATGCTTTCATTTAGAGTGACTTCGCATTATTGAATATTTATGGGTATTTACAAAATGACACTCCCTCTTACTTATACAAGGGCACCTCTTTTCCTATCCATTAAACAATTATAATGCATTTTGGTGTGTAAAATAAATTCAAATATCCATTCCTTACATCCCTATACACATTACAGAAGAATTTCTTGATCATAAATCAAATCTAAGGAGGATTTAGTTATAATCCTAAAGAGGTAGTCTGAAGAAGAGACATCATTCTTAAGCAAGTGTTTTTTTTTCTTTTTTAACCTCATTAAAATATTATTATACCATGGTGATATAATAACAACAGTATATGCCCTATATTAATTTATTATTGTATTAATATTATAACAAATATCCATCTCCTCTTCTTTCAAATGGGAAATGAAACCATTATTTGTGTGTTTGAAGGACTACCACCTCAAAAACCGATGTAAATATTTTCCATCACCACCTCTAAGGAATTTTCCTAATTATTGATTTAATGAATATATATTATACTAAGAAAATATTAATAAATTTTTAAATGTAATATATCATATACATTCTTACCTTACTATCCATTTAAAAATTATAAAGTTGTTCATGTGTACGGTGGACTACCAGTTCAAGAAGGGATGTGATTAATTATTTATTACCACATAAAATAGATGATATATGAAATTAAATATAAATAAATAATATTATATTTCTTATATAATTATAATTATGGATATATAAAACAACACTTACCTTTTTTCTATCATTATAATTTAAAAATTAAAACGTTACTCATGTGTACATAAGACCTACCGTCCATATGATTGTAACATTGTTCATTTTTCATAAACATATTTAATAATAAGGTTTAAAAATATAATTTATGTATAAAAGTGATATATATTTAATGATTATTATAATATATAATATGGTATAGTGAGCCTTTTTCTCCATAGTCAACACACTGATGCTGTTTTGAATTTTTGAATTGAAAATCCTCAAAACACTTGATGTGGAAATAAATGAAGAATTAATTAAATATATAAATAAAATAAAAGAAGAAAATGGTTTAGGTATATGTATTAAACCTATAAAATTTTATTAAGAAAAATGATATTGATATAATTTTATTATATAGGTGATAAAGGCCATACACGACATGTCTGGACTCGAGGTAAGAGATTTTATAACTCAATTTATTTCATTGGTTTAAATTACTTCTTCATTTGATTTGATATGATAATATTATGTGTGTATTTAAAATTTATTATTTTATTTCATATTTCCAATTTATTTATATGTACTTAAATTTTACACACATAATATCTTAATTGATTAATTCTCACTTTAATGACATAATCTTTGTAAGGTATTTTCATCTCACTTTTATTTCTGAGACATATGCCATATTAACCAATTATTTATTTTGTTTAGTTTATATACTAAAAATTTGATATTTTATATCATAAATCAATTTATCTTCATGGTATTTAAATTATATTTTGATTTTATTTATTTTAATGGGGTTTTGATTCAAATGTTACCAAAGTGGTCCGGGTTTATTTCATGGTCTCATCATTATTTAGGATTATTTATCCTTGAATTTATATTGAAGGAAATTATTTAGTCATTGTATAATAAACCCATTTTATTTTATTATCCCCTAGTTATTTATGAATTTTTCAAGTAATAATACCATTTTCTTCTATTTGGTTCTAAAAATAATTAATGATATGTTTTTAATAAATTCCAACATTATTTATCTTTTCTGTCGAAAATACATTTTCTTCTATATTTATATTTTATATAAAATGTTTTAAATAATATTTTTAATATTATAAATTTATATTTTAAATACATTTTTTTCCTATGTTTTACTTTTTATAAAAAAATTTTAATGAAATTTTCTTGTTGCTTTCTGAATGATGTCCATTTTGACGTTTTAATGAAAATGTGAAGGTAGTATTTCTTTTAACATAATCAGAATGAACTAAATATTACCAACATCATGACCAATTAATTTTTCAAAGAATTATTTATAAGTTTCCCTTGTTTTTTTAATGAAAAATCTTTTATATGAAACTTTTTAATTTTTTATAATTTGAATAAGTGATTTTAAAGTGAAATGGGAATTTTTTTATAGAAAAATTCCATGTAATATTTTAAAGGAATTTTCATCAGTGAAGACAAATTTCATGTTATGGATTTATTATAAATTATGTATATATGTCACTCACATATATTCCCATCTTATTCTACCTTAATTTTATGAGGTAATATATAGCTTATGTTCATTATTCAAATTACTTCATTATGAAATTTAATTTTATTTTGATATGAGGAAAGTTTATGAAATCTATTTTCTTTATATTATTAACTATTATGATATGTATTTTTATTGATTTTCTCATTATGGAACTCATAAATCATGGAAATGTTATGATATTTGTGCCTATATATAACTCCAATTCATTGGGTAAATATTTAGTCTCATGATGAATAATCTATAGGATTTGGGAGTAAACATAATCTATTATGGGACTTTGTCTACCATATGATATTTTCTAGGTAGTTAGACAAAACTCATGTTTATGCCATGTTATATATTTCTACCACATTTTTATGATGGTATGATATTATGCTACCATTTTATTTATGTTATTCTCCAATTTTTTTACTCATGTGGATTCTCTTTTATGATTTTATGTTATAGCTTTGACTCTCACATTATGCTTCCTTATCATGTTTAGTCCCTTATTGGGGTTTTTTAGCTCACCCCATTTTTTATGTATTACATGGGTTACCCCATGCAGTTTTAATACCTTGATAAGGATTTAGAGGTAATTATTGGGAATAAAATAAATAATTTTTACTTTTGTTTCAATTTGATGTCTTATGAACCTTGCCTTCTAAAGACTCTGGGAATTTATAATCTTTGGGTTTTAATTAATGGATATATATTTGAAAAATCATTTAGTAATATGTTTAAAAGGATTGAGTCACTATTGTTGGTATCAGAGAAAGGTACACATATTTTGGGGGATTAGTACTAGAATACTTTAGTGAAAATCATATTTAAATGTATAATGATAATTCTATGTATAAGAAAATATCCTAGAATTTCGGTAAAGCTTAAAGTGAGTGTCTTCCAAAAATTTACATCACTGTCTATATAATACAAGTGGATATTGATTTAGAATAGTTTTAAATTTTTGAAATAACTCCAAAAAAGGTTTTATTGGGATTTTAATCGATTGTGAACTTTTTCATGATACTGGAACTTTCTATAGACCTAGTTTGACACTCCTAGGGGATATGTTTTTTAAATTCATAGACTCTTTATAGACCACCATTAGGGACTTGAATAGATGATAATTATAGATGAACTATGTTAAACCTGAAGTGTCTTCGGTCGATAAGTCTAAGTTAGATCATAAGTATAAGTTCATAAATAAACCTTTTTAGGTTTTAGGTTATGGAAGTCTAAGATGATTAAAACTATTTCTTGGAGACATTTATGGAAGTGAAACCCTTGTGTTTAGTATAGGTTTAGTTGAAAAATAATTTGAGGAAGAATGAACTGAACATAAGTTTAATGGTATTAATAAACTTCTATGTTTTTATGATATTTTATGATTAAGGTTAATTTTGAGGATATTAATCTTATTTTATAGAGATTTTATAACAATTATATTAATATTTTTTTAGTTAAAATGACATTCGGTCACATCCAGTAAGGCTGTAGGGCTTGAGCCCACAACTAAAGAGAAATAGGTGTTCAATTTCTACTATTTGACCGTGAGAAGTAGTAGCGTTAACATTAAAATATATGCATAATAGGAGATGTCAAGTAAGGAACAAAGGATTTGAAGAAAATTTCTTAAAAAAAGCTCAGAAATCTACTTAATCATTTGTGTTTCTGAAAGGAAAAATCTTCAAAAGTGGTGGTACCTAACGAAGATCACCAGAAACATGGATCCTGAGGTGGTAACCTCCATATAGTATATATCTATTCACGAAGTCACTAGTTGTGAAAAGGTTGATTGGGAAACCTCTCTACATCATATGTATATTCATGGAATACCCCTTCCATCACAAAAGTCATAATATTCCATAAACCCACCATCTTTTTCAAAAAAAATTACATAAACTCATGGTCCTATAAATACCTACCCCTATAAAAACTCTTTAGGGACATGAACTTTTAGCTTCCGCAAAAGGATATACACTTGAAAAACTCTACCATTCATGATCAAGAGTAGATGGATTTGCCAAGGTATCCATATTTAGTGAGCTAACCTCCCATGTTTTCTTTAGTACTTGGGACCAGAGTAGAGATGATTTGTTTTTGAAAAACCTCAACCTTTGTGTAAGAGGAAACCACTTTTTGGATATTGGGGTTTCATGAGATAATTATCCTTTAAAAAACTACCCCATGGAAACTGAGACTATACCCTGAATAAGGGTCACTCAATTTTATTATAGATACACATTAACGAGACCTCGGTCCTTTACGGGGTCTCTAAACATCATGAACCACTAAACCTCATAAAGTCCATCCACCATGAATCTCAATGGTTGAACCTTTCATCCAACACCCTTTTGTGCAAGTTGAGTTCCTAGGGACCCTCTACCCATCTAGATAAGGTTCATTATCACCCCAAATTCTAGTGAAACCAGTATCATCAAAATTTGTGATCTCCTCCTTTTCTTCAATCATTTCATAGACCATTACCACACCTTTTTTGTCCTAATCATAGATACCTTGATTCCTCTTTCTCTTAAGAATAAGAACCCTAACATTGATACCCCTGATTTACACTCCTACATGATAGTGGTTACTTAATTACCCAACTAGAGGTGCATGAGAAGTAGAGTCATAAAACCCAAAGGTGGAGTCATGAAGGGAAACTGCCACATTTTCCTAGTAGAGCTGCCTTATTCCGTATCTTCCTCTCCTACTTGGAAAGAATATCTTTTAGTGTAAGACCTGCAAATGTCTGAGTTTCATGATGTAAAACTACCTAGAACAACGTCTAAGTTATATTCCATTAAATTTCATGACAATTTCCTCAACACACGATGTTAAAATATAGTCTTACCTTGCATAATGAATCCATGATGCCCTATGAATGACTGTCATGGGATAAACCCACACCTCTTACACTTTGTGATGAATACAATATTCCTCATGTATAATCATCATGATATGAAACCTATTTACCCATCCAGGTATTAAACACATACAATGAGAAACCCATATGTGTAAGCCCCACACCATCCCTCGTTGATGATCCTCCCGCGACATGATCACCCTTACCATATGATGTTAAAAATCATAGACCGACCATGACACATATCCATGAAATAGTGAATTTAACTACATGTGTTTTTATCCACATTTCCCAGTAGGGTATGTAGGTGACCTCTATGTGGTTCAATATAACCATTCTGATACTCATGGGGTACCTCAATGAGGTTTAATGTCAAAACACCAAACGTTACCCCCAAATCACAAGTGTGAAATCTTCCCCTATAAAGAAATACTTAAATAAACCCTAATGTGTGAAATCTTCATACCCTGGGGACACACTTAACCAAACCCTCAAGTGTGATCATATCCCCTTCCAGGGACACACATAACAATCAACGTGTCCCCACAAGATGTTAAACATGTGACCTACCTGTACCAACAATACATTAAACCCATTACCCACCCATCCGAACAAGACATTAAAATGGTAACATGGACCAAAATGTATACCACATAAAATAAACATGGAATACATGTGGTAAAAATCCCATGATGTATTAAAACCCTGGAATCAACTACCCCATGGTCGACATGGAATGACTTAGGTTTTGCACCTAAAATTCCTCATACATGAGATGCCCTTGAATTTAAAAGAGGAAGAATTTATAGATTCCCATACATTCCCAACATTACTATCAAACCTAACAAAATCCTTTTTTCATGTCAAGATATAAGTAGTATAATTAACCAAAATCCACCTCCAGATAGTGTCGGGAACAAGTTTCATGAACATGACTCAAATATATGTGGGATACCCATTATAGGAAATGAGATTCAAGGATAAATACATGGAAGGAGGAACCAACATACCATGATCCTATTTTTATCAAGTATAAAACATCACCAATTATGGAAATGGAATCCACCCATATTTGGAAAGCAAGAATGTAGGGCCAAAAGAAGATTTGATGCACGACCCTGGCAGAAAGCATCAAAAAAAATAGTGAACCCCTATTCAATTTAAATTGTAAGGACTAGTAACATTGGGGAACTATTATATTACATGTTATTGGATCCAAATATTCAGAACCAAGTCCCACCGAATGATTTATGGGTCCTATATAAAACTTTCTTGTCACTTTTGGAAGATAATGTCAGGAATCCTAAGTCCATGACAACATGAAGATAAATCTGTTTTTTACTAAGAAAGAATGGAAAGTGTTATGGAATCAAGGATCCCATTCACCATATATGCACTGAAGGATGATTTTATTTTCCTTATAGGACTCATGATATGAGAGATCATAGACCTAACAATAATAATAATGTTGTTAGGAGGCATATTTTTATGACAATCTTGGATGATTAAATCCCTACCGTGATAGCCACTTCTTCTTCAACTACTAAAACCCCACTCCCCATTTAAACCTCTGAGCTCATCAAGATGTGGTGATTCATGCCCTTGTTCTATAATATGTATAAAAAAAGGTCAATCCTAGAAGATATATATCTCAAAATGATCCTGATGAATCAACACCTCATCGACACCACCACCCCTGAGGGCCACGTATGGGGAAAGCACCCACATTTCAATTAAAAATCATTTCAAAAGTCTTTCTATAAACTATTATAATAGCTCAATACTCTATGTAGATGAGGTAGGGGATATCTAAGACACACCTACAACATTATTTTCATAGTATTATCCCAAAAGGGTTCCCACTTGTCAACTCCAAGGATACAAACCAAATCTATAAGATGAGGAAATTTTTTTTCCTACAACAACTCCATCAACCCTCATCCAAAACAATTGGTGTCAATTCTAGGGGTATGCCATCTATCCTTCTCGATTAGTGGCCTCTTCCATAGATCCATTGTCTATCGTCACCATCAATACATCTTATCCTACCCCTTCAATCACTTCATAGGAACCCATCTTCCCCCACTTGGAATCAATACCCCAATCACCTCTCAAGAATGTCTGGTTGACTCTCCTAGTCATTAAAGCCACTATAAATCATTACGATCAATCTAGTGATGAATAATTATAGTGAAAATTTCCTACCCAAACTACCTTCAAACAGTATAGAGGTAATTAAAATACATAAGATATGCCCAGATCTAAACATCCATACCAAGGAAGGAGGTAAAGAAACATCCATGTGGGTCATGCCTGTGATGCAGGTCACAATGCCTGTGGAAGAAACCCTAGTGACAACCAGTAACTTGCACATGGGGAAGTCCTGTTCCATCCGAGGAAGTTCCATAGGAAGTATCATGTCACCATATATCTATCAGAATTACAGATGATGGATTACTTATTGAAGGAGCCTTCACCTCCACTCCCAGGGTTGGGGAAGGAATCCCATCAATTAAGTCTAATGATCCCTAAATATAAGGTTCCAAAAATCCCCAAATCCCTTCATAGGATTCTATAGGTAAAGGTTGTTTTTTACCTTTACAGGAAATCAAAATGAAAGATTCTATGTCGCAATACAATTCCCTCTTATATACCTCCACATAGGAAGTAAGAGATTCATTAGGGTTCAGATTTATTTATTTAGACAATAGTGAGAACTCAATTAATCCCCAAAGGGATCCCGCGACTCTCGCTCACGGGGAAGTTGTGAACACTCCATCATATATGGATATGATCATGAGGTTAGAACCACCTTCAAAATAATTTACAATATTTAGGGGGTGAGTAGACCACATAGAACCCCACCTACTAAAAAATCAACACGAAATCAGGTCTACGTCAGTACCACTATGAGTTTACTGGCCATTTCCAGGTGGGGTTTGGGATGATTAAGAGAATGATGATCCTATGATTAATGAGAAAGAGGAATTATGGAGAATAATAGCTACCAATCAGATGTATATCATGTTTTGGACACCTAATACCCTAATCATTATCATCCTATATTCCCACACCGAGGAATAGGTGGTATGACTTCACCAGAATATCTGGGCGAAACTCGACCACCTTAATAATTGTTAGCCAACCTATCAAGAATCCATTAACATATTGATGTTATACCCAACAATGTAATTGGATTAAGATATCAATTATCCCTGTACATCAGTTCCCTCGTGCATATAGATACGTCCAAACATTCCAAAAAACATACATTAGGAGCCTTATTGTGCTTTAGGAAATAATGTAAGAGGCATCTCAGCATGTCTAGATCATAGGATATGGTTAGTATGATACCCTTTATTTTATCTCAATAACATGACATCAATGAGGCCTTCAATCTGGACTACCGACCATTAGTGAGAGTTATCATTCAGACACTATAATAGTGAATGTTCTCACTATGGAACCTCATAAGGATTAGAGAAATCAGACTGACAACACAAGGTATGATAAGGAGAATACACACTAAGTGGTGAAACAATACCAAGAGAATCCATTGAAGGGTGATCACACTCATCATAAGAGATTGGAATAGGGTCTTGGGAGTCCTCCAAATTAAATATTTACCCCTATCAGTTGATATATTGAAAAGGTAAAGGGTCATATTGAGGTTATCAATCCATATGAGTTTTCTCTCAAAACTGAGTCAAACTCCATAAATTCCACTTTTCTATAAGATCTAGAGGGATAAAAGATGATTACCCTTAAGATTATTTATGAATAGAATTTAGGGTATGATAATGTCAAAAGGTATGCTATCTCTCTAGTTGGGTATCCTGTCCTTCTCATCTAGACACCCAAATTTAAACCAGGTGGCCCCATGTATCTAATTAGGGAAGAAGTCGGGGAATATGGAAAATGAAAAAGATTTGAGTCACCCACTCTGCCCGAGAAGAATAAATATCTACCTTGAAATTATGATTTGGAACATTCTCATACTGATGATCCATTCAAGGCCATGGTGGACAAAAATAATCACAAGGATGATGTGATATCTACTATCACCACACACCTCAAGGATCTAGAAACAATAAAAGTTCCAATACTTCCTCAAGAAAATCCATATCCATAATGAGAAGATCATATGTGACTTCCACCCTAATTCATAAATCTAAGATTCAAACCATTGAATGGTATTGGTGATCCATTGTAACATCTAGGCCACTTCGTCTTATGGTGTAACCCAATGTCGGGGGCTCCAAAAAAATAAGAATCTACCAATATCTAATATTTTTTCTAGACCTTGGAAGGAACTAAATTTGTATGGTGTAACCCACTAGTATTGGGATATATTATAGAAATGGAATATATCTGTAGATAATTCCTTTACTAGTTTAGATCTACCCCTCTAAGAACAACATCATGGACCCATCCAAATAAAAATAGATGCATGATAAGAGAGTGGATAATTTAATTTCCATATGGAAAGGACTTATGTACTTGATTGACATTACACCATCCTAGAAATAGTATCTTATGATATATGTGGATAAAATAAAAGACAATATGGTCTCCACCCTTATATCCCAAAACTATCTGGTAATATTTCAGGAGTTCACTAAAAAGAACTGTATCTAGAAGAATCCTTATAGTAGACCAAGCAAAGGTCATAACCATTACCACTTCCAACTCCCACATAAAATATTATAAAACTAATTAAATTTTCTTCTATGTATATAGAGGTTCCTAAGCCTGTACACCTACTTTACTCTTTACTAGATGAACCCTTTCATGTGTAGCCCTACCGAGTGAATCCTTTCATAACACAACCTCATCATCTACAACCTCACTGAGAGAACATTTCACCAGACACTTTTTTAGGTACAGGTTCCCAAAGTTACTTTAATAGAAATAATGAATAGTAATTAATCATTAAAGGATGCACAATTCCCAATTTATTTTTTATGAACACAAGAAAAAGTGATTCTGAAGCTACTAGAATGAAAGAGACCCCAAGAGGCCAAATATAATGATCCTACTAATAAATTAACACACCAAATGATCCTAAAAAATATCATCAAATAATGATTTGTATTCAAATATTGGATCTAGGAACAAGTGGATCATGGATATTAAAATTGGGTGATGTTCTGGAATAGGTTTCACATTCCTCCACTGACCCTAATAGTAACAAAAAAGACTCTTGTGAGTGGCATTAGTATCCCAGCTGAGGAACACAGAATTACTATGACTAGTCGTCTTGGAAGATTGATACTCAAACACATGGAATTATATGTGCCCACATGATTAGTCCAGAACCACCTACAGCTAATGATCCTCCTATATCTACCACCCTCACATTTTCATCACAACCTTCCAAATCTTGAAAGAGAAGGCATCAAAAGTTCTAGATGAATCCTAACCCCCATCAGTGCCAAAACCAATTTGTACCCATGGGGAATTCATGCATCCTAAGTTGGGAAATGTTCTCAGAGTATGTCAAACAATAGAATATTCCACAAATGGGGATCTATAGTATACCTCTATGAATGATGTCAATATAGTTTATTCATACACAATATTCTTGTGATGGATAATGCCATGTGAATCCATCATCATCCTTTGACTAACACTTTCGAAGGAGAAGCATGGGAAAAAAAAATAGATATAATTTATAGGATAGAACTTCAAACAAGGTTATTAATGATATTGATACCATAATAAAAATCCTCACATAGGTATTAATAATGACAATCCTCCCAGTTTTCTTGATTGGACACACCTACAGAGCCAACTATATTTGCTGAATGTGTGACTCATCTGTGACTATTCCATTATTAGCCGCATCTAGTCAAGGACTGATCTCAACCATTTGGCAACCAACTGTTAGAAATTCAGAGAAATAAAAATAAATAATAGAATAGTATGACCACCACTAGCTAGACCCCATCACCTTGTCATATGGTACCTTCTACACTCCATATTAAAGAATGAACTTTGGTAGTCAAAATAATTCCCTTTACGTGGAAGTATGATGTGTTAAACCACCTTGCCTATATACCAATGTGAATTTCAATCCTTGAGGTGATCCTCATATCAAAGTAGATACATGAGGCCCTTTTTGAATCATTGAGAAAACCTCTTCAGTTTGATAATGAGGTAGCTACCAACCTGACCAATTATGTAGAGAAACTAAAGGAGGAATTTGAGGTCATCATTTCATTTTTGGAAGAAGATGAGTGTGATACCATTTAGTGAAATATATGAATGTTTTTTATCATCTTCCAGTTCAATGGTGTGTATGTACAACATTTCATAGTAGATATTGGATTTAAGATCAATATTATCCGGACCCAAACACTCCACAATCTTGGGATCACAAAAGAGGATTTGATCCCCACTGACATGAAAATTCATGGGTACGAAAATAGTGAGTAGAAGGCATGTGATATGATTAAGCTAAACTCCCAATTTGGTGGCCTTATAGGAATAACTGAATTTATGGTGGTTTATAAGATAAAAATTACAATGTATTACTGGGAAGGCATTGGATTCATTTAAATGTAGTGGTCCCCTCCTCATACCACTAGTGCTTCAAATACTCCTGTGAAGATCGAGTATGGGTACCCCATGAAAATGATTCTCCATTAAACTCTTGTGATTCAAATTATATATATTTTAAGTAATATAAATGTGAATAAAATAGCACAAAATTTATGAGGTTATGTGTATCAATTCTCCCAATTATTTTACAGTCATTGTAGTAGATCCTTAAGAAAAAATTAAATATAGCTTAATCCTCCCAATCCATCAGTTAGAAGCCACCAAAATGGACATGGGAATTTGTTTCATAGTCTCCAAGAAGAAAGATTTCTAAAATATTACATCATACTACAACATTGGGTAGGCCCAACTAGTACCGTAGGATCCTACCCTTGTAAATCACTAAGAAGTTATCCCAAAATCCACTGATGTAAAACTTTCATCCATGTTTCTCCAAAGAGGGGTTGACTTGGAAAAATTCAACCCATCATCATTAATTCAATATCAAGAGTGGAAATAATTCTTAGAAACTACACGATATTATATTATCAACCATTGTCACTATAGTATCCACAGAGTAAGAGTCCCTTGTGGAACACTATTCTCCCATCATATCAGGTTCTGATGAAGTCCTTGAATCAGTAGTTTTAGGAGAGTTTCTTCTTCACAGCAACTATCATATCTCAAATGAGTAATAATACCTAGAGGATTCCCCTCCTATATTGGAATAGGGAATCTCCACCCCTATTTATGAGTTGAATTAGGTGAACCTTGAAATTGAAGAAAATCCAAGGACGACACTAATCATTGCATCCATTTCACCAAATGAAGACGAAAAATATGCAACCTTCCTAAAATATAACTATAATGTGTTAACCTAGAGTTATAATTAGATTACAAGCCTCAATACCCATATTTTAATCCATCACCTTTGCCTCCTAGTGGGTCAACACGGGTTTAAACCGCCTCCCAAAAAAATTTATCCCTACCATGGTTAAATTTATGAGGTTGAAGATGAAAATAATATTAAGTCCAAATTCATCAGAGAGGTCCAATACCCTAGATAACTATCTAAAATTTTCCTACTGAGGAATAAAAAAAAAAAAGTCTACATTGACAATTGAGACCACAACCACTATTTTCTGAAGGATTAATTTCCCCTTCAAGTGACAGAGTTGCTAATCGATTATACCAACGAATTTCAGGCCCTTTCTTTCAAGGATGGATACTCCTAGTATAATAAAAACTATATTGAACTAGAGTATGTTTAATACACTTACTTCATGGAAACCAATGGGAATTTATACTATCATGTGATTCATTTTAGTTTGAACAATGTTAGATCCACATACTAGTGAGAGATACACTGTATCTTCAAACAACTCATTGGGAAATTGGTGAAGTGTTACATGAATTAATTGGTGGCTGAATCTCACATACTTCAGTACCATCTCAAAGATCCTGATAAATTATTCATCTTCCTCCATTCCCTACACTTAAAAATGATCCCTTTGACTTGTGTATTTTGGGTTATCTCTGAAAAGTTTCTTGGATTCATCGTTAGGTATAGAGGTATTGATATGGATCCCAAGAAAATCATGTCCAACACCCAAATTCCACCTCCATGAAACCTCTGGGAGTTTTAAACCCTTCAAGGACGCATTTATTTTTTTATTTATTTCAAATATAAATTGAAAGTGTAATCCATTCTTAAGGATTATGAATAAAGGATTAATTTACTTATGGGATAGGGATTTCCCAACCGCTTTTGAGGATAATAAGAAGTATCCTCTATAGCCTTTGGTTTTGATGCCACCCATATTGGGAAAGCCTCTGGTCCTCTATAAGACTACCTTGGAATGGTCCCTCAGTTCCCTTATAGCTCTAAAAAATAGCAAGGACAGAGAAAAAAGACTATATTATCTCATACACATTCTCCTCTACAAAGAGACCAGATGATCCTCTATCAAGATGAGTTGTCTTGCACTGGTCTTTGTCGTGAAGAATTTGTGGCATTTCATGAAACACCCTAAGATACAGTTGTTGTCCCATGCTGAACCAATAGAGTACATACTAAATCTTCCTATGGTGATAGGTTTATTGGCATGATGGTTGGTAATCCTACTACATTTATACATCATGTTTGTCCCATATAAAGCTATCTAAGGAAGGATCTAGAAATTTTATTGGATACACATAAAACCCCTGAGGGACTTACTATAGAAATTTATTTCCCAAATGAAGCCATTTTCTCAATAGATAAAACTTCACTACATTAGAATATGTATTTTGATGGTGCCTCCTAGAGTCTGACTATTATTAGGCTCAATAACCCCAAGGTAAATAGGGTTGCCTTGGGGATCATCTTCATCACTCTGAATGAGGTCATTCTACCATACTCATTCTTTTTTTAGCAAGATGCACTAATAATGAGGTTGAGTATCTGGATCTTATTACTATTATTTTGTTGGTCCATAATGATTTCCCCTATTTACATGTTAAGAGAGACTCCGAGCTATCTATTAAGAAAATCAAGGATGAAAATGCCATCATAAATAAAGGACTTGTGCCCCTTCAAGAACAGACTCTACAGATAATATCCCAGTTACCTTTCTAAACAATGGTGACCTAGTTCTCTCAATCCCAAAATGGTCAAGATGACTCTATGGAAAGCCTGGATGAATCCGTTGTAGATCCTAACATGGATGAATTTTTCATTTATGTGGTACACAATTGGATTGTTTCCCATACCTATTAAAATGATGGAAACCAATAGGTATATTAGCTAGCTACCGTAATATATCCCCAAGTCCCTCAAATTTCCCTGAATTTAGAGAAATTTCTGATTAGATGATTCACTTAATTGAGTATCTCTGGTATGGTATTATCCGATCCATTTTATCTAAACATGATTGAATCCACTAGCATGAAGTAATGTTAACCCTCAAGATTGGTTCCATATTTGAGCAGACTCCCTACAGATATGTGTTTGATGGAATTCATATCCACTACATCCAAAGAGAGAAGATACCTCAGGTCATTCAAGAGTTTTATTCTAGATCCTATGGATCCCATCAAGAATTATTGAATCTCTCCCACAAAATTTGAAGCTTGGGTTACTTATAGAAAATCATGGATCATGACTAAATTGTTTTCATAAAGTGGTTACATGAATGTCTATTTCATGAAACCATTTTTCATCAACCACCATAGATTTTCGACACCACCACGTACTATTAGATTTTAGCGGTTTGGAGTCTCAATGTTGTGGGTCCTTACCCACCAATGAAAACTTGAGAGTGAAAGTTCATTCTATTTGTAACCAATTTATTCTAAATGTGGGAAAAGGTAGTTCCTACCAAAGAAGATAAAATGTTGTTCGTGACTGAGTTCATTAACACCCACATCATTCATGAGTTTGTAGTCCCTCACAATATTCTAACAAACAATGATACTAACTTCCTAGATGATGATCAAAATAAATTTTACTCCAAGTAAAAAATTAATTCCAACCAAACTTATCACTATCATGTGTTGGTGAATAGCTAAATAAATCATTAAAAAAAATCCTCTCTAACATTTTTCAGAAGATGGTGGTCTATAACAAAAAGTTCTATCCTGATAAACTTTTTAATTCCTTCTAGGACTGTTGGATGATGAATCCAAGTTCCATCCATGTGACCCTATAATATTTGATGTATGGAACATAGGCAGTTTTAAATATCAAGGATTAGTTTCCATCACTTATAATGGCTATTTATATCCATAAAATTTTAGATAAGGTAGAATAACTCCATATAGCTGAGTTGGAATACCTCGATGAAAATATTCTCAAGGTGCTACATAACATGGAGAGTCACTAGAACTTGGAATTATGATAATTTACGAAGAAGGCTTTCATCTAATAATTTCTTCAGGGTGACATGATATTGTTTCTAAGAACACGGATGAATCCTGAAAAAATGTTGTGAAATATGGAACCCAAATGGGAAGTACATTACATTATTCATTATGTCTTTTCTAATGAAGAATAATCATTAGTCAACCTATATGGGGAGAGTATCATAACTCCCACCATCAACAAGTTTCTCAAAAAATAATTAATGTGAGTTTAATAATATATGAATTATAACCTTAAAATATTTTCAAAACTTGGTCAATGCTATGTGAAAGTAAAATATAGATTATTGAAATCAAAGATCCGAAACCTTAAACTTGAACCTCCCCATTGGTTTGATCTCATTATCCTTAAATTGGTAGAAAACATAGTCCGAGCTATATGACTCTAAAATAAAAATCCCATCTTCTTCAACATATGATGTTATACTATAGCCTTACCCTATTTGATGCACATAAGATGCCTTAGATGATAAATGTGATATGAACAAAACTAACATCCTCTATACAAGATGTTAAACTGCAGCCTTAACCTATGTGATGAAAATAGGATTCCTCACATGATAATTGTGAGATTATCAAAAAATATATCCTCAGCACATGAAATTAAACTATTTCTTTACCCTATGTGATGAACATAGGATGAATAACATGATAAATGTGATATTATCAAAACTAATTTCTTCACTACATGAGGTTAAACTACAACCTTACCCTATGTAATTAACATAGGATTCCTAAAATAATAAATTTAAGATGATTGAAGATCAGTCTCCTCAACACATGATCTTAAACTATAGCCTTACCTTATGTGATGAACATAGGATGCCTCATATGATAAATATGAGATATTATAATGTCCCTATCAAATGATTTAAAACTATATGGTATCTTGGATCCTCACTAGAGAGTATATTTCTCTCCCCCTTTGGAAATGGTCCCCGAGCAAGCCATGTTTCATAACTACATATAGCTTGATTCCTAGATTAGTGGGATAAGGAATGACTCATATAACCTTTTTCCTAGAGACTAGTAGCAAGTTTTTACTCCCAAAGTGAGTTCATCATCAGAATTAATACCCCATGACCTGTTTCCTAGGATGAGGAAATATTATAGTTCTCCTGATCATGTGTAAGCCCCAATCACATCCCTCGATCCATCAACAAATTAGGATTCCATCATAACCAAAAATTTGGATGAATGAATGAAAAGATCAATGTGTAATAATAATAAACTTCCTCCTCACACAATGTTAAACTATAGCCTTACCCCATGTAAAAAACATGGGATTCACCATGATAATTGTGGAATGACTTGACTTCCATACCAATGGGGATTCCATACTTCTGGCATTGGTCACATACCAATCAATTTTCTAAAAATACTTATGGATTAATTAACATATAGGATGAGATACATAAGGATGCCTCGATCCGTCATCTTAGGCCCAGACTCAACAAAAAACTTTTTAGGGCCTCCCTCTAGTCCAAAAACCGTGAACTAAAACTACATAAAATTGGTTTCATGATTTATTTTTGTGGGGAAGGGCATCCTTGGATCCTTCTTCACATCAGGTTTTAACTATTCCATGCCACCAAAACATCCTTGAAGTTCCAAACCCCTTTAGGTCCAAGAATTATGAACTTAAACTACATGAATCCATCCACCTATGGCATGTTATTCACATAGTTTACTTCACCCTTGTGTTTTATAAAACTAATGACTCCTTTTATTTTTTAGCACATCCTCACTCAAGATGATGAAACCCTACCCGTGTTGGTGTCCAACTACACTATATTCCAAAAATATATGTGGATTGATTCCAATTCCCCTAGTATATATAAAAATTGTCGAATCTCGTATCCTAGATCCATACCCATTGTCAACTCATTGTGTGGGTCTTTCCTCCCTTAACATCACAACTTAAAATTTTGTGTAGTTTGTCTGGGATTCTTGTGTGGAAATGGGTCTCCTTATCCTTAATTACATATCAGGTTATCATCCTTTCATTCCATACAATCCTATCAAGGATACCCACACCATTTGGCCCAAATCTAAATCCTTAAACGTCCAGCCTAGGTCCAAGAATCATGGACTTAACTATGTAAAAGTTTTCATAGAAATGTTTTATGTCACATCGGGTTTCCTTGGACCTCAATTCACATTAGGTTTCTTGCCTTCCATGAAACACATAATATATTGAGACATTCCTCTATGGTCCTAGCATTATGACCTTAAAATATTTTCAACCCATGAATTGACTATTATGAACCTAAACTATTTGAAACTCATAGTCCAAGCTATATATGAACTTAAACTGAAAAACACAGTCTTATCGGAATGCTATTAAAATACCATAGGAAAGAGGAAGATATTTCTACAAGGTCGAAATCCGGAGAAAAAGTTAGACTCTCTCCTGCTAGATAGCTCCCATGACTTGGGAAAAAGCGAGGGTGTAAATAAAAAGGTACAAAGAAAGAAGGAACTATCATTGAAATATGAAAAAAAACTAATCCATTCTCATTGGAACCCAATGGTTCAAGAAAATTTTAGAGCTAAAGTATAACTCAATTTGATATACGAGCTTCTCTCTAATGTGTCACCCATTTTGTTTCCTTTTCATGCTTCCCACTACCTTGACTGGGTGAGAACTATTCCCATTGGTTCACATGTATTGGTCACAAGATTCTAAACTATGTTATGAGCTTCCAAGTAATATGACATTAAATAGTATGAAACATTGTTATCACTATATGAAATTAAACCATTAATTCAATATCCTTTCCCCAAGATGTTAAACTACATTCCCTTTGTCCTCATGGAATTATAAAAAACTAAAAAACATATTAGGCACTCACCTGATAATCCATTTTTTCACTTTAGTGCTAGTTATGTACCATACCATTTGAGATATTTAATCATTTCTCAACATCCAAGATGACACTCACCTTGGAAAATGATATTTTCCATCATTTAGACCGATACACCAACCCAATGTGCTTAGAAACATAGTGGCGTAATCCAGAGAGTGTTGAACTCTATTTAAAAATCCACTCCATTAATTCCCATGCTTTACATCTTCCTCAATTTGGATCTCATAATCTTTGATGTCTGAACGTTCCCCCTATTAGAAATGGTGTTTGGCCATATTGTCTCACCTACCATCTTGGGAATATGCTCTGAAATACCTCTGATGTCATTTTGACATTTCCTGTGATTTGAACATGGTCAATTGTTGGACCTTATTTGTTTATCCCAATCCATTATGGAATGATAGTAAAATATATGTTTCAAACATGTTCAACAGTCTCCATTTATTTTCTTGTCACACCCTTTGTGTTTTAGATCCCGTGTGTCCAAATTCCTGCCTTTCATGCTCTTTTTTTGGGTAGAATTCAATGCACCTAGCATTACCGCATTGGTACACTAGCAAAAATTGAGAAATAAAATTGGATGTGAGGAGATCCTTATTCTCCCAACAGAAATTTTTTCACTTTGGATACACTTTGTGGCCAATAAAATATTCTGACCTCAAGTGTTCAAACGCTTTCCGACACTCTCATATAAATGAGTAATCTCTTGTTTTTCCCATGTTTCCCACACCAAGTGTTACTTACATGGTATTAGGTAATTATTGTTGATTGTATTATTAATATGATTGAGATAAAGAAAAAATGAAATATTTAATAATATATGAAATTTTTTAAAAAAAACAAAAGTTACGGGGGGGGGTCATCCACACACTAGAGCCTCTCCTTTGTTTTAAAATGATATAAATTTACCAAGGGATAAAAAATAGAAATATATCATTCTAGTTTATCTTATTCTATCTGATTAGCCTATATAGTCCACTAATGCTCCACCAAATTGACTACTTCATTCTTAGTATTAGGGAAATTTTTTTGTATCCCTAATTCAAATACGATTCTACTCATTTTGGCACTTATCCACAAGAGGTGACACCTCCACTACATTAGCTTTAGCCACCACCAACTGATCCCCTAATTGGATGATGATATATTCCTGAACATTGATAAATACAACATTCTACCATTCCTAATCTTACAGTCGATCAATCTAATACTTAGCCTCCTAGAGTACTTGGGTGACCTCATACTTCTTCTTATACCAAGAGAAACTTAACTACTTCCACTTAGATTGTTCATGTTTAATGATAAATTCATAATCTAGTGCATGGATGTTTCTAGAGTCCACACTGCCTATCCCCAATATGAATGTCTAATAAAATAGATACCTCTTACTTTTTTGTAAACTTGTCCAATGGAATGTGAGTAATTATATTATGTACACTCCATGCCCTGCGTTGGATGATTGAGTTATCCTAGGGAATGTATGAGATTGAATCATCAAAGTAATCAGGTGGCACATGATTATACTAATGGAAGAACACCAACACATTAGTAGTAGGATCATCTATAGTGATGTCCTTGTTAAATCTAATCCCCATGTCTAAGGGTAATGTATCTTCATAGGATCCTTCACCCGTAGTGAGATATTATCCAACCTCCTATAGAACCTCCGGCGTAGGCTCGGTCATCAAATCCCCCTCAATAATATTTGTTGGTGGAGTGATTTCAACCACCTCCATTGTGGACTCATTTCTATAATCCACCTCCTCCAACACCTCTATGGTAATACCGACCACCAAAACCTCCTTGATGAATCCCCTCAAAGGTATAACCTCCTAGACCATATCTGTTGGGAAATTAGTGTCCGCCATCACTGCCTCTACTATAGGATCTACTAACTCAAGTGTTAGAATTAGTGGATGAGACCCAAACATGGGTTTGAATACCATTTAAATACTTGGTTATCCCATTGCAACTTATTTGAGGGAAAAATAACTAAAAATGTAAAAAGGAGAGACGTTTTACAATAGGTGTACAAATCAACCATCAAATCAGATAGGTTCACTAACAATCCTCATGTTGATAACATTCCTTTTGTAGTCGACACCTCAACTATAGGTATTTTCCCCATGGAGTGGGCTGGGGGGGGGGCTTATCAAGAATCACTTGGGATTATTGATTTTTTACCTCATATATAGGCACCACTTCAATGGATGGTTTCTCGTCTGTGACCACAATGTCAGGAAGATTCCCTATACCCAACTTTTCAAGGGTTAGTGATTCTTTCTCATCCACTACTCGAGGTTCATCATAAACCTCACCCACATTTATTCTTGCAGATTCTCACACAAGTGAAACAATGTTAGGTAGAAATATTAATGGTTTTGTAGTATCCAATAAATACAAGATAAAAAGATTTACCTAATCAGTAGAAGGATCTCTTTTCCCCATGGAATATAAGTAGGTGTCACTTCCCTAGGAATCCTCTTTTGACTCCTCACCCTCAACAAAATTGGTAGCCTATAAGACCATAAGATGATATGGAGGAGAGGGAATACCCAAAAACAAATTCACTTGTCTGGATAGGGTGCATGTCATTTCATTTGAATGAATTAGTTCTTACCACTATATGAGATAATACATCACCTTGGATAGGGTAGCATGAAATTATTCTCTTAAATAACCCAAACTAGGAATTTTTTTTCCCTTTTAGTGAAAATGATTCCACATCTCACAAATAGTTTAGAGTTGTATATTGTTCATGGAAGACTCCTAGGTATTGGGAAAGATAACATAATTGGGGATATTAGGGTAAAATAATAATTTCCCTAGGGACTAGAATAGTTCCCTCACAACTTATCTAGAGGTTCCACCTTTATACTACGACCACTTTATAGGGAGTGTTAAGCCTATTGTTGCTACCCTCCCTGATGATACCTCCTTTGTAGGACTAGGTATTATGGGAGTTGGATCCACTACCCTACTTGCTGGTAAATCTCTACCTTTGTGGGATCTTCTCTCCCATGATCTCATTATTTTCCCCCCTTATTCATTCAACCAAGTCACTAGTCTCCTCACTATATCCTCAGATACTTTCTTTTCCAGCCTAGTTCATATTCATTGATGAGACTATAAACAACAAGTTGTGGAAGATCATTTCACCCCTCCTATCCTCATTTGTAAACATGTGGAAAATATGATGAACAACTGAGGGGTTTATATCACTAGAAGCCACCGTATTCATCTTCAAGGTGAGCCAATGGAGGCATCAAAACTACCACACAAAAATGTTTGGGGTGTACAAATTGAAAATAACCTTAGAGCCCACCCTGAACATTGATACTCTTCCTTATAAGTCCAAAAGTTATGACCACTACTCAATGGTATCCATGCCATTAACATCCACTAATATGATAAGGACATGAAATGAGTTAAATATTAAGTACCCCGCTATCCTAATCCATACTAAAACATCAACTATGCCCAAGTAAATAGGCTTAATCTCAATGATATATGGGTTCAATAGTCCAAAATTCATACTCATAGGGGAGATTGAGTTTTGCTATCCATATCACCTATGTGTGTGTCAACCCAACAAAGTTGAAAAATAAAAGGCCTATACACATGGAAAGGGGTATAACATTGACCAATGTGTTACAATACCTTACACAACTTCTCCAACACTGATAATACAAAGCTGATGCGCTATTCCATCACCATCATTTCTGCCATAATTATGTTGCTCAACCATACCTCCATATGAGAATCTTGAACTAGAAGCATCCACCCAAAGATGATTGCGAAAATAAATCCCACAAACCTGCATATAGGAGCCTCTATATTAACAACATTTCCCTACATTTTATACTGGTATGCCTTAAAGATCCTCTAGTATGAATGTTTATTTCCTTAATGAGATTATTTAAGACACTTGTGTTACCTACCACATATCCTTTCCACTCGCTCATTCAGAAAATAGCTCAAATGTTGTTTGAAGTGGATATCCTTTATTCTTGGATTGTTATCATTCTCCCCCTATAAAAAGTTTAATAAAGAACATATGATTGGTTACATATATTCTTGATCATCCTAGACATCCTCAGCCATGATAAAATCATCATACATATCCTGTTGGATAGAGATCCCAGTGATGTGGTAGGGGTCCCATAAATCGATGTTGTCTTCCCCATGATGTAGGTGAAATGTGTTGGTCCCCAATGACCACTTGATCAGAAACTCAGGAATGATTTATTGTTTTTGATAGACATGAAACTATGAGGACCATGCTACCTCATAAATTCTGACCTGCTTCAACTCCACCTCAAATTCCAAACAAGACTTCCATACCCAGTATACCCATACCCATTCATCTGTAAAATCTCAACCCTGGAGAAGGTTCCATTACTTGGTCCAAGACATTAGATTTTTCATCATACCCTCCTTAATAATCTTATCATATCTAGGTGGGGAAGTCTCTTCTTCAAGCCCCTCCCCATTGATGTTGTTCATGTGGTCCCACACGGTGTGAGTAGTGATTGGTGCATGATCCCTCATAATGTGACCACCAATAGCCCCATTCCATTGGTACTTCCCATGTATGATCCTAAACTAGTAGGAATCCTCATATCAATTGGAAATGGGGATAAAAACATCATCTATTATCCCAAAAATATATAGTGGTAGTCTCCTACACACTGAGTATTGTTATTATGCTACAATCAATAATTCAACAAGAGTGATATGATCTGATTCCATTCGAAAGCTCTCCCGGATCATAATGTTTCCACATATCCCCCTCCATTGGTTAGCCAAATCCTCACCACTTTTATTGGGTATTTACTCTAAAAATAGAAACATTTCAATGTCTCGTTCAAGAATATTAATTTTTGAAGGTATGTATTATGAATGTAGGAGGTTCGTGGAGGTCTCTTCACTAAATACCTATTCATAGAAGCTACCATGTTTTGAGATCTGTATGTACAAAAGTCACATAACACTTATGTTGGTCAACAATTTTAAAAAAGTGAGAAATGTACTATTTTCATGAAAATATCATGGTTCCTCCAAGGAACACTGCCCATATTTTTATTCATAGTGATAGGATGAGTTTTGTAAATGGGGCTCATAGATCACCAATTTTTTCTGGATTTCTCTCATAATTTGACCCCTCTATCCTATATCAGCTCCCTTTGGGGGGGTGACATTTTTTAATACTAAAAAATAAATGTTACTAGATATTTTGAGGAAGGAATGGATGATTCGAAGTGAATCTGGGCCAAAATAGATAAAAATCAGCCTACGTTTCTATGTTCATATAATCCAAAACGTTTATGAATGGTGGAACCTCATGAAGATCACCTACCACATAAATCTTGAGGTGGAAACCTCCTGAAAAAATTTGTCTTTTCATGAAATTCCCTAGTCATGTAGAGGTTGAGGTGGTAACTTCTGCATATTTTATGACTATTCATAGAATACACCATCTTTGGTGATATTCATAGTCTTCTATGAAGGAATCTATCTTTAATGAAACTAATTCACTCACCTTATATAGGCCTAAAAATACCTCCCCCCTCTATGATATCTCAAGGGATATGACCTTTCAACTTCCATAAAAGGCAATAAATTCATGAAACAGTAACTTTAAAAAGAAAGAGTGGATATAGATTTCCCTAGGTAGACATGTTTGATGATCCATCCTCCCATGGGTTCCTGAGTACTTCAGACCATGGTAGAGATGCATTTTATAAAATCTCTTTGATGAAATAGTGGGTGACCAGGACCCAGATATGTAGTACTTTTGATTATCATATCATGTGTACAGTTAGATATGCATGATGATTTCTTACCATTATAGTGAAGAATTTTCTGCGTCCACTATAATAATGGTAATGTCCAAAGGTTATTTTTCATTTCAAGAGGTTATAGAAGATCCCAGGCTATAATGAGAACCACGAGATACAATGACATTGATCTTAAATATATGATCTATAGTCTAGATACATCTTACTGACTGGACATAGTAGATGTATGACTATCAGGTGCTGGGGGCTCATAAGCATTGAGACTTCTTCTCATGAAGTTCATACTTGGTGATCTCTGGTAGTGAGATCATGAGGAGAGACCCGCCAATAAGAACACCACATGTTTTGGGTGTCATTGGTTTTTCATATCTACAGAAATGTGTGTTGGTCTCCTGACTTGATACCATTACCAATGTATATCATTTGATTACGTACTTTGATGCAAGATGAAAACCATGGCAATGATGTCGTGACGAGGTAGTTTGTGTTGGGTGAGTCGTCGGTGGTATGACGTTGGCTGAATGATCAAGAAAGGATTTGTCGCTTCCAAGTTTAGGAAGTATTATATCTCAGGCCCAGTTGATCAGGATGGTCCCACCTTCATAAGTCTTTGGCCAAAGTAGTAGAAAGGAAAATCCATCTGGTTATATCAACAAATAATAAACCAAGATAAGGACGATGACACAAGAGTGCATCCTGCTTTATGATATATTTAATGACAAAGAGATTATAGTATACAATTAGTGTTCATAGGATGGTAGTCGTTGCTATGACTATCCATATCTCTTTAGGGGCCATGATGAGTTTCTAGACTCCACTCTTGGTCTGTGGATTTTATTCACTGCTATCGAGATGAGGGCCTAGAGGGTCACACACAATAGCATATTCAAGAATCTTCCCTAGTCTTTTGAATATGTATATGAACATATTGGGCCCCGCCACGGGGTCTGAGCATTGTCTAAGTTTTTTATCACAAAATGAATTAAATAAATTCATTAATATTCAAGTTATGAATATTTGAGATTGAATTTATTTAATGTATTTAAAAGTATAGTAAATACGAGAAAATCGAACGAATATTATTTTAATATTCAAGGTTCTCTTAATATTAAGCGGGACAGCGAGTCGAGTTAAATGGCTCAGATTTTATCACGTAATATATTTCGTATATATTAGAAGTATGTGATAAAATAATAAATAATATTGGCGTAGTTAAGTTCGTTAAAAATTATTTATTTGGTAGACGTTGAAATATACAGGGGCCGGGGAACCCAACCGGGTATTTCTCAACGTCTCTATAAATAAGAGAGGAGGCTATCTCTCTTGGGTGTGCAAATTACTATTCATTATTTTGCATGGAATGAAAGTTGAGAAACTCTATCTCCTCCCGCTTTTTAGAGAGAGAAGCTCTCGATCCAAGATGCTCAGATCGTGATCTCTCTTCGGCATCGAAGGTTTCTCAATGTGATGATCATTGGGACGTTGAAAGCATTGTCAGATCACCATGAAAGCACTCGAAGTTTGATTATTGATGTTCCAGCAATTTTTTGGAGCACGTGTGGACGATCTAGAGGGATCCCACTTTGGATCCTTCAAGAGACCATCGCCATCGACTAGTTGCAGTCGACTGTGCATTCAGATTTGAAATGGGTACGTTTTCATTTTAATTTTGTGCTCTTTACAATCTACATGGGATCCTCGGACCTCTCTAGGGCTAGGATCATCGGTGATGACAAGTTTCATCATCCCACCAATGGAAAATTTAAAATCCCCGCCCCATCAGCTTTTGCTGCGGGCCCCAGAAACCTTACTATGGTATCAGAGCGATCACGTTGATTTTCTGATCCAAATAAAATTAATTTTCATAAAATTTTGTAGAGGGTTTAAAAATAGTCAAAACGAATCAAACCACATTTCAATCTGATTTCAAATGACCAAGATATGGTCATTCGAAATTTCTGGAATGGATTGTGTTCGTGTTTTTACTCGGATTTTAAATTTTGTTGATTACTTCTGTTTATCAGAAATAATACAAGTTTTTTAAGAAATTATAATTATTATAGTTATAATAATAATAATAATTATTATTATATATATAATAATATTATAATTAATTATTATTATTATATGATTACATTAATAATAAATTATTATTATGTTATAATAATTTATGTATTTTTATAATAAAAGGCTAATAGCCTTTAGATTTCTTTTTTAAAAAAGGGTGAGATGACTTGACCTGCTGGTCAAGTATTAAAAAAAAGTGGGTGAAATGGTGTTAAATGCGTGAAGAAGGAAGAAAAGAAAAGGGAGAGAAGGGGGCGGCCCGTGGAAAGAAGAAAAAAAAATTTAGGGGTCCGACAGACCCCTGTCTCCCACACGGCGCACGTCTGCTGCACTGGGACACCGCACAGGCGCCTCACCTCCAGGCCGGCCGCCGCGCACAACCCGACCAGTCCCATTCCGCCGCCACCCGAGGTCTTCTCCAACGCCGCTCCACAATCTCCCCCCCCCCCCCACGTGAGCAGCAAGACCCAGCCAAACAATGCAGCATAGGCCGAGCCGCCGCCTGGATCTCTTCTGGCCACCGGCCGGTCTTCGGTTCCGGCCGACCACCGCCGCCCGCACCCTCCTCGAGCAGCCTGTGCAAACGCGGGCCCGAGCTGCTTCCCTCCCCTCCATGCCAGAACCAGGCAGATAGCCTCTGGCCACCCGATCTCCCTCCTCCGGACTGCCTTTGCTGCCGAAGCCCTGTCGCGCGACCACTGGGGTATCGACCTCCGCCTCTGCCCTCGTTGATCAGGATCCACACCAGCAAGCTAGGCCAGGCACCGCGCCTACTCCTCACGCCGCCCCGACACCCGCCTGCCGATCGCCCCATGCGGTTCTCTTCCCACTGCCACAAGTGCGCTCCAGGCTGAACCAGAGAGGTGTCCTGTCCCGGTCGTTCGCCACTTCCTAGCCTCCGCGAGCAGACCGCGGTATTCACCCAACTGTATGTTGTAAGTCGGACCACCTTGCGCAGCTGATTCCCTAGCGCACAGCTCCCATGCAATACTGAGAGAGGATCCGCCTCCAACAGCGGTAGACCATGCAGCATGCCCTTCCCAGGCAGTTTGGAACTGCTCAGCCTCCGGCTCCTCGATTGGTGCTCCTGCCTCTGGCCACCGGCCGGTCCTCCTAGTGGGTAGGTAATAGTTCCGAGTTATTTAATTAATATATTAATTATGGTTAAAACGATAAATTTTAATACATGAGTAGAATTAATTTAATTTTATGTATTAAAATTAAATTAATTAAAGGACCGACAAATAGTTAAATTATTTTAATTTTTTCATTTAATTTGATTAAATAACCCTCATACTTATTTATGCATTTTAATTTTTTTTATCGCGCTGTAGTTACCCAACTACTGGTCTTGAGCATTGGCCTTGTATGTCTGCTTTTTATTTATTTATTTAATTAATTAACTTTGTGCGATGTCTATAAATTAATTTAAAGACGGTTTGTGCATCGTCTATTTTTTGGTTAAAATGTATAAGGACATGTGTGTCCAATTGATTTGATGTACATTTATACCCTAGTCCCCCTTACCTGTGTGTGAGTAAACTTGTACCACAGAAGATGGCGATGCAAAGATGTGACATGGATCCCGCCAAGATGAGGCGGTACTCCAAGATGTGACATGGACTTCACTAAGATGAGGTGATGCTCCAGAAGAGAGGCAGACATACAGATTGGGCAAGCTACATCAAGTGTCAAGCTTCGACCCAGGTATGATGCCCCTTAGGTCGTTTAGAAGCTCAAGACCAGTCGGGTAGTAGTTTACCTTTATGAATTTATTTATTATTTTATGCATTTTAGAATAGTGGGAGAATACATAAAATAATAAATAATAAAAGGTATAAATAAGCGGCATGTGTTTTTCTACTAAAGTTCAGTTGTGAGCATGAAAACATAAATGAACAATTTTAATAGAAACAGATCACATTCGTCGAGAGAGAAAACCAATAAAACCCTAAAAAAAATATTATGTCACAAAAAGCCTTCCATCGTTCAAGTTTGAACAAAAACGGGTGTTTCAGGTTCCATTCATGCCTCAGCCCAGGGTGCCTCTTACTACCGGGGAGTTCTTATTCGTGTGGTGGGTCAACATAACTAAAATTGTAGCAATGGAATATTCTTAGCTAGACTTTTGTAATTTTAGAGGCAAATGTTGAGTAAATCATTAAATGATTTCTGAAGCCGAGACTTCACTCAACAGATCAAGGAACCATGAGTTAATGCATTTGTCCAGCCAAAATCCTACCCTGGACCCTCCGAATAGTGTCGCATCCATATATTGTAGACTATGAGGGAGTTTTAGGGACCATTTCCACTAGAATACTCAAGAGTATTCCGATTCTTGTACAGAGGGTTCCGAGAATTCGAAAAATTAGTGGGAGACATTTAATGATTAAATAATCAGTAATGTCACATTAGGTAATCACATAAAAGTACAATCTTCTAAAGTATATTTGTAGATAATGGTAAGAAATACCACAATAAAACTGTGATAAACATTGGACAAAGTTAATGTCTAAACAAGCACGAAATTCTATGTGTAGTACAGGCGCTTGCGCAGATTACGACAATAATGGAAATTCAAGGTGCTTGTGTCCCATCCTGTTAAGCCACCTTAAGAAGCGAGGGTGTAAAACTGCTTACTAGAGACTCATGAATCAAGAATATGATGATTCTATCATAATTCAGTCATCAAATCTGATGTTAGTTGCGGTCTCTACATCAATACATGGATGATGTTACATGTAGTCTCATCTCCAAGATCCTTTCGAGGAGAATGTGAAGCAAGATTTGAATGTGATGGTTGCACTCAATTTGTGTAAAGTGAATGACGGTTCACAATCTTTCATGTCATCCCATTCTTATACCTTTTACACCCAATTACTCTAGTTTTATTTAAAGTTACAAACAGATGGCATAGAGTACATGCTTCATTACCTTTAAGATAAATATTCGCCAAGTAATAAGAATATTAGAGATAATTCCATATTTTATTACTATGGTGAATACATTGAATGAAAAGGTTAAAAGGCTTATGGAAAGGTACGCCAAAGGCACCGTCGTCTTTTCCTTTAATGAAAAGTGGTTGGTTATTTAACAAGAGGTTATTTACATCATATAATGAAATGAATTCATGGATGTTTAAAAAACTGTATTACAAGAAGCAAGTACCCGCTTCATGTTCAGTTTATATTCATCTAGTATATTAATGTTTCTAACATACTTATTGGTTATTTAATATAATATGCCAATAACATATGAATTTAAATACAGTAACCAAGAAAGTAGAGAAATATTACTAGAAGTAAAGTGTCTTCTCTAAGCAGCTGAGAAAGGGTGCTTCCTAAGTCAGCGGTGAGAAACACATAACTTCTAATTGCAAAGTGATTGATTCTAATTGAACAAGTTACAAAGTATAACCAAAAACATTTATCTCATGTGCCTATTTGGACATGATGATACATTATTCCATGTTTTGAAATGAATGTTGTTTGTGGTAACATACTCAACAAATAGTTCACTGCTACTTGAATCGATGGAAATACATGATGAATATAAAATGTAAGACCTACCCTGTTGTGGTAATGTGATTCTTTGTCAAGTAAAACTAAAAGTGGACATCAACTATATAACCAGTATGGTATTTAGGCTTGGAACAGCTAAACACCTTTGGTATTATTGATATCCTTAGTTTAGACAAAGAAACCTTTAGAAATAAAGGTATTCCACAAAGCTTTCCGAGGTTAGTTCAACAAGACAGTGTGAACTATTCCAAAAAAAGCAAGATGTAAATATACTTCATAAGTTTCCTTTAAGTCATAAAGGAATAGTGAAGTATATTTTTGGTAATAAGATATGATTTTCTTCGGATTGGCATGCCAAATAATATCTTTACCAAACAATCATCGATCATGTTAATGTAGCGTGGAGTAATTCCTAAACACATGTTACCTTATCTACATCACTGTATTGATGTTCATAAGGAGGATCGATGACGAGTCTTACATATTAAAATTGATCAACAAAATGTAGTGTGGAGAAATTCCAAAATGCACATTTTATACATCAAAGTAATGATGTAAGTTGTATCAATGTTATAACCTGCAGAAACTTCCAATATATTTCATGATGTGCTTTTCAAATAATGGCTTAAACCCATAACCAATATTCCAACTAAAAATAACAAATGGATATAATACAAGTCATATTATGATGGAAAATCCATTATGTCATAGGATGTGTTTAGATACAAAGAGTTTGTTAGGATTTGAACAAACATGCATCAAGTTAAAAACATTGTGCATTTGAGGTAATTATCCTAATAGTTACTTAAGATATTACCTAAATACCAAAGATAGAAAAGATGTAGTCAAGTATTAGACTAGATTTATATACATGGTTACACATATCAATTAGAGATAGTGGGAGATGAATTGACTTGGACTTAGTCAATGCTCAAGATGAACAAATGGTTGGCATAGGGAACAAGTTCCATAAGTACATGTGGAATAGACATGTTCCAGAGACACATACTACGTAGGAAGAATGAAACCATGGTGATGGTTTTATATTCACCACAGTCAGTGATATATTACTCATTGAGAATAATAAATCCTATAAGTAAGAAGTATAAGGCAAAGAGCTAAGATTGACAAGATCAAATAAAATTCAATAATGGATTCCATGTATCAAATTGAAAAGGGGCTTATGAATTGAATAATGCGGTGGGTATTCAAATGAAATGATACATGGATGGTAAAATTATGGTACCAATAAGGCTTGATTGGTTATACCAATTAGGTATGACTAAATCTATTAGAATCTTACTTGTCATAGATGAACTTCTATGATCATTCTATTGGTCATTGGATTTCAAGATCATATTATGTGGAAGGTGTCTATACAATGCAACCAGAAAGAGATGATGACATCAAATGATGCCAATAAAGGTTGAAATTTACTGAAATCCAGTATTGGATTAAAGTAAGTGACAAGATCTTAGAACATTCATTATAAATGAAACTTTTCCTTGTGTCTACCAAAGGTTAGTGGGAGTGCTAATGTTTTCCAAATGAAATATGTTCGACAACATATGGAAAATAGATTTTGATCTTATAGTTAGATAAGATTATGTTAAAAGCAATTCTCTAATGATTGACTTCAAGAAGCAACCTAATATATAGAGAACAATATCCACTGAGGTATATCCAAAGGTTGCTTGGTCCTAGTCAATTGTACATAGAGTGACATTTTATTGAAAAAAATACAAGTTTAAACAATTCAAGTTCAGGATTGTTGCCAATGTCACATGGCCTAATCTCTCCAGGTTAACATTTTTGGAGTATGGGTATAGATTAATGTTGTGAATTGATACCATACGCTTCCGTGATGGATCAATCACATATTCCAAATTATGTACAATAATTGATACTACGAAGATATAATTTATTATAGGAAAATATCAATTATTTTCCAGATCACTGTAAGTGATGCAGTAAAAGCTATCATATTGTACTTCGGTTAGTACAAATGGTATGTACCAGTAATATAGAGAGGAAGGTATACGAGTTTTTGGGGTACACAAACTAGTAATACTTAGATAAATTTGATCTAGTATCACAGTTAGGCAAAGGAGATGAGCGATTCAAGCTCATAAAAACTAGTCGTAGCTATACTTAAAAATACCGAGTACATTGCAGCTTCTAAGGCAGCTAAGAAGTAGTTATAAATTGCAACGATTTGTTCCAATTCTTGGATTCACACCTAGTGAAAAAAGTATTATCATAATTATGATATTCTTACTAGCCAAGTTTTCATGTTATCAGAATGAACAAAAGTAATATACTCGAAGATACCTTATCTTGAGAATTTTAACTCAAGTCAATGAGGTCGCATATATAAGATATGCTACATGGAGAAAAACATGGAAGACCTAACAGATAAATCCATTACTCAGCAGAAGCATGGTATTTATCATGTGAGTAGCTAATATGTTTAGTTATCGAGTTGGCTCTAGTGCAAGTGGGAGTGTTGAAATAGTGGGTTCCCTAGACCCAACTATGTAGTACTTTTGATTATTGTATCATGTGTATAGTTAGATATGCATGATGATTTCTTACCATTATAGTGCATACTTTTTTGCGTCTACTATAATAATGGTATTGTCCAAAGGTTAATTGTCGTGTCGAGAGGTTATAGTAGATCCCAGGCTATAATGAGAACCATGAGATACAATGACATTGATCTTAAATATATGTTCTATAGTCAATATACATCTTACTAACTGGACACAATAGATGTCTGACTATCAGGTGCTGGGGGCTCATAAGCATTGAGACATATTCTCATGAAGTTCTCACTTGGTGATCTCTGGTAGTGAGATCATGAGGAGAGACCTTCCAATAGGAACACAACATGTTTTGGGTGTCATTAATTGTTCCTATCTACGGACATGTGTGTTGGTATACTGAATTGAGACCATTACCAATGTATTCATTTGATTACATACTTTGATGCAAGATGGAAACCATGGCAATGATGACGTGGTGAGGTAGTTTGTGTTGGGTGCGTCATTGGTGTTATGACGTTGGCTAAATGGTAAAGAAAGGATTTGTCGCTTCCAAGTTTAGGAAGTTGTATATCTCAGGCCCGATTGATCAGGATGGTGCTACCTTCATAAGTCTCTGGACAGAGTAGTAGAAAGGAAAATCTATCAAGATAGATCAAAAAATAATAAATAATGATAAGGACGATGACACAAGAGTGCATCCTGCTTTATGAGATATTAAATTACAAAGAGATTATAGTACAAAGTTAGTGTTCATAGGATGGTATTCGCTACTATGACTATCCTTATCTCTTTAGGGGCCATGATGAGTTGCGAGAATATGCTCTTGGTATGTGGATTTTGTTTACTGCTATCGAGATGAGGGTCTAGAGGGTCACACAAAATAGTGTATTAAAAAATCTGCACAATTATGTTGAATAGGTATATGGACATAGTGGGCCCCACAACGGGGTCCGAGCATTTTCTAAGTTGTCGATCACCAAATGAAGTAAATAAATTCATTAATATTTAAGTTATGAATATTTGAGATTAATTTTTTTTAATTTATTTACAAGTTTAGTAAATACAAGAAAATCGAACGAATATTATTTTAATATTCATGGTTGATTTAATATTAAACAGGACAACGAGTCGAGTTAAATGGATCGAATTTTATCACATAATATATTTCATATACATTACAAGTATGTGACAAAATAATAAACAATATTCGCGTAGTTATATTTGTCAAAAATTATTTATTTAGTGGACATTGAAATATAATGGGGCCAGGGAACCCAACCGGGTATTTCTCAACATCTCTATAAATAAGAGAGGAGACTCTCTCTCTTTGGTGTGCAACAAACTATTTATTCATTTGAATGGAATGAAAGTTGAGAGCCTCTTTCTCCTCCCACTTATTAGAGAGAGAAGCTCTCAATCCAAGATGCGCGGATCGTGATCTCTCTTCTGCATCTAAGGCCTCTCGATGCGGTGATCGTCGGGATGTCGATATCATCATTGGATCGCCGTGCTAGAACCCAGAGTTTGACGATCGATGTTCCAACGGTTTTTTGGAGTGCGTGTAGAAGATCTAGAGGGATCCTGATTTGAATCCTTCAAGTGACGATCACCATCAACTTGTTGCAGTCGACCACGCATTCAGATTTTAAATGGGTATGTTTTCATTTTAATTTTGTGCTCTTTACAATATACGCGGGATCCTCGGACCTCTCCGAGGCTTGGATCGTCAGTGATGAAAAGTTTCGTTGTCCCACCGATGAAAATTTTAAAATCCTTGGCCCACATGCTTCTTCTGCGGTCCCCAAGAACCTTACACCCTTATCCTTCACAAAATAATAAATCATTTTGAGGCTCTTATGGACTCGTGAGAAAATTATCCTTCATGAAAACACCCACATGGGAACTAGGACTTTACCCTAAGGTAGGGTCACTATAAATTGTAAAAGATAAACCTTGATGGTACCCCTATGATTCATGAGGAATCTGAACTTCATTAACCCATAACCATTACAAAACCCATCCACTAGTCATCTCCATGTTCCTAATTTTACCTGAAAACCTTTCACAAAAGTTAAGTTCCAAGGAATTGTTTACCCATCCATAATCGACTCATCAACACCCCAAATCTTATGCAACTGGTATCATCAAGAATTGTGTACACGCCCTTTTATTCAAGGATGGTCTATAAAATTACGTCACCTTTTTATCCTAATATTATGTAACCTAAAGCATCTACCCCTACGAATATTCACCCCTAAAATAACACCCATGATTTCCACTCCTCCATGGAAGTGTTTATGCCACGCCTCACCCATAAGCGCATGAGTAGTTGACACATAAGTCCCAAAGGTGGCATCATTAATGGGAAATACATCCTTTTCTGAATAGAGAGGTCATATTAAAATTTTTTCTCTTATAAATGGAAATCATATCCCTGAGTATAGGCCCTGAAAACATCAGAGTTGAATGATGTAAAACTACCTAGCCCAATATTCTAGTCATATGATATTAAATTTCCCAACAGTTTCCTTATAATATGAAGTCAAATTATAGTCTTAACTTGGGTGATGAGATAAAGATTCCATATGTATGACTGGAATGGGATGAACCCACACCACTTACCCTATGTGATGAATACATGTTGCCACATGTACGATAATCATAGGATGACACCTCCTTCTCCACAATGGGAAGAAGCATCTACCACAGGCATCCCATATTCCTAATATACACACCATACCTCATTTATTCTCTTTCCTTAGCATGATCATCATTAACTTATGATGTTAAACTACATGGACCTATCCTATGACACAAACATAAACCAGGGCATCGAACTATGGGAGTTTTGATCCCCATTTCCCAATAGGGTATGTAAGACACCACAATGAGGTTCACTCCCAAAACCCTAATACACATGGGGTACCTTCCATGAGGTTTAATCCTAAAACACCAAGCATGACCAGAAAATCCAATGTTTTAAAACTTTCCCCATGGCGACACACTTAACCAATCCATCATGTTTAAAATCTCCCCCTAGTGAAACACTTATCCAAACACTCATGTGTGGACTTCTTTCCCCACTGATAACACACTTAACAAACTACCTATTTCCAAAATATGTTAAACCAAAAAATTACCTATCCCCATAAGACATTAAAACTTTTACCCATCCATATTCACACAACTTTAAACCTATAACATAGTCTAAAATTTATACCCCAAACAATATACATGAGATTCTTGTTGTAAAAATACTCAAGTTCCTTAAACCCCCAACATAAACATCCTCATGGATGACATATGATGCGTTTTTTTATGTATAAGATTACACATACATGATATGAATTCAAATTCCAAAGATAAATACATCATAAAAGACTAATGGTAATAATATCTAGATATTCTCAGACATGACCAACATTACTATGTACTCCAACCGAAGGTTGTTACCCTGTATATGAAGAAACAACATAATTTATCAGCATCCACCTTGAGATGGAGTTGGAAATGATTTTCATGAACACGAATAAAATAAACTATAGAGAACCAAACTATTAAACATTATCCAAGGAGGAATCTATGTATAGAGGAATTGACATCCCAAAATCCCATTTACATCATGGTGCCAACATAACTGATTACAATGATGGAGGGCACCCACCTTTGGAAGGTTGTAATGTAGGGAAAACATGTGTGAACTATAACCCGATAAAAATTAATTGGAAAAAAATGTTTGGTATGAAATTATTTTTTACATAATTGATGTGAAAGATAAATATTATGTTGATTTTTAGAAACATATTTTATGACCATTTTTTTTTTGAATTTTTTGAATTTTTAGGTGATTAATGATATTTTAAGAAATGATTCATAGGGTTGAGGTATATATAACCATTAGGTATATCATGAGAACTAACATGAAATATTGGTTAGTAAGTACAAAATTAAATCTTTGAATAATGATGCTATTTAGGATGTAGGGTAATTTATTTATTGAATGATTTATGTTGAACTTTGTATTTGGAGATTAATATGAATGCATATACATTTTGGATGTTAATTAACCTTATGGTAACCATTTTAATTTTGGTTAATATTTATATATAGGAGGAATATATTCTTATCATTTTGTTGATTATGTGATATATTATGAGTTTATTTTTGTTCCTCGGGAATGAAAAATTGCACTTAAATACACATTTTTTGGAGAAACAGATGAGATTGTTGTAAAAAATGATTAAAGGATAAAATTACACTTTTAAAGTAATTATATTTCCTTATTTTATTATTCTGTATGGTAAAATGGTCTCTGAACGGTAGGAAAATAATCCGGAAATAAAAATGTTATTCATTATATCGATGTTTTCTTCTCTCTTAAAAATGGTATAACATTATATCCTAAATGGACTTTCTTTTGAAATCCATGTTTTATATTCCCAAAATGATATCCTCACATGGTAACCTAGTGTGTTTTTATTTTATAGGACCTATGTATTTTCCTTTGCATATTTTTAGGAGAATTGTTTATTATCCCTTTTATGAGGTTGGTTTTTTGAAAAAGGTATTTTAAAACTCCTAAACATTGATTTCTAAGATCAAGTTAAAATGGAAAGGATGAAAATATATTGGGGGGGGGGGGGGTGGGGAGAATGTAACACCCTATTATTTTAAAAGTGTGCTAAGTTTTCTATTTTTTATAACATGCAATGCTAAGATTAAACAAACCATGAAATATTATTATTTAAATATGATTGGCATAACTTACCTTTTAAATTGGCGGGTGTTAATTATTTTAAATAATTTAAGAAATATATATAAAGGTAATGTTAAATATAAATTTATTCATAAATTATAAATAAATATGAACTCAACTTTGAATAAATATATTTTATTCTAAAAATAATAATTTTCCTTCAAAAATAATTTTTATTAACATTTGAGAGAAAACAATATAATTAATATATTGAAATTTTAGAAATTTTATTGTATAAAATTTATTTAATTATTTAAATATACATATATAAATTAACTTTTGGTTAACTTTTTGTATTTTTCTGAATTTGTTTCTTTTTTTGCTAATAATGAAAATTACCGATTTTTTAAATACTGTAATTTCTTTTTATTAAATCAAGTAATTTAAAAATATGATTATATTTTGGATTTCATATTAATGTGACTTATGTAACATTTTATTTCTAATAATCTAACAAATTTTATTTTAACAATAAATTTTCATGATTTTGGTATAAGTTTATTCTTATATATAATAACGCGGTTTTCTGAAAACTGTTTTCAAGCGCATAAAGTTTATTCATTTAAATTAATTAAAATAAAACCCTGTGAGGAAAATTATAAATTAAATCCATATATTATAAATTTATTTATATGAATTTAAATTCACATAATTATGATTTCTAGACTTAGAATTAATATAAGATCATCTATTACTTGAAAAATTATTTTCCTGAAAAAGGATTTTTCAACACGCTTTGTGGGATTAATTTTAAATTGAATTATGACACTTATACGATTTGAATTTGGTTAAATAGATTCCATATCTTTAAACATATTAATTAATATTATATAATATTTTCAACTTAATATTTCTCATAATTAATTGTAAAAAAGAAAAAAACTAGTTACCTTGGTGAAAAACTAAAATGGTAAAAGTGAGTGACCTTAAAAGAAAATATAATAAAATATTTAAAGTGTATTTATTTATGAATGGTGTTGATATTTATTAAAAATATCAACCCTAAAATCCATTATTTTTCAAATTTTTAGGCAATATTTTGACAGTGACCTCCCATTATTAAATATTTTTGGGGATTTACTAGAATTATACTCTCTCTCTCACTTATAAAAGGTAAACTCTTCTTATATCCATTAAAAATTTAAAAATCCTTGAGTTTCAAAAAGTAACTACCCAAATCCAATTATTAATTACAGACCTATATTCTATATTCCTTGGATTGATCATAAATCCAATTAATGGAGGCTTTAGGTATAATCTTAATAAGGTGGTCCGAAGAAGAGGAGGCATTCCTAATCGAGAATTTTTTTTATCCTTCCACCTCATTAAAATATTATTAAATAATGAATATTTAAAAAAATATATATAAATCATATAAAATTATTTTATTATGTTAATGGAATAACATACATCCATATCATCTTCAATCAAATGGGAAACAAAACTATCATTCATATGTACGGTGGACTACCGCCTCACGAATCGATGTAATTCATTTTCCACAATCACCACTCACAGTTATTAATGATGATGTATTTAATTATTATTTATTATATTAATGAAATATTAACAATTATGGAAAATTAATATATCATAATCCTTCTTTCCTTACCATCCATTGAAAAATGATAACATTTTTCATGTGTACAGTGGACTACTACCTCACGAAGCGATGTGACTCATTTTTATTACCACATAACATGGATTTTATATTTAATTTTTTTTAAAGAATTAATAATATATTTATTATATAATGATTATTTTTTAAAATTAAAATTAAAATTATGTTATTTTCATCATCATCATTGAAAAATGGAAATGTTACTCATGCGTACATATGACCTACCGTCTACATGAATGTAACAAATTTCATTTTTCCTAACCATATTTCATGTAAGTTTTAAAAATATAATTCATTTATAAAAATTAAAATTAGTTCATGATGATTATTCTAGAGATTATGGAATAGTGGCCCCTTTTACCACACACAACACACCGATGTCGTTTGAATTTATGATCTGAACATCCTCAAAACACCCGACATGGACATATTCGATTTAGTATTTAAATATATCATTTAAAGAATGTAATAAAATAGTTTATTTAAAACTAATTAAACCTATCAATGTTTATTAAGAAAAAAAATAATTTATATACTTTTTTTATACATGAGATAAAGGAAACACATGACAAGTCTGGACACATGGTAAGGGATTTTATAACTCAATTTTTTTCACTATTTTAAGTTACTTATTCATTGTATTTGATGTGATAATATTATGTGTTTAATTAACATTTTTTTTAATTCCTTTAAATTTTTTTTATGTGGAATTAAATTTGAAATGCTTAATAAATTCATTGAATAATTCCACTTCAATGACATGATCTTTGTAAGAGATTTCAGAATCCCTTTTATTTATGTAAGACAAATGTCTTATTCAACACTATTTTATTTTTGGTGGTGTATGTAACAAAACTTTTATATGTTATATCATAAATATATTTATATTCATGGCATTTAAAGTTTCAGTTAAACTTATTTCTTTAATGGGGGTTATGATTCAAAAGTTACCAAAGTGATAAAGGTTTATTTCACACTTGCATCATTATTCAGGATTGTTTATTGTTGAATTTATAGTGAAGAAAGTTATTTGAAAATTTTATAATAAAAACATTTCATGTCATTATCCCCTAGTTATTTATGATTTTTCTAGTAATATTACCATCATACACTCTTTGGTACATAAAATGATTGTGGAAATGTTTTCATGAAAAGCCAATTTTATTTATCTTTTCGGTCAAAAATTTATTCTAAATTTATATTTTACATAATTTTTTTAAATAATTTTTTTAATATTATCCAATGATTTATGAAATACATTTTTACCCATGTTTGGATTTTTAAAAAATGGTTTAAATTAAATATTCTTTTCTCTTTTTTGAATAATTTACTTTTTAATTTTTTTTTCTAAAAATGTGAAAGGTATATTTGTTTTAAAATACTTGGTATGAAAGGAATATTTTTTTCATCATGAATAATAAATTATATGAGGATTTATTTATAGGTTTCCATGGTTCTTTTTAAGGAAAATTATTTCTATTTATAATTTGAAATTTTAAGAGTTTGATGAAATGATTTGAATGTGAAAAATGTATTTTATTAAATAAATATTCCATGAATCCTTTTAATGATGTTTTCATCAAAGAATAAAAACTTTGATATTATGGATTGATTACAAATTATGTAAATATATCTCTCACATATATCCTTATCTTATTATCCCTTAATTTTATATGGTAATGCATGACTTATTTTTATTTATGAAATTACATCATTATAAAATATCCTTTGATTATGATATGAGGAAAGATTATGAAACACATTTTATTTACATGTGTAATTATTATGATATGCCTTAGAATGATTTCATTTTTTTAGAACACACAAATCATAAAAATGCAATGATGGGTGTGCCCCGATAGCACTCTAATTCGTAGGGTAAATTATTAGTGTCATTAGGTTTCATGTATGGGATTAGGGAGTAAACCTAATCCATTATGGAAATTTTCCAACCACAATATATTGTTTGGGAATTAAGCCTTGACTCCTTTAAATGTTATGTTATATGTTTCTACCACATTTTCATTTATTCTGTGATATTATGATGCAATTTTATTTATGTTATTCTCCCATATGATTACTCATGTTCCTTCTCTTTTATGATAACATGTTATACCTTTGAATCACATGATATGTTTCCTTATCATGTTTATTACCTTAATTGGCTTTTTAGATCACCCCTTTTTTCTATGTATTACCCAGGTTATCCTAGCTAGTTTTAGAATATCCAATGTATTTAGGGTCTCTAATTTTGTAAATAAATAAATAAGTTTTATTTTAGTCTCACATTAATGTATTATGAACCTTTTATTCCAAAGAAACTACATATTTATGATATTTGGGTTTTAATTAATGGATCATGATTTAATATGTTTTAAACTATTGAAATTCTATACCCTCATTTTGGCCTTTTCATCACACATCCCAACCTGTAGGGGACTTTAAATCATAAACTCGTAGGAAACCTCTTGTTAAAACTCACCTAGTCTAAATCAGTATTGATATGACCTGTCAATGTTGAAAGTATTCCATAATTTCAATTTATATGAAAAAGAATTCAGAATGGATGATTCATAGGTCAAATTATTTCTCTAGGGTGAAAAAATTGGTGAAAATGCCTAAAAAGTAGATGCACACATAACATTCCTCATATAAATGACATGTACCCCAAAACATTAACTCACACCATGCACATCAGTCCAACCAAACATTTACTTCCTCATATACAAAACATGTACTACCCACACACGGTGTGTCACCCCTATAGGGTGCCCATCTATTTTACTTACCATACACCTCACATAAGGTCTGGCTGACTATGTTATATGACTATTGGCCATGTACCATACATAGGCACTACCAATGTACTCCACACAACCAATTTCTTTGACACAATTTGTCTAGGTGAGTACCTAAACACACCACGATTCATATCTACATGGTGTGTCTAGAACACACACACCCACACACACCGTATAGTCCTCATCTTCAATCCCCACATAAAAAGAATAATAAATGATATTTGTTGTTATAACTACATGTTGTGTATAATGGTTTTACCGAATGGAAATATCTACAATTGGTCCAAAACCCTAGTTTGTCTAAAAATAAACACAAATTGATCATAGAGGGGTCCCCAAAAACATATACAGGGCTTGAAAATTAAAAACACAGAAATAAATGTGGATAGGGGATAAAAACTCAAAACCAACCTACCACTAGGTTAAAATCACTAAATATTTTCTCCTAAATCCACGAGACACATACACAGATTCCTGATATTCCTTTGGATGAGATTCTTGATGAAAATAAATATACTATCTCTACTTTCATCTATCAGTTGATCATGAAACCCAAAAGTGGAGGCTAAAAAATATATGATATTCGAAGGTTGTTAAGAAAGAAACAGAAAAAATTGAAAATTATGAAAATAAAAGGAAAATAAAAATAAAAGGGGTCTAGGAAAACACCCTTCACAAGTGAAGAGATTATGCCACCCTTGGATAAAACCCCTATTTTGGACAAAAATTAGGAGTTAGAATCTCAATATGACACTCCTTTAAAATGATATCACCATTCAAACCTGCATTATTAATTAATATTTAATCAATTAAAAGATTTATTTTCTTGAATGGGGGATGGCCTCTCGAGAGCTCTCAGCGACTTCTTTGCAGCTTCTAGGGTTCACCTGCAACAAATTCAATCTATGCAATGAAGAGTTTTAGATCTCACTCACCATGGTGGGTTTTGATCCTGAATGAGAGATAACCTTCGATGGTTGTGGAAGCATGGAGAAAAATATCAAACTCTTCCAAGTTAAAGGCCCAAAGAGATATCTTTCTTGGAAGCTCTCAAGGGTTCGAATCTGTGCAAGGATAACTTGATGAAGACTTTTATTTGTAAGAAATTGGAAGATGGACAACACATAGTAGAAGTGAATCCTGATGCATTACAACAACACTCTCAAATTTTTATGTTTTCAGTCATGGGTCATATTGCATGTATATCAAAGGTGACTAACCGTGGGAGGCCATAGATATTAAGCCTCAGATTTCACATATTTGGGGAATAACATATTGGATTCTTATTCCAATCGGATATGGTTATTTCCATATCCTATTAAGCTTGTAGGAGGACATCGATCGCATCTGAAATATTTGAAATGTTCATCTTAAACCTATCTTCTTCAGACTCTATGAATGGGATTTCTCATTTAATCTGCACACCCACAGGAACATGATGGCTCTAATCTGGGTGAGAAACCACGGTCTCAATTTCTTCTTCTGGAACCTGAATATTTTAAATGACATCACCTCCTTCATCGGCACCCCGCTGAAGATTGAACGAAGAACGATGAACACTGAGCTCGGGATGTATGTGAGGGTCATGGTAGAATTCAATCTAGATAACAAGCTTCCAGATTTTTTTGTCTTCAACACAAATGACTACAAAAAAGGGTACAATTTGAGTATGAGTGCAAGACCCCCTTCTGCGAACTTTGTAAAATAGTTGGTCACTCTCTCCTGGATTGTAGAATGATGAAGGTTCAGGTTGAAAGCCAAGAGGAGAAAACAAAAGATGACGACTGGACTCAAGTAAGAAGGAAGAAAATGGATAAGTCCTCTTCCTTTGAGAAAACTGAAGTCTTCATGAAGAAATCTATGAAATGGGTGAAAAAACACCACATTTGGGGGAGCCTTCGGGTTCTACCTGGTCTAATTTGGTGAAGTAAGATGAGAACGTCAATTCTGATGAAGGTACATTCGAAGATATTGAGAAAATAGTGCTTTTTGTATATGAGCAGTCACAGGTAGTTGATATTGACCATGTTTCATGGAAACACACCTCTATGGGCGATAGTCAGTAGGTTACAGGACTTGTGGTCTCACAAGATGGGAAGGATCTCAACACATCAGCAGTCTTTGAAGGTCATATGCCCATTTTTGATAGGGCGGATGAAGGTGATTCTTCTGGAACTATAAATAATAATGGGAGTGGCAGCAGTGAGGTTCTGGAAAATAGGAAGCATGCTGGCCATTCCTCTAAGATCCCTGTAGATAAGGTCATTTGAGGCCTGTTACTGAAGTGTATCCACAAACTAAGGACTTAGTTTCAAGTGATCTTATAGTGGAAGTGGGCTCTCTCAATATTTCCCCTACTACTACATATTTCTCTCTAGAGAATTACCTTATTCAATTTCAATGCTCTAATACTTGCTCTGATTTTTCATTAGATCCTCAAATGGATATTAGTATCTATTTGAAACTCAACTCTCTCCTTAAACTTAAATACAACATGCGAAATAAAATCTTTAAAACCAAATGGATTTTGGATGGAGATAGTAATACAAACTTCTATAATTATTTCCAATGAATTAAAAATGTATGTATACCACTTTTTTTTCTTAAAGAGGAGGACACCCTCCTTGAATCTCAGGATATTTATAATCATGTTGCTTCTTATTTTCATAATTTGTTCAATGGTCTGGATATTTGGAAAGATCTTCTTCCTGATATCATACCGAATATGGTGACCGCTAAAGACAATGTCTACCTTTTACGTATCCCTCTGGATCATGAAATCAAGGAAATTGTTTTTAGCCTTAGTCCTCATAGTGCCCTGGGACATGATCGTTTCTACAATGGTTTCTTTCAACACTACTGAGAGATCATTCATTTGGATGTTTTTAAACTTTTCAAAGCATTCTTCGCTAATGGTGTTCTCCCACATGGGATAAATTCCCAATTCCTTACTCATATTCCTAAAGTGGAAAGTGCCTCTAAGATTCACCTTTTTCGACCTATTCTCCGATTAATACCATTTACAAAATTATATATAAAATCCTTAATAATAGACATACCTCTATTTGTAATAGAATTGTTTCTTGGAACCAATTTGGTTTCATCAAATGTAGGTCTATTAAATATTGCATCTATCTTGCTTCGGAATGCACTAATATCTTAAGCAATGTTAGTTGAGGAGGAAGTTTTTCTATTAAACTTGACATTACAAAATATTTTGATACAATGGAATGGAGTTTCATTATCCAGGTTCTCAAAAAATTTGGGTTCAATGACTCTTTCATTGGTTTGATTAGTTCTTTAATCAAATCGACGTCCATCTCCGTCCTTGTCAATGGTGCACCTAAATGATTCTTTAAACGAACCAAGGACATTAGACAAGGTGATCCTCTTTCTGCCATTATTTTTTCTATTTATGAGGATTAATTAAGTTGATTAGTCACCAACCTTGTGAATCAAAGAAAGATTAAACCTATCCAGTATTTTAGAAGCATAAATGTTCCCACCCATCTTTTATATGTAGATTACAATATTATGTTCTTACATGATGATAAAAGGAATAACCAAAACCTTGAAAAAGCCTTATCTCATTATGAGGATATATCTAGTCAGTCTATAAGCTGGAGAAAATCCTTTGTGTTCTTTTGGAATAACTTTTCTTCTAATAGAAAAAGTAATATCATCAATTATTTCGGTATCAAGGCAGGTTCCTTCCCCTACACTTATCCTGGGGTTCTTATCTTCTGTGGAAGACCTAAATCCAGTTACTTTTACAGAATTTTTGATCATATTACCAATCAAATTTCTTCTTGAAAGGGTAAATCCATCTCTATGGTTGGAATAATTTGTCTTGTGAAATCGAAAATTGTCTCCAAAATGTTTTACTCAATGATGGTTTACAAGTGGCTTGATTTTCTCCTTAATAAACTCGATGTTTACCTTAAAAATTTTGTTTGGACTAGTAGTATGATTTTAAAAAAGCTTGTGACCATTTCATGGGTCACCTATTGTAAGCCTTTGGATAATGGTGGTCTTAGAATAAAAAATATTAATCTTTTTAATGATTCTCTCCAAGCTACGATGACTTGGAGGTTGATTCATAATAACTCTAATTCCACAGATTTTCTAAAAAAATATTCAATTCTAAACTTAAGAATGGAAATTTGAGCTAAATTACTTATTCCATCTTGACATTTATTAGGTAATCCTTCACCTACATTATGAACAACTATATTTGGATGGTCAGTACTAATTCCTCTAGGAAATTTTTTCTTAATAACTGGGCTGGTGTGCCTTTAATCTCCATGCTGTCTTCCACTACTCCTCTTGAAAATACCAACTCCACTATTAGGGATGTTTTTAATTCTCATGGAATCACTCTCCCTAATATTATCAGTTATGTTATTGACAATTATCCTTTCTACAACTTTGAGGATTTCCTCATTTGGGAACCAGCTTACAATGGTGTTCATGACTCCAAAAGTTTTTACCTTAAAAATTTCATAAATTCTGATTCTAGACTATGTTAGTTGAAAGATTTTAAAAATCCATGGATTAGGCCCTCGAGAATTACTCTTATTTGGCATATTGCTCATAACAGGGTCCCCAATGATGCTTTCCTATAATATTTTGGGATTTTTCATTACTCTAGATGTCACCTATGTAACCAACACAGAGAGGATTCTAATCATTTGTTTATGTCTTGTGATATAGCTGCAGCTATTTAGAATTACATTCTTAAGTTTTTTGGTTTCAGATGGTTATTTCTTGATTCTATAATCTCTCAATTACATCGTTGTTTTGATTCTAAATCTTATCAACAAATAAAGAATTTTTTTTCTGACTGTAGTTGCTAAAATCCTACATGTGATCGGGTATGATAGAAATAATATTATTTGTAATAACTACTCATCCAGGATCAATGCAAGTAAGGCATGAATTCTCATTTCCATCTGGGACGCTTCCTCAATTCCAAAAGCGTACTGTGACAACACTGTTGGTGACTTTGAGATCCTACACCAACATCAGATAGCTGGTTCTTACAGACAACCGCGACACACCTTTGAGGTATTATGGAAAGATCAGATTCTAGGATTGATCAAAGTGAATATCGATGGTGCCTCGAAAGGAAACCCAGGACCTGCTGGATGTGGTTCCATTTTCAGAGACTATCTTGGTAGGTGTCATGGATTCTTCTTTGGCAGTTGTGGTACAAACTCATATCTGGAAGCGAATATTATGGGGGTGATACATACCATGGAATTTTCCAAACAAAAGGGTTAGATTAGTCTTTGGATTGAAAGTTATTCAACAACTATTTTCCAAGCTATTTAGAAGGGGATGGTACCTCTTGCCTGGTCGCTTACTTCCCATTAGATGAATTGCCTTGATTCACTCTCGGAAATCAACTATGTTTCCACTGACACATTTTGTGAAGCAAACATGGTTGTTGATGGTCTTGCCAACAAGGTGGTCAAACAAGAAATTACATGACAGGATGACTTTCCAGGTGATTTTCTCCCATTTTATGAAAAATATTGTAATAAATTTCCTTCTTTTAGACTCTTGTAACCTATTTTTTTCAATAGATTGTTCCTTAGTCTTTGACTGAGCCACCAACTTCCAAAAAAAATTGGATATTAAATATCATAATAAAATACAAATAGTAAGGTATTCCACCAAAATACTATCTATTAGTTGGAATATATTACTTAGGAGGGGGTGAATTGAGTATCTATACAAATTTCTAGTTAAAAAGTGTTCTTAAAAGGTTTCCCCAAAAGGTTAAATACAACCCATTTAATCAAAGTAATACAGTTATGATGGTTTGACTATTTAAATAACTTCTTAGAAGATTGATTAATTCTATGTAATCTTAATGTCAGTTATTAATATTACTTTTGAAGCTATTCTACTTACACAAGACAATTATAACTTCTTTCCAAGATTAACTACCAAAGAGAATTTAGTGATTTCTGAACTATACAGTAAAATAGTAAAACAGATAAGACTAAATTAAGCAGCACAATGGATAAGAAACAAGTGGTTCAGTCTCAAGATGATACCTAATCCTCTCCACTTGGTAATCACCTACCATCAAGTATTTTATATAAATAAACCTGATCCACATCCTAGATCGAGGTTAACAATAGTACACAGGACTTTCCAGGTCACACAGGGACCTCTTCCACAGTTCTTCATGGGTACTAACACGTAGGCCACACAAGGACCTCTTCCACACTTATTAGTGGGTATAGAAGTATAAAAATATGTTCGAGTAGGGATATCTTGTATCCATCAGTTTAATGAAAGAGACAGAGTGTGTTGTTATATAGATACACACACTGCTCAAAAGCTAGTAAAAAGATGCACAATAGAGAAAAAATATTGAGATAGGTTTATAAATGCTCTAAATGTTAGTCTTTGTAGCTATGTAATTCTGAGATTAAGTAGATGAAAAAATCAAGTCCTCGTATGGAAAATAGAGTGTCACAAGTTCGAGAGATCCGACTTGTATTCTTTGTGATGTCTGCATGTGTGAAGATGTTCTCAATTTCTGGGATTCAAGTATGCTTCATGTGTTCTTCAGCAGCATCGAGTTGGATGAGACAAATATTTCTTCAAAAATTATCTAAGTGTATTATTCGTTGTCGTGCTCACACCCACCTACTTGTTTCACTTTTTAGTATCACGCTACACTATTCTTTGTTTTTGGTCCGCATTACTCTTTTATCTTGGAGTGCATGTGTTTGAGCCCATAGGTTGCATTTATTCTGCACCTCGTACCTCATACTGTCAGATGACGTGTCTATAAAGAAATATTAATTATGTAAGTGCATTTAAAATCTTCAAATATGACCGTTAGAGATTAAATTGAAAGACGAAAAAACATATTACAAAATGGTGTCACAATATGTCATGGAAACGGTGTCTCATTCATGGTGTCTAGTTCATGGTGTCTGGTTCATGGTGCCTGGTTCACGGTGTCTGGTTCACGGTGTATGGTTTTCATGGTGTCTACTTCATGGTGTCTCATGGTTATGGTGTCTGGTTGTTCATGGTGTCTCGATGTCACGGTGTCATCTTATTCACGGTGTCTTGATCTCACGGTGTCTGGTTGTTCATGGTGTCTCGATGTCAGGATGTTTTCTTGTTCATAGTGTATCGATGTCACAGTGTCTACTTGTTAACAATGTCTCGACTTAGAAAAATATCTGTATTCAGACTTAATAAGTTATATTTATGTAATGGATTAAACTCAATCATTTGTCAGAGAGGTCATTATAAATTAGATCAACAAACAATATATAATAATCAAACTGAGTGTATAGAACTTAAGAGCTTTGGATAGATTTTATTAAACAATTGTGCATTTTATGTGAGATAGATTACATATAGTTAACAAGCTTTATAGACTGAATACGATTTTTAATCATTAAAACATGATTAATACACGAGGATTCCTACAATCTCCCCCTTTTTGATGATCAGAAATCATGTATATTTATAGTGTATATTTGTTCTAAAAACATATTTCATATGTGAATATAACATATATAGAATGCGCATATAAAATATATAGAATGTGCACATAACATATAGAGCGAGTGTTCTCTCTTCCTATAAATATTTCTCCCTCTTTTGGGATTATCAAAAAGTTGCAAGAAAAAGATAGAAAAAAAGAAAAGAAAAGTGCATAATGTATTAGATAAAAAGAGTGGCATTACAAAAAGGAAAAAAATGTAAAAATATTCCCATAAAATAGGGTAAAAATTAACCTTCTTCACCGGCTAGTCTTCTCTTTGCCCTTAGTAGTAGCAGAAGAAGAATCCATAGGAGTAGAGGTTGAGGTAGAAGAAGGGAGTGAGATGGTTGATAGAGAAGGTAAAGGAAGACCTTCAAAGACAAAGGGGGATAGAGTAGATGTTGTAGAAGATCAAGGGATTTGTTGATCAAGGATCATAGGCCTGATCTGACTCAATGCCTGACTGACAGACATAGACGTGTAGGCTAGGGTAGAGGTGAAATTAGGCAAACTAGAACTCAGAGGTGTAGCCGCAAGAGGAACAATGGTTGTACTCTGTATATGAAGATAGGGCCTCATAATCTTGATAAAATAAGTAATGATCTATCCACCATATTTCAAAGATTTCTCAAAGTCATTCTTGTTTTCGATAAACTTATCCAACATATGAGTGAACTCTGTGAGCTTTTGGACTTGAGTCTTGAAATCTTGAGTAATAGGAGGAATCCTTAGATTTTCTACAAGATATTTGAAATGATTGGTCGTGATAGTCTTTGAGAAGATTCAGTTGAAGTATAAATCCACTTTCTTGGAAATTTCTTGCTGAGCATCATTAGCAATTTTTGAATGGATTTGGACCAGATCAAGAACTATGTCACTATTCTTGATAACTTCAGATAGAGAATATTTATTAAAACCACTAAGCGCAATCTGGAGTTATTTTTTGACCACTATTCTAAGCAGGTCACTATATATGGAAGATTGAGATGATTGTTCAGTTGCCTTAGAAGCCGTGAAATATAAGGTAAGATTTTCAGTTGATTTAGCACATTTTGAAGGCACCCCATGTACTCATTAGTGAGATTGTTAAGACTAACAACATGCTCTCACATCTATTTTACAATCTATTTTTTTTCTTTATACAATATTTTCAGCAAAGGAAACTAAATGAGGTTTTTATGAGAGGTAATATTATGTGCGGTTTGAGGAAAAACAGAATCTAAAGGATGAAGAGCAAGCTCTGATCTCGAATTCATCACTTTCTACATGTCTTCAATAATACCTCTTAGAGTCTTCAATTCATCACTAAGAAGTATGTTTTAAACTCTGAATTACTGAATCTCATGAAGCATTTTGGGTTTAATCTTCCAAATAACTTTTTTCCAAAAAAAGTGACGCATATCTCTCACTTAGATTTTTTACAGGATCTGGTTGGGTATTTAGAAGTTTTTCAACTCCAGACAAAAGAGTAGCTCCAAATTCTTTTAGACCATCTTTACTCACCAAGGACGATTGTTCTGGTGAAGGTTAAGAAATAGGGACTGATACGGGCTCAGGATCTTTTTCAGCGGAAATATTAGAGAAATATTTCAATTGGAACATAGTGTAAAGGTCAAGGCCTTTTACTGATACTTCCTGAGAGTCATTAACATCATAAAAGGTGAGGAATTTATACCGAGTCTCAATAGGGCTTGGATCAGTCGGGTTTGGTACTTAAATAGAATCCAGATTTTGGGGGTTCTCCCCCTCAACACTTTCATCCTTCTCAGGACTGAGAGGCTTAGGGTCTTGATCTATTTCTATGAATTCAACTCTTAGTTCCTCAACCATTTTATTTCTAGCCAACTAAAAAGCTAGCTCCGACCTTTCCTCAGCCGAAGGAATGACTTCAGGAACAGATTGTTCCACTGGAAGTTCCTCAAGGTCAGCTTCTTGCATAAAAAGTAATTCTTCTTCTATAAGATATTCTATAACATTATTTTCAGTTTATTTGTAAATATATTATATTTCAACATCGAGTTGATCTTCCAAATTAACAACATCTTTAGAATCAGGGACTTTTTTTTCACTTACTACATAAGGGACAAGAGTACTGTCTTCTTTATCAGAAACAGTTTCCCTAGGAGGCACATCGGCCACTTCTTCTTCTTCTTCTTCTTCCAAATACTCAACAACTTCATCTAGTTCCAAAATAGGATCAGAAATATCTTTTTATCTTGAGGGATTATCCACTGGATTGAAATTTTTATAAATCCTATCATTGTCTTCCACCCATGCCTTTTTCCAAGGAATCCAATTGATTTTCATCCTCTTGATAATGACTTTTGAAAGGAATAACTCAAAATCCTTGATAACTTCTTAATTAGGTAGAACCATTCCTTTGGCATGAAGCATGGATTATAAAAGACGAGAATAAAACAGGGCGATTGAATTGGGTGTGGTTTGGATCAGCTCACACATATGGTGTATGACATACTTACAAAGGTTGATCTTGTGCCCAGTTTTCATAAGATGAATCAAAAACACATCCTGATATTTTAGTATAGTGAAATCACTTTTTATGGGGCTAATAACGTTCTGTATAAACTTAAACAGAAGTCTAGATTCTCCATCCAGTTTAGCACCAATAACTCTCCTCTTGTTTCCATTTTCGGTTAAGCTTTTTAAAGCGTGTTCCAAAACAAATAATTCACTAGAAGGTGGAGTTCCTCTCTGATAGTCCTCACAGATTTCTTTATGAGGTATCCTAAGGTATGAATCCCATAACCTCAAAGAGAATGTGCATCTCTGGCCATTTATCTAGCTTCTTATAGCATAACCATCTTCAGAATCAAAGGATAATTGAACATACTGATAAAATTTAGCCACTAGCTTAGGGTAGATAGGGCTATCTCTCTTCTAAAACCATTATAACCAGCCTTTATCTTTTAGAACTTTCAAAACCATAGAATTAATAGATAGAAGCCACTTAGTTCATATCTATTTTTTAGGTACTACTTCTCGGTTCAACATATTTGGATTTAGAGGACCTTTGGGTTCCAGTTTAGGTGCGATCTTCGTCTTCTTTGAGCAACGTTTCTCAGGAGTCGACGATGAAGGGAATTTCATCCTGGTCATTCACCGAAGGTTCGAGAGAGATAAGGGTTGAAGGGTTGAATAAGGGTTACAAATTGAGTAAATAGAAGAAAGATCGAGTGAAGGACAAGTGACACTTCCTTTATTTTATCATTTATGAATACCAAACATCGAAAAAGTAAAAACACAGGAAAATAAAAAGGTGAAATAAATAATTACCACGATAAATTTTTTAATTTGTAAATAGAAATCATAAATAATCTTTACGGTGAGACCATATCAGGTCTTTACGGTGAGACAATTAATGAATTTTACGATGAGACAGTGATCGAACCTTACGGTGAGACAGTGATTGAACCTTACGGTGAGACAGTGACTGAACCTTACAGTGAGAAAATGATTGAACCTTATGGTGAGACAGTGACTGGCAGACAGTAATCAAGAAATACTAACTGTGAGACCGTAAACATTGAATTGTAAGATATAAAATAGTAAGACATTTACTTAAGATTTATCATGCCGATTTAATATACGATGTAGTCTATTCTTTCAAAATTTAATGGTTTGGTAAATATATCAGCAAGCTGATATTCAGTACCAATGAATTCCAAAGTGATATCAACTTTTTGATAATGATCTCTCAAAAAGTAATGTCTTACATCAATATGATTTGTCCTAGAATGTGAAACATGATTTTTTCGAGATGTTAATAGCACTTCTGTTGTCACAATTTATAGGTACATGCCCGAATTGATATCCATAATCTAGTAATGTGTGTTTCATCTACAAGATTTGTGCACAAAAACTGCCAATAGCTATATATTCAGCTTCTGCAGTAAATAATGAAACCAGATTTTGTTTCTTACTAAACCATGATACTAGTGACTTGACTAAAAAGTGACATGTTCCAGAGGTTCTTTTTATATCTAACTTATAGCCACTGAAGTTATAATCATAATAAATAACTAATTTAAATGATTTTATTCTAGGATAGAACAATCCTAGATTGGTGTATGTTTGAGGTATTTGAAAATTCTCTTTACAGTATTTAAATGAGATTCCTTAGGATTTTCTTGAAAACAAGCACACATACACACACTAAATATAATTTCAGGTCAACTAGCAGTTAAGTAGAGTAAACTTCTAATCATTCATCTATAAGTGGTTTGATCAACAGATTTGCCATCTTCTTCAAGATCCAACTTATAAGTGGTACTCATGAGAGTGTCCCTAATTTTAGTGATATCCAATCCAAAACGTTTTAGAAGATCTCTAGTATATTTAATTTGAGTTAAAATAATACCATGATTATTTCTAAAGATTTTAAATCCGAGAAAGAATTTTAGTTCACCCATTGAACTCATTTCAAATTAATTTTGCATCATTTTATAAAAATAAATTCATAAATAATTTCTTGAAGATCCAAAGATAATGTCATCGATTTAAATTTGAAAAAATAAAACATCAATAGAAATTTGTTTAAAAAAAAGGGTAGGATCATTTATTCCTTTTGTGAAACCTTTGGAAATAATAAAAGTACGCATCCTATCAAACTAGAATCTTGGAGCTTGTTTTATACCATATAATGATTTTGATAATTTAAAAGTATAATTTGGAAAATTGGGGTTTTTAAAACCATGGGGTTGTTTAACAAAGACATCCTCAACTATATACCCTTTTAAGAATTCACTCTTAACATCCATCTGATATAGTTTGAAATTATGATGTGCAGTATAAGCAAGCAGGATTATGATGGCTTCAAGTATAGATACTGCTGCAAAGGTCTCCTCACAGTCAATTACTTCTTATTGACTATAGCCTTGTGCATCCAATCTAGCCTTGTTTCTAACTATGTTACTAGATTCATGTACCTTATTTCTAAATACCCATTTAGTTCCTATGGTTAATGTGTCCTTGAATCATTAAACAAGTTTCCAAACTTTGTTCCTTTAAAATTTATTAGGTTCTTCTTTCATAAAAATCACCCAAATTTCATCATTGATAGCATCATTAATGTTTTTAGGTTCAAGTTGTGAAAAGAATACTTGATGTTCAACCTAATTTCTAATAGAATATCTAGTTTGAGTTCATTTGTCTAGGTATCCTAGAACAACATCTAAGGGATGGTTCTTAAAAGTTCTAACAGATCTATAAAAGGAGGGACTAGTAATTTTAGGTTCATCAATAGGTCCAGGTTCATTGTGAATTGAGTATAAAGAATTCCTATAACTGGAAGTTTTCATAGATTCTTTCACAGAATGGTTTGAAGATTTTGGATTAATATTCAGATTTGATACATCGTCCTCAAGGTTCTCTAGAATGGTTTTAGGCTCATGTGGATCTGTTTCATCAAATTTGACATGGACAGATTCTTCCATACAATTAGTTGTTTTATTGAACACTCTATAGGCTTTACTAGACATGGAATATCCTAAAAAGATACCTTCATCACTCTTCGATACAAATTTTTCAATATTGTCCTTAATATTAAGGATATAGACTTTTCATCCAAAAAAATTGAATTAGTTAACCTTGGGTTTTTGATTGTTCCATAACTCATAAGGAGTCCTTTAAAGAATAGGTCTGATCAACACTCTATTGATTATGTAGCATGCTGTATTGACAGCTTCAGCCCAAAAATAAATAGGTAGGTCATATTCATTAAGCATTGTTCTAGAAATCTCTTTAAAGGTTCTATTTCTTCTTTCTACATCTCCATTTTTTTAGGTGTTCTAGGGGCAGAGAAATTGTGACTATAACCATTTTGTGACAAAAAGGACTCAAACTCTTGATTTTCAAACTCACAACCATGATCACTTCTTAAGGATTTAATTATAAGTCCACTAATATTTTCCATAGACTTGGAATATTTAGTAAAATAAGAGTAGGCTTCACTTTTGTGAGCCAGAAATAAGATCCAAGTATATCTAGAAAACTCATATACAAGAACATAAACATATTGCTTCCCATTTAAACTAGATACTCTAGAGGGTCCAAAAAAATCCATGTGAACCAGTTCGAGAGGTTGAGAAGTTGACACTTCTTTATTTGGTTTGAAAAAAACTTTGTGTTGTTTTCCCTTTTGAAAGGGATTACACACTTTGTCATTTGCAAACTGAAGTTTGGGTAAGTCTTTAACTAAAATTTTTCTAGATATACTTCTAAGGGAGTGAATAGTATTGTGTCCTAGTCTTCTATTCTAGAACCAAGACTCTTTATGAAATACACTTAAGCATGAACCATTTTGAGAAGCTAAGGAATCTATGTTAACAGAGTAAAAATTTTCATTTCATAATGCAGAAAACACTAATTCTTCTTTAGAATTAAAGACATTGCGAGCATCATTTTTAAATCTAACAAGAAATCCATCATCACATAATTGTGAGATACTGACCAGATTTTATTTTAATCCACCAAAGAATAGTACTTTAGAAATTAAAACGGAGTTAGAGTTACCGATTTAGCCGAGGCCAATAATATTTCCTTTGGCATTATCACCAAATGTGACATGTCATCGATCTATTTTTATTAATTTCTTGAAGCATGATTAGTCTCCTTTCATGTGTCTTAAAAATCCACTATCCAAGTACCATAAACTTTTATAGGAACTCTTCAAGCAAATGTCCAACAAAATGGTTAAGCAAAAACAAATTTTGGTACCCATACTTGTTTGGGTCCATTAATATTAGTAATAAGTGAATTAGGAACCCAAATCTACCTCATAGGTTTCCTATAAGTATTATGTAAAGTCTTTAAAAAATAAACTCTATTTAGTCTAGAAAAAGTTGAAACAGTAGAAAGTGTATCATAAATTGAATTAGTTGATTTGTGTCTAGAACTGGGAGTAAAACTATATGTCCTAGATTTAGAAACAAAATTTGTTCTTCCAAGATTTCATTTTCCAAGTTGATAACCAATACTAGTGTTGTATTTAGGGTCAATTTGTTTACCCAAAATTTGAGTAAGGGTATATTTTCCATTGGTAAAATTTTATAGGTCATTCTTCAATTGATCATTAGACATTTTTAATTCATTGTTCTCTTTGAGAAGTTGAGCATTTTTCTCTTCTTAATTTGTGAGTTCGGATTTAATAGTCACAATAAGAGCGTAATGTTTCTTCAATGATTTATATTTTTCTTTTAGTTCATTGCATGTTTCTTCAAGAATGTTACAATATTCAATTTTTTTTCATTAGTCATATTTTCAGAGTCACTCTTATCTCTAGAATAGTATGAATTATGTACAGGAGAGTCTAGTGTTAGCTTATATGTGTTTTTCATAAAACACATATTGGATTTGTTAGCTTGTTCATCATGTGATGTTTCCGAGTAACTTGAACTATCCTCAGAAGCACTTCAGGCTGCTTTCATTTACTTTTTATACTTCCTATACTTGTCCTCATATCTCTTTTTGTACTTGAGATTTAGATAGTCTTCATTGATATGTCCTTTGCGCTTACATTCATAGCAGACAATCTCATCAGTCTTGTCACTTCTTTTCCAATCCTTCTTCTAACTTCTATTTTGGTCATATTTGACCTTGAAGTTAGGATTTTAGAAAAATTTCTTCTTCTAGTAAAATCTCTTGAATCTTTTGGCTAATTGATCCATCTTCTCATCATTGTCAGGTGATAATTTTTCACTACTGAAAATTCCTACAGAAGCTTCAAATTTTCATTTGTCTTTGTGTTTAGAGGTGGTGGTATTGAATGCAACACACTTCCTCTTTGGTTAATCCTCCTCTTCCTTGTTGACTTTCAGCTCTTCTTCATACATCATCAGTTTCCCAATGAGTTCTTTAATAGGTAGCTTGATGATGTCTCATGATTCTCTAATAGAGACAGAGGTTCTTCTCCATCATTCACACAGACCTTTGAGAATTCTCATGATCTATTCCTTGGCAGTGACTTCTCTTCCAAAAGAAACCATTGTGTTGACAATCTCATTGAACTTAAGATACATGTCATAGATAGGATCATCAGGTTTCATTTTAAAGTTATCAGCCTCATTTCTTTTATACTAGATGTTCCATAAATCCGATATCCTTCACGATATAAAATGCCGAATCTTCGGAATAGAACGAAGAACGAAAAGAAAATAAGTGTCCCGGAACCCTTGAGGAGGATCATCATATGTTGATTATAATTAATTTAATTAATGAATAAGAATTAACTCGTTAGAATTCTTTCTTCGTTGATGTGTCCGGTCACGATTCAGTGAACCATCATTGCGTCGTAGAATACAAGTGTAGGATTCCTCTAGCGGTGATCCACACGTGTGTCACGTATCTCCGGACGTCGCCGAAGGGATCTCCGGGTGCTAGCGCGGAAGAACCTTCTCTTGCGATGTCCGCCTTCGACCGCCTTGATCCGGTGGAGGATCTCGCTCTCATAACTTGAGGGCATTCTTGGTGGAAAGGGAATTCTCTCTTGGCTTGAAAGTATTTCCAAATCCGTTGTGCACAATAATGACCTTTAAAAATATTGGGGTTGTGAGGATATTTATAATCGGGTTTGAGGTTAATAGATTTATGAAAATAAATAGACGTGTTACCCATTTTATTTATTTCATTAACTCTTATTAAAACCCCCATGTCGAATTATTAATTCCTTGACATGTGCCCATGCTGATTATAATAAATATCATTTAATAAAACAATATTAAATCCTCAAAATCCCAACTGGAAAAACTACCCGGCGTGTAATAATTAATACATGGCGTGTACTTGTTTTCCATAAAACAACACGGCGTGTATATTTAATATACACGACATGTACTTTTATTTTCCATTTTTCTCCACCACATTTATTAGACCTTTAGAAATGACTATTTATTTCCTAAATAAATGTAACTGCATTAATCCCTAATAAATATATTATTTCGTCCACAATATATTCTTTAGAATAAATATTGTCAAAATAAAAGCGATCAGACATTCTTAAATAATTATTAAACCACAGTCGGGAATAATATTTATTTAACTTTTTAAATTAATATTTAACTGAGATACATGGACACACATAGTGTGTGACCCTCTAGGCCTCTTTCTTAGTGGCATTAGGCTGAGCCTGCCTAAAGTCCAAGGTTAGCATCTAGAAACAGGCCAAGGCACCCATAGAGAAAGAAGTTAACGCCGCAATGACGTGTCACCTCCTATGAAGGCTTACCGTGTAATATAATCCCTTTGTCTCGATATCTCCAATCAAGCGGGTTGTATTCTAGTGCCATCAACCCATGTGCTTGATTATTTTTTCTTTGACTTCCCGGAATTGAACTTTCCTATACCTTACCATGGACATGGATTTATTTAGGCTATATCAATTCCATAAAAGGGCCTGAGATATCTACTTCTGTTATGGAATGGAAGGGACAAATCCTTTCTCGCATTATCTATTAATGCGGTATTACTCGTGACGCACCCAACGTATCCTACCTCGCTGTGAACAGTGTTTCATCACAATATTCTTCAATACATCTAAGTGCGCGAGTTGTAATACCCATTAATAATAATCTTAAAGTCTAAGGACCAATACACATGTCCGCAGATAGGAACATCCAATGACACTATGATATGTGGATTTCCTACTGGCGGGTCTCGTTCTCATAATATCCTCCTAGATATTACCAAGGGCGCACACCATGAGAAGGTGCCTCAATGTTTTATGAGTCTTCACCCCTAATGACCTGTATTATTTGTTTCCCTCAAATAATATCATCCGGCCATAGAACATACATTCAAGAACAGTGTTATGGCACTTCCGGGTTCTCATCATAGCAGGGATCCGCTACGACCCTTTAATGCAACCGCTTTCCTTAGAACATTATCACATGACATGTCACGCAGAAGAACAATCAAGATGTGATAAGGCTTTTATTTAATGAATAAAGTACAAAGTAGTTGGTTCTAGACCACCAACTCCAACAGACTCCCACTTGGACTAGATCCAACTACTAACAACCTTTAACCCGCTAGCTCTCACATGATATTCATGCTTCTACTGAGATAGGCCTTTAGTCATGGTATCTACCACGTTCTCTTCCGTGGGAACTCTGCTCACTACAACTTCACCCCTTTGATAGAAATCCCTCAAGAGGTGATACTTCTGGAGTATGTGCTTTGTCCGTTGATGTGACCTTGGTTCTTTTGCAAGAACCTTCGCTGCAGTATTATCACAATACAATGTAATGGGATCTTTACTGCTAGGCACCACATCAAGATCCTGGTCAAAGTTCCGAATTCAGAAGGCTTCCTTGGCTGCATCAGAAGTCGCTATATACTCAGACTCCACTGTATAATCGGTGACAATTGGCTGCTTTGAACTCTTACAGCTCACAGCTCCTCTATTGAGACAGAAAACAAATCCATATTGCGACTTCAGATCATTCTGATCTGTTTGAAACCCAGCATCAACATACCCTCTGATGACAAGCTCTTCGTCTCCTCTATACACCAGGAACATATCCTTAGTTCTTCTCAGATACTTAATGATTGTCTTAACAGTAGTCCAATGCTGTTCTCTTGGATCTGCTTGATATCTTCCTACCATGCTCATTGCATAGGCAACATCAAGCCTGGTACATAACATGGCATACATGATGGATCCTATAGCCGAAGCGTATGTGATCTTTCTCATCCTATCTTTCTCCTGTTGTGTCTGGGGACACATTTTCTTAGAAAGATGTAAGCCATGTGACACTGGAACCAATCCACTCTTGGATTTTTCCATACTAAATATCTTTAGTATCTGGTCAATGTATGTACCCTCACTTAGTCCAAGAAGCCTCTTGAATCTGTCACGAATGATCTTGATCCCTAGAATGTAGGCTACTTCTCCTAAGTCCTTCATGGAGAAACACTTGTCCAACCAGTCCTTAACTAACTGTAAGGCTGGAGCATCGTTTCCAATAAGAAATATGTCATCAACATATACCACTAGGATGGAGACCACATTCCCATTAAACCTCTTATAAACACATGGCTCACATTCGTTCTTAATGAAACCAAATTCCTTTATGGCTTCATCAAATCGAATGTTCCATGACCTAGATGCTTTCTTCAATCCGTAAATGGATTTCTGCAACTTGGAAACCCGTTTGGCTTCACCTGGTGTCACAAACCCTTGTGGTAGTGTCATATAGACATCTTCATGAAGGTTCCCGTTAAGGAATATTGTTTTGACATCCATCTTCCAAATCTCGTAGTCATAGTAAGCTGCTATGGCAAGTATGATTCTTATGGATTTAAACATGGAAACTAGCGAGAAGGTTTCATCATAGTCAATTCCTTGATGCTGTCTGAATCCTTTAGCCACTAGCCTTGCTTTATAGGTGCTAACTTAACCTTCCATGTCCATCTTTCTTTTGAATACCCATTTTCATCCAACAGGCTTTACATCAACTGGCTCATCGACGAGAACCCAAACATGGTTCTGATAGATGGAATCCATCTCAGAATTCATAGATTCTATCCATCTTGCAGCTTCTGAGCTTTCTACAGCATCCTTGTAGGAGAGAGGTTCATCATTTTCCAATAATAATGATTCACCATCCTCGGTGACTAGGAAACAAAATCTCTCTGGTTCCCTTACCTCTCTTGAGCTCCTATGTAGTACTTGTGTTTCTGGAACCTCTTCCATTGGGACCTGTGGAACTTGTTCCTGTACAAACTCTTGTGTATCTTGAGCATCAACTTCGTCAAAGCCAATCTTTCTCCCACTATCCTTCTTGAGGATGTGCTCCCTCTCAAGAAAGACGGCCTGTCTGGCGATAGTCACTTTCTTGTCTTGAGGGTTATATAGGTAATATCCTTTCGTTTCCTTGGGATATCCTATAAAGATACACTTCGTGCCCCGAGGTGCTCGTTTGTTTCCTGAGAAGGCCTTAACAAACTCCTCGCATCCCCATACACATGTGTGAGACAAAGTGGGTTTCCTTACATTCCATAACTCGGATGGAATTCCATTTTCCGCCTTAGTTGGTACTCAGTTTAATGTGTATGCTGTAGTTTGTAATTCATATCCCCAAAAGGATAATGGAACATCCACATGACTCATCATTGACCTCACCATGTCCAACAAGGTGCGGTTCCTCCTTTCACTAATAGCATTCCACTTTGGTGTATAAGGAGGATTGACCTGAGATAGAATCCCAGACTCCCATAGAAGATCGATGAACTCTTGGTTCAGATATTCTCCACCTCGATCCGATCGAAGCTTCTTTATCTTCTTACCAAGCTGATTATCTACTTCATTCTTTAATTCCTTAAATTTCTCTAAGGACTCTGACTTATACCTCATTAAGTAGACATAGACATATCTACTCAAATCATCAGTAAAAGTAATGAAGTAAGAATATCCACCTCTAGCTTCTACTAGAAATAGTTCACACACATCCCTGTGTACCAATCCTAGAAGCTCTATGGCCCTTTCACCTTGTCCACCAAAAGGTGGCTTGGTCATTTTTCCTTGTAAACAAGCGTGACATCTATCAAGGGTTTTTAGCTCAGTAGAGTCTAAATATCCATCTTGGAAAAGCTTTGTCAAACGCTTCTCGTTCACATGACCAAGGTGGTGATGCCATAACTGGGTGATGTATGAGTCATGTGAGTTTGTTTCTTTATCGATTGACAACACTTGGTTTTCATAATTCAATACATACAAACCATTATTTAAATGTGTCATACCATAACATACATTGTTCTTATAAAAGAGACAACCCTTATTTCCAAATTTGAAAACAAATCCATCCATATCCAAACAAGATATAGAAATTATGTTCTTGGTAACATTAGGAACATAATAATAGTTATGTATAACCAAAATCATCCCAGTCGGTAATGAGAGGTGGTAGTCTCCAATAGCCAACGCAGCCAGCCTTACGCCATTGGTAGCTCAAAGATCCACCTCTCCTCTGGCGATCTTTCTAAATCTACTTGGTTCCTACATTTGAATACAGATGTGATCCCCAAAAGCTGTATCTAATACCCAATGTGTAGAAATAGAAAGATTACACTCGATAACAAATGCACCTTTAGCATCCCCATGATTTTGGGTGCAGTTCCTCTTCTAGTGGCCCTGCTTGCCACATGCAAAACACACTGCCTCCCATTCCTTTCCCTACCTCTGGTTCTTCCCCTTCTTGGAGGGATGGTGCTTGGGGGCTTCAGAACGTTTATAAGTCTTTGGCCCCTTTGCCTTGTCCTTCCTTTTCTTGTTAACCATAAGGACCGCGGGTTTGTCATGCCCCATTTCCTTATCTACCTGGTGAATCAAGGTCAGAAGCTCCGATAGACTCTTCTCATTGCCGCTCTTTTTATAGTTGACAATGAAGCTAGATAAGGTCTTCGACAATGATGATAAGATGAGATCTTTACGCAACTCATCCGGGAATTTAATCCCTAAGATGTCCAAGCGTTCAATGTTGCCAATAAGCTTGACTACATGAGGCACAGCTGGCGTAGACTCTCCAAGCTTCATGGTAAACAAAGAATTGTAGATCTCATACCTCTCCTATATTTCCTTCTCTTGGTAGAGATCTTTAAGGTGAGACATCATGCTATACGCGTCCATGTTTTCATATTGCTTCAAGAGATCGTTAAACATGGCCGATAGCATGAAACACTAGACATCTGTGGAATCATCCATGTTTTTCATTTAGAGAGGTAATTCCTCATCACTAGCCTCTTTCCCAAGAGAAACTGGAATAGGCTCTTCCATCACATATAATTTCCTTTCATGGTGAAGGACGACGCGTAAACGCCTCATCCACTCTTGGAAATTTGTGCCAGTGAGAAGGTTTTCTTTTTCGAGTATGGTGCACAATGATATGTTTGAAGTCATTTTACTTATGTTTCTACAAATTAAGATGAGAAAAGGTTTAGTACATTATTACAAAAATTTGAGACAAATAAATAAATTAATACTTATTAGTCTCCCACTATTTTATCGAAATCCAATAGCCCTCACCATTGACTTTGTAATATTCTATTGCGTGAATATTCTAGTGCCAAGGATCCATATTTCCCTTCGCATTACCCCAACTAGGGTTGGTCAAGCAACTTGAATGGTTTTAGGTAGGCATTCCAAATGCCAACTGCATTAACTCACAGCTCCTTGATCCGCTGAGTGGACTCCCCAATCCTGGAATCCTTTTTGGATTTCCTCAACCTTTTCCTCTTGGTCACACCAAGTCCTGATGTGGCAGTAAACACTTGATGCGAAACAATTCAAGTCAACCCAAAACCTTGAATTATAATTCCCCAATAATTGAAATCACCCCAACTAGGGTTGGTCAAGCACTTTGAACTATGGTTCGATTCTAACCAAGATTATGGAAGGCTATGCCGACTTAATATTTATTTTGAGGGATTTTATCCTTACACATAAATTTCCATTTTATTATCTTTGATTACATGCTTGTTAATATTAAGTGGGATATACTTAAGTGATTAACCATGTCTAAAAAAATATTTACGTATAAGCTGGTTTTATTTTAGTTCCATCTTGCATGCTCGTTTAATTCATTAATTGTGTGATCGTGACAACACACCCACAATAAATAAACCATGAAACTGACAGAAATAAAATAAATGGTATGATCATGAGCTTTTCTATAGGTTAGTTTATCTAGAGGTTGATAAACTAACCCAAGACCAAGGGGAGAAACACCTTGAACCTTTCAGGTTCATGTTTACAGCTTTCCACCTGTCCACCTTTGTATCTCCTTGGATTGGTTTCACTTTGGCTCCTAACTTGAGCCACCTCCACTAGCTTGGGAGCTCCATCCATTACATATGCATTTATCTCACACACAGGTGAGAGGTAAAAGGGGTTGTTACATAAAAGAATCCTTGGGTGCGCGAGCCCTACATATTAATGAGGAGATAGCTCGCAGACCAACAAATTTAATTTAAATAAATAAATTAAAAGAAACCATTCACATACAAAGGTCTCGGTCTAGATCATGATCATCCATACATGCAATGATATTTACGCATAAATAAACCTAGCATTCAATTCATTAATCGTTCTTATTTAAGATAAATCACACTCGAATCAATTAATTTTCTTTAATTAATCAATCCTTTTATCTAAAATCCCTTTTTTAAACTTCCTTGAGATTCTCATCCATCATAATGTTAAACAAATAAATTCATTTAAAATTATCCTTGTACGTAACTTGTACCTTGGTGGCAACCCGGTGAATTACCATTTATTACACAAATGTTAAATTAAACACACATATATAAAACACCTATCACGTGTTGTGCCTCATCTTTACACCTTCACCATGATACACGTCTCAAGGGTTTGTATAATATAATAATAAATTTTAATAAATCTGCTTAATTTGGGTGAGTACACGTCGTGTAGTTCCGACTACACGGTGTGTACTTTTCTTCACCGTCCATCCGAAGTACACGCCTAGGGATAGGGCGTGTTAATGTACTTCGGAAATTTTCAGAGTACATGGCATGTACAGTGGGACACACGCCGTGTAGTTTCCGCAATACACGGTTTCTAGCCGGGCAGGCCGTGTATGGAGTACACGACCCAACCCTAACCCGAAGGGACTACACGTCGTGTTCATTGGACCACATGGCGTGTATTCCGAAAACTGTGTGCCACCTATTTCTGGTCGACACATGGTGTCTTAAATTCTTAGAAAGAATCCAATACACGGCCTGATTTGGCGGATCAGTCAAGGCATTGAACCTAGACTACACGATGTGTACTTCTGAATACACGCCGTGTATTCTGGTGTTATACGTCCAGAAACGTTTGGCTACTCCGGATGAGTTCCTCTATTTTATTTTAATCAAAATTAAAAGAAAAAATCGTTTCTGTGAGGTGAACGAGAAATGAGGGAGGAGGAATAGATCCCGATATTCAGATTTCCAGAACGATTAAACTTGAATTGAAATAACTAAATTATTAAATGCGTAAAATACCAACGAAAAACTAAATAATTATAATCAATGATATGACCACTCTGATACAACTTGAAGGTTCCGGGTGCAGTGGAAGCACGTTGGTGGGTTTGCCCAACTTTAATTTTAACATTAAACAATGTTCAATCCGAGATCCGTGACGATATAAAACGCCTAATCTTCATAATAGAATGAAGAATGAAAAGAAAAGAGGAGTCCCTGAACCCTTGAGAAGGACCATCATATGTTGATTATAATTAATTTAATTAATGCATAAGAATTACCTCGTTAGAATTCTTTCTTCGTTGATGTGTCCGGTCACGATTCGATGAACCGTCATTGCGTCGTAGAATCCAAGTGTAGGATTCCTCTAGCGGTGATCCACTCGTGTGTCACGTATCTCCAGACATTGACGAAGGGATCTCAGGGTGCTAGCACGGATGAACCTTCGCTTGCGATGTCCTCCTTCGACCGCCTTTATCCGGTGGAGGATCTCTCTCTCGTAACTTGAGGGCATTCTTGGTGGAAAGGGAATTATCTCTTGGATTGAGAGTATTTCCAAATCCGTTGTGCAGAACAATGACCTTTCAAAATGTTGGGGTTGTGAGGATATGTATAATCGGGTTTTAGGTTAATAGAGTTATGACTATAAATAAACGTGTTATGCGTTTTATTTATTTCATTAACTCTTATTAAAATCCCCATGTCGAATTATTAATTCCTTCACATGCTCCCACGCTACTATAATAAATATCATTTAATAAAACAATATTAAATCCTCAAAATCCCAACTGGAAAAACTACACAACGTTTAATAATTAATACATGGCGTGTAATTGTTTTCCATAAAACTACACGGCGTGTATATTTAATATACATGGCGTGTACTTTTATTTTCCATTTTTCTCCACCACATTTATTAGACCTTGAGCAATGACTATTTATTTTTTAAATAAATGTAACTGCATTACTCCCTAATAAATATATTATTTCGTCCACAATATATTCTCTCAAATAACTAGTGTCAAAATAAATGCGATCAGACATCCTTAAATAATTATTAAACCAGAGTCGGGAATAATATTTATTTAACTTGTTAAATTAATATTTAACTGAGATACATGGACACACTTAGTGTGTGACCCTCCAGGCCTCTTTCTCAGTGGTATTAGTTTGAGCCTGCCTAAAGTCCAAGGTTAGTGTCTAGCAACATGTCAAGGCACCCATAGAGAAAGAAGTTAATGCCGCAATGACATGTCACCTCCTACGAATGGTTACCATGTAATATAATCCCTTTGTCTCGATATCTCCAATCAAGTGGGTTGCATGCTAGTGCCATCAACCCATGTGCTTGATTATTCTTTCTTTGAATTCTCGGAATTGAACTTTCCCATACCTTACCATGGTCGTGGATTTATTTAGGCTATATCAATTTCATTAAAGGGCCTGAGATATCTACTTCTGTTATGGAACGGAAGGGACAAATCCTTTCTCGCATTATCTATTAATGCGGTATTACTCGTGACACACCCAACATATCCTACCTCACTGTGAATAGTGTGTCATCACAGTTTTCATCAATACATCTAAGTGCGCAAGTATTAATACCCATTAATAATAATCTTAAAGTCTAAGGAACAATACACACATCCGCAGATAGGAACATCCAATGACACTATGAAATGTGGATTTCATACTGGTGGGTCCCGTTCTCATAATATCGTCCTGGATATTACCAAGGGCGCACAGCATGAGAAGGTGCCTCAAAGTTTTATGAGTCCTCACCCCTAATGACCTGTATTATTTGTGTCCCTCAAATAATATCATCCGGCCATAGAACATACATTCAAGAACAGTGTTATGGGACTTCCGGGTTCTCATCATAGAAGGGATCTGCTACGACCCTTTAATGCAACAGCTGTCCTTAGGACATTATCACATGAATTGTCTCACAAAAGAACAATCAAGATGTGATAAGGCTTTTATTTAATGAATAAAGTACAAAGTAGTTGGTTCTAGACCACCAACTCCAACAATTCTATCAGTAATAGGAATCTTATATTCATCTCTAATGGAAGACCAAATCTCAAAACCGGGACTTTCTAAATGCATTTTCATTTTAATTTTCCATTGAACATAGTGTGTTCTATTAAATAATGGTGGTATATTGGTTGCAGCACCTTCCAATCTATTATCCATAATACAGAAATACTTTGAAAGAGCTAGAAATTTAGAATTAATAGAAATTTACAGATCTTCAAAGTACAACTATAATCATAGTTGAATTATGTTAAACAATGTCTTAATAAACTTCCTCTGATACCAAATTTTAGTTGTATTAGATTACTCAAGAGGGGGGGGTGAATTGAGTATCTATACAAATTTCTGGTTAAAAAATATTCTTAAAAGGATTCCCCAAGAGGTTAAATACATCCCAGTTAATCAAAGTAATACGGTTATGAAGGTTTGACTGTTTAAATAACTTCTTAGAAGATTTATTAATTCTCTGTAATCTTAATGTTTATTAATAATATTAATTTTGAATCTATTATACTAAGACAAGACAATTATACCTTTTTTCCAAGATTAACTATCAAAGAAAATTTAGTGATTTATGAATTATACAGTAAAGCAGTAAAACATAGAAGACTAAATTAAGTAGTACAACAGATATGAAATAAGTGGTTCAGTCTCAAGATGAGACCTAATCCACTGAACTTGGTGATCACCTTCCACCAATCAGTTTATATAAATAAACAAGATCCACACCCTGGATCAGGGTGAACAATAGTACACAAGACTGTCCCAGTCACACAGAGACCTCTTCCATAGCTCTTTATGGGAATAAAAAACCAGGACCCAGAGGGACCTCTTACACACTTATCAGTGGGTATACAAGTATAAAAAGGCATTTGAGTGAGGATATATTGTATCCTTTTGTTTAATGCAGGAGACAGAGTGTGTTGTTATACAAATACACACACTACTCGAAAGCTAGTAAAATGATACACAACATAGCAGAAATATTGAGATAGGTTTAGAAATGATTGGAATGTTAGTCTTTGTAGCTCTGGACTTTTGAGATAAATCAGATTCAAAAATCAAGTCCTCATATAGAAAACAGAGTGTCGTAAGTCAAACAGATCTGACTTATGTTCTTCATGATGTTTGATAGTGCAGATATGTTCTCAATTCCGGGATTCAGGTATGCTTTGTGTGTTCTTCAGCAGCGTCGAGTTTCATGAGACAATTCTTTATTCAAAAAATATTTAAGTGTATTATTTCTTGTCATGTGCACGCCCACCTACTTGTTCTACTTTTCAGTATCACACCACACTATTCTTTGTTTCTGGGCCGCATTACTATTTTATATTGGATTGCATGTGTTTCAGCCAACATGTTGTGAGTATTATGCATCTCGTACCTCGTACTGTTAGATGACATGTCTACAAAGAAATATTAATAATTTCAGTGCATTTAAAATCTTCAAATATGACAGTTAGAGATTAAACTGAAAGACGAAAAAACATATTAAGAAATGGTGTCACAGTATGTCATAGAAACAGTGTCTCGTTCAGGGTGTCTGGTTCATGGTGTCTGGTTCACGGTGTCTAGTTCACAGTGTCTGGTTCACGGTGTCTAGTTCACAGTGTCTGGTTCACGGTGTCTAGCTGTCATGATGTCTGCTTCACGATGTCTCATGGTCACAGTGTCTACTTGTTCATGGTGTCTCGATGTCATGATGTCTTCTTGTTCACAGTGTATCGATTTCACGGTGTCTCGATGTCACGTTGTCTTCTTGTTCATAATGTCTCGATGTCATAGTGTCGGATTGTTCACGGTGTATCGAGTTAGGTAAATATCTGTATTCAGAAAAAAGTAGTGATATTTATGGAATGGATTAAACTCAATCATTTGTCAGATAAGTCATTATAATGTAGATCAATAGACAGTATATAGTAATCAAAATGAGTATATATCACTTAAGAGCTTTGGATAGCTTTTACTAAACAACTGTGTATTTGATGTGAGATAAATTACATAAAGTTAACAAGGTTTATAGACTAAATAAGATTCGTGATCATTAAAACATGATCAATACATGAGGATTCCATCACTATCCATGGGTAAGGACCCCATTCTAGGACAAACCAAGTTGTATACAAAAGTTATCTGAGTTCCCAGTGAAGCAAAAGTAATATTTGCCCACTAAAATCCACATATGAAAAAGTTTTAAATTTTCCAGATTTTCTCATCTCGTAACATGGGTCATTAAGTTCCTTTAAGTTATTTTTCGACCATTTTTATACCTTTAATAAACTTTTCGTAACATAAAAAATACATATAAAAAACTTCTCTATCCATCCAAATTTTAAAATTAAAAATTATACTATCTATAATTCCATTAGTGTCCATACCAAACCTTATATAGTCAACTCATAAAGAAATAGGTCATTATAAACTCCCTAATGAATGAATTCTCAACCAAGAAAAATGAACTAAATCATTTCTTAGATTCAATTCACAAGCTTGAGTTAAAATTTTTATTTCATTCTTAGATCTCAAATAATAATATCGTGCCCTAAGATGAATATTAATTAATGAATTTATCTAAAAACAATTTCTCTAGTCCTTAATACCTACAAAAAATTACCAAATTAATGCATGAAATGATAAAGTAATTTCATTTTAGTGGAAAATGTGTTGTAAGCTCTTAACAATCCACCACCCAAGTGGTTTCCAATAAGTATATAAATTTTATATTCATCATGAAACTAACAGATCTCTTTATATAATAAAAATAATTCCTTAACCTAGTGAAAATTATAAAGTATCTAAAGATAAAAATAAAAATTGTATAAGTTTATATAAATGATGTGATCCTGACTATCACTCATGTAGTGTTACATCATAGCATCACATGATAGTATAAAAGAATTAAAAATCCCTATATTGTGTGTCAAAGTGTTATATATTTCAATAATTTAAGGCTGAATGACCACACTCTCTTTGTGTAAATGAAAATTCATCATCTTGAGCCTCCAACCATCTTATTTTCTAATTACACACCATTTATTTATGAATAATATTAATATTCATTCAGAAATAAGTATAACATTACCCTAATTTTGATGTCATTCATGAACTATAAAAACATCCAATCATCAATTAGGACTATTGTATATTCATTTAATTATACTTCAAATATTATATTAATTTTTTCACCAAATGAATGCATCCGATCACTTATTACATCAATCATCTTCCTACATTCCAAATTTTATAACCCCACTTATATATAGAAGATAACATGACATGTCAAATTCCATTGGTCTAGGATCACTAAAATCATTGACTAAAACATTCCCAAATATGACACTCAGTATAATGGTCATGGTACTGAATAATTAGGGGTGTGAACCCCACTAAAGGACTATTCTTATTCCCTCAATTTCTACATGTCGATTCTTGTGATTCCCATGATTGATTAAATAATGTTGGTCAGAAACATTGGTCATGATTCATGCTCATAATAACCGAAATAACTTAATTTATGAGACTTACTCATACAGGTGTGCCATTTTAATCTACAGCTTGTATACTATATTTTATTCATGAATAAATGTTTGTATACATACCATTAATTAACCCTTAATTTACTTTAAATGACATATAATCTTTTCCAAAAAAGATGATTCACAGTAGATACAACCATATGCATCAATTATTTTTCCCCTACTTTTGATTTTTCATATTCCTTACATTTCACTCATTGTTTTAGAATTAAAAATAATATATATCTCCTTAAAAATTATTATTTAACTATTTTATAGTGGATATCATGGTATCAATTATAATATAATTCTCATGATGTATTATAATAACCTGTTTTAAGTTAATGTCTTTAATTAATTCATTTTATTACAAGGATGTTACGAATATGAAAACTTTTGCAACCTCAAAAAATGTATCTATTACTAATCAAATAACATATTAGTAATCTATAAATCCTCATATATTTCATAGTATTAAAATTTTAAGAAAAAATCCTCATTGATGATAGAGTGTATAAAAATCCAAGATGATCTTTTACCCCATCTTTATTATTCCAAAGACAATCACTAAATGTATTTTTCATCTTCAATTTTAGAGGATATCAAGTTTTAATGTAACTTATCAGGAGTACCAATCAAATTAAAATAAAATTAGATATTATAAATCCATTTTTCACCATTTTAGGATCTTTAATCCACTATCAAAGGTCGGATATAAGAGCCTCTGGAAATAAAAATCCATTACCAACATCACTTCAACTTTCATAAATCCTTTATAAAAATCATGGGAAACTCATTAATAACTAGATATTAAATGGATATCATACGGATTATCCTTTTTTCTAAATAAACATATTTTAAATTACAATATATATATAATCTACTAGGTTCATTATGTCTCTAATAATTCCCTCATGCTAAAAATTTGATACTTTTGTTTTATAAAATCAAAAAAATTATAAATAAGTGTATATGATTTTACATGAAAGATACCAAATAAGATCATAATGTAATGATCCAGATCACATTAAATCTTGATTTAAATTCTTGATTAATATGTTATACATCTTACATTCTTATCTCTCAGACACTAGTCATATATCTGAAGCACTATTAGTGATACTAAGTCCATCATAGGAAAATAAACTCACATACTATAATTAAAAAACAAGGGTTATTTCAAACTCATTCTCATTAGAACATCAAAAATAAACTAATAAATAAAAAACTATCTCACCAAACCCAAACTATATCGAGACATATCTTAATAAAAACACACATTTGTTTTTAACAATGTATCTAATGAACATGTATAACTTAGAAACCCAATAATAGTGAAAAAGATATGGGAAAATATATAAGTATAAAAATTATTAAAATATGAAAAAAATTTATTAATTTGAGAACAAATAAATTTTATTAAAAATTTTAATCAATCTAATCCTTTGGTTTTTTATCAAAACATCCATTTTCAAAACATTTTAAAAATAATTTTTCTGAACTTGGTTTTATTTATGTAAGGAACCACTAATTTTTTATTTAAAAAATCACTGATTAGTTTATCATAAAAATTTCAATATCTAATTTCTATTTTTATTAATATTTTTATAACCATTCATGATATTATAATAATGAACCACAATATTATATTTTATAATTATCAAACTAGAAATAAAAAAACTTTTGAAACTACGAGCCTGATATTATTCATGATAGTACAACTGTTACAATACTTGGAAAATAGAAAAATGATAAACTATAACCCAAAAAATTATACATAATATTAGGAAGATGATAACACTTAAAAGAAAATAACCACAATTCTATTCCCAATAACTTCTAATTTTATAAATAGTTAAGCACAATATGAGTTTCCATTAAAAGTTATAGATATAAATATAATTATATTTTATATCAATTAAGTAAATAAAATATGAAATATAAATTAATTATATGGTACAATTTTCAATATAACCACCAAATTCACTACTTATATAGACCGAGATAGGTTTCTATAAGACCTCTAGAAAACCTCCCCATTTGTTAGAGGTCGGTGACTGGTGGTTAGGGTTATATTATATTATTTAGGTAGAATATACCCTATGTATCATGGTATATAATAATTAATAAATAAATAAAAATTTAATATAGATACCACATCATAGTATAAAGTAGAATTATATTATATGTCATACAATGATACAAAAATAAAAACCATTTAATAACATAATGATGATAAAATACCACACAATCATAAATATATAATTTTATAACATAAAAAATTGGATTATATATAAAATATTTATAAAAAATCAATAAGAATGATATACCACTTTTCATGACCTCATTTTGATATGTGTACAATCACCTAATCCCTACTGAGGTACATTAGTTCATTTTTCTAGATATTTTACTCTAAAATTCATGGGTAATATAGAGTTTTTATGTCTACTAAGGAGTGCATATAAGATGTGAGTAAAATACTTCATAGGTCACAACCAGTGGTGTTCCTAACCTAATCCATAATATATTTGTGTGAATTCATGATATGAAATGTAATAGGAGATCAATCCATGGAATTAGAAAAATATAACATTTAACCATTTTTCAAGGAATTACCAAATTAAAAAAAACTAGTCTCCCAAGAGTGTTTGTTTTTATTTTATCACCAAGCCACATAAAGAACCATTTATATCAAATCTGATCCAAATAATCCAATATGTATGAATATAGAAATCTTCTATAAGATGGAAAATAACCACATACATAGAAAAATATATCCATTGTCATATAGGTAGACCATTTTTTCATTATAAGTAAACTACATACACACACACACACACACATTCATCCCCAATTAAGAGCCCCTTCATTTTATAACAAGGAAGGTAATAATATATACATATCTTTTATTATGAGGAACCAATTATTATAGTAAGGCATATAATCATATTTATATACAAATAATTTATACCTATAATTGGTCTACCATATCAACATTTAGTCACTATGTTTAAGGTTTTAGGTACCTCTATTAACAATTCATGATAATAATAATCCTTTACATGTAAATTATTGAAAATTTTAGAAAATAATTTTTGGATACCTAAAAAAATATACACCATTTCTCACACAAAAATATTATCAAAACCTATAAATATGGAAGGAATTACAATAAACAAGATAATAAACATAAACAATTAATATCACAGTAGCATACTAATAAGTGTATGAATGTGAAGTGATTTCATATTACCAATGATAAAAGAAGATTGTTTTAATTAACATTGTTCAAATATAAAATATATTTTCCATGTTTTTACTGTCATTACTATTATTCCACTATACACCAAGTCCAGAAAATGTATACTATAAAAAAGGGCCCTCCCTAAATTGGTCATCACTATAGGGCACTCAAATACCATTCCTCATATAGATTTTTTATTAAAAATTTCCGAAGGTATATTTTCAATTTTGATAATAACACTGCTATATACTTATATAAAAATAAAAAAACCCAAAAGTTAAATAATTCACCAGTAAACCAACATCCAATTGTAATATTTTTTAGGGTCACACTCATAAAAGAATATGTATATTTACAAAAAACTAATAACAATAAATATAACAGAAATATTTTAGTTTTCTCACCTTTAGAGTAACCTTAATTTTGTATCTCAAACCTAAGATAACCCATTACCCATTGATGAATCATCAATATAGATTAAATAATTGAACACCATCCCATAGGATATCACATGGGAATAAAATATATAATTTACTGGTGGAAATCCCTCATGAGTTTCACATCCAATTTAATTACATGATCCATGATTAAAATAATTTATGGAAAAAACTAGAGACCTAATGTACATCATGTGGCATAGTACTCAGGAATCAAATATTCCTTAACTAGCTTTAAACAAATACACTTTTACTTATCAACCTAATCTTGGGTAACACAAACCCACATACACTAGATCTAAAATAGAAAATATGAAGATAAATAAAAACTCAGATAAAATGAATGAAAAACACTACCATATATTCATTAAGAAAAAATAATCCATTATGTTAAGTTGAATTTCTATTAATTACCTAATATATGGGTAGAAATAACACTTAAAATTATGAATTATAAATGTAGAATAGAGAAACAAAAATAGAAATGACAAGATAATGGGTGACAGGGTTGAAAATACCTTATATGAGATCGTTTTAGTTTAAAAATCAACATTTAGATTATTAATATAGAATTTAATAGAGGAAAGAGTAGTAGGGACTAGGATAGATCATCCTTGATGTCTATCATGACCTGAGAAATAAAGGGAGGTGTGAGGATTTTAAATTTATAACAAACTAGAAAAAATAAATAAAATTTCAAAAATAAATACACGAGGCCACCTTACCCAAGGAGGGTCTCATTAAAAGGTTAATGAGACTATTGAGAATATATCTACACTAAACATCCATAAAATAATGTGAAGGACTTATTCCAGTATCACCATGGAAGAAATAAATTTCAATTGTAAATCTATATATATTAATGTTTTGGAACATGAAAGAAAAAAAGTTTACCCAAATCACCAAATTAAGTAGAAAAAACATCATCAATATTCACTCCAATAGATAAAAAATAACCATTCAATAAATTTGAACATAATAATGTAGATAAAAATTTTGTTTTATGTTGACCAGATAAAAATTCCTTCACTCATCGGAGAAACACTACAATATTTCATTTCTCCCAAAGGAAATATTACTAATTTGTGAGAAAAAGTCACCCAAATTATTAAAAAATAAACCAGTCACATTATTTTTTACATTTTATTTTACAATAAAGAACAAAAAATGTATCCACTATACCTATTTATATAGAGGGCCTCCTACTCATCTAGTTTTAGTAACATATGAGAAAAAGAAATGTCTATCTGTTATACTTTTACACTTTCGGTATCCTATATAAATATTTAGTATTAAAACCAATCCTAGTAAACCAAAACAATCCACATAAAAATGGATTCATACAAACTTCTTCAATTCATAGTCAATGTTTTTGAAAAAAACCATTAATCAATGAGAATATCGAAATAACCTCTTTTCAAACCACAACCTTCTGAAAACCTCCTTCCAGAACACGAAAGTAAAACACTGACGTTTGAACCAAAGATTTTAGAATATATCATAATTATAAAAATACTATATTAAATATTGTTTTTACACATTACTCCATGCTAAAATAAAATACCTTTAAATATTTTGAATATTAAATATGATCATTAAAACTTAGTTGTTAAACTAGTTGTTTTAAAATGAAGTAACCAAATTGAAAAATCAATAGAGGAAGTTGGGAGAAATGGAATATAGAAGTGAGATACTTCCTTACAAATTCCATGTGACTAAGATCAAAAGGAAGGTAGATTTTATAGGGTTTTCCCCAGACCAATCCCAAACAGATCTCAATCAATTAATGTTTTATCGAAAATGTATATTGGAGAAGTTCAAGCTTGTGGTGATTTCAAAAATATCAATACTATATAAATGAACACCTAAAATTGAAATGAATTCATACATGATGCTTAGGTAATATGTAAATATCATAAGGGGTGATGTAAGAAGAAATTAGGATTATATCAATAAGTAATAAAATATTAATATGCATAGATATATCCTTAATTTTTAAACTTTTAGTAACGATGTTTTTTCTCAATTCACTTAATTATTAAAAAATTTATTGTCCTGAAATCTAAATTTTATTCCACGGAAATAATTTTAGTATAATTAAATAATATTAATATATTATTATTTAATGAATAATAATTTAACTCTATATTAATTAGCAATTTATTAGAAAAAACAATATTTAATATACCAAAAGTTGTTTTTCTATAAAAAAATTCTCACTCTATTTTATAATTTTACATAAAAGTAAAATTTATAAATTTTAGACAGATAATTTTTAAAAAATAAAATTAATTTTCATATTTATCATAATAATGTTTTACTAAGATTAATTTTTGATTTAAAAAAGGATTTTAGTTGAATAGTGCAATATACCATTTTACTAATATTACGGATTTTATGGAACTATTACAATATAACTTTGAATTGAAAAAATGTGAAACAATTTTTTTTGAAAAAAATATATTTTATTATTTAAATTATACATTTTATAACATTTATTATAGTTTATAAAATATATATTTTATATTTTAGAACTCATGTAATATTTTTCTCAAAAATCATTTTAAAACATTATACATTTATTATATTAAAATTAATTTTCAACACATTTAGAAACTGAATCATAAAAAAGGGTGTTAAAATTTATTATTTTAAATTCCAAATTACCTAATAAGGATGAATTTATTTTTATGCCTAATGATTATGTTACCTTCAGTAAAAATAATTTTCCGTGATAAATGTTAAAATAGTAAAAGTAATAATTCAAGGGGTAAAGGGATGAAAAAATGTTTAAAACATGTGTGAAATAAATATTTGGAGTATTTTTCATCCTAATATCTTTTATACCCCATTATTTATCAATTTTTTTGTGACAAATTCTTTAAGAGAGACTTAACACTATTGAAAAATTTTGTGCTTTTATAAAAATGTAAAACCATTTCACTTATAAAAGAAGCTATCATCTACTCACTTCTTCTAACACAAAGTCCCCCTATATTGATAAAAAAATATGAAAAAATCTCTCTAGAAAACGTATAGATTCCTTAAATTAGTTATGGTATTCTCAAAATACCATCCCTCGATGGCTTAGCCCCCTATAAATAGGAGATAATCCAAGAAGTGTGTTTTAAGTTCCTAACCTCTCTTTCTCATGTCTACTTATTTTTGTGCACTCATTATATTAAATTTTTAATTAATATATCATAAATAAAAAACCTATATATTCTTATTATACTTATAATTAATTTTAATAATGGTACAATCATTAACCACCTTTTCCATTTTCCATTATGAAAAAAACGTGAAACATGCATATATGCGGACTATTGCCGCAATGAATAAACGAGTTCTTTTTACTTCACCAGCTAACAAGGATGAAAATAAAATGAACATAATATAAAAGTATGATCTTTATAAGTAATTTATTATTGTATAAATTATACCATATTACTTCTAAACCATGTCCCTATAAAAATTTAATCATCATCCATGAATACATACAGACTATCGCCTCCATGGTTTGATGCATTTTGTTTTTCAATACCAACTATCATAGATGGTCCTAATTAATATTTAAAATTTTAAATATAATTTTAATTTATTAATAAGGGTATTTTAATAAAATTTAATAACCAATTAATGTATTGAGTGATAAAAAAGGCAATAAAATTAACTGTTTAAAAAAAGTGAATTAAGAAAAAAAATAATTTATTCATTCTATGAATTTGTTTAATATCGACCTATTATTCTACTTATTTTTTATAAATATAATATATCACACTAATAAATTTTAAATTATATCATTATTATGTTGTTATAATTACATTGAAACAGAATCACCTCATAATTATCCATTAATCATGGTATGTTAATATTTTGGTCAGTTTGATCACCAAATTGAATATATCTCTAAAATTATATAATGTATGGTTATGAAAACACAATTAATGGGGTAATATGATATAAATATATATTTTTTCATTATTTTTGTTTCTATAATTATTATATCGATATTTAATTCACTAACTAAGAAGAAAACCTCCGTTGGTTAAAAATCAACAAAATATGCTTATTTTCGATTTCATATTCTAGGATAAAGACTAAATGACTGTTAAAAGGAGATTTAAACTTCATAAATAATTATAAATCATCCAATATAGAAAAATTTATGATTTGGAAAAGATAAAATTTATAAGAATAACTAATTCATACTATGATCCTATGGAACAAGTTTGAATGAGAAAAATCTAAACATATGATGCAAATACCTGGTAAAAACTAACTATTATATATGTGAATTGAATTTTTATCAATGTGAAGTATAAATTGTAATATTTGTGAATAATTTTCTTGGGTATGTAATTGGTATCGACCTAAACATTTTTAAATAAAATTCCCTTTGTGATTTAATTAAGTACCATATTATATATTATTATTATGGAAAACACATGTACTTACATGGTTTTATGGTATAACATTGGATTTAAAATACCATTAAGAATAATATACATTGATAATATATCCAATTAATAGTGATCATTTGATTAGTATAAATACTGGGTTTTGATAAATCTAATTGATAGAGACCAAGGAAGTGATGAACTTGACCAGTAGAATCATGCCCTATGAACACCATTTAGTAGAGATTTTGAGGGAGATATAATCACTGTGATTTTCTTCTGGCTAATAACAATAAATGCTACAAAAAACTAAAGCATGATCAATACCGTATATAGGAGAAGTTCAAGCAAATTGAGATCACGACCCAAACCATGTACGCTGAACTACCCCATGAAAATCTCACCATTGTGCACCTTACCCTTAGGGAGTTTTCTATGTTAATAAATGGATATGTATCAAGACCCTAATAATATGTTTATATATATATATATTTTTTAATATAATAATAATTATATTTATGCTTTATTGTCGTTTGTTTATAAATAATTCTTTTTTTGATATGACAAAACACAAATTTTATTTTTGGGTAATATGAAATTTCAATTAAGAAATTTCTTTTGACAGAATTGATGATTTTTTAAATGAATTATATTTTAATAACAAAATATTATTAAATAATTTTTTTTTATTTTAAATAATAATATAATTTTTATGATGTGAAATGTAATTTTTATAAGGGTTTGAAAACCGTTATTGTAAAAAACAATGCATTTCTCAATAAATGTTGATTATATATTAAAATTTAACATTCAAATATTAATAAAAATATTTTTTTAAAATAATTATTAATTTTGGAACCATCATGTTGAATTTATCCAATAGTGAGTTTTTCATAATTTTTTGAGATAGTTGAATTATTGGGTAAAAATTAGATATGGTATAAATATACAATGTTTATTATGATATCATAATGACCCAAAAGTGATGTAATAAATGATATAAAAGACATAAACGACCAAATATATGTTTTACCTTTAAAATAATGTGATTTTGATTTTTTTTTGCTATGTTTATAAATCCTTTATTAATCCTACAAAATATATATTATATTTTATGGCATTAAAACCATTTACTTAATAACATGACTCACTTACATATAACTAGGGAAATATTTTAATGAGGTTGGCCCTTGGAACTAAAAAATAATGATATTAAATTATTTTTGGAAGGAAAAATGGGAAAAACCATGGTAAGGTTTGGGTTTTAGATTACTTTATTATATAGAGTCCAAAACATAAGTTTTAGAAATAATAAAGATTGCCACTCTATTTTCCAAATAAACCCTCCTAATAACCCATTCTAATTCACTAACAACCCTTTTATCATGTCCTTATTCTAACCTACCCTCTCTATATTCCCCTCATAGTGCCTCCAATATCTCAAGAAGTTCAACCCAAGCTTTTGGAATCACCCTTTCAAGGTACGAGATCTCTCTCTCTTATTTTCCATTAAATAACTTATTTGTAATTAGCCTTTTGAATCTAAATTTTTCATGTTATCAGGAATTTATAAAGATCACTATACTGTACAATTTATTTCTTTATAATTTGATATCATTTATTCCCTCTCATTATATCATTTTCCCAAGCCATTTATATACCAAAATTTAGTAAGGATCCCCTCCTTCTCTTATCTATTGAAGAATCTTCTTCATTTTATGTATTTTATTTCTAGTTAATAATTTTTGGATATGCTTCTACACATCAAGATTACTATAAATTTTATTTCCAAATGATGAGAGACCCCTTTTTCTATCATTATACCATTTTATGATCCTTTATGCACTGTTGTTATGCTTCCAAAATTTCACTGTGATTTTTCCATTCCAAACCTTTGTGTTATGAATTCCATCGCAATTTCAACTCAAGAGTATTAACCTAGACATACCTATACTTATTTTATTATTTAATTCTATGTGTTTATTCCACACTCCTCAATTTTGGAATTAAATGTGAATAAATATTGTTCTTATGATACATGATCTAGGTATAACAGTTATACATGTACATGATATGATTATGAGGGGTGCACCCAAATATTGTCCAATGTATTGGGAAATGTTTTAGTCTTATGATATTCCATGTATGGTGCAAGGTATGTTATCCTAATAAAATTATGTTATTATTTATTAGTGTTTAAGCTTTACTTATGTCAATGATATCATGTTTAAAGTTATTTCAACACTCCCATGTTTTATTTATGTTATCACGCTATATCATGCCTCATTGTTCATGTTTGTGATTCTCACCCATTTTATGTCCCATTGAAATGCCTATTGTCTAAAATTTAATACCTTATTTATGTTATTATTTTTTTATTCCCCTATTGGTATTTATAGATCACCCCTTTCTTATGTATGTTCCCAAGTTATCCCATATAGTTTTAACAATTATGAAATAATAGGATAATATTAAGGAAGTGTCCAATAAATGAGGATTTATCCCCTTTTAAAGTTGTTATGTAATGTACCTAATTCCAAATGACACTATAATTATTGATCTTCTGGGTTGTATCATGTGTATTGTTTTTATAAAATTATAAATTAATGTATAATAAAGATAAGGGCTTTCATATTTGGTATCCAATAAATGTTTAGTTATTTTTGGAATTAGGATTAGGAAACTCTAGAGAAAGCCATAGGGATAAGACTAAACATAATATAACATTCTTAAATTTTGTTAATGTATAGAGTAAGTAGTTTACAAGAAAATTCATCCCTATCTGGATACTAAAAGTGGATGTGGATCTAGAATAGAGGTTCCTAGGGGTTATAATATGAAAAACTAAATTGAGATTAACTTTATCATCACCTAGTGAAGGAAAAAGGGACTTTCTACACACCTGATTTGATAGTCCTGGGGGATATTATTTGGTAAATTTACCAACTCATTAAGAATCATTATTAAGGGAAAAAATTCCCAAAAGAGTTTATGTTAGTAAATAGATCATGGGTAACATAGTTTGAAGCCTAGGGATTCGTAAGTTAAGGAATTAATGTCATTTATAAATTATCCCTTTAATGTTATTAGATTATTGTTTGTGTGTTTAAAAGTAATCATCCATAATTTTCCATTTATTCCATCTAATGTCTTGATATAACAACCCTTCTATTTATTACACATTAATACATGATTTAATTACATAAAATTACAGTAAATACAACCTAAACGATTGATAATTATAGTGTCTTTGGGAATTAGGTACATTCCATTACAAATTTAAACATGAATTACAATATCTTTATTAAAATATTATTTAACATGCCTGAGGTTAAAACAACATTTCATAACCTGTGGATATACATAAGAAAGGGGTGATCCATAAAACCCAGTAAGAGAATAAACATGTAATAACATTAAGATAATAATACATGATATATAATGAATATCAATGAGTCATAAAGGAACATGGAAAATAAGGCATGATATAGCATGATAATAAAAACATGAGAAATATGGAAACTTAAAACACAGTATCATAGGTTAAGGATAACTTGAAGTAAATCATAATGAAAAAATATCAGTAAAGGAATCTATTTTACTTCCTATCCCAATATGAAATATCATGATACTAAACATTTCCCAATGCATTGGAGTGCTATATAATTATGGGCGCACCATTCACTTTAATTTCATTCTCATGCTTAAGTGTGCCGCATAGATCTTAAAAATGGATTCAATCTTCATAATAATGTATTATATGATAAATATATGTGGAAATAACAAATTTAAGTCCATATTCAAAAGGTATATGTGCATAAAAGTTAACATTCTTGATAGGAAATTGGTATGGTATTCACTACACAATTGGGGTGGCATGGAAAATCATGGTGAAAATTCCGTAGGATAACGACGTCACTTAAAAATTCAAAAAATTGGTTGATGAGAGTGAAATGGGTCTCTCATATTTTTTACATGAAGTGTACAGTAATAGGGATATTTAAGGACATTTATACACATATCTATTTATAAAAAGAAGGCATAAGATAAAAAATAAGCTTGAATAAAAAGAGAAAGGAAACTATTTAATTTCTGCATAGTAACAGGTGTACATGGGAGGGATTAATGAGAGAGAAAGGGGTATATCATCATTTAGTCATTATAAGGTTAGTATGGGGAGGTGTGAACATATACCCCATCATTAGTAATTGAAAAAAGGGCATAAAAAGAAGAGAAACATGGATAAATATGAGAAAAGGAAGAACCCTTACTTGAGTGTGTGACTCCAAAAGCTTGAAAAGGGGATTCTTGAGAGCTTGGAGAAGCTTTGGAGGATTATAGACAGGTTATGGAAGAGTAAGTATGTTCTAATAGTATTTTTAGTGAAGATAATAGGGATCTTGGGTGGGTTTATATAGGAAATGAGAGGGGGATTCTTTAATATTTCACAAACCTAGGTTTTAAACTTTATATAATAAAATCTTCAAAAGCAGAAAATATAGCTTGGTTTTCCCATGGTTTTTTCCAAATTGGAGATTTTTTCATTATTTTATTAGTAAAAGGTCCAAACATATTAAAACATAGCCCTTGATTATATGGTGGTGAGTCACTCTTTTAAAATCATAAATTATAATATATATTTTAGAGGATTCATAAAGAAATTATAAAATTAATGAGAAAAACTTAAAATCACTTTATTTTAAGGGAAAACATATATTTTCTCTAGGATACACATTATTGTACTTATTACATCATTTTTAAGTCATTATGATTTCACAAAACACACTGTATATTTATACAGTATTTAATTTTTATCCAAAAATTTGATTTTCTCTGAAAATGATAAAAAATTGACCATTGGATAATTTTGATGTTATGATTCCAAAAAAAATATTTATTCTATCTAAATAATTTTTTAATATGTGAATTTTCTATTTTAAAAGAATATTTTATATTTATTTAAAAATGATGGCTTTTTGACATTAAATTTTTTTGTACCCTTATAAAAAGTACATTACACTTCATCAACATTATATGATAATCTATAAGATGATTAAATTTTATTTATAATTTCATAGGTGAGGTTACTATTATTTTGGTCATATTACTATTCATAAGGGTAAAATTAATATTCTAATGGTTCTAGTTACTATTCACCGAAAAATAAAGTTTATCCTATCATACTATACATATCTTACTAATCGTAACCCAGTATGTCCATTTTTTTTAATTCAATTCACAGAAGAGAAAAAATTATGTTTAATAACTAGGTTATAACTATCTCCTTTAAATAATTATAGTAATTTTTTTATTTCACAGATACTCAACTTTCATGCATTATATTTTATATTAGATTTATTTGTAAATCCTTAGTTTGTTACACCAGAAATAGGAGGAATTGAGTAAACAACCTATATGAAGGGAAATTTTATGACTTCTGAAACGACATGCCCAAAAGAATGGGAGTTGAAATTAAAAAATTTGTGATGATACACTCTTAGTTGAACCAGCTCCGGAATATAAACCTAAATCAATAATAACTCTCAAATAACCCTATGAAAGGACAAGATTCAAGTAAGACCATTATGCGACTAAGGCCTATGAATTTCAAAGGATCATATGATCCCTTAATTAAAAAACAATAGATAAAGTACACTTAGATTATATTCTCTATCCTTTAATGTTCTAAACAAGAGGTGGTTATACATGTTGTTTATTATAATGAGGGAGAATCTGATCAGTGGTAGAAATTGACCAATAATACAAATCTTGAGGAATAAATTAAAGAGATGGATTGTAAGGAATTCTAGAAAATATTTTTTTGAAAAATATTTTCATTTTACTATCCAGCTTAAAATGGGAAGGTATTTAATTTCCCTTTGGAAAAATAATAATTCATTAGGTTTTATAAGGAATAGTTCACAAGGTTTGTACAATATGCCTTCGATAATTTCCTTACCCCCGAATTCAAAGTTTACTGATTCTTTGGTGGGATAAAACCGAGTTTATTAAAATCCTTGGTGATTCGGGAGTTTGAAAACTACAAGGAAATTTTTTTAAGTTCCCTTAAAGTTGAAATGAAGATCAATTAATCTCAAGGGTATAATGGGGATAAGAATAGAAAATTGAAGCTTAATTATAGTTGTGTGATAGATAAATCTAACGGTAGTAATAAATTCAACATTCGACCTATTAAAACTTTGGAAAGAAGCCACTCAAAAATTTCCTAAAAGGGGGAATGGAAATAATTTAGGGGTGTAAAGGAAGGGAACCTAGCTAGTTATTACCTATGGGAGAAACTAACCAATGTAATGGTAGATAGGATTGTTTCAGTCTACCCTCATCCTATTTTCTAAAGTTTCAACTGTAAGAAGTAGGGACACTATGAAAACCACTTCCTTAAGTGAAGGGTTATTAGAGGAAATCAACACCAGAAACCTCCAAGGAAATAAGGGTGAGAATATACCATAATAATTGTTGGGGAAATTATGCATCCCAATTATATAACTCCTCACATGTCAGTAGTTTATGGATAAACTTCCTAGAGATCCTTGTGATACTTCTTTTAGTTGAGTTTAATTAAATTCTCAGCATGGATTTGATTTCCTTAAATAGTACCAACATAAATTTATATGAAAAGAAAATCACTTTATGTATCCTGAATCGTCCTCCAATTTTATATAAATGAAAGGAGGATGAATCTTCTTTAGCATCAAAATCTCAACAATGGATATTATTTCTCTTTGAGTAATCAAATATATCTCAAATGATTGAGTCTAAGGAAAAAATAATCCTTAAGTACATACCCAATGTATGGGAATTCACTGATGTGTTTCTCTAAGAATTTTCTAGTCTTCCTCCTAGTCTAGAAGTTAAAATTTTAATAAAGATTATACCTAGAGAATTTTCATTATCTAAGAGGACATATATAATGGATGTTGTGGAGCTTTAGGATATAAATAAATAATTGTATGTGAATATGGATAAAGGGTTCATATGCCTAATTGCTTCACCTTGGGGTGAATTAGTTCTCTTAATCAAGAAGAAGGATGGGTCAGTGTGCCTTTTCATTGATTATCATGGGCTCAAAAAGATCACAATTGAGAAATATTATCCTCTTTCATGGATTTATGACTTTTTTGATCAACTACATGGATCCCAACACTTATCTATGGTGGATATTCTGTTGGGGTATTATCTAATAAGGGAGAGGAAGGAGGATCTATAAAAGGTATAATCATTATGAGTTTCAAACTCACTAATGATCCATAAATCCTCACAGACTTGATGAAAAGTTTATTTATAGATTACTTGAAAATTTTTTGGTAGTATTTATTTATAATATTATAATATACTCCAAATTTAAGGAGGAGGATGAGGAGAATCTGAGAACTATTATAAATACCTTATGAAAGGAGAATCATTACATAGATTATTGAAAATGTGATTTTTTATTGAAGGAAGTCTCATTGTTGGGACAGATTATCACAAATAATGGGATATATTTGGACCCTTAAAAGATAGAATAAATTAAATGATGGATGAGTCCAATATCTATGATAGATATCCATAGTTTACTTAGACCCAGTGGGTATTATAGATGATTTTTGAAACATTTATCATTATTGTTAATATCTCTAACCAAGATATATCAGACAAGAGTCATGTTTATTTTGTATAATGAACATGAAGAGAGATTCATGGATTTGAAAAATTGGCTTATCATTTCCCATGTACTTACACTACCCACAAGTGGGGTACTTTTCTTGTATATAATTATGCTTTGAAGAAGGGATTGGGATATATTCAAATTTAGTATTAAAATTTTATAGCCTATGACATAATTAATTTGAAATTTCCTGAACACAACTACCCAAAACACGATCTAGAGATTGATATAGTAATATTTAGATTGAAAATCCAATGAAATTATCAATTATGGGGGAAGTGTGAAATATGTATAGATGATAAGAGCCTCAGGTATATATTCTAATAGAAAGAGATGAATATGTACCAAAAAACATAGTTAGATTTGATCAAGCTCTATGATTTCTCAATCCACTACCATCTTGAGAAATAAAATAAATTGACAGACGCTCTATGTTGAAAAGATCCTAAAATTTTATCATTGCTGATAATTAAGAAGGATCTAATCATCTTTGACTTGAAATAGACAGACATGGGAATCATAAAAGAAGGAACATCCTAAATCCATTCATAAATGATTTCTTAACAATCACTTACATATAAGGTAAAAACTACTCAAAGAGATGATGTAGAAATTCAGAATAAGGTAGAATCTATTATAAAAGGTAAATCCTTGGAGTTAAAATTAATGAATAAGGAGTTTTAAGATTTGGATCAAGATTGTGTGTACCATCAATTTCATAGTCAAAGAATGAGATTTTGAGTGATTCACATTGCTCTACCTTCTCCATCAATACAGGGAGAAAAAATATGTATTGAGATCTACGCGAGAACTATTTTTGGGACAATATAAAGAATAATATCACAAAATATACATCAAGGTGTATTTTATGTTACTAAGTATAGATTGAAAGGAAAAAATCAAAAGGTATGATTCAACCGTTACCCATATATACTTGGAAAAGGAGAAAAACCTTGGAATTCATCAATAGTATTCCAAAGAAATCCAGGGAAAATAATTCTATGGGGGTTTTAGTGGATCATTTTATAATTTATACTCACATAATTACAATCCATGAGGACTTTTCACTCAAAAATATTGCAAGGACATACATTGGAAAAGTGTTATGGCTTCATGTAACACCACTTTAGATTGTATCTTATTGAGATCCAATGTTTACCTCTAAATTTTGGAAGAGTCTCTAACAAGATTGAAATAACGAGTTTAACTTCATCACATATTATCCCCCTCAAACCATTGGAAAATCTAGGAGGGATATCCAAACACTTGAGGACATATTAAGATAATTCTCGATAAACATCAATGGTGGATGAAATCAAAATATTCTTATGTTCGAGTTATCACACAATAATAGTTTACACTCTATAATCAAAAATGGATTTATATGAACCCCTTTATGGGAAGAGGTGTAGAATACTAGAATGATGTGATAAAGTTGGTGAACGCAAACCGTTGTGTACTGAAATTGTGAAGAAAAACATAGAAAGGGTCAATACCATTAGGTGGCACATTAGGGATGCTGAAAGATGATAGAAAATCTATTCTAAAAATCATCGACGAGACCGGATGTTTGAGTTTAGAGATATAACATTCCTCCATATATCTCTATGGAATAATTTCATGATATTTGATAAGAAGGGAATTATTAGTCCAAGATACATGATTCACTTTGAGATCCTTGGTCGCATCAGAGCTGTGGCCTATATACTATCACTCCCATCTAACATATCTCAAGTACATGATGTGTACCATGTATCTCTATTAATGAATTAAATACCATAAACCTAACATATTTAAATCCAGATGTCTTAATTTTGGAGAATTGCCTTTTATACAAGGAGTAGCTGGTAAAGATCTTAGATCATAGAGACAAAGTTCTATGAAATAAAAAAATTCACCTGGTCAGAGTACTATAGAGAAACCCAATGTTTTTAGAAGCAACATGGGATCTGAAGGAATTTATGAACCGTAATTACCCTAATCTTTTTTAGTGTATGAAATGAAATTTTTTAGGGTGAAATTTCTTAAGGGGGAAATATTATAACAACATGAACTTTTTAAGATAAAATTCCCATTGTGATTGAATTAAATTACCAATTATGTTTAATGATTATTGTGATGGCCCAGACCCTCATGGTCCATCCCTTTTCCAAAATCTGGATCCTAAGGGAGGCGTCTCGGTGGGTGTGACCGATCGACGTGCGACCGATCGTCATGCGACCGATCAGTGTGCGATCGATCGGCGTGTGACCAATCGGTGTGTGGCATGATCAGTGTGTCACGGATCAGTGCCTCACCAATTAGTGTGACTGATCGGTGCGGCCAATCGGTGTGACGGATCAGTGCGGCCGATCGGTGTGACTGATCGGTGCGTTCGATCCGTGTGACCGATCGATGTGTGGCACGATCGGTGCCACCCATCCTTGTTGGGTTTTTCTTCTGCAGTTCCTCCTATAACACCACTTTTAAGCCCTTTTTAACCTTTTTGAGAGTGGTCCAAGGCCGTTTTTAAGACCTTAATCAATGTTTAAATTCCTAAAGGTGGGGAGACCCTCAATGGACCTAGATGTGTGTTTGCGTGTCATGCCCCGCCGTTTATATAAAATCCTTTAAAATCACGGCTGTTACCACCTTTTCCCGATAAGAGTTATTAAATAACAATTAATCCCATCATGTGTAACCACCCAACTGCGTGGGGAACCACGATCCAACTTTAAATCCATTCAAATCCACATACCCTGTAACAACGTGATCTTATCTATATATTGCACGAGAATTTCTTCTTCATCTTGTCCTTTTGGCCGACCTCCTTTTCTTCCCAGTGTGTTTGGAGTCTCCCTTTCCGATGAAAGTGGTACGCCTATACCGAATCTTTTCTACTCACCCTTGGAGTCCCCTACGTTCCCCCCAGCAAGTCGTGCATCCCCAGTTCTTGGCGCATGGAGAAGGACTTCGATCCTTGATCAACCAAGTTGGTTTTTTCCTTCATCTCTCTTTACTGCGTATCATGCAGGGTGGGTATGCTATTGTTTCTGTGGGGATTGATGAAACCAAACTTAATGAAGTTAATGAACGAACCATTAAATAATTAAGGGGATGTGATCGATGTTCTTCTGTACTCTATATTGTTGATATGTGTTGTAAACTGTATGGGCTTGTGCTGACTGAAAATCATGGCCGTTGGTGGAATTTCCTTGTGTCCAAATAAACCCTTGTCTTTGGTGATGACTAAATAACTGTAACATGGAAATTGGTTAGTCACCTAAACTAAGTTGGTATAAATGTATGTTCAGTAAAATAAGAATCCTTGTGTGACCACCATGGTTAACAAACAGAAAGAATAACCTAATGAATGATGTGCTTGAACCAGGATGTTTCCTACTTTTTTTTGGTAGTAGGTGTGTTGTTCTGCTTGGTGCTTACGAGGTGACATGGATGGGGATAGGATACCCTGTTGTTTTATAGTTATTGGTTGTCGTTCGGGAGCTTTGTGGGGCTGTATCTTGAGGCTTTCTTTTTGTTCCATTACTTTGAGGGATCTCACTTGATCCCTTTGTTGTTGTGACTTTACAAGGGAATTGGGTGTGAATGCTTAAATTTATATTTGGTTATTTATCTTTCCCTGGATTGTGGTTATTCCTGTTAGTTTCCCAGTAGTGTATAATTCTCCTAATGGGATCACTTGAACATAAAAACGAGAATGGTTAAAATGGGGAATTGGTTTTTGGAATGAGTTGTGACTTGGCCGTGAGTTCTGTGTTGTTCCTTTATGAATGAATAGTAATGAGGGTGTTTGTGCTTAGGTTTTGGAACCCTAGGTTGGGATGAGTTCTTGTTACCTATACATATATCTGTAGTTTTTATGTTTCTTATTCGCGCCCCACCAAAGTGGAGCACTTAGTGACGAACACCCCCATTTCATGCGAGAGGGTGGTTTTCCCAACACTATTCTGAGTGGATGGTTATTAGATCCTTTTTGATCCCTTTCCCGAATATCCCAAGACTCTTCAGGCATGCTATGATGGCCGGAGGTCCATTATAGCCCAATATTCTTTGGGCAGGGTAGTGGTGGTGGTCGGCCCAAGTGTGTGCGGGCAGGTTGTTTCCCAATAGTCTTCGAGATGAGGCCCATGTGTCTTCAGGTGTGGCAGTGGTTGTTCTAGCCCAGGTGTTTGCGGGCATGGTTACATGTGGTGGTAGTGGCCCAGGTGTTTGCGGGAAGGATGTGTGGTAGTGGCCCAGGTGTCTGCGGGTGGGAATGGTTGTTGTGGCCCAGGTGTGTGCGGGTGTGGTGTGGCAGTGGGACTACGGTGAGAATGGAAGGACTGGTTTGATGTGTAGGATGTCTTCAATAACCAGTGGGAATGTGGTGCGGGGTACCCGAATATCGATGTGCTATTACTATACATTAATTGACTTGCATTATTTGGGGAGTGTTCCTTGGTGAGGCTTGGGTGGATAGTTTTCCTTGCTAGGTGCTTTGGTTATCTCCTTTTTCACGGGGCATTAGAATGCCTCCCCACTTGTGCACAAGAGTATTTGGTTTTCCCTTTTGTGTATACATGTATGCTCACCCTACGTATATAAAACTACTTTCACGTTTCCAGGAGGACTTCAGGGATCGTGCGGGACCGTACTAGCTCGGACATTGGGGCAGTTTCTGTTGTCGTTTTCCTTTTCTTGGTAATTTACTTTTTGGAGTCCTTGTGACATTTATCTTTTACATTTGAACGTGTATATGGGAATGGTTTACTTTGGGATTTAACTTTACCTTCATCTTTTGGTGTTGTTTGGGATTTACTATATTATCTCCTAATAGTATTAAAATAAAATGGGTAATTCCTTCCATCTTGTGTGTGATTCTATACCCTTGGTGCTAGTCACCACTCCGGGACCTATTGAAGACGGATCTTGGGGGGTCATTATCTCTCCTTCAACTTAAAGAAGGAAGATTCTAGAAATCTACAGTCCCTTCCCTCCTTTTGGTGAATGCGGGTCGTGACAGAATTGTATCTGAGGCGAGGTTGAGAGATAGGATGGAGTATGAAGTTAGGCATAGTAAGGATTGTATGGGATGGTAGGGAAACAGTGTTGGGTGATCTTGGTGTGTGAAATAGGCCATGGAAGACTGGCTAGGACATGGGATTTTAGGGGCCCCTGTGATCTGATGCAAGGACTCTGGACCTACCGAATGACCAAGTGAGGCTACACTTATTGCAGGGTAGAGACCCTAGGGAAGGTACATGCATCATAATGACTTGTGTTCTTGTGTGTCATGGGTATTTTGGGAATTGAAAATGAATAAAAAGTCTAAGAAAACTTAAATCTTCTACACTACCCGAGCATAGGCATTCCTTGTTTTCCTTGCAGCTATGGCACCTGGGAGATGGCCATGAGTGGTGCGGATGATCGAGGCCCCAGAGGTTGTTTTGGATGATCGACATAGGGCTGACCAAGATGAGGAGGAAGATCAGTGGCAGAGGACGCTTCATGCCTTCCAGCGGCAGACCCTCGGGAAATATGAGGGTAGCGTCTCAAATATGGGGACAGAGAGTTGGCTCAAGGATCTAGTGATAGATTTAAGCTTCATTCAGGCTCTGATGGAGTACTAGGTTCCTCTGGCCATCAGCCAGATGCAGGGAGTAGGGCATCAGTGGTGTATTATTTATCTCGAGGAAACGAAGGAGGCTAAGGTTGCGTGGGGTGACTTCGAGAAGGAGTTCCGGGTGGAATTCCTCTCTTCGACGATGAAGGCTGAGAAGAGGCAGGGGCTACTCTCCCTCCAGTAGGGGAGGATCTCAGTGAGAGAATTGGAAATCAAGTTCAAGGATCTCCTCCACTTTTCTCTGGACCTCTTTCTAGATGAGGAGTCTTAGGTGAGGCGTTTGGAAGAGGCACTTCGACCTTCTCTTCAGTATGCTGTTACTCCCTTCTCCTTAGCGACCTACTTAGAGGTCCAGAAGAAAGATAAAGTGGTAGAGAGGATGCACACCCTAGGAGGTGTATTATAAGAGGGGATCCAGTAAGGCTCGTCGAAGGGGAAGGCCATCAGCAGCAGGAATCCAGCATTAGGACCCGGAAGGTTTCGACTATTAGGAAGTAGGCCTCAACAGTTCTAGTAGGGCCAAAAGTTGTTCGAGGTACGATCAGCTTGTTTAGTACCCTTGCCTATTCCTTGTTTGATACAGGAGATTTGTACTCCTTTGTTTCACCCAGTCTGGCCTGTGCACTGGGTTTAGATGTTGAGAGAATTTATCTCCCCTGGTGTTGAGCACGCTAGTGGGAGGTCAGATCGACTTGTCTTATGTTTTCCGAGGGTGTAGACTGATGATAGGGCCACATCAGTCTATCATGGATCTTCTACCGTTGCAGATAAATCCATACAATGTCATCCTAGGCATTGACTGGCTGTTCTCTATATGTGTCATCATTGACTGCTTCCGAGTAAGGGTCGTGTATTCATATTTGGGCGGTCAACATGTAACATTCATCGGTGAGCGGGGTTTCCAGAAAAGCAGCAGGCGAGATGAGCCCCTCCTTTCCTTGTTAGCTGAACTAGCAGTGGAGTTGGTGGATGCAGAGATGGTGGAATTCCCAGGGATCATCAGTGAGTTCATGGACATCTTCCCTAAAGAGGTCGTGACTCTACCCACTCGAAGTGATGTTGAGTTTGGGATAGACTTACAACCTAGTGGTCGTCCGATTTCTATGGCTCCCTACTAGATGAAACCTTCTGAGTCATGGGAGTTGTGGATCCAGATTGACGATCTAATGAAGAAGGGTTTTGTTCGGCCAAGTGCTTCATCGTGGGGTGCTCCTGTCTTGTTTTTAAAGAAGACAAATGGTGGTATAAGACTATGCATAGATTACAAGAGGATGAATCAGGTGACGGTCAAGAATTTATACCCTCTCCCGAGGATAGCCGATCTCGTTAATCAGCTGAGGGGAGCAGGTTGGTTCTGGAAGATCGATCTGCGGTCTGGATATCACCAAGTGAGGGTGAAGGAGGGAGATATCTCCAAGATTTCCTTCAGGTGCAGATATGGGAACTTTGAGTTTGTGGTCATGCCATTCGGCATTACAAACTCTCCAGCTGTGTTCATGGGGCTCATGAACTCCATCTTCCGGGAATACCTGAATCGGTTTGTAGTCGTGTTTATTGCCGACATCTTAATCTACTAAAAATTAAAGGAGGATCACCCAAAGCACCTGAGAACGGTTTTAGAGGTCCTCCAACGGCACCGGCTCTATGGGAAATTGTCCAAGTGAAAGTTCTGGAGCTTTCGGCGGTCGTGTTCACACTAAAGTTGTGGCAGCATTACCTTGTCGGGGAGCACTTCTTGGTCTTCACCGATCAAAAAATCTTAAAGAATATATTCTCCCAGCGGGACTTGAACTTATGGTAGAGAAGGTGGATGGAGTTCCTTCAGGACTATGACTTTGAGATTTCCTAAACCTTAGGAAAGGGAAATGTGGTGGTAGATGCCTTGAGAAGGAAGTCACAGAAGGATGCGGTTTGAGAGTCGGCAGATGCTTGGATGGTGATGGAGGAGTTAGCTTCCCTGCACCTGGATGTGAGGATGGATGGTGGTAGAGGTTGATTGTATCAGATGACAGTGCAGTCTTCTCTACTATTTTAGGTAGAGGAGTCTCAATGGGGAGACATAGAGAGTGAAGTGATGTGTGATCGGGTTAACCAAGGCGATGCTCCGGAAGGGTGGACAGAGGATAGTCAGAATCAGATGATTTTATGAGGAAAGTCGTTTGTTCTAGAGGTGATGCGTGAGAGGGTTATTGGTGGTTTCCACAACTCACCCCTAGTAGTGCAACCGAGAGTTTCCAAGATGTACCGGGGCTTTAAGGGTCAGTTCTGGTGGCCCGGGGTAAAGCAGGTAGTGGCAGAGTTCGTGGCTAGGTTCCTAGTGTGTCAGCAGGTGAAGGTTGAACACGGTGTTCCTGGTGGTCTTTTTCAAACTTTAGATATCCCCGAGAGGAAGTTTGATGAAATCTCAAGGGATTTCGTCATAGGGCTACCCAAGGTTCAAGGAGGCTGCGACGCTATCTGGGTAGTGGTGGACCGGTTGACGAAATCAGATCACTTTCTGGCGATCAAGGAGTCAAGTGCAGTGGATGCCTTAGCATGGAGGTACGTGGATGAGGTGGTGTGATTACATGGAGTTCCGAGGTCCATAGTCTTGGATAGGGATGCACAGTTTACCTCAGAAATAAGGAGGGGATTGCTGCATGCTTTTGGCACCCAGCTATGTCTTAGCACTGCTTTCCATTCCTAGACATATGGACAGACAGAGTGCACTGTCCAGACGTTGGAGGATATGCTACGAGCATGTATTTTGGATTTTGGGGGATCGTGGGTGCGACACTTACCTCTGTTAGAGTTTTCCTACAATAATATCTATCACAATAAGAATGAGTTGTGACCTGGCCGTGAATGTTGTGTTGTTCCTTTATGAATGAATAGTAAAGTTGGTGTTTGTGCTTAGGTTTTGGAACCCTAGGTTGGGATGAGTGCTTGTTACCTATACATATATATGTATTTTTTATGTATCTTATTCGCGCCCCACCCAAGTTGAGCACTTAGTGATGAACACCCCCATTTCATGGGGGGGGGGGGGGTGTTTTTCGAAACACTCTTCTAAGTGGATGGTTATTAGCTCCTTTTTTGATCCCTTTCCCGAATAGCCCAAGACTCTTCAGGCAGTCTGTGACATCCTGAGGACCATTATAGACCAATATTCTTCGGGCAGGGTAGTGGTGGTGGTCGGCCCAGGTGTGTGCAGGCATGTTGTTTCCCAAGAGTCTTCGGGATGAGGCCCAGGTGTCTTCAGGCATAGAAGTGTTTCTTCTAGACCAGGTGTTTTCGGGAGTGGTTACACATGGTGGTATTTCCCTAGGTGTTTGCAGGTAGGATGTTTGGTAGGGGCCAAGGTGTCTGTGGGCAGGAATGGTGGTTGTGGCCCAGGTGTGTGCAGGTGGGGTGTGGTAGTAGGACAACAGTGAGAATGGCGGGACAGGTTCGATGCATAGGATGTCTTCAATAACCAATGGGAAAGTGGCGTGGGGTACCCGAATGTCGATGTTATATTACTATACATTACTTGACTTGCGTTATTTGGGGAGTGTTCCTTGGTGAGTCTTGGTTGTATAGTTTTAATTTCTAGGTTATTTGGTTATCTCCTTTTTCACAGGGCATTAGAATGCCTCCCCACTTGTGCACGAGAGTCTTTGGTTTTCCCTACTGAGTATAATTATATGCTCACCCTACATATATAAAACTGCTTTCAGGTTTCCCGGAGGACTTCAGGGATCGTACGAGACCGTACTACCTCAGACGTTGGGGCAGTTTCTGTTGTCATTTTACTTTTCTTGGTACTTTACTTTTTGGAGTCCTTGTGAGTTGTATCTTTTACTTTTGAACATGCATATGGGAATGGTTTACTTTGGGATTTAACTTTACCTTCATATTTTGGTGTTGTTTATGATTTACTATCTTATATCCTGATCCTATTAAAATAAAAATGGTAATTCCTTCCATCTTGTGTGTGATTCTATACCCTTGGTGCTAGTTTCCACTCTAGGACCTATTGAAGGCGGGTCTCGGGTGTTATTATCTCTCCTTCAACTTAGAGAAGGAAGGGTCTGGTAATCTGTTGTCCCTTCCCTGTTTTTGGTGAAGGTGGGTCGTGACAATTATAGAAAACACATGAAGTTACAAGGTTTTATTATATGCCATCATATTTAGAAAACCACTGAGAATCATAACTTTTGATAACATAGTCAATGAATAATGATCATATGATTAATATAAATAAAGTATTTTGATAAATCCAATTGAAAGGGAAAACAGAAGTAATCGCTATGACCAATAGGAGCATTCCCTATGAAGACCATGCATTAGAGATTATATGGGATATAGAATCACTAAGTTTATCCCTTGACTAATCCCAAGATGATATTCCACAACTAAAGAATGAGAAAAACTATTTACGGGTGAATTTAGAACTCATCAAGATCATGTCTCAAACCATGTATGCCGTACCACCCCATGAAAATCTCACAATCGCAAAACTTAACCTTCTAGTTTTTTATGATTTAATAAAGGGAAACGTATAAATAACCCAGTAATATGAATATATATATATATATATATATATATTATTTTAAATTGAATAATAATTATATTTAATCCTTATTGTTGATACTTTATAAATTATTTTGATTTTGATACAATAAAATAAAATTTTTATTTTTGGCTAATATGAAATTTCAATTCATTCTTTTATTTTGAAGAAATATTTCATTTTTGAAATAAATTATATTTTAATAAAATTTTATTATTATATATTTTTTATTAAATATAAATGATAATATAATATTTATGATGTCAAATGTAATTTTTATAATGGTTCGAAAGATGTTATTATAAAAAAACCCAGCATTTCTCAATAAATGTTAATTCCATTTTAAAAGTTATAATTCAAATATTAAGAAAAATATGTTGATAAAATAAATTTTACTTTTTCAATCAATATGTCGAAATTATGAAATGGTGAATTTTTCATAATTTTTTGAGACATTTGAGTTTTTGGGTAAAAATTTAATACAGTATAAACATACAGTGTGTATAATGACATCATAATGACCTATTAGAGATGTAATTGATGATATAAAAGGTATAAAAGACCAAATATATGTTTCCTATTTAAAATATGTGGTTTTTATTTTATTTGGTTAATTTTATCAAGCCTTTATGAATCCTCAAAATTCAATAATATATTTTTTGGTTTTAAAATAATTTTTTAAGAACATGACTCACTTCCACATCACCAACGGTAAAATTTTAATGATTTAGGCCACTATATTTTAAATAAATTAAAACCAATATTCTTTTTTAGAATAAATGGGAAAAAATAATGTTATAGTTTGTAGATTTGTTTACATTACTATAAAGATTCCAAAACCTATGTTTGGGAAATAATAAAGAACTCCTATCTCTTTTCCTATATAATCCCACCCAAGATCCCATTCCTATTCACTAAAAAACCTTATATCATGCACATAATATTCCATACTCCCTCTAGAGTCCTCCCAAGCTTCCAACAATCTCTCAATAGGCTTTTCCCTAGCTTTTGGAATCACCCTATCAATGTAAGAGATTCCCTCTCTTCTTTTCCTTTCAAGAACCTTATTTATAATTATACTTTTGAATATAAATTTGTTATGTTTTCATGAATTTATAAATATCCCTCTACAATAAAAAGTTATCTAATAATAATGATATACCATTTATGCCCCCTCATTATATCATTAACTTAAGCCATTATTATGTTGAAATATTGTAAGGGAACCTCTCATTCTCATCCTTTTTCAATAATATTATTCATTTTATACCTTTTAGTAATAATTAATAATATTTAGATATATTATTTAACATAAAAATAACTATAAATTTGTTTTCCAAATGCTGAGAGACCCCTTTATCTCTCATTAAACCATTTGATGAACCATTATGTACTTTTATTATGTTTCCAAAATTTCACTACAATTTTCCATACCAAACTTTTTTATTGTGAATACCATCTCTATATCCACTCAAGGGTATTAAATTAGACACAAACATATACTTATTTTACTAGGTACTTCCATATATTTATTCCACGATCCTTGATCTTGGGATTATAATTTGAGAAATATTTTCTTATGTTATATGATCTCCGTGGAACACTTATACATGTATATGATATGATTATGATGGGTGTGACCAAAGAGTGATTCAATGCTTTGGGTAATGTTAGTCTCATGATATTCCATGTATGTTTCATGATAGGTTATCCTAATAACATTTTGGTATGATTTATTGGTGTTTAACCTTGAATTATTCTTATGATTTCAGGTTCAATGTTTTATCCATATTCCCATGTTACCTTTACATTATCATTCTATATCATGATTTATTGTTAATGTTTATGAATCCCACCCCTTTTACGCCCCATTGAAATGCCTAATTTATAACATGTAACACCTTCTTCTTCTTCTTATTTTTTTATTACCTTACTAGAATTCATATCTCACTCCTGTCTTATGCATGTCCCCAGGTTATCCCATACAATTTTAATAACAATGGAATAATATTAGCATATTAAGGAATTTTTCAATATTACCGATGTTCCCCTATTTTATGTTGTTATGTAATGTACCTAATTACAAAATATGGTACAATTAATTATCATATAGGTTATATTATTTTTATTATTATGTAATAAATTGTGAATATATGTGTAATAAAGACAAGGGTTGTCATATAATTAATAAACATAATTTAATTATTTTATATATTTTGTGAAGTACATAATGAATTAAAACTAGGGTAAGGGTTTTCGCCTCAAATTCCTATCCTTGAGACATTTTTTTTGTTATGAAAAAAATTTATTTTATAAGATGTATATTCTAATTAATTGGGATATTATTTAATGAAATAAATTTTACTCATGTTAATTTATGTTTAAATTAAATCTCACTATTTTAAGAGGTTTTCGATTTAAATTATTTTCAATTTTTAATGGTTTTCTTTGTCCAAATTTTGATTAATTGAGAGATGTAACATTTTATGCACAAAGTTTTTATGGTGATATTTTGATTCACCATAAAATTAATGGATTAAAATTTTTTGCATCATAATTCATGGGATGTGCTAATTGAAATGAATTTATCCTCTTCAGATGGCTTAGACTAGAGCGTTATCCAAGTTTCAAGGGTTTTTATATCATTCACCATTCATTTAGGCATGTTTTGATAGTAAAAACCAACCTTCTTTTGTATAGTGTAACGACTATACCTTAACTTAAAATGTCATAATTTTTTTATTCTTGAAAATTTCAATTTAATTCACGCTCTACCTTTTGTTGGACTACAATTGATATATACCTTAACATGTAAGGGTTTTTTTCATAACATAATCATATTTCCTGAGATATAACGTTTCACATTGAACATTGTATTTAATTTCAAATAGAATAACATATTTATATATTGAGAGATAAATTTTGATTCTATTATTCCTTATTAATCAGTTTCATTAGTTCTTGAAAATGAAACTATGTTAAGAATAATTCCCATAGTATTTAACAATTGTTTCTATAACCTCTCTATAATTTACCATCCTATAATGTTCTAATTTTTAATTTGAATAATAATTATATTTTATCTCATGTGTGTTTTATATTTCCCTTCTATTATTTTCAGAAAAAAGTTCTTGATTTTTATGATATGGGATTTCAAGAAAGGTATTTAAATATATTGAAAATTATTTTCCATTAAAAATCAAATGTTTTATCTTTATATTCCATTTTTCTATTTATTTCAAGGGAGATATTTTCAATGATTTTATTCTTAAGAAACCAAAATCTAAATGATTTTATGAAGTTCCTATTTTATGTGGTTGAAATTGGTGTTAAATGATTTGGTTTATGTGGTTATTTCATTGATAACTTTTGAATATAATGTAAACCCATTATTATTCATGGGTTTTCAATGATGTGATAATTAGATTATTTCTCATGGAACACTTGAGAATATAATAATTAAGTGACATGTGGGATAGATACAAACCTCAAATGCATTGGTAAAAGCTTTACATATCATGATATAATGGAGAAACAAGTAGTGAATCTTACTTTAAAATGGGAAACAGATTATAATAACTATTTCCTTATGGGAAAAAAGTTTTTATATCCAATCCTCCATGAGAAATAGGTTATGATGATTGATCCACTATAGGAAAGAGGTTGTGATTCTTGATCCATGACATTGAATTACTATGATTATGTTATTGCCACACTATTTTTATATGTGTTTAGTTTATTCCTAGTGATCATTATTTATGTCCCTTATTTTCATAGTATTTACGCCATGCTATGTATTTGATCATATGTGATTAATTGTTCTCCTATTATGAAATATGAACAGTCTTTATGATTTCATTGGATTTTATTCAATGATTTTCTCCTTCTTATGTTTTACCATTTTCTTATGATCTCACCCCAGGTAACTTGTGATTTTTTATTTTCCCCTTATTTATCATTTAATCCCACCCCTTTTTCATATTTCTATTTGTCAGGTCATGATGATGAGTTTAACTTATGATACATCTAGGATAAAATCTAGAATGATTAAATTTTGGGGAAATGTTTATAAGAATTATAATATAAGTATCTTATGTATATAGTCTTCAAATACACCAAACCTATTGATTCATGAGATGTTGAGATTACTATATAATGTATTGTTTTAATTATGGAAATTATATAAAATAAAGGCATGCTTATCTTTGGTTTCCTCAGTTGATATAATAGAAAAATTTTAGGTATTTTTTGTGATTTACTTATTTAACTTTGGTGTTAGGATTAGATAAACATAGTAAAGATACTAAATATGAATATATATAGAGGATGATATCCTTAAATATTAGTAAAGTTTTGGGAAGGTTGTTTTCCAAAACAAACATACCTATCTAGACACTAGAAAGTGATTGCAGCTGTAAAATTAATACACCTAGGAGTAACTACCTAGAAGATGGTTGGTTTGGAATTGAATTGGTCATCACTCTGATGTATGATGATTAGACCTAAGACTTTATACTTGGATAGAAACTCTTGGGGTATATGCTATGGATAATCATATTATTTTTACCAATATCTATGAATGATTTATTTCCCTGGTAAATTAAGGGATTAGGTTGAGAAGTATAATATAACCTAACTTAATGTAACCTAGGTTAAAGTAATACTGATATAAGTTTAAAAAAAATAAATTAAATTCTAACTTAATGATGTAAAAGGGTAAAAGATTTTATGGTTGGATACTTTTTACTTTATTGATTATTATAATACCCTATGATATTAAATTTTTATTACCTATGTCAACCCTTCTAGTTTTATAAATGGATAGAGTTATGAAGAATAATATTAATAAAGGAAATCATGGAAAATATAATAATTCTCATAATGGGTAAAAAATGGAATAAATATGGTGTTGAAATTATTATGTTTATTTTCACACAACTATATCGTGTTGTGATTAAAAACTTGTGTATATCTGAACATCTGAACCTAATAAAGAAAATAATAATGGTCATTTTTATAAGATCATATGATAAATATGATGGAGGAAATAACATTCATTTTTTTTATAAAAAAATGGGAAGTGACAACTAGTGTAATGTCTCAATAGACTTGGAAGATTCTTAATCTATGGTAAATGAGAACATCAAGGAATATTATATTGATGAAAAAGGAATAGTTTATTTAATATGATGGAGAAAAATAATTCATTTCCAGAGGATCTGGTTGCAGTTCAATGGTTTATATGTGGAGAATTTGGGAACTGTGAAAACTAGTGCACCAATTTAAGGGATTAGGATAAAATTGACACAAAAAACATCATATACTAGGAGACCAAGTAAATGAATTTTCATCGACTAGTATTGATTTGGATAGTGATAATTAAATGGTTCTAGGAACACTTATTAATCACTCTAGATTTTTGGATGTCTTATGTCATGTAATTTTTTATAAACTATTATCTTCTAAAATAAAAAAATAGGTGGTATTATTACCAAATCTAATGTATATGATTCTTCTTCAAGGTTTGTGGGATTAAGATTCATGCAAGTCTTATTATCTTCTATTCAGAAAAATCTAATGTTATTTTTGAAATAGATTTTTTATCTATACATAATGGAAAAATTATATAGAGAAAAGAAAACAAATTTCATTTTAACCTTTGATATTCTATCAATAAAGGTTTGATAAGAAAAACCCTCGAGAAAAAATTATATAATGTGAGTCTGAATAATGAATTACCAGTGTTAGTTAGATCAAATAGTTATAGAAAAACTCAACAACAGGAAAAAAGTTATTCTATGGAAAGGAGTATGTTTCTCAAGTTTATAAGGTTAATATATATCTTGAAAATATATCCCATGTAATTTATATATTATAGATACATTTAGATAACTTCATTAGTACATGATAATTAAACTTACAGGGTTGAAATCTTTTAAAGGATTGGGGGATGTAATGACCCCAGATTTCACTATATATTACCCTTAAATAAATAATATATTAAATAGTGCGGTTCACATAATATTCCAAAAAAAAAGAAAAACATGATATATTTTGAATATTTAATATGACCATTAAAACTTACCCCTTAAAATAGCCAGTGTAAAATGTAGTGACCATATTAAAAATCAATAAATAAAATAGAAAGAAGTATCATCCAAAAGTGGAAGTATTCTGGATGAAACATTTTTCTTGGGATTAGAAGGGAGGTATCTCCTCTAAAATTTTACATGCACCAAACCCAATCATAAATCAAGAAATTAACGTTTGAGTGAAATTGTATATGAGAGAAGATTAAGCTCATGGGGACAAACATAAGATCCATACTAGTTAAACCTCCCCCAAAAGCTGCAACAGGTTCTTACCTAATGCTCTTGTATTATGTAGAGATTATAATAATCTATATAATTATAAATTATAATTATATCAATACATGGTAATATATATATATATATCTTTATTTTTTATACTTTTCGAAAGGACATTTTTATTAAAATAACTTTATGCTTAAAAAATGAGGTTTTTAGAAATAATTATTTCATTTAATGTAACTAACTATATTATAATTAAATAATTACAAGATATACTATTTAAATGAATAATAATTTAACAATATATTAATTATAAATTTATAGAAAAAATTTAGTTAATATAGAAAAATTCATTTTCTGATAAAAAAGAATTTTCACTATATTTTATGGTTTTATATAAAAGTAAAATTTATAAATTTTAGAGTGAAAATTTTAATAATATAAATTCAATTTTAAATTTATCACTACAATATTCTTTTAATTTTTTTTTTCAAAAAAGTTATCTTTAGGTGAAAAATTCAATATACCATTTTTACTAATACTACAATTTTATGGAACAATTAGTACATAAGTATGACTTTGAAAATTATGAATCCATTTTTTTGAAAAAAATATTTTTTAATTTAAATTATAGATTTTTTATATTTTATTATAGTTTATAAGCTATTATTTGATGCTTTAGAACTCAAAAAATATTTTTCTCAAAAAATTATTTAATATATTATAAATATATTTTAATTAAATTAATTTTTAAAACATTTATAAATTCAACCAGATCAAATTGATTCCAAATATTGAATCAAAAGGTCCTAATTATATAATACATGGGATTTTATTTTTAGGTATAAATGTTTCCTTAGTTAAAAAACTAGTTACCACGTTAAATGATATAATGGGAAAAGCAATAATTCACGGTGGAAAGGGTTTAAAAAAGGTTTAAAAAAAGGTTAAAAAACTTGGTTGATGATTTCTGAACCATATCACTTCCCCAAAAATTTATTTCTCAAATTTTGGATCTATATTCCTCAAGGGAGAATTCATATTATTGAATAGTTTTGTGTATCTACAAAAATTCCTTCCCATTTCATATAAAAATGGGTGCTCTTCTCCTCACTCTATCTACTTCAAATAATATCTATATTTATCCCAAACTCAACCTAAAAAAATTTGAATAATTAATATCCACCTTAAATGTGTTTTTTTCTTCTCAAAATACCACATCTGAAAGGAACAACCCTCTTGGAAAATGAGATAATCCTATAAGTGAGATATAAGTTCAAAACTTATCTTTCTCTTTTTTATTTCTTTTTGTGTAATACATATTTTAAAAATTCCATTACTACCTATTAAAATGATAAAATAAGAATTTTTATTATATTTATATGTTATTATAATGATGGTATAAGTGCCAACCAGATTTTCCCCTTTCCATTAAGAAAAATGAAAATGTGAAACGTGTGTATGTGTGGACTACAACCTCCATGAATAAGTGAGAACGTTTTCCATCAATGTATAATCTGGATGAATCAACAATATAAATTAATATGTAATTATGTTTTTTAATAAATTATTTTTTTTAATATTAAACCATATTATTACTTTATCTCATTCTTTGAAAAATGAAATCATCATCCATGAGTACGTGCAGACTTTCACCTCCATTGTAAGATGCATTCCAATTTTCAATACCACCTTTCATGGATGGTTATTATATTGATTTTAAAGTGTAAATATTATTTTTATGATATTAATAAGGTCATGTTAATAAAAATTGAGTAACCCCTTAATTTTATAAGGAATAAAAAATGTTAAAAGTTATCCCTTTTAAACAAGAGACTCAAAAGGAAAAAAATTTATTCATACTCTATAATTTTTTCTTATCAATTTATTATTCTCGTAATTCATTCTAATTTTGATATATCACATTAATAAACACAAAATTATACAATTATTAAATTTTTATAATTATATTTGAAATAAATAACATCATAATTATCCATTAATGATGGTATGTTCAGGTTTGGGTAAGTTTTACCACCTATTTGAACAATAAAATTAAATTATAAAATGGATGATTATGAAAACATAATTAGTGGTGTAATATGATATTAATATTTCAATAAATAATTTTTATTTTTGGAAGGATTATATTGTTATTCTTCTGATTAATTAAGAAAATACACTTTTTGGGTTAAAAACCTCTAAAATATACTTGTGGTCAATTTAATATTGTTGGATAAAGAATAAATCACTCATGAAAGGAATTTAATCTTAAAAAATAAATAAAAATCAAAAATTATATTAAAAATAATGATATTTTAATGAAGTAATTTTTTATAAGAACAAATATTGACACCAATCCTGTGAAACTAGTACTGAGGGGAAAAACTGTAAACACCTCATTTGAGAAAATATGCAAATAATAATAATACATTTATATATATGTTAGAAATGATTATAAATGGTTATTATGAATGGTTATAATTTTGAATATGGTTCCTTAGTATGTAATTAATAAATTTAATTTAAATATTTAGAATTATTAGTTTATGTGTAGAATGAGTTTTGACCGAGATACGTGTTTTAGTCTCAAATTACTATATTTGAGATATGTTTTGTATTATCCACCAAATTTATTTTATGTGGTGTATATTATAAATAATTGAAATATTATTCCATGAAATACCTTTTTTTCATATTAATTTATGTTTGATTTAAATATTTCACTTTCCAAAAGTTTTGATTTAAATGCTCCTTAAATTGCGAGGGTTGTCTTGGTATCTATTCTGATTCTTTGAAAAATGTAACATTTTATGTATCATGATTCATTAATTTATATTGTTATTTTGATTCAGAATGCCATGATTATTTTATAATTTATTTATTTGTAAATCATTATTCATAACAATCCAAATCAAGTTATCTTCTTTAAATTAATTCTCATCAAGTGTTTACCTTGTTGTAAGAGTTTCCATCTCAATCACCCTTAATTGAGGCATGTTCTGATATTTGACACAAAATATTTTTTTATGGAATAATTAATAACTGAAAAATTATAATATATATATATATATATTGATTTTTTAAACCCCACTTTAATTTATTCTATTTCTTACATTGGACTATGATAGATATTTTCCATAAAATATATGTGTTTTATCATAATTGAATAAGTTTTTTTATGATATAAGGTTTTATCTTTATCTGAATATTTAATTTCATAAGCTATACACTATTTTTATCTTTGAAGATCAATTTTTATTCAAATCATACATGTTCGGGAATTCTATTACTTCATGAAAATGAAAATATGTTAAGAATAATTCTAACCTTCTTGAACAATAGTTTCACCTCCTTGTCAACAATTTCCCTTCCTAACAGGATTATCATTTTTAAATAGAAACCTAATTAATTTTTTTCTCATTTACCTTAATATGACCATTATACTATTTTAAAAGTAAAGTTAATCGTCATTTTTAGGATTTGGGATTTAAATAAAGGTATTCAAATACATCAAGAATGTTTTTCTTTTCAAAATCAAATGTTTTATCTTTGTCATTCATTATTCTATTTATATAAAAAGAGATATTTACATGAAATTTTTCTCTATAAAAGAATCTATAGAATATTTTATGAATTTACCCTTTTGTAGGATTGAAATTGGTTTCAATTGATTTGGTTAATGTGGTAATTTATGTGATACCTTTATGAAATGTATTTAAAAACCCATTACTACTATTGGGGTTTAGATGACATGTTGAATTCATGTTATCTTAAATATTACAGTGATGGTTGGGACATATATACCCCGTGAATTCATTTGGTATAGTATTACATCTCAAGATATAATTCTGAAATGAGTAGGGATGTTTGATCCAAAATGGGAAACATGTTGTGATGCCTGATACTCTATGGGAAGAAGGTTGTAATTCCTGATCTGATATGGGAAATTGTTTGTGATACATGATCCAAAATGGGATTTTTTCGGATTGATAAACCACAATAATGAGTTTCTATACTTATGTTTGTTTCATACAATTTTTAATATGTGTCTATGATATTCTCATTACTCGTGATTTATGTCACATGTTTTCACTGCCTTTACACTATGTTATATGTTTGATCATATGGGATTACATAGTCTTCCCTTATAAAATATAAATAGTTTTTATAATTCCATCTTATTTTATTCAATGAGTTTTCTCCTTCTTATGTTTTCCCATATGATAATTATCTCACCCAGGGTAACATTTTGATATGTTTATTATTACAACATTGAGAATTTGAGCTCACCCCTTTCTTATTTTTCTATTTATTTTTCCATGAGGATGATTTTAACTTGTTTTATGTATAGGAAATGACTTCTAATATCATGAAATTACATAGAAATGTTTGAAATCATTATGAAATAAGTCAATTTTGAAGCAAGTATCCAAATAACCTTAACCTCTTAGTTACCAATATGTTGAAATTAGTATAAAATATAATGTATTAATAATATAAATGATGTAAAATAAATGCATATTTAGCTTCACTTGCCTCATCTGGAACTAACATTACTTTAATGAATCAAATATCTTATAGTACCACTCCTTCTAACCGACTGCTTCTAATAAACTGATATAAAATTTTTACATTCCAAATAATCTATCAACTGAAATCTTATTTAGAGAAAAACATGAAAACACATTAAAATTCAACTACACATAATATTTCTACACATCTTTTCATTCACCCATTCCCAGCATTGGATTTATATTTCCTTAACATTTATGGATCCAAACTCTTTGTGAACATATCTAAGGGATTATACTTTCCAACTATTTTTAAACACTAAATCACCATCATCCAATATCTATTAGATGTAATGGTAGTTTAGATCAATGTGTTTAGTTCTTGAATGAAATAATTTTTTATTAGAAAAATTAATTACACTTTTACTATGATAGTAGAGAAAACCTTTCCACTAACTATGTCTAATTTCTTCAACTAAATTCTATAACCCCACAATCTCCATGAATTTTCCATATTATCCACATATTATGATTCCATTATAGATATTTAAATCACTAAGTGTAACATGGATATCCAACTAACGGTGGTCTTACCAAATTATAATAATATTTTGTTTTTCTCTTTTGAGAATCACAATCACCCAAAAAGTCCACATCTTCCAACCCAAGTAATGGATCATAATATCCAAAACATATAGTTTTACTATTTTTTCCATTTATATGTCAAATAATCTAGTTTATAGCTTTCCAATGAACTTTTATTGGATTTTCCATGAACTGGATGACCACTCCTATAAAACAATTATCTTAATCACCAATTCTAGGCCAGAGTGCCACATGATCTCAAGTTAGACTTCCCATACTCAAGAGACTTGTGACTAGTTGTGAGGGCCTGAAAGGAATCATTAAATTACAATAACCTTGGTAATAGATAACCCATATATAATACAAATGATAAAACAAATTAATATTAAAAATAATAATGTAATCAATAATACAATGAGAGAATCAACCAATGCGATAAATATATGACCTTCAAATCATATTATTCAAAGAAAAATAAAGGATCCCTATATATTGTTGATAAAAATAATAAATTAGTGAAAAATAATAAATAACATGTCAAAAACATCCAAGAACTAGAGTCCATCCCAATAACATTCAAACACCTTCCAACATCTCCTACCCAAATTCCCATCACGGTTCTCTTTCACTTAATTGGATCCCTGATTATAAAAGTCTACATGTGAAGTAAGAGGTCCATGTATGGTGTGAGTATAAAATAAAGTAGGACACCACAAATGGTCCTCATAATAAGTTTACAATATACATAAGTGTATTCTATGATAATAACCAATGAAAAAGTATACAACAATTAACCATACATATACAGACAAATTTCGGGTCCTTGAAGAGAAACTCTACCTTCTTCAACTCCATGCCTAAGGGAATGTCATGCGCCGACCCAACATATTTGGACAATATATCATCTATACCCATACCCATTAAAGATATAGTCACACACACCTTTATGTTAAATAATCACATCAACCCAGTTTATTGATCTAGGGAATGCTAGATATCACGCGTCAACCCAATCTCAAATATTTGGGTAAATCTATCACACGACATGTCAACTTAACTAATGGATTTGGGTTAAGCCATCACATCATCCACAATACCCCTATTAGGGAGACACTATTCTTTATAGATAAACATTGTTACTAAATTATAAAGACAAATAAGATACACATGTGACATGAAAAGTTACAATAGTTCATTGAATAACCATGTCATGTCAAGAAAGAGTCACATATCCATCACACATCCACATAATAATCATATCAAGCATAGGTATCAAGGGATACACACACACCACATGTGAATAATATAAATCATATGCCTCATAAGATATATATGGACACCATAAAATATTTCCAAATACCCATATATATATGGCCTATATGATAAGGACTTCCAACCTCAAGTACAACACTATTCTAATGTCAATAAGAACCTCATAAGTCAAGTTTCACTTAAATGATCCATGGATTCATCCCCGTTATACCATATAAGAATTCGAGTATCTTGTTCTAAGGAGGAAATCACTCCCAAAGGGCAGGAATAGATAGTAAATACCTAATAAGATCTACTAAAATCAACGGTCTAGTTTAAATCGAGAAGTGGATGCCAATGATCTTTATTTGATTTTCATTTCTATAAATAATAAAAATTATATCATTAGATCAAACTGTAACTCTTAAAACTGATCAAAACATAAAATATATAAGGTTATTCCCAATAGTAATGAGGTAATTAGACTAAAATAGATGGAACATTCCAAAAAATGGTAATTGGATTGATCAGTGGTTTATAAGGCCACAGTTTGGGATAGGAGAAGAAAAAACCTATAAGAATACTTCTATATGGTTTTCCAAAATAAGTAATGGTTTTAGGAGAGGTATGTGAAATAAAATAGAGTTTGAAAAATGTAATTTTACCCTAAATATGCTTCACCATTATTGACACCATGTGTCTACTGGTAACCACCACTGGTTAGCTAGTGGCCATGGGTAGAATCACATTTTACCTTGAAATACCATCGGTGGGCTGGTGGATTGTAACAATATGTAAAGTGACCATGGAGAGAACCATGGTTTCTTGAAATTAAACTAGTTGGATCATGGGCTCTATAAATTTTTTAGCACTTCCAATCACCATTGGCTAGCTAGTTGTGTTGTACCGTCTAACTGGTGGCCCTATTATAGGCCTATCACTATAACCTCAATCCACCTTTATTGGGTTTCCACATTATGGATTCCCTAACAACTATAACAACACTAAAATAATTTAAATACAATTTAAAAACATACATCAAAGCCTAAAATAATTCATGCTATAAAAATTAGGATGTTACAAATCTCCCCATCAAATGGATTCAGGTACTTAAGAAGTGTCTCCTGAGGCCTATTCAAATAACTCAGGCCGCTTCACCTAAATGTTAGATTCCCACTCACAACTATATTTTTTGATATGATAATTATTCCATATAAACAAAATAAGTGTAACTACCTTTATTTAAAATAATTTTTGTATTCAATCAATAATCTGAATATGTTTCTCCTCATATGATGCATTTGGTTCTAACTCAACGTCCTTACAGTCCAATACAAGTGCATAATCGGGCTTGTACTTCTAAAAATGAGTCACATATAACACATTATATCCACCTAAAAATTTTTTATGAAGGAAAATACTATATAAAACCATCCCAATGAATTAGAATATCTTGAAGATTCCAAAAAACCATGGGGAATGTTCCCACTTCCTCTAGAGTCACTGATTTTCGTAACTGAGGGGATACCTACAAGAAGACCCAGTCTCCCATAACAGACTCCAAAGGCCATATCTTCTAGTTTTAATTTTATATCCGTATTATATAAGCTATAATACATCACTTCTGAATCAACTACACCTAATTTGATGTTTCCTTCCCAATACATGGTCCAACAATTGAGGTCTCATCCACCAAAATCCAACATAGTAGTGTGTGAAACCAATGAACATTGAGATCCAAAAAAGGATCCATATGAATAAAATAATTGAATCTATTTTTTAATTTAAATTATTTTAAATCTAAATTATCCCCCATACTCTACCAAAATCTATAATACATACCCCAGAAGATCCTATAAATTCAGGACCATTTGTTCTTACTAATTATCAGTTTGTGGATGCCAATTCATACTCAACTTCAAATGAGTCTCCATATAACTCTATAATACATTCCAAAATTTTATGTAAAATGAACATATCTATTAGATAATATGCTTGAAGGAACTCTTTTAACCACACAATCTGTTGAACATAGAGATTTCCTAGCTCATCTACCCAATGGGTTTCCTATATCAACTAGAAATGACCCACTTTAGTTATCTAATGAAATATAACCCATAAATTATATCATCCAATCAGGGTAATACTAAAACCCCTGATTTTGTAAATCATCACTTCATTACACTACCTCATTGGAATTGGAAGTAGATGAACCAATTCACCAAGTTTCTGATTCATGGTTGATCTTTGGACATATCAAATAGTGTGAGAGAAATATTGTGATGTCCCACTTCATTTCAGATCACTAGAACCATATTATTGTATAATGATATATCTTTCTTGACTTGGGATACACTATCCAATATGAGTAATGATAGTCTCTAATGAGATTCACTGAGAAGAGACTACTGTTATTCCATGAACATAGAGCACATAAAATCTATCTAAGTTTTATTCTCGAATAGATTTCTCTACACCCAACCAATCATGCATCATGAGACAATCTAGATCCCACTATTTATTTTACTTTATTTGATCAAAACATGAGTACATGATCTTAAAGGATGAATACGACATTTCTCCATAATCCATATAAATACCCACCTATAAGTTTATCATCAAATCCATAAACATCAATACAACTTCTTACAGTATCTCCCCATATTCATTTGTCTTCCTATTATGATATTTTATTAAAGAATTCATTTTTCACATAATATTACACCATTTAAAAGTAATAATTCTAGAGGAAATCTACTTAACACTTATAATTAAGAATAAATTCCCTTCAGAATAAGATATACAGTAAGAGCTTGTGTTTTTTATTCAAAAGAAATATCTCATTGAAGAGGTAGAGTCACTAATAATTCAGTGCCTGAACCAAAAAAGAAAGTTCCATGTCATGAGTTGAGTAGTTATTATTATCAAGTTTTAAGAAGGGATTAACTTAATAAACTACCTTCTCATTCTACATTAGGAAAACTCACAAGAAAACCCCATAATATTCACAATACAATGAGTAGCTGATTTCGGCTTTGGGAAAAATCATAATCGAAGCTGATATAAATTTTATCTCCTATTCTAGGAAGGATTATTTGCACAGATACATCAATTCAAACCTTACCCCATTCTTATTTAAAGTATTCATAGGAACTTTAAAATAGGAAATGTCCTAAATTAACCTCTTGTAGTACTAAACCAATCTAACAAATTTATATATCTCAAACACATTATGAGGATGTTCCAAAGATATAACAACCTCTACCTTTTCCAGAAAAAAAATTCCCCATCTTAGAAATAACAAGTAAAGCCCCATTACCTTTCTATCAGGTGTATTATAATATTTTTTTGGCTTCCTTTTTCATGACTACCATGTGTTGTCACCCTTGAATTAGGGGGATAAGTATAAGGGTGAATTCATAGATTTGTTGGATTTTCAGTTTTTCTATCAACTTTTCTACTATTATCTGGTCTATTAAATGATTTTTAAGGGGATTTCATGATGTCAAATGATGACTAGACTCCTCTCATGAGTTGAATCCACAACATGAGAATTTAAACATTGTTTAAGGGTTACACATTATATATTGTGAAATCTTATTTTTAATTAAAAAGGTAGCATAATTTTCCACGTAACTTGAAATAAAAGGGAGTCATGACATGTAAAATATTACATGACATGTAAATACCAATGTTACAGTTTTTAGGGTGTCATATGGGTTTTGAGGGATAATTTATTTTTGTTTCCTTATTCTCTTGGTTAGATATCTTACCCTAGGTGGTTTTGGGTGTGTTGATTTCATCTGAATCAATCCGCTCAGTGATTGATCAGCAGGGTTGGGCAGTTTTTCTCTTCGAGTGAGATTTAATCTCATTTTCTATCTTGTTAAAGGTTGTGGTACTTTTTGTTATAGGGATTGGTAATTGGATGGTGTATTCTATCAATACTTTTTCAGTCTTTGGTTATGCCTTGTATTTATAAAGAATATCTTATGGTTTCTATTCCCCATTCTCAAAGGTTTTTAGGTTTTCTATGCTCTTAAGGTAGGTGGATATTTTCAAATATTCTATTTTCTTGAATTTATTATTGGTCATATTTTTTTCTTGATATTTAAAAGGAAATTTCATGTGTTAAAATTGAAAAGGGAAACAAGTTTGTATTTGAAAAAAGATTTTTCTTTGAAAATGGAATTATCCTGATTTAAAATAGAAAATTGATTTTTCAAACACTAAATAAGATTGTCATGGCCTTGATAATATTTTATAAAAATGTTAGCATGGTTTTTAGAATATATATTTACAAACATTTCACAACTAAAACCTTTGATGCATTGAGATAGAGAAACTGATAAACTTAGTGTGTGTAAAAAAACTAGGAGGTAACCTCTTATATGTCTATGGTCTATTATTGGCCTCTATGATAGTTTAAATCCAATGTTATGAATTGTTTTCCTTGTGAGTGTCTTTTACATATTTTCCCTTAGGTTAGATCCTATATGGTAGGTGCATTGTCGTTTATGTTTTTTTAATTACAAGATATTTTATTTAACGAATATTGGATCACCCACACACACAAAAACATATATATATATATATATATATATATATATTTGTATTTAGGTATCTTTAACTTCTTATCTCAGGCTCTGGTAACAAGTCAGGAAATTTTTGAAAACTCATGTATTGTTTAGAAAAGGATTTCAAATTTGTTTATTTATAAGATACTTGTAATTTTTTTTAAATATTTCAATTTTCATTCCTGTTTCTTGAACTTGTATAAATATTTTGGTGGTATCCTACGGGGATTTATTTCTCACACACTAATTCTACTTTTGGGAGGATGTAGACCTTGTTTTATAAGATTCAAGTACAAGTAAGACAAATCTATAGCATGAGTGATTATCATTACATCATTATTTCATTTTGTGATTGTCTGAAGGTGACTTTTGGTCACATGGAGACATGTTTTTTAGACTTTTAATTCTTTCTGGTTTAGTATGCTTGTCTCAGTTTTATCTTCAATTGTTTCCTGTTTGTACTATGGTTATTTTTCATATTTCTCTTATATGTGAGACTAGTTGTGTTATATTTATTTTAAACCACCCCATGATGGGATGACATGGGTGACTTTTCTGGTTGACCTAGGTTGGTATTTTACAATTTGGTATCAGAGTGGTTACTCTGCTTGAACTATGTTAGCACTGGTTGAGTTGATTCAGTGTCTTAAGTAGACAGGTGGATGATTTTTAGAATTCTAATAGTTGGTGTGGAAAATGGGCATGGACATATCACCCCCATTACTGAATCTGAGTTTCCATGGGTGGTCTGAAAATCCTCACAAAGTTGAAAACTGATTATTTAGGTTCATTTGAATAAATTGTTTGGGAATTTAATTAAAATTTACTTATCTTAAATGTCTGATGACTAGTTGTGTGTAAGTTCATTTGGATAAACTAATTGGGGAGTTTATTTGGATTGGACTAATCTTTTAAAAAGTTGTTAACTTATTGTGATATGATTCATAACTACTTTAAATTCTAATTATTTTAAAGAATTGTTTTGGATTCTTGTTTTTTGTTCAGTGGTTTTAGATTTTTTTTCATGGCTAATTGGTTTTTGTTCACATGTTTTACAAAAAATTCCTCCTAGAAAAGATCTTTTAGATTCGAGATGGGAAGCATCAAGGGAGGTTTTGCAGTCAGACACTCCAGTGGACCCTTATTTGATAGAAGCAGTGATCTGTACCAGTCAAAATCTAGGTTCAGTGGGCATATGGATCCCAAGATTGGTAGTTAATCATTGATTGGAATTTACAAAGAAATATAAACCATTATTCCATGGTGAAAAATTAACTCAAGTGCTAGAAGAGTGGATTGAATGTATTGATCAGATCTTCAACTTCATAAAGACTCGTGATGTTTCTCAAGTGGGTTTTTCCATGCATATGATTGAGGGATAAGGAAGAAGATGGTGGGAATTGATAGTGAAATATAAGTTTCATGAAGTTATTACCTGGGTTTCTTTAAAGTTTAACTTTAATAAATAGTTTTATCCTAACAATTTTCCTATGGAAAAGACCTAATAGTATTTGAAGTTAGAGCAAGGGGAGTGTACTATTTTTGAGTACTCCACCCGCTTTGCTGATTTTGTGCATCTGGCACAAGAACTTGTCACCAAATATTACTTAAAGGTTCCAAGGTTTGAAATGGGGATGAGGGAATATGTTCATCAAATTATTGTTCTACTCTACCTTACAACCTTTACATCAGTTGTGGATAAAGTATCTTTATATGAGTAAGACATACCTGTTAGGATAGGCTTGGGAGAAGTTTTAGTGGGTGCATCAGTTAGCCAGGGTGCTTCTTCTGGTCATAAAAGAAAGTGAAAGAGTGGTCAGTTTTCTACAGATCTGGTTTTAGGGGATTCTACAAAAAAATAATAATAGGTGATTTACTACCATTATGGGAGGTGTGGTCATAACATACCTTAGTGTATAAAGGCTCCTTGAACATGTCATCTTTGTGGGTGGTCTATCCATTTGAAGTGTTTATGTGATAAGATATACCACGGCAGTAAGGCATGATCCAATTTCACCAATGGGTCATATGTTATTGGTTATGCTTCCAAGGGTGGGGGGTCTCATTATTAATCCAATGTGTAAATCTATATGGCTTTGTCCAGATGTATTTATTCTACACAATTTGCACTAGAGGAATATGAATCAGGGCTAACTACCATTAGAGGTGTGGTTTTTATTTTGTCTTCTATAACACTAGATTTGTCTGATACAGTTCTTCTATTTCATTTATGTCATCAATTTTGGTTTATGTGATGAGTTTAAATTCATATTTTATGTTTTTCTTGTTGGATATTTACATGCATTTGTGGAAAATTTCTGAACAAGGTTATAAATGTCCCATGCTTCAAGTGGTGATATGATACTTTGAGGTTGTGTGGGAATTCCTGGTGCTTGAATATTAAATTTTTGTCTTGATTATCAGCATGGATTAGATGATTAGAATAAAGGCGTAGATAGTCTATTATTTTTTTCGGATATAGTTTTTATATACCGATGGCTTCACCCAAGTTTTTTATGGTTAGTAGGACTCTATATTAGGAAGGGAAGGGCCGATTGCTCCTTATGCTAGTTTAATCTCATTCCAGCTTTCCAAAATGTTTCTTGATATAGTTGAACCATGATTGGGTTTTCATCTACCATCTTTTGTGTGTAATTTCACTAAGGTCTTTTCAGATGACTTTTTTGTATTACCACCACAGATAGTGGTCGAGTTTAATATTGACTCATTATGTGGAATAATGACCATTTCTATGTCATCACATCGAATAGAACCTACTGAGTTGGTGTAAATTAATGTCTATCTTGTGGTCCAAGATGTTACATGATCTGTTCATCCTATTATGTCACCATGGTCTTTACCTATACTCTTTTCTATGATGGTAGGCAGAAGTCCTATAATTTGTATCAACTATCTAAAGTTGAATCGGGTTACCATTAAGAAAATTTATAATTTACCTAGAATTGAAGATCTTTTTGATCAATTAAGGGTAGATAATTGATTTTATAAGATTGAAATGTGGTCCGGGAACCACCATTTCATATTTTGAGAAGAGGATATACCCAAAATAGTGTTTCAAAGTCAATATGGGAATTTTGAGTTTCTTGTTATCCCATTTGGACTTACTAATGATCTTGTAGTACTTATGGATTTGATGAACTAAATATTTCCTCGGTTCTTGAACTCTTTCTTTGTAATGTTCATAGACGATATGTTAGTGTACTCCAAGGAAGAAGAGAATCATAAAGACAATTTAGGTATCATTCTTCTAGCTTTGTGGGAACATTGATTATATGGTAAGATTTCCAAGTGTGAGTTTTGGATTTGGTAAGTGATGTTTCTAGGTCATGTGGTAAATAAGAGGGTAGTCTTAGTTGATCCTAGAAAGTTGTAGGTAGTTATGTCTTGGGTGCATCCCAAAAATTTGTTTGAGATCCAAATATTCTGGGGGTCCGTAGGTTACTATAGATAGGCTGTTTGATATTTCTCTAAGTTCTCATCTTCGATGATAGATTTAACTTATAAGGGTGTAATTTTTTAATGGAATGAAAAATTTTATAGATATTTTTTAGATCTTAATATGAGGTTGATTTCATAACTAGTTATGATTCTTACAACACCAGGTTCATGTTATGATGTTTTATATGATGCTTTTGGTATGGGTTTGGAGTTTTTCTTGATGTAGGGGAAACAAGATGTGACTTATGGATCTCACCAGTTACTCCAAGAGAATAAATACCCTACCCATGATCTTGAGTTTACATATATTATCCATGCATTAAAAAAATGGCATCACCATCTCGTTGGAGAGCAATTTATAATATATTTTGATCATAATAACTTGAAGTATATTTTCACTCATAAAGATGTGAACTTGTGATAAAGACATTTGGATGAGTATTTTTAGACCATTGATTTTGGTATCATGTATACCCCCAAGAATGAGAATGTGGTGGATGATGCAATGAGCAGAAATTTACTGAACCAATATACGGAGGAATCAGTTGAATAGTGGTCGCTAATGAGTTTTTTTTCCAACATGAGCTTGGGAGTGTATGAGGATGGTGGATAGGTGTTTTGGATTCAATATAATTTAACTCATATTTTTATCTGAGAGGTATAATTTAGCAGATTATAGACACCAAGAGACAATTCTTAAGAGGAATCCTAAATAGTGGGGTGACCTCGTGCAAGTTATTTTGGTCTCCTAGTGGTTATTTGTGCTTCCGTAGAAGGTTGGTTGTTAAATGTTTCTTGAGACATATGATTATTTATAGTGGAAAATATCCTTTTTGGTTCCTTCACATTTTCAATACAATAATGTACCATGATTTGAGATGTTAATATTGGTGGTTGAGGATGAGGTGGTCGGTTCTTGATTTTATATAGTGATGTCTCACTTGTTAAAGAGTTAAGGGGGAACACCAGAGACCAGAAAGTTTGTTACAACCTTTATCCATTCCAATTTTAATTTGGGATGATATTTCCATTTATTTTTTCATAGGGTTTCCATAGACACCTAGTGGGAAGGATGCAATTTGGGTGATTTTTTGAAAAACTCACTAAATCAGTACATTTATTACCAATAAATGAAATGATGAAAGTGGAATACCTTGGGGAATTTTATGTTTTAGATATTTTAAAGCTTCATGGGGTTATCTCTACTCTTTTTTTTGTATGTACTAAAGGTTTACATCTAGGTTTTGGAAGGGTTTGTAGAAGGAAATGGGTTCCCAGTTGAAATTGAGCACAAATTTTCGTCCATGTATGGATGTACAGACAAAGAGGGCAATCCAAGTTCTAGAGAATATGATCTGGGATTGTATTATTGATTTATGTGGATCTTAGGATATACAAATATCTTTGGTAGAGTTCACCTATAATAATATTTATCAGGCATCGATCAAGATGGTGCTATTTGAGGCTTTGTATAGGTGGCCATTCTTATCTCCCTTGTGCTGGGTAGATTTGGGAGGGAATTATTTGGTTGGGTTGAGTATTGTTCAACAGACTATAGAGGCGATGCAGTTGATATAGTGGAATTTTATCATGGAATAAAGTTGTTATAAATATTATAAAGACCATTATCATCAGCCGCTAGAGTTTGAGGTTGGTGATCAGATCTTTATCATAGTTTAACCTTTCTTGGGACATCATCCGCTGGGTATGTAGGTTATGTTGGAATCGAGGTCTTTGGGACCCTATGAGATCATTGAGTAACTGAGGATGGTGTCTTATCCATTTGTGTTACCGTATGACTTTAATTCTATACATGACATGTTTTATGTTTCATAGTTGAGGAGGCATGTATCAGATTTTTCTAAAGCGATTAGATGGGAAGATGTTGTTCTTGAGCCCAATACCACTTTGTTTGAGTATCCATTTCAAATTTTGGATCAGCAGGATAAGGTACTGCATGGTAAAATGATTCCCCTAGTCTAGGTACTATGGAAGAGAATATAAGATCACCCTGAGACGTGGGAGAATGATTCATTAATGAGGCATAAGTGTTCTACACCTTTTACGGATCGGGGATCTTGAGATCTTTCAAGGGACATAACATTTTAGGATGGGCAAATTTTAACATACCGTTACCTTTCTATTTTATATATTTTGATAATTTATTTTGGTCTCCCTTTTCTTGTGATGTGTGTGTTGTCGAACATGAATTTGAAGGTTACCTATAATAGTGAAGTTATAATTTTTTTTTCTGTTTTTCAACTTTTCACTAGGCTTTTCTACTATTTTCTCGGTTGTTACATGATGTGTAAAGGGATTTCATGATGTGCAATTCCAGCTAGAATCATCACATTAGTTGAATTCACAACATGAGAATTTACATGTTTTATAAGGGTTACACATCGTGTAATGTGAAATATGCTTTTAATTAAATAAATGATGTGTTTTATTGCGTAACTTGAAATAAAAGGGATTCACGATGTGTAAAATATTTCACACCATATAATTTCATGATTTCCAGTTATGAGGGTTCCAAGTGTGTGTTTGAGGGAACATTCGTTTTTATATCCTTCTTCTCTCATCCATAGCTCTTCCCCTATGCATTTTTGGGTGTCGTTCTTCCTTTTGGATTAATACATTCATCAAATGATCACTAGGGTTATGCACTTTGTCTCTCCACTTAATATTTTCTCTGTGTTTCTCTCTTATTTTATGTTGTGACACCTTTCATTGTACGAATTGGTAATTAGATAGTGTTTTTTATCAATCCTTTTTCTGTCTTTGGTCATACATTATCTTTCAATGGTGGATCTTGTGATTTCCAATCCCCATTGTCAAAGGTGATTTGGTTTTCTACATTATTGAGGTAGGTCGACTTGTTCAACTACTCTAATTTATTGAATTATTGTTATTCATATTGATTTAATATGATTTTAAAGGTAATTTCATGTGTTGAAATTGAAAAAGGTCATGGTTTTGGAATTGAAAAGTGGTTTTTATTTGAAAACAAAATTTCCTTGATTTGAAATGGAAATGGATTTTTAAAACATTGAAGAATATTGTTTTTTCTTTGAATTTTTTATATAAAAATGTGATTATGGTTTTTAAAATAGAGATTGGAGAAAATTACACAGTGGGAACCTTGGGTATGTCAAGATAGAGACATAGGTAGCCTTATTGTGTGTGAAATCAATAAGAGTTAACATCTTATATATCCATGGTTTATAAAATTCCTTGATGTTTTTTAGATCCAAATTTATGCCTTGTTTAGATTTGGAGTCTCTAGTACATATTGTCTCATTGGATAGAGCCTGAGTGTTAGGTGAATTGCTGTTTATGGTTGTTTAATTACACGATATTTTATTTCATGAATTTTGGATCACACACACACACAATATATATATATATATATATTATTTTGGTATCTTTACCTGCTTGTCTCAGGATTTGGAAACCTGGCATGCAATTTTTGAATACTCAAGGAACTTTTTTGGAAAACGATTTCAAATTGTTTTATTTATTAAAATGATTATATAACTATTTTGTTTTAAAGCTTGCACTTGTTCATTATTTTTGTTAGACCATCTATAGATCATTTGGTGGTATCCTACTGGGATTTTTTTCTCATGCCCCAGTTCTGACTATGGGAAATTATAGACCTTGTTTTATAGAATTTGGGTAAATGGGGGGACATTATATATCATACATGCTTATATTTATGTAACTATTTTATTTCAGGATAGTTTGGAGGTGACATTTGGTCACATAGAGACTCATTGTCTAGTCTTTTCATTCATTCTGGTCTATCTTGTAGGGATAAATTGTATCTCCCATTATTTCCACTTTTTATTCTGGTTGTTTGTCTTGTTTTTTCATATATACGATACTAGTTTTTTTATCCTTATTTTACCCCACCCCATTATGGGATCACTTGAGTGAATGGTCAGGTTGAACTGGGTTGGTCTATTATATCACAAGCTTGAGAAAACATACCTATTTGATTCAAAAGTGACTTTTAAGGAGATTTGAGTGAATCTGATGCATTCCAAACGTACTCAATACAATCTCAAGGTGTATATCAAGATATATAGAGGTCATTGAATATACTCAATCATCATTAATGAACACACCAATGAAAGAGTCAAAGTACTAGTGAAAGATCAAATTCATGAGGGCCATGCACACTATTGTAGCATTCATTGGACCAAATGTCATGACAAGATACTCATATGAACCATATCTTTTATTAAATTCTATATCCTATATGTAATCCTCCCTAACTCGAATATGTTGGTAGAATGACAAAAAATTATTCTTTGAGAAGTACATGGATCCCATCAACTAATCTTATAATCATCATTCCTTGGAAATGGGTTCCTATTCTTTATAGTAATTTTATTCAACATTCAATAGTACACACCCAGTGGAATATTTCCACCCCCTTTATAAGAAAAAACACCAGAGCACCTCATAGAGAAGTTATTGTTCTGATAAATTCCTTTTATTCTAAACCTTTATGTTATTCCTCATGCTCTTCCAAATTAGTAGGATTCGGGTGGTAAGGTGGAATAGATATAGGCTATGCTCTATACATTAGTCCAATTTCAAACTCAATCCAACTATTTGGAGGAAACGCTATGAAATATTCTAGAAAGACATCTTGGTATAGGCCTACCATAAGAGGAAAAGTGAAGAGAGTCACTTATGAATCTATAAAAATGATCATGTATCCCACCTTTACTTTGATGGATCAAATCTATCTAGGGTCTAGTCCACATCTACCTGCTTCAATATTCCACTCACCGGTTAACAAAAACCTCTCTCTATAATAAATTTAAAAGGAAACCTATATCTAATGACAATCGATGTGTGAAAAGGTAACTAGTATGCCAATCCATACTATAGATCACACTAAATATATACATATCAATATTTATTACTTGACACACATTATTATAGCTAGTAATTACTATGAGACACTCTTGGAAAAAATGGATATGATTCAATTTTCATCCCAAAGGTGTATAAGTGGATAGAAACTCTATAGAGATTTTAATCAGAAAGTATTACCTAGAAATGACTGGAGAAGATATAAATGAATGATAAGTGCATGTATCAAACAATGATATAGGTTTTTATATGTAATAATAATCATACCTATTTTTTTTGAAAATTAATCTCTAAAATTATATAGGTATTTGTTAGGCACAAAAACTCATCCTATGTAAGCTTCAAAACCCCACCCCAAGGCTCATGAATCACCAGATTCAAAAAACCATAAGGAGTTATCACTTTCTACCAAATATCTTGGAATTTATGTTGGCCTGACATCACAAATCCTATTTAAAATCTCTTCACACAAAACATCTTAGTATTACATCTATTTCCGCACTTGAAACACATCTTGGGGGGGGGGGGTAGGTCAGTTTTTTGGTTAACACCCCTTCCATATACAATTATATCACCTAGATGAGTTATCATTTATAGGGTTTAATAAAAAACCCTTACTCTACTTTGACTATCATATACCACCCTGGCACATGATCTTTGATTTCTTCTTCCTATTACTAGAGTAGGTTTTTGGGTTAGTACCGGATCGTCCATCAGTCAGTCCTATAAAAACTAAAATAATACCAGAATATTTATCTCTTTGTTGGACCTTATCAATAGGTAGATATCTATGAATAACCTCAGTATAAGTAATCTAATAAAAATTCTTAACCCAATGTTTCAAATTGAGTCAAAGACCAATCTCAAAATTTCTGGCCTTCTATTCCTTAATCCTATAAAAAATTAGAAAAATGAAGCTGCTTGTTAAATCATGTAGAATATGAGGCTACCAACATCATCCCTTAATGAATATTTATGAACACTTAAGTAAGATCTAGCTTCAGTGTATCAGAGAATAATTCTTTAAAGAAGAGGTCCTTAGCTTTCTTTATGCAAGTCCATATTGTCTTCCCATATGATTCATAACTCCCCAATATCTCTTAGTTGGTCCCCTAGATCATAAAATTATAAAGTTTCACCTTCTTTTCTTCAAATTTCTTCACCAAGCTAAAGATCCTCTTGATGATATCCTCTTAGCCTTCACCCAAGGTCCACTAGTGTCTTGGAAGGCTTAGGGATTCTAGAAATGAAACTCAAAAGAGAAGTTAACTATTGAACATGGAGTTCCCCATCCTTTATTAGGAACTAGATATATGTGTTTGGGTTGGATCAGTTTTACTACATGAACAACTAGGGAAACTATGTTAGCTTCCCTACCTTCCCCATCTTTTATAGTAAGTGGTGCATCAAGTGAATCCACCCTTGAACGATCGCACTAATAATATTCTATTGGGGTTCCTTAATAAATTTTTGATGTAGTATTTTATGAAATTACAAAACAAACTCTTAGAAAAATCCAAGTAGAAAATATAAGAAGACCATTTAATGCTCTACAAGAAGTCTCAAGGAAAATACAATAAGATAATCATCCTAAGAGGCTAACCAAAAATACCAACTATAAATTTGACAACCCTACTACAATTTACTAATAATATATATTTATTTAGTTATATTTAGCCTTGTTCATAATATTTTTTTTCCAAATAAGTTTAATATTTTTTGGATTTTTAGTATATATAGATGGTTGGTAGAAACTATGCACAAATCATGAGAGGGTGTTTTTAATTTTTATAGATCCATCATAGGACTGAAGCATGGTCTCATTAACTGTGTTCCTAAACTGTTTGGTGTTCTCTAGAGGTTTTAGTGTGAGACACATAGTTGGAGAATGTTTTTCCCAATTGTGTGTGTAGACCATGTACAATGTCTAGAGGTTTAAAATTTTGAAATCCCCATTTACCCTTAGTGAATTTAACCCATAATTAAGGTTCTCCCCATCAACCTCACCTAATAACTTTCGATGAACAAGAGGGGATCTTAGTTTCACAACTAACCTCCTCACTCTCCCTGAGTTTTGGTTGATTTATTCTATGATTCTTAGCATGATAATCTCAGGTTGTCATTTTTTATTCTACACATCCTTATTTATCTCTTTTATTCATTGATTCTTTTCCCTACCCTGTGTTGTGCATAAAGTTTATGAACCCCAATATATTTGGGATGTTATTTTGGTCAATTATTGGTGTCTAGTATTATTGAGCTTTTATTAAGTATGGTTCTTACTATGACAGTTAATGGCCGAAATTTTTCCATTGTATTCCGGTATGGTTTTATCCTATATTCATTTATTTATGAATTTGAAATTTATATTTTGTGGTTTTTATTTTCAAATTTATTATTCAGGTTTTATTAGAACTCTTTTCGGAGGGATTAAACTTCTATTCTCATTGATTTTGAGTTCCTAATAGGTTTTTCCCATGCCTAAACTTTTAATTATAGAACCATTAATTTATTTTATTTTTAATTATTATTCTTCGTTCCTAATAATTCTATTATTTATCTTTATAAAAATTTAATAGGAGAAATAATGTTATACATTTTTCATTTCTATGGATTCCCTCTATAATTTCACATTCTATTGGAAAACATATTCTTCCTTCACCTAGAAATATGTTTGTGGTGATTTTTAATGTGAAATTGTGTATATTAATATCTCTAAAGTTATTTAAAAATTTTATAGGAATTGTTAAAGTAATTTAAGTGATATATTATTCTTTATTCCATTTTAGTTTAATAGAAACTTATTTTAATATTATATTGTTATATCCATTTTTAATTCTTATCTATACATTTATATATACTCAATTATTCTTAATGTGTTTCAAGAGTTGTTTAAAATTAAATAATTTTGTGATTTTATATATTCCTTATGGGTATCTAATATTTTTCTTCATATTCATGAGTATACATATACATATATATATATATATATATGTATATCTCTATGTAATTATAAAAATTCACATGAAAACATGTTAATGTTAACAATAAGAGATATATGTTTGTGTCTGTGCGTGTATAATTGTGTATGGAAAAATCAAGAAGAAATACTTATAAATTTAAAATTTATTTTTGGACACGTTTTTGAACTAGTATTTAAATGAATTTCAAATTAAATGGTATAGGAAGTTTTGGAATTTCTTGAAGCCTTTAAAAATGTAAGATTCACTCTAATGGAAGACCATACTTTTTTGTTATTTATGAGACTCATGTTTTATATGATTGGATTATTGGTATGACTCTAAGAAATGGATTTTTAATTTTTATTGCATGCAGGTTAGGTAATTATGTATATTTTCATTGTATTGTTGTGTGATTGGGTTTTGGTTTTTCTACCACTCCTCACATATATTTTATAGTTATCGGCATGGAACATGGAAACCTCAGGTACCCAGGTGGGAAAATCAGGTCAAGAATTCCAGATGAGGAAGCAGTGCTTTAGATTGTCCTACCAAGCAGGACTATGCTACAACACTAACTTAAAATTAAATTTTTATTATTTAAAACACTTTTATGGAAAAAGTGAGAAACCATGAGTTCAACTACAAAAATAAATAATAGATCCATTGAAATAAAATTTATGTATACCAGTTTTACGGTCCCAAAAAAATTACCAAGATATATTGGTTACCAGAGAGTCTGGTTCATCCATTATGAAATCTTTAAACTGAAAGGCCAACTTTTCCAATGACTAGATATACTATTCAAGGATGTTCTTCCCATTGTTTCATCCCCAACAAGAATCATGTACTATTTTTAGATTGAGGTATATTTATTCTCATTGAGAGTCACCCTCAATAACCTCCCCATCATTTTGGAAACTTCCTCTTCAGTAACATTGAGTGACAGAACTTGATCAACCACTTCTTTTTTCAGAGCTCAAAAGAAATTGAAACTATTCTTCAAACACACCACCTTCCTTCCATTAACAAGAGTCATCACTATATATCTTCTTGGTGTTCAAATTATTTATTGATCACGTCTCCAATGGAGGTGGAAAGGAGTAACCCTTATTCTATTTAGGGATACCCTTCCAGCTCCTATTTCTCCTCAGACTTGGACTATCTTCTTCAGGAAAACTAGAATCGTCTTCATTAGACTTGCTCCTACAAGCCGCGTCACTACCTCGGTTTGAACCCTTTTCATGGAATGAGTCTGGTTGATGTATATTCAATCCTATTTTATTTATTCCTTCAAATATGTTTCCCATTTGAATCAATGGCCTGATGGTTGGATCTGTCCATTTCTCCCCAAAATTAGAACCCCATTTGTCCTGAAAACTTGCACCATTTACAAAGGTGGCATGATCAACCACATCTTAGTCAGTCCCCTATAGACCCTTCTTATGTGAGGCACCACTTATATCTATTAAAACCTCAACATAAGAAGCTTCATTGGATGAGGTAGAAGGAAAAAAGTCATACGATCCCTCTGGAACCCCTGACCAGGAAAAATCCTTATTAACTGGACCATCTATATTGTGATGAAATATTATAAACAAATTAGATAATTTTGGATTAACTTCATTTAGAAACACATTATTCCAGATGGATAAAAAGTTCACTGCTTCACCCCCACCTCGTATACCAGCTGCCTCTCAAGTGATGGGAGTTTGAGAGTCCAGTTGGGTCCCCACTTTCCAAAGATGCCCATTGAAAAATGTCGACTGAACATGGTAATCCACTTGATATGTTCCCATGTATTTACCCATATTAATATGAATACCATCATTGACACCCCGTAGAAAACTGGAATCCAAATTCCCTAGGTGCATACACTTATTGTAATAGTCCACCCATGATTCGAATAATACCAGTTGCTTGCACCTAAATTATTCACCAACAATGGTCCATTCCCACTCCAATAGTGGGTTAGAGATGTCTACCTCCATGCATATCAATGGGTTAATGAAATGGCTAATATAGATGGTTCTATTATCAGATCATAGATAACGACCTACCATATTTCATAACATTAAAAGAACTGAGGGGTTTTGAAATGGAAAGGGGGAGTTTTGGGAATCTAATCTAGATCGCAACAGAGGGAGAATATCACTTAATATGAACATAATAAGACCAATAATAGAGGAATAACTTGTAGTAGAGGTACTTATGTGAAGCACTATACCAAGTGAAAATAAGATCCTTCATCAAGTTGAAATTAATCATTATATGGTGATTATTGAGAAGACAAACAATAGAGTGCTCTTATAACCACCAAGATCCAAAGATAAATCGGTTGAAATCATCATGAAATGGTCTATGATGCCCAAAACAAGCCACAAGTTTTAGATCTAGAAGGATTAAAGCCTCCGTGAACTCTAACATCAACAATGGAAGATGAGGCACACCATTAAGAAGGTTGGGAACCTTCAAGTTAAGAAAAATCACCAGGAGAAAGGGGAAAGCATCATGGTTGGAGAACCAAATGAAGGGGAGAGGCTTTAGAGCTGGAAAGATGAGGTCCTTCCCCCTTCCGACAGTGGGGGGGGGTAAGGAAAAATCCTTCTCTATCCCATATAGGTAACCACCACCGAGATATGAAACATTATGTGCCTACTATGCTACAATAATAACTAAAATACATGATGATGGTATAGATAGGCTGTGGATAAAGATTGGGAATTGATCCATAGATCCATGGTTTGATGAAAAAGAGTATGAGGATATTAGGTCCCCAAATACCCTAGGTGATTAGAGTTTCCTATTATAATTGATCTAATTTGAACTCTTTTACGTGGTTCTATATTTAAATTTTCTTTTATTTCATATTCTTATTCGTGTTTAAAATAGTAAAAAAGTATGTTCTCCTTAATTTTATATATAATGTTTCACTAGTATCTAGTTATATACTATTAGATCTCTTATGATGTCTGATTTATATTTAAATTTTTACATTTACTATTATACTATTCTCATTCAATTGGTTACCACTATATCTCTATTGTTTTGGCACATTAAATAAATTCACAACTATTTTAGAGTCTAATAGTAAAAGGGATTTTAAATAGTTTTTTTTGAAAATATTCAAAACCTTATTTTAAATTAATTTATTTTTAAACTTTAATGACATTAGATATTTATTTTAAGGGTAAACATGTGGAATTTAAGACCCTGAGATTTGAAAAGAACACAGTGTTTTATATTGTTTATAACAGGAAACACCCAGCTTAAACAAACCATGAAATATTATTATAGTCATAATTTTCCATTAAATTGGAAGTCATGAATAGGATTCACCACATTATGATATATATATATATATATATATTTACAACTTAATAATAATTTATTGATTAATTCCTAGGAAATAAGAAATCATTTTTTAGTAAAGTCATTTAATTCTTAAAAAAACTATATTCTTCAAAACTATTTTAGATTTAATTTTTTAAGAAAATGTTATAATTAATTTCAAGAAGTTTTATAAATTTTATTTTATAAAATGTATTTTTTAATTTTTAATAATCATATTATAATTTGATTAGGTTAAATATTTTGTATTTTTCTAAAAGTATTGTTTTTTCAATGAATTATAAAAATTGTTATTTTTATAGGAAATTTTATTTTATTTTCAATTATTTACATAGTAAAATTATATTTAGGGTTAGTTTAAATTGTTTTAAAGGTTATTTTTTATAATAAATATTTAAATTATGGTATTTGGAGTTAATTTTCTAAATGAATTTTGTTTTAAAATTAATTTTCTACTTAAATGAAATTTTGCTAAAAAATAATTTATTTTCATTTTATATTTATTTCTCAAGATAATTTCTGCCAATTATATAAATTAAATATTGAAAAATGTATTACATTTTTGTATTAAGGTGGTAATTTTTTTAAATAGTTCCATTTTATTTTTGGTCTTTATAAATAGTAACCAAAGTAAATTTTTGTCACCACAGAAAGGGTAAATCAAGTAACTAAGCTTAAAAATAATAATATGAATACCAAAAAATGAAAATAAAACATTAATTTATTCTAGTTTATGGGTGTGGTTTATTCATTACCATCCAATTTTAGAATTTATGGAAACTTTCTGGCATATTTATTTGTTTCTTACCTTTATAACAATTAAGTAAAAGATAAAGTAATAAATGTCACTTTCTTGCTATTCATTTCTATAATAATATATGAAAAGGATAAAGATAACATATATTCAATTATAAATACTTATTTTAAATATAATTTTTTTATCATGGTAATTTATTTTTAATTTTGTTGGATGAAATAATTACCTTATATGTTTATAAAACAGTGAAACAATGTTTATTCAATCAATAGAAAAATAAAATAAATAAATATAAAAATGTAAAAAGTAATAAAATTTTATTTAATTATTATGTTAAATGAATTTTTTAGATAAAAAATAACACATCACAGAGGTGTTAATGTATTGTATTATAATTCCATGGTTTTTATATTGTTTTAAAAGTAAAATTAAATGAAATGCTCTATAAATGATAGTAATGTTATTTTATAATTAATAATATTTTATTGAAATATCTAAATTTTTAAAAATACTATATTTTTTAAATTTAATATTATATGTTTTAAAATTTCAAATATGGTCCATTTATTGTCTACTTGTTTTTATAGAAACCCTTAAATAGTAAGAAACATCGTTATCATGGTAACTGTCAAAAAGGGTTAACATGGGTTAAAAAAAAGAATTAAGGGTAAAATCCTAATATAAACTTTCCCAAATTTTATTTCATGATATTATTTAGACCCATAATAATAAAATATTAAAATTATATCAGTTTGGAACCTTTTTTTAATGAATTTTAATATATAATAATTTAATATTTAAAGTAATTTAAGTGTTCCCATCACCTCACTTATAAAAGGGGACCTCCTCTCATATTTTATTCATAAATAGAAAAGACTTTTAGTTCCACTAATACATGTAAAAAGACTTTCTAAAAACCCCTACTCAAATTAAATAGGTCATATTTTGGATAGAATAACATCTTTAGAGGGTTTAAGGTGTAAATAAAAAAATGATTTCAGAAGAAGAATTATAGTCTTTAACAGAATGTTTAAGTTTTATTTATTCTTCTACCCCAAAAAAATCATCATAAAACATTATTAAAAAATATAAAAATTAGTTTACATATACATAGATTTTATTATTTTTATGGTATCATGTACATCCTTATCCTCTTCCATCAATGGTGTAATGAAACCGTCGTTCATGTGTATGGAAGACTACCACCTCATGAACCAATGGAATTCATTTGTCACCACCACCTATAATAGTGGGTTAAAATTAAGGATTTTATAAATTTATATTTAAATTATTAAATTATTATTATTATATAATGTTATATTATTATTACTCATTCTTTTTATTCCAAACATCGAAAATGGAAACAACGTTCATGTGTACGTACGACATGCCATCTCTGTGAATGATGTAATTCATTTTATTATCTCCCCTATTTTGGATGAATCTATATATATATATATTTATATAATTAATATATATGATATTAATATCATGTTAAACTTATTGTATATGATGGAAGAATGATCAATTTATAACTACCAAGAATGCTAAACTAAAACATGCATGAAAGAGAAGTAGTTATCACTTAGAATAATGATTTTAATAATGAATTGCTAACAAATGGTTTGTAAGATGTTATAATAAAATCATATATTTTAATGGTTATTAGATATATTTATATTAATTCTATATATATTATATAGGATCTTACAACACATATTAATGACTAGACTTAAGGTACGTGATCTCTCTAAACTACCTTTTTTCTATTGTGGTTATGAACTTTATATCTCTAATTCCCATTATATCTATATATATATATTTAATGTTATTTAATGATTCTAAATTATGTATATATGTCTCTAAAATATATTTATGTTATTATCTCTTTATTTTATTACAATATACATACCTTAAGTTCATTTATTGAATTACTTATGATTATGCCTTATTATTGACTCACTTTTGTGGTATACATAATAATGTGCATGTCATGACGGGTGTGACCATATAGTGATCTAATGAATTGGGTAATGTTTTTTTTCTCAAGAGACATTATTTATTGGACTGTGGAGTAAACCTAATTCATGATGGGAGTCTTTCCACCATGTGATGTTGTCTTGGCAGTCATCCTTTACTTATGCATATGTCATGTTTTGTTTTGCGACCACATTTCCTACATTTACATGATATTATGATACCATGTTATTTATGTTATGATCCCATTTGATTACTCATGATAATAATATTTTATGATATAATGTTATATCACTAAATCACATGTTATTCTTCTTTATCATGTTTATTCTCTTACTAGCTGTTTTAGCACACCCCTTTTTATATGTAGTCCCTAGGTTATCCCATTTAGTTTTTGGAGATAAAAGGGATTTAGGATCTCATTATGGACATTAAAATAAAGATGTTTAATTTTCAAGATGATGTTTTATATACATAGTTTCCAAATACATTATTCATTTCGATCCTTTTTTAGTATTTAATGTATAGTTATGTTAAAATCATGTAATAAAATTTTTAAAAGGTTTGGGTTGATATAGTTGGAATTAGAGGAAGGTATAATTACTTTTATTTATTATGAAAATAATAATTTAGTGATAATAATAGGGTTGAATATAAGTATAGGAAAATTTCATAGGATTTTGATGAAGTATAGAGTGAGTGGTTTCCAATAAATCACATCACTGCTTAGTTACTACAAGTGGATGTGGTTTTGACATAGTTCTACCAAGGGGTAATAAAATTTAAAATGGGAATATTTGGTATTAAATCACACATCACCTAGTGTATGAAAAATAGACATTTTTACACACTTGGTATAAAAATATTAGTGGTTTTTATTTGATAAATTCAAAAAAAATTTATGAACTGTTATAAAGGGATTAAATATATATTTTTAGGTTAGAAATATTAATAGGAAAATTAAAATGGATAAAATTGATCTAAAAATAGATAATAATAAGTTAAGATATACTTGTCATTTATAATTTATAACTTCTATGTTTATAGGATTCCATTTTTTTATTAGTTAAATTATTATCACCTTGTTTTTGTTTTTTTAGTTAATTGGGGGAAACAAAAAACTATACAAACAACCAATGTGATAGGAAATGTGAAGATTTTTCTAATCATATCCCAAACATTATAGAATTAGGAGTTGGTAACTTCATTAGATTATTGGCTTAGCGAATTCTTGATATAAATAGTAACTAAAATCATATTGAACACCGCCTTTCTCTTAATAAATTTAAAGATGTGTTTCAGTATTTTACGCAAAAAAATCCTCCTATATGTAGGGGATATTATGATCCAACCATCAAAAAATAATTTATTAACTCAATTTATAAGATATTATCCATCCTTCAATTCTTAAAATAAGAGAAAATTAGGGTGTATATTTTTAACCTGGAGGGGGAAGCCGATTAGTGGTGAATGTTGATTAAGAACGTGAAGTATAAATATGAAATTAATAAAATGGAATGGGAAGAACTAAATAGAATATTTTTCAATAAATATTTTCCACAAACTCACCATATTAAAATGGATAAGGGGTACCTGAGACTAATGTTAATGGAAAATGACTCTATCATGTTTTATGAGGAAAAGTAAAAAATAGTTTCATAGTAGGACTCCAAATTTTCCATCAAAGACCAATTTAAATGATAAAACTTATTTGGTTTATTAAAGAGATGTATATGAAAATATTTAGGGATTCGATACTTTAATAAATATGAAGTGATATTTTTTTGTTCCCTAAATATTTAGATGTATATTAGATACTCTCAATAGTCTCGTGTTCCTAGAGATAAAAGAAATAAATTGAAATTATCTTCAGTATGATCAATAAATAAATCTCATTGAAGAAAGTAAAAAAAATACCATGTGTAAAAATTGTGGGAAAAAGAATATTTGAAACTATTTAAAGGGAACCAGGAGACGATTCATGTTTTCAAAATAAGGGAATCAAGCTAATCAATGATAAAGAGAGATGAATAAACCCACTAATACAATGGTTTAAAATAAGTATTAGATCAACAATTAGAATATGGTATATTGTTTAAACTATAGGGAACACCTGAATTATGAAAGATAATTACCTAATCTAAGGGTTGTTAGAGACAATCAATGACAACAGCCTTTATGGCCTAGATAGATAGGAAGGGAATATGCTACCACTACTACTAAAGTGGGTCCAGAATATAATTTAGTGGAAGGTATGGTAGTTTTGCATTAAATAATTATAGATATACTTTTTGATTCTTGTTTTAAGAATATTTTCTTATTAGAAAGTTTTTTAGAACTATTCAAACAACACTTAAAATCATGGGGGATGAGTTATCTATGAAAACAAAAAATAGAGAAATTGATGAATCTCAATATATAACTCCTCCCCAATAATTTTTTATTGAATAAATATTATAGTAAATATATATTTATATTTTTCATTGGACTTTGATTATATATTGGTCATAGATTTTTTGTCCTTATATAAATACAACATCAATTGTCTAGAGTGAGAGAACACTCTTTGCATCCTACTTTATCCTCCAATTATATACTTGTGTAAGGAGGATAGTGATTCTCTCTTGAAATATTTTTCTTATGAATATAAATTATTGCCTTATGAGATATCATATCTATCATAAATGATTGAGAAAACGGAGAGAATAATCCTTGGTGATATCCCATTATTATTAATTATACTGATGTATTCTTTGAAGAATTTCTTGGTCTTATTATTGAGTGATAAGTTTATTTCTCAATCAAAAAAATACCTTGATCACAGAACATATCTTGGTATCTTTATAGAATGGACACCACATAGTTGGAGGGACTAAAAACTAGTTATAAGAGAATTTGGAAAGGGATTTTATACACCTGACTGGTCCACTATGGGGTGAGCCAATTATCTTTGCCAGGAAGAAGGATAAATTAATGAACCTAAATATCTATTATAATGAACTCAATAAAATAATGATAATTAGAAGGAATACCCTTAAATGGATAAAATATTTTTTCAATCAACTATTTGGGGATATATATTTCTTTAATGGGGAGTTTCAGTAGATATATCAAAAACTAAAGGTGAAGAAGGAGGATATTCCCAAAACAACCATTTGAACAAGGTATGGAGAATATGAGTTCATTGTGATGACCTTTAGACTCACTAATTCTCCAACAATATTTATAGACTTAATTAATATATTATTTAGAGATTTTCTCTAAAAATTTGTGGTTGTACTTATAGATGTTATTTTACTCAAAAAGAAAGGATGGACATATGATGCATTTGAATACTGTGCTAAAGAATTTGGGAAAGGAAACTATCTATTAAAATTATAGTAAATTTTACTTCTAGAAGAAGGATGTATCATTATTGTGGAATTTTATCAAATTTAAAGGAAAATATGTGGACCCTTCTATAATAAAGGTAATTACAGACTGACCTAGACTAGTATCTATAATATAGGCCAATAGTTTTTATTGGATTAACTAGGAATTACCAATGATTTTTTAGAAACTTATCAAAATTTTAAAACCCATTAACTAAGATAACATAGAAGGGAGTGAATTTTTCTTGTACTAGTGAATATTAAGATAGATTTAAGGAATTGAAAGAGAGGCTTATCATTTAACCAGTCCTCACACTTCCCTCTAGTGTAGAATTTTTTATGGTATGCAGTGATTCTTAAACTATGTTTTTGCGTTATATACTATTGAAAAATACAAAAGTGAAAGCCTATTATTCAAGGAAGTTAAAATTTCATGAATAAACCTATCCAACATTTGTTATTGAGTTTGTTGTAGTGATATTTTCATTAAAAATATGGTAGTATTATATCTCTAGAGAGAAGTAAGAAATATATATAGATAATAAGAGTTTAAAATATATATTCACATAGAATGAGATTAATGTGAACTAGTGAAGATGGTTAGAGCTGAATAATGACTTAGAATGGCCAATGCATTACCATCCCGAGAAATAAAATAAATTGAAAGATGCTCCATATAGAATGAATTCAACAACTTAATCAATGATGAGAATTAATAAGGATATAATCTTCTTTGACATAAAGAGGATGGACTTGGGAATCATAACCTAGATACCTTCATCATTCCTTTATAAAATTATTTCTCAACCATCCCTTATATAGAAGATAAATGATGATCAAAGAGATTATGTAGAAATTCAAAATATGTTAGAAGCAATAAGAAAAGTTAAATCCACAAAGTTAAAAATTGATGAAGAATGAGTTGTAATATTTCTATCATGACTATATGTACCATTAAATACCAAGACAGAGAAGGATATGTTGAATGATTCACATAGCTCAAACTTCTCCATCCATCCATGAATCATGAATATGTATCGAGGTCCCTAAGAGCACTGTTGGTGGGATAATATGAATTATGAGATCTTAATGTATACATTGAAGTGTCTCATGTGTTCGTAAGAGGATGCTGAAGGGTACAAGCCAAAGGGGATGATTTAACCATTACCCATAACTATATGGAAATTTGAAAACATCACCATAGGATTTATTGATATTTTTCCAAATACATCTTGTGGGAATAATGATATATTGGTTTTGGGTAATCATTATACAAAGAATTATCACATAAATAAAATTATACAGGATTTATCACTAGATAAACTTGCAAGGATATAGATTAGAGAGGTAATGAGTATGCATGAAGCACCACTATCGATTGTATTTGACCTAAATGTGAGAATTACCTAAATGTTATGGAAGATTCTCCAAAATTATCTAAATACTAAGTTGAACATATGTATGAAGCATCACCCCCAAACTAATGGAAAATTATAGTTGAATATCTAGACATAAGAAGACATGCTGAGAAAATCTTTTATGGAATTTAATGGAGTATGGTATAAAAATATTCTTCTGGTTGACTTATCATATAAAAATAGATTTCGATCAAGAATTCAAATTGATTATTATGAAGCCCTTTCTTGGAAGAGATATATAACACCTATGTGTTTGGATGAAAGCTATTGTGACCTAAAATGGTTGAGAAAATGGTAGAAATGGTAAAGATAATTCAAGAAGAACGTCTTCCAAATTTCATATTGAAACCAACTGCTTTACAAAACACTTTTCAAGAGTCCAATTTGTTTAAATTACCATATCTTAATTTGAAATTTGAAATTTCATCTCAAAAAAACCTAAAATTTTTAAAAGGAAACCTTTTGATTTTTTTAAAACCCACATGAAATTTTTTATTTATAATTCAACATGAAAATTGACCAATTTGATTCAAAACACATAATGGGATATAGACGCCATTTCCTATAAAAAATGTTAGTATGAAGAGAAAAATTTTAAAACCAAATTCAAAAACCATTATCAATAAATTAATAGTTTAAAATCATTTCCATAGAAATATGTACTCTTTGAAAATTTTAAACCTTTTTAGGTTCACTTTGAAATCACATCATGAGTTTCAAAATACTGAAACCATTTTATTTCATTTTAAGGGAAAACCTCTTTTTGTTTTGAAATCCCACATTAACATTTAAAACCAATTTTACTTTTTAAAAACTATAATTTAAAATAGGAATGATCATAAAAATTATATGTAGTCTACCACCCAATCTAAGTAAAATAATAATTATTAAACATTTCATAAGAATTTTATAATGTTGACATGAATAACACATTTTTCCAAAGAGAATAGTAAATTGAAAATTTAAATACTAACATGCTTATCCTTTACTACTCACCTAAATACAAAGGTTTCCATGGGCTTGTTTCAGAATTCAATCAACAGACTCCTCATTTATAAGAAATTAGTTTAATTAAATATCACAAAGAAATATACAAATCCAATATTTCATAAACCCTACAATTTTTTCAAGAATAAAAAACAAGATGGCTTTACAACCTAACATTGAACACTATTTTCAAAAAGATCATGAGGTGTTAGAAAGATTCAATGTGTGATATTGGGATTAGGCTTTATTTTAATTTATCTGAGTGTGAGTCGAATTAGAGGTTCTTTGTACCTAAGGTGAGGGAACAATAACAGATTTGGTTATTGTTTGTCAAGGAACCAACCAGGAAGTACAACATATTTCTATTTTGAACATTATTGTTGGTTTTTAGAAGATCATGGAATGATTTAAGTTGATTAGAAATTGTGATAGAGTGATGAGATATTCCATTGATGGGTTAAACTGATCATTTTTAGTAAAAAGTTAGCCATAGGAGGACTAGGTATTGTTTTTTTATGAGATTATGTGAGGTGAGATGGAAACCACATTGGTTGTGTTGTTCAAATTATATATTTATGCTTGGTTGATTTTGTAAATATTGTTAAACATTTTTACTTTTTTTAAAATTATTTTTCTATGAAATTAATGTTTGGACTTGCATTCTTTAATTATTAAAATTTATTCCTTCAACCAATAAATTTTTTTATTTATTTAAAAATAGAAAATGTAAAATACACACCAGATTCACACTCAAATTTACCCAAGAGATGATGGTAGAAAAGTCCTTGTAGTTTAGCTTGGGTTATCGAATCCTTAGAGACCTAATAAGTGACCTAGAGACACGTACAATCTATGGATTGTTTTTGGCTATGAAGTGTCCAACTTGGGTTTATTTTAGATGGGTTTAAGGTATCAATAACAGATTTAAGTTAATTTAAATTAAGATAATGAGTCGATCCTAGGTTATCGCTTGGGGTGGATTAGATTAATTCATTTTTTAAGGATTTCAATTTCTTATATTTGAGTTGGGTTCATTTAAGAAGATCAAAAAACATCATCACTTACTAGTTTAATACCTACACTCTTAAATACTAATCACCTATACACATGAAGGATCAATGTTTTGATCACTTCAAGGTAAAGCTTTATATTAGCACTTGAAGTGTGTGGCCATAAATTCAATGAGGACGATGGAGTTTAAAAATCATAAAATAAAAGTATCAATTAAAGAAGTGATTAGACCTTAATGGGGTGATAAATAACAACCAATCCAACCATTTTATCCTCCCTTGGATCAAAACATAAGTGGGTTAGCCCTCCATTGACACTATGGTTTCAATGCATGCGGGAAGTAGGGTCATGAGGGAGGAATTGAAGAAGTAAAGAAAACAATAAAATAAAAATGATCACTCCACCATTGTGTGAATAACTTCACAATGTTTGGTGTGAATAAATTCACACCTTGAGGAAACAGTATCAAAGTGAGATGGAGAAGAAAAAAATAACAAGATAAGGAGAACTTTTATTTAGAAACAAGGATGAATTAAAGCAACTTACATGTGGAAGAAAAACTTGAGACAACAAAATCATAGCATAACATTACAATGAAAGAAATCTCAAAAGATAGATCAAATCCTCCACCAACACTACCTTAAATAGTCATATTTGAATCCTTGTTTCTAGCATCCAGTATTCCAAGTCTCCTCAATTAATCGTGGTAGTCCATAGGTAGGTGGAATGTTGAGGGAGAGTTGATTTTTCCACCCTTGACCCGAGGTGGCATCCAGCTTTCATCCACCGAACATACGTGTCTGAATGGCCTTCTAGATGGCCGAATGAGAGTAGGAAATATAAGTAAAAATTGAAGCTCTGGATGTCTCCTAGCTATCTGTAAATGTTCATTAAAATAGATATGTTTTGGCCGAGATATGATTAAATTGGTGGTATGTTTTTCTGGGCCACAGAATCTGGACCATAATTTTATCTCTACATTGGTCCACCTTAATAACCACTATGGAGGCCCAATTAGAACGCGATTATGAATAATTATTTGTTCCTATATATTTCTTTTAGAATCCCATGAAATTTGGGCTTCATTGGGCCTGTATGTTGGGCCCCGCATTCTCATCTGGGGGATGGTGTCCAATCTGCCTTCTCCAGAATTGTTGGCATGAAATTCCATTTTGGTGGTCTTCTAATGTGAATATTTCGACACTCCACAAGTATGAATTATTACCAATATAATTAGAAACCTGAAAATTAAATCTGAAAATAAAATCAAGATAATTTGGTATTTTAAATGATGTTAAAAAATGTACCACGTAATAGTGTATTTTAAGAAGGAATTAAAATCATAATGTGAAATGACGTTCAAAGTGTAAAATGAACTAAAATGATGTTTATGAATAATAAAGCACATGAATATTATATATATTAAAAATAAATATTAGTCTCATTTAGTGGCTAATCTCATCCCCCAACTTGAGATTTGATAGTCTCGAGAAAAAGATATCTCAAGAATATCACTATTGGAATTTTAGGCTATAGCCACGGTTTGAAATCATGGCTATAAGCCCAAAAACCGCGGCTATAGGTTATAGCCACCGTTCAATGAACCATGGAAGGTATTGGCATGGATATAGGTCAAATCCTATAGCCACGGTTTAAAACCATGGTAGATGTTAAAACACAAACAAGCCTTATAGCCATGGTTAAAAATCGTGGCTATAGATCAAAGTTCAATAAAAAACACAGCAGGCCGGCATGCTTGCCAGCCCCCCGCCCCCTGCCAATCCCCCTGCCAATCCCCCCTACCCCCTGCCAGTCCCCCTTTCCCCTTGATAGTCCCCCCTGCCACCCCCTACCAGTCCCCCCCTGCCCCCTTCTAGTCCCCATGCCAATCCCCCCTACCCCTTGCCACCCCCTTCTAGTCCCCCCTGCCACCCCCTGCCAGTCCCCCCAGCCCCCTGCCAGCCCCCTGCCACCCCCTGTCAGTCCCCCCTACCCCCTGCTAGTGCCCCTGGTAGTACCCCCTGATAGTCCCCCATGCCCCCTGCTAGTCCCCCCTTCCACCCCCTGCCCCCCCTCCCCCAAGCCCCCTTCCACCCCCTGCCAGTCCCCCCTGCCCCCTGCTAGTCCCCTACCCCCAGCTAGTCCCCCCCTACCAGTCCCCCCTACACCCTGCTAGGCCCCCTTCCAGTCCCCTGCGAGTCCCCCTGCCCCTGCCCCCTGCCCCCTGCTAGTCCCCCGGCCAGTCCCCCTACCCCTGCCACCCCCTGCCAGTCCCCCCTTCCCCCTGCAAGTCCCCCTACCCCTTGCTAGTCCCCCTACCTGGACACCCACTACTGTACATATGTTGGAGTTTTTCAAAGTAGCAACACATCAGAATCCTGTCAGAGTACTGGAAGGTTTTCTTAGGTGGTCCAAATAGACTATGGATGAGCATCACTTGGTTTTTGAAATGGTGAATAAAGGCTATAGTTGGGATGCCATTACAACTAGGATATTTTTGTTGAAACTATTTGGTTTTACGTGGGATGTTGGTGGATGAAAGGACATAAAGGTTCAAGAAGCACTGCACCGGAATGAGCTCCTACATGTTCTAAATAATGCTATTATGGAGGGAGAGAAGGATATTGCAGTTATTCCAACAACCGTCTTAAAGATTAAATGAGACAATATGATCACTACCCTCCCCTTTATGTCACCCCCTGGCCACACCCCCACCCCCTCCCCTGCATAGACACCCCCCACCTAGGACAGACACCCCCCTAGACAGACAGACAACCCTGGACACCCCCTCCCCTAGACAGACCCCCCTGGACAGAAACCCCCCCACCTTGGACAGAAACCCCCTGGACAGACACCCCTAGACACCCCCTCCCATGGATAGACCCCCCTGGACACCCCCCTCACCTGGACAGAAAACCCCCACCCTGGAAAGATACCCCTAGACACCCCCTCCCTGGAAAGATACTCCTGGATGGACACTCCCCCGGACAGACACCCCCTCCCCCGGAAAGACACCCCCCCTGGACAGAACACTCCCCCTCCCTTGACAGACACCCCCTCCCCTGGATAGACACCCCTGGAGACTCCCCCTCCCTTGGACAGACACCCCATGGAGACTCCCCCTCCCTCTTGGACATCCCCCACTCCCCTGGACGGACACCCCCCAGACACTCCCCTCCCCCCTCCCTCTTGGACACCCCCTCCCCTAGACAGAAACCCCCTAGAATGCTAAAATAGTTGGCCATGAAATTTTAAATCAAAGAAAAAAAACTAAAACAAAATACATTGCAAAGCCCCCCCTCCAGGACACTCCCCCCACCCCTGGAATGCTAATACAGTACATCATGCAATTTTAAATCAAATACAAAAACTAAAATAGAATACATTTCAACCCCCCTGGAATACTAATACAGTTGGCCATGCAATTTGAAATCAAAAACAAAAACTAAAACAGAACACATTGCAACCCCCCCTATGTTACTCATTATATCATTTTTTAAGGATACAAAATTTTTAACGGGTTCACCAATCCCTGAAGTTGAGGCCCAATGATACTCATCCTCTATATGTTTAAGGAGAATGAATTCATCTCAGTTTCATCAATTTTTTTATAGGTTTACTTCAAGACCATTATGTTATACTACACTAGGATGGTCATGATCCTTGTCTCACATGCCTAATTTTTTAGGGCAATCATCATGTCACCATAAGAGTGATGATGATGGAACCCTTCATTGAAATGGGAGGATGGGAGTTTAAAACACAACTTTATGGTTTTCATTTCCCAGTCCATATTTATGTTGCGAAATCGTCGGGAGGCACAATGACATAGGTTTTTCCAGTGGTAACCCTAGCCCAAAAATGGGTTATAAAATGGAGAAGACGATCACTATTCCTAAAAATAATCCCACGTCTCTATAGTGAATGGCGACCCCTTTGTCAACAGTGCTATAGTGGTTAGAGATGCTACAGTGTCGATCCAACAATTTCTCTTCTATAATTAACACATGCCCATGAATCTTGTTCTTGATTCCATCTCCATGTGGACATCGGTTAATAATGTCACTTTATTCATTATCAAGGTGAGAACCTAATGATCAAAGTTTACTAGAATTTCAATTACACTGTATATTTAGAAAATCAAATAAATATATTTATCATTTCTGGAAGTGAGGGAATCTTATGCTTTCCACATATAAGTAAAGTATGGATCTTCAGTTATGATCTGGGCAGAAAGGTTGTTATATCTTCTTTTGTCAATCCATATAGAAATCTTAGGAATACGCAGTCAGTTGACTACTTTGGAAGCTGTTTGTGAGTACCCAATCAAGGAGGGAGAAAACTGTGAGACCTTTGTTTTCCGTTGGACAACACCAGCATCTTCCGGCCCAGAGTAGAGCCAAATCACAGAATTACCATGGTGTGACCGCGACGTGTTGGCCCAGTCCAGCAACATCCATGGTTCAGCATCTTCCGGACAGCCCCCACCCACGACAGACCCCCTCTGGACAGCCCCCCATCCCTCCTGGACACCCCCCATCCCCCTTGGACAGCCCCCATCCACCCTGGACAATCCCCCCTCCTTTCTGGACAGACCCCCCCTCCTGGACACCCCCCTCTCCTTCATGGACAGACCCCCTCCCTGATAGACCCCCCTGGACAGCCCCCCATCCCTCCTGGACACCCTCTAGACAGACAAAGGCATCATTCGAATTGATCGAATTCCAAGTGTCTTTTACAATTTTATTACAATCCTCAAAAGTTTTCCAGGGATTATTGAATCTAAAAGGAAGAATATGTTTGTTGTCTCTAGTCTTGAGGGTCACCAAAATTGGATGATGATCAGAATTAATCCTAGGTAAAATAATATTAGAGATGCTATTCCAGTTATCAAGAGCATTGAAGTTTGTGAAAGCTCTATCAAGTTTACTTGCTAAAATTCTATTGTTTTTCCTTCTATACCAGGTATACTTATCCCCAACCAGATTAAAATCAACAAGGTTATTATCATCAATACAGTGATTAAAATCTTTAATGGAGGTGTTTGAGTGCAAGGGCCCTAGCTTTTCACTAGTTCCAAGGATAACATTGAAATTCCCGATAATGACCCAGGGCACTTGAATAGTGTTGTTAAGGGAGAATATATTGTTCCACAAGGTTCTTCTGTCTTGATATTTATTTCAAGCATACACAAAAGTATAGCAGAATGTATTATCATGCAATTTTATTTCACTCAGTACTTGTCCATCCAAGCAGGTACCCAACTCTAACCTCACCAAAAATGATGAACCCACACTGGGTAGGAGGGATACAATATCTCCACCTGTTCACATAAAAGGCAATGATTACATCTTAAGCACTGCAACTAAGCACAATGTTGATCATTTTCTACAAGATGTTGTTGAACCCAGCTGCTCAGATATGATTTCTGGATAGAACAAAAAACCCTCCCTACTGACTTCTACTGCTACTCAAGAGATAATAAATGGGACCAGAAATCATACATATGGATTAGGTTCCCTTAACTATGTTCAAACAATGACACAATCAAATATCACCAAGGTTAATTCTGGTACTAAAGCCTTAGAATCTTTTAAATCTGTAAATGAGAACACACCTGCGGTGTAAGTTCCTTTACAAATGCAGGATAACAATGACTCTGGTGATCAGAAACAGTGTACCACAGATGCTTTGGACACTGTCCAGGATCCCTATGTAACAGCTACTTCAGCTGTGGAAGTGATTCTAGGTATGCTTCTTCCCACTTTTCCTCATTCATCTACTCAAGATGTAGGAAAAGTCTATACCTATCCCTTGATTCCATGTAATTCGACCCCTATGGAATCAACTCTAAATACTTCTCACCCTAATCACATTAAATCTGTCAACAGTCCTAATGAGATGGATACCACTGGTTGTCCTATAAATTCTGGGAGTCCTAATATTAATCCAAAGTCTGTTCAGGCTAAGAAACAAACCAAACTTACTAAAAATGATAAACAAGATTCCATAACACCAGACCATGTAAAACATACAAAATCACTCCCTCGGTACAGTTCAAATATAAAATATTCATTTATACTTACGTTTGGGGCTAGGCCCCTTGTTTTTTTACCTCTGGAATTCTTTTCGCGCTTGGATTTTCTTAATTTCATGGTAGAATGCTTTTTAGGTGTCGTTGCATTTTCCCCTACAGACTTGCCCCCTAGCCCCTCCCCCCTGCCCCTCCCCCCTTCCCCCCTCCACCCACACCTTGCCCCCTTCCCCCTTCTTTGCAGACCTTCCCCTTGCCCCCTTCCCCCCTCTACATTCCCCTTCCCCCTGCCCCCTGCCCTACAGACTTGCCCCCTGCCCCCTTCCCCCTCCCCCTCCCCCCTTCCCCCCTCCACCCACACCTTTCCCCCTGCCCCTGCCCCCTGCCCCCATGCTCTGTAGAACTGCCCCCTGCCCCCCTACCGACCTGCCCCCTGCCCCTTGCCCCCCTCCACCCTCCCCCTGCCCACGGCCCTACCCCCTGCCCCCTGTCCCCTGCATAAAGGATGTAGGTTCCATAGCATGAAAATGAAATATTGTGGTTGGAACCAAGAAAATAGATATGGGTGTCACTATGTATCATGTCATTGGAGAATTAAACCCACATGTAGTTCACGAACGAGTTGTTCCCTATATAGGTCTGACCCAAATGTAGAGTTTTCCATAGACAGCTATTTGTAGCGATGGAAACTGGACTTCAATGGAAAAAACTATCTCAGTTTTGTGTACGGTGTCTCTTGGGTAGTAGTTCACATGGTGAAATGGTAGGCCCATAAATCATGTAGGATCTTTTCCGTCTAGGACTTATTCTATTTTTCAACCCTCTTCTACTACTTATTTGATAGAGACTTATTTGAGGCATGAATCTGTCCATTTTTTGCTACATGATAGCAGTATGAGTGGTTAGTGATAGGTGTTCAAGTCAAGGAGAGAAGAAAAAGAAGAGTTTCTGTTGATTTATAGTACAATAACGAGCAGAATTTACAGTAGAAAAAAAGAAGAACAGTTGAAGAAAAGACTCCCCATGGTCGCACCGCGAGGCCGATGGCCGCTGGTGTGGGCTATGTGGCTGGAGAAGGGCCAAATCATGGCATTACCGTAGCATGACGGCGGCACGACCATGCCGTGACTGCGGCATGACCGCGGCTTGACCGTGGTGTGACCGCGACGTGACCACAGCGTGACCGCGACATGACCACAACGTGTTGGCCCGGTCCAACAACATCTGTGGGGCAACATCTTCCACTGAGTTTCAAATAGGATGATATGGATGGCATGAGAGGATATTTTCTCAGAATATTTAAAGAAATGAATGTTAATCTGTGATGACTAGAGGATTGGATGACCCCTGATATACCTAATTCGGCGAGGGATCGAATGCTGGTGGAAGGGGGCTGGTTGCAGGTGCTGTGGGGATGGTGCGGGCTGATTCGAAGGTGGCAGGGGGGCTGTTGAGGGCAGGAATGCTGGTGGTAGTGGGCTGAAATGAAGGTGGAAGTGGGCTAGTGTGGGATGGATGTGGTTGGAGCAGGGCCAAATCATGGCATTACTACGGCGTGACCGCGGTGTGACCGTGGCATGACCGCAGCGTGTTGGCTAGGTCCAACGACATCCGCGGGGTAGCATCTTCCACTTAGTTTCAAATAGGATGATATGGATGGCATTCAAGGATGTTTTCTCAGAATATTTAAAGAAATGAATGCTAATCTGTGATGACTAGAGGATTGGATGACCCCTGATATACCTAATTCAGTGAGGGATCGAATGCTGGTGGAAGGGGGCTGGTTTCAGGTGCTGGGGGGATGGTGTGGGATGATTTGAAGGTTGCAGGGGGGATGTTGCAGGACGGAATGCTGGTGGCAGTGGGCTGAAATGAAGGTGGAATGGGCTGGTGTGGGCTAGATGTGGCTGGAGCGGGGCCAAATCACGGCATTACCGCGGCATTACCGAGGAGTGACCGCGGCGTGACCGTGGCGTGACCGCGGCGTGACCGTGGGTTGACCGCGGCGTGACTGCGGCGTGATCACTGCGTGGCCGCGGCGTGACCGCGGCATGACCACGACGTGACCGCGACGTGTTGGTCCGGTCTGGCGAAATCCGCGGGGCATCATCTACCACTTAGTTTCAAATAGGATGATATATATGGGATGAGAGGATGTTTTCTCAAAATAATTAAAGAAATGAATGCTAATATGTGATGACTAGAGGATTAGATGACCCCTGATATACCTAATTCGGTGAGGGCTCGAATGCTGGTGGAAGGGTGCTAGTTGCAGGTGCTGGGGGGATGGTGCGGGCTGATTCGAAGGTGGCAGGGGGGCTATTGCGGGCTGGAATGATGGTGGAAGGCTGAAATGAAGGTGGAAGGGGGCTGGTGTGGGCTGGATGTGGCTGGAGCAGGGCCAAATCATGACATTACTGCGGTGTGACCATGGCGTGACCGCGGCATGACCGCAGTGTGACCGCGGTGTGACCGCGGCGTGACCACATCATGTTGGCCCGATCCAGCGACATCCATGGGGCAAAATCATCCACATAGTTTCAAATAGGATGATATGGATGGCATGAGAGGATGTTTTCTCAGAATATTTAAATAAATGAATGATAATATGTTATAACTAGTGGATTGGATGACCCCTGATAAACCTAATTTGGTGAGGGCTCGAATACAGGTGGAAGGGGGCTGGTTGCAGGTGCTGGGGTGATAGTGCAGGCTGATTCGAAGGTGGCAGGGGGGCTGTTGCGGGCTGGAATGCTGGTGGTAGTAGGCTGAAATGAAGGTGGAAGGGGGTTGGTGTGGGCTGGATGTGGCTTGAGCAGGGCCGAATCATGGAATTACCACGACGTGACCGCAGCGTGACCACAACATGAGAGTATTTTTTCTCAGAATATTTAAATTCTATCCTTTTCTGGGTCATGTGTATCACAATGATGTTACTGAAAAAAGTATCAAGTTTTCAAAGATGGTTTTTTGTGTTTGATGAAATGAAAACAATGATTTTATTTAAGTATTAGATTTTTGTTAGAATGCTCGGTTGATGTTTTCTCAAAATGAGGACACTGTCATCTCTAATGTGAAGGAAATTTCATTTTCTACTTTTGAGTTGGTTGAAACTTTCTACTAGTCCACGATGAAGGCTTAGGAAAATCTTGTAAAACAGGTGAAAATGTCATTATAAAGAGCCAAAACCAATTTGAATAGCATATACAGATTATATAATAATGAAAAAAAGTTTTTAAAATACTCGAGCAATTATAGAATTCAAATTAAAGGGTTAGGAAAAGGAAACTTACCTCAACCTCAAGGCGCTACTTTTAACGACAACATGAATCTTCCTCTTTTTTTCTGCTTCCACGCATATGCAACTTCAAATATATATGAGGACACATAGCCCCTATGTACATATTTTCATGGCCAAATATGCACAAGGGGATCCTTAGATATATGTTTATACTTGCATATACCCCTTTACACTTACACATGTATGCATTTTTCATATCTATATATAAGCACACCTAGACCCAATATATATATTCATACTGCCATGAGTGAATATATATAACAGGGGATCTTATATATTTATATTCCTACCTATGCATACACATTTAATCATTTTTCAATAGAAACTCGAATCCACCTCAACGATATCCAGAAAGCACTACAAAAATATTAAGAACCCAAAAATCACAAATGCCATAATTAAAATTTAGCCAAAGAATAAAAAAGAAATAAATCTTACCCAAATCCAATGTTGAACTCACTATCATCGATGGTGGTGGATAGAACCAGCCTCATCATAATAATCCACCTGCACAAAAATAGTGGGAAAAGAAATGAGATATAATAACTTCTTATATATATATGTGATCAGTGATGATAAATGATACATGAATCCATTACAATTATAGATTCTATAATTCCTTTCTATTATTACCACAATATCATCATTTAGTCCCTCCCATTGGACTGATAATTTATGGTGGTCATGCCAACACAAAACAGCTACAAACACACATTTTAGGCATAAGTGGCAAATGCAATAAAGAAAATAAAATAAAAACTAAACTAAAACATACCTGTCTCCGGTGACTATACACGTCACCACCCAACATATAAGAACCACAATGCCCCATGGGTCAAATCATGTTTCTGTAAGCAAGGGGGAAATAGATCCATGTTTCAAAATGATACTATCAAATAGTACATTCCTATTAATTAACAATTATTCTTCCTATTAATGGTATATAATTAGTTTAGCTCGAGTTTCATATTAATTTGGTTTTGTTCGATACCAGTTTTTATCCCACATGATAACAAAAGTTTACTAGAGGACACAATTTCTAATCAAATAGAATATATCATAACAAAAAATGGATCCACACCTATATTGTATTACACCCTGAAAAATTTGTATGAACATAGTGAAATGTGAAACTATAGAGCAGATAAAAATGATACCGAGATGCTACAAAAGAGAAAATACCATATGCATGATTCATCAAGAGGATGAATCTGCGCTTAGGGAACATTTCTACCCTCACGTTTATTTCTACGAAGATGTTGGGATTTGAGTGATCAGCTATATTGAGTGAGAATTATTAGTCTAGGGCTTTGATAAGGGTAAAAGTATTGGATACATATAAATAAGTTGGGCTAGAAAATACATGTGTGAATATAATTTACTATTTTGAAAGTGGTAAATTACTACTTGTATAGAGGTAATAAAGAGGTAATAAGGAGGTATATGAGGGAAAATATTGATCCATTCCATTTTTTACTTAGCAGTAATGAGACATGTGGAACTTTTTTAAGGACATGAATTGATTAGTTGAATGAATGTATATAAATGATTTTGTATTAAAAATGGTGTGAAAATTATTAAGTCATCTTCCATACATATCTTGACTTTCCTTTCATGTTTAAAATTAATCCAATGGTGTTCATGGATATCATGAATGAGATCTTCCATACATATCTCAACTCATTCATTGTGGGTCTTATTGATGATATCCTTATATACTCACCGACCATTGATATACACATTGGACACCTATAGATTTTTTTATACACTTTGACAACATTATATGTTTTATAAGATCTCAAAGTGTCACTTATGATTCCATAAAGTATGTTTTCTTAGGCACGTAATATATAATGTGGGAATTTATGTGGACCCAAAGAATGTATAGGTTGTGGTGTCATGATAAGGCATACGAAACATGTTTGAGATTGTGGGTTTCCTTTGTTTATTCGGGTTTTACATGTGGTTCATTTAAAATTTTTCCCCTTTAGAAGTGCCTATGAATAGGATTACTAAGAATGTAGTTATATTTGAATGGTCATAAATGTTTAAAGAGGCCTTCCTAAAAAGTCAACGAAGTTTTGATCCTATTGAATTACTATAAATTATGATTCAGAAGTGAGGTCTCCAAATTGATCCCCGAGCATGAATTGGACTTATGGACATTTCTTTCATTGGACACAGAGTTGTAGTATCTATGTGGAAGGTTCTATATTGTCATCATCATATCACATATGATAATGTGTCAACATTGGAATGATATTAAATCAAAAATCATAGTCAATGTAATATTTTCAAATATTGATAACATTTATCATTAAATATAAGTATAAGGGTATGATGTTTCTCAACATAATGACATATTCATATTGATCTATGATGGATATAACATTATTACATTCCATAGTAATTTTACCTGGTAGGATTATAAATGGGGATTTTCTTTCTCCTACTAGACTCACTAAATGGGTCTTCCACGGTTTCTACAACATTGATAGTCTAAGTAGGGAAATGGCTAGAATTATAGTTTCTTCCAAGAATGTACCTTATCCGATATACTCGAGTCCTAAGAAATCGTTCTGCAGTTCCCTAATTGGGTTCAAGGAACTCAAGTTCATCTCCATACTCATCCACCTGCCCAAACCCCCCACTACCCCACCTGCACAGCCCCCTACCCAGCCCCCTCCCCCATGACTAGCTGAACCCCCTGCACATCCCACCCCTTCCCCACCTACACAACCACCACCCGCCACCTGCACAACCCCCTACCCAGCCCCCCTCCCCCCATCTGCCCAGCCCCCTCCCCCTCTCCCCCACCCGCACAACCACCTCCAACCCCCTGTCCATCCCCCCTCCTCCTCACCTCACCCCTGCCCATCCCCCCCCCCTCCAGCAAATCCCCCCTCCTCCCTACCTCATTTTGACCTCTTCAATATCAATCAAAATGATTCTATACAGGTAAATTACAACAAAACTGCAACCTAAAATGATATATATCTTGTGTTCATAAGGAAATCATAATAGACAGTACATTGCAACGAAATGGAACCAATAAATGAAAAATAAATAAAGGCATACATACTGATTTAAAGTGAATGAACAAAAATTACTTGAATCATAGATAAGATGAACGATTGGAAAGTAGAGTTAGAACCCTCGAGAGCAGCGGGAAGTTGGGAGCGACGATCGGTGAGTGGAGAGGGGTGGTTGGGATGGGAGCGGCGGCGAGGGGTGGTCGGTATGGGAGCGGCGGCGAGGACGGGAGGAGTATGGGATTGGTGCCGAGGGTTTGGAGAAGTGAAGCTTAGGGATAGGAGAAGTATCCCGACAGGATTGTGAACTGCCACAGGGTGTCGTCCTAGAGCAGGGAAAAATCACGGCGTGATTGTGGCATGACTGCGGCGTGACCGCGGTGTGACCGCGGCGTGACCGCTGCGTGACCGTGGCGTGTTGGCCCAGTCCAGCGACATCTGCAGGGCAACATCTTCAGGTTCCCATGGTAGATGCCTGCACCAGAAATCCATGAAAAATGCACAACCCTTCTTTCCTTGATAAATAAATGCAGTTAACTACAAGAAATATTATGGGCATAAAAAACTAGTAATCTACTCTGAGTGGGAATCCTAGGCTTTTAAACTACCTTAATTTTCATGTGAATTAAAAAAAAGGTTGTTGACGCACGCCTGTCGTGGGGCGTGGCAAAACAATATTTTATTTACCTAAGTATATTATAGCAGTTGATCCTAGGAAGTCTCCCGAAGAGGAGTGCACACAAAACAAGGTTGTCACTTTTTGTTGGTTTTCTTAAAAAGATTGGTTTTAACAAATTTGAATGACTATGAGAGAAACAAACAACAGAAATTGATTGATTTTAACAAATGATAAAGACGGTGATCAGATTTGGTTCGGCTAGACTTAGTGTTGTGCCATCATGGTTTCCAAATTTTATCTCTTCTTCTTCCTTAAACTGGTAAGAGAGAGATTTATCTACTGAGTCCTCTCTCTCCCTTAGTCAGATAAATGTGATGAGAATTTTCCATTCTAAAACCTTAGATTGGTCTATCCTCCTTCCAATGTGTTTAGGGTTGTATATGGTCTCTTGATTAATTAGAGAAATCCTAGACCTGGAATTTTTGTTCCCTAATAAACCAAGATTTCAACATACAATCCTACACACGTGCTTGACAACCGTCGAGCAATCACCACCCAACCCTAATCATGTGCCACCGTATACAGATTAGAATTGGGTGGAGGGAGATGTGATCATCGACCAAAGAAATTTATAATATTAGAATAAAAACCTTAACACAACCGCATTCGGAATTTAATACTGAATTATGAATTGGAACCGGAAGAAGAAAGAAGAACACATTTTATTCATTTCAAGCACAAAACTCAAGCACAACACATAGGTCCAGCCTCCCCTCTTTCCGATCACTCAAATGAAACTACCCCTCCATGGATGGGGTAAGCGATATAATTCGGGAGAGGAGAGACATTTTAAAACAAAAGAAATAAAAGAAAAATCTGAGAAGTTCTTCTCCTTGGTGGCCCAGAAGGAATGGGGTGGAGAATGGGATGGATTGAGGGGGAGGAGCTCTCCTCCTTTTATTGGCAGAATTCGACCCCCTGAAGTTGGAGCGTTTTCGACCCAATAAATGACCTCTTCACGAGTTGATCCCTTCTTCAATGTTGTGCATAAGTTTCTTGTCCGTGTCCCCTAAAAATCTCAGCGTATTTGGACAGGTATTCCGAGAGTTATGGCCCTTTTATTCTGATAATTTATTCTGTCCAGTCAGAATATCCAAAACGTCAAACCCCGGATTAGGCAGCTTTAATGGACCCTCAAACGGACGAATCCTGCGGTGCTTCCTTCATAAAGGATGCTCCAAAACTCCTTGCGCGTCCACCCACCGAATTGTGAAAAAGTTGGGCCCACAATGGATGAGTTATGGATCCCACACCAAAAATAGGCAGAACTGGAAACAGTTTTCTTGAGCCAAATTGTGAGCTTCCTTTGGGCTTCCATATGGCCGATTCAGCTTTTAGTCCAAATATAGTAAATGAATCCCTGGATGTGTAGAATCTGTAAAAGAAATAATTTTGAAATTTGGATCAATGTAGATAATGATATGGCCAAAATACAGAAATAAGTTAAAACTGTTAAAAATCCAAAATGGCCAATTTTTACTATTCAGCTCAAAATAACACCAAAATCATAAAAATGAAACAATTCATCTTAGAGGAACACTTCTGTGAGTTTAAAACAATGATATTCAATATAAATTAATTGAAAATATTTTCTCTATCAATTCCCCCACACTTAAACTATGCTTGTCCTCAAGCATAAAATCTCAACATGGAATTCAAAGGGCACCAATGTCACCAATATTTAAAGTTCAAATGGAATAAAATAAAATGATTATCAATGTCCAATAAAATTTTCCAGTTCCACAAAAATACCAATTTAATTTCCCATTTTTCAAAGAAACAATCAATTCATGCATTTTACTTTTCCCCTTTGAAAAATAATGAAGCTTCTCCTTTCATTCATTCAAGCTTCACAATTGATTATTATTAAACATGACAAATCATGACCTACCTCACTTTTGAATCTTTTCTCTCATCACTCATGATACAATTAATAGTGGAGTTATGCTCATATCATGAGAACATTCTCCTTATCCATAGTCTTGTAAAGTAACTACTTTCTCCACTTTGTAAAGACAAAACACACATAAAATCATGAGGACTTGCAATAAAGGTTCAAATGATTCTGTGGCTTAGGGTTGGTGGGTAAATGCTTGAAATAATTTAAGGCCAGAAGTAGGAGGTTTGACTCTTATGTACAATGCATGATTAATCAAGTGAAAACACAAGATGAACCTCACTCAAATCCCCTTGAAATGTGAATCACAACACCACTACCCTTTCAATGACATGGGTCATGAGTCAATAAATGATTACAAAGAATGATATCATCCACGTTCTCCCTGTTTTTTTTGTAAAGCTCCAGAAAGGCACAACTTTATTTTTTTTTCTTTTTTTTTTGTAAAGCTCCAGAAAGGCACAGCTTTATTTTCTTTTCTTTTATGGAGAACCGGATGAAATGAAAGAAGCATAATGAAATGATGACTCATGCCCAATTTTCTAATAATACATTGCCCAAAATGATGACGCACACATTACACCACCCAAAAATGATACATATCCCAAGGAACGCACACGAAAGGCCCTTCCCCCACACTCAAACTTGAAATAGCCATGAAAAAATACTAAAAGTGCAGGTAGGTAAAGAAAAATTGGATTGTAATATGTCTTAAACCTATAAGGCAATTCGTGGAATCTAAGGGCTTACGAAGGATAAATGTAAAGGTGGGTCTTATGATAAAATGTGGCTAGCCAAAGAGATGCCTCAATCAATTTAAATGTGGTTTTGTACAGTCATAGCTTTGACAAGTTTCAATTCAAGTTCTAGCAGGTGGCACGTCCCAAGATCACTCAAGAAATATGCTCAAGATAAAATAGGAAATATTTGGTCTAGAAATCCTCTCAGGAATGAGAATATGATATTGGACAATCACTCATGGCATGATTAATAATAACAAATTAATTCACATGAATTTCAGAAATTTAAAGAATGAAAAATGGAAGGGAAATTTCATTTACATGAATCAATTAATTCCCTCAAATCATGAGTCCTTATTTCAATATCCTTGCTTCACTTTAATCATCCAATTATCCATTTTAATCATTCAATCTCAGAAACATTGAAATCTAAAAAATAGAATCACTGGATTTCTATGAAACTCATGTCTCCTAGAGAAGTCAAGTAAAACATGAATTCAAGCGTGGGCATGCCTTTTCTTGATTAATTCTTTATAATACTAAAAAATGTAGGGAATAAAGTCGAATAATATAGAATTGAAACTCATACTCCCCTGTCAAATGGATCCTTTTCTTCACGACGTATAATCCCACAACACCCTCTTCATTAATGGACCTGAAAAAAAATGAAAACAATTGATAGTGCAGGCCCGTTCAATCATGCTGGTAAATGACTAAGAAGACAAGTGGAAAATGGGGGAAAATGCGGGTTGCCTCCTGGTAGCGCCTTTGTTTAATGTCGTTGGCTCGACAAAACAAAACAAAACAATTTTTTTTTTGAAAAATCTCCTGGACTTCAAGATTTCCTCCCCCACACTTAATTTATGCAGTGTCCTCAATGCATGTAAATGTATGTTTCAAAAAGTTGGAGTTACTGCATTTAATCAAGTGTAAAGGAATGATGCAACCTGGTAGGTGTTCATTTGTATTCAGGATGAAGGAGTGTGATCTCCTCCACTGGTTCTTGAGGTACGGTCCCATGGAACTTCTTCAGCCTCTACCCATTTATAGTGAATGGTTTTCCTCCTCCTTCCTTTTGAATCTGCACAGCACCAAAGGGATATACATGAGTAACAATAAAGGGGCCTTCCCATCTGGAACGAAGTTTACCCGGCATAAGCTTACGTCTGGATTTGAAGAGTAACACGTGATCTCCAGGGTTGAAGGTTCTTGGTTGAATTATCTTTTCATGGGCCATCCTCGTTCTCTCTTTATAGATCATTGAGTTTTCAAAAGATTCCCTTCTAATTTCCTCTAACCCCTGCAACTGCAATATTCTTTCTTTCCCAGCTTTCTCAAGGTCCAGATTCATCTCTCTGACCGCCCAGTAGGCTCTATTCTCCAACTCCACAGGAAGGTGGCAACTCTTTCCATAGATCAATCTATAGGGACTCATCCCTATCGGTGTTTTGTAGGCCGTCCTGTATGCCCATAATGTATCATCTAACTTTTGGCTCCAGTCCTTCCGGTTGGGTTTAACAGTCTTCTCCAGAATGGCTTTGATTTCTCTATTAGAGACTTCTGCTTGGCCATTTGTTTGGGGATGGTATGGGGTAGATGTTCTATGATGTACCCCATACTTCTTCAGCAATGCTTCCATTTTCCTGTTGCAGAAATGAGTTCCCTGATCACTGATGATTGCTCGTGGCACGCCAAACCTATAGAAAATGTTAGCCCTAACAAAATCACAAACAACTTTTGTATCATCAGTTCTGGTTGCTTTTGCTTCCACCCATTTTGAAACATAGTCTACAGCCAAAAGAATATATGAAATTCCAAATGACATTGGGAATGGTCCCATGAAATCTATGCCCCAAACTTCAAAAATTTCACAAAAGGTTATTGGTTTTTGTGGCATTTCATGTCGTTTGGATATGTTACCAGAAAATTGGCATTTTTCACATCTTTTACAAAATTCATATGCATCCTTGAATAAGGTGGGCCAGTAGAGTCCAGATTCTAAAACTTTTCGGGCAGTCCTATGAGGTCCAAAGTGGCCTCCACAAGATAATTTATGAAAAAATTCAAACACTGATTCAATTTCACTTCTTGGCAGGCATCTTCTTATGATTTGATCATTACAAATTTTCCATAAAAACGGATCTTCCCAAATGTAAAATCTTGATTCAGATTTAAGATTATGTTTTTGATGAGAGCTTAGATGAGAGGGTACCTGAGATGTTGCCAAATAGTTGACAATGTTGGCATACCATGGTACTTCACTGTTGATGATGTAGAGTTGTTGTCCAAGAAGCTCATCATTAAGTGGATTCTGCTTTGGTATTTCTGTTTCAGCGGTGTGGGGTAGTCGACTCAGATGATCAGCCACTTGATTTTCAGTCCCCTTCTTATCTTTGATTTCCAAATTGAACTCTTGTAAGAGTAGCATCCATCTCACCAACCGTGGTTTTGCATCCGCCTTTTTCATTAAGTACCTAAGAGCTACATGATCAGAAAAAACAACAACTTTAGTGCCCAGAAGATATGATCGGAATTTATCTAGTGCAAAAACGACTGCAAGGAACTCCTTCTCCGTGGTTGTGTAATTTATTTGTGTTTCATCCAAGGTCCTTGATGCGTAGGAGATGACTTGAGGTTTGCTGTCAATTCTCTATGATAGAGCGGCTCCCACTGCTTGGTTGGATGCATCACAAAGTATCTCGAAAGGGTAATCCCAATTGGGTGGCTGCATTATTGGTGGTGTTATTAGCATTTCCTTTAATTCATCTAATGATTCCCTACATGCACAATCAAAATTAAAGTTAGAATCCTTTAGAAGTAATCTTGAGAGAGGGAGAGAAATCATACTGAAATCCTTGATGAATCTTCTGTAAAATCCTGCATGCCCTAAAAAGGATCTAACATGTTTGACACAAGTTGGATATGGTAAGGAATTTATTACATCAACTTTTGATTTATCAACCTCAATCCCATTTTGTGAAATTATGTGCCCCAACACTATCCCCTTTTCAACCATAAAATGACATTTTTCAAAATTTAAGACAAGGTTCTTTTCAATGCATGTTTTCAAAACTTTTTCCAAATTTCCCAAGCAATGGTCAAATGAATTTCCAAAAACTGTGAAATCATCAAGAAACACCTCCAAGAAATCCTCAATGTGGTCCGAGAAAATACTCACCATACACCGTTGAAATGTACCTGGGGCATTGCATAGCCTGAAATGCATCCTTTTGTAGGCGAATGTTCCAAAAGGGCAGGTGAAGGTTGTCTTCTCCTGGTCTTCTGGTGCAATTGGTACCTGAAAATAACCTGAGAATCCATCTAAAAAACAGTAATGAGTATTTCCAGCTAACCTTTCAAGCATCTGATCAATGAATGGAATAGGAAAGTGATCTTTTCTGGTAACTTGATTTAGCTTCCTGTAATCTATACACACTCTCCAGCTGTTTTGTATTCTTATGTGGATCAGTTCATTTCTTTCATTTGTGATAGTGGTCAGGCCAGTTTTCTTGGGGACTACATGAATTGGGCTGACCCATTGAGAATCAGAGATTGGGTAAATGATATCAGCTGCTAACAATTTCTCAATATCTTTCTTAACGACCTCCATGATTGTGGGATTGAGTCTTCATTGAGGTTGTATAACTAGCCGAGATTCACTTTCTAAAAATATCCTGTGAGAGCATACCTTAGGTTTGATTCCAGGAATATCACCTAAACTCCATCCTACAGCTTTTAAATTCCTTTTGAGAAGGTCAATCAATGTTTGTTCTTGTAAATGGGATAGGTTATTGGCAATTATTACTGGCAATTTCTCTCCTTCCATTAGGTAAGCATACTTCAAGTCACATGGAAAAGGCTTCAGTTCTAAACATGGGGGTTGTTCAAGGGATGATATTGCATTTATGTTTCCTACATCTAATGTTGAATTCTCTGGAATAATCTTACTTCCTCTTAACAAATCATCAAAAAAATCAGATTTTACCTCATCCTCCAACATGATATCAGAATTTTCAGGTTCATGGGAGTTATAAAATTCAAAAGAAGAGTGTTCTCCCACATATAACAAGTCATGAAGCATACCTGAGTCTTCAATTGGTTCTATACCTTCATCATGGGATTTTGCATAAAGTGAGTGATTGCTGGAAGGGTGTTTCGTCGTATCAAGAATATTGAAGTGTATCGTACTATCTCCGAGCTCCATGGTGAGGGTTCCTTCATGCACGTTGATAATTGTTCTTGCTGTTTTCAGGAATGGTCTCCCTAAGATGATGGGAGATTGGGATGGTGCTCGGTCTTCCTCCATGGTAAGGATATAAAAGTCTACTGGAAAGATTAATCCTCTCACTCCTACAAGTACATCTTCAACGACTCCAGCTTGGAAAACGGTGGATCTGTTTGCTAATTGTACCACCACTCGAGTTGATTTTAGTTCTCCAATCTGCAAAGATGAAAACACAGAGTGAGGCATCACATTTATCGAAGCTCCAAGATCACATAGTGCATCAGTAAAATTTAATGAACCGATAGTGCAGGGAATAGAGAAAGTCCCTCGATCTTGACATTTTTGTGGTATCAGTGGTGTGATCAATGCTGAGACGCTTCTTCCTAAGTTGATTCTTTCATTTCCATCTAGCCTCTTTCTTTTAGTACATAGCTCCTTCAGAAATTTTGCATATTTAGGGATTTGCCTGATTGCATCCAGTAGTGGAATGTTAATCTCAACTTTTCGAAATGTTTCTTGAATTTCCCGTTGAATTCGTTCTTCTTCTCCCTTCTTTGACTCAACCAATGCTGATGGGAATGGTGCTGGAATATCCTTTTTATCCCTTTGTTGTTTCTGCAGTGCTGTTTCTAGTCTTTCTTTCTTGAACCTTGTTCTTTCTACTTTGTTGTTGACTCCATCTTTTGGTTGGACAGGATGAGCTTCAGCAGGTTTCCTAGATTCATCCTCCTCATTTTGTTCTGGTGGTTTGAGCTCCTTCCCGCTTCGGGTTGTGATTGCACTAACATTCTCTTTCGGATTGGGAATTTTTTGTACAGGAAGCTTACCTTGGTTCTTGGTGAAAGCATCCATAATGCTTGCAAATTGAACAACTAGCTTGTCCATCTTATCTTCTATTCCTGCAACTCTTGTCTTCAGTTGTTGGTCTTCATTTGTTGGTGCACTTGTGGATGGTTGCTCATAATTCTTCCGCTGGAAAGGTGGTGGTTGAAAAGTTTGTTGTTGTTGGAAGGGATTCTGATAAGGTTGTTGGAATGCTATCGGGTTCTGATATTGCTGCTGAAAAGGTGCTCTGGCTTGGTTCTGTTGAAACCCATACCCTGGTTGGGTTTGCGGTTGGTATTGCCTTTGTTGATAGGCTGCAGCACAACTTTCTGTCCCCTGCACTTCCGGACATTGATCAGTGTAATGAGAATTAGAAGAGAATAAACCACATACCTGATTCGGTCCTTGTTGTTCCTTCACATGGTTCACAGCTATTTGTCGCACCAACCTGGTGAGTTCACCAATTTCATTCCTAATTAAATCTACTG